>CM050167.1:261302203-262749703 GCA_027410445.1 Discoglossus pictus | reverse complement strand
CTAAAAGTTTACCTAACTCTAAGATATCCGCACTGAATTTTTTCAAGATTCACTCAACACAGGGTCTCTACCAGATGACTGGAAAAAAGCAGATGTGATACCTATATTTAAAAAGGGAGCAAGAGCAAATCCAGGGAATTAAAGACCAGTGAGCCTCACTTCTGTAGTGGGGAAGCTTTTAGAAGGGTTAATAAGGGATAATATAGAATAATATGTCTATTTGAACAGGATTATAAGTAGGAGTCAACATGGATTAATAAAGGATAGGTCATGTCAAACAAATCTAATTAGTTTCTATGAGGAGGTTAGTAGGAACCTGGATCAAGGCAACTCAATGGATGCAGTCTGTTTTGGATTTTGCAAAGGCTTTTGATACAGTGCCACATGGGAGACTATTGTGCAAACTAAGGGATACAGGAACTACAGTAAATATCTGCTCATGGATCGAGAGCTGGCTAAAAGACAGGAAGCAAAGGGTTGTTGCAAATGGAAAATACTCAGATTGGACTAATGTGCTAAGTGGGGTTCCTCAGGGTTCAGTATTAGGTCCTCTCCTTTTGAACATATTTATTAATGACTTAGAGGTGGGACTGGAAAGTAGTGTCTCCATTTTATTAGGGTACCAAGGGAGGATGTATAGATGGAGAAAAGGAGGGGGCCTAGGACTGAACATTGTGGTACACCAACGCTCAGAGAGCGAGGCGACGAAGTGCTAGAGAAGGAGACACTAAAAGTTAGATTTTCAAGATAAGATGTGAACCATGAGAGAGCAGTGTCACAGATGCCAAAAGCAGAGCATAGAATTTGAATGAGAAGAGGATGATCAACAGTGTCAAAAGCGGCAGAGAGATCCAGTAGAATAAGAATGGAGAAATTTCCCTTTGACTTGACTTTGAGTCAGTCATTAGTATCTTTTGTGAGAGCTGTCTCTGTGGAGTGTTGGGGTCTGAAGTCAGATTGGAAGGGTTCAAGGATTGAGTTGGATGAGATAAACTGTGTAAGGCGATTGTAAACTACTTGCTCAAGCAGTTTAGAAACTAGGGGAAGTAGAGAAATAGGGTAGTAGTTAGAAACAGAAGCTGGATCAGAAGTGGGTTTCTTAAGAACGGGAGTAATTATGGCATGTTTAAGGCTTATAGGAACTTGCCAGTGGTAAGGGAAAGGTTAAATAGATGAGCGAGAGTTGGGATATGTTTGGTAGCGAGGCGAGGGATCAGCTGTGATGGAATATGGTCATGAGGACAAGTTGTAAGATGAGAGGTTGATAGAAGACTAGCCACTTGATCCTCAGTTACAGGGTCAAAGGAGTTCATGATGGATAGGGGAACAGTGGAAACAGGTTGCTATCAGTTAGTTGAGGAGCTGATGAGGTAGGACCATGTTGAGTGGAGAGATAATTACAGATAGCTTCAATTTAGTTTTGAAAGTGGCTAGCAAAGTCTTACTCAGTGAGACAGGAAGGGGCAGTAGCTGGTGAAGGGCAGAGAAGAGTGTTAAATGTGACAAACTAACATTTGGGGTTGGAGGACAGGGTGGATATTATTGATGAGAAATAGCTTTGTTTGGCCAGACTGCGGGCATTGTGATAGCAGAGTAGAATAAACTTGTAGTGAAGTAAGTCTGTTGAAGTTCGAGATTTCCTCCATGATCTTTCCACAGCACGAGAGCATCTCTGGATGTAGCATGTTTGTGTAGTGTGCCATGGTTGTAGTTGAAAGTGAGGGCATCTGCGTGTGGTGATGGGGCAAAGAGTGTCAAGGGTGGAGATTAAAGTCAAATTGAATTTTGTGGTGGCAATGTCAGGGCAAGTGAGGTTGGTGAGGGCACTGAGAATGGGTTGTAGCACATTTGAAAGATGTTGCTGGTAGAGGTTCTGCAGTGTTCCATGGGTTCTGTTGGCTGGGTGAGAGGAAGGGCAGAGAGGAGGGAGGGGTGGTTATGGTGTAGGTTAGGAGATGATGGTCAGAAAGAGGGAGTGGGGAGATAATAACATTGGATATATTTCAGTGATTGGTAAAGATTAGGTCAAGGAAGTGTTCATCGCAGTGAGTTTGGGATTCTGTCCAATGGGAAGAGGTAAGTGTAAGTAATTTTGTGGCTAAAGGGGAGGTGGGCATGTCAATGGCAATGTTAAAATCGTCAATAATAAGTGAAGGTATGTTGGAGGAGAGAAAATGTGGGAGCCAGGCAGCAAATTGATCTAGAAATTGAGAGGATGGTCCTGGTGGGGCGATAGAGATGGAGGAGAAGAGGCAAATAGTGGAAGCTTCAAAAGAAGAGAATTGGAAGGAGGGAACTGGGGGTGCAGTGAAATGTGCAGCGAGGAGAAAGTAGTACAATCACTCCCCCACCTTGCTTATTCCCAGGTCTAGGTGTGTGACTGAAGTGTAAGCTACCATATGATAGTGCCACAGGGGATGCAGTGAACCAAGTTTCAGTGATAGCCATTAGATTGAGGGAGTTGGAAAATAAGAGGTCATGAATCAAAGTAAGTTTATTGCAAATACCGTATTGGTCCGAATATAAGCAGCACCCGCGTATAAGCCGCACCCGTAAAGTTCAAGGTGAAAAAATAGAAAAAAGATAGTACTCAAATATAAGCCGCACCCGTAAAATTGGAGAGAAAAAGACTCTCAAAGTGATCCGCCATTGCAAGAAACAGGCTTTACAGGATGTTAGAATCACTTAAACCGTAAATCGTTATTCAATACCGCAGTCTAAAGCACGAAAATCGGCACCCTTAACTCGCAATCGCGGAAATCAGCAGTAATTTGCATTTGCAAATATAAGTCGCACGCGTTACAAGCAAAGTTCGCAAATCGGCAATAATTTTTTGACTGTCGCGAATATAAGCCGCACCCTTAACTCGCAAGCTCAAAAATCAGAAAAAAGGTGCGGCTTATATTCGGACCAATACGGTAGATCTTGCATTTCAGAGAGAGCATGAGAAGGGCAAAGTGGAAGGTTTGTGACAGGTGATGGGTATTTAGTTATGGGTGTATTGGAGGTTTGCTGCCTTGGTGCTGGTAATTTGTGTTATTCAATAATATAAGAGTTACTAGGGGCAGGTGGGAGAGGGGCAGGGAGGCAGGGGATTGCTTCAGGTGTGATCTTGTGTAGTTAGAGGCAGGAGTTTTAAAGTGTATCTGAAATCCAGATAATTTTATTTTACAGAGGTTCAAGGGTTAAAGGGGGAGATATAGAGAGAAGAAATAACATACAAATATTTAGCATGATAAAATAGAACATAAATATTGTATTAGCAGTATTTTCACAGACTAAAAAATAATAAAAACTAATTTCAGTAAATATAATAACAAAATATGAATAATCCAAATAAAGAGGGAAAGTATATATCTCATAAAATGAACAGTTCTTCTATAAAAAAAAAAACATTGGTTTGTGTTTTAAAGTGAATCTTGGTTTAGGAATCAGATTGCTTCAGGTATGATCTTGTGTAGTTAGAGGCAGGAGTTTGTGTGTTAAAGTGAATCTCTATTTATCTTTGTAAATTTACCTCAGTATGAAGCTAGATGCTTTTAGTCATGAGTTGTAGCTTTTGAAGTTAACTCTAGAAATGACTCTAAATTTTAATAAACTGAAATATAAAAAACTCAAAAAACACAGCTAAATAAACATAAAATTGGTGCAAGTAATTGGGTTGACAGATTCCCTAATTTACAGGGTGAATATATCCCTAGATCGTAATCCACAGTATTCAATTAATAATTATTGACACAGTATTACCCTCCATTGGTTATAAGTAATCCTCATATGCCATATTTCTGGATAAACTTAATCCCAGGATTACCATACAATGAAAACACCAATATAAACTAAAACAATAATGATAAAAGAATAGTATATGGAATATTACCCATATGATTACAATCTTTTTAATATATCACACAGCAATAGGCGGTTAACAGCTTTCACTATAATACTTGCAGTTTCAAACTGCCCTGTATGGAAGCCTCACTGCTTCGAATCAATCATGCTTGGGTCATATAATAGCGCTCATCTGTGGGTCATTCCATTACTCCATAAAATATCAATGCCTTTTATGTTTATTTAACAGCATTTTTTTTGTTTTTTTATATTCCATTTTTTTTCAAATTTATAGTCAATAAAGAGGTATTATGCACCAGGATATATGTTATAGGTCAAAATTATAGATTTTAAATCTCCAAATTTAAAAAAATGAATACACAGAATTGTATGAAATTTGTGCATGTATACTGACCTTATACTGTCAAATTATCCTATGCAAACCTCCGGGACAAGAGTATTACTGAGGACAACCATATAAAAATGATGTGATACAATACTCAAAGAGTATGTCTACTGGCTAATAAAATAAAAATCTTACAAACAAAAGTGGTGCTAAAATTTGCATATATTTTTACCATAAAAGCATTGCCATATGCTTTGTAGAGTGTAAATATCATTTATCTGCAGCAAACTAATGCTGAAGCTATTTGGTAGAAAAAAAGTCTTGATACAATAATTTATATTTCTACAAAATACTCTACCTGTATTCTCTAGGGAATGACCAAAGTCCAATTTAGTTAAGCTTGTTAAAATACAAATTAATGATAAAAACTAAAAAATGCTGTTTTAACGCAATGTAACATTCAGACTTGATAGCAAGGAATAAGTTCCAAGACAAAGACCAGCAGGTTAAGGTACTATATTTAAGTCACCACATGATAAGCAAAAGCAAGCTGTTCTCCTTATATACTGTATACAGTAAAGGCTGTTAATAAGCATTATTCGGCTAACAGATATTCTGAATCTTATATGAAAAATAGCATTTAATAGAGAGACTTTTATTAGTGAGTGCTCTCTCAGTGCTAATTGGATCAAATACCAAGTGAAAGTCTGGCTTCTACAGAGATATCTTGACATTTTTTAAACAGATGATATTGGAAAATATTGATGCTTAATTTATAACATTTTGGAAATTCACACACAAATAATTATAAATCACTACTTTAAGATGAATTGGTACTTCCACTGTTTGGGCTTTTAAACAGAGAACAGGCTGCTGTCAACATCACTTAGGAGGAAGAAAAAGAAAAATACATTTTAAGATCAGATTGTTTCCCTGTAAGACTTGAAACCAAGAGCATCCCGACGGGAATATTTTTAAGTTCAAAAAGAATATGTTTTGACAAACCTAAATAAGAAATATGAGAGGAAGATATACACAGAGGTAACATACTACATAACAAAAGAAAAGTGAGCTAACGTAAACGTAAATAAGCAGCTTCTCCATTCAAATCAATCATATCAGTTGCAATATTACAAATACATATATACTCCCCAATAAAAAACAAGAAAATTGTATTGTAAAAACATCAATCAATTACTTATTTCATTTTTTATACACTGAAATATACTGAGCAAACGTTTCACATGAAGGGACTCACAGTGCTTTATACCTTTTTTTTTTACCTATAGTGAAATGCTAACATTTTGGCAGGAACGGGACTAATTTGTAAAAGAGGTATAGATAATGAAGAGAAGTATTTATATGTATAGTTTTAGAGAAATATAATGGACTATGTATTGTTGATGTTAAACATACTCTCTTACTCAACCACATAGAAAAAACTGATGAAGTGCATAAGGGCAGCTTGTGGCCGCCCATGGCTGCTTTTTTCCCACCATTATGCTAGACCGTTGGTGCTACAAGTACATCACCTGTTTTTTTTCAGGGTCACTGCTGCTCTAGTCTCCCACTCACTATCTTGCTGTTGCTTTATATATTTGTATGTACCTTGATGCACCTCACTGACAGTGTCCAAGAAGGCTGAAATAATCTGATGCAGAGGAGACTTGACTTTTGAGACTTGACTGTCCTTGTGACCTGGATCAATTTACAAGCAAAATAGATTACAATACAAAATGCACTCTAGGGGGCCACCAGTTGCCCCCACACCCGGCCCATACCCCCATGGACCCCTCTGGGCTCCCCCTGTGCTCCCCCTGTTCTCCCCTATTTTCCCCTGTGGGCTCTCAGTCTCACTGCTACATCCTCTTTTTTTATTATCATGGCCAATGTGTCATGGATAGGTGTCACTAACAGCCTGTAGGGCTTGGCTCTGCATTTTTTGTTTACTGTTAGAAGTAGCTTCAGTCCATCGGCCATAGTTTTTGGCTACGTAGCAATTAAAATTACCTCATATAAAATCATGCTATGATAAGTCCATGATATCAAGCATAGTTTGGTTATATGATGGGCATTGTTTCCTAAGGCTACATGTTCATTTTAAATCAGCCCTTTGTGTCCAGGACGATTTCAGGTGTCATAACTTTAAAGGCTACATGCAAGATTTTAATCTTGTAAGGTGCTTTTGGAGAGCAATTTGTATGCTAGCTTTTAAGCTTAAAAACACACATTTTTGAGGTTGCTCCAGGAGGAGCAGGGGCTAGTGACAATAACAGTGCAGCCAATCTGCACACACCGTACTAAACAAGAAGACCAAATAAGTGCTAAATAAATGAGAACTCAATTTTATGTTTATGTATGTGTAAATGACTTTTTATCTGCTGCAAAAAGTCAATAAATAGGCAGGTGTAGCTGTATTGTTGCTGCTTTAAATGCTGCTATTTGCTATTACTTGTGGTCCTACAGTGCCTTGCAAAAGTATTCACCCCCTTGACTTTTTACCTATTTTGTTACATTACAGCCTTAAGTTCAATGTTTTGTTAATCAACATTTTATGAGATGGATCAGACCACAATAGTCTAAGTTGGTGAAATGAGAAAAATATATACATAAAACTATTTTTTTAGAAATAGAAAACAGAAAATTGGCATGTGAGTATGTATTCACCCCCTTTGTTATGAAGCCCATAAAAAGCTCTGGTGCAACCAATTACCTTCAGAAGTCACATAATTTGTGAAATGATGTCCACCTGTGTGCAATCTAAGTGTCACATGATCTGTCATTACATATACACACCTTTTTTGAAAGGCCCCAGAGGCTGCAACACCTAAGCAAGAGGCACCACTAACCAAACACTGCCATCAAGACCAAGGAACTCTCCAAACAAGCAAGGGACAATGTTGTTGAGAAGTACAAGTCACGGTTAGGTTATAAAAACATATCCAAATCTTTGATGATCCCCAGGAGCACCATCAAATCTATGATAACCAAATGGAAAGAACATGCGACAACAGCAAACCTGCCAAGAGACGGCCGCCCACCAAAACTCATGGACCGGGCAAGGAGGGCATTCAGAGAGGCAGCACAGAGACCTAAGGTAACCTTGGAGGAGCTGCAGAGTTCCACAGCAAAGACTGGAGTATCTGTACATAAGACTACAATAAGCTGTACTCTCCATAGAGTTGGGCTTTATGGTAAAGTGGCCAGAAGAAAGCCATTACTTTCAGCAAAAAACAAAATGGCACGTTTTGAATTTGTGAAAAGGCATGTGGGAGACTCCCAAAATGTATGGAGGAAGGTGCTCGGGTCTGATGAGGCTAAAATTTTACTTTTCGGCCATCAAACGCTATGTCTGGCGCAAATCTAACACATCACTCAAAGAACACCATCCCCACAGTGTAACATGGTGGTGGCAGCATCATGCTGTGGGGATGTTGTTCAGCAGCCGGGATTGGGAAACTGGTCACTTGAGTGGTTTAAGGGGAAACATGTAAATTTGTTGGAATAGAAAAATCTGTGGTCAGACTTAAAGATTGCTGTTCACAAGCGCAAACCATGTAACTTGAGGTAGATGGTGCAATTTTGCAAGGAGGAATAGACAAAAATCCCAGTGGTAAGATGTGGCAAGCTCATAGAGACTTATCCAAAGCGGCTTGGAGCTGTGATTGAAGCAAAAAGTGGCTCTACAAAGTATTGACTTTAGGGGGGTGAATAGTTATGCACATTGACTTTTTCTGTTATTTTGTCCTATTTGTTGTTTGCTTCACAATTAAAAAAAAAAAAAACATCTTCAAAGTTGTGGGCATGTTCTGTAAATTGAATGATGCAAATCCTCAAACATCCCATGTTAATTCCAGGTTGTGAGGCAACAAAACATGAAAAATGCCAAAGGGGGTGAATACTTTTGCAAGGCACTGTATACTGCAGTATGACTCTTTTCAAATCTAGAGCCACATTAAATTCCAAGCTCGTATCTGCAACATGAGACCTGCAACGGCTGCAGTCTTGAAGTTTTGCCGATTTACGGCGCTATTAAATTAGAACATGCTGCGAGTTACAGGCTTGAAAGGCAAACCCTTAAACCATTTTTTACACATTGGATGTGCGGCCATAAATGTGATCAATTAGTCAAACCCATAGTTACAGGTTTAGATGGAGCCAATAGAAACAGACATCGTCAGAATTGCGTCACTGAAAAATGGAAGTGGGATTTCAAAGTCTTATTGGGTTCAATTACGAGTTACGATCGGACCCACATTCCAGATGTGATGAAATATTGATAAAGCTGTAAATATGATATTCTATTACATGTGAGTTCCATTATATGTATTAACAGATTAATTGCTGGGATCGTTATAACACAGGAATTACACATGAAATAGAGTATTTTTTCGGTCCGATTTGCGAGCTTGAGAATGTTGTGCTATTAATTCTAAGACCTAATATCACTTTCCTTGTTAATAAAAGTACAGTAGTTTGTGTATATGTGCATGTAAAGTGCTACGGTTTGGACTTTACCCCCCTTGCGGGTCCTCCCTAGCACTCGTTGGTTTCTTGGCTCCATTTGCGGGTTACGGGGTTGAACGCCAGTGATTTCAATGCAATTTAATAGCGCGATTCTGACGTTCCATAGGGTTTTCTCACTCCTACACCCGCAAGTGATCGTCGGGCTGGTTTAAGCCTTCATAGCCGTAAGTCTCGTTACGAACTATGGTTTTAGACGTTAGGGGAATTTAATGTGGCTACTAGTAGCATCCTTGTTGCTTTATGCAGCTCTTCGGAGTGCTGTTACTCTCTTATATGCCAAATGCTCTGGAACCTGCACACACTAGACACCTTCCTATGATGTCATTACTACTCGCGTTTCATCACAAAACTGTGACTGTGACTCGTCAACATTACACATACTTACTATTAATTAAGTCCTTACAAATGATAGGGTGGGGCTAGTGTTTAAATGGAAGGTAACAGGGTTTACTTCTCTCATAGAGGAATATGTCCTCATGGTGTTATTTTCAGTCCTGAGCAGGATGAAATAACTCTCACATGGTGGGTGCATTTTGATATTTCACAAGGTATATCAGCATAGTACATTAAATGACTAAATTGTTCTAAGCCTAGCATATTTATAGACTAAACAGCCAGACAACCATCTCTACTTTCCTACTGAAATGAAATACAGTCTAAGCAGAGATTGAAGTCCTGCTTTGCATTTAGAAGTCCTGCTTTGCAGAGGTATTGCTGGGAACAGCACTAAAGGTACGAGAGAGTTCCTGCACTGGCCTTAACTGCGGCTGATCATGGTGCTGAGCTGAGACGTCTGCTCTGACTCCTGCGTTAGCCCTCAGGAAACCCTTTTCTGGGTGGAGTCAGCATGGTCTTTATGGGCTTTGGTGGATTAGGTAAGACTTGACCTGGTATAAAGCTTTTACTTTAGTCTGGAAATCTGCAAAATATAAACCCTATAAAGAATAATTTTTTAAAGGAACATATAGTTCCATAAAATGTTACCAAAATGTCAGAGAGGGAACGTCTGTATTTGATGGAATGTGAAAAAAAACTTTTTGGGAAGTATGCTTAGCTCAAATTTCTAAAATTGTGAAGATAACTCTTTCAAAGAATGAGGAAACTGTAATTTTCCATAGGTTTAATGATGTTATAAAATACCCAATTATGTGCCTAATATCCTACATACTATTAGCTGCTAAATGGCTGATTATAAAATATTGGATATACAAGAGAAAGAAAAGTGGCCTCCCTGGGATGAATATATGAAGCAAATCTCTATTGTTAACTAAATAGTGTCAATGGAACTTAGGTTGAGTCTAAATGGTGGCATGATGAACTAATGTTGAATGTTTTAGAGTAATGAATATCGTATGTATATGAATGTGAATTTTGTATTGTGTAATCTTTTAATAAAAATAAATATATATATATATTGTTGTAAAACATATGTAATGATAGTAAATATATATTTGTAAACATGTTTCTATGTGCTTTAAAATGTAATTGCGCAAATGCAGCATGTTTATGAAAAGCAAACAATTGAAGTTTATCCAATATATGAAACTACATACTATTCTAAGAAATCCTTACTGCCTGAGGGTCACTTATTACCATCAATGTAATTATTAATTCCATATGCTTCTGTGCCAGACTTGTTAATTAAACATGATGGAATCTGCCTTACAATAGTGACCTGATCTACTGTTCTTTCAGTATTACTCTTTGCTACAAATTCTGGCCTACATTAAAAAATTGTCTGAATATTACACACACATGATTAATAGCTGCTCTCCCCGAAGCAATTTTTTATTTTCCTTGCACTGCATCAATATGCGCCAGCATTTAAATGGGAAGGATAGTAATTGCTCTGACATCTATTGACTCTTTAAGCTGATAAACAAGATCAAAGATAGGTCATATAGTGCAAACTAGGTTATTATGAAACACACCATTGTTTAACCATAAAACATTAAAATGATAATGGGATCAGAGGTGATTATTACTATTGCTTAATAACAGTGTTTATTCGCCTAGCCATTGAAAGATGTATTTGGACTATCAATTGGAGGCAAGATAACATATACAATGTTTTCTGCAGTACAAAAATAATTCAATATCTTTGTAACCAGGCAAATCCATGCTACTATAATGGAATGTGATGCAAGTTGGGTAATATGTATTTGCACCTATTTTCTTGATGGTCCCATTAAATGTATGTCACATACAGGCAGGGAGCAGGTAATCAAATGAACAGTGTAATTTTCAAATTAGAAAATAAAAACATGTCTTCTATCTATCTATCTATCTATCTATCTATCACACAAACATAGGCCTGTAGAGCTTTACAATTGTAGTCATGGCTAAGTAATTAAAAAAAGAGAATTTAGGCAGTGCTTTGGCATAAATTCAATCTTATAAGGTTTACTTTCTAAAAGGGCTAACCTAAATGAAAAATGCAGTGTTGGAGCTAGAGAATCAAGAGCCTCAAGGGTGGTTGTAAAATGTTTTTGGAGCACACCCCTTGGTAGCAAATCACTCAGGGTCCATGCCCCATCACATTTATTCATCAAGACCCCTTCTCATAACACCACCCCTTCTCATAACACCACCCCTCCCTAAGACCTCTTCCCATAACAGCGTCTCTCCCCAAGACCCTTTACCATAGCTGCTCCCCCCAAGACTGATTTCCATAGCTGCTCCCCTTTCCTTACCTCTGCCTGCAGACCAGCGCCAGGAAACACGGGATCCACTATGGGGTGACATCCTCTATAGAGTGGGGGCGGGGCAGGTGCAGCCAATGGGGCCCACCAGGGTGGGGGAATCCTAAAATACACTTTGAAAACATAAAACTATTTTTTAGAAATAGAAAACAGAAAATTGGCATGTATGTATGTATTCACCCCCTTTAATAAAAAGCTCTGGGACAACCAATTACCTTCAGAAGTCACATAATTAGTAAAATGATGTCCACATGTGTGCAATCTAAGTGTCACATGATCTGTCATTACATGTACATACCTTTTTTGAAAGGCCCCAGAGGTTGCAACACCTAAGCAAGAGGCACCACTAAACAAACACTGCCATGAAGACCAATGAACTCTCCAAACAAGTAAGGGACAATGTTGTTGAGGGTTAGGTTAGGTTATAAAAAAATATCCAAATCTTCATTCCAAATCTTTCAGCAGGACAATGACCCCAAACACACTGCTAAAGCAACACTTGAGTGGTTTAAGGGGAAACATGTAAATGTGTTGGAATGGCCTAGTCAAAGCCCATACCTCAATCCAATAGAAAATATGTGGTCAGACTAAAAGATTGCTGTTCACAAGAGCAAACCATCCAACTTGAAGGAGCTGAGCAGTTTTGCAAGGAGGAATGGGCAAACATCCCAGTGGTAAGATGTGGCAAGCTCATAGAGACTTATCCAAAGTGACTTGGAGCTGTGATTGCAGCAAAAGGTGGCTCTACAAAGTATTGACTTTAGTTGGGCGAATAGTTATACACATTGACTTTTTCTGATTTTTTTGTCCTATTTGTAGTTTGCTTCACATTAAAAAAAAGAAACATCTTCAAAGTTGTGGGCATGTTCTGCAAATTAAATTATTCAAATCCTCAAACAATCCATGTTAATTCCAAGTTGTGGGGCAACAAAGCACGAAAATTGCCAAGGGGGTGAATATATATACTGTATATTTTTTGTTTAGTCGTTTAATCGTGTACAACTCTCCATGACCATTTGGACTGCAGCACACCTGGCACTTCTGTCAGCCACTGCCCCTCTGAGCTCCATCAAGCTCATGCTCATTGCCATAACATCATTAATCCATCTTTGCCTCATCCCCTTCTTTATGTGCCTTCAATCTTTCCCAGCATCAAATACTTAAATATTCGAGCTTCTGCCTCATGATCAAACCTTCCAATGTACAGTTTGGCTTAATTTCCTGTAGTATTGACTGATTTGATCCTCTTGCAGTCCAAGGCACTGTAAGCAATTTTCTCCAACACCACAATTCAAAGACATCAATACTACAGCTCAAAAAACAAAAAACAAAGTTAGAGGTGCTCAATCAGAGAACAAACTAACGTTAATAGGTTAGTTCTATGGACATGATAACCCACTCTGAGAGCAACCTCTTTCAGCTCACTTTTGCCCTTCACAGGGAGAAATATCCTGTAGTATATCTGTCTGGCCCCACCCACTAGAGTGACCCAGCCCCGAAATACCAAGCAATTCTACCCTGAACAGGAGAAACAGCAGACCCCAGACGTCATTGGGCCCCATCAGCGAGGTGTAGCTGAACTCCCTAAGGCACAGTGAGCAAGGCATCCAAGTATGGATTCCCCTGTCACCCATAGGGAGACTAATCCCTAAAGCTCTCAGCCTTCTTTATGGTCCAGCTCTCACATGTTACAACCATAGTTATAACTATGCAGACCTTTGCTGATGTGTAATATCTTTACTTTTACTAGCTTGTCTAACCTTGTCTTAACGTTCCTCTCAAGAAGCACAGCTACAGTAACCATCTAAAGAGTTCTTCGATCCCAGGTAAATAAAATATGTCACTGCCTCCACTTCTTCCCCATATATTTGCCAGGAACTGGGATTTTTGTTTGGCATGATATTAATCTTTTTAACGTTGAGCAGCATTGCATCTCTGTATTAATCCAACTCGGAATTATGCATGATGTGCACTGCGTATACATTGAATAAATAAAGTGACAATATACAGCCTTATCATACTCCTTTCCCAATCTTGAACCATTCCGTTGTTCCATATCTGGTTCTTAGTCCACATACAGATTCCTCAGTAGGTGGATGAGATTATCTGGTACTCCCATCTCTTTAAGAATTTGCCACATTGTATTGTGATCTACGAAATCAAACTCTCTTACTTTCACTATTATGCATCGAACATTGGCAATTTGATCTCCTGTACCTCTGAAAGTTCCCAGTCTATATATTGTTGGATCTTAAGCATTACCTTGCTGGCATGTGAAATTAGTGCAATTGTTCGATAATTGGAGAAGTTATTGGTATTGCCTTTTTTGGGATGTGGACTGACCTTGTACAGTCTATTGGCCACTGTTGAGTTTTTCAAATTTGGCATAAGGCAAGCAACACTTTTGCAGCATCATCTTGTAGTATTTTGAATAGTTCAGCTGGGATCAACTCCTGCAGCCTTTTTAGCAGAAAGGCATCCTATGACCATATCATTTCACTCTCTAAGATATGTAAATAGTATGACATTAAGTCCAAGGTTAAGAATAATTGTCCCTATTGTAAACCTCTTGAAATTCCTTTATGTGAGAACTCCACTAAACAGAGGGATTCAGGGGATGCAAGTATTTAAGTATTTGTAATAGATATTTTGTGTTCTTAGTTGATCTGTGATGGGCTTGAGTCTCCTATGCTTAGGTATAGTAATTAGAGGGACATCTGAATATATATTTGCAGTAATTCCTTCAAGATATTTTGTGTAATATTTGGCTGCTTTCAGAATTTCTTCTTTCATTTCAAAGTATTGACTACATCTCTGGGAGGCTCTACCTACTTTTTTGTAGTTCTTAATGCTCTCTATAATCAATGCATTTATAGTTCTGTTCTGGAACTAGCAGTGCAAATTGCTGCATAAGGAATTTGTTTGAGATTTGTAATCATCTCAGGAATCATAATTTATTTCTAGTTTGGTCATCCAAATCCATTCTGTATAATGATTTTGAATCTCATGTGATTCTAGATTAATTTCTCATTGTGTTTGAGTAAAGTCCTATATTTTAGTTTCTAGCGAGTCCATTCTCTTTCGTCTTGAAGTTATCTCAGTTTTAATTTCTCCTAAAGTGTCAAATTCTGTGAGGCCAGCAAGCAAGTCTTGTGTCATGGGTTAGAAGATAAGTTAATTTCATGATCTGGTTCTTCAAACATTATTTGAGTAACAGAGGTGCAATTTTTTGTATTGATATGTAGAAATCTTTCATACCTGTGTTAGCGTTTTTATTTTGGTTGCTGATTTTGTATGTTTAGTAGCCATGTTGTTCTATAGTCTCCAGTAATTTCTGCTGTTCAACAGATGTAGTAGTATGAAGCTGTATAATGTCAAGTTATGTTCAAGTCTGCCCTTCATAAAATTATTCCTTCATTTTGGGTCTTAGGTAAGCCTGTATAGTAGAATTTTTTCTTATAATTGGACCTCTGCAATATTACCCTAATATTCTCCTGAAGTAACCATCCCCTTTAAGAAAAGAGACATCTGCCATGTTCTCCTGATATTTTCCTGGTTGTCTCCTAAAGCATGTAACCATCTTGTTATATTTTGTAACTTATATCAGATGTGTATATACCATATGATAGTTTTTATAACCTCTTTCAGCAAAGCTTACCCACCCCCTCTCAGAAAAGCCAACCCCCTCCTCCACCTCTCTCCCCCTTTCTTATGCTCTGGTAGTGCTAACTTCCTCTGTCATAATCTCCTGAATCAAGTTACCACTATCATACCTCTAATTGTTTTTGCTTACAAACAGTTAAATTACAGTCATCTGATATTCCCATTTACAGGTTATATTATCTGGCCACTACGAGAAAACAACATACATACTAGAGTCATTTACCTCTATTGACTTTCTATCAGATCCTTTCCCTCTCCTGCTAATGAAAAGCATTCTATTTTTTGTATCGCTTACTAACCTTAGTAAATTTTCACTTCCTTCCTGACCCGTCCTGATCCTCATTTACTTGCTATTCCTGCCCAGGTTTCTGCCTCTTTTATCACCTTTAGATCATAAATTTGAGAGTTTTTAAAATTGTAAGATGCTTTGGGAAAAATCACTTTCTACATAAGATTTTAAGCTCAAAGCCAGAGAACTCCACTCTTTTCCCATGAGTTTAACATTGTATTTTGTGCTGTACTTAAACCCTGTTTGGCGCTACAGAATATGTTGAAGGGTTACAAATAAAGGATAATAATAATAATTATCATAATAATAATAAATGCCAGGAAGTAACTACATTAAGTAAAGGCTGGTTTATAGACCGAAAAGCTAGTGAGATTTTTATATGTTTGTAAATTTTTACACAAAGATTTTGTAGTTTCAATGAACTTTTAGCTGATTGTGAAATGCCAGTTCCAACTGTCAGTCTGTTACTGTATAGATCTATGTTGATGTATTTATTCAGGTCTGTGCATAATAATCAGGCAATAAGTTGCGTTGAGTTCAGTTACTACTATTAAAAAAAAGGATTTTAGAGATCTTTTGGCTTGAAAATTGTTATTTTAGGTTTTCCCTAACTGTAACATATGTTTTGATAATTAATGTGTTTTTTTTTATCTTGATTATATAAAAAGGATTGCCTATTTATATAATCAAGACATAAAATATATAATATAATATAAAATGCCTTTCATATGTAATATATATATATATATATATAAATATATAAATAGGGTAATTAGGGAAATTAAAGGAGGAGCTATAGCTATTTTCTTCTTCAAACACTGATCAACAGTTTAGAACCCTATAGTTGGAGTAAACTTTTTATTAAATAAAAAAGGCCAATCAGGTACTTCTCTGCTGAGTGCACTTTCAACTACATGGTTTTAACTTATTAAGTTATTGTTTACAATAGTAATATTTCATTAATACATTTTTGTAACACAGGGTAAATGATGGTACTGTGCATGATAATGTAAAGCATATCTCTAATTTTGTTTTTCCTTCTCTGCCAATGTTAGGTTTTAGTTTTCTTTTAAAATTTAGTTTAAAAGTAATCTCAATCATTTTTAAATCTGCTACCTTATTACAGACACTTCTTTTTAAAAAAAATTGGAAAATGGACAGACTAAATAGGACTATTGGTTATTACCTTCCATCAATCTATGCTCCTATGCTCTATTGCATTTATCCTAGCCAGGACTGTCTCTTGTTCTACTATTTAGTACACACAGTCAATTCAAAATACATAGGGCCCTATTAAATTATCCCTCGTAGTTCTCTCGGTGCTCGCAAAGGCAGTTTTCCTGCTGTTTGTGAGTACCGAATATCTCGCAGCCTGCTTTGCGATATGACTGCGAGAAAATGGGCGAGAATAGGCTCCGAGAGAGCTACGTAGCCTTAAATCTATGCATGATTCTCGCATATCGTAAGAATCCCTACGTGGACAAAAAGTCCACGCAAGGGATCCGAAAGTCTCTACGTGCTGCCTCGGAACAGCCCGAGACAGCAGTGTGAGGCTCCCCCCTGCACCCTATACACATCCCCATGCTGCAGGGGTCTCTATCAGGACCCCTGCAGCACCCCCACATTAACCCCTTGCAGCGGGGGTCCCCGATCTGCATAGATCAGGCCCCCCGCTGCATTTCAAACTTTTAAATTCCCCGCCGCGGCTCCTTAAAGGGGCCGCGGCACACTATTACCCAATCCCGGCCGCAGCACTTAAAATTAACCCCCCTCTATGCTGGGGGTCCCCATCGGGACCCCCGAAGTGTCCCCACATAAACCCATTGCAGGGGGGGTCCCCGATCTGCATAGATAAGGCCCCGCTGCATTTCAAACTTTTAAATTCCCCGCTGCGGCTCCTTAAAGGGGCCGCGGCACACTATTACCCAATCCCGGCCGCGGCAATTAAAATTAACCCCCCTCTATGCTGGGGGATGGGGACCCCACCGATCGTGACCCTGCTGCAATTCAATTTTAAATTTCCTGCCTCGCGGGTCCTTAAAGGACCGTAAAGGTCCTGAAAGGACTCGCACTAAAAATATTAACCCCAACTATATTTAACCCATTAACTCATGGTGGTCAATCCAGACCACCATAAGGCCTAAATTAACCCATTAACTCATGGTGGTCAATCCAGACCACCATAAGGCCTAAATTAACCCATTAACTCATGGTGGTCAATACAGACCACCATAAGGCCTAAATTAACCCATTAAATCATGGTGGTCAATACAGACCACCATAAGGCCTAAATTAACCCATTAACTCATGGTGGTCAATCCAGACCACCATAAGGCCTTAATTAACCCATTAACTCATGGTGGTCAATCCAGACCACCATAAGGCTCTATTTAACCCCATCAGTCCCATAAGGGTATATTATTACCATTATGGGCCTGTTACAACCCAACATTAACCACATAAGTGCCATGACACTAACTACAAACACTACACTATAACCCCCAATAAACTATTTAATCTAATCCTAACCCCCCTCTACACTAATCTATTAACACTTACACTACCTACCTACACTACCTACCCCCTAATAAACCTCCCCAACACTCTAATTACAGAAAAAAAAAACTACCTTACAGAAAAAAAAAACCCTACAGTACAGAAAAAAAAATACATTACAACCCCACCCCCCACTACAGAAAACAAAAAAATACATTACAACCGCACCCCCCACTAAAGAAAACAAAAAAATACATTACAACCCCACCCCCCACTACAGAAAACAAAAAAATACATTACAACCCCACTCCCCACTACAGAAAATAAAAAAATTACACACCTGAAAAGGAAAGACAGATAAACACAATACAATACATACATATAATACATTACATACATTACATACAATACATGACATTACATACATTACATATAATATATTAAATATAATATATTAAATATAATATATTAAATATAATATATTACATATAATATATTAAATATAATATATTAAATATAATATATTACATATAGTCCAAATCAAATACCCCCTATCTATCTAACATACAATCTATTTAATTTAAAATAAATCCTAACTATATCAAATACATCCCCCTATCTATCTAATATACAAAAAATCCTAACTACATACACAGACCCTTATTCTAAAATAAAATAAAATAATTACAGTCCTAACTACTCAGACCCTAATTCTTAGCTAAAATCAATAAATTAAGACCACTTACCTTTAAGATGTTGCTTCAGATCACTAACCTATGGGTCAAACAAAAAGAAATAATTAGTACAAAACATTAACATCCAATAAATAAACAATCAATACATTCTAAATAATATACTCACCTTTACAGCATGTCCCGTCATTGTTTAGCTCTTCCGGCGCGGCCCTGTTAAAAAAACCACAATACATGAATACATTAATACAATATATCAACAATAAATAAAATACACATAAAAACATCTAAATATACATTTAACTTACCTCCCCGCGATGTCCCCGGCCTTCTCTCCTTCACCCCCGACTGGGCCGTGGAACCATCCGCGCTCTAAAAAAAAAAAAAAAAAAACTAACGGAGGTCTGCACTGGCAGACCTCCCCGACGCTAATGAACCTCCCGGAGTCGTTTCCGGGAGGAAATTGGCATTGGCGGCTTGTGATTGGCTGAGAAAGCTGTCTATCAATTTCAGCCAATCAAAAGTCGTACACCCCAATATCCCACCCTGATTGGCTAAAACACTTGTCTATCTTTCTGGGAACCAATCACAAGGCTCAGATGCCTTCAGCCAATCACTATGGGATACATCCCCACGGAGTGATTGGTAGAAGACATCTGCGCATCCTGATTGGCTCCTACATTGACGACTTTTGATTGGCTGACAGCTTTTTCAGCCAATCACAAGCCGCCAATGCCAATTTCCTCCCGGAAACGACTCCGGGAGGTTCATTAGCGTCGGGGAGGTCTGCCAGTGCAGACCTCCGTTATTTTTTCATTTTTATTTTTTAGAGCGCGGATGGTTCCGCAGCCCAGCCGGGGCTGAAGGAGAGAAGGCCGGGGACATCGCGGGGAGGTAAGTTAAATGTATATTTAGATGTTTTTATGTGTATTTTATTTATTGTTGATATATTGTATTAATGTATTCATGTATTGTGTTTTTTTTTTAACAGGGCCGCGCCGGAAGAGCTAAACAATGACGGGACATGCTGTAAAGGTGAGTATATTATTTAGAATGTATAGATTGTTTATTTATTGGATGTTAATGTTTTGTACTAATTTTTTTTTTGTTTGACCCCTAGGTTAGTGATCTGAAGCAACATCTTAAAGGTAAGTGGTCTTAATTTATTGATTTTAGCTTAGAATTAGGGTCTGTGTAGTTAGGACTGTAATTATTTTATTTTATTTTAGAATAAGGGTCTGTGTATGTAGTTAGGATTTTTTGTATATTAGATAGATAGGGGGATGTATTTGATATAGTTAGGATTTATTTTAAATTAAATAGATTGTATGTTAGATAGATAGGGGGTATTTGATTTGGACTATATGTAATATATTATATGTAATATATTATATTTAATATTTGATATGTAATATATTATATTTAATATTTTATATGTAATATATTATATTTAATATATTATATGTAATATATTATATTTAATATTTTATATGTAATATATTATATTTAATATATTATATGTAATGTATGTAATGTCATGTATTGTATGTCATGTATTGTATGTAATATATTATATGTAATATATTATATTTAATATTTTATATGTAATATATTATATTTAATATTTTATATGTAATATATTATATTTAATATATTATATGTAATGTATGTAATGTCATGTATTGTATGTCATGTATTGTATGTAATATATTATATGTAATATATTATATTTAATATTTTATATGTAATATATTATATTTAATATATTATATGTAATGTATGTAATGTCATGTATTGTATGTAATGTATGTAATGTATTGTATGTATGTATTGTATTGTGTTTACCTGTCTTTCCTTTTCAGGTGTGTAATTTTTTTTTTTCTGTAGTGGGGGTGGGGTTGTAATGTATTTTTTTTTTTTCTGTAGTGGGGGGTGGGGTTGTAATGTATCTTTTTTTTCTGTACTGTAGGTTTTTTGTTTTCTGTAAGGTAGTTTTTTTTTTCTGTAATTAGAGAGTTGGGGAGGTTTATTAGGGGGTAGGTAGTGTAGGTAGGTAGTGTAAGTGTTAATAGATTAGTGTAGAGGGGGGATAGTTTAGATTAAATGGGTATTGGGGGTTATAGTGTAGTGTTTGTAGTTAGTGTCATGATGGTCCTTGAGGACCATCATGGCACTTATGTGTTTAATGTTGGGTTGTAACAGGCCCATAATGGTAATAATATACCCCTATGGGACTGATGGGGTTAAATAGAGCCTTATGGTGGTCTGTATTGACCACCATGAGTTAATGGGTTAAATAGAGCCTTATGGTGGTCTGGATTGACCACCATGAGTTAATGGGTTAATTAAGGCCTTATGGAGGTCTGTATTGAGCACCATGAGTTAATGGGTTAAATAGAGCCTTATGGTGGTCTGGATTGACCACCATGAGTTAATGGGTTAATTAAGGCCTTATGGTGGTCTGGATTGACCACCATGAGTTAATGTGTTAATTAAGGCCTTATGGTGGTCTGGATTGACCACCATGAGTTAATGGGTTAAATAGAGCCTTATGGTGGTCTGGATTGACCACCATGAGTTAATGGGGTAATTATAGTTGCCTGGGCTTAATATTTTTAGTGCGAGTCCTTTCAGGACCTTTACGGTCCTTTGAGGACCCGCAAGGCGGGAAATTTAAAATTGAATTGCAGCAGGGTCACGATCGGTGCCGATCGGGGCCCCCGCTGCAGGGGGTTTATGTGGGGACACTTTGAGGGTCCCGATGGGGACCCCCAGCATAGAGGGGGGTTAATTTTAGGTGCCGCGGCCGGGATTGGGTAATAGTGTGCCGCGGCCCCTTTAAGGAGCCGCGGCTGGGAATTTAAAAGTTTGAAATGCAGCGGGGAGCCTGATCTATGCAGATCGGGGCCCCTCCCTGCAATGGGTTTATGTGGGGACACTTCGGGGGTCCCGATGGGGACCCCCAGCATAGAGGGGGGTTAATTTTAGGTGCCGCGGCCGGGATTGGGTAATAGTGTGCCGGGGGCCCTTTAAGGAGCCGCGGCGGGGAATTTAAAAGTTTTAAAACAGCGGGGGCCTGATCGGTGCCGATCGGGGACCCCCGCTGCAAGGGGTTAATGTGTGTAGGCTGCGGGGGTTCCTATGGACCCCTGCAGCAAGGTGTTCATGTGAGGACACTTCGGGGGTCCCGACGGGGACCCCCGCATCGAGGGGGGGTTAATTTTAGGTGCCTGGTTTTTTTTTGGAGTACCCCCCACGGCAGGGCTTATGTGGGGGACTGCCGCGGAGGTCCCTTTTAGGACCCCCGCAGCACTTGATGAGGAGTGGGAGCCTGCGATATCATCTCGCAGGCTGTCACTCCTCATGTACATTTACGCAGTGTAGATACGTACGGCCCTGCTGTGTAGCTCATACGTTGCTCGCAGCAGGGCTAATTTAATAGCATTGTAAGTTAGAGAAACCGTGCAGTACGTAGGGCTTAAGTAGAAGCCTCTTATTTACGAGGCTGGAATTTAATGAGGCCCATAATCTGTAAGTCCCAAAATGTTCTAGACCATTATATTACACAACTGTTTTACATTAATTTTATTAGTGGATACATCAAGGTATATTGAGGACCAAATATCAATGTGATATGGTGTCCAAATGCATTTCTTTTTCTCTGTTTTTTAATGAGCTCCTTAAATTGTGAATGAAAATATGAAAAATAAAAAGACACAGGAAAGCCTTTTGTGCATGTTCACTAAGATATAGGTGTGATGAGCTGCAATAGCAATGTACACTACAATATTTACTAAGAATATTGAAATGGAATTTGGTGTAGTTAATCTCCATCTGCTATGAATTCCTGTGCTTTATTCTATTTTATTGAGCAGGTGCTTACAAGTGAATACAAAATATTGGAATGATCCAAGGATTCACACTGTGAAACCCCTACCCACTTAGGAAGCAGACAAGAGTTACAAATAAATGTTAGTTCATCTTACCCTTCCCTGCAATTGTACAGAAAAATGTGTGTGGGAGTTTAAAAACCTTTCTTCTATTCCACCTTTTTGTCATAGGTTGGACAAATAATTGATGGGTGTTTATTTAAACCTTTTAATTTCTGAGGGGCTTATTTACACCTTGTTCATCCTTTGCATTAGTTGGGAAAAGCGTAAACTTAGTTTAGGAAATCAAACGTATAGACTGGGACAAAGAACTGACAGGTAAAAATAATGAACATAAATGGACAACGTTCAAATCCTTATTAAATAAAGATACTTATCAGCACATACCATGTGGAAATAAAAGTAAAAGGAGTAAATCACAACCCATGTGGCAATGAATTAAAGGTGAAGATGAGGAGTAAAAAACAAGAGTTTAAATTATACAAACAAGAGGGCACAGAGACTGCTTTACGTGAGTACAAGGAAATCAACAAGGCTTGCAAAAGCACTTTTAGACTGGCTAAAATCGAATATTAAATTCTAGTTGCAAAGGAGAGTAAAACTAACCGTAAAATATTTTTTAAATATATTAATGGAAAGAAGGCTAGGAAGGAAGGTATAGCAACATTACAATGTGACACAGGCCATCTGATAATTAGTGACCAGGAAAAGGCAGATGAGCTAAATAGGTTATTGTCTTATACACAAGGGAGGTACCAGTGGTTGGGTTACTGCAACAAAATGGGGCTACACTACCTTCACCAAATAACCGGTTATCGCAGGAAGAAATCCAAAAGAGGTTGGACAAAATAAATGTTAATAAAGCCCCAGGTCCTGATGGAATACATCCAGGGAACTGGGTTCTGTAATAGCCAAACCATTTTATCTAATTTTTCAGGATTTACTCAACACAGGGTCTCTACCAGAGGACTCTATATATACCTATATTTAAGAAGGAAGCAGGAGCAAATCCAGGGAATTATAAACCAGTGAGTCTCACTTTGGTAGTGGGAAAGCTTTTAGAAGAGTTAATAAGGGATAATATACAGGAATATGTCTATTCAAATAGGATTATAAGTAGGAGCCAACATGGATTTCTGAAGGATAGGTCATGTCAAACAAACCTAATTAGTTTCTATGAGGAGGATTGTAGAGACTTGGATCAAGGAAACTTAGTGGATGTAGTCTATTTGGATTTTGCAAAGGCATTTGATACAGTGCCACATGGGAGACTATTGAGCAAACTAAGGGATACAGGAATTGCCATAAATATTTGCTTACGGGTTGAGAGCTTGCTAAAAGACAGGAAGCAAAGGGTTGTTGTAAATGGAACATACTCCAATTGGACTCATGTGGTAAGTGGGCTTCCTCAGGGCTCAGTATTAGGTCCCCTCCTTTTTAACATATTTATTAATGACTTGGAAGTAGGATTGGAATGTGATGTCTCCATTTTTGCTGATGACACAAAGTTGTGCAAGGTAATGAAATCAGAAAATGATGTACTTTCCCTCCAAAAGGATTTGCATAAATTAGAGGAAAGGGCATCTAAGTGGCAGATGAGATTTAATACTAATACATGTAAAGTTATGCATCTGGGAAGGAAAAAAAGCCATGCAATTTATAATCTTAATGGAGCAAATCTAGGGGTATCAGATATTGAAAGGGATTTGGGAGTACTTGTGGACAAGTGCGTAGGTAACAGTGCTCAATGCCAAGCAGCATCTGCAAAGGCAAATAAACTATTAGCATGTATTAAGAAGGGTATAAAAGCAAGGGAAGCAAATATAATTCTCCCACTATACAAATCCCGAGTACCCCCTCATTTGGAATATGGAGTACAATTTTGGGCACCACTACATAAAAAGGACATTTTAGAGTTGAAAAAAGTACAGAGAAGGGCAACAAAGCTAAAAAAAGGGAATGGATGTGCTAAGTTATGAAGAAAGACTAACGAAATTAAACTTATTTACTCTAGAAAAAAGTAATCTAAGAGGGGATATGATTACCTTATATAAATATATCCAGGGTCAATACAAAGCTTTGTCAAGGGAACTTTTTGTGCCAAGACATTTTCAACTGACAAGCGGACATCCTTTGAGATTACAGGTAAAACAATTTAATCTTAAAGAAAGAAAAGGGTTCTTCACAGTAAGGGTGGTTAATCTGTGGAATTCTCTACCAAATAAGGTGGTGACAGCGGATTCAATAGATAACTTTAAAAAGGGATAGGATATATTTTTAAATAAAAAGGGCATTAAGGGCTATCCTGGATCAATAGAGTATTGATCCATGGAGGAATCTGATCGCCAGGTCAGGAAATAATTTTATTTTTTTTCCTTGTTGAGACAATTGGCAAAGTTTCACTGTTTTTTTTTTTTGCTTTTTGCTTTCCTCTTGATTAATCACATACAGTATATAGTTGTGAGCATGTGGGTTGTTGCTAACGTAGCAAGCCTGCGGCCCTCGAGAAGCAAGGGCTGCAGTTGCTTGCCAGCAACTGCAGACCTCGCAAAATGTACGGACTTACGAGAAACAAATACGAGATGCAGAACTTAGAAAAAAATAAACATTACGACCTCGCAAAAATACGACCTTAGCGCCCGAAACCCGCACACATGAAAACATTAAAAACACAATAAATACACACAACAAATACAAAAAAAGCTTACCAACAGCAAGTGAGGGGCAACCAGGACCTTGAAAACTGAAGTTACACCTCAATTTTATTCGAAATACAAGAGTTTAGACACCCAAAAATCCCCTAAGCGAGAGAAAAAATGTGCGCTGAAAAAAAACCTAAACAAGGCTACAGGACTCTAAAGACGCAAAACACCACCACACCCCTACGAATTTTCGAAAAAAGACAGACGCGTTCCAAGAACAAGGACACCAAATCAGCCACAGACGCGTACCACACATTAGGTGCCATTTTACAACACTAACTTACACAATGCGGTAGTACACAGCTACCCTACCGAATTTTGCTCGCGCACACACACTATTTACACTACACACTGCACACATTGCTGACACTTACACAGCAGCTCCACAGCCCTCAAAACACACATTGTATGCTACAGCAACATCATAACAGATTGCCAGCTCTTCTGCACAATGCTTCCTGCAGATATTACTTCAAAATAGGTAAAGTATATTCATGTATTAATTTATTAATTATTTCATTAGCATTAGCAAAAAAAAACAAACATGCTCATAGCACACAAACAACCAACAGCCTTGCAATGAGTGCCAAAGGCGCTCATTGCGAGCCATGGGATGAGCACTGAAGGCGCTCAGCGCGAGGCTCGCAACGAGCGCCGAAGCATCTTGGAACACCAACAAAATTTACTGCCCTTACAATCTTATTGCCGTCATTTTTGGATGGGCAAGTCGCTAGTTAACAATAAATTTGTGTATTGCAGATCAGAGGAGATCTAAAAAGATTGAACTTGATGGACTAAAGTATTTTTCAACCTAAATTACCACTAGGAAGGGGGGCAATAAGACCCCCTATTAGAAATGGGAATATATACCATCTCTGTTGTTGTTAATAATAATAATAATAATAATAATAATAATAATAATAATTATTATTATTATTATTATTATTATAATTATTATTATTAATAATAATAAGTATATGTATCTCACATAGAGAATTGATGTTTCCTTCCAACACTAGGGAATGGAAGTTATGTGGTTAGACACAGTATAAGTATATCACTAGGGTACAATGTGCACTGCAAGATAACTGCATCTCATGTATTTGCTTGTATCTCACTCACAATACAAACTTAACAAAGACATGAATAGTCCATAATGTGCCCTTATTGTTATGGATAGGAATGGACTGTGCAGTTACTAGGAAACAGAGCTTAATAAATAATCCATCCATGTAATGGCCCCATTGTTTCTAGTGACTACATAGCTAAGGAGAAACATTCTTTGTTCTAGCACCTACATACACAAATTGATGATTAATAAAAGACAAATTGATTTTTGTTTTTAATTCATGCTTCCCTTGCTAGATTTTTCAGAAACTGTTTGTTTTAAAATCCATATCAGTTTCAAAGAAAATGTCACAGCTTGTTTAACTGGTTTGATTGACCAATATAGGCAAACCACAAGCTCTGGCAGATAGCCTGGAAATCTCAACCCTGCAAGTGTCTTCTATTAAAATTACTAGTTTTATACCTTGCAATTGTATTTAGCTTGGTATTTTAATACATTTAAGTACAGCAAAGCAAAACTATGGGGGTATTTACTGAAGCTTCAAAAGTTTAGCAGTGTTTGTAGCATGTTAGTGGCTGAATATTTGTAATTTAATAGGGCTTATTAAAAAGTGTTACCTTCTCTGATTGACTAATGAAATATTGTAAGCCTACATTCTCCTCATTGATTGGCCCTTTCAGTAGCCATTTAGAGAAAGGTAACACTATTTTTAAGCCCTATGCTGATTTGTTGGCTAGAAAAGGGGAACAATAGAGCTGTCTAATTAGTTTAAAGACTAATCTATCAAAATGCAATTTTTTTTTTTTTTCTTTAACAGATTATTTTTTTTAACTTTATTGCTACTTTTTTTATATTTAATAGTTTCGGTCTTTTTTTATTTTCTTGTAGTTCTTCTCTTTTATATAATGATTTAGTTTAGTTAGTTTATGGGGTTAATATTAGGGACTATGCAGGTCCTTATACACTCTCAAGGGTAGTAGGGTCCATGGGGAGTTCCTAAGGATCCTTATGGTAGCAGTTAAGGTGTCATGGGAACACATTATGAACCCATGGTATGGGGTTAATGTTAGATTTATAAGTGGTCCGTTGGAGGTTCATAGAGATCCCTGTGGGGTTAATGAGCACCCCACCCGCAGACAAAATTAGTGGAAGGTGAGGGGACCAATGGCCCCTTTGGGTAATGAGCAAGGTCTTGGGAGATACATGGCTCATAGATGTTAGTGAGACAAAGGAAGCAGATTCATAAATACCCCACATTAATGTTGAATTATTTTAACCTCTTCCGTGGTATGTGAAGGGGTTTATACAAATAAATGAGATAGGGATGGGAACATATTAGGGCTAGTGTAGTGTGTTCATTTTAGGTGCTTTAAAAAGATGCACAGGCATGTTATCATTTTGCCAGGTCTGTTGTTGTTATTATACTTCATTATTGATGTAATGCCAACCATTGCACCTTTGCCAACCAATATAAGGGTAGTTTCCGGTTGCTTGAGAGTCACTATTAAAATAGCCCTAATTAGCCCTATACCCCACAAAAACCATACACAATGTATTTAATTGATTTTGAGATTGCAATACACTAATAAAAAGCAAAGTAAAGCAAATAAAGACAAACTTCACTTCATCACAGTTTTATTGCAATATAAAAAATAGCTTTTGGAAATGCAGTGTACAGTACATACTGTATTAAATGGCAGTCATTAAACTACTGAACATAACATAACACAAAAACATCTTCACATCCTTACAGTTTAATTGCACTGTAAAAAATACTGTAGCTTTTTGATATGCAGTGTACAGTACATACTGTATTAAATGGCAGTTATTAAACTACTGAACATAACTACAGTAACATCATTTTTTTCACTTCAGTTAACTTCAATGAACTAAAAAAGAGAGTTTACTGCGTAGACATAACATCAGGATCATCATGATCTCCAGCAGCTTTGTTTCCTACTAGGACACCTTCAGGAGCAGAAAACCAGTAATCATCAGGATCTGCTGATAATTTAGCTGGAACCCGTCCAGGAGTAGTGGACATGATTAGTGTTAGATCTTCATCTGTAGATGATGTTGTACTGGTAGACTTGGGTGCAGCTTTCTGCATAAATTAACAAATATCACCTTGCTTTAAGACCTTACGCCTCTCCTGCAAAGTCAGGTTTTGCATGATATGCAGCTGCATAAGATTCTGAAAAGTAAAGAAGGGGTGCTGTTCTGCAAAAGCTATTACGCTTTCAAATGCTGCAGTAGCTCTCTGGCAGGATACTTTTTTCACCTCACACTCATAATCATCACTCTCTTCCGCCTCTGCAACATTCTTTTTTCCATAATACCTTCTATGATGTCTTCTGTGTTTAGTATATGAGTGACTAGAATAGCTTCACCCACAGCTTCATCCACAGCAAAACAGTCATTGAGTTCATGTAGAGACAAATTCCTTTTGTCATTAGCAGAGTCAACTAACTCACATATTTCCTTATAAACTCTGAAATTGACAGCTGAACAATTGATTTGAACCTCCTTAAAGTCGACGGAGGCGGAGGAGGATTCCTCAGGCATACATTTTTGTGATCGCAAGACAGGTGTGGGTTGATTTATAAAAGAAAATTTGTAAAAAAAATTAAGAAGAGTCACCAATTTGGCTTTATCAAATCAAAAAATTACAGATGAGCAGATTGATAGATAGATAGATACTGTACATTCCCCATTGAAAAAAAAATGGACAATCGTTGAGTTTTTGGCCTAAAATGAATCATACTTTTTCTATAGTATTTTGTTATGCACCACAGTTTATTCTATAGAACGGTATACAGTACAGTATTTATTACATTGTATGCTATGTTACTTACTTTATAATGCTGCTTTGTGATCTTTATGATTGTCTACAATAAAACCCTATTGACAAAAAAATACTGTACATGTACTGTACATTCCTCAAAACTAAGATGGTAATTAATAAAATTAGAAAGAAAAATCTATTGTACAATGCCCAAACTGTGTCCGCAAGCACAGTGCCACTTTAAATGATTAAAAATATAGTGACTCACCTCCAAATCCAAGGTCATTTAATGTCCAGATCTGCTGTGGTCAGCATTTAATGTCCAGATCTGCTGTGGTCAGTCCGGTTATCGGAGATCCGGGTGGCGCAGTAACAATTCCGGATGCGGAAGTTGCCGGTTACACAAAAAAGATGCTGATTGCTTGAGAGTTACGGTTAGTTGAGTACCGGATAATTGAGAGTTTCCTGTATAATTCTAATGATTTAGTAAGTCTCATGGCTGTATTTAAGTGAAGATATGTGGTTTTGAATTTGTGAAAATACCTTCCTTACAATATATTTCTATAAATGCATGTTCTACTCTGAAATAATTTTGTGTTTGTTATAGTCTCTACAAAAGAATCTGAAGTTATGCAACTTTTTCATTTTAGTTTAATACAGTTAATTAAATTTACAAACATCAATCTATGTTTGAATTCTAAATATATTTTGTCTCTTACTGTATTATTTTTTCTATTAGCGAAATGTATTATATTTTGGAATATACCATTTCAGTTTCATCCCCAGAAAGACACCCCCTGGGAGCAGCATGGAAAAATTGTGTTTTAACCTTGCTAGAGCTGGGGAGGAGTTAGATGTGTAGGAGCTTTGGGAGTATAGAGCTATTGTTTCTCTTGCATTTCAATGGCATGAACCAGTCTGAAATTCAGAAATAGTTCTGCACATCGATGTGGTGGGTTTGGTAGGTTTTAGAGAATATTTTCAGGGACATTGGTGCTCTGAATTATGGCCGCCTGAGTGGAAGCAGGCAAGCTTGTTAAAATACTTGGCATTCCTGGGATTATTCCCAATAGTCATATGCATTTTTTTTTGGGTGGATTCTCTATGTATTCATCATATAGTCTTTCACTGTGACATTCTAGGGGTAGTGTAAGCTATTAATACAACATTTGCCTCCTCAACTTCAGTCCTTGGATTGAACCTGTGTGTAACATAATTACAATACACATATTTTGTAGGTCATCTTATCTCCTGGGCTCCATGAATATGAGATGTTTCTCAACATATCTTTGGGATTTATGATACCAACTATAGAACACTGGATTCATAAGTCATTGGCTCCAGCAACATAGAATTATTATCAACAGGTATGTGAAGACTGGGCCATCTTCCACAATCATACAAATTCATCAGATAGTCCAGTGGGAACACTTGAAGTTCTTCAGTATTTTATGTTGCACCACTATACACAGAATACTTCTAATTTCTTTAAATTTCTCTTTTTTTTTCTGTTATCTCGGTTAATTGTCACTGTATAATTTATTTGCCATTCATCGTTTGATTTTTTTCTAAATTTAAAAACACTTTTTGTCTTGGTTTCTTTGAAATCATCCACATTTCTGAGCTCCAAATGGTTCATACTGGAGGATATATGGATATATGTTACAGTTCATGATTCATGTCTTTGTATTCTGTTAAGAAAATCTAAGACTATATAGGAAATGGGCAAACTAGAAATACAGACTTAGACAAAAAAAATACGACCTGCTGGAGTTCGGAAAGAAAAAAATTACGAGATCGTAAAAATACGAATCTAACGGGCGAAACGCGTACATCTAAAACCAAAAAAACACAAAGAAAAAGAAAAAACAAAAAAACTCACACACAGCATGGGTGGACAGCCATGACATCTGCCAGTGAGGTTGCATGCAAATGAAAGTCGAATTTAAGGAGTTTCGGAACTTGAAAATCTGCTAAGCGGAAAAAAAAATGGCAGCTCAAAAAATTTGAAAACAAGGCTACACGACCCCAGAGCGCGCAAATAAATGCCAGGCACAGATGACTTTTGCTATGGACGTATGAGGCACAAAAATGCACAGTTAGGAACCACGGAAAATACTCGTGAGGCGCGTAACAATGCAATAAACAAACAATGCAATATTATATTTTAAAAAATAAAAGGTCGCAAAAATACAAAGTTAACGGCCGAAAAAAGTACATCCAAAAACAATGAAAAATACAAAAATTAAAATTTATTAAGTAACTCATTTATTAATTATTATTTTAAAATATATATATATATATATATATATATATATATATATATCTGTCTTTGTGATGAGTGCTGAAAGTGCTCAGAGGACCAAAAGTACACAAGAGGACAGGCTCGCAATGAGCGCTGAAGGTCCTCAGAGTTGAAAAAGTTTTACATTGTGTGGCAAACAGAATTGACATGGCTTCAAATTTTACTGCTCCGTCATTTTTGATGGGCAAGTCGCTAGTACATATATATTTATGGTACTAATTCATCCTGTTTTCAGTTTAATGCTGTTTCTTCATTCTTGAATTGCTTCTTTAAAATGTAATCCTTTAGAATTGGAGCTGCTATGGTAAGCCTTGGGGATTATGTGGTAAAGCAAATTGGGCATTGTGAATGTTAGATTTAAATCATATACTACTGTTACAGTAATTTTCTTTCTTCTAGGTTCATCCTTTAGTTTGTGGATCAAAGACCGTTCTTTCATATATTTGTTCAGGAGAGCAGCAGCTGTTAATGATGATGCCATTAAATTGGGTTTTTCTCCAGAACAGAATGAATTAAGATGGTTCAGAGTTAGGGGTTTAAATTGGGAGCAGAAATTACAAAAAAAGTTGTGGGGTTTTCTATCCTTTTTTAAAAGAGTTTTGTTGTGGGAATGTCTGTAAAGCGCACAATCATAAGTGTATTTAACACAACGTTTCCGGCTGATGTTCCCTGTTTAAGTATATGCCGTATATGTTGGTGTTACTTCATGGTACTCGAGTCCATGTGGGGCGGTGATATTATTTAGTCTGATGCTGTGTACTTTTCGAGTGTGCGTGTCGGGGTTCCCCAAAGCACAAGTACTTCAGACCATTTTCATGGATAAAAACATATTTATTTGGTAAAAATTCCGGTTTGATTCTGGTACAGAAATCCAGTGATAAAAATCGTAAAATCAATAGATAGTAAAACAAGTGTCAGATGCGTTTCGCTGCTGTGATCTGCAGCTTCCTCAGTGACAAATAAATTCAACAATATATTACAAGAATTTCTCAGGATTCTAGGAATGCGGCCAAGTCTATATCCCGGTTTAGGACCTCTGGTTCCAATGTCTTTAGCTTGTGGATCCACTTGGTCTCGCTATGTCTGATGGTAAGTAGTCAGTCACCCCCTCTGGCTGCAATTGGGATGTGTTCCACTGCTTTAATGATAGCCCCCTTGGTATTTTTTTGGTGTATTTTCGTGATGTGTGCTGAGTATCCATTTGTAAGTACAACTTTTCTGGCGTTCTTTAGGTGTTCTCTGAACCGTTCCTTGAGGGGTCTCTTCGTGCGGCCTACATATTGTTTCCCACAAATACATGTGATAACGTACACAATGTATGTTGTGTTGCAGTTGGTCATGTGATGTATCTTGTACTCGTTTTGGGTTGTATGTGATACTATTAGGTTTTTATCCTTGTTTGAAATATGGCCACAAGTGATGCATCTTTTGGCCCCGCATTTATGGGTTCCTGGTATCTTTGAAGTATCTGTGTTATTGTGGTTCTGTTTCTTAAGCTCACTTGGAGCCAGGAGATTCTTCAGGTTTGTATTCTTTTTAAAGGTGACAGTTGGAGCCTCTGGGAGGATATCCCGGAGGATGTCGTCCTCTCTCAGGATGTGCCAGTGCTTCTTTACGCTTGCTGAGATGTTTTTAGCTGCTTTGTTGTATCTGGTGAGGAATCTGCACTCATTCTTGTTTCCTCTTGTTGTTTTGTCTTTCTTTTTAATGAGTTCATTTTGTTTGAGGATCCTTGTTTTTTCATTTGCTTCTTTCACTATTTTCATATTAAAGCCCTTTTCTTTGAATTTTTTGGTGAGATTCTTACTTTCTGCATCATAGTCTGAAGTCTTAGAGCAGTTTCTGTGGCCTCGACGGAACTGGCCAAAGGGTATATTTCTGATCCATCTGGGATCATATCCACTGGATGCATGTAGATAGCCATTTGTGTCAGTAGGTTTGGTGTATAGTTTCGAGGTCACGCCGCTTGGTTCCCCCGTCAGTGCTACATCGAGGAATGTGATTGACCGTGGGTTATGATTCATGGTGAACGCCAAGTTCATATTGTTTTCATTGACATACGTGAAGAATGTGTTCATGGTTAGGTCATCGCTGTTTTCCCAGATGATGATGATATCGTCGATGTACCTTTTCCATTGGATGATGTTTTTGGAGAAGGGGTTATTGTGCCAGATGTACTTTTCCTCCCAGAGTCCCATATATAAGTTTGCGAAGCTTGGGGCGAACTTCGTCCCCATAGCAGTCCCTCGTTTTTGTGCATAAAATGACTCTTCGAACATAAAGTAATTGTGTTCCAAAATGAACATGATAGATGTAGTTAAAAAGTTGATCTGGGAGCTTACCATGTCCCCTTGGGTTTTCAGGAAGTGTTCTGCAGCTTCCACCCCTTGGATATGGGGAATGGAAGTGTAAAGTGCGGTGACATCCAGAGTCAACCAGTGGTATGAGTCTCGCCATTCCACCTGGGTGAAGATTTTTAGGACATGCGGAGTGTCCCTGGTGTATGAAGGCAGCTTGCTCACTAGTGGTTGTAAGAAGAAGTCCACGTACTGGGACAGTCTCTCCGTGAGGCATCCTATACCCGATACTATCGGTCGTCCTGGAGGTATCAGTGGATTCTGTGGATCTTGGGAAGGTGGTAAATAACGGCGATCTTGGGTGTCTGAATATTTAGATATTCAAATTCTTTGGTGGTGAGTAGACCGTTTTGACGTGCTTCTTGTACTAGAGACTGGTATTTATGTAAAAATATCTTTGTGGGATCTGTTTTGAGATCTGTTTATGTTCGAAGAGTCGTTTTATGCACAAAAACGAGTGACTGCTATGGGGACGAAGTCGCCCCAAGCTTCGCAAACTTATATATGGGACTCTGGGAGGAAAAGTACATCTGGCACAATAACCCTTTCTCCAAAAACATCATCCAATGGAAAAGGTACATCGACGATATCATCATCATCTGGGAAAACAGCGATGACCTAACCATGAACACATTCTTCACGTATGTCAATGAAAACAATATGAACTTGGCGTTCACCATGATACATAACCCACGGTCAATCACATTCCTCGATGTAGCACTGACAGGGGAACCAAGCGGCGTGACCTCGAAACTATACACCAAACCTACTGACACAAATGGCTATCTACATGCATCCAGTGGACATGATCCCAGATGGATCAGAAATATACCCTTTGGCCAGTTCCGTCGAGTCCGCAGAAACTGCTCTAAGACTTCAGACTATGATGCAGAGAGTAAGAATTTCACCAAAAAAATTCAAAGAAAAGGGCTATAATATGAAAATAGTGAAAGAGGCAAATGAAAAAACAAGGATCCTCAAACAAAATGAACTAATTAAAAAGAGAGACAAAACAACAAGAGGAAACAAGAATGAGTGCAGATTCCTCACCAGATACAACAAAGCAGCAAAAAACATCTCAGCAAGCGTAAAGAAGCACTGGCACATCCTGAGAGAGGACGACATCCTCCGGGATATCCTCCCAGAGGCTCCAACTTTCACCTTTAAAAAGAATACAAACCTGAAGAATCTCCTGGCTCCAAGTGAGCTTAAGAAACAGAACCACAATAACACAGATACTTCAAAGATACCAGGAACCCATAAATGCGGGGCCAAAAGATGCATCACTTGTGGCCATATTTCAAACAAGGATAAAAACCTAATAGTATCACATACAACCCAAAAGGAGTACAAGATACATCACATGACCAACTGCAACACAACATACATTGTGTACGTGATCACATGTATTTGTGGGAAACAATATGTAGGCCGCACAAAGAGACCCCTCAAGGAACGGTTCAGAGAACACCTAAAGAACGCCTGAAAAGGTGTACTTACAAACGGATACTCAGCACACATCACGAAAATGCACCAAAAAAATACCAAGGGGACAATCATTAAAGCAGTGGAACACATCCCAATTGCAGCCAGAGGGGGTGACCGACAACTTACCCTCAGACGTAGCGAGACCAAGTGGATCCACAAGCTAAAGACATTGGAACCAGAGGGCCTAAACCGGGATATAGACTTGGCCGCATTCCTAGAATCCTGAAAAACTCTTGTAATATATTGTTGAATTTAATTGTCACTGAGGAAGCTGCAGATCACAGCAGCGAAACTCTTGTTTTACTATCTATTGATTTTACGATTTTTATCACTGGATTTCTGTACCAGAATCAAACCGGAATTTTTACCAAATAAATATATTTTTATCCATGAAAATGGTCTAAAGTACTTGTGCTTTGGGGAACCCCGACACGCACACACGAAAAGTACACAGCATCAGACTAAATAATATCCCCGCCCCACATGGACTCAAGTACCATGGAGTAACACCAACATATACGGCATATACTTAAACAGAGAACATCAGCCGGAAACATTGTGTTAAATTTATGATTGTGCGCTTTACAGACATTCCCACAACAAAACTCTTTTATGTATCCATAAAGCACCGGCGTGAACAGTGCTTTCGGGAATAGCTGCACATCATACCAACGTACACGAAAGCCCCTCTTATATATTGAGAACTCGTGTTATTATAGTCTTTCTATTGAGGTCATCATTAACCAGATAGGATATCTTGAGCGCAAAGGCTAACATGGGTTGCGGTACGATCGAACCCAACCACACAAAAATCCTATCACATTCTATCTGTTTTTGCCTCCTAATATTATTCTCTTTAATGATGGAGGAAATGATTTGAGGACTATTTATTTGTGACACCTTATACGCATTATGAATTTCTTGTGCTTGCAGGAATTGTACCCAGGCATTTTTATTATATGGTCCGAGCTTACCCCTAGGTACAATTGCCGCTTCGCTCAGGATCCAGTAAAATTGGACAATGCAAGGCCAAAGGTTAATAGAATTATGTCATCCTTCATCTGGCATTTAGGTGGAATAGTCATGATGCACTGTGGTTTGGAAACACCTTAGGCTTTCTCTTTCTTTTTTAAGGCACAGAGTTTACCATACCTCACCTCACCACTGAAATTGTCCTTTAACTTTTTAATTTTGCCTTGTTTGAGGGTATAGAACAGGCAATGGCAGTTAATATTTGTAATGATCAGCCTGGTTAGGCTGTTGTGTGTAGGGGTGCTTGCTCATTATATTGGGGAGCCCTTACATGTGGTCCATTATTAGTTTGTTGCAGTGTTCTGAGTTCTCCTGGGCATAGGGTTCTAGGAGACTTGTGATTGTGCTCCCTTGAGTTGTTAGCAATAACCTCTGTCTTTGTATGTTTCAAAAAAGCTGTGGCCTGTTATTAATCCACCTCTGTGTTTAGTCTCAGTTTGTGGTTATGTGGCTGAATTAAAGGGACCTGGAACGTTCTTGAATTTCACTTGGTATATAATATACCTGTGTATCTATTTACTTTTTTGTACATTATTTTATTAAAAAGTGCTTATAAGCTCTGTTTTTACTGCCTAAAATCAAAAAGTCCCTGTATGGGTCTGCTCTCTGCAGCTCATGAAGACACAGACTCTGTAGCACCGACTGTGCAGTGTCTCATACTAACCAATCAGTGACCATCTCTAAGCAAAATTCAGCAACATGTTACTGAGACTAGGACACTACAGTGCAAATCCAGCCCTACATAATCTGTGTCTGCATATGCTGCAGTGGTCAGACTTGTGCATGGACTATTTGTAAAAACAGAGCTTATAAGCACAATAAAATCAAATAAATAAAAGTAAATAGATACACAGGTATATTATATAGCTAGTGAAATCTAGGAACCTTCAATATCCCTTTATCATATACTGAACTTACATGGTTGTTTTAAAAGCAGAGCATTTGTCCATAAAGCCCTACAATTGCGTAAGTATTCCTTCAATGCAAAAAAGAAATATAGCTTGGATGAAATTCAATAAACATAGCATGGGTTGCAATGTATTTCACTGTGTTCAGACTGCTACTGGAAAAAAGTGTATATTTAGACCATTACATTCCCTACAAAAGCTTAGTGAATCCTTCTGTACAGCAGTTATGATGTTTACCTTTACAAGTTCTGAAGTGTGTTGTAAACTTTATATGATCCAATGTTAACTCCTGCAGCTAAATGCTGTTTTCTTCAAGAACTCTGACTTTGTTACCCTCATCCACATTTAATAACCAAAATTTATTTTTTATTGGTAATTAAAATGTTCAGTGTAGCTGTTATGTCCTCCAGATTTGGGGAACTACGCTAACCCCCATTCTCTCTCTCTCTCTGAGTTGCAACTGTTTGTTTAGATCTCAACACCAGCAGGCACTTAAGATGATAGCATCATTTCTGAAGAGACAGGCACCATCATACCCCTTTTCTTAGGATCTACGAATCACACACCATGTACCTTTGATTAGTACAAGCAGAGTGTGTCCAAAATCAGACTTCCACTTCTCTATTGTTACAGAGATATATCAAAACATAGAAAGATGATGCAAAACACTAAAAAGACTTCCCCCCAGTTCTAGCCCATCCTCCTGGGCAAATAGCTTGCTATCCCCCCTCACCCACATGATTTCCAGATGTATAGAGGGGTCTGGCTTTCTACTCATTACACATTATCTCTCCCATAAAATTAGCTTCCCCCTTCATGACTAAAGCCAGAGACTTCACACGTTTCCGATCGCAGGGCCATATAAATTCTTTAAAATCTTTAACCCTTTGTCACATAAGTGACTGCATTAACTTTATTATTTAATTATAGCCTGATATCCTATTTCTAACATAGATACAGTATTCCAATGTTAATCAATGACAGCGCCACATGCACCTACCACATCCATGATTAAAACTAAAATTAACACTATCATTAAAACTAAAATTGAAACTATCCGAAATGAGCTCTCCTCCCAGCTTGGCCCTATCCCACCATCCTTTCCACAAGCCGACCCTTACCCTTACCTTTCCCCAATCCCTCCTCCACTATGGATTCCTTTGACCCTGTTACCGAGGATGAAGTATCTACTTTACTATCAACCTCTCACCTTACCACATGTCCACATGATCCTATTCCTTCACAGCTAATTCCTCCCCTATCCACCGCACTTATACCAGTTCTAACACATCTATTCAACCTCTCCCTAAACACTGGCAGGTTTCCATCCTCCTTAAAACATGCCGTAATTACACTCATTCTCAAGAAGCCCTCATCTGACCCAGCTTCTGCCTCCAACTACCGCCCTATCTCACTACTTCCCCTGGCTTCTAAACTGCTTGAGCGGCTTGTTTACAATCACCTCACTCAATTTATTTCTTCCAATTCCCTTCTTGACCCCTTCCAATCTGGTTTCCGTGCCCAACACTCAACAGAAACAGCCCTCACAAAAGTCACCAATGACTTGCTAACTGCCAAATCAAAGGGTAACTTCTCCATTCTAATTCTCCTGGACCTCTCTGCTGCCTTCGACACAGTTGACCACCCTCTTCTAATCCAAACTCTCCGTTCATTTGGCATCCAGGGCACAGCTCTTTTATGGTTCACATCCTATCTAAAAGATCGAACATTTAGCGTCTCCTTCTCTGGCACCTCTTCTTCACCTCTCCCTCTGTCTGTTGGCGTTCCCCAAGGTTCTGTCCTAGGCCCCCTCCTCTTCTCCATCTACACCTCCTCCCTTGGCACCCTCATAAAATCCTTTGGATTTCAGTATCATCTCTATGCAGATGATACTCAAATCTACCTCTCTGGAACCGATCTATCCCCCTCTCTTTTAGCTCAAGTTTCCAACTGCTTCTCTAGCATATCCTCCTGGATGTCTACCCGTCAACTCAAACTCAACATGTCTAAGACTGAACTCCTAATCTTTCCACCCTCTACTACAGCTTCCACTCCTCAAATATCTCTCACTGTTGACAACACCATCATCACTCCCACTTCCCAGGCCCGTTGTCTTGAGGTTCTACTGGATCCCGCCCTCTCTTTTATTCCTCACATCCAATCTATAACTAAATCTTGTCAGTTTCACCTAAAAAACATCTCCAAAATTCGTCATTATCTTACACAAGACACAGCTAAAATTCTAATACACTCTCTCATCATATCTCGACTCGACTACTGCAATTCCCTTCTTGCTGGCCTCCCCATCTCTCGTCTGTCTCCCCTCCAATCCATAATGAACGCCTCCGCTAGACTCATCTTCAATACCAAACGATCAGTGTCTGCAGCTCCTCTCTGTCAATCACTCCACTGGCTTCCCATAGCTTCCCGAATCACATTTAAAATCATGACCTTAATGCATAAAGCCCTCAACAACAGTGCACCCCCTTATATCTCTGCTTTTGTTTCAAAATACTCTCCCAACCGCCCCCTTCGTTCTGCTAACGACCTTGTTGGCGCGATATAAATAAAGATAATAAAAATAATAATGATACAATTACATGTATGCACCACACCCATGATACAACTGCCAAGCAAGTCGCCAGCACCCTCCAACCACACATATAACAACCGACTAACCCCAAACAGTCCAGAGGGCCCTTCTGTTCATAACAGCTGATGCTAAAATAAACATAGCTGCATTCTATTTTGTGTGAAAGGGCTTGTGTACTTCAATGAAGCTGTGAGCTACACCATATAGGGTCACCCAAGATGGGCAAATCATAGAAGGGAGGTCAGACAAAGTGCAGTCCACTGGAGAAGTAACTGACAAACCACTCCAGTATCTTTGCTAAGAAAACCACAGGGAGATGCACAACCAAAAACACAAACAGATGTGTACATATGGTTACTGAGAGACACCACTAAAGAACTGATTAACAATAACAAAATGTGCATAATGGTATGCTTAATATGGATTAATCCAAAGTGTTTTATGAAGAATGGGCAATTGAGATGGGCATTTGCTTTGTATTACCAACAAAATCTATTTTTTCTATGTTTCAGGTATAAAATAATGAACATTTATAGTAAAATAGATGTTTTTGTTCCTTCTGATATTTCAATAATCTATAAATAATCTATATATAAAGAATAAATGTATTATAACAAAGTATGTTGAAAGTATGTTGAAAGAGAGTTGTTAAACTAAATGTAAAAATGCACTGAAAATAGCTCCCAGTGTTTCTAGCATTGCTGTATTTTATTCACGTAGCAACAGAATATAAAGAACAAGCTGCTAAACACGGAACATCTAATAGTTAGAAGTGAGAACAGAAGTGTCTGTGAGCCTGTGACAGATCTGACCATAAAATAATATGGTGTTGTGTTTAAGAAGAGTTTTACAGATTGACCTTTATCAATGGTAGAAGTCACATAGCTCTTAACAAAAGACAGATAAAAGCAAAATGTTATTTTATTACTAGCGACTTGCCCTTCAAAAATGACGCCCAAAAAATGTGAAGCCTCGCAATGCTGTTTGCCACACAATGCAAGGATCTTTAGCAAGGCTCATCACAGGCCTCACAATGAGCGCCTTTGGCATTCATTGTGAGCCTCTCCCCCCTCTACTTGTACGCATGCACAAGCTTGTAACTTTGCGAGTGTTACACCCCTGTGTCTCTTTCCCCCCTCTCGCTCCCCTGTGTCTCTTCCCCCCTCTCTCTCTTCACTCTGTGTCTTTGCCCCTATCTCTCCCCTGTGTCTCTTCCCCATTTCTCACCCCTGTGTCTCTTTCCCTCCCCCATCTCCATACCCTGTGTCTCTTCTCCCCCTCCCCTGTGTCTCTTTCCTCCCCTCTCCCTCTCCTGTTTCTCTTCCACCCTCTACTCCCTCCCCTGTGTCTTTTTGCCCTACTCTCCCTCTCCTGTGTCTCTCCCCTCTCCCTCTCCTGTGTCTCTTCTCCCCTCTACTCCCTCCTCTGTGTCTCTTTGCCCTGCTCTCCCTCCTTTGTGTCTCAAAGCCCCACACACCCCTGAGTCTTCCCTGGCAACAGTTAATCAAGTTACAGGCTTGACCAAAAAAAATGGCATTGGTTTACATCGAGTTTTGGGCTTGAAAAAAAAGTAAAACTTGAAACTCCATGTAAACCAACACCGGTTTTTTTCAAGCCTGTAACTTGATTTTAGCCTCTCCCACCCTCTACCTTACGAGCCTTTGGCGCTCATTGCAGTAGTCGGCACACCCGTAACTTTCAGGCATCTCAATTAGTGCCTTCAGCAGTGATTGCACATGCGAAAGCCCGTAACTTTTCAAATAGTGTGATTGACAAACCCACGACAACTATATATGTGATGTACACTAGTCAACTGCCCACCAAAAAATAACGGTATAATATTGTGTGTTCTGTCTCTTTATGCGCCCTCACTATGTGTACCCTGTCTCTCTCTCTGTGCTGACTCTCTCACTATGTGCACCCTCTCTCTCTCCTTCTCGCTCTCTCCCTCCTTCTTTCTCTCTCTCCCTCCTTCTCTCGCTCTTTCTCTCCCTCCTTCTCTCTCTTCTCCTCCTTCTCTCTCTCTCTCTTTCTCCTCTTTTTCTCGCTCGCTCTCGCTTTTTCTCTCCCTCTTCTCTCCCCTCCTTCCTTCACTCTCCCCCTCCTTCCCTCCTATCCTTCTCTCTCACTCCCTTTCTTTCTCACTCTCTCTCCTTCTCACTCTCTCTCTCTCTCCTTCCCACTCTCTCTCCTTCTCACTCTCTCCCTCCGTCTCCTCACATTTCTGGTTTGGCTCTGTCTAAGCATCAAGTTACGGGTCTTGCTTACTTGATCATAATCAGACTCTGAAATGATACATATATAGCCACATTAAATTCCCTCAACGTTGAAAACTACAGCCCGTAACATAGCATGCAAGACTCATGGCTATTAAATTGGCCTTGTAAAGCAACCCGACGACTACTTGCGGGGTAGGGGAGAGAAAACCCTACGGGACGTGAAATATCAACTTGCGCGCCCAAGAATCCTTTGTTCTTTCAGGCCTGTAACTGTTACGTTCCAATCGCGCTATTAAATTGCAACAAATTCACTGGCTTTCAAGCCCGTAACCTGCAAATAAAGCCAAGAAGCCAAAGGGTACTAGAGAGGACCCGCAAGGGGCTAAAAGTCCAATCCGTAGCACTGTAAATGCAAATATACACACACTACTGTACTCATAATAACATGGAAAGGGATGTTAGGTCTTAGAATTCATAGCACAACATTCTCAGGCTCGCAAATCGGCAATATAAAATATTCATGTCAACAATTTCATGTGTAATTTCTGTGTTATATCGATCCCGGCAATCAATGTGTTAACACATATAATGGAACTCGCATGGACTATCACTGTTGCCATTGGCTCCATCTAAACCTATAACTACGGGTTTGACTAATTGATCATGTTCACGGCCGCACATCCAATGTGCAAGAAATGGTTTACTGGTTTGCGTCTCTGTTCGCACTCTGCTCTAATATAATAGCTCTGTAACTCTGCACTTACTGGCTTAGAATTTAGTGTGGCCAATAGAAACATGATTTATGATTTTGACTTTCTGCCATGTACTCCTGATCATGATACAATGTAATCTTTCTGTAACTGTTGCAATTTTGAAGCCCGCAGATTTACATCCTCAGGCATTGTAACTAAGCATGAGTTACGATTTTGGCTTTCTGCTTTTAATCAAGGCTGCAATTTTGCGAGCGTTACACACAAACTCGCAGTACAAAAAATAATTTACGTGACGGCAATACAATTAGAAGGCTGGCAATGCTGTATGCCACACAAAGCAAGGCTCATTTTCCGCTCATTGCGGGCCTTGCAATGAGTGCCTTCGGCGCTCATTGCAAGCCTCTCCCACTGTCGAGTTTACGGGCCTCACCATGTATCACTCATCGCGAGCCTCACAATGAGCACCTTTGGCGCTCATTGCAAGCCTCTCCCCCCTCTACTTTACGGGCTCATTGCAAACATCGTCCAACCGTCACTTTCATGCCTCGTGCTGACCGCCTTTGGTGTAATTGCTAGCCTCTCCCCACTCTCTGATCCCTGTGTCTGTTTCCGCCCTCTCCCTTCCATGTGTCTGTTTCCCCTTCTCTCCCTCTCCCCTCTCCCTGCCCTGTGTTTTTTTCCCCTTATTTCCCACCCCTGTGTCTCTTTTCCCACATCTCTCCCCCATGTCTCTTTCCACCCTGTCCCACCTCTCCCTCCCTGTGTCTTTCTCCTCTCTCTCCATGCTCAAGTCTTGAGTACCTCACAATGAGCGCTGTTGGTACTTCTTTCAAAGTCTTGCAGGCCTTGCGATGGGTTCCTAACTGTTACTGCTTTCGGCCTCGTTTTGAGCCTTTTTCCAAACAATTACAGGTTTTTGGCTGCCATTTTTTCCTCACTTAGCCGATTTTTCAATCTCCTAAAAACGCCATTTAAACATAAAATTAGCTTGTAAGGTAATTTGTGAAGTAATTGACGTCTTTTGGCGGTCTACAGTCGGCTTACGAGTTACGGGCTTGAAAAAATGTTGTCCGTTAAAGTCATATTTTTTTCACAGTTCCTTGTGCCTGGCAATTAGTGCCTTCAGCGCTTATCTTTGTCCTGGCAATGAGCACCTTTGGTGCTCATTGCCAGCCTTTTTCTAAGTCTTGTGGGCCTCGCGATAAGCACCTTTGTGTCTTTCTCCTCTGTGTGTGTGCTGAATGTTTGCGTGGTGCGCAGTGATTTTAGAGTCCTGCATCCCTGGCGTAGTTTGTGTAAGTGTTAGTGTGTTCGGTGTGGTGTATTTTCAAAGTCCCGCATGCCTGGTGTTGTTCGTGTTACTGTCTTCTGCATCATGTATTTTGTAAGTTCTGCAAACCTGGCGTTGCTGAGCCTCGTCTTCATGCTGTTTCAGAAATTTTACGTTTTTTCTTGCTTAAGCAATTTTCGGGTGATGAAAAAGCCAAATATGGGTCTAATTTGTTTGCAACCTCACTCCCAGGCTTCCTGTCTCTCCCCCTGTGCTGTGTGTGTGGTATAATGTTTCGTACATGATTTCCTTATTTTTTTGTTTTTATAGTTATAGGCTTGAACAATTGCTTGCCTCGCTTTGCGGGGCTCGCAGTAGCGTGCCCGGCTTGCTCATTGCAGCCTAAGTGCTGTGCAAAGCGAGCCTTGCCTAAGTACTGCGCCACTAGCTGCAATGAGAGCCTTCTGCACTCATTGCAGCCTAAGTCATGAGTGCGTGAACAGCTACGGCTCGCCTCGCAAAGCGAAGCTCACAGGCATCCCTCGCAGCTCCAGGGACGCAAAAGCATGACCAACATCGCAAACGCCCCCAATACTGACAACTATATATGTGATATTTACGTTTTGCCTCTGAGTGAATTAAGAAAATGGGGTCCATGATGCAGGCCAAGTTTAAGAGTTGTACTAATGTTAACTTGCATTTTTAACAAGTTACATAAGGCTTAAAGTGTTGAAGAGTAAACATTTATTATGTACCTTTTACCCTGGCTTTAACTTGAAAAAGGCACCATTTTGGTACAAGACATTTGTATTCTTGTAACTAGTTATAAACTTCATTCTGCTTAGAACTTAAACTTAATAATGGGCTAAATAATTTTTTACAAAGTAAAACAAATAGAAACAAACTGTATATTTTTAGCTTTTACATATAATTATTCTTTGATATTCATTAGTCATGTTGTAAAGACTGGCATTTTTAGCTTTTAATTATGTAGATAGTAGCTTGCTCCTAGCTTAGCAAATTGATCAGCAGAAACCATAATACTAAATTCCAAAGCAGCATAAATTCATATAAAAGATAATACCTTAAGGGATTGTATTTTTTACATCGTAGATTTCCAAGTATAGTTCTTCAAAAAGTGTATACTTTAAATACAGGACTGCAGTGATCCTTTATTCTCTCAGATAATAATATAAGAGTTCCTAATTATCTTCAGGTCTGATTGTTCTCCTTTGGGTGGAAGGCATCCTCTGAGTATTAAAGCCCTCCTCTATTTTTGCTGCATCTATAGCCTCATTCAATTGAGAAATTGTAGCTTACAGGAGCCAGTAAACTAATTTGCTATTCAATCGGTGTCTTTTAGCTAGCTGCGAACGATCTGCGGCTTACGGGCTGAAAATCCCTGCGGTTGTTACAACCATAACTTACAACCCATCTAAGCCTTTGATCCTTCACGTCCGCAAGAGTTAAGATCGCTAAAATCGCAAATCGTTATTCAATTGCTACAATTCCGCTAGCCCGCAAATGTTTGCACACCCGTCAACGACAAATGTAGAAGAAAATTCTATGGGTACCAGATGGGACCCGCAAAGGGGTTTAAGACATGTCCGTAGCACTGTAAATGCAAATAAAAAATCAATACAGAGCTGTAAATGACGGGGAAAGCGATGAAAGACACAACAGTCTCAAGCTCGCAAATCTGCAATAAAAAAATAATTATTTTTATGTTTCATTTCTGGGTTATATCGATTTTGGGAATCAATTAGTTAATACGTATCAGGCCATCCACATGACCGATCGCATATCCATGAGCAGACTCTGACACAAAGATAAGACTCAGACCGGGAAGGGTGATTGACAAATAACTGCAATTTCACAGATATTAGATACTGTTGACAGCAAAAAAAATAAAATGTTATAAAATACTATTTCTTACTCAGTTTTAAATGATATATTTAGAACAGTTATTGTATCAATTTCTATGAATCTTTATTAACAACTGTGTTACTACAGCAATGGACCCATTTATTTATATACATGATATACATGTGCTTCTCTATCTTTTGCTATTCTACTGAGCCGATCGATTTAGTGGGGTCCTTCAAATTTGTGTGATTGAAAAACCGAAACAAAGTATATAATAAAAGTTGTTATAAGATTATTATTCATTTTGTGTAATTTGATTTGTCAGAGTTGGATGCATACACAACAAGTCAAAATGAACTCAGTGGGTGAAAGTTTTGGTAGAATCCTTACCGAAGTGCTACATTAATATAAATATATAATTTTGTGGAGCAGCAGATGTTGAAATGTTAGTTTTTATTTTGAGGAAACTTACAGAAAAAGGAACCATGATATATCTTCCATAAAAAGTTAGACTAAATGTAAATCTTACATTGATAGATAACATTTACACCTGTCCAGTTTTCTTGTCATCAGCTTGTAGGGCAAAAGATTAATACACAAGAGGAACCACCATTTCATCTTAAAAATAAGACTAGTGAAACACTATTGGCAAGATACTTTTATCTAAGGTGGAACATCCATAACTATAAGTGTAATATGTTTTTTTCTGCTTGGTTGGAAATTAGTTGATGTTTAAAATGGTTACACATCAATGAAACAGAAATATTTTCTAATTGAAGATTTTCACAAATGTCAAATATGTAGAAATTGTGTCTATGAATTGCTTATTTGTTATTTTGATTGTGCCTTTTCATTTAATTCTCATCAATTAGAAAAAGACTTATGTTGCATTGCCGTATCCATTATAATTATTTGCAAAATATCAATTATTTATCTCTTGCATATACTTCACTCTTATGTGGTTTAGTCTTTTCAATAGACAAATTAATGTTGTCAGTGGGGACCTGGTGTAATGTTTATAACCGTTCCGCATTATTATGCTTTATCACCCCTATAAATACACGATGCAGATAAATGAATACAGTTTTAGTTAGCTGCCAAAGGAACATGGTACTAGACACATATTTCCAGCTGGGAAAACCAATATCAATTCATTAAGCAGCTCATTCCAGCTGAAATGACTCATCTGACAACTGGATATCTGCAGCAGGAAGAATGCTGAGAATGAACAATGCATCATCCATCTCTCGCTTTTGATTGTACTATAAAGCAAAAAAAAAAAGCATTCTAGTAACTGACATTTTAAAAAAAAGTCTTATTTGATTTGTTTCAATTTGTGGCCACGTTTGCTATATAATAACATATTTTGCAATATGGTTACATTATGAAACAGTTTGTTTACAAACATAAACAAAAATAAAAAAAACAATTATTACAGTATCTTATTTATTTTAAATTGCTTCTTGATATGTTCCCCAACTGTGCTTATACAAAAAATAATGCAACATTTTTATTCACAAATTATGATAAAGTTTATTAAATTGGGATTATTTCCAAATTTAAAAAATCTTTTCAATACTACATCAATAGCAAATATATCTGTCTAGTGAAATGCATACCCACTCTCAAATATGAATTCAAATCATGCTACTGATTTCTCCACCTAATGAAAAAATAGAGTCTTTAAGACCACCTACTCACTGGGGCTCTGTACATTTTCCCACAACGTTGATGCAGGGCTACCTTTGAAGTGCTACAATTACAAAACAAGCTATCTCTATACTTATATCTGCCTGATTGTACTCTATTGAATTATTTTAAATTCTTTAAAAATTAAAGAAAGACAAGAAACAATTGTTACATACTAGTTAATGCACTATTGTTACAGTTCTTATCACATGTATGATGATTAGAGTTTTCTTACAGTACTTAAAATATGCAGTTTTGAAAAACTACATTTGATGATGGACAAAATGTTTTTAGAAAATGAGAAAAAGTATTTCTTTCAAATTATACATTTCTGCTAATCTTCTACAGTGGATTAAACAAGGCTCTGAATGCACAGAAATATGTAGCTACTTCAATCTTTAAATCTGGAATAGGAATAATAGGAATATATTTTGTTTATATGGACCCTCTTATTCAAAGCAATGGCTACCCATTTTAAAAAACAAATTACACATAATCATTAAAATGTGTTGACTTTTAGATGTTGAAAAAGTCTTTGACTTGTTGGACTGGATCTCTCTTCCTTACTTTGGATACATTTTGATTTAAAGAAGGGTTTACTAAAGTGATTCACACCATGTATAGACCCCAATATTCATAACTAAGGATACCATTTGAAATAGAAAGAATGACACTCGCCAGGGATGTACCCACTCCCCTCTTTTGTTTAATCTGTGTATTGAACAACTGGTAGACGCTATATGAAGACACTAGGAAGGTGAATTTCTCGTGTCAATTTCTATTAATCTTAACTCTTAAGATCTTAACATCTATGTTACTACCCCAATGGACCTATTTATTTATATACATGATATACACGTGCTTCTCTATCTTTTGCCATTCTACTGAGCCAATCGATTTGTTGGCAGATGCTATATGAAGACATTAGGGGGGTGAAGATAGCCAACATAAATACAAAATATTTTCCAAACAATATTCTTTTTACCCACAACAGACCAAATATTTGCAGAATTCTTAACAGATTATCTAAAATGCCATTAATAAAACAAAAAGTGAAGCCCTGAACATTACCTTGCCTTTCCAAATGAAAAAAAAACACCTCTTAATTTTAACTGCCTAATTAGCTATAGAGAACCTCAGTGGCATGACACATTAACCCCCCTATACACAGGGTCCTGTAAAGACCTCTCGTAGTATTCCTGTTTATTCCTATTAACTCCTTTTGTCTGGGAAATTTAACTGGACCAATCTGAATGCTCAGTTTGATTAGAATTTCCCAAATGAGCAGCAACCTTTCTGATTGCTGAAATATGATGGAGGACCTAGGAGGAGCTCCTTTAGAAAAAGTTTTTTTTTTAGAGCAGCGTTATTTTTTTTTAATAGAGGGCCAGAAGATGAGGACATGGGCTTTAATCAAGATTGAAGGGGAACAGATTTTATTCTATCAGAATGGATAGGCCGAATAGTGACAGAAGAGTGAGTACAAGGACGTTGTTGATCATCATTGGATGATTAATCAGGTAAGTAAATATCACATATATAATTGTTGTCATTGCAAGTTTGTCGGTCACGCTTTTTTAAAAATTACAGGCTTGCGCATGGTCAATAGCGTGACCAGCAAACTTGCAATTCCTACAACTATATAGAAGACACAAGGGAGGGAGAAGAGGAGGAAAAAAAGACACAAGGGAGGGAGAGGAAGGGGAAAGGAGACACAAGGGAGGGATAGGAGGGGAAAGGAGACACAAGGGAGGGAGAGGAGGGGGGAAATGTGACACAAGAGAGGGAGAGGAGGGTGAATGTAGACCCAAGGGAGGAAGAGAAGGGGGAAAGGAGACACTGGTAGAGAGAGGAAGGGGAAAGGAGACACATGGGAGGGAGAGGGGGTGAAGGAGGCACAGGGAGGGAGAGGAGGTGGAAGGAGACACAGGGGAGGTAGATGGGGGAAAGGAGACACAGGGCAGGGAGAGAGGGAAACGAGACACAGGAGATGGAGATCAGGGAAAAGGAAGAAGGGTAAAGGAGACACAGGGGAGGGAGAGGGGGGAAGGAGGCAGAAGAGAGGGAGAGGGGGGAAATGAGACACAGGAGAGGGAAAGGGGGGAGGGAGAGGGGGAAAGGAGACACAGGGGAGGGAGAAAGGGGACCTGCTTGATTCATATTTGTATTGACCATATCTGTACTTGTATTACTACTTACCTTAATTCATCAACTATACCATTGGTGCTCTATTCTACTTTGTAAATAGCGGAAAGGAAAATGTTGGCACCTTATAAATAAAGAGTAATAGTAATCTGAATCACAACTTCTCTCCCAGGTGACAAATCAGAGACAAGAAAAGATACAAGTTGCATATAAACAGTGGTTAATAAAATAAAGGCTGTATTTATTTTTCAAGTTAAAGGGCCACTTAATTCAGTACAACTTGGACCACATCTCCTAAAATTATTTTGTAAAACATTTAACATTTTTGAAATACATGCATTTTTCATTAAGAAATTAAATAAATGAAATCTGTGTTTACATGAGTCACTGACTGATCCAGCCAGGCACAAGCTGCAGCTCCATATAGTAAGCAAATGAAAAACAGTTAACCCTCACCTCATCTATTTGTGCATGTCTGATTATGGAATGCAGGAATTACCTAAATAAGCCAGGTATAGGTAAACTCTTCAATGTATTCCTGAGTTCAGAGAAATCTGCTATAAATCCTCACTGTGTGGCTCGGCATCTGTTATTAATCATGAAACTGATAGAAGGCAGGCTACACTTTGTTATGTAAACAGATTTAAAACTTTAGATTTCCTAGCTGTTATCAGTGTAATTAAAAAAATAGATCATTTTAAATACAATATTGTGCTCTTTCACACCATGAAGAGGCCTTTCAGTGAAGTAAATGACCCTTTAAGTTTTTAAAACAACTTTAAATATGGAGTTTTAGCAATACCTAATACTTTTTTTAATATACAGTATTATTACAAATCCAAACAGCATAAATTAGGTTTTAAGCTACCCAGTGCAGAGTTTAGAAGTACTTTCCTTTCATCATTTTAGCTACTTCGCCAACTCCTTCTTTTTAATGCATGCTTTATTACTCTTTTACATGCTTTTCTTATTTTTCTGCTCTTTGCTTCTCGTTTAATTGTTCTTTTGCTGCTCTTTAATGCAAATGCTGAAAGTGAAGTCAGAGAAGAGCGACTATATAATAAAATATAGATTAGAAATAAGAAAATATTATAGTACCCCGTTTAACAGAAAACACGTTTGTGTTATTTTACCCAGTCCCCCATCAGAAAATTGTTTGCTCAGTCCTTAAGTATAAGTTAGACAGGTTCTGCACTTTTGCTTACAAATAATATTTCTGAAGCTAACATAATAAATATAGTTTTGAGGTAAAAATCCTTAACGATGATATTTTCTAATTTAACAATTGGTACTGTCATATGAAGTAAACTTATTTGCCTTCTTATGAAATAAATAAAAACATTTTAATAATCTATAATGTTTCTGTTTTTTAATAAACAAACTATGATTCAGTGGATTACTTTGTAGCCATACATGTTTTATTTTTTTTAATTGGCTGTTTTCCTGTAGGCAGTTTAGAAAATAATTTCCTCTGGCTTAGTATTCTCCCCAGCTGCTATCATTACTGCTGCCAAGACACACAGCCCAAAAAATTAACAGCTTAAAGCCAATTGACATTATGATCTTTTTAATTGGACTTTGACTTAATAGAAATGTGATTTCCTCCAAAATTTTTAATAAAATATGTTCCTCTGAAATCTTATGTTTCTAATTTGTGTTTAATTACTCTATATACAAAAATCTATTGAAATAAAAAATATTTTTTCAAAAGAGTTGAGTGACCCAAACTATGGGCTCCATTCTATGCCTTAGAGTTACTTTTTTACAAGTTAAGTAGACTCGTACAGAATCACTACCAACCTATTCCAAAACACAGAAAAACTAGCCCTATGAAAAATGCCCGCTTAAAGGCGTAAAAATAATTGCTTAATGTCCAAAAATTGCAATCCACATGTAGCTGTTCCATTACAATTGTGTGGGATATGGGATTTAATTACTGCCCCCATGAGCCCCCAATAACAACTATCTATAATTTGCCCGGGGATCCCCTATAATAGCCTATCTACAGTGATCCTAGTGTGCCCCAGGTTTCCCCACCCAATACCTGCTATAACCTGTGGAACCCTGGGTATTCCCTCTGGCTATGTGTGATGAGCGGAGAAACATCAAGTATTCCCTCTTCCCACATGCTATCCCAGGTGTGACAATCCAGTGGTAGGGGCTAATTTTGCCCAGGCCCACCTGCTATAGACTACAGGTTAACTACCCACAAGTACTGTTTGAGTTCCTGGAAATCTCGGCACCAGCACCCTGATATCTGGCTTCTGTATCAGTCAGAGTCTCTCCATCAGGAATAAGCACTTCCAGGAGTCTCAGTAACCTTCCTGTGGTAGTGGTCAGGACAGGTTACTTAGAGGGTGAAGATAGATTCAGTATTACAGCCACCAGGAGAAAAATACGAGGCACACAATTTCTATATGTCTCCAGAAGTGAACGGTTTTATTTTGAAAAGTAAAACAATATTTATAGGGGATAGATACAGGGGGTGTATACAGCATAACAATGACAGGGAGTGGCAGACAAACACAAGAGATAAACGCCACATGCGGTCTAGTACGAGCTTCCTGGGAGCAAAAGGCTTAACCTCTAATACACATCCTGCCGTCTCTAGCACATAACAGACATTATTAACTTTATCTGGCAAACAATGGGACAAAAACAGATTACAAATACAATGGAGGTGTATATGCAGATAATGCACTGCTGGAGCTAAGCAGTCTGTGCTTTTATGGTGGCTCAATGGCCCATCACCCAGCCAGAGAAAAAGGGGTCCATGACACCAGGGATCCCACATCTAAATATAATCATTGGCATCTCACCTAAACATTAACCCCTTGCCACAAAGTTGGTAGCTAAATATTAATCCCCACCACAGAGGTCCTGAAAGGACCTCCGTGGCACTTAGTATTCACATGTCCTGGAAGGTTGCTATATGCCCCCCTCCCCCCTTTTTACAGAGAAACCATTATTGGAAATGCAAAGTTTTGTGTGTGACCTTCCTCAATCCATCAGGCCATCAAGGTGTGTGCACAACAATGGCCCCTGAAGTATGCTCCAAAGCCTACAGAACCAGCTGCATCAAGCTCCTCATTTTATATCAAAGTGGCTGGAAAAAACAAACTACCTCTGCAGGAAAAGAGGAGGGTGAGCCAGTAAATTATCTCTCAGAATCTTACTGAGCTGAATATAATGATGAGGTTGCCACACCCAAGTCATCAACAAGGCCAAACAATGGAAAAAGACTCAACTCTTGAGTGGTGTACTCACTTTTGTTGCCAACGGTTTAGACATTAATGGCTGTGTGTTGAGTTATTTCGAGGGGACAGCAAATTTACACTGTTATATTATTATAGTTCATTTATATTATTATAGTTAATTTAGAATGCGCCAGCATATTCCGTAGCGCTGTATATAAGTTAAGTTCAGACAAAGATAAATACAAATTAACATATAGCAAAGCAAGGAGGGCCCTGTCTTTGAACTAGGAATCCAATGTCCATGGTGCTTTCTAAAAGTACTTAGGATAGAAACTCGCAGACTTACAACCTAAGGTATAGGGAGTGGTAAAAGAGGGAGAGAGAGGTGATAAGCGTGCTAGGGTGGAAGGTGATACGCTTCTTTAAAGAGATGCATTTTAAGTGAGGTTTTAAATGTTTTGAGGCAAGAGGATATCCAGGCTGTACACTTACTACTTTACATTGTAGCAGAGTGGCATTTCTTCAGTGTTGTCACATGAAAAGATATAATAAAATATTTACAAAAATGTGAGATGTGTACTCACTTTTGTGAGATACTGTATTTGATTTAGATAGAAACAAATGAAGACTGTCCCAACGAACTCAGCATAAACTATTTTTTTAATAAACATATTTGGGAAGAACAAGTAAACAATATATATCTGCATGTAAAATGTAAAACATGTATTTAAACATAATAGGACATTAAAGCATCTGAGCTGTAGAAAACAAGTGAGAAAGCATACAACGCTGAAGGGATTATTGGTAAAACTAGTAAGCAGTCAAACATCAATCAGCTTCACAGTTAAGACACCTGATTTTTCCTTGAAGATGGAAGAATCATGTATGACATTTTAGTTCCTCCCAAGCTAAGTAGTAGAACATCCCCCTAAAGGCATTTCTTGAGCTACAAGGCCAGAGACTTACTTGGCTGCCCTATGTTTCTGCCTGAAATTAAAGCTGATGAGTACTAGCTTGCATATCCATGAAAAACCTTTTCCTTTTACTAAACCATGCATTGGTAGATAAACTGGATCATGTTGGTTTACTTTATATCTAAATCTGTCTTTATCATCATACCCCCTACATAGCACATACTTAAACCTACTTTTGACTGTATATACAGGTTGTATCTTTATATACTCTTACCTACGGGTATTCAAGTCAGTACAGCATTTTGAATACGTCTCCTGCACTTTGAATAAGTATCCTGCAGACTCTGGAAGTACATTAAAATTATAACTTTTTCGTAACGGCATGGGTAGTGATTGTGTGATATGTCATGTTTGTGTTAGTAAAAGGTGATTGTAATGTTGCAGACATGACAATGTCTAATTATGTGTCTGCTAGCTTGTCTTGCATCTTGGAAATTAATAAACTAAAATGGAGACAAGTGGACCCTCACATCAGACAATCACCAGATATTCAGCTGAAGAATGATCTCAGTTCACATTTTAAGGATATTTAAATCTATGCTAATGAGGCCAAAGTTGGCCAGTTGTAGGAGGGCCTCAAGGCCCTACTGGATATATAATAAAAATATGCTATTTCCACCATAGGAGATTGGAACACTAAAGCTGCCAATCAAATGTCAACTGAAATAACGGGCAAGTATGGCCTAGGAGGTCAAAATAAAGAGTAGTAGAAATTTACCATGACAACTCACTGTTCATACTAAATACTTTCTTTCAACAACCTAAGAGATTACTTTACATGTGGACTTTAACAGATGGCCAACACCAAAATCAGACTGACTCAGAGGAAAATATTAATTTTCTATGCCGTCACCAAAAACAACACTTGAAGCTGACTGTGGCTCAGATCAGGAGCTACTTATTTCAACCTTTAGAGACAAATGAAAGAAAATTAGGGAAAGCCATCAAATTAGCTAGATACAACCTCAGCAGTATTCCTTATGAATATGTAGTAGAGGTGAAAAATAGAATTAAGGCATCAGATTTGGTAGACAGTGCAATAGAAGAGTTATGGACAGAAACATTATCCAGGAGGCAACAGCAAAAATATTAATCCCAAACAGAAATATTAATCCCAAACAGAAATATATATATATATATTAAGAGTGCAAAATGCTAAGGTTTTAGAAGTAGCCAAAGAAAGAAGGAAAGTGAAAAACAACAGTAATAGAGAAAGATATATTCAATTAAATTCAGAATTCAAGAGAATAACAAGAATAGCTAAGGAATATTTTTTGAATAAGCAATAAAAGAAATGAAAGAAGAAAAATGATGGGAAAGACAAGAGATCTCTTCAAGAAAATGAGTGAAACCAGGGCAAACTTTCATGCAAAAATGGGTATGATCAAAGACAAAGATGGTAGGGATCTAAGAGAAACAAAAAAAAATTAAGAAGAGGTGTCAAGAATATGTGGAAGTAATACACATCAAGGACATAGGCAAGGAGCCAGACACTCTGGAGAAATAAATTCAATGCCCACTAAGTAAATTGCTAATAACATGTCTGAAGAAGGTATCCCAGTTGAATTGTTTAAAACCTTGCAAGATGATGCTGTCAAAGCACTGCAGGCAATATTGCAGCAAATATGAAAAAAATGCAGCAGTTCCAAAAAAGGGAAATGACAAAGAGTGCTCAAATTATTGAATAGTTGCGCTTATTTCATATGCCTGCAAGGTAATGCTCAAACCCTGCAAGCCAGGCTCCAGCAATGTATGGGAGAAGAAATACCAGATGTACAAGCTGAATTCAGAAGAGACAGAGGCATCAGAAGTCAAATTGCCAATTACAGAAAAGCATTTGCTTCATTGACTAGTGTAAAGTCTTTGACTGTGTGGGCCATAACAAATGTAGCAAGCGGTAGAACTTTTGAGGTATTATGTCACTCATGAGGAATCTGGACAGTCACCAAGAAAAAAAGTATATACAGTATTTGTTGAATAAATCATACGAAATGCTGGCTTAGAGGAATCAAAAGCTGAAATTAAGGCCTGTGATCTCTGCATATGTGTATGATTGATATGGATAGGTGTACTGTGGACTTTATTTTGCTGACTTTTTCTTTTCTGCTATATTGTACGTTTGTTGTACTTTTGTACTTTGATTGCAGAGTTTCTGTCTGTCTTTTTGCCCATCCAATGTTATTGTTACTGTTGCCATGCCTCTATAGATAACTAATTTTATATATATATATATATATTTATATATATATATATATATATATATATATATATATATATATATAATTTTTCTGACTACTCTCTTAGCAATTGCACTTTGAAGATAAATATTTTGTTGTTGTTTTGTTTTTGTCTCTGTTTTTATTGTTCTCTTCATATTTTGGTGATCCTATGATTAATTACATATATATGAGGATTAACCTTTCCTCTGCATTTTTCTCATGAGGGATGTTGGCTCTATTATCTAGTTTATCCAAATTTTCTATATATGACATATCTCTATTATATTGATAGCTATAGCTAATATTTTATATGGTATTTCTGTTATCTTACATTTGTATTGGAATTTTTTACATTGCATTTGGTACTCACATAATGCATACCTATATTATATTGGTAGCTATAGGGATTTAGTTTGTATGGTATATCTGTTTTTTCATACATGTAAAGTATTTTTTTACATTGCACCTATGGTATCCATCTTAGGAATTTGTTCTATCACCTAGTTTATTACGATTTATATTTTTCTGTATTCTTGGTAGAGCCAGGTATATTTATATTATTTTTTTATACCACTTTTCAGATTATTTAGTGCTATATGTACCTATCTATATTCACATGCAATTTTTACTGTTGCTATTCATCTTATGTGAGTGACTTTTCCTCACATTGCATGATATTTCTTGTTATTTCTTGCCAGTACTGGTAATATGGTATTTTCTGCCGTTCTATAAACATATTTGAGTTAATTTTCCTCCTGAGATGGTCCAGTAGTATGTATTTATTACTTTGCAAGGACATCCACTTATATTTTTTATTGAGGCGTTATCTTATAAGCTCATAATAAAGATGTCCTAATCCTTTTTAATTTTAATTACATAAAATGCTAGTGTTATGTCAACCATGCCCATTAGACATTGGCAAGTAGATGGAAAGAATAAAGAGATTTTAATTTCTTGGGCACAAAGATTATTGTAGATTATATCTTCAGCCAGGAAATCAAAAGACGACTGCTTCTCTGAAGGAAAACTATTGCAAGATATTAAAGAGGACATCCATATAGTCAGAGTTATGTTCTCCCCAATAATAACATACAGCTTTGACGGATAGACCATAAGTACGGCTGAGCACTGGAGGATAAACAATTTGAAATTGTGGTGTTGGAAGAAACTATTGAGTGTTTCGTAGACTGCAAGAGGATAAAACCAATCCATAATCAGGGAAATAAAAACAGACTGGTCACTAGAAAGATTCATAGTAAATTGCATTGATTAATTGTAGTTTGTTCTGATTAATTATACTTATTAATTGTATTCTAATGTGTGCAGTTTTATATTAAAGAGCATTAAAACATATAAATGTCTTTGTAGATATGTGTAACTCTTTGTAATAAGTGATTCATGCATGTATAATTTCCAGTCCATTATACTATATCTCAAGCTGTTAAACAATAATCTTGTTTTAATTACAAGCAGCACAAACTGCTGGCACAAATCTTAAAACTTAATTTATAGGCCTTGCTCTTTCAGGCTCTTGTAACAAGCCACTTGGGGATACAATGGTAAATGCTTCTAGAAGTGTTTATTAGACTTGGGCTCCCAAGAGTCTTAGGCCCATATTCAATTGCGATTTTGCTAATTCCATAGGGATCAAAATAATCACATAAAATATATTTTTTAAAGAAGTTTTTCGTTAGTGAAAACCTTGCTTTTGGATAGATGCTTAATAACGAAAAACTTCTTTAAAAAATATAAGTGATGTGCTTATTTAGACCCCTATTCAATTGTCAAAATTGCTATTGAATGAGGGCCTTAGAAAATAAGCCAGAAACATCAAGAGATGCATTTGATTTTTTTGTATATATATGCTTGCATATGCAACAGCCAAGCATTTATAATATGTTAACAATTTCCAAAGTATTTGTTACGGTAGTATGGAAGACATAGAAGAGTCACCACAGTCAATATCTCAAGTCACTTTTAGCGTCTATGTGGCAATAAGTTAAAAGGAGAATGCCCTTTGTAAAGGTCAAGAAGGATCTGAATGCTTCTGTGCTGATTGGCAGATACTGATCATTTGTTTGCATCATATTTTTTCTCCCACAAATGTTCCAATTAAAGAAATAGGGATCAGCCATAGGATGTGATGTTAATTTACTTGACAGACTGCCACTCTCTAGCTGATGCATTGCAATTTAAGCTTTACTGAAAAGGCCCTGGGCTAACATAATGACAAAAACAAAAAACACATTATTTCTGTTTGAAATCAATTTATGGTTGCCTCTGTGGCTAAAATCCTAACTAACTAAAGTGTTTTATTACTTTTAAATCAATTTGTTGTTTCTTACATGTTTTAGATTTAATTGTATTCAGCCATAGTCAAATCAAGTGTTTTTATAATTGTGATGTTTAAACAGTATGTGTTGTAAATAAGCTATCAAAAGCTAAAATTAAGTCATTTAGCTGTACATGAAACATAAAGAACATTAGGTCTGTCTAGATCTGCTGCCCCAGGTCAGAACTTTGCTTAATATTTCTCTCTATATATCATCTCTTGTGTCTCTGCAACTGTCCCATCACTGTTTTTCCTTTCTATCATTCATCCAAAACAGAAAATGTTGCTGCATAGCAGACCACTTAAGTGTTAATACAATAGGGTTTTATTTGTTATTTAATAATATCAATACAATCAGTATTTCAAGAAAAAAAGCAGTGTTGTTTCTAAAATTTTCTTTTGATCTTTAACATCTCATCTGCAGGCTTACTTGATTCTTAAGCAGACCTGTGCGGCTTTTGCGATCATTCTGTAGGTAATTTTAAGTTAACCGCCTTGGTAGATCTGCTGCTATCCTCTGGAGATTAGGTCCCAATCCAATCCCTGGGTAAAAAAAGCCAACCGCAACTGCGGCAACTTTTTTTATGCATTCCCATCACAATCTCAACTACTATAAACAGCAGCGTTTACTGAGGACCACCATGCACCAGAGCTGTTTGACTGCAGCCCTGATGCAGTAATGTCCCACACACAGTGCTGCTGTGGAAACTACTGTCAGCTAAATAGTCTGTGCAGCAGTGATGGACAATTTAAACACTCCCACTCCTCCATTCATCTACATTAACCCCTTCCCATGGCAGATCAGATATCAGCAGGGGTTTGAAGCACCTCCGTGGCACTAATATTATTCCCTATGTCATGGAGGTCTTACAGGCATCCTTAGAACCTAAAATTAGCCACCTATCCAAGGGGGTCCTTTAAAGACCTCTGTGACTCAACTAATTAACCAAAGCCTTAAAGGACCTCCATTGCATCTAAAACATATCCACATACCATGGGGGTACTTAAAGGGGGTCATTAAAGCCATTTCTAAGTTAAGCCCTAAGTACCATGGGATCTATATAGACCTTCATGGTTTTCTAAATTAAGCCATATCTACCATGGCGGTCTATATAGGCTATATATACACAATAAATATCTACTGAAAGCATGTTGAAATACTTGCTAATATTTCCAGGATGAAGGGAACAAACCTTTTAATAGGTTTGTTTATTTTTTTACTTCCTTCTCTGGAATTTGAGCAATGCACACTAATCCATGGGGGTAAGTTCTCTGCTCTGATGCTGGAGCTCCTTGTAGCGATCAAAAGAAAAAAGAAATAACCCTTAACAAATCTATTTGTGCAGGTATGGCATGCTGGACTCCGCTAAACAGGAAAGCTGTGGGTTAACTGGTCAGTGCAGTGAAAACTGAGTCCAGGGAAATGCGCTTATCAATCACAGTCTTTTCCATAGAGAATCACCACAGCACGTACATGCACTCAGCTATCTGTTATTACTCATGCAACAGCCACTGGGCAGAACATACTTGTATGTAAACAGGGACTTAAAACTTTAGCTGTTCTTAGATGTTATTAGTGTAATTAAAAAAAAAGATTTTAATATACAATGTTGTGCTCTTTAAAACTATGAAGATCACTTCCAGCAGCGGTACTCAACCTTTCTAGTGCCGCAACCCTTTGATAAAATTTCACAAGTTATGGTGACTCCAACAGTAAAATTACAGATTAGAGTAGACAAAAAAACACATTTCTGATGGTTGTTGGTGACCTCTGGCAAATCGTCTTTCAACCCCCGAAGGGGTCGCAAGCCACAGGTTGAGAACCACTGACTTACAGTGAGATAAATGGCCCTTTAACCCACATTTAGTAAAACAATAGTACCTACACACAAAAATAAAAAAAAAAGCTCCCTAAATTACATAGAGTATTGAAAAATAAAACAGAAATAAAAATATGCATTAAATCAAGTCATATAAATTAAACCTGAGGACCAGGGCACTGTGGATCATTGCTGGATGGGCATTAGGGTAGGTATATTTATTTTATTTTACAGAGTTAATTTATGTCATCTTATATAGTGTATAAATCTATTTTTCTATTTTTCAGTAATAACTTTAGTATTTTTTGTTATATTGTTATTTTTTTTATTTTTTGTACTTTAGGTTTTTGTTATTTTATTTAATTTATGTGGTGTATTATTTTTTGTAATTTTTAGATTTAATTTTATACATGATAAGAAGGGTAGGGGAAAGAACAGCGCGCCACCTCATAGTGCAACATGAGTGTTTAAAAGTCACGTCAAAATATCAATCATATAGTATTTCCCTCACATGTGATAACCCCAAAGTTATGAGGTATCTGTATGGAATAAAAGGGGTACTTCTGGAAGTACCCAATGTCCAATCCTCAGATCTTGATCCCAGGATCCCCTAGAATTCCGGGGACTTAATGTTAGTTTCCGTACCCTTGCGGCATGGGGTAACCATTGTGTGCCACAGGCCATTTAAAGACCCCTGCATCATTGAGGGTCAATGTGGGCAGCCTGCGGGAGCACACTTGGAGGTTTTATGCCATCATGATGACAGCCTCCGCTTCTATTGGCTGACAGTGAGCAGCAGCTACGAGCTTGCAATTGCAAGCCCAGCCCTGTTTATGTAGGAATCCTGGGTTTCCTATTTCAGATGTCAGGCAGCGAGTTTTGTGCAATGGCTATTTGAATAGCCTTGGAAACGGAAGGGAACCGCTGCTTGCAGCTCACTCGCTGACATGCAACCATCTGCAAATGAGTTGCAAGTTGCCAATTGAATGGCTTGGAGGGAAATATGAATGGGACAGGTCACTGGAACTTGACAGATCTGATCATTTTAGGCCATTCAGAGATGGTTTTTGTGCAGTGCTGAAAATGTGAGTCACTGTGATAGATGGGTTAATAACTTGCACCGTAACTGCTTGTACAAAATATTGCAATTGGCCCCTATTGTGATCCAGCTTTCATGACATGTAAAAGCTCTTCAGTAAATATGTAGCTGCAGGAAGGGAAGTCAAGTATACACTATGTCCAATTTTGAAAAGGAGCGTCAGCATAAAGATTGTGGGAAAAAGCATTTATATCGACCTTCACTACTAAAAAGTTATGAAAGCTGTGTCTTTAAAGTGGTTTAGAGAGATGAGGATCTGCTTGAGGGTACAATGCTACATTTGAAATAAAAATGTTTTTTTGCTTATATATATTATTGCTAATTAGTGATTATAAAACAACTAAATTATAACTGTATGACCATTGCAGTTGTCTTTAAGCCTGCCAAATTGGCATTGTCTTTCTTGTTCCTATTTCTATTGCTTCTGGTTAAGTCTATTTTCCACCATCTAAAACTTGTCGATACCTCTGAGTACATAATGTTATCATCCTTGACCCAGTCATCTCCTTAACTGAATAAAAAATACACTTCTATATTTGTTAATATATGCATGGACCATGACTCCATCTAACTCTCCAACTAAATTTCTAAACATAATGTGCTTGCAGAACTTAATTCTGTGTGATGTATCTTCAAATAGTGCCTGCTTCAAATGGTCCCATTTTTTGGAATACAAATTTGGGTTTGCACATTAAAAGGTGGATCTTGGCCAGAGATACATTATACTGTGAACTATTAGAGACTATTCTCTTCATATGTGAATATTTTTACGTGTGCATGCTTTTTTCCTACTGTATATGTACATTACAAGTAATTGCTATGTTAATGTGTGGTGTTTCTTTTTGTTTGTATATTATAAATACAATTTTATGATATATGCATGCATGGACTTTTTTCTCCCTTACCTTGGCATTCACCCCGAATATTCACATGACTACATGACTATGACAATACAAAGCCAAAAAGCACTGCACAAATCTCCATTGATTTTTACACTAAAATATTATGAGATACTCCATTAGACTTACACCAAAAAACTATGCTAATAAGATTTTACGGATCACTTGTAACTGCAAAAAGTTGAATGACATTTTACATGTACCAAAGGCCACTCACAAGTTTTAAAAGCATTGCTGAGTGCCACAGAACAAATGCTCTAATGCATTGTCTATTTACTATATAATAATATAGAAACACAAAATAAACACATTTGTATATATTGAAGCTATAAATACAATTGTCACATCTTTTTAATTTCAAATAATATACATAATTAAAATATAATATATTTTTATATATAAATATAATGGTTCCTTGCCGCAGTTATGGCATTTGTTTTAAGTCTTTATAATAATGATGATGTTCTTAAATTACATTGGTTCCTAGAGCCATTTCTCATCTTTAAAGCTTGTAAAAATTAACATAAACGTGTAATTTGGCGAAAAAAGCTCCTGCAGCCAATTTACGGCTATACCGCAATTTACATAGGACCCTTATTCTTAATCTAAATTTACTAAATAAGTTATAGCCAAGCAACTGTGTCCATGTTCAGGAGTTTTATTATACCAAGATTTTCCTATTGGCACCAAAACAAGTCCCCCCCCCCCCCCCCACGTTGCAAATTTATGTTAATATTTATGTCGCAATATTTCAGTACCTAGCCCACAACCATAAATCCTGATGTGTCCGCAAGAGATTTCAGTGTAGGAAAAACCCAAACCAAACTTTAAGGATGAAAAACAGCTCAAGCAATCAATAGAAAAGTAGGAAGGTCATGATTAATATAATCACTGAGAATAGGTGCCGTAACTTCGTCAAGAAACCTTTATATTTACGTATGCATATATATTTTTGTATTTAGTTACATTTATCTAATTTATCTAATTGTGCAAGTTAATTAAATCAGATAATGATGTACTTTCCCTACAAAGGGATTTGCATAAATTAGGGAAATGGGCGGCTAAATGGCAGATGAGATTTAATACAAATAAATGTAAGGTTATGCATTTGGGAAGGAAAAATAGCAATTCAATTTATAATCTTAATGGAGCAAATCTAAGGGTATCAGATATTGAAAGGGGTTTGGGAGTACTTGTGGACAACTGCCTAGGTAGCAGTGCTCAATGCCAAGCAGCAGCTGCAAAGGCAAGTAAAATATTAGCATGTATTAAGAAGGGTATAGAAGCAAGGGAAGCAAAAATAATTCTACCACAATCCAAATCCCTAGTACGCCATCATTTGGAATATAGAGTACAATTTTGGGCACCACTTCATAAAAAGGACATTTTAGAGCTGGAAAAAGTACAGAGAAAGGCAACAAAACTAATAAGGGGAATGGAGGGGCTAAGTTATGAAGAAAGACTAACCAAATAAAACGTATTTTCGCTATAAAAAAAGCTTCTAGGAGGGGATATGATTACGTTATTTAAATACATCCAGGGTCATTATAAAGCTTTGTCAAGTGAACTTTTTGTAGCAAGAGATTTTCAACTGACAAGAGGACATCCCTTGAGGTTAGAGGAAAAAAGATTTTACCTTAAAGAAAGAAAAGGGTTCTTCACAGTTAGGGTGGTTAAACTGTGGAATTCTCTACCAAAGGGGGTGGTGACAGCGAATTCGATAGATAACTTTAAAAAGGGGTTAGATATATTTTTAAATGAAGAGGGCATTCAAGGTTTTCCTAGATGACTTGTGAAGGAATATTGATCCAGGGAAAAATGTGATCCCCTTATGAGACAATTGCCAAAGTTTCAATGGGTTTGCCCTCCTCTGGATCAATTAACAATTAATAACAAATAGTCCACATATTAAAAAGATCAAAAGAGATCTAAAATGGTTGAACTTGATGGACTAACAGTCTTTATTCAATCTCAAATACTATACTATTAATAATTAATTAACAACAAATTAATTAATAACTAATCTGCATATTGCAGATCAGAGTAGATCTTAAAAGGTTGAACTTGATGGACTGAAAGTCTTTTTTCAACCTCAATTACTATGTAACTATGTAACTAAATTAAATAAATGTGACAACTGTATTTATCTTATGTATATATATATATATATATATATATATATATATATATATATACATATATATATATATATACATACATATATATATATATATAAATGCATTAGAGCATTTGTTTTTAGTCCATGTGGTTTCCTGATATGTATATATGTATTAACCCCTTAAGTAATAGAAAGGTTGTGTGTTACACTGGATGTTGGATAATGAAACGGACATAATAATACAATATCATATTTTTGAATTACATATATGTTTATATTGGATTGTTACGTGTCAAATAATGTTAAACATTCATCATTTTGTATTTTTTTTAGCTATACTGTATCTTTAACAGCTGCTGCAGCACTCTGCAATAGTTTAGTGCTCTTAAACATTGTGTAATCTGCTATATAGGGGATTAGTATGGAGGCCCAAGTTAATATTGAAATAAACTCTGGGGCTTAATTCCTAGACTAAGAACATTTGTGCACAAAGCATCAAGTATATTTGTGGCATTATTCTTAAACCTTTCTAGGCGTACTCAGAACCCTCTGCCTATATTATCAATCTCTGACGTACTAAAATTAGAGTTTAAGTATATTCAATATAAATGTTGTATACATGTAAATAAATGTTCTACAATATCTATTGAACTTAATTATTATATACATGTTTATGTCTCTCCTATGCTTATTAAATTGTTAACCATGAATATTTTGGTAAATATATACAAACTAGCGACTTGCCCGTCAAAAAATGACAGCAATGAGATGTGTATATTTGGAAAGTTGTTTAGTTATTAATATACGTATTTGACACTTGTAAGATTTTAGTTATGATGAAATAAGTAGTATTGTAATATTAAACATGTTTATTTTTGGGGAACAGTAACTGTTAAAGCATTTTGTATTAAAAGTATTAACATTTGAATGTAAAAACAGTTGTACTTTAAATTAATCAGTATTGTAAACTTGAGATTATGTTTTTTTTAACATGCAAGTTCTATCTCAAGAATTGTTAACTTAAATATACATTGAATCCAGAGGAAGGCAAACAGTAAAAACTCTCCTTGAAAAGTACCCAATTGTATCAGAGAGGGAAAAAATTAATTCCTTCCTGACCCCATGAACTGGCGATCAGATTACTCCCTGGATTAATGTTTAACATAAAAGACAATATTTACATTGTGACTTAAAACGTGGTTGAGCTCTTAACATGAACTTTGTAATATGTTGAAGTAAAGAACTTGAAAGTATATTTTTTGAAACTTGAACTTTCTTATCTGTCTAAGTAATGAACTTGAAAATATTGTTTTCAAACTTGTAACATTAGAAACAGTAACATAGTTAATTAACATTTTAACATAATTTGTAAAAATAATGCAAGGCAAGTGTTTTGTGAAGCTAATCATCCATAAACAGTATACTTCCATTAATTCTGACTGAATTGTTTATTGTTTTGAATTTTTCAATGGTTGACCTTTGTTTTTTGCTGTGACTTAAAATGTGGTTGACCTTTTAACATGAACTTTGTAATATATCTAAGTAAGAAACTTGAAAGTATATTTTTTGAAACTTGAACTTTCTTATCTGTGTAACTAAGGAACTTGATTTTTTTTTTCCAACTTGGAACATTATAAACAGTAACATAGTTAATTAAGATTTTAACATAATTTTGTATTAAAAGTATTAACATTTGAATGTAAAAACAGTTGAACTTTAAATTAATCAGTATTGTAAACTTGAGATAATGTTTTTTTAACAGGCAAGTTCTATCTCAAGAATTGTTAACTTAAATATACTTTGAATCCAGAGGAAGGCAAACAGTAACCCACCCCCCCCTTTGAAAAGTACCCAATTGTATCAGAGAGGGAAAAAATTAATTCCTTCCTGACCCCATGAACTGGTGATCAGATTACTCCCTGGATTAATGTTTAACATAAAAGACAATATTTACATTGTGACTTAAAACGTGGTTGAGCTCTTAACATGAACTTTGTAATATGTTGAAGTAAAGAACTTGAAAGTATATTTTTTGAAACTTGAACTTTCTTATCTGTCTAAGTAATGAACTTGAAAATATTGTTTTCAAACTTGTAACATTAGAAACAGTAGCATAGTTTATTGACATTTTAACATAATTTGTAAAAAAAAAAAAAAGCAAGGAAAGTGTATTGTGAGGCTAATCATCCATAAACAGTATACTTCCATTAATTATGACTGAATTGTTTATTGATTTGTATTTTTCAATGGTTGACCTTTGTTTGTTGCTGTGATTTAAAACGTGGTTGACCTCTTAACATGAACTTTGTAATATGTTGAAGTAAAGAACTTGAAAGTATATATTTTAAAACTTGAACTTTCTTATCTTTCTAAGTAAGGAACTTGACAAAACTTTTTTCAAACTTATAACATTAGAAACAGTGACATAGTTAATTAACATTTTAACATAATTTGTGAAAATTATGCAAGGCAAGTGTGTTGTGAGGCTAATGATATATAAACAGTACTTCCATTAATTATGACTGAATTGTTTATTGATTTGTATTTTTGAATGGTTGACCTTTGTTTGTTGCTATAGCAATTGTTTTATGTCGCACATATAGTTTGGTCTCTGGAAAAGTGGTTCTCTATATTGTAGTTTTTTATATTTTTGCATTTGCTTTTAAATTTGTTCTGCATGGGTTTTATTTCTTTAATGAAAAGTTAAAGTACTTCATAGTAGACAATGTTTTAGTAAAAATACGTCCATCTTCTAATAAATCACCTTGACTTTCATTCTTTTCAATGTAAACTTTAATAGCCTGTGGATTTTTGCACCGTGGTAATGCAACGTACAATTGGCCATGTGCAAATACTGGTTCTTGTAAGAAAATACCCACAGATTTGAACGTTTGTTTCAGCATCTATAAAATGGTCCTTTAATTGTTGAACAATTAATCTTGTCCCATTGCATAGGCCTTTTTTGTGGTTCATATTTCGCAGTAACATGACAATTGCTCCTTTCTTTAGCTGCAAAATATGTGGTGTCATTCCAGAAGGAGTTAGTGAGTTTATATATTTAGTGGAAAAGTTGGCTTGACTTTCATTGTCATCAGCAAGTACAGAACCAGCACTGTGATAATTTCTTTGTGGTGCATTAATTTTTTTAAAGATTTCATTATTGAGGATTAATGCATCCTTATTTTTACACGTTAGTATGACTTGGTTGGCAACCTCTGAATATTTCTGGTTATTTATGCTACCTTAAAATATAGCCGATATAATATCTTGGTGACAAATCATATGAAGTGGGATCTGCACAGTGTCGTCAGGTAAATTTGGTATTTTTTCTGTTCTGCCTTCTCCAATTTTAATAAGCCAATCATTGAAATCAGTTTGGCCTTCTGATCTCATATTTTGTTACAGTTGAAGATGGGTAAAATGTTTCCATAGTGTGTTTGACTTTATACAGGTTTCGATAATGTCAGTTATAGTAATGTTTCTCTAAAATCGCCACCTAACAACATTACCTTTCCACCAAATGGAGAAGTATTATCCATAACTTCGCTAAGCAAACGGTCAATACATTGGAGGGCATAGCATGACATCATTGTGGCCTCATCTATTATAATTAATTTACTTTTTTCAATTTCTTTGCTTGTAATGATGTCATGCGAATATCTGACACAGAGGTTTCTAAAATAGGCACTGCCAGTTTAAAGCCACTATGTACAGTTCTTCCACCTTCTAACAAAAGGGCAGCAATTCCAGTAGTGGCAAACGGCAGTGCAATTTGACCTTGTGCTTGTACAGAACTCATTAATAAATTATATAGATAAGTTTTTCCTGATCCGCCAGGTCCACCAAGATAGAAATAACGCTCTGTGACCATGTCATCATCTATTGCAATTTTAATGGCATTAAATGCTTGCAATTGTAACGTATTTAAAGTTGCAAGTCTTTCTTCTGTTCTTTCTACTTGTAGTTGAATGTCATAGTCTTCAAAGTTTATGTCATCTATAAGACCTGGATCAGGCAAATTAAAATTTGCACAACTTAATCCAAGAGATAAAAATACTTCTTGGATTTCCATTAACGCTTTTAAGTGTGCAATCGGTTCATTGTATCGTCGCCTAAAGTCTTCAGCCATATTACTTTTAAATGTGTCCCACAAAGCTAATGCATTTGGAGCATTTGAGAAGATACAAATAAATGCAAATTGTTCTCTCATCTGCCGTGGCATTTGACATTGTGCTGCTTCTTCTAAACATCTTTCCCATTCTGTATCATCAGCTGGTAAGTTTCTATGTCTTGCAGCTAAATGGAAGGATTTATATACTATGGGCCTCATTCTATTAGCAGCCGTAGGAGATGCGGGGCCGTAAGGACCGGCCGCAAGCTATTCGGCTATTCTATTCCCCTCCGGCCGGGGATTCCGGTAGGCTTGCAGCCGGCGCCTTGCTATCCCTTGCGGCCGCTCGCGCCGGAGGAAAGCCTTTGATCTAAAACGGTCACAAGAGAATCGGCCGCAAGAAAATCCTATTTGCAATTCAATTGCTCCGGGAACCCTCTCTGCAAGGCTAAAACCGAGCCGCAGCTTACTTGCAGGAACAAGGTCCCGCTAGCACCAATTAAGCACAAAATATAGCCCAAATAAAGCCATCATGCACTCTGAGGAGACTATAAAGTGATTTTAGGTGTTAGCAAAAATAGCACAACATTCCCCTATACTTAAATCCGTAAATAAATTATTTTTTAATATATGTCAAATATCCATGTAAAAAGTCCAGAGGGCTTGGAGCACCTCAGACCCGCCCACGCTGCGGGCGGAAAATAAACAGTTAATGTCAACTCGGGTTTGGGCTGATGTGCAAACTTGAGAGGGGGTTACTTTTAATCCTCATGTCCCCCAATATGATCCCTAGCATTTACAGAGCTTTACAGAGCTGTCTTCAATTTATTTTTGACTTTTAAGATTTCTGAGTGTACGGCCGGTAGCAAGATTTACGGCCGGCCGTAAGAGGAGATCCTTGCTGGGCCGTATAATTGAATTGCAAGGTAACGGGACCCCCGCAAAGAATCGCAGCCTTGCGGCCGTTTTACGGCCGATAATAGAATGAGGCCCTATGTCATTAACAGTTCTTAAGTGTTCAAAACTTTGTGCTCCAGGAACATTTAAAAGTAATATTCGTAAGCAAAAACACTCAACATCTCTTGGACTGACTGTGTAAATTCTTGGGATTATTTTTTTCCTCTGCTTTTTCTAGGTCTCCATATTCCATTCACAAAAACATAGTGACATGGAATTTAAATATATAAGAATTGTGTTGCTTCTGAATCTGTGGAATTTAATTCAAACCATCTTCACTTTGGGCCAATGCATTACTTTCATTTCCAGCATGGAAATACACTAAATGTCTTTGTGGCAAATGTACTGCTAATCTGTATACTGCATGTGATCTATCATGCATTTCAAATTTTAAAAGCCGCCACATAGCTTCTGGCGCACTGATATAGCGAGCATCTACATGAGATGCAAGTTCATCATGTACTAACTCTCTACTTTCAGGGTTGTCTGCACTTTTGACGACTACAGTAGCTGCATCATAGCCTTTGTAAATATATTTGTACACATATTTAATGGATTTGATGGAAGTGCAGGCTTCTACATTAATGTGTCCGTTATACTTCATGAGTAAATGTGGATTGTAGGGTACTACATATCTATTGTCAACTTTTTTGCCACGAATAATGTCACTATCTCCTTCTCTTCTTTTATAAAGTGGATAAACATCACAATTGGCATAGGTTTTGTCTCTATAATCTTTTAGAAAATCTTTGGAACATTTATTATTTTCCATACATGGTGATTGTGGATTAAGCTCACCACAGGGTCCATGAATCATGCGATGAGTAACAATCTCCTATAGTCTACCATATAGTTCTGGATCTGGTAGTTCAGCAACAATGACTGCATCCACTTTGTCAGAAGTATCTTTTTCTTGAAGTATTATGAGAAGATGTGCATGTGGAAGGCCTCTTTTTTAAAATTCAATGGTATATACATAAGCAAGACATTTGACAAATAAGTGACTTAAAGTGATGTCACGTATTAAGTCATTTAATTTAATCTTAAAAACTCTGGCTACTAAATCTGATCTATCGGAAGGATTTTGGCCAAGAAGTAAATTTTGTGTAATTTCTGGCCATTGGGGATTACAAGTAAATGTAAGAAATAAATCGTTTTTGCCAAATTTGGTGACAATAGCCATAGCATCATTGTATCTTTCTCTCATATTTCAAGGAGATTCTTGAAAGGAAGATGGTAAAATTATGGCTTTGTCAGCTCTCATGTCTCTGCTTTTAGCAACCTCAGCAACATAGTCCATTAGTCCAGAATATTGTTCTACACGTAGTTTATCTTGTTGATATTTTATAAAGTTTAAATTATTGGCCTCAACTTGCAAATAAGAATCAATAATCCATTGTTGTGTTAGTTTTTCACCACATCAAATTGGATTAAATGCATTTTGAATGGCAATTTGAGCTACTTTAAATTCAAGCATAGAAACATTATTTCTGATTCTGGCTTTAGCATTTGGGTAACTGGGAAGTGTTAATTTTGGTTGCCAACCTGCCTCTCCGTGTGGGAAAAAAATGGGATATGTCATTGGATCTAAATTTGGACTTAAGATACTCATATTAATGAATGGTTGCTCCTCATTTCTGGGATATATTCTAATGTCACTTGAAATGGTGGTTCTTCTTCATCATTTTGAAACACCATTGCAACCTCATTTGATGTTGGCAAGTTATAACGAACTTTATCAGTATGTCTTTCTCTTTTAAGCACCATATTGACCTTTGGCATTGGTAATTGATGTCTTTGTGCATGAAGTTGTTGTTCATTTTCTACTTCTGCCAATTTTTTATAAGCTTTAGTGTAGGGGTTATTGTCCATAATGTTATCTAGCGCTATAAAAACACTGGGTAAGCATTTTTTATTTTCTTCCAGCTGCATACGTCAGTCAACAGCTTCTATTGTATCTAGTACATATAGTTGAGCGAATTTTCTTTGCTCTCCTTTCTCTGTATGTAAATGGGAAGTACGATGATAAATTTGGCCTTGGACTTTAAAACAGTAAGGGCCATGTCCTGGTACATTAGCAGCTAATGTTGCCCCCATAGATGCAAAGGATATGGCACTATTGTAGGATCTTATGTTTGTCTTAAAAATGTTGTAGTTTGGAAAAGTAGGTTCAGTGATAATGTTTTGTAAATAGATTGGAAATTATTTTCTTTCTGGAAGTTTGAACTTGCCTTTTTGACAGCAACATTGAGTATTCATGTCCCCACAATTATGAACCTCTACTGCTAAAGACTTGAGTAAAGGACAATTTGCAAAGCATATATCAGTTTGACTTTCAAATTCATCAGGTGAAATGTCATGTGATGTTTCAAGAACAGGTTCTAAATGCTTTGTTTTGTGGCTTTTCTTGGTATATCTTTTATTGGTTTAGGTAAAATATCATGTAATGTTTCAGGAAGAGGTTCTAAATGCTTTGTTTTTTTGGTGGCTTTTTTTGGTATCTCTTTTATTTTTTCAGGTAAAATGTCATCTGATGTTTGAGGAACAGGTTCTAAATCCTTTGTTTGCTTAGTAGCTTTTTTTCGGTGTATCTTAAATTTTTGCAGCTGATAGTCTTTTGCTTGCAATTTTTTTCCGTTGTTTTTCTTGTCGAATTTCCTTCTCCTCTGGTGTCTGCTTGTTGGCCCATCTCTCTTGTCTTTCTCTAGTTTGACGTCTTTTCTTTTCTTGTTTGCTCTCGTTAGTAGCCATGTTAATCTGCAAAAGAAAATAAGTTTAAAATTAAGTTTGTTTTTTACATTTTTTATTATCAACAGTTTGTTTATATGTGCTTGTAGTTCATTGTAGAGGTACTTTCTTTGTATTGTTAAATAAGTGTTTTTTATTTTTTTGGTCTTACTTTCTGTCGTACGTTGTAATTTTTGACTTACATGAGTAGCACACTCAAGGAACTGACACTATAACTTCTTCTACATGTAGTAGGTGTCTAGTGAAATTTATATTTTAGTTGTTTTGGCAATTTATTTTTTTGTTGTACTTTTAACTTACAGGCACAGTAGAGGGCAAAAATTAGTCTTTGTAATTTTTTCTACAGGAGATTGTCATAATAGTATTTTGATATTTTATTTAAAGGCTTATATGTTCGGGCAATGAATTTTTTTTATTTTTTCTTGGGGTGTTAGTACTATTTGTTGTAGTATTCTATTTTATGTGTGTGTTTAGGTTTTATGCTTAATATTGTACATTACGACTGGTAATTTAGAATGACAAATTGTATTTAGTCGGTGTTTTGAGACTTTTGTGGACTATGCTGTTTTATTTTTGGGGGGGCGAGATTGAAGTTTGGATTTACTGTTAAACATTATTGTCCATAAAAGACAAATAAGAAATGTGTCAGTTATATTTTGGTAAAAGTTATAGTTAGTGGTTGTTATTCTTTTTTTTTTTTTGTTGACATGGATGCAGAGCAAACATGTTTATTTAGTTTTCTCTTTTTTTTACTTGTTATACTGTACCTTGGTTGAAGTGTGATTTCAAGCAGAATCTTTGTTGGTCCGCTGTTGAAAGTCTTCGTCCGATGCTCTACACGCTGTGTCTGTTGTAAAAGAAAAATTAAAATGTTATTTGATTTGAATGTATTTGTAATGAATAACATATTTCATTATTTTGGTCTATTGTATCTGTTATGGTGAATTTTTCTGCTATGCTGTTTTTTGTGCAACCTTTTAAAAATACTTTAATTGTATTTGTATATTCCAGTTATCCTTTTTTGTATACTGTAATTATTAATGTTTTTCTTATTTTGGATATGATTGCAATGTTTTTAGCATTATCCTGTTTTGTGTCGACCACTTTTGTTATGCAATTTAGGCTTCTTTGTAAGGCTTTTAGATTCTTAAACAGTAATTTACTTTGCTATGTGTTTGTGTGATTTTTGGTACAATCCTATTTGTGTCTACCATATGTTGCATACTTTATTTGCTTAATTAGTCTTTTTTATGAAGGTTTAATGTTTTTGAACAGTGAAAATGAATGTTTTTGCTATTTTGGATATGATGGCAATGTTTTTAGCATTATCCTATTTTGTGTCCACCACTTTTGGTATGCTTATTTAGGCTTCTTTGTAAGGCTTATAGGTTCTTAAACATTAAAGAAAGAATATTATTTAACTTTTCTATGTGTTTGTGTGATTTTTGGTACAATCTGTTTTTGTGTCCACCATATTTTGCATACTTTATTTGCTTAATTAGTATTTTTTATGAAGATTAAATGTTGTTGTACATTGAAAATTAATGTGTTTCCTATTTTGGATATGATCGCAATGTTTTTAGCATTATCCTGTTTTGTGTCCACCACTTTTGGTATGCTTATTTCAGCTTATTTGTAAGGCTTATAGGTTCTTAAACAGTAAAGAAGAATATTATTTAACTTTTCTATCTGTTTCTGTGATTTTTGGTACAATCCTGTTTTGTGTCCACCATATTTTGTCTACTTTATTTGTTCAATTTGTGTTATTTATGAGTATTCAATCATGTTGGACAGTACAAATCAATGTTAATTGCCTTTTTTATATCATGTTGTGCTTTTTTTTTTAATCCTGTTTTGTGTTCACCACTTTTTGGTTGCTGCATTTGTCTTGTGGGTGATGGTTGGAGGTTATTTTACAGTAAAGAGGAGGAATACTTTTGTTTTATGTATGTTGTTAATGTTTCAGATGCTATCCTGTTTTGTGGCCACCTCTTTTTTTTTTTTTTTAAGTGTTTTTCTTGGCCGAATGACAGAGGGTCCCCTCCTGCCAATCTTAATCCGCCGGTCTTCTTGTAGTGTCTGTTTGAAAAAGAAAGTTAAATGTTTAATTGTATATTTCTTCTTTTTGATTTAGCAAAGCATGGTCTTTTTCAGCATGTAATGTATTTTTCTATCTTGCCTCTTCTTCTTTCTTTGTGTTCTTTAAAAGGGATTCTCATTCACAGTGCACGGTGCAAATTCTTGAGTGACGCTGTTGATGCAGTCTGTTTGAATAGTAAAAAAAGGGGCAAAGATTCAGCTTGGTTACATATTTATTAGTGTCATATTATTTTTTGCTATGAGTTGCAGTAAATTAATGTCATTTAAATATACTTGTTTAATTAGTTTCAATTAACATTAGTTTGTTTTAGGGCCTACACATGTCACTATACATGAATCACATTTTCATAGTTAAAGTTGTTGTTTTTTTTGTCCTGTCTTGATAATAAAATGTAGTATATTATAGCTTACCTCTCAGTTGTAATTTGCACAATGTAAAGTAGGAAATTAGGAAACAATTCTCTTCTCAAGTAACAGCAGCAGTTAACTATCCAGTCACTCCGTTCATCACCTGAGTAGAAATGTCGAATTTTCGGGAAAGTAGGCAGTATTTATAAACTTTCAAGTGCCTCAGACCGTTAGAACGCAATACGCATGCGCTATTTGCGTTCCAGCTTACAATTTGCATTCCATCCGCCATTTTTTTCGGAGTACTTTTCAAAATGGTGGTTAATATCAGTGTGGTACGTGTCGCATAGTATGTGTTTCAGTTTTGCAAGTCAATGTAGTATTGTTACGTCTGTAGCCTCGTTTTAGTTTTGTTAGGCAGCCATTTAATCTCTCGCTTAGGTGATTTTCGGCAGTTTAAACTCCTTTTTTTGGACTTAAATGGACGTGTAAATTAACTTTTCGAGGTGTCGGATGGCCCCCCTTGCTGTAAGTAAGCTTTTTATGTGTTCGTTGTGTTTATTTCTTGTGTTTATGATGTTTTCATGCGCGTCGTTTTTGGCCGTTTTTTGCGTGTTGGGAATAGTTTGTTTCGCAGCCGTATTTTTTTGCGAGGGATGCAGTTGTTTTTTCTAAGTCGTGCGTTTAGGACGCAGTTGTTTTAAGTCGTGCGTGTGTGTTAACCGCGTGTGAGGCGCCTTTGAGCCTGCAAGCGTTAGCAACAACTGGTATGCTCACAACTATATATGTGATGTAAAATATGCATCTGTATATAATTCTCAACCCTAATAATAAGCATTAATTATTAGCTCGATTTGCACTGTAGACAGCCAATGTTTTGTATGAGCTCCTTGACTGAGCTTCTTTCTCAGTAGGGATAGATCATATCATGTAATCAAATTACATTTCAATTAGTTTCATTAGAATACTGCCACAGTATTGACACAAATCAACTGAAGCAGCTGAAAGCTTCATTTGCAGTGCAGGTATATTATATCATGTATAACCAAATCTACAGAGAACAATTCTGGCTCCTAATTAGGTATAACTGCACATAATAATTAAATCTTGTATTCATTTTTTTTAATTAAAAATAAATTCCCTCATCAAATGTGGTTTCTCAAATGTGCATATTATAAATATGGGACTGCAGTAGTCGTTTAAATACTAAATCTGGCAACCTGGACTTTGATGGACACTAGTCCTTTGGCTACTGTTGAAGAAAAACATTTTCACTGACTCCCCTCAGAAGAATAAGATAGGACACAAAAGCTCTGTATTTTTGGTTTAATAGAAGCTTTGAAGTTAATGGACAGACTAACAGATAGTCTGTAGTTCATCTGAAGAATCCTTCCACATACTACCTTTTTATACAGTTTTTACAAGGTTTTGCATACAATATTGTCAAATCAGTAAACTCCTTCTTGTGAGACTCACCAGGAAATTTTCACAAGTTTCTACACACAATATTGGTTAGTAAGTCAACTCACTCTGGTAATACAAACACAAGGCCTACACTATTTCACCTTTGACCCAATATTCAAATGTTTTATCTCTACTCAAATATGCACAGTCTGTTTAATTTTATTCTTGTTTCTTTTATGAATTAAGTTTTCAAAAAAACTTAAAGTAAAAACACTTAACTAATGATTCTTCAGAATTAACTCCTTCTTAGGTTTACAATTACTAGGGGTAGAAATTACTATTTTCTTATATACTTTTATCTACTTATAATGCATAGATATTCAACTGTTACATCCCCCCCTACGACACTACAAAGGGTCGTCTAAAAAACGCTACAAAATTACAACTGTATTAACTTTGGGGCAAATTCTTATTGGACGTAACAAACATAGCAACTTACTAATATATATAAAAATACAACAAATACAATAGGAAAAGGAAGACATCTTCTTCAAACTGGGTTCTAAAGAGACCCTTGTCTCACTGGGCAACAGGTATGGCTGGGGTTATTGTTCCCGTTGAGCCATAATGCACCCGCAGTATAGTCTGTGTTCCAGTAACAAAATATGAAAGTCCCAATAGTGGAATTAGTGTCCTTTGGTTATCAATGTGCAGCTAGATCACAGACCCAATTTTGCTTTATACCAGTTTTCTTGTATATAATAGGCATTTAAATGATTGATGTGATTAATAGCCAATAGTAAGATTGCCGTAATATTTATCAGTAGTTAGAACATAGCTACAACAATTATAAAGCATTGCACAAACAATTCTTAAAGTACAGTGATATTTTTAACAGCACAGAGTTTATGCAAAATAATGTCTTCTCTTCCTAGTTACTCTCCCTTATAAGATGTTAGTACATTCTATATCCTAACAAGTTGATGAAACAAGGTGCAGAAGTGTTAGAGGCTAAACGACAGTACAAAAGGAAAACAAGTATAAAAAATGAATAGAAAATGTGAAAATGACAAAACAATGAGAACATAGACTCATACAGTCTTCATACAAACCCAGTCTCACACATCACACAAAGCCAGGCCCCTCTGAGGTCATACTCCTCAAACAAAACAAGCATATTGCTTCTGGATATGAGATCCTCTGGTCAAGCAATAGTCCATCATGTGCAGATTTCTAGGCATAGAACAAGGAGTATGTGACTTTCTCACACATATTTGCATCTTTTTTAATGTCAGCAGATACATGCAACTTCACCTTTCCAGGGGCCTCATTCTATTATCGGCCGCAGCCGTTGCGGGGCCGCAAGGACCGGCTGCAAGCTATTCGGCTATTCTATTCCCTTACGGCCGGGGACTCCGGCAGGCTTGCGGCCGGTGCCTTGCTATCTCTTGCGGCCGCTCGCGCCAGAGGAAAGCCTTTGATCTAAAACGGCCGCAAGAGTTTCGGCCGTAAGAAATTCCTATTTGCAATTCAATTGCTCCGGGAACCCTCTCTGCAAGGCTAAAAACGAGCTGCAGCTTACTTGCAGGAAAGAGGTCCCGCTAGCACCAATTAAGCACATAAAATAGCTCAAATAAAGCCATCCTGCACTTTGAGAAGACTATAAAGGGATTTTAGGTGTTAGAAAAAATAGCACATAATTATCCTATACTCAAATCCGTAAAATATTTTATTTTTAATTTCCATAAAATATCCATGTAAAAAGTCCAGAGTGCTTGGAGCACTTCAGACCCGCCCACGCCGCAGCCGGAAAATAAACAGTTAATTTGAACTCGGGTTTGGGCTGATGTGCAAGCTTGAGAGTGGGTTTATTTTAATCCTCATGTCCCCCAATATGATCCCTAGCATTTACAGAGCTGTACAGTGCAGGCTTGAATTTATTTTTGCGTTTTTAGATTTCTGAGATTACGGCTGGTTCCAAGATATGCGGCCGGCCGTAAAAGGAGATCCTTGCGGGGCCGTATAATAGAATCGCGAGTTAACTGAACCCCCGCAAGGAATCACAGCCTTACGGCCGATTTACGGCCGATAATAGAATGAGGCCCCAGGTAAATAAACAAGAGTTTGGCCCGTCCCCTTTCTTGGGTCCAGAATCACAGTAAGACTTCTGTCTGGGTTATGTTTTTTAGTCAGCAAACTCTGTATTTAGTCTTTTATCTGTCATTATCTTTGTCATCAGGATAGGAACTTGGTAGAGATTTTCTGTCATCATTAATCAGGGAAAGCTTGTGATATAGTTGTTGGTTTATTTTTCCTTCCTCATTACAGGCACTTGTGTTATTCTTCTGGGGGTAGGAAAGTGTAACAAAAATAAAAAGGAAAACAACAAATTCCAAACATTCAAGATCTGTCATACAAGACCTTGCATTCATCTTTTAAACATACATCCACTCATCATACACACCTATCCTATACTCTTCCCTAATTTCATATATTAAATTTTACATAAGCATAGCTCTAATGAACCAGGTATGGTATATAAATCAGAATCAATCAAGTCAATAATGTAAATTATGCATTGGCTAGTACAATATATGGATATGGAAATGCATTATTCTTAACTCTGATAAAGCAGCAAGAATGTATTTAAGTAGTTTCAATACTACTATATTATATCTCTATAAGATACTAGATCAATATTTGATTAATCTTGTCATAGGATATATAAAACTATAATATATAAACTACCAATTATTTTACTAATGTTACATTTGTACTAATAAACCTATACAATGTCAATTCATTATTTACTCCATGTCCTATCATATCTGCTATCAGTGATACTGCTATCTCTTGGTTCACATCCTATATAGAAAATCGAACATTTATTTTGTCCTTCTCTGTCCCCTCTTCATCGCCTTGCCCTCTGTCCATGGAGACCTAGAAATACCTTGAGAAGATTTGCCAATTGTTTATCAATTTGTACCATGGCTATCATCTGAGTAGGGGATGAACCTTGAGGAGTAAGTGTTATATTTTGACAACATTTAACCAGTAAGGGAAAACAGAAATACGGCACCCAAAACATGAGACTCACTATTATCACAAGAGATAGGACCCCCATGATAAGGTTCTTTACACATCTCATATTGGGAAACCTACAGGTGCAGTTTTAGTAGGTACACAGGCCTCCATCTCTTGCCAACAGTGCTAAATAGTGCTAGTGCTAATCTGTTTTGGAGCACATTTTACCCATAAAATCCACCTCTACTTGCAAGTTGAAGATTGATCTTTTATGCCCTTATTTACACATCATTACATAATAGAATGTCTACAGCAACCACCTGGGGAGAAAATACAACACAGAGATTGCGCAGATATCACATCCATTTTGATAGAGAGAAATGCCAATCTGCTTTATCATTCCTTAATGTACAGTAATATGAGGCACAAACATTTACAGCTCAAAATAAAAAAAATTATCTGGCCAACAAAACAGGCCTGCAGAAAAAGAAAAAAAACTTTAAAGAGTTAAAAACAATACATTTTCCGGTTTGATTGACATTACTGACTGATCTTATTTGCATACTATAACACATAAAAAAATAGACCCAGCTGGTTACTATTATCAGCTTTAAAGATGAGCATGTCTTTGAAACAAGTATTTATATTTTTACATGTTACTCCATCAGTAACTCTAGACGCAATCATAACATAATTTTTTTCTGGTAATTATTAAGTACACTAGCGAATTACCCGTCAAAAAATGACGGCAATGAAATTGTAAGTGAGCTAATGCTGTTTGGTATATAGTAATGAAATAAATAATACATTAATAAATTAATATACTTTACCTATTTTGAAGTAACATAGGCAGGAAGCATTCTGTTGAAGAGCTGACAATCTGTTTTGATGTTGCTGGAGCATTAGTGGTGTGGAGCTGCTGTGTAAGCGTGATGAATGTGTGCAGTGTAATAGTGTGCATGCGCAAGACCAAACCGTTAGCGTAGCTGTGTACTTCCGCATTAAAATGGTGGTAAATGTGTGGTATGAGTCTGTAGCGGAATATATTCGTAGGTGTTTTGTGGTGTTTTGCGTGTTTCTTGTGGTGTTTTGCGTGTTTAGAGTGCTGTAGCCTCATTTTCGTTTTGTTCGGCGGCCATCTTTTCTCTCGCTTAGAGAATTTTTTAGTGTCTAAACTCTTTTATTTTGAGTTAAATGAAGGTGTAACTTCATTTTTTGAGGTCCTGGATGCTCCCTCTTTCTGTAGGTAAGCTTTTTATGTATGTGTTGTGTGTATTTATTGTGTTTTTCATTTTTTCCTGTCCGCGGGTTGCGTCCCATTTTTGCAAGTCCGTAATGGGTGTTAACGTGTCTTGTATGTTGTTTGCGTTGCAACGTAAAGTTTGCGACGGTCGCAGTTGCTGGCAGGGAGCGCCTGCGGCGCTCCATGCCAGCAACTGAGGCCCTCGCTTTGCGAGGGCCGTGGCTCGCTGGGCGAGCCCGCAAGCGTGAGCAACGGCTTGAGCAGGCTCGCCTGCTCACAACTATATATGTGATTAATCAGTAATTCACTTTGGTAAAAAAAAAAGATTGGTTACCAAATGAATCTTAAACCTTCCTTCTTTTTTTTTCTTTTTTTTTGTGCATTCATTTTAATGCGAAATAGTTATTCATTCTGGAGAATGCTTCCGCTTAACACATACAATAAACAATGCATGATTGGGGAAAAATAACTAATTTGGACAGCATTTTTTTTATTTTTATTATTCTACAGTGCAAGAACTGAAGACCATTGACTGGATTGTTCTTATACATATATTAGCGACTTGCCCGTCAAAAATAACGGCAAGTAAATTTTAAACCTGGCAATGCTGTTTGCAACACAATCTGAGCCACTTCAGCGCTCATTGTGAGCCTCTCCCCCTGTCCACTTTACGGGCCTCACAATCGGCACCTTCAGCGCTCATCACAGGCCTTGGCAACTCACAACTTTCGTGGTTCGCAATGATCACCTTTGGCGCTCATCGCAAGCCCTGCGATGAGCACCTTCGGCCAATATCATACAGTATAAACATAATATATAATATTCATCCAGAGGTTATCAGGCTCTGGATTATATTATTCTTTTTAAAAACAATTTATCTATCTGTCTAATCTAAGCATAGGATTTTTATACCTATATTAAAATATACAGTGTCAAAAAAGAATATGATACCCCAATAGCTATGCATGTTAACAATAAACATAAGGGTGATACTAAAGTTCTGACATTTACAGCTATAGATCATGTTGAAAAAACAATAAGGAGAGGTGATATATATACAGAATTATTAAAGAAATAAGCCAAATGGATTTATCTACTTGGCACTAAAAAACCTAAGGGCCTTAATGAAGGCTTTACCTTTACTCCTTTCATCTGAAATACATATTCTGTATAGACCTCATGAGCCCAGATCATTATAACACCCATAACTAAAATTACATACTGGTATAATATCAATTCTTGTTATTTTTAAAGTAATATTGAGAATATATGAAACTCAATGCAAATACTAAATAGGCCACACATTAGGTAAGTAATAACATCCTATCAATATGGTAGGTTTTGATATATTGGGAATAATAATAATATTAAGTACAAAGGATGAAAATAATGAAGACAGTTGGAATCTAAGCATAATTTGGTTTTATATACCAATCATATTTGGTATATATGAGATAAATGACTTGCTAGAATTCTGCTCATCTAACAATATATAAATACCTAATATTAAAAGACCTAAGAGTTTCAGTTATATTCTTCTTAAAGACTTTTATATCCCCCATATTTAAGATCTTTTAGACTTCTAAATGAAGAGACTATTTTATCTTTAAAGAGATAATAAACTACATATTTTATCATATTTAGTTTTTTAGTCCCGTTTTATATTGCCATGACTACGCAAGCCTTCAAAAAGGTATGAGGGGAAGGCAGGCGTAACCCTTGATGAAATTCAAGAAATGTGCGTCGGGTCAACGTAGGAACGCCGTCGCAGGCCAATGACGTCATTTGTTTGAGTCTAGACTGCGGCGTGCATGGCAGAGAGCTAGCATTTTCATATCAGGCCCATAGTTTAAAGTCCCTTCCCAGAATCTACCAATTTATGCAGTTTAGCTAGTTTACAAGTAGAAGGAAGGTGGATTATACGCAGGGGGATCCTGGTTCTAACGCTATAGCTTTGGGATAGTATTACACTGGATATGCAATATAGCATTGAGGCATTTATTACTCAATGGCTATTCCCTTACTTTACAGTTTTTTTTTCATCCCATTTCTTTGGTAGGACATTTGGTATCTCTTTATATCATCAGCATACAGCTGGAAAATAGAATTTTCTGCACCTTTGCAGCTTTCTATATACTGCATTCATTTATGGTTTCCACTACCATATAGGTATATACTATATGAATCACAGCACTTTTCACTTTATATTAAGCACTTTATTTTGTATACTAGTCACTTTGTGAGTACATTGTCACTTAGCACTTTATAAGGTTTGTCTATTGGGGGCAGAATCCACAATTTTGAGATACCATATTAGTCAATCCAATATCATTGTGGCCGCTTTGCAGCCTATGTTTACATATTTTAATATGGATTTTACCAATTAATAAAAGTTACGTTTTATAATTTAGTTTATTCTCTCTTTTCTGAGATTAGGATTATTAGGTGTGACCTTTAATAGGATCTTTTTTCTTTTTCACACAATATACGGTATTAAAATATACTTACTGTATAAAAAAAACAAAAGACAAAATTCACATAATACAAACATCATAAATCATATAACCAGATAATTGTAAGCTCACAAAATAATATACATAAATATATATATGCGCATAGTTCTTCACAAACCACTTATTAAAGCCCTCAGAAACGTACACTGTGACCACAGCCTTTGACAAAGACAGTTTACCTGTCGAAACCGGTCAGGAGAGAGACACCACCTGAATGTTTTTAACTCTGTGGCACTACTGAGCAGGAATGGGGCACTGCAAATGGTACAGTACAAATCTGTTATTTAGCAAATTGTTTTTCAGCTAATCTAATGTCTATATATGACAAAAAAAGGAAATAGCTTCTATAAACGTTCCTTTTTTCTGTTTGTTCTTTATGATGCTGGCAGTGGGTCCTTCCCACATTAGGAACTTACTGATAAACCAGCTATATATATCTAAAGAAGAAATGTATAACTATATACAGATATATTTTTGGTACTGTTTAACATTCCCCAGGCTCAGTGAGATTAAAATGCCATTCCCCTTAACCTGCTTTTAAGACACCATTCCCTTTTTTCTACATATTTTTCTATATATATATTTTTTCTAAACACTCCCTGTTTTTTAATAAAAATTTATTAATGAAGGGTATCCGATGATTTTGGTCTCCAAATATATGAGGATTACCCATATATTCTAAACTGAGCAATTTAACAACTTTAATATTTTTAAACTATACCTTTTTTCTAAATATATTATGTCAATAGCACCTTATATTATATATACTATTATAAGTCAGCACTTTATAACCTATCAAATCAGTGAAACAAGTTGAATTATTTAGCACTTTAAATCACTTAGCACTTTAAATTATTACATAATATAGCATTAGACTTTTTTCATACTTTATACATTCTTCATATAATACTTAACATTCACCTAGATTTTCTTAGACTTTTAGAGTCTCTGAATTCTTATTGACTATTCACTTTTTATCAAATACTTTGCACTTATATTACTAGGTATAGTTTTTATTTTTTTTTCTCGGTGTTATTAAATTTCATTAGATCTTTATCCCTATTACAGTCATTGTATCTACCCTTCATCTAAGGCTAACCATACAGCAGCGTTTTTTTTCTGGTTTTAATATATAAATTATTAAAATATAATTTTTAAATTTAGCTTTAGTCCATATTTATCTATATCCCTTTATCCTTGATTTTTCTTATTATCAATAAAAAGCAATCCTACCAGATTCTTGGCAAGGGTTAAGTCGGCCACTCCTTCTCACTCCTTGTGGCGACCCGGGCTCCAGAAGGGGATGCCGACCATGCAATCCCTAAACAGACTTTCCCAAGACGACTCTGTGGACCTCTGGTCTAGTAAACCTCTAATCGATTGTCAAACTCTCCTCCAGGAACTCTGGGACACTGAGGTGTCATTGTGAATGGATATGTGGTCTCTTCGTGGTCGCCAAATGTTGAAGAAAAAAACATTTTCACTGACTCGCCCTCAGAAGAATAAAATAGGACAGGAAAACTGTATTTTCGGTTTAATACAAGCTTGGAGGTGAACGGACACAGTAACAGCAAGTCTCTATTTCATCTGAAGAATCCTTCCACATACTACCTTTTTATACAGTTTTTACAAGGTTTTGCAAACAATATTGGCAAATCAGTAAACCCCTTCTTGTGAGACTCAGCAGGGTATAATTACAAGGTTCTACACACAATATTGGTTAATTAGTCAACTCACTTTTATAATCTAAAGACAAGGCCTACACATTTTCACCTTTGACCCAATATGCAAATGTTTTATATCTACTCAAATATGCACAATTTGTTTAATTGTGTTCTGGTTTCTTCTAAGAATTACGTTTGCAAAAAAACTTGAAGTAAAAGCACTGAACTAATAATTCTTCAGAATTAACTCCTTCTTATGTTTACAATTACTAAGGTTAGAAATTACTATTTTCTTATATACTTATACTACTTATAATGCATAGATATTTAACTCTTACATTGACAGCAAATACAATTTTCTTATATCTACTTATAATGCATAGATATTAAACTCTTATACTACCTGACCCTAGGGCTATTCTAATTACCATAAGAGCTTTTAAAATGACTACGTCAATCTATGTTGTATGTTTTTTTCTCTAAGCCCTGATTGTCTGCACTGGGCCCCTTTCCACCAGACCATTTGAGCCTGGGTCAATTTTTAATTTTGAGAACAGTTATTTTAGGTGTAGGATATGTTTTGGGGTATAACTATTACATTGGGTTGATAAAAATATGTATGACATTAAGGGCAATAGAGAGTTAACTCCCAGTCCCAAGGCCGGGCTATGGTCGTGGGCAGATTCAAACTCACAGTAAGCAGATTATGAGCCTCATTCAATTCCCTCTATTGCAAAGTAACACAGGCAAACAGTAACTTTCCCTAGCTATTCTATTCCCTATCGCAGCAAGATTGCGAGAGAGCTACCCCTGAAGGCTATGGCAAGACAGAGATGCAAAATACGGCAACATTTCCTACATCAGGAATTTTATTTGTTTTTTGAGCTCATAAAAGCTATTCCATTCCAGTTTTCTGAAAATAACTTGCCATTTAAAGCCCATAAAATCCCTTATTTTTTCTAGTAGTACTCCAGAGGAGGCCCGTTGCATCTAAAAGTTAATCCCCACCATGGGGGTTCCTGTTAGACCCCTGGTAAACCTAAAATTAACCCCAAAGGCATCTATCAACTGCCCTTGCCGCAGAGATCCATCATGTACCTCCTTGGCACGTAGTTAATTAACGCCTGCTGCAGAAGTCCTTTCAATATTAACCCCTGTGGCATTTTAGATCCCATAGGGGTATCAATCGACACTCATGATTATGTAGATGGGGTTTAGTAGGGTAAGGGGATAGGTATGAGAGGGAAATGGGGAAAATTGTTAGTGAGTGGGGATGGGGAAAGCAATTGCAAAGGCATTTTTCTGCCTTTGCTACTGCTTTGGAGTACTTGCATTGTTATTAGGAAAAATCGGGTATTTTAGGAGTTGCGAGTACCAAGTAATGTTGTCCAAATTGGAATTGTATAGCTTTTTGGAGCTCAACAAACTTGTTAAATTCCTGATCAATCAATTGGAAATCTTGCTGTATTTTGCGTCTCAGTTTTGCCCTAGCAATGATACTGCGATGGGGAAATATAATAGCTAGGGAAAGTTACTTGGCCTTTTTGCCTATTTAACTCTGTTATAGGGTGAACTTGAATGAGGCTCAAAGTTTTTACCAAACCTAAGCTACTCTTCAAAAGATAGAGCTGCTTGATCAAGTTTCAAAATCAGTGCAGACTAATATAAAGCCAATTAATATTGTGTCCTTGTATGCACTAATTCTTCATTTTAAGACAAAATGAAACTGTCATATATATGAACTGTCATTTTGTATAATGCCCCATAATGCCCAGATCAAAGTGAATCATAGGGTATAAATCTGTTGGAACATTTTACATATACAATAAACTAATTTGATGTTTACTATAAAAACATTTTGAATTCTTATTGTCTTAAATCAGGAGGTGATATTATTTATTTATTATACAAATACAGATATTTTGTTTACATTTTATGAATACTTTAAGGAAGGATAGGGTACTATTTTGTTCAATTAGAATGTTGCAAACAGCAAACTGTTTGGCAGGTATCTGTTGCTACTCTATTCACTTCTTGAATTTGTTTACACAACTACATAGCTTTCATTATGTACCAAAGTTATGGACAGTATGATAACCCTCCAGTCAAAACTATCATTAATGATTGGGATTGCTCAATAGGAGCTCTAGTGAGTCTAGTGAGTCACATTTTAAAGTGGCCAATGCTTATCTATGTTTTTGTAATCTCTTGGAATTGTTATAAATTTAATATGAACACATAGAATAATCCTTTGTCTCTAATTTTTAATTGCATTCTTGTAGTTGAGGTTTTTACTATTCTCTTTACATTTGGCATTCCCTATTAAATTTGAGACTCTTCTCTTGAAAAGAAGTCCTTCATTAGAAATACTGGTTTTACCCTAATCAAATTTGGGTATTATTCCTACAATGTACAGAAAGGGATTATTAACTTTTTACAGTGCCTCTCGCCACTCGCATTATTTGCTAGTCTATTAGAATGAGTAACTATTACCATTACCATTCATATCTCAGGTTTATGATTGTTGGGTGGGAAGAGATATGAGCGCTGTTAGAGTCCATCTTCCCTTCAAAATTAATAACTTGCTTACAATGTTTGGCACATATTTGTTTTTTTTATAGTGCTCAAAGGCAATATAGAGCCAAATGTTATACATGGTATTTCAAAAAGAAGTGTTCTTTCTCTGATGCCATTGTTGTTTATTGCATGATCCAGTTTGTGGGCTGATTCTGTTTTTTAACAAATAGTATGGCCATTGATCTACTGCAATAAATTACAGTTACAGTTATTGAGGCAAGATTCATATGACATAATATGTCATATTATAGTACATATCGCTTTGATGCAAAATTTGGTTTAAAAGAAAAATGTTGATGACAAAACTTAATGAAGCGATACCTTTTAAAATATCCTCATTTCAAGAACAGGAAAAACATGAAAAATGTTATTAGAATTTAAAATTAAATTTTATACAGAATTTTTGCAATCTGCCATTTTGTTTTCTACTGAAAATGTAAAAGTTGTATTTATTTTACAATTATTCATTTTTGTGGATTTTTGTTGCATTATTAAAAAGCATGTTGTTAATTATCAAGATTATTTATCTAAAAGATCAGAAAAAAAACACCATAGAGGTTCACTAACCATTCAATAACAACGATAAATATAAACTCAGTAAGTAAAAATGAAAACACTGTGTATGTCCCGACACAGGCTCCGTCCATGGAAAGGGTTCCTTTCTGCATCTAACCAGCTAGAGCAGACAGCCCTAAAGAGAGCATGGAAAACCACAATTCAGGAAAAAGAACATAGTTCTATAACCTATGTCTTACCCTGAAGCAGGGGTTAATTCTGGTGGGGAAACAGCTCATTGTATACACAGGTCATAAATGAGCTTATATATACATACATACAAACAAGAAAAATCTGTGGGGGGGGGGGCATTATCCCCCCCACCCCCCATGTCCTACACCCAGGAAAATATAACAGCAACTAAACACATTAACAAAAAGTAATTAAACAGTGGTGCCATTAAACATTATTACCTGGTAACATAATTACAATCACTAGATCAGGAGGCCAATAAACCTAATTACTCATTATATGTGACTGGTTAGTATCTGGTTGTTTGCATCTCTCCACAGAAGGCGTCAATTGATAGAATGTCCCATAATTAAAATAGTAGATGAGGCATTGTGTTCCCTCCACAAAGGAAATCATATATCTGTCTTTGCAAATAATTATTTTATCATACTCCCATAGACCAGGTCACACAGCTTAGCTTCAATTACCACAAAACTACTTAAAAAACAATTATTACACAAATACAACAATGCAAATACAGTGCAATAAAACAACCACATCTCTCTCTCTCTCTCTCTCTCTCTCTATATATATATATATATATATATATATATATATATATATATATGTATTAGCCAGAGCAACACCAGTACAGTGAATACCGCAGTCCTAAAGCCCAATGCATACAGAATGCTTCACACAACCCTGGTTGGCACACAGTTCTTTGTGACAGTGTATGTTTTGATGTACAGACCTATTTTATCATATGTTTTAATGTACAATTACATCACATTATAATTATAAGATGCAAAAACATTATAATTACATTTATCTACTGCCTCAATTACTATTCATGCCTTAAAAAACAAGGCCATAAAATGTTTTCTTTTAGAACCTATTAAATAGAACACTTGACATAATCAGTTGTAAATATCTGTTTTCAGAAAACTCAAATGAAGTCAAATGGAAACACATAAAAGCTAGTTTTCTGCTGTACTTTTTTAACAGTAAGGTTAGCAGTCTTTATGTCTCTAATATTTTATCTGTGATAAAAGCATTATACAGTGAAAATGCAACCATAATCCATTATTTGCTTTCTGCACTGGTTGCTGCTGTACATTACCTAGTCAACTAAATTGAATTCAACAGCATGGATCTATCCTAAAAATAAATGTTATCCTTCAGCAGAAATCTGTCTCCTCTGATTCAGTTGTATTATGTAGAAACAGGAGCGGATGATTAATTAAAAGTGTCACTTGGTAGATAAGAGAAAACATGGTTCAGTCCATTAAGCCCACTTGGCTTCAGTTAGTAAAATAACATTCAATGAACATTATCAATACTTCAAAATCTAATGGGTCGGCTAAATGTGTGAATGTCAGAAGTCTCAGACATCGTCTACATAATTAGAATTGTGGTGTTAGCAAACATGATGCTTACATAATAAGTTTTTACATGGGACTTTGTAACATATAGTTTAACTGCACTCAAATTGTCCTATTGTCTTTCATGTATTTAACATTATGGACAAAATTCACTAATCCTTTCGGAAACATGAAGTACTCCAATGACAGAAAAATATTTGTAAAAAAGTAGTTTTAAAGTCAAATACATTAGCCTTTGCCTCTAGGGCCACTTGTACTGTATAAATATATATACTGTATATATATATATATATATATATATATATATATATATATATATATATATACCTTTTTTTTATTTGCAAAGATTTTGTTTTAAATAATAGATTGAATATAAATATTTTTACTATAGAATAAAACAATATTGAGTAATGCAAGTGCCATATTCTATTGTCCATATCATGCATTTATACACAAGCTCTTAAAATTGCCACATATTAGCTACTAGCAATCTGATTACCAGTTACCTGCCCACCTTCACTACGGGCTAGCAAAAGATGCAAATTTGACCTTAGAGCTCTATTGGTTTTAGCACAGCTAGAACATTACAAGCACTAATTAAAATCAATATTCTATTAGACCCGTAGGTCTTACTTGCAAATTAAGTCTGACATGCAAATGAAAAAAGTATCAAATTTCTGTCAAAAATATTCTGAGTATTAAATAGGACTCACAAGGGTTTTTTCAAACCCTTATTATAGCTGTAGCAGCAATTAAACATACAACACTGTACATTATAAGCATGAGAAGGCATGAAAAAAAAATTAGAGTTAATTGCACAACCATTTCAAACCCACAAGTATTAAATTAAAAATTATTATATTTAAAAGTTATTTCTGAGTAATATCAATCCCGGGACTCAAGGGGTAAATACATATCATGAAACTCACAGATGATCTTATTAATTTTATAAAGTGCTAGATTTCTAGATTGAGTGACCGATCGGGAAATATTACTAATTGACTTTCATTACTTATTAACCTATGATTGCAGATTACATGTAATTTCCATGTTTTACTGACGTCATTATGATGGACTCAAAAATAACTTACACCCCCCGAAAATCCTACTTACAAAGGCATGGTTTTTGTGTGGAGGCTGTAAGACGTAAATTACGGCTTGAGTCCATACATCTAAATATTTAGAGAAAAATCACGTGTTAGAGTCACTTACGGGCTTCTAATAGAAATGGTTTCTAAGTATTTATTTGCAAATCTAAACATAATTTATTTAACAAGTGCTTAAAAGCTCAGTTTTTACTCACTGAAACCTTCCAAATAGCCCCTAGAGTGCCTCTTGTAGCTCATGCACACAGTGTCTCTATTAGTACTATATATACTTGTCATTCACAGTCTGTCTCTCTATAGCCAGTTGTGGAAATGCTGCTGAGTCACAGTCTTTAATTGCCAGTATATATATATATATATATATATATATATATATATATATATACCTTTAAAATACCATGATGCTATAATAAGATAAGATGCCATAATATGATATTTCCTTCTAATTCTAGAATATGCCTTTTCAGTGCTTTTGTTTTCTACTGGCTGCAGATATCTTTAAAATAGTGACTCAATTACAAACTCATATTTACATGAAAGTCTTCATTTCTGTTTATGGATTATAGTAAGCTAAAATACATTTCAGTATCAATAAAATACTGTGCATTGACCTTTTGAAGAAAGGTGGATTCCAGTTATATTCAGCTAATTGCTACTCTTGTTCCTCATTTTTCCATCTCCTGTTGCATTTGTATATAGTGCCTTCATTCAATAAACCTTAAATAGTTAAATAAAATGGTAAATCATTGCTTTGAAATGTAGAGGATTACATTTCAAGCTGAAAATAAAGTGAGTATTTTTATTTGTTACAGACATACTACAATGGGCCATAGATCATGGATAAAATAGCTGAGACATCAGGAGATGTAGGGTGAGACAATCAAAGTAATACAATGGTTGGAAGGAAGTGGATCTTCTTGGTGAAAAATGTGTGTAGTTTTAGGGATGGTTTATGTGAAATAGATAAAATATGTGTATCTCATTTACAGGCTTTTATCCATTGCTGTCACATGGTATTTAATTGATTGTGATTTCTTAACAGAAACTGAAAATTTTAAGTTGTATAGGTTTGTCATTTGTTTCCTGAGATTGATTGCTTAACTTAGAATTGGAGCAAATGAGTTGCGATTTGAGATTTTAGCATTTGGGACTCTTGCGGCCGTGAAGGATCAAAGTCTTACAGGGCATTACCTTCCGATTTTACAAATCGCAATGGATCACAGCTCGCAGCACGTAACTCGATTGGAGCCCACAAACGGAAGCCAATTAAATAGCAAAATACCTTGTGACCTCCACTTGCGAGCCCGGATCTCCCGAAAGGCTCAATTGAATGAGGGTCATGGTGTATAACCAAGATATAATCAGCACATTTTACTGACTGAAGAAATTACACTCTGCTACAATGTGAAGTAGTAAGTGTACAGCCTGTATAACAGTGTAAATTTGCTGTCCCCTCAAAATAACTCACAGCCATTAATGTCTAAACCGTTGGCAACAAAAGTGAGTACACACCTAAGTGGAAATGTCCACATTGGACCAAATTAGCCATTTTCCCTCCCCAGCGTCATGTGACTCATTAGTGTTACAAGGTGTCAGGTGTGAATGCGGAGCAGGTGTGTTAAATTTGGTGCTATCGCTCTCACACTCTCTCATACTGGTCACTGGAAATGCAACATGGCACCTATTGGCAAAGAACTCTCTGAGGATCTGGAAAAAAAAATGTTGCTCTACATAAAGATGGCCTAGGCTATAAGAAGATTGCCAAGTCCCTGAAACTTAGCTGCATCACGCTGTATAAGACCATACAGCGGTTTCACAGGACAGGTTCCACTCAGAACTGGCCTCACCATGGTCGACCAAAGAAGATCAGTGCACGTGCTCAGCTTCATATCCAGAAGTTGCCTTTGGGAAATAGTCGTATGAGTGCTACAAACATTGCTGCAGAGGTGGGGGGTCAGACCATACACAACACCAATTGGTCTGACAGTGTGCCATGTGGGACTGGCATGTGTCACTAGAAGCATATTGTATGTAATGTCACTTTTATGTAATGTAACATGCTCCTAGTGACACATGCACACAGTGACATTACATACAAGTAACATTGCATACAATATACTCCTAGTAACACATGCCACTGTCAGCCCCTTACCTTAGCCTTGACAGCCTCCAGCAAACAGGTCCAGGATGCAGGCTAGAGGGCAGAGCGCCATCAGACCGCAGTTCTGGGAAACCCTGATGACGGTGCGCTGTTCTGCAGCGCGCGGAGGTCGGCATACCAGGGAGCCCATAAGTGAGGTTAGTAGCTAATTTCCTATTCAATTGACATCTTTTGGCGGCCTCCCAATGGCTTGCGAGTTACATGTTTTAAAAAAAATGGTGATTTTTTTTTTAAGCCCGCAACTCGGAATTGGGTTGGAGCCTCTTTTGTGAGCCTCCCAATGAGCGCCTTTGCCAAAGATGCTCATTGCGAGCCTTGCAGGCGTCTTGAGGACCAAAAAAGGCCTACAGCCTTCGGCGCTTATCGCAGGCTTCTCCCCCCATCTCAATTGCGGGCCTCGCGATGAGCGCCTTTGCCGCTCATCACGGCCCTCGCAATGTGTGACTTTGGCTCTCATTGCAAGCCTCTTCCGCTTCCTCTACTTCTCCTTCCTTTGACACTCATTGCATCCCCTCTACCTTACGAGCCTTGCGAAAGCGCCTTTGGCACTCATTGCAAACTTCTGCAAACCCGTAACTTTTGGGCCTCGGGATGAGCAAGCCTGTAACTTTTAACATAGCACGACCGACAAATCGCATTTACGACAGCTATATATGTGATACATATGCTTAATAATAAATGAAGCAGCCCAGGATATATGCGTAAGAGTATATACAATGGACTTTCCTAACTTACCTTTTTACAATTTTGTACTTTGATCCCATTTAACTGAAAGATGATTTTCTGGCACAGCAGGCCAGAGCAGACATCAGTAGCAGGGAAGCCTTGGAAATATTTACTGGTGAGCAGAGCAGATAAAAGTGCTTGATATTGGCATGACCTCTGGCTTAGATGACAAACATGCCTTCAACACTGGACTCCATGGGCCTCATTCTATTAGCGGCCGCAGCCGTTGCGGGGCCGCAAGGACCGGCCGCAAGCTATTCTGCTATTCTATTCCCTTACGGCCGGAGGCTCCGGCAGGCTTGCGGCCGGTGCCTTGCTATCTCTTGTGGCCGCTCGAGCCAGAGGAAATCCTTTGATCTAAAACGGCCGCAAGAGTTTCGGCCGTAAGAAATTCCTATTTGCAATTCAATTGCTCCGGGAAACCTCTCTGCAAGGCTAAAAGCGAGCCGCTGCTTACTTGCAGGAAAGAGGTCCCGCTAACACCAATTAAGCACATAAAATAGCTCAAATAAAGCCATCCTGCACTTTGAGAAGACTATAAAGGGATTTTTGGTGTTAGAAAAAATAGCACATAATTATCCTATACTCAAATCCGTAAAATATTTATTTTTTAATATCCGTAAAATATCCATGTAAAAAGTCCAGAGTGCTTGGAGCACTTCAGACCCGCCCACGCCGCAGCCGGAAAATAAACAGTTAATTTGAACTTGGGTTTGGGCTGATGTGCAAGCTTGAGAGTGGGTTCCTTTTAATCCTCATGTCCCCCAATATGATCCCTAGCATTTACAGAGCTGTACAGTGCAGGCTTGAATTTATTTTTGAGTTTTTATATTTCACAGCTTACGGACGGTTCCAAGATATGCGGCCGGCCGTAAAAGGAGATCCTTGCGGGGCCGTATAATAGAATCGCGAGTTAACTGAACCCCCGCAAGGAATCGCAGCCTTACGGCCGATTTACGGCCGCTAATAGAATGAGGCCCCATATGTTTTCTGCAAACATACTTGTTTACCTTCTCCAGACAAAAGTTCAGCAGTGCTCCCTTCCAGAACTGGAAAAAAGAAAAGACCCTTGCAGTGGGTATCATGACACCCTTTTGAGTGTGACAAGTAGTACTTGAGCGCTCTTATTGCAGACTAGTGATCCAAGATTACCACTACTGCCTACCTACGGCATAGCATTAGATGATGGCTGCTATTCTAAGATCTTGATTTCAGAGAATGAGTCAGTCTGCTCCCAACAGATCCTTCTCATGAATGATGATGGTATACTATAACCATTTTAAACACTATCAGCCTTATTAAATTGCGATTTAGTCAATTTAAAAGGGCTCTATTTAAGCACATAGCATATTTTATTTACATAAGTGATTAGTTAGTGAGGACCTTGCATTTGGATAGAAGCGCACTAACTAAAAACTTTTGTAATGCTGTGTGCTTAAATAGAGCCCTTTTAAATGTACTGAATCGCAATTTAATAAGGCTGTATATAATAGACATTGACAAATGTAAACACTAATGGCCTTACTCAATTGCAAGCCCACAGTTGCCTTCATACCGTCCGTAAGTCTGCGGACTTGAAATTAGCAACAGTTACAGAGCGGTTCAATTGAACAAGCACGCAGGTACCTGTATAAAAGCCTAAACCGTAAACCATGCAACAAGATTTAGAAACTGCCAATAGTAAATGAGACCGTCATCATGACATAATTAAAACATAGAAGTTAAATGTCAATCAATTAGCATTTAGAAGTCTATGAGAACGGACTTGCAATCCGGCAATTTATAAAATAATAAAAATGAATAAAGGATATGTTATAGTCCATGTGGGTGGCCTGATATGTATTAATTCCTTGATTCCCAAGATTGATATAACACGGTAATAAAACGTGATATAAAAATATTGCAGATTTGCGAGCTTGAAACTGTTGTGCAATTAATTCTAATGTCTTTCATCGCTTTCCCCTTCTTTTAAAGTGAGGTATTGATTTTTTTATTTGCATTTACAGTGCTACCATTTACGGGTTTGAAAGATCAAAGGCTTAGCTGGGTCTGAGTTATGATTTTGGCAACCCCAAATGCTTTGTGGGTAGCTAAAAGTTGCAAATTAAATACCAAATTAGGTTCTGGGCTACAATAAAGGCTCCAGTAAACAACATATACTTATGTCAGTACAAAAAAGCTGCTATTAACTTCGGCTTTAAATCCTATTAAAAACTGTCATTACAATAAAATGTTTGTAAATAAAAAACAGCAGGAACAGAGATAGAAGATAAGATTTACAATATTGAATGGCCCCGTAGACCACCCCAGGGGGGTTGGGAGGAGGGGCCACTTGACTGGGCAGGCCCTGGTATGGGTAGGAGGTGGTTAGCTGGGGGAGGGGAGTCGCCATTACCCCCATTATGCCCCCAGCTAGCCATGTGTAAAGATACCCACCCACCCATCCCTAAAGCATTGTTGTCTAAAGTATGTATATGTTGCTAAATAAATAAATACAAAATAATAATAATAAATAAATAAAAGAAAGAAAGAAAGAAATAATAATTATTAAAAATACATAAAAAATAAATAAAAATAAGGATGAGTAATGGAAAATTGGAGGTATTATCTTGTATATTGGCTTAAAGCACTTGGTTATAATTAAATGTATATTATATGATGTCAAATTATGTTTATGTGTTTGTCGCAGCGGCGGGTGGTGAGGGGAGTCGCGGGGACAGTGGTTAAATGGGTGAGATCCTACCCTACGGTGATACGGATGTTCCAACACGGTAGGCCCTGGACGAGGGTTCAGGGCGTAGGGCGTACTGTCTCTGGCCAGGCTCCTCCCCTCACGGGGTTATGTTAATTATTGTTATGGTTATTACATCAGTTTGTGTTTACCAATAAACTCTGTGCCAATTATCCTCCCAAGAAGTTGTTTGTGTCTAATCATTATATTTTAATAGTTGATTGTGTATAAACCCTTATGTGCACATACCAAATGGGCCTTGCTAAGTCAAGAATTTTAGGTTTTGTTTTTAACGTAACACAAGCTAGTACTGATGATAAACAGATGAGAATATACCATGAATATCTTTATATTCTACTTATATTCACTGGCAATCTCACTCTATGTCGATCTTATTTACAGTCCAAATACATGTGAATTATTTTCTTTACACAAAGAGAGATCCTTTTTTACAATATGAAGAACTAAAATTGAAGAATGAAAATTGACATTTTACAAAATAATACGCCTTCTATTAACTACTATGTACAAATATGTTACAATGGGAAATGTCATAATTCTTTATTTCTATCAATTTGTAAAAGTGGAAGGGAACTTTGAATGCAGAAACAGATTCAGCTGCTTCTATTATAATATACCATTCTTACAGCCCTATTAAATTCCCCCAACGTGTAAAGCCGTAGCCCATAACGAAGCCTGTAAGACTTACGGATATTAAATTGGCCTTGTAAAGCTAACCTACGGGTTACAGGTGGAAAACCCCTATGGGATGTTGAAATCTGAACTACGTTGCCGCAAATCCTTTGATCTGTCAAGCCGGCAACTGTCAGAAATCGCTATTAAATTGGTACGAATCCACTGGCATTCAAACCCGTAACCCACAAATGGAGCCAAGAAGCCTACAGGTACTAGAGAGGACCCGCAACGGGGTAAACATCCTGTCTGTAACACTATAAATGCAAATATACACACACAATAAAAGGGAAAGTGATGTTAAGTATTAAAATTAATAGCACAACATTTTCAAGCTTGTAAATCTGCAATATAAAATACTTTATTTTATGTTTCATTTCCGTGTTATATTGATCCCAGGCAATGTGTTAATACATTTAATGGAACTCACAAGCACTAGAATATAATATTTACTGATTTATTAATATTGCATTATTTCTGGAATGCTGGTCCGATCGTAAATCGTAATTGAAACCCATAAGGCTTTGAAATCTAACCTCCAGTTTTCAGTGACATAATGATGACGATCTCTTTTACCATTGGCTCTATCTAAACCCGTAACTAATTAATGGGGCTGTATGTGCTACTACTAATAGATTTAATGGAAATATTTTCACTATATAAATCCCCTAATTTTGGAAGACTGCTAAACAAATTATGCATACAGTACATAACAATTACAAAAACTAAATAATACATGGACACAGCAAAAGTAGTATTACATTGTTGTTGTTTAGTCGTTCAGTCGAGATACTGGACTGGGTTGTCAGTTCCTTCTCTAGTGCACTGCAATTTGTCTGATCTCTCTGCCATGAGCTGCCCATCTTGGTTGACCTTACATATAGTGCACAACTTCATTGAGGTACACAAGTCCCTTCGACACAACAAGGTTGCAATCCAGAAGGGGAGCTATACATAAGGATATTTTATTAATTTTATTTCTATCCTAAATTAGGCTTTTGCTATGTCACTTTAATGAATTAAAAGCTGTATTTATTTTAGAAAAATACATCAGAGTATAGTAAATATAGGACTTTGGTATCAATTTACCCTTTTTAGTTCCAAGGGTTCAGTTTCCTGACACAGGAATCCAGACACATTTTCAGCTCTTTGCCATGCACCTGTTTAAATAAGATTCATGTGATTAGTGTGTGCTAGTTTAAAAAAACAGTATTTCTACTGAAGTTCCAAGAGGTATGGAGTATCTGTGTGGAGTAGTTCAGCATGCTGGGGATGTGTATCTGGGAAGAAGTCAAGAGACTTAGAAGAAAATATGATGATCCTCATTCAACGCACCAACAAAATAATTTGTTATACATAAGGACCAGTCTACTTATTCGTAAGAGGATCAACTGTCCAAATATCAGAGAAAGCAAACCTGCTAAATGGCTGAAGCTGTAAAAAAGCAAAAGGAAAGACAAGGGCCATTATATATTAGCAGAATGTCCCAACATACTTCACGAGCACTTTGGGTCATTCTGCTAATATGTAGTGGCCACTGTATTTCCTTTTTTTTTTAAGAAGTCAAGAGAGCAAGAGCTTTAAAGTGGCAGCAAAGTAGAGGGGGTGGGTTCTGTGAGGATGAAGCAAAGGATATAGGGATAGGGGCAATATGAGGTGGGAGCTGAGAGGGAATGATGCTGTGCAGGGATGAATGCTGAGAGGAGATGGCTGCTGGAAAGGACTGGGTGCTATGGAGGGATGTATGCTAAGAGGGATGGGTGCTGCTTGGGGGTGGATGTTGAAAGGGACTAGATGCCATGTAGAGATAGTATACTTATATGAGTGTTTATACTGTATGTGTGTATATACTGTATATGTGTAGCTTTGCACAGGCATGAGGAAAGTGTAGGGGATCAGCTATGGAAAGGGGTCTGGGGAGGAGTGATAAGTGACCTGGACCCGGAAAAAACATTTTTTACAACCCCTAAGAGGGTGGCCCACAATTAAAATATATTTTCAGTTCAAATTCATTATAGCTTATATAGACTATGGAACAATTTTTAGACATTTTTTGCAGGTTAAAAAGAAAAATCTTGTACAGAAATACATCTTCTTAATAATTATAATTGAATAATTTTGTTCTATTTGTTTAAAACATGTATACAAAGTAGTTAATTACAACTCATGTAAACAACTTAAAGGTTATCATGTTAAAAAGTAGTAAATTGCAGTAATGTCTATTATTGTGAGTTGTTTTGTGGACATTTATTAGCAAAATATTCATTTGATAGCAATAAAATATATATAAACATATTACATTAAGAAATGTAATTTGACAGCTTTTATTTGATTTAGTTTTAAACTAAAACAGTAAGGCATTTTCTAGATTACCACATTAATTTAGATAAGCAATTAAATGTTTGGCATATGGTCAACATAACCACAGGTCCAAACTGATAGTTTTTCAATTATTAGTGCACGGTTCATTATGTTGGCCAAAGACTGAAACAATAAGGCCACTATTCAATTGAGCTATTGTTGTTTACAGGGGCCTATAATGTATTGTAGCCCATAAACTTATTTGCTATTCAATTGGAGTCTTTGAGTGACCTGCAAACAATCTACGGGTTACAGGTTTATAATCGCTGCGGTTGTCAAAATTGTAACTTACAACCCATCTAAGTCTTTGATCTTTCAAGCCCACAAAAGTTACAATCGCTAAAATCGCAAATCACTATTGCTACAATTCCTCAAGCCCGCAAATGTTCTCACACCTGTAAATGACAAATGTAGAAGACAATCCTATGAGTACCAGATAGGTCTCGCAAAGGGGTTAAATACCTTTTCATAGTACTGAAAATGCAAATAAAAAATCAATACTGCACTTTAAAAGACAGGGAAAGCAATGAAAGAAATAAGAATTAATTGCACAACAGTCTCAAGCTCGCAAATCGGCAACAGAAAATTATTATTTTTTTATGTTTCATTTTTGTGTCATATCAATCTCGGGAATCAATGAGTTAATAAATATCAGGCCACTCACATGGACTGAAACAGTATCACTATTCATTTTTTATATTTTGTATATTGCCGGATTGCGAGTCTGATGTGTAACCTCCATGTTTTACTGATGTAATGATGACGGCCTCATTTACTATTAGCTGTTTCTAAATAGTTACGGCCTTGCTTAATTGATCACGATCACGCTCTGAAATGCAATATATGAGTGCATGGTTTACAGTGTAGGCTTTCAGCCCGTAAATTGCGGGCTTGTTCAATTGAATCGCTCTGTAATTGTAGTAAATTTCAAGCCTGCAGACATATGGCCTGTATAACGTAATCTATGGGCTTGCAATTGAATAAGGCCCTAAGTATACAAGATGTAACAGTTATTTTGACATAACTAAATTGCAAAAGTCTATTCATATTTTTGGAAGCAAAATTATGCTGCTTCACCTAACAGAATTATTTCTATATTCAGGATGTTCATTAAAGTTTTGTTTGTAACATTTCGTCATTCCCTCAAAGTATGTTGTAATGTACAATACAGGTTACAACCTTTAAAACATTTGGATAAAATTGATGGATATATGTTATATAATTTACGGCTCAATAAAATGGCTCCCGTAAGAAATCTTACAAGTAAACATTACACTTAGGGAGCTACGTAGTTACTACATTCCTCCCACAGAAAACAAGTAATTCCTTACAAATGATAGCTACTTATGACATGTTCCCTTCTCTACTAGAAATTGCAAAAACATGGCTCCCATAAGAAATCTACACTAAATGTGGGCACTCACAGTGAGCCTTTATGACCTCCTATGCTCCACTACCACCTAAGAGCCCAACTATAGCTGTATGCCTCATGGCATTCTAACCCACATTATAGTCCTAATGGACCCCCATGAGTGGGATAGCATTTATGTTGTGATGACCATCCAGCAATGCTATTTGATGCCTTGTTTTACTCAATCTTTAGCCCTGAATAAGTGGACACAATGGTCCAGTGGTTAGGATTCTGTGCTTTCACCACTGCAACCTTTGATTCTAGTCAGGAAACCGAGAGTTCACACCACATTCTCAAGCTGGCAAATCTGCAATAACAAAATATTTTTTTTATGTTTAATTTCTGTGTTATATCGATCACGGCAATCAATGTGTTAATACATATAATAGAACACACCAAGGATGGTTATCCCGTTCCCTCTAGCGTTTCCATGCAGCCTGTTTGCAGGAGACGGAGTCTGAAGCTCAGTTGTCTCCTTAGCAATGCTGCACACTAGTATCCACATTACATTCACTTAAGGTCTCCCCTATCTATCTTTTTAAACTCATTTCCATGGCAGGAAAGTGGTTAAACAATAACAAATAATTTAGGGGGTTTATGATCCCTCTTCCTAGAACCTGCAACCCCCTATGAGCCCCAGTATCATCAAAACATGGGAACCCCAGGGATTCCTCCTTCCATGCAAACCTTTTCCCATGTGAACCCCCATGACAGATAATATTAACCTCTATGTGCCATGTGGGAACTCTAGGGTTCCTTATAGATGCCATGGAGAGGACCTTCCTGGCTTAGGAGTTCATTATACTTGTCATGTGTGTGTGCGTATGCGTGTGTGTGTGTGTGTGTGGGGGGGGGGGGGGGGGGGTATTATCTCCTTTTTGGACCACCATGGCAACAGGTTTAATTCTATGTGCCACAGGGATCCATTATGGATTAATTTATTAGCTGTCACAGAGTTCCTTAATTTTAATGGGACAGCTAACCGTAGATTGCTATTTTTCGACTTTTAACACTAATCAACATGCACTTCTGGTAAGGCTGTTTTTTTTTGTTGTTCCATGTATTTGCTAAGTAGTGATTTGTGAGAAAACTTTACTTGCAAATATTTCACAGTGGGCTATGTACTGGATCTCTTACAGCCTCATTAAATTTGGGGACCGTAAGTCCAACCTGAAGCTCGCAATCGCTGCGGGCTTGAAATTTGGCCAAGTTATGTTGCTATTATATTAGAATGGGCTGCGAGCTACGGGCTTTAGACGCAAATCGTAGCTTGTTCGTAGAACGTTGGATTTGCGACCTTGCGGACAATCAATTAGTGTGGACCGTAGTTACGGCTTTAGATGGAGCCAATGGAAAAAGAGATTGTTAGCATTACATCACTGAAAAAGGGGAGGGCAGATTTCAAAGTCCTACAGGCTTCAATTACAAGTTGCGATCAGACCCACATTCCACAATAATGCAATATTAGTAAAGCCATAAATATGATATCCTATTACATGCGAGTTACACTATATGTATTAATACATTGATTGGTGTGATTGATATAACATGGAAATTGAACATAAAACATTTCACAAAATGAAGGTAGCCTCTACAGAAAAGTGAAAAGTTAACTTTCACTCTATCCCCTATATAATCTGGCTTTCCTCCCAAAAATGTTGTTCTCCCCATACTATTTCTACAAATAAATGTTAACTTTCACTATTTATTAATCCCTGGGGTAATTCCACTCACCTTCACTATATTGTTTATTTTATATATTTTTTAAAACAATTAAGTAAAGGTGGTGTGGTTATTCTACCATTTCTTCGCTTTGCTAGAAATGCTGCTGATTCATAAGGAGCAGTGGAATAATCATCTATTTCTGGCAATCATTTTTAGCTAACACATTTTTTTTAAAATCTTTTAATTTATCTTTTCTATTAAGAATTTGTTTTCCCTTTCTAGTGGAATTATGCAATTCTACAGTACCCTTAAAATACAGCTTTATAATGTTATAGTTAAATCTATTTTATCTTGTATTGTTTGTTTGCATAGTAATCTATGCCTGCCTTTGAACTGGGGATATTAATCCCAGTAGTTTAATTTTTCACAGTATGAGCTGTGCTAATTAATTTAAATATTGGGCAGTCCAAATTTGTTTTCAGATCTTACAAAATCACATATAGTACATATCACTCAGTTACACATTCATATAATTTAACCATAGCAAACATAACCCTGTAAAGCATAATTTATGGTATGAAATGCTTTTGAATCTTTCCTGCTTTGTCCCCTCAAGCAGTCACGAGCAGCGGCCACTAGGTTGCGTAGAGTTTTTTCAATTTGCTTGTAATGGGTAGACTTAGGGCCTCATTCAAATACAATTTGGCCAATTGAATAGGGCTCTATATAAGCACAGAGCATATTTTTTTAGATACATTTTTAGTTAGTGAACTTCTATCCAAAATAATAAAGCCCTATTCAATTAGCCAAATCACAATTGAATGAGGCTCTAAGACTTTAGGCAAACATTATCAGCCTTATTAAATTCCACCCTCGTAGAAAGAAGAGGCTTCTACTTAAATCCTACGTACTGCAACATTTCTCAAAGTTACAACGCTATTAAACTAGCCCTGCTGCGAGCAACGTGTGAGCAACGCAGCAGGGCCGTCCTTGTTAACACTGCGAAAATGTACATGAGGAGTGACAGATGATCTCGCAGGCTCCCACACCTCATCAATTAGTGCAGGGGTCCTAAACGGGACCTTCGCGGCAGTCCCACACATAAGCCCTGCCATGGGGGGTACTCCAGCTACCCCCCTGGCACCTAAAGTTAACCCCCCTCTATGTGGGGGTCCCCATCGGGACCCCTGAAGTGTCCTTGCATTAACCCCTTGGTGCAGGGGTCCATAGGGACCCCCGCAGCCCCCCCACATTAACCCCTTGCAGGGGGGGCCCGATCGGCACCAATCGGGACCCCGCTGCATTTACATTTTTAAATTTCCTGCCTTGCGGGTCCTTAAAGGACTGTAAAGGTCCTGAAAGGACTCGCGCTAAAAAATATTAATCCCGGCCAGCTAAAATTAACCCCATAACTCATGGGGGTCAATACAGACCCCCAAAAGCACTTAATTAACCCTGTCACTCATGAGGGTCAATACAGACTGACATAAGCCAATTATTAACCCTATAACTCATGGGGATCAATACACACCCCCATAAGCCAATAATTAACCCTGTCACACATGGGGGTCAATACAGACCCCAATAAGCACTTAATTAACCCTATAACTCATGGGGGTTAATACAGACACCCATAAGCACTTAACCCTATAATTCATGGGGGTCAATACAGACCCCCATAAGCCAATAATTAACCCTATAAATCATGGGAGTAAATACAGACCCCCATAAACCAATAATTAACCATATAACTCATGGGGGTCAATACAGAGCCCCATAAGCCAATAATTAACCCTGTCACTCATGGGGCTCAATACAGTCCCCCATAAGCACTTAATTAACCACATAACTCATGGGGGTCTATACAGACCCCCATAAGCACTTAATTAACCCCATAACTCATGGGGGTCAATACAGACCCCCATAAGCCTCTATTTAACCCCATCAGTCCCATAAGGGTATATTATGACCCTTATGGGGCTGTTAAAACCCTAACATTAACCACATAAGTGCCATGACGGTCCTCTAGGACCATCATAACACTAACTACAAACACTACACTATAACCCTCAATAAACCATTAAATCTAAACTAACTCCCCTCTACAATAATCTATTAACACTTACACTACCTACCTACACTATCTACCTACCTACCTACCCCTAATAAACCCCCCACCACTCTGATTACAGAAAAAAAAAAAAACCTAAGTCACCAAAAATAAAAAAATCGACGTTACAGAAAATAAAAAATTGAAGTCACAAAAAATAAAAAAATCTACATTACGGAAAATAAAAAAATACATTACAACTCCCCCCCCCCCCCACTACAGAAAAAAAACAAACAAACCTGAAAAGGAAAGACATTCACAATACAATACATACATACAATACAATACAATACATTACAATACATACAATACAATACATACAATACATTACAATGCATACAATACAAATAAAATACAATACCCCATATCTATCTAACATACAATCTATTTAATATACAATAAATCCTAACTATATAATATACATCCCCCTATCTAAATAATATACAATAAATCCTAACTACATCCAGAAACCCTAATTCTAAGCTAAAAAAAATAATTAAGACCACTTACCTTTCTAGATCTCCCTTCAGATCCCCAACCTAGGGGTAAAACAAAAAAAGAAAATTAGTGCAACACATTAACATGAAATAAATAAACATGATACACATTCTAAATATTCTACTCACCTTTCCAGCATGTCCCCGTCGTTCTTCTTTTCTTCTCCGGCGTGGCCCCGGTTAAAAAAACACATTACATTAGTATAACATAGAGACACAAAATAAAATAAAATAAAAATATAAACATATAAATATACATTCAACTTACCTCCCAGCGATGTCCCCGCCCTCCTGCTCTTCAGCCCCAGCTGGGCCCTGGAACAACCCACTCTAAAAAAAAAAAAAAAAAAAAAACTAACGGAGGTCTGCACTCGCAGACCACCCCGACGCTAATGAGCCTCCTAGACCCTTTTCCGGAAAGAAATTGGCGATGACGGCTTCTGATTGGCTGAAAAAGCTGTCTACCAAATTTCAGCCAATCAGAAGACGTCAATGTGTGAGACAATCAGGATGGGATACACCCCAAAATCCCACCTGATTGGCTAATGCACCTGTCAATCTTTATTTAAACTAATCACAAGGCGCAGATGCCTTCAGCCAATCACAATGGGACACACCGCCACGGAGTGATTGGCTGAAGGCATTTGCGCCTTCTTATAGGCTGTTATCAATGTCAGTCAGTATTACAGCCAGTGAGACCTCCATGAATTATGGGGTTAATTTTAGTTGGCCGGGGTAAATATCTTTAAGGACCCGCTCGGCGAAAAATTTAAAAATGTAACGGCAGCTGTGTCACGATCAGTTGCGATCGGGGACCCCTGCTGCAAGGGGTTTAGTGTGGGGGGGGGGCTACAGGGTTCCCTATGGACACCTGCAGCAAGGGGTTAATGTGGGGACACTTCGGGGGTCCCTATGGGGACCCCCAGCATAGAGGGGTGTTCATTTTATTTGCCGCGGCCAAGATTGTTAAAAGGGTGCAGTAAGCCCTTTAAGCCACGGCGGGGGAATTTAAATCTTTAAAATGCAGCGGGGGCCTGATCTATGCTGATTGGGCACCTCCGCTGCAAGCGGTTAATGTGGGGGGACTGCAGGGGTCCCAATAGGGATCCCGGCAGCATGGGTATGTGTTTAGGGAGCAGGAGGGAGCCTCACATGGCTGTCTCGTGCTGCTCCGAGGCAGCACATAGAGGCTTTAGGATCCACTTTTTGTGCCCGTAGGGATTCTTCCGAGGTTTGAGATTCACCTCATAGATTTAAGGCTGCGTGTGACTCCGTAGCTCTCTCAGAGCCTATTCTCTGCCATTTTTCAGAGTCATCTCGCAGAGCAGGCTGCGAGAGATTCGGTCCTTGCAAACAGCAACAAAACTGCCTTTTGCAAGGATCGTGAGAACTACGAGGGATAATTTAATGAGGCCCTATATTACAAAAACAGCTGTGGATTCTCATTCTGTTTACATTCCTATATCTCTATATTTTTTTAACAGTTTCACAAAAATAAATGAACTGTACAGCCAAGTGGATACAGTTATTTAATTTAAAATACTGTTCATAATACTCAGGCAGTATATATTATTTTGCATTTGAAAACTGGAAAAAAAAGACTGATTTATACAGGTGAGATTTATGAATTTTTGAATATCTTTTTTTAATGGAGTATTCAATTTCATAAGAAATTTCACAAGATAGGAACTTTCATTTTAAGGACATTTCTGTGAGGAAAGAGCTTTTATAGACTAAAAGGTGAGTATTAAAGAATGTGCTCATTTTCCCATGAGACACAAGCTATTGTATGAAACAGTAAGGGGCTATTTATTTCATTCTAGTTGCCATTTTAAAACACTTAAGCAAGTATAAACAAAACACTAGTTATTTCTATTTGTAAAAATTATCTTTTTGGTTCATTAATTGAGCATTCTTTCATTCAGAGAATATACAAAATATATGTAAAATAGCCTGTAGCATTACAAATATAATATAGTAAATTCCCTCCTTCCTTACATACAAATAGCCCGTAAGACTTTGGGCTATTAAATTGGTTGTGTAAAGCAACCTGCAAATGACTTGCGGGGTAAGGGTGAAAAAACACTATGGGATGTCGAAAACTGCACTCTGTGGCAGCAAATCCTTTGTTCTGTCAAGCCCGTAACTGTTACGTTCCAATCACGCTATTAAATTGCTACAAATCCATTGGCGTTCAAGCCCGTAAGTACAAAATAGGAAAGATAGGTGGCTCTAGGTATCAATAGATTCTGGGATACTTGAGGATATAATTGACTAAATAACAAAAAAGAAAAGGACAGAACAAGTATGCTTTGGGATTAAAGTGCCCACCCTCTGCCCAAATAACAATATAGAGAGCAGCAAAAAAATATAAAACTTAACGTTTATTAATATTATTAAAACTTGTTATTAAAATAATAACAAGTTTTAATAATATTAATAAACATTAAGTTTTATATATTTTTTTGCTGCTCTATATTGTTTTTTGGGCAGAGGGTGTGCACTTTAATCCCAGAGGATACTTGTTCTGTTCAAGCCCATAACCCGCAAATGAAGCCAAAAAGCCTACGGGTACTAGAGAGGACACTACTGTACTTATATTAAAAGGGAAAGTGATGTTAGGTATTAAAATTAATAGCACAACATTCTCAAGCTCGTAAATCTGCAATATAAAATACTTTATTTTCAGTTTAATTTCCTTGTTATATCGATCCCGGCAATGAATGTGTAAATAAATATAATGGAACTCGCATGGACTACAATATCATATTTACGGCTTTATTAATATTGCATTCTTTCTGGAATGCGGGTCTGATCGAAACCTGTAATTGAAGCCTGTAAGGCTTTGAAATCTAACCTCCATAATTATGACAATCTCATTTGCCATTGACTCTGACTAATTGATCATGTTCACGGCCGCACATCCAACGTACAAAAAATGGTTTACAGTCTTGCGTCTCTGGCCCGTAACTCACTGCATGGTGAAATTTAATAGCTCTGTAATGCAGCCAAATTTCAAGCCCGCAGCCTCTGTGGGCTTGCCGATGCCTCTACGGACTTTAAATTTAATGTGGCTGATAGCCTTGCTAATTAGATTAAATATTGAGCACAATTTAAAAGAGCATATTTAAATATTACAAAAAAAATGTTTTTATTTGCATGAAAGAAAATATGAAGTAATACATGTTTAAACTGCATTGAAACTAACAGGAAATGCAAAGAACAAACTTTAGTAGAAAAAAAAAAAAGAATACACACTGTCAAACATTATCAAGTACCCTCATTCTGTTGCAATAATGAGAACATTATTTCCAAGTTCCTTAAAGAATACTTGGTTACTGGATGTCTGTTTTACCATTTGTATACATAAATCTGAAATCATTTATAAGGGACTTTACTAATATAGGTAGTATACTATTTTACTTTGTTTTCTGGTGCCTAACACCAAATACATTTAATTGTACAATAAAATACTGTGTTTAATGTTTAAATGACGCCACATTTAAAAGCTTGATGGATTATAGTATAGTCTTATAAGCCTTTATATAACTTGAAAAGGTCAAACATCCCATACCAAACATTTATAACCAAACATTATCCAAAGGTGTCATGACTTGATAATTGTCATGATATTGGGACTCCCCTGAACCCCACAAGCAACCCTGCTATTTTGAACTCTTGCACACTGGGTTGCTAATATCAAAGGCTATCAAAATAGACATGACACGTTTTGTGTGTAGTGTAGTGTGGGCCACAATAATGAATGCTGAGGTTACTATATGGTGTTATGGGCACTGTAATAATGTTATTTTACCTGTAAACTAACAGAGATATACTTACTGCCATATTGTGATAGTGAGCCAGCAAAGGGTTAAATCCAAGGTTTTTGCAAGAATTTATATGATCCCTCAGAGAGGCTAGGCATACACTCTCTGTCCTCAGATAGTTATAAAGTGATATGGTTCACCTAACAGCAAAACACAGGTCTGGGATATGAATTGATTTAGCCAGATAACCCCCAGGCTCTGATGTATCTGGCGATGGGGGGGGGGGGGGGGGGGGGGGGGTTGTGGCCTAGTGATGGGGTGAGAAGGTCACACTAAGAAATCAGCCCCCCTCTTACAGGGAGGGGAATTAGGAAGGGGTGTGGGGAAATTGTTTGTGTAAGAAGAATAAAGTGGCCAGTCTGCTCTGCACTGTGTGATCTGACTTCCCTGCTTCTCCATGAGTGATATCCTGATCTGAATAGAATTGCTGGGTGCTGAGATGAATATACAGTCACAACCTTCAGATTGCTCATGTAAACTAAAGCAGGAGAATTAGGGGTGTACTGAGCCTCTCGTCTTTCAGTCATGACCAAAGTGATAGCAATAAAGATAAGGCCTGTGACCTCATTGAGTCCTTCTAACTGGAAGGCTCTCTAACAGCAGCTCCAAATCTGCCTAGAGCCCCTACCATAGATAGAGAGAATCAGAGAGTATAAATGTATAGACAATGGATAGAAGCTTTATAGAATACTTTTTAAATCTTTACAGAAGCAGGAGGAGGGAAGGCAGGAGGGGGGAGGGAGGGAGAGGGAAGTAGAGAGAGTGAGAAGGAGAGGGAGAGAGAGTAAGAAGGAGAGGGAGAAAGAGAGTAAGAAGGAGAGAGAGAGAGAGAGAGAGAAAAGGAGAGGAAGAGAGAGGGAGAAGGGGAGGGAGAGAGAGAGAAGGAGAGGGAGAGAGAGTGAGAGGGAGAGGTAGAGAGAGAGAAGGAGAGGTAGAGAGAGAGAAGGAGAGGTAGAGAGAGAGAAGGAGTGGGAGAGAGAGAGTGAGAGGGAGAGAGAGATAGTGAGATGGAGAGAGAGAGTGAGAAGGAGATAGAGCGAGAGAAGGCGAGGGAAAGAGAGAAGGAGATGGAGAGAGAAAGAAGGAGAGAAAAGGAGAGGGGGAGGGAGAGTGGGAGAAGAAGGGAGGGAGAGAGAGAAGGAGAGAGAAAGGGCGCAAAGAGAGAGTGAGCATAGAGAGAGGGAGAATGTTCAGAGAAAAAGAGAGGGCGCAGAGAGAAAGAGAGGGTACACAGAGAGAGAGCACACAGACAGAAGACACAATTTTTAAGTTGATATTATAACGTCATTTTTGGCGTGTAAGTTACTAGTTCATATATAATAGGCTTTGATTGATACTCCGCAATCCATAGATGTAATTAAAACCATAATGTCTGTATTTTTGTTTCCATCCCTAGGAGGAATCTCTGAATCTTAAAAAGAGCTTTGATCTAAAGGATATAACAGTTGGAAAGGTATAATAACGTCATACTCCCTAGGCCCTTTAGAGAACTTCACAGGCAATCCTAGGAAGTAGTAATATATCAGGAATAATCCTCACAATACTAAAATCTAAACCCTAACAGCTGTTTCACTACTATTGTAGCTTTCACAAAGGTTACTAGTATATTCTTGGGACTATATATCTAAAAAATGCTGTTAAAAATAATTAGCGCCCACACCTCTCTTCCGAAGCACTGGAAACATTCAGTATCAGATTACCAGATTACAAATATATTTTCAAACATTTATTTAATAAATAACAATGGAAAGTGCTGAACATTTAATTACCTGGAGGTACTGCCAAGAGATATTGCCTGGTTTCCTTTTCTTCATAGGGAAATGGGAGAGGATGATTGATTAGATGTGAGATACTGAAGAGTGGCCATGGAGGAGAAGCTGTAATATCAAACTGATTTCACATGGCTCTTTCTTTTCAGCTCCTTACAAGTTAATTGCCCTTAATGTAATCCATTGTTGGATGCAAACTCTGGAACTACACCTCTTTCCCTGCAATACATGCTTAGTTTGGGGAGAAGCAATAGTTATATTTAACCCAGTTAATCTTCAAACAGATTAGAGCTTCCTAGGCTTGCAGGTTCTGAAAGAACCAAAAATCACAAGTACACTCAAACAGTAGCACAGTCTATTTTCTGCAATCATTGGGTTCTCTAAATATTCAAACCCTAAAATACTTTCAAATGTGGAATTACAGTGAAGAGTTTGTATAAGCATTTTAAGGAAAATTTTAATTTTTGGTCCTTTCAAGATAAGATGGAAATCTGAGGGGGAGATAATGCTCGTGCAGGTGGTGCACTGCACCAGGGTCTCTATCCCCAGCATAGTTGATGTTGCACCCAAAGATACACCCATATTGGTCTGCTTAGAGAGCCATGGGAGATAAAAGTGAAAAGAAGATGAGGGTGAGTGATGTGAATCCTGTATGCAATGATTGGAGGTGAGGTCTGTCTATTTAAAGCATGGGAGAGGGATCCTTCCAAAATCCCAAGAGGTTACAGAGTTATTTGTAGTTGGGTCCCTCTCCCCAAAGTAGCTGGTGGTGTACCCAAATTTCCTTCTAGGGTTAGGAATATACCTGCTTTAGCATTTTGTCTTCCATCCAACCACAGCCTTAATCACGTGGACAGGCTTTTCATTCTTGGAGGCAGTTAATGTGGCTCTAATGCAAAATGATTAACCTAAGTATGAGATGGGGTTTGTAGCTGTGTCTAGTGAGGATGATGGGGATATAGTGGATAAATGTGGTTGTGGATAGGGGCTGGCTTAATATATGTAGTAAGAGATGTCAGTGGGTTTTGAAGAGTCCTATATGTTTCAGCAGCATAAGCAGTTTCAGCAGCATAAGCAGTTGATAGAGACAGGGGTGCAACTTGTGTTGTGGAGAGGAGTTGGAGTGTGCAGGAGAAAGGTCTTGTTCATTGATGTATTGTGTTTGAGTTGATGAAATGGTGAACTCACTGGGCATTCATGGTGAGTGATATTTTGGCACCAAAAGGGTTGTCAGTGGAATTCTAAATGTTTTGGGAGTTTGCTAATTTTGTTACAAGCCTTTAAGATATAGTTTAGTGGGTGGAGCAGCTAGGAATGACTCATTGATGACTTGAGATTGTGCAAGGTGGAATTATACACCTGTCAAGTATGTTTTGATTGGGTTGAAGCTCTAGTTTGGAGTGGCAGTGGACAGCAAATGCCAGAAATATTGGTAAATAGGTGGTGTAATGTGGTGGTTAGCTTGGAAATTGAGAAACAGTGACCAGACTCTGTCATATGTTTGTTTTGAATTAGCAGCTAGTTTGACAGACATTGTTTGTTGAGCCTGAAGAAGAAACAGCTTTAGTCTGGAGTTGATGGATGAGTGATCGGTTTGATGATGATGAAACCTGATGGACTGACGTTAAGTCTTGGGGAGAAAATGACGAAGAGTGAGTGATGAATTATTGATATAAGGGATGAAGGTAAAATTTGAGTATGAAGGAATGGAGAGTGAGCTCTGTGAGGAGGGACATAGTGATTGGGTGATTTGAACTTGGTAACAATATCATGGATTATTTGACTGGAAGTGATGAGATAGATAGGAAGTTTACTCCTTTCAAACCCCAAAGCTGGGCTGCTCTTAGAGCTGGGGTTACATTTTGTGGAGTGGTATTAATGCTGTTATTTAGGGGCATCTGTTTGAATACATCCTTTATATCAGCTTTTGAGAGACAGCAACAAGTCCCTAGTCAGAAAATGATAGTTAGGGAGTCATCAACCCTTGCATATTGAAGTGATTATTTGGTTGATGCAATATGATAATTTATGCTGGTTTTGATGTGGTGATGACGAGAAGTTTCTTTAGACAATACTTCAGAGTAGCAATACTGATTGGATTTATTTGCCAGATGGGAAATGGAGGTTTTTAAATAAGTAGCCTTTCTCAATCTGACGTGAATAATTTTTCCATTTAAGCTCTTTTGTAGCAGTGAGTAGATTATTTCTAGTAAAGGAAACCTGAGGCAATATTGATACTCCAGTGTGAAACTCTTCTTTAAACTTAGTGGTGAGAAAAGGAAAAAAGTTCTGTGACAGGTGGGAAGCCAAATAAGTGGAGAATCTTGACAGATGAATGGCTAATTGTCACTTTGGGTGCATTAAGGTGAGGTAAACGGTCTTTGAGTGGGCCTTGTGGCATACCACAAATAAGTACAATAAGAGGCATAAACTATCTATCAGTCTATCAATCTCTCTCTCTCTCTCTCTCTCTCTCTCTCTCTCTCTCTCTCTATATATATATATATATATATATATATATATATATATATATATATATATATATACATATATAAATATGGCACAGGGGTGTCAACACATTTGCTTTATGCACTGGGGTCCTCTGTTCACTAGCTTCGACACTGATGGAAATGTTCCTAAAAGCTCAATAATTAGCATTGCAGCAGGCTCTGGACTCCTGCTAAGGCTGATATTAAACAGTTTGCGTGCTGTAAACATCAAAAGGCCATAGTTTAAAAGCAATTATAAAACAATGAAAGGAACGTTAAATGAAAAAGTTTTAACTAATTTTCAACTTAATTATTATTGTTTTTATATGACGCTGCTGAACAGTTTTAATGACTTAATTGAACCTTTAACTTCATACCAGCTTCCAACTTTTATGTGACTTTCATTTAGCAGGAAGGGTGGAAAATTTGTTCTTGAAATTGCAATGGTGCTGTAGCTATAACTGTGTAACAAACAATAGCTCTACATACTGCGTCACTAGGCTCTCATCTGCCTATTTTTATGAATCATTGTTCTTCAGGGCAAGCTAAATAAAGAATAGTTATCTAAGATATGATGAGCTTAGAATCCAAATTAAGTGACGAGGAACCCTGAGGAGTCAGAGAAATTAATACCATGACCAAAGATACAATTACTTGTCAGTGAAGAAACCAAAGAGGTGAGTGCTATCAGGAACAATTATGAAAAGCAGGACGACTGATGCCGATTTTTGTCAGTTAATTAACTTTTTTTCTGAATACTGTTACTAGAAATACTAGTTGACAAATGAACAGTAAACAGTTTTCTAAAACATGGTTGTTAATAACATAGTTTCTCTGCAAATGTGAATTCAGTAAAATGTCAAAACATGTTCAAATCATTATAGAATGAAAATCATTGTGATGCTTGTATTGCTACACATTCTATTCTGCATAAAATGATACATAATGCAATACTATGATTAATATATCAAAATAAGGATACATTAAAAAAATATTATTATGCAAAATCAAATTTACCAGATCAGAACCCCAGGAGAACAGATAGCCCTGAGCCAAACAAAAATAAAAGAAATGTTTTCCTAATTATTATCAAAAAATATATGCATCCCAATCAAAAAGTAGTAACTTCCCAATAAAATAATTTTAAAACAAATACGATATCTCATCCATCTCAAATCAAGACCTGGAAAATCTAAATGCTAAAACAACTGTAGAAGACATTTTAGAAACTATAAAATCTTTAAAACTAGGCAGATCCCCTGGGCCATATGGCTTCTCCAACATTTATTATAAAACTCACACCAATAACTTCCTCCATACCTAATAGATTATAGAATGAAACCAGGAGGACATGGTGTTCTTCCCTAAACCTGGACAAGATCCACTGGATGTCAAAAACTTCCGTCCAATCTCATTGCTTAATAGAGATATTAAAGTACTAGCAAAGTTGATGGCAACTAGATTCTCCAGTTTCTTACCTAAACTACTTCACAAGGACCAGGTAGGATTTGTGCCGTTCAGACAGGCGGGGGACAATGTTAGGAGGATTCACATATTTCATACAGCCAAATCTAAGTATTCAATGACAACTTTATTGACAAAATTGTAATCTGGATTTCAAACCCCTTAGGGATAAAAGAATGAAATGAAATGACTCACTCAAGTGTACCCCCCCCCCCCCCCCACATGAATGTTAGCATTAGTTCAGTTTATTTTAATATGTTTTAGGTTCATTTAGTTAATATGTTTTACTGAATCTACAGCTACAGTCAAACGGAGAAAATAAAAAAAAGGAAAAACTGGAGGAAGGTCACAGTTAAAAAAAAGAACTACACCAACAAACATTTTTTTATACAAAGATTTTTAGATTTTATTAAATGCAGTTTATGACGTGTGTTTAAATTTACAAGTATGAAAATTTTTATGACATATAACTGTAAAAAATAAATATTAATGATTAAAAAAAAAGTATTATTATAATATTTAATAATACTGTAGATTTCACTAGTACTACTAGGAAATGTGTTTTAATCCTGTTCTTACCAAATCAATTATATGCAAATATATGTTTACACTACATAATCACAAACATAATCAATTATGTTATACATTGTCAAATGACTCTATTCTTTAGAACATATTTTAGTGTTCAAATATTTCGCCATGCATGTCAAATATAATTATATAAACATTGCAACTGGTCAGTATGTATTGATGGTCAATTATTAAAAGAACACAGCTGTTCTCTAATAGTTAAAGGTATATCTAAGTTCCCTGTTTTTAACCTTACATTGATTAATTCTATAAACACATTATATTTATTTATTCATTCTATATACATACATAGGGGGATGAGCGAATGAAATGTGAATGAATGTGTTTGTGCAGCCATGAGAGTGAGAGAGGCTAGCATACATAATATGTGTTAATGTTCACTCTTGCTGACTAGCTAGCAAATATACTCCAGGTAATGTTTTTTTTGTGGATTTTTTTTTTTGGGGGGGGCGAACTAATGAAATACTTAATATTGCTTTGCCTGCAATGGCTGACAGGCCAGAGAGGGCAAGTGAATGAAATTTGTAATGTGGATGTACTTGTTTGTGCACAAGAGAGAGATGTAAATCATCATGCATCTACAAAATCTACAAATGTAATAGGCAGCAGTTGCCACCAATCAATTTTGGGGGAAACGGATCAGTTTCCTACATTTTTCTTTTTAATATATATTTACTAGCGACTTGCCCGTCAAAAATGACAGGGCAATAAAATTGTAAGGCAGGTAATGCTGTTTGCCACAGACATTCATTTTTTTGGTGATCTGACATCCTTTAGCACTCATTGCAAGTATCGCGCTGAGCACTTCGCGAGGGTCCGCTTTTGCGACCTGCAATGAGCCTTTGCAGCCAACGTTGGATCCTCCACCTTCTTCAAATGCAGCCCCTCGCTTCGCGAAGGTCCGCATTTGTGGCCTGAACTGAGTCCCTCGCTTCACGAGGGACGCAGTTCTTGCGAGCTCGCAAAGCATCACCACGTTTCGTAGTTACATCGTCCCATTTCACATACTTGTGCTGCATACATTTCTGTAAGTGGTATAATGTATGTTTTAACAGTACTTTCTAGGTCGTATTGCACTTTGTAAATAAAACATTACGTACATGTATATTTTCTGCGTCTTGCCTTTTTTCACAATTGTAATTATAACAATAAAAGTAAAAGAGTAAAAGCAGTGAATCAGAATATGATGCTGAGAGAATTATGAGTGCAAAGTATGAAACACATTGTAACATATATGTGAAATACTTCCTCCCAATAAGGGAAAATTAGCAAGAAAGGTAATGGAGAAAAAAACTTCTATCTCTTTAACTTCAATTCCCTTTCGGTGCCTACGGGAAACTTCCTGACTCGGATTCCTTCCACCTCACATGTCAGATTATGAATATGTGTATTAGCAAGTAAAAGTTATATGAGGGATATACTAATTGGATTCATTATCCAGGGTTCCCATGTTTTTAAAAACTGGGGGAGAGTATCCGATATACTATGGGTTAAGCGCTCATTTATTAGTAAATAGTTAATTTTTCGTACAACTTCTGAAAAGTTTAAGGTCAGTAGCTTCCAGTTACTGCCTATATGAGTTTTGGTAGCCAATGCAATAAGTAGGAGTAATTAATTTTGGGAAGAGGTTAAGCTCTTAACATGTAACCCCAATAGACATGATTCCCTTTCCAAAGGAGTCGGGGTGTTAAAAAGTACAGAAGCAAGTTGAATTAACTGTCTCCAAATATTTTGAGCTATTGGACAAAGCCACCATGTATGTATATGGTTTCCTGTACTTTTGCAGCCTCTAAAGCATCGCTTACTATCTATTTCTCATTTTTCTTATATTACAAAAAGAAAATGTTGTTATAATGAAATTGAGAAAAGCACTCTAAATGTATTAGCAAATGCTGCAATAATGTAAGATATATAAAAAGTATATAGACCCCTATGGTGTCACTTAATGGTAACACGAATCTTAAAAAATAAAAAAAAATGTATGAGACACAAAATAATGAAAACATTGATATTTGAAACTATTGATAATGTTGTTGGCTGAAAATAAATTTAAAAACTAAATATATAGGCCTCCATTAAATTGCAACAGTTACAGATCGATTCAATTGAACAAGCCTGCATCTACATGGCTGAAAGCCTAAACCGTAAACCATGCACCCGTAAGTAGCATTTCAGAGCATGATCATGATCAATTAAGCTAGGCCTTAACTACCGATTTAGAAACAGCCAATAGTAAATGAGACCATCATCATGACTTCAGTAAAACATGGCGTTCAAACTTCACTCAATTAGCGTTTAGAAGTTCCAATATGCAATCAGACTCTCAATCCGGCAATGTACAAAATATTAAAAATGAATGACGATACTGTTCTAGTCCATGTGGGTGTCCTGATATTTATTAACTCATTGAACACTGAGATAACACTTTGCGATTTGTGAGCTTGAGATTTTTGTCTTTCATCGCTTTCCCCGTCTTTTAAAGTGCAGCCTTGATTTTTTATTTGCTTTTACAGTGCTACATACAGGTGTTTAACCCCCTTGCGAGTCCTATCTGGTACTCGTAGGATTTTCTTCTACTTTTGCCATTTACAGGTTTGAAGGCAATTGCGAACTTGAGGAATTATAGCAATTGAATAGCGATTTGCAATTGTAACATTTACAGGCTTGAAAGATCAAAGGCTTAGATGGGTTAGAGTTACAATATTGACAACCGCAGGGATTTTGATTGCTACTGATTGCTGGTAGCTAAAAGATGCTCAACTCATAAATTACCTATAACTAAGAATAAAAAGTTTAAAAAATCATAATTTGTCTCATAAAATATAGAAAAAACAACCATCTGGTTTCCTTCAAATTTTTGTAGTTGTTGTTTAGTCATTTAGTCGTGTCTGACTCTGCGTGACCCTATGGACCGCAGCACATCTGTCAGCCACTACCACTCTGTCCATTGCTTCAATTACCTCATCTATCCATCACCGGCTCTGTTGCCCCCTTCTTCACGTGCCTTCAATCTTTCTCAGATTCTTCTCTAGGAAATCCTGCCTTTACATGATATGGCCAAAACATTTGGGCTTCAGAACCTCCTAACTATAGAGCAGTAATTCACAACCTCCTGAAGGCTCACCAAACACAACATGAGTTAGGTCTCATACGTTGTTAACACAAATACAAGTTCCACAGACTGTCGAATATTAATATTCTCACTTATATTCACACAATGTTAGCCATAAATCTTGGCCTGTGTGATGGACTTTGAGAAGAGGTTTAAGAACCACCATTTTTTGGGACTCTTTTGGCCGGGACTCTGGACTTTAAAGGTATATCCTCTGTTAGTACGAGAAGTTGGGTTGAACAGCGCTGCCCACCCAGTATCGACCTAAGTGTCATACTACCTTTTTGTGTACATCAACAGTATATTTGATTTTTTAATGAAAGAATATTTGCTGTTAAGTTAAGAAGTTAACAATTAAAAAAGTACAACTCTAATTAATGGATTTTAAAGAAGCAAATATATAAACATACAATTTTAACAATTAACTAAGATGCCTTTAAACATTGTAGCCATTTATCACTAATATAGTTGTCGTACAGCGAGTTTGTGTGTAACGCTCGAAAAGTTGCAGGTTGCACATGCCGAGGCTCATTGTGAGGCCCGCAATGGACACCGAAAGTTGAAAGTTGCGCATGCAGAGTAGAGGGAAGGAGAGAGGAGAGGGGAGAAGAGCGAGAGAACACAGAAGGGAAGGAGAGAGAGAAATTGCGTGCTGAGGGAGACAAGGGGGGAGAGGGGTGGTAGAGACACAGGGGGGGAGAGACACATGGGGAAAGAGACACAGGGAGGTATAGGGGGGAAAGAGACACAGGGGAGTGAGAAGAGGGAAAAGACACAGGAGAGGGGGGAAGAGACACATGGAAGGAAGAAGGTGAGGGAGAGGGGGAAAGAGACACAGGGGGGAGGGGGAAAGAGACACAGGGGAGGGAGAGTGGGGAGAGGCAGAGGGGAGGGAGAGGGGGAAAGAGACACAGAGGAGGGAGAGGGGGAGGGAAGAGACACAGGGGTGGGAGAGGGGGAAATAGACACATGGGAGGGAGAGGGGGAAGACACATCATATATTATCCCTCATTGTGCGGCTCACCATTTATGTGGCTCGCAATATAACACTAATATAGTTGTCGTACTGCAAGTTTGTGTGTAACAATCACAAAATTGCGCAATGAGCGACAAATCTGCTCATTGTGAGACCTGCAATGGGCGCCGAAAGTTGCAAATTGAGCAGGCAGAGGAGAGGGAAGGAGAGAGGACAGAGGAGAAGCGGGAGAGGACACAGGAGGGAAGGAGAGAAGAGATTGCATGCTGGGGGGGGGGGACACGGGGGAGAGGGGTGGGGATAGGAGTGGGAGAGACACAGGGGTAGGAGAGACGCAGGGGAAAAGAGACACAGGGGAGGGAGAGGGGGAATAGAGACACAGGGGAGGAATAGGGAGAAAGAGACACAGGAGAGGGGGCAAGAGAACAGGGGAGGGAGAGGGGGAAAGATACACAGGGGAGGGAGAGGTGGGGAGAGACACAGGGGAGGGAGAGTGGGGGATAGACATAGTGGAGGGAGAGTGGGGGATAGACAGAGGGGGGAGAGGGAGGAAAGGGACACATGGGAGGGAGAGGGGAGGGTAAAGACACAGGGGAGCCAGAGGGGGGAAAGAGACACAGTGGAGGGAGGGTGGGGAGAGGGGGGAGAGAGACACAGGGGAGGGAGAGGGGGGAAGAGACACAGGGGAGGGGGAGGAAGAGACACATAAAATATCATATCAATTATGATGGGCAATTGACTAATATTAAATAATCATTTTCACTTGGAAATTTTAAACTTTCAAAAGTTAACAATATAAATGCATTAAGTGACATCCAGTGTAATGTCATCATTTTATATCATATATGTCATGAATGATATCACCTAATGTCAAAGATGATGTCATGAATTATGTTATCAGAAAAATTAATGTTGTTTTAATGCGATCTACGGCTGTATACAGCAAAGAGGTACCCTGAAAGCAGTGTTTTCAGTTGTACAGTAGGGTTAAAGAATAGTTAATCTTCACTATGCATTAATAAAGTAAATTCTTAGGTAACTAAAGAACACCTATTTGTGGTTTATTTTATTTGATGCCACAAACTAATTTGTTAAAACATAACTTTTATTAAACAGTTATTAAAAACACTTATTGTTAAAATATGGACGTTTAAAAACTGAGATATTCTTCTCAGTATTTGTGATGACGGCACTATGATCCAAAGTAATTTTTGTACATTTTATTAGAATGAATTATTTAAATAGAAAATAGAGTTGTTTATAAATTTAAGGGAGGTAAAAATCCCATTCAAGACCCATAAGATTGACAAAATGAATAAAGAAAACAAAAATAAACTAATGATTTTAACCTCTGGATAGCTGAGGCTGAAGAAGTATTCTAGTTGTACTATGTCCCTGAATACAGTAATATTGACCTTTCATTGAAAGAGCTCCATATTCAGTTGCTAAAAGAACAAAAATTACCATTAAGAAAATGGTGGGAAATATCTATAGCTTAAGTAATTACTTAAAAAATGGAATAGTCCCGAGAGGATTAAGAATAAGATTGAACCCACCTAATTATCTTAATGATAGGGAATTTATGTCTAAGTGGGAAAAGATACTGACAACTTGCTCACTGGAACTTATGAGGTTAATAACAGTTAAAGAACAAGAAGTTAGAAAATGTCAATAAAAACATAATACAATTACAAGATTAGGTTAAAAAATATGAATCACAACCTCACTTTAGAGAAGTGCAAGGCAAACTTATAGCAGACATCATTAAATTTAAAAATTAACTCAAAGATAAAAAACAGGAAGAAGTTCTTGAGAGATACTAAGGACTTTGAAAATTGTACTGCTTATCAATTTACATCAAGAAAGTATTTAGCAAAACCAAGATATCCTGGACACTATAGTACCAATGACACTGAATTATCTGGAAGTGATAACACCAAAATAGATAAACCAAGAGAAAAAAATGTAATTGATATGCAACAAATGAATGGATTTTTTTCCCAGGGAACAAAAGGGGAAAAAAAGTCATCATATAGCAAGGGAACTGAGAGACAGAAGAGTGTGGGTGTACCAACAACAAAATTAAAAGTTGCACAAAGTGAACTAACAACTAAGTCCAAACAAGAGGAAAGTAGTAAAACTGGAGGTGTTGAATCTCTCAAAATATCAACTAACTTTAACACAATATAAACTGTTAAGTTTGGGACTCTCTTTTTCTCCATCAGCCCGCTTTGATCTATATGATCAAATTAAAGACCTAAACCGTTTTGCCAGAAAGTTGATATTATTTAAATATTACAGTAGGGAATAGTGATGTGGCGAACATCAAATTTTCGGTTCGCGAACCGCGGACGCGAACTTCCATCAAATGTTCGCGAATGGGCGAACCGGGCGAACCGCCATAGACTTCAATAGGCAGGCGAATTTCAAAACCCACAGGGACTCTTTCTGGCCACAATAGTGATGGGAAAGTTGCTTCAAGGGGACTAACACCTGGACTGTGGCATGCCGGAGGGGGATCCATGGCAAAACTCCCACGGAAAATTACATAGTTGATGCAGAGTCTGGTTTTAAGCCATAAAGGGCATAAATCACCTAACATTCCTAAATTGTTTGGAATAACATGCTTTAAAACATCAGGTATGATGATGTATCGATCAGGTAGTGTAAGGGTTACACCTGCTTCACAGTAACAGACCAATCTCGACGTTTAATGCACCGCAAACAGTCCCTTTGCACAACCACAAACTCCCCATTTGCACAAGGTTGGATACCAAGCTAGCCATGTCCCGTTCCTTGTCCTCACTGATGTCATTGAAGGTCTCTTCCTACACCCAGCTACCAAGGGTCCCTGAAAGGTGACAACAAGCCCCCTGGGACGCCTGCTGTGTTTGGTCTTCCACCTCCTCAAAGCCACCTTCCTCCTCTGACTCCTCTTCTTCAGACTCCTCTCTCTGCAATGCCTCTGTCTGCATTATTATAAGGTGTGTACTGTTAAGTAGTACTATTCCTATGGGTTTAATCCCTGTTACGTCCACTATTAGGGGACATGTATATAGCATTGATTTTTGGAACAGGGAGATGGAAAAAGATGCTTGGTCGGACCTCCTACTTCGAATTTGGGGCACTGTACGTGCAATGTAAGGTGCCACCAGATAGGAGTGGTGTATTAAGTTGTACTATTTATTCCTATCAGTTTGATACCTGTTGCGTCACCTTTTAAGGGACGTGTATATGGCATGTATTTTTGGAAGCGGGAGATGGAAAAAGATGCTGGGTCGGTCCTCCCACTTCAAATTTGGGGCACTGCGCATGCAATCTAAGGTGCCACCAGATATGAGTGTCACTGTGCGCTGGCAAAGTTGGCAGAGTAGGCGCTGTAGGCCTCACACACACGCCTGTAGGCAGGCAACTGATATTCAATTGATTACAGTCAAAAAAGTGTTGTTTTATGTCACTGTACACTACAGTTGCACCAGATATGTTGTATCACTGTGCACTGGCAAAATTTGGCAGAGTAGATGCAATAGGCTTCACACACACACCTGTAGGCAGGCAATTGCTATTCAATCTATTACAGTCAAAAAAGTATTGTTTTATTTCATTGAGCACAATATAAGCTTTGAGCCTGACACAGGCAGGCAACTGAAATTAGATTAAAGGAAAAAAGGGTTGTTTTTTTTCAATGTATGGTACACCAACTATGACAGGTGAAACAGAGCAGAATATTAGCTGTGAGCCTGACACAGGCAGGCAACTGAAATTACATTACAGGGAAAAAATGGTTGTTTTCAATGTATGGTACACCACCAGGTATGAGTAGTGAAAATAAGCACAATATAAGCTGTTAGGTGTTAGCCTGTCACACACACACACGCTGGCAGGCAGGCATATGCAATTAGATTACACAGAAAAAAATTATAAAATAAAATAAATTATGTTCTAGCCCTAAAAAGGGCTTTTTGGGTTGTTGTCCTTGCAGCAGATATCAGATGAGTCCTTCAGGTCTGTAGTGGAAGCTAAATACCCAGCCTGGCTATCTATTTCCCTATTAAATCTCCAGCAGCTACACTATCTGTCCTCTCACAACGAATGCAGCTTCAGAATGATTCTAAAATGTATGCTGTCCTTCAGATGGAAGGCTCTGAAAGGGAGTGTATGCTGTTGATTGGCTGGAATGTGTCTGCTGACTGTTAGGTGCAGGGATAAAGTTTCCTCAATGATAAAGAATAGGGGGCGAACCCAAAAGCGCATGTGTTCGCCGTCCGATGCTAGCGCAAACAAGCCAAAATCGCCGTGAATAGTGCACGGGCGAACTGTCCACGACATCTCTAGTAGGGATCAATAAAAACAGCTTGACAAATTAGAATTAACAGAACATGAAAAGGAAGGGCTAAGAAATGACCTAATGGAGGAAGAAAAAGAAGAAAAAAACATAAAGAAACTAAATATACACCCCCTTTCTCACTTTCTCCCTCAATAGAAATATTTGTTAACTTATTCACTGAAGAATAGTATGAACTTGACCAAAAAATAGCTAAAAGAACACCCAGGATGAATAATAATAATAATAAGAAGACTGCTCTTAGAAAACTGCAGGAAAACCAAGAAATTACTATTAAACCTTCTGATAAAGGAGATATTGTAGTTGTACTCAATAACTCAGACTACATTAGGACAACGCAAAAATTACTTGACGATGTGAACTGCTATAATAAACTGAAAGAGGATCCTACCAATGACTTAGTTAAAAACTTTAAAACATATTCAGACGCTGCATTTTCTTCAGGAATTGTATTAATATAACCTGATGGGCAAACTCGCAAATACTAAGGGCCTCATTCTATTAACAGCCTTAAAATGGCCGCAATGCTGCGATTCCTTGTGGCCAATTTACGGCCCTGTGTAGCGCTACTGCTACGCTGCTATTGAAGCCTGTGTGGGCTTGGAGGGTGAATGTCCTCCAAGCCCGTAGCTCGTTATTCAAGCCTGTGCGGGCTTGGAGGGTGAATGTCTTCCAAGCCTGTAGCTCGTTATTCAAACCTGTGTGGGACTTGCATGATAGATAGAACATGAAGATTGAACAGGAAATTTAATTTCTTTATTTGCAGATTTGAGAGTAGGTGAATGTTGTGCTATTAATTCTAAGACCAAACATCACTTTCACTTTTAATAAAAGTACAGGATGGCTTTTCTATTTGCCTCACTAGTGCTACGATTTGTAAGTAAGCCCTTTGCGACCTGTGGGTCTGTTTTACACATTTACGGACTTGACGGAGGATAATCCCGCAGCCTTTGCGGGTCTGATGTGCTCCAAGCCCGTGGGACTCTGGACACGGAAAATGAACATGAGTGTAGGGGAATGTAGTGCTATGAATTCTAACACCTACAATCACTTTCACGTCTCATCAAAGTACAGGATGGCTTTTTTATGTGCTTAATTGGTGCTCCGATTTGAGCCTTACGGGACCTTTTCGGTGTAAGTAAGCTGCGGCTTGGTTTTAGCTAAGTACGGCCTTGACGGAAGGGTTTGCGTAGCGACCTTGGCTTTCTTGTGGCTGAAACTCTTGCGGCCGTGTAAGATCAAAAGCTTTCCCTGCGGCGCGGGTGGCCGCAAGGGATAACATGGCACCGGTCAGAGCCCTCAGCCGCAAGGGAATAGAATACTGACGTAGCTTGCTGATGGTCCTTGCAGCCACGCATCTCCTATGGCCGTTAATAGATTGAGGCCCTAAGTGCCTGGTGCAATAGATAAATAAAGTGCTAAAATAAAGATATATAGTGCTAATAGGGAATCAGAACTGTGTCTAATTCAAATATTAAGGTTGTGGTTATAAAGTGCTGATCATATTGCTTTCTTGCTCTCAGATTTATTATTTATTTATCTTAATGTGTCGTGCGGGGTCCTATGGCGCTTATCTCCACCAGCGCAGTGGTGCTCACTGCCAAAATCGTACGGGGTTGTAGGGATGAGCCCCGAAGGCGTTCATCTCCACCAGTGCAAGGTGTATTTATTTATTTATTTTATGTACCTTAGTTTTTTTATTTTTGATAACATAGGTGTATTTGTTTTGTGCAATTAGTAGGGTGGGGGGTTTAATAGGGGGTTAGGTAGGTAGTATTAGGTAGGTATGGGTTAAAAGGTTAGGGTAGAGGGGGTTTAGTTTGGGGGAATAGTGTAGTGTATTGTTTGTACTTAGTGTCATGAGGGTCCTGGAGGACCCTTGTGGCACTTATGGGGTTAATAATAGGCTTCTAATTGTCCTATAAGGGTCTTCATAGACTCTTATGGGACTAATTGGGTTAAATAGAGGCTTACAGTGGTCTGTATAGACCCCATAAGGGATGGATATAAATGGAGGCTTATAGTGGTCTGTATAGATCCCTTAAAGGATGGGGTTAGATGGAGTCTTATGGGGGTCTGTATAGACCCTCATAAGTGATGGGATTAAATAGGCAGAGTTTGGGTTAGTAGGTCCAGATAGGTTTAAACAGGACCAATTAGGGTTAGATTGGCCCAGTAAGGGCTAGATTGGCCCAGTTACAGTTAGATAGGGTTTAGTATGGGTTAATAGGGTATAGTTAGGGCTAAGGGGTTAGTGGAATATAGTTAGAGTTAATAGTGTAGTGTTGTGCTTAGACTTTGTCATGAGACTTGTAGGGTTAACCTAGAGGTTAATAGTGTCCTATAGGGGTATACATAGACCCGTATTGGACTGAGGGGGTTCATTATAGTCTCATGGGACTCTGTATAGATCCCCATGAGTTATAGAGTTAATTAAGGGCTCATGGCGGTCTGTATATAGCCCCATGAATGACAGGGTTAATTAAGGGCTTATGGGGGTCTGTATTGACCCCCATGAGTGACAGGGTTAATCCAAGTGTGCATGAGGCTCTGTATAGAGCCCCATGAGTTATAGGGTTAATTAAGTGCTCATGGGGTTAATTTTAGCAGCCTGGTGGTTTACTTATAGTACCCCTGTGGCAGGGATTAATTATTTTTTAGCGCAGGTCCTTTCAGGACCTTTACAGTCCTTTAAGAACCCGCAAGGCGGGAAATTCTAAATTTTAAATGCAACGGGGTCATGATCAATGCCGATCAGGAACCCCCGCTGCAGGGGGTTAATGCGGGAGGGCTGTGGGGGGGTCCCGATGGGGACCTCCAGCATAGAGGGGGTTAATTTTAGGTGCCGGGGGGTACTTGGAGTACCCCCCATGGCAGGGCTTGCATGTAGGACTGCCACAACGGTCCCGTTAAGGACCCCCACAGCAATTGATGAGGTGGGGGAGCCTGGGAGATTATCTCGCAGGCTGTCACTCCTCATGCACATTTTCTCTATGTTGACATGGACGGCCATGCTGTGTAGCTCACACGTTGCTCGCAGCACGGCTAATTTAATAGTGTCGTAACATTTAAGAATTTGAAGCACGTAGGGCTTAAGTACAAACCTTGTATATACGAGGCTAGAATTTAATAGGGCTGTTTATGTCGACAGCATTTAAGAGTTTACAGAGCTATTATACACTTTAGTTATTTATCATATTAAGATGTTCTATTTTAAAATGACATGTGAATTTATATAGTTTAATATAATTAATTATAGTAGTGACATCAATAAAAGCAAAAAGTCTCAAAAAAGTAACAGTTCTGTGTTATCACAAGCAATGTCATGAGTGTTGTCATTTAGGTTGTTATATGTGATGATAGTGATGTTTGTAGTCATGTCATAAGTGATTTAATGAATGATGGTATGATTTCCAAATTATCTCTGTTTTTCACTTGCAATATTTAATATTTATTATAGATATATATAATAAAAAACTCTGTTATTCTTCTTTTGTCCATCCACCTATAGGTGTTAGTTTTAGGTCAACACTGTGTCATTTTTTTGTGCTGTATACATTTAGAGCGATGTTATCAAAGAGTACCGGTGTTCAAAAAGTAATGAGGGGGCATTATTGAATAAGTAATCAGTGCTTTTTCTTTACAGTTTCTCTAAAATCCCTTTTTGCAATTGGGAAGGTGTTAATATAAAAAAATTTAGCCAGGGGAATTTGGACTGTCTACTATGCCCAGCTTAGCCCAGTGAGCTAGCCCCACTCCTCCTACCCTAATCCTGCCCACTCCCTGTAGCTCCTATCTGCTCTATGGTAGTCTAAAAGGAACCAAATCCTTACCCCCTTATGTGAGTTCTCAAGATCTCCTAAATATACAGTGATTAGGGCTAGTAATCTAAGGGGAAGGGGGCTATTGCTTCACTGCCCCCACGCCTATGCCTTGGGGTGGGGGACACTACCCATAGACTAAAAACCCTTTCTAAATAGTCTGAGGGGGTTAAAGTGCACAAGATAAAAGAACACACAAGTTCTCTATAGTATAAAGGTTAACAGCATGTTTTATTTTTTGTTTTTCATTTTGTCTCAGCTTTCATGAAATATACCACAAAATGTATTGCACTTTTTTTCCTTGGATATGGGCAACATGTGAATTGAGCATTATGGGGTTATTATTATTAAGTAGACCTCACATTAGAGTGTAAGTCAAAAGACAGAACACAGTTTTAGGCAAGTTGGCGTTATTATTATTAAGTAGACCTCACATTAGAGTGTAAGTCAAAAGACAGAACACAGTTTGAGGGAAGTTGTGCTTTTTAATGTTTACCATTTTTCAGAGTAGTCATAATATAGGGGCCTATTCAATTGTCAAAATCGCAATTACTAAGCATCCGCAATATATTTGCGAGCTACAGGCTGAAAATTCCTGTGGTTTAAAAATCGTAACTCCGACCCATCTAAGCCTTTGATCTATCGAACCCCGTAAATGTTACAATCGCTAAAATCGCAAATCGAGATTTAATTGCAGCAATTCCCCAAGCCCCCAATTTCCTTCAAACCTGTAAATGGCAAATGTAGTAAAAAATTCTACGAGTGCTAGAGAGGACTCGCAAAGGAGTTAAACACTTGTTCTTAACACTATAATAGCCAATAAAAACACAATACTGGGCTTTAAAAGATGGGCTAAGCAGTGAAATACATTAGAATTGATTGCACAACAGTCTCAAGCTCGCAAATCTGCAAAAATTTATTCTTTTTTTAATTAATTTCCGTGTTATATCAATCTTGGGAATCAAGGAGTTAATACATATCAGGCCACCCACATGGACTAGAACAGTATCACCATTCATTTTTATAGATTTTTTAATCGCTGGATTGAAAGCCCGATCACATATCTAAAAATGAATTGCCGGTCTCATTTATTATTAGCTCTTTCTAAATCATTACCGATGGGCTTGATTAATTGATTAATAACGGTTACATGGTTTACGGATTTGGTTTTGTACTTGCAAGCTTGTTCAATTAAATTGATCTGTAACTGTTGCAATTAAAAATTGCAACAGTCTACTAAACTTTGAGCCCTATTTAATTCCAGCAGTGTAATCTGCGTTAATGCAAAATCTGCTTTCCCCCCTACCTTACATGTCTATTTAAAGCTTCCCAGCTGTAATCTTACTGAGCACAACTTTATCTTGTAAACCCTAGTCTTTGCAGTAACTTAGATGGCCCAGGTTTTGCTAGAAAGACTATGTGTCCTATTGATTTGGCCAAACCACAATTACTTGAGCTGTAAAGCAGCTTGTAAATCTTACAGATATTCAATTGGCTACATTTAGCTACTCGCATTCCAGTTGTGAGTTACCCACTCACAATCACTACAGGCCAGCAAGAGCCACAAAACCGGCCTTACAACACCATTGGTTTTAGCACAGCTCAAAATTTATGAATGCTACATAATTAAAGTTACACAAAATAAATATTATATTCTTTTTCAAACACTTGTCACAGCTGCAGCAGCAATTTAAAACACACTAATGTACTTTACAAGCATGAGAAAGCATATACATACATTATAATTCATTGCACAACAGTCTCAAACTCACAAACATGCAATTAAAATTTTTAAAAAAAAAACAAACAATTTTTGTGTGAAATGGATCCTGGGACTTGAGGGGTTAATACATATCATGGAACCTGTATGGACTAAAACATTTACTTTTTATTGATTTCTACAGTGCTGGATTGCGAGTCCAAACGCTAAATTTACATCTCAACACCAATTAATTCCTAGTCTCTGAGTGAAGTTTAAGTATAAACTCCATTACTGTTTTACTGACATCATGATGACGGTCACATAACCATGAAATAAAGTTTTTTTTGGGGCCGATTTGCGAGCTTGAGAATGTTGTTCTATTAAGAACTTACATCACTTTCCCTTTAAATAAAAGTACAGTAGTGTGTGTATATTTGCCTAAAGTGCTACGGATTGGACTTTACCCTCCTTGCAAAGTCCTTTTTAGCACTCGTTGGCATCTTGGCTCCATTTGTGGGTTACAGGCTTGAACACCAGTGAATTTGTTGCACTTTGATAGCATGAATGGAAACGTAACAGTTACGGGCTTGACAGATCAAAGAATTTGCGGGCGAGCAAGTCGAATTCTCACGTCCCATAGGGTTGTCTCGCCCCTACACCACAAGTCATCAGCGGGTTGCTTTAAGAGGCCAATTTAAAAGCCGGCTACGTTACGAGCTAAGGTTTTCCACGTTAGGGGAATTTAATGTGGCTATATGTATGTGCTGATGGTAAATAGCAGCTGAAGTTTTACAACTTGTGTTATGAGGTTCTTATTAGCTTGTGATAATAACATATAATTTTTTAATGCTTTCATACTTTTTCTATCTCATGATACAATAATACAAAAATAGAAATAAAAAGTATACGAAAACAGTCAAAGCCTAATAGTGGACTAGAATTCAAGTATATAATGGACATTTCAAATATAAACATAGAGTAATTCTTGAGCATTATACATAGAAGACAGTTTCTGACTCCCACTGTACATTTTTTTCCAATATGTATCATAAAAGTCAATGTACCTCTTAAATCAGTACTGTACTGTATATTGTGTGATCGGTTATTGATAGTATTCACCTTAAGATCATTTACATCTTAGACAAAGTTCACATGACAATGTCCTTCTTACAGTGTAAGTAGCGTAGTGTCACATACAGGTACCAGAAGGTCATTGCATATACTGTGCAATATTGGTTTTTGAAAGTTTTCAATGCATTAATTATGTCAATCAGACAGCCTTGGTTCCTCTACATGACATTCTGTTTGATATATAATTAAATATGCATAGTTTCAGGACAAGAGTTTAAAAATAAAGAGGTTGGAAAGCCTGACCTCTGATAAGCTAAACATATTGTTAAAATACTGCAATGTCCTTGCAAGAAAAGGATCTGACCCAGGGCAAATTAAATTCCAAGCCTCTATACTATATAGTTCCCTGCTTATCAGGGCAGAAAGATAACCAGTGGTGGCTTTGAGCTACTTCTGACTGATTTAATCACAATCTGAAATATTACTGGAGTGGAATATGACAAATCAAACATCAAAATTCCCTTCCGTTTTCCAGCAAATTATACAGATTACAAATAATACTATTACTCAGTAGTAACAGAGGTATTTTTAATCTTGTTAAAAAAAAGGCATACTTCATAAAAAGAGCACATAGTGTTATTCCTCATTTTTTATTTTTTTACATGCTTGTAACAAACCTAAATGTTTTTGAAGGATCATTAAAATGCATTATACAAACTAATAGAAGTGGCATGTATTGCTTCTTTGTGAAATACTGCAGGTTCTACCTTTACAAAACTAGGCCTCTATGCTAATCCCCTATATTACAGTTTACAGCATGTTTAAGGCCAATGTAAATCCCGCTAACCATCCCAGAAACATTGCAAGAGAACTGCTATGAGTGACTACAGCAAGCCAGCACCAAAAATGGCCAATTGACCAAATTGCAGTTACTTGAACTCGTAAAGCAGCTCGTAATATATTTAATTGGCTACATTTATCTACACATTCCAATTATGAGTTACCCGCCCACAAAACCACAAATCTGTCCTTAGAACTCCAAGATTTATGAGTGCTAAATAATTAAAGTTATACAAAATCAATATTGTATTAGACTCGTAGCTCTTGCTCGCAAATTAAGTCTGCTAAAAAGTATCAAGTTTCTGTCAAAAATTTTACTGTGTGTGCACAGAGTTTACTGAGTGTGCGCATATAGGATACAAAATTTAAATTTTGTACCCTTGCTAACTGCGCATTTGCAAGCTGATTGGCTTTTCAGCCAATCAGCAAAAATTGGGGACATCATCCGTGATGTCACTGCTGCTTCCGAGCAACTCCGAGCCTAGCTCTGAAGTTTCACTAGGAGGGAGGAGTTGTGTATGTCTGTGTGAGTGAGTGTGTATGTCTGTGTGAGTTTGTGTGTCTGTGAGTGAGTAAGTGTGTATTTTTGTGTGAGTGTGTGTGTCTGTGTGAGTGAGTGAGTGTGTGAGTGAGTGTATATGTCTGTGTTAGTGAGTGTGTGTTTCTGTGAGTGAGTGTGTGTGTGTCTGTGTTAGTGTGTGAGTGTGTATGTAAGAGTGAGTGTGTTTGTCTGTGTGAGTGTGTGTGTGTGTCTGTATGAATGTGTTTGAGTGCTTGTATATGTCTGTGTGAGTGAGTGTGTATGTCTGTGTGAGTTTGTGTGTCTGTGAGTGAGTAAGTGTGTATGTTTGTGTGAGTGTGTGTGTCTGTGTGAGTGTGTGAGTGTATATGTCTGTGTTAGTGAGTGTGTGTGTCTGTGAGTGAGTGAGTGAGTTAAGTGAGTCAGTGTTAGTGTGTCTGTATGAGTGAGTGTGTGTGTCTGTGTGCAGGTGATGAGGGCAATTAACTGGGTCTGGGGAAGGTCATGGGGCAATTCACTGGGGCCAGAGGGCAATTCACTGGGGTTGGGGCAGGTGATGGGGCAATTCACTGGGGCTGGGGGGGGGGGGGGGGTCACGGAGCATTTCAGTGGAGCTGGATGGCAATCCACTGGGGCTTAGGCAGATGATGAGTGCAATTTGATGGGGCTGTGGGAGGTGATGAGTCATCTCACTTGGGATGGGGCAGATGATGGGGCAATTCACTGGGGCTGGGGGAGGTCACAGAGCAATTCACTGGAGCTGGAGGGCAATCCACTGGGGCTGGGGCAGATAATGAGGGTAACTCACTTGGGCTGGGGGAGGTGCAGGCACAATTCAATGGGGATGGAGCAGGTGTTGGAGCAATTCACTGGGGCAGGTGATGGGGTAATTCTCTGGGCCTTGGGGAGGTCACAGGGCAATTCACTGGGAATGAGACAGGTGATGGGGCAATTTACTGGGAATGGGGCAGGTGATGGGGCAATTCACTGGGGCTGTGGGAGGTCACTGGGCAAATAACTGGGGCTGGAGGGTAAATCACTAGGGCTGGGGCAGGTTATGAGGACAATTCACTGGGGCTGAGAAAGGTGATGGGGCAATTTACTAGGGATGGGGCAGGTGATGGGGAAATTCACTGGGTTATTAGGAAATTCACTGGGCCTAGGGGAGGTCACAGGGCAATTCACTGGGGCTGGGGCAGGTGATGGGGCAATTCACTGGGGATGGGGCAATTCACTGGGGCTGGGGGAGGTCACAGGGATATTCACTGGAGCTGGAGGGCAATCCACTGGGGCTGGGGAAGATGATGAGGGCAATTCACTTGGGCTCGGGGAGGTCACAGGGCAATTCACTGGGGCTCGGGCAGGTGATGGGGGCAATTCACTGGGCCTTGGGGAGGTCACAGAGCAATTCACTGGGGATGAGACAGGTGATAGGGCAATTCACTGGGCATGGGGCAGGTGATGGGGCAATTCACTGGGGCTGTGGGAGGTCACTGGGCAATTAACTGGGGCTGAAGGTTAAATCACTGGGGCTGGGGCAGGATATGAGGGCAATTCACAGGGGCTGGGAAAGGTGATGGGCCAATTCACTGGGGCTGGCGGAGGTCACGGGGAAATTCACTGGGTCTGGAGGGCAATTCACTGGGGATGGGGAAGGTCACAGGGTAATTCCCTGGTGCTGGGGCAGGTGATTGGGGCATTTCACTGGGGCTGGTGGAGGTCATGGGGCAATTCACTGTGGCTGAGGCAGGTGATGGGCAATTCCCTGGGGCTGAAGGAGGTCACAGGGCAATTCACTGGGGGTTGGAGGGCAATTCAGTGGGGCTAGGGCAGGTGATGAGGGCATTTCACTGGTGATGGGGGAGGTCACAGGGCAATTCACTGGTGCTGGGGCAGGTGATGGCGCAATTCACTGGGGCGGGGGGAGGTCACGGGGCAATTCACTGGTGCTGGGGCAGGTGTTGGGGCAATTCACTGGGGCTGGGGGAGGTCACAGGGCAACTCACTGGGTCTGGAGTGAGTGTGTATGTCTGTGTGAGTGTGTGTGTCTGTGTGAGTGAGTGTGTGAGTGTATATGTGTGTGTGTATGTGAGTGAGTCTGTATGTCTGTGAGTGAGTGTGTGTGTGAGTGAATGAGTGTGTATTTCTGCGTGAGTGAGTGTGTATTTCTGTGTGAGTGAGAGTGTGTGTCTGTGAGTGAGTGTGTATGTCTTAGAGATGTCGCGGACAGTTTGGCCGCGGACTATTCACTGCGATTTCGGCATGTTCGCGATCGCATCGACGGTGAACACATGTGCTTTTCGGATCACCCCCTATTCTTTATCATTAAAGAAACTTTGACCCTGTACCTCACAGTCAGCAGACACATTCCAGCCAATCAGCAGCATACACTCCCTTCCAGAGCCTTCCATCTGAAGGACAGCATACATTTTAGAATCATTCTGAAGCTGCTTTCTTTGTTAGAGGACAGATAGTGTAGCTGCTGGAGATTTAATAGGGAAATAGATAGCCAGGCTGTGTACTTAGCTTCCACTAAAGACCTGAAGGACTCATCTGATACCTGCTGCAAGGACAGCAACCCAAAAAGCCCTTTTTAGGGCTAGAACATAATTTATTTTATTTTATAATTTTTTTCTGTGTAATCTAATTGCATATGCCTGCCTGCCAGCGTGTGTGTGTGTGACAGGCTAACACCTAACAGCTTATATTGTGCTTATTTTCACTACTCATACCTGGTGGTGTACCATACATTGAAAACAACCGTTTTTTTCCTGTAATCTAATTTCAGTTGCCTGCCTGTGTCAGGCTCACAGCTTATATTGTGCTTAGTGAAATAAAACAACACTTTTTTGACCGTAATAGATTGAATAGCAATTGCCTGCCTACAGGCGTGTGTGTGAAGCCTATTGCATCTACTCTGCCAACTTTTGGCAGTGCACAGTGATACGTCATATCTGGTGCAACCGTAGTGTACAGTGACATAAAACAACACTTTTTTGACTGTAATCAATTGAATATCAGTTGCCTGCCTACAGGCGTGTGTGTGAGGCCTACAGTGCCTACTCTGCCAACTTTTGCCAGTGCACAGTGACACTCATATCTGGTGGCACCTTAGATTGCATGCGCAGTGCCCCAAATTTGAAGTAGGAGGTCCGACCAAGCATCTTTTTCCATCTCCCTGTTTCAAAAATCAATGCCATGTACACGTCCCCTAATAGTGGACGTAACAGGGATTAAACCCATAGGAATAGTACTACTTAACAGTACACACCTTATAATAACGCAGACAGAGGCAACACAGAGAGAGGAGTCTGAAGAAGAGGAGTCAGTGGAGGAAGGTGGCTTTGAGGCGGTGGAAGACCAAACACAGCAGGCGTCCCAAGGGGCTTGTTGTCACCTTTTGGGGACCCTTGGTGGCTGGGTCGAGAAAGAGACCTTCAATGACATCAGTGAGGACAAGGAACAGGACATGGCTAGCTTGGTATCCAACCTTGTGCAAATGGAGAGTTTGCGGTTGTGCAAAGGGACTGTTTGCGGTTGTTTGCGGTGCATTAAACGGGGAGATTGGTCTGTTACTGTGAAGCGGGTGTAACCCTTACACTACCTGATCGATACAACATCATACCTGATGTTTTAAAGCATGTTATTCCAAACAATTTAGGAATGTTAGGTGATTTATGCCCTTTATGGCTTAAAACCAGACTCTGCATCAACTATGTAATTTTCCGTGGGAGTTTTGCCATGGATCCCCCTCCGGCATGCCACAGTCCAGGTGTTAGTCCCCTTGAAACAACTTTCCCATCACTATTGTGGCCAGAAAGAGTCCCTGTGGGTTTGGAAATTCGCCTGCCCATTGAAGTCTATGGCGGTTCGCCCGGTTCGCCCGTTCGCAAACATTTGATGGAAGTTCGCGTCTGCGGTTCGCGAACCGGAAATTTGATGTTCGCGACATCACTAGTATGTCTGTGTGAGTGCGTGTTTCTGTGTATGTGTGTGTAAATTCAGTTGGGCTCAAACGTTTGCATACCCTGGCAGATAATTTTGAAAATATGACTGATCATGCAAAAGAAATGTTTTTTTTTTAATGCTAGTGATCATCTGAAGCCATTTATTATCACATAGTTGTTTGGTTCATTTTTAAATCATAATGAAACAGAAATCACTCAACTCGCCCTGATCAAATGTTGACATAGCCTTGAAAGTCTGGCCTTGTTACAAACACACAAAGTGACACACACAAGTTAAAATGACAATTAAAGGTTAATTTTCCACACCTGTGGCTTTTTAAATTACAATTAGTGTTTGAGAATAAATAGTCAATGAGTTTGTTAGCTCTCATGTGGATGCACTGCACAGGCTAGATACTGAGCCATGGGGAGCAGAAAAGTACTGTAACCTGCGTAACAAGGTAATGGAACTTCATAAAGATGGAAAAGGATATAAAAAGATATCCAAAGCCTTGACAATGCCAGTCAGTACTGTTAAATCACTTAGTAAGAAGTGGAAATTCGGGAATCTCTTGATACCAAAAAAAGGTCAGGTAGACCAAGAAATATTTCAGCCACAACTGCCAGAAGAATTGTTCGGAATACAAAGAAAAACCTACTGGTAATCTCAGGAGAAATACAGGCTGCTCTTGAAAAAGATGGTGTGGTTGTATCAAAGAGTACGATACAACTATAGTTGAACAAAAATTAGCTGCATGGTCGAGATGCCAGAAAGAAGCTTTTACTGCAACAACGCCACAAAAAAGCCCAGTTACAATATGTCCGATAACACCTTGACACGCCTCACAGCTTCTGGCACACTGTAATTTGGAGTGACAAGATTAAAATAGAACTTTATGTTTGGAGAGGGGTCAACAAGACCTATAGTGAAAAAATATCATCCCCACTGTGAAGCATGGTGCTGGCTCACTGATGTTTTGGGGGTGGATGTGAGCTCTAAAGGCACGTGGAATCTTGTGAAATTGATGGCAAGATGAATGGAGCATGTTATCAGAAAATACTGGCAGACAATTTCCATTCTTCTACATGAAGGCTGCACATGGGACACTTTTGGACTTTCCAGCATGACAATGACCCTAAGCACAATCCAAGTTGTCCCTCCAGTGGTTATAGCACAAAAAGGTGAAGGTTGTGGAGTGGGCAGCTATACCACCTGCAAGTATTAGGGGCCTCATAAACTGCATGCCGCCATTGATTCTAAAGGGGGCAATACACAGTATTAAGAACTTTGGGTGATTTCTGTTATCATTATGAATTAAAAAGGAGCGAAACAACTATGTGATTATAAATGGCTTCATATGATCACTAAACTTCAATAAAATATATTTTTTTGCATGATCAGTCATATTTTCAAAATACATTTCTGCCAGGGTATGCAAACTTTTGAGAGCAACTGTATATTATATATATATATTATATATATATATATATATATATATATATATATATATATATATATATATATATTCATAATTTCCACATCACAGGCTGAGATCCCGCTCCATGCTGATGATAGCTAAATGTGAACACAGATGTACTTTTTATTTACTGTACTACTGTACGGTGGAGGGATTCTATTGCTCTTTTGCCCACCATATTATAAATGATTGTTGTGGTGAACTGCCTATTCATGATTTCCACAACACAGGCTGAGATCCCGCTCCATGCTGATGATAGCCAGTAAGCTTGAAACAGCTGTCCATGGATTGGATACTCAGCCTGTGTTTATTCCAACCTTGGCTTTGCATTAAAGCTGTGTAATACAGCATGCATAAGCTTAAAGAAAGCCATGTTTAATGATGGCTACGGAATGAAGAGCGAGGCATTTGTGGGCATATTTGTGTGTCCCAGCTTCCCAGAATGCAGTGTAAAAACTGTTTTTCTCGGAACTCTGAGCTGGAAGCAGGTTTTTTAACTTGCTTTAGACATTCAAATGTGAACACAGATGTACTTTTTATTTACTATATATATATATATATATATATATATATATATATATATAGTTGTCAGCAATACTTCATCAGCTGCTCCTGCTGCTGTCCATCGCGTCTTTTGTGTCTGGACCCGGCATATGCCGGCTCCCAAAGACCCGATGGACAGCAGCAGGAGCCCCAGGACTTGCATCACCCCCTCCCCTCATCCTCTCCCTCCCCTCATCCTCTCCTTCCCTCATCCTCTCCCTCTCCTCATCCTCTCCCTCCCCTCATCCTCTCCCTCCCCTCATCCTCTCCTCATCCTCCCCCTCCCCTCATCCTCTCCCTCCCCTCATCCTCTCCCTCCCCTCATCCTCTCCCTCCTCCCTTTTCCCCTCTCCAATTAACACCCCCCCTCCCTCCTCACTTCATTGCACTGCTCCTGCTGCTGTCCATCGAGTCTTCTGTGTCGGGACCCGGCATATGCTAATGATGTGATGCACATGTGACGTCACGCCATTAGCATATGCAGGGTCCCGACACAGAAGACGTACTGGACAGCAGCAGGACCAGCGCAATGAAGCTAAGTGAGGGGAGAGTGGGGGGTAGTTGGAGAGGGGAAAAGGTAGGAGGGAGGATGAGGATGAGGGGAGGAAGGAGGAGGATGAGGGGAGAGAGAGGATGAGGGGTGGGAGGAGGAGAATGAGGGGAGGGCGGAGGATGTGGGGAGGGAGGAGGGTAAAAAGAGGGAGGGAAACAGAAATGGGGAAGAGACTCAGGGGAGGGGGGGAGAGACACAGGGGAGGGGGGAAAGAGATACATGGGAGGGCGGGGTAAGAGACACGTGGGAGGGGGGCAAAAGAGACACAGGGGAGGGGGGAGAGACACAGGGGAGGGGTGAAAGAGACAGATGGGAGGGGGAGAAGAGTCACAGGCAAGGGGGGGGAAGAAACACAGGGGAGGGGGAAAGAAACATGGGGGGGAAGAGACACAGGTAAGAGGGGGGAAGAGACACAGGGGAGGGGGGGGAAGAGACACAAGGGAGGGGGAAGAGACACAGGAGAGGGGGAGCAGGGCAAACAGACACAGAGGGAGTAGAGGGGGGATCAAACACAAGGGAGGGAGAGTTAGAACAGAGACAGGGGAAGGAGAAGGGGGCAGACAGGGGCGGGAAAGAGGGGCGACAGACACAGGGGAGGGAGACATGGAGGAAGAAACACAGGGGAGGGAGGGAGGGGTGATGAAGCAAGCAGCTTTGCCAGCATTACAATTATATTGCCGTCAGGCAAGTCACTAGTATTTTTTTTATAAACACAAAATAAACACATTTTTATATATTGACTCTTTAAATACAATTACATTTCAAAAAATCTAATTCAAAAAAATATTATATTTACATATATAAATATAACAGTTCCTTGACGCATTTACGGGCTTGTTCTCACTCATTATAATAATCCTGACATTCTTATTTTCTTTTGGCTCCTAGAGCCGTTTCTCATCTGTAAAACTTGGTTTGAGTATTCCCTACACTGAAATCTCTTGTGGATAAGGCAAGATCTACTGATGTGAACTGACTGCTATAATATTACAAGTGAAAAAATAACTTAGGGAAATAAGCAGATTTACAACTATCCCACAAATGACAACGATTGATTAACATGGGGGCCCTAGATACAATTGTGGAGTATGGACACGTAATAAATAATAGTATGAATGAATAATCTTCATCTCCGTGCACTGGTTGTACTTTATAGATAGTAATCTATTTACCTTGGGTCTATATAGGCCATACATTGCTTTCTTGTACTTTAGAAAACATAGATTTAAATATAAGCTGATGGCTGGTTGCATAACCAAGGATGGAGCTGCACACCATATGTTATCTGTAATTCTCTATAAAAAAGTACTATGTGTAGCTATGAGTTACATTTTGTTGATGTAGAATATTAAGCTGACACACAGGGTACTATATACCATATAAGTTCGATATAAACCTCACTTTTTTTCAGATTTCCGAGTTTTGAAATTACTGGTGCGGCTCATATTCGCAACCATAAAAAAAATAAAGGGCCAATTTGCGGGCTTGAGACTGTTGCGCAATTAATTCTAATGTCAGTCATTGCTTTCCCCATATTTTATAGTGCAGTATTGATTTTTAACTTGCATTTTTGTTGCTACTTTTAACCCACTTGCAGGTCCTATTTGATGAATGATATTAGAATTTATTGTGCAACAGTAGTGATGTCGCGAACATAACATTTTCGGTTCGCGAACCGCGAATTCCCGCAAATATTCGCGAACCGGCGAACCTGGCGAACCGCCATAGACTTCAATGGGCAGGCGGATTTTAAAACCCACAGGGACTCTTTCTGGCCACAATAGTGATGGAAAAGTTGTTTTAAGGGGACTAACACCTGGACTGTGGCATGCCGTAGGGGGATCCATGTCAAAACTCCCACGGAAAATTACATAGTTGATGCAGAGTCTGGTTTTAATCCATAAAGGGCATAAATAACCTAACATCCCCCTCCATCATCATCCTACCCTGTATCTCTTTACCCCCTCCCTCATCATCCTCCCCTGTGTCTCTTCCCCCCCTTCCTCATCACCCTCCCCTGTGTCTCATCCCCCCTCCCTCATCATCCTCCCACCTCCCTCATCATCCTCCCCTGTATCTCTTTACCCCCTCCCTCGTCATCCTCCCCTGTGTCTCTTCCCCCCTCCGTTATCATCCTCCCCTGTTTCTCTTTCCCCCCTCCGTCATCATCCTCCCCTGTGTCTCTTTTCCCCCTCCCTCATCATCTTCCCCTGTGTCTCTTCCCCCCCCTCCCACATCATCCTCCCCTGTGTCTCTTTCCCCCCTTCCACATCACCCTCCCCTGTTTCTCTTTACCCCCTCCCTCATCATCCTCCCCTGTGTCTGTTTCCCCCTCCCTCATCATCCTCCCCTGTGTCTCTTCCCCCCTCCTTCATCATCCTCCCCCCTCTCTTGATGATAAGGGGGGGGGGGGGAGAGACACAGGGATAAGTGTGAGGGGTGTTAGGGTAAGGGGTGTTAGGGATAAGTGTGATGGGTGTTAGGGTGAGGGATGTTAGAGTTAGGTGTTAGGGCAAGGGCTGTTAGGGATAAGTGTAATGGGGTATTATGGTTAGGTGTTAGGGTGAGGGGTGTTAGGGATAAGTGTGAGGGGTGTTACTGTTAGGGTAAGGGGTGTTAGGGATAAGTGTAATGGGTGCTAGGGTTAGGTGTTAGGGTGAGGGGTGTTAGGGATAAGTTTGGGGGGTGTTAGGGTGAGGGTTGTTAGGGATAAGTGTAAGGGGGTATTAGGGTTAGGTGTTAGGGTGAGGGGTGTTAGGGATAAGTGTGAGGGGTGTTAGTGTAAGGGGTGTTAGGGATCAGTGTGAGGGATGTTAGGGTTAGGTGTTAGGGTGAGGGGTGTTAGGGATAAGTGTGGGGGTGTTAGTGTAAGGGGTGTTAGGGATAAGTGTGAGGGGTGTTAGGGTAAGGGATGTTAGGCTTAGGTGTTAGGGATAAGTGTGAGGGGTGTTAGTGTTAGGGTGAGGGGTGTTAGGGATAAGTGTGAGGGGTGTTAGGGTTAGGTGTTAGGGTAAGGGGTGTTAGGGATAAGTGTGATGGGTGTTAGGGTAAGGGGCTTTAGGTGTTAGGGTGAGGGGTGTTAGATATAAGTGTGGGGATGTTAGGGTGAGGGATGTTAGGGTTAGGTGTTAGGGATAAGTGTGAGGGGGTGTTAGGGTTAGGTGTTAGGGTAAGGGGTGTAAGGGATAAGTGTGTGGGGTGTTAGGGTGAGGGCTGTTAGGGATAAGTGTAAGGGGTTATTAGGGTTAGGTGTTAGGGTGAGGGGTGTTAGGGATAATTGTGAGGGGTGTTAGTGTAAGGGGTGTTAGGGATAAGTGTGAGGGGTGTTAGGGTTAGGTGTTAGGGTAAGGGGTGTTAGTGATAAGTGTGGGGGGGTGTTAGGGTGAGGGATGGTAGGGATAAGTGTTAGGGGGTATTAGGGTTTGGTGTTAGGGTGAGGGGTGTTAGGCATAAGTGTGAGGGGTGTTAGTGTAAGGGGTGTTAGGGATAAGTGTGAGGGGTGTTAGGGTTAGGTGTTAGGGTGAGGGGTGTTAGGGATAAGTGTGGGGGGTGTTAGTGTAAGGGGTGTTAGGGATAAGTGTGAGGGGTGTTAGGGTTAGGTGTTAGGTGAGGGGTGTTAGGGATAAGTGTGGGGGGTGTTAGTGTAAGGGGTGTTAGGGATAAGTGTGAGGGGTGTTAGGGTGAGGGATGTTAGGCTTAGGTGTTAGGGATAAGTGTGAGGGGTGTTAGGGTTAGGGTGAGGGGTGTTAGGGATAAGTGTGAGGGGTGTTAGGGTTAGGTGTTATGGTGTGGGGTGTTAGGGATAAGTGTGATGGGTGTTTGGGTAAGGGGTGTTAGGGTTAGGTGTTATGGTAAGGGGTGTTAGGGATAAGTGTGAGGGGCGTTAGTGTAAGGGGTGTTAGGGATAAGTGTGAAGGGTGTTAGGGTTAGGTGTTAGGGTGAGGGGTGTTAGGGATAAGTGTGGGGGTGTTAGTGTAAGGGGTGTTAGGGATAAGTGTGAGGGGTGTTAGGGTGATTGATGTTAGGGTTAGGTGTAAGGGATAAGTGTGAGGGGTGTTAGGGTGAGGGATGTTAGGGTTAGGTGTTAGGAATAAGTGTGAGGGGTGTTAGGGTTAGGGTGAGGGGTGTAAGGGATAAGTGTGGGGGGTGTTAGGGTGAGGGCTGTTAGGGATAAGTGTAAGTGGGTATTAGGGTTAGGTGTTAGGGTGAGGGGTGTTAGGGATAAGTGTGAGGGGTGTTAGTGTAAGGGGTGTTAGGGATAAGTGTGAGGGGTGTTAGGGTTAGGTGTTAGGGTGAGGGGTGTTAGAGATAAGTGTGGGGGTGTTAGTGTAAGGGGTGTTAGGGATAAGTGTGAGGGGTGTTAGGGTTAGGTGTTAGGGTGAGGGGTGTTAGAGATAAGTGTGGGGGTGTTAGTGTAAGGGGTGTTAGGGATAAGTGTGAGGGGTGATAGGGTTAGGTGTTAGGGTGAGGGGTTTTAGGGATACGTGTGGGGGGAGTTAGTGTAAGGGGTGTTAGGGATAAGTGTGGGGTGTGTTAGTGTAAGAGGTGTTAGGGATAAGTGTGAGGGGTGATAGGGTTAGGTGTTAGGGTGAGGGGTGTTAGGGATAAGTGTGGGGGGAGTTAGTGTAAGGGGTGTTAGTGATAAGTGTGGGGGTGTTAGGGTGAGGGCTGTTAGGGGTAAGTGTAAGGGGGTATTAGGGTTAGGTGTTAGGGTGAGGGGTGTTAGGGATAAGTGTGAGGGGTGTTAGTGTAAGGGGTGTTAGGGCTAAGTGTGAGGGGTGTTAGGGACAGTTGTTAGGGTGAGGGGTGTAAGGGATAAGTGTGGGGGGTGTTAGTGTAAGGGGTGTTAGGGATAAGTGTCAGGGGTGTTAGGGTTAGCTGTTAGGGTGAGGGGTGTTAGGGATAAGTGTGGGGGGTGTTAGTGTAAGGGTTGTTAGGGATAAGTGTGAGGGGTGTTAGGGTGAGGGATGTTAGGGTGAAGGATGTTAGGGTTAGGGTGAGGGGTGTTAGGGATAAGTGTGAGGGGAGTTAGGGTTAGGTGTTAGGGTGAGGGGTGTTAGGGATAAGTGTGATGGGTGTTAGGGTGAGGGATGTTAGAGTTAGGTGTTAGGGTGAGGGGTGTTAGGGATAAGTGTGGGAGGTGTTAGGGTGAGGGATGTTAGGGTTAGGTGTTAGGGATAAGTGTGAGGGGTGTTAGGGTTAGGGTAAGGGGTGTTAGGGATAAGTGTGATGGGTGTTAGGGTTAGGTGTTAGAGTGAGGGGTGTTAAGGATAAGTGTGGGGGGTGTTAGCGTGAGGGATGTTAGGGATAAGTGTAAGGGGTTATTAGCTTTAGATGTTAGGGTCAGGGTTGTTAGTGTAAGGGGTGTTAGGGATAAGTGTGAGGGGTGTTAGGGTTACTTGTTAGGGTGAGGGGTGTTAGGGATAAGTGTGGGGGGTGTTAGTTTAAGGGGTATTAGGGATAAGTGTGAGGGGTGTTAGGGTGAGGGATGTTAGGGTTAGGTGTTAGGGATAAGTGTGAGGGGTGTTAGGGTTAGGTGTTAGTGTGAAGGGTGTTAGGGATAGGGTTAGGTTTAGTGGGATGGGTGTTAGGGTAAGGGATGTTAGGGTTAGGTGTTAGGGTGAGTGGTGTTAGGGATAAGTGTGGGGGTGTTAGAGTTAGGGATGTTAGGGTTAGGTGTTAGGGATAAGTGTGAGGGGTGTTAGGGTTAGAGTGAGGGGTGTTAGGGATAAGTGTGAGGGGTGTTAGGGTTAGGTGTTAGGGTGAGGGGTGTTAGGGATAAGTGTGATGGGTGTTAGGTTAAGGGATGTTAGGGTTAGTTGTTAGGGTGAGGGGTGTTAGGGATAAGTGTGGGGGGTGTTAGGGTGAAGGATGTTAGGGTTAGTTGTTAGGGATAAGTGTGAGGGTTGTTAGGGGTAGGGTAAAGAGTGTTAGGGATAAGTGTGAGGGGTGTTAGGGTTAGGTGTTAGGGTAAGGGGTGTTAGGGATAAGTGTGAGGGGGTATTAGGGTTAGGTGTTAGGGTGAGGGGTGTTAAGGATAAGTGTAAGGGGTGTTAGGGTGAGGCATGTTAGGAATAAGTGTGAGGGGTGTTAGGGGTTAGGGATAAGTGTGAGGGGTGTTAGGGTTAGGTGTTAGGTTGATGGGTGTTATGGATAAGTGTGAGGGGTGTTAGGGTTGGGAGCTAAGGTGAGGGGAGGATGATGATAAGGGGGGGAAGAGACACAGGGGTGTCCTTGCAGCAGAGATCAGAAGAGTCCTTCAGGACTGTATTGCACACTGTGTACAGTAGCCTAGCTATGGTTTTCCCTATTGATGCAGTATCACCTACAATCAGCCTGCTCTCAGAAAGACTGCAAGTTAGTTATGATTCCAAAAGGGCTGCTGTCCATGAGGTAGAAGGCTCTGGAAGGGAGTGTATGCTGCTGATTGACTGGAATGTGTCTGCTGACTGTGAGTTGCAGGGTCAAAGTTTGTTCAATGATAAAGTATAGGGGGCGGATCGAACATCGCATATGTTCGCAGTTCGCCGCAAACGCGAACATGCTATGTTCGCTGGGAACAGTCCGTCGGCGAACTATTCGCGACATCTCTATGCAACAGTCTCTTTTCTTTTACATTTGCCGTTTATGGGTGTGAGTGTAGCAATTGAATCGCGATTTTAGCGATTGTAACGTTTTGCGAGCTACGATTTTCGGCCTGTAACCCGCAAAAGAAGTTACAATAGGTAAGTTGCTTCTTATATTACAATATTATCTTTTCTTTTTTTTTCTCCTCTCATTTCACAGGTGCGGCTTATATGCTTGTACAGCTTATATTCGGGCCAATACGGTACAAAGTCACAATTTTAATTCCGTCATTTTGACGGGCAAGTTCCGAGTTATTTATCAAAAGAACATGATTAATAAAAAGACATACCAACTTGTTTGTTGTAATTTCAAGGACTTGGTCAAACCTTTGCCATCTACTGAGATAGTGTACTTGTCATAGGAACATAGAGCATCATTCAATTTGGAGGTTGCAAGTTCTGGCATATAGGCCGTATGTCTGCGGGCCTACTGCGAACCCGCAGCGTCCACGACTTACTGTGCTATTCAATTCGCCAAGAGCGCAAGTTAGGGGCCGATAGCGAAATTCGTAAGCCATGCCATCGTATGCAGCATTTGCGAGCTTCAATATGATCAATTAAGCAAGGATGTAACTCCAGGGTTAGAAACAGCCAATGGAAACACAGATCGTCATCATTACGTCAATGAAAAATGGAGGTTGGATTTCAAAGTCCTACGGGCTTCAATTACGAGTTACGATCGGACGCACATTCCTGAAATATTGCAATATTGATAAAGCCATGAATATCACATTCTATTACATGCGAGTTCCACTATATATATTAACACTATATTACACATAAACTAAACATGAAATAAAGTATTTTTTTAGCCGATTTACGAACTTGAGAATGTTGTGCTATTAATTCTAAGACCTAACATCACTTTCCCTTTTAATAAAAGTACAGTTGTGCGTGTATATGTGCATTTAAAGTGCTCCCGACATGTCTTTAAGCCCCTTGTCCTCCTAGGAACCGTAACTTGTGGTTTGACTTTTGCCATTTGCAGGCTTAACTGTTTGCTTAGCGAGGGGGAATCAGATCAATTGAATAGTGATTTGAGATTTTTAGAGTTTGGTAATCTTTCGTTCGCAATGAATCAGAGCCCGTAACCCGATCGGAGCCCGCAAAAAGAAGCCAATTGACTAGTAAAATAAGTTACGGACTCCATTTCCGAAGTCCGGATCTACCGATGCCTCAATTGAATGAGGCTCAAAATGCCTAGCTACTGAAAGGTACAGTAAACTTCAGAAGAATTTTCTGACAATTGTTTCACTAAATCAACCAATGCATCAGTTAGTCAAGGTATGTTGTATGAGTTAGTTAAGCAAAGTATATTAGTCACGGTAAGTTTGTGTAGGTTGCTTCATCAGTTTGACTTGACTGATAAGTTGATAAATTAAACATCAATGCAGCTCACAAATATATAATTTTATCTGGGTCCAATGAAACAATAAACCTACACTTTACTTATTCAATAGCTAGCATCACAAAATAAACACACATTATAGTTTAATTCTCTTGAGGACAGGAAGTATTAATAATGTATAATATTGACTTAATTTAGTACATGGTAACACATTAATCAATTAACTAGAGCAAAGTGACATTGACACAACAAATATTTTTTAAGTAATGTATTTCCAAACAAGACAGAATGGGTTCCATGTAGTTTGTTTATCTCTGGATACTGTTTGCATCTTGTGAATAGAGGAAAATCAAAAGGAAAAAACTAAATAATTAAATGGTGTAAAGTCTATGGAGAGTTTACTTCAAATCCATGCACTCAAAATAACTTGAGACAAATGAGGGCACAGTGGCAGCTCTATCAAAAAGCAACTATTTTTGTCACTGTATGCTAGTAAAACTTAACATACAGAAGTTAATTTTATTACACCTCAGTACAACTCAGCTGATACAGAATACTGTTTTAAACTTACCAACTTTATAGTGTGTAAATTGAAACTTCAGTATTGTCATATTTACATTAAATAAATTAAAAACATCTCAAAGGCATTAGATGAAAATAGCAACATCACAATTATACTAACCACTGGTGAAAACATATGTTCTATGGTTATAGTACAATATTTAATACTTAGAAATTGTTGTAGTGATATTTTTCCTGGCCCGACTGACTACTCCGTGTAGCAACCCAATTATTTTATACAAATAGTACATCTGTTATTTGTAAGAAGACAGAGTTAAAATTTTGCCTTAAAAATAAGGATTCTTTTTTATTTATACATATACAGGCAATACTTAGGTTGAGGACGCGATACATTCCTGAGAACATCTTTAAATCAGATTTGTATGTAACTCGGATTTCTGATGAATAATAATAATAATAACAATGCTATAATGGTTCATAAGTGGTAATAATAATACAGTGTAGTCACATATAATAGTTGTCAAACTGTGAATCGTTGAAGCGAGGGACGCAGTTCTGGCCGCAAATGCAAACCCTCGAAGCGAGTGGCCGCATTTGCAGAGGTGGAGGCTCCAACGTCAGCTGCAATGAGGCAAAGGCTCATTGCAGGTCGCAAATGCGGACCCTTGCAAAGCGAGGGGCCACATTTGCGGAGGTTCTAAGCCGCCTCACTCCCGGGACAAATAAACCCCAGAAAAGCGCAAAAAAAAAAAAAAACAGGCCGCAGGACTTAGAAAAAAAAATACGACGTCACAAAAATAAGATAATACAATACAAAATACAAAATAAATCAGACAGAGCATGGGGGGACAGCCATGACATCTGCCAGTAAGGTTGCACGCTAATTAAAGTCTAATTTAACAAGTTCAGAAAATTGAAAATCGCCTAAGCGAGGAAAAAAATGTCGGAAGCAAAAAATTGAAACAAGGCTTCACGACCCCAAAATGCGCAAAACACCACCAGAGACGTAAGAGGTACAAAAATACACACTTAGGAAGCACGGAAAATGATTGCGACCCGCTTAGCACATAGACAAACGACGCCATTTTACAACACTAACACAGTGCGAATCTAAAATGGCGTTGTACACAACTAAAGCAACGTTTTGCCCTTGCGCACCCAGCATATTTCTAATGCACAGCTGGGACATTGATGACACTTTATCCTCAGAGCAGCAACAGGCCAAATGTACAATGTATGCTGCAGGAAAATAAAAGGCGCTCGCAATGAACGCCAAAGGTTCTCAGAGTATAGAAAAGCTTTAAGTTGTGTGTCAAACAGCATTGCCATGGCTTAAAATTGAGCGGCTCGCTATGAGCGCCAAAGGCGCTCATTGCGAGCCACGCAATGAGCGCCGAAGGTGCTCAGCGAGAGGCTCGCAATGAACGCGAAGGTCCTCAGAGTAGAAAAAACTTTACTTTGCGTGTCAAACAGCATTGCCATGGCAAGTCGCTAATACTGTTATAATAATAATAAAACCCCAGTACTGTAATAATAAGTTATACAAAATGATTGTGCAAATAGAACAAAAAGCCTTTGGAGCCAAGTTCTTAACTAAGTGTTATCTGTAAGGTAGTCTGTAATCCGGGGACCTCCTGTATTTATATATATTGACTCTCTGTAAACATTCAAATCTAACTTTGCATTTTATTAAAATTAAGCATCTGTTTCTTCTTATCAACAGATCTTGCCCCAATTGAGATATTTATATGTAACCTAGTGTGCCTGTCTATATATGCAAAATTTTTCACTTTTTATGCCTCTTGTGAAAACATCATCCAATTGAGTTCTCCACCTTGAAGATGGAGGTGAACTTGATGAAAGATTCATACTGAGGTGATACAGAAGCATTGACATGAAATAAGAAGTACTAATATGAACCTTAAGATTTCTTTTAGGCATCAAATGAACATCCTTCACATTAAAGTAGTTGCAGTCTGTTAGGGCCTCATTCAATTGTGATATGGACAATTGAATAGGGCTCTATATAAGCACAGAGCATATTTTTACAGAAGGTTTTAGTTAGTGAACTTCTATCCCAAAGCAAGGTTTTCACTAACTAAAAACTTCTGTAAAAAATATGCTCTGTAGTTATATAGAGCCCTATTTAACTGGCCAAATCGCAATTGAATGAGGCCCTAAGATAATTGAATTGCCCATAGCACAAGATTGTATGGAACTTCATTGTTCACTTTTCACTGCTGTTAAATCTAAGTATATTACCTTCTTCCTTCCTCTATATGGATGTGTCAGTATAGAGCTTCTCTGATACTAACCAGATACCAGTAACTAGTGAGATATATGTCATTCTCTAGTTTTGGCTTATCCTATTTGGCTCTGGATTATATTTTCAATTTCTCTCCTGATTTTATAACAGTAGCATAGAAATGCTGTCTGCACCCTATGCAACTATTTGCCTCTGAATACCCAGTCTGCTACCAGTTAATGATTTTCTCCATATGATTCACCTGGTGCCAGCTGCCCAGACCTCAATATTATGTGAACTGTGAATTGTTTCAGAGGAAGGTAACTGAAATTCTGTCGATTGTCTCAGTGGTCAAAGCTTGTTCCCTTAATCAATATATTTACTATGCTGGTTAATTTACATAATCTTGCCCTTTTAATCAATACTACATCAACCCCTTTTTATACGCTGTCACAGCCTCCAATGGTACCACAATCTGAATGTCCATATTGCGAGAACCCTCACCTTTTCTGTAAACTGAAATTGATTTTCATCTAACCTGAAATGGTAGCCTTTTGTCAGTTGTAAACTTATTGGCAAAAATGTTCATCTTACAAAGACATTATACTTACTCTGATGTATTTTTATATGTTACATTTATCACCTCAAAAGTGCCTAAGTTTAGCCTATCTTTGTAAGTCAATCCCTCCAATCCACGTATTATGTTTTGTACTACTTTGATTATTTTCAAGCTTTACAATGTAATTTTTTTGAAGCCCAAACTTGTACTCCATAGTCGAAATAAGGTTGTACCAGATATATATATATATATATTTTCAGAATTATATTTACTTGATTCTATACCCTTCTTAATTCATGCTAATACTGTACATGCCTTTGCAATTGCTGCCTGGCATTGAACACTGTTAAGTCGGTTTTGTTAATATGTAACGACACTCTATCTGCTTTCGCCTGAACAAAGCAATAAATACCAGGGTTAAGTGACCACCAATGAGCTCCTTCTAAGCTGTAGCCTGCCAAAATGCATTCTTTCTCAGCTGGCACATAAATTGCATCTATACTCAAGCAACTACTAATTCTGGTGCAGCTGGTGCTTTTTTATGAGACTTTTACTAGATCTGACTCCTGGCATTTTTACTGGCTTCTGTCTACTTGATTAAAAGCTATTCAGAGTTAAATGTGCATTTTTTCAAGATCTTACTAAAGTTGTTGCTCCCTTCTTGGACATTAATAAAACATAGCTGAAACTTGGAACTGATACAACAGTAACAATAATTTCTGATTCTTCAAAATGACTCCAAACCTTCCATTTGAGGATGACCCAAACATGCTGAGTAGGGTTTGAGTCTGGTGACATGCTTGGCCAGTCCATCACCTTTACCTTCAGTTTCCTTAGCAAGGCAGTGGTCGTCTTGGAGGTGTGTTTGGGGCCGTTATCATGTTGAAATACTGCCCTATTGCCCAGTCTACAAAGAGAGGGGGTCATGGTCTACTTCAGTATGTCACAGTACATGTTGGCATTCATGGTTCCCTCAATGTACTGTAGCTCCCCATTGCCGGCAGCACTCATGCAGGCCCAGAATATGAGACTCCCATCACCAAAAGTAAACATCTATACTGAGGAAAGGTAGTTGAAATAATCCCTAAATGACAGATAAACGGGAAAGGCAAAAAGAACACAAATACACTGATATGAGATGAAACCCTCAGTTTGAACGTAAACAGCGATGCATCATCAGGTAAATGCATATAGGGGGAATCAACACAACATATTATGGAAAACATATATACACATATAGACATATAGTATGTGTATATATGTTTGGTCTGGGCCTGCATGAGTGCTGCCGGCACTGGGGATCTACAGTTCATTGATGGAACCATGAATGCCAACATGTACTGTGACATACTGAAGCAGAGCATGATCCCCTCCCTTCGGAGTCTGGGCCACAGGGCAGCATTGCAACATGATAACGACCCCAAACACTACTCGAAGATGATGACTGCCTTGCTAAGAAAGCTAAAGGTAAAGGTGATGGACTGACCAAGCATGTTACCAGACCTAAACCCTATTGAGCATCTGTGTGACATCCTCAAACAAAAAGTGGATGAGGGCAAGGTCTCTAACATCCACCAGCTCCGTGATGTCATCATGGAGGAGTGGAAGAGGACTCCAGTGGCAACCTCTGAAACTCTGGCGAACTCCATGCCCATGAGGGTTAAGGCAGTGCTGGAAAATAAGGGTGGCCACACAAAATATTGACACTTTCAGCCCAATTTCGACCTTCCCACTTAGGGGTGTACTCATTTTTGTTGCCAATGGTTTACACATTAATGGCTGTGTGTTGAGTTATTCTGAGGGGACAGCACATTTGCACAGTTATACAGGCTGTACACTTTCTACTTTACATTGTAGCAGAGCGTCATTTCTTCAGTGTTGTCACATGAACAGGTATAATAAAATATTTACAAAAATGTGAGGGGTGTACTCACTTTTGTGAGAATATATATATATATATATATATATATATATATTCGATATTTATTTTTATTTTTGTATTTATTTATTAAACTAAGTTTTCTTTAAAAAATATGTTAGGCTAACCTGTAGTACAGTGGACCCCTGCAGCACCATTCAGCCCCACAACCTCTCAGCAGCACCATTCAGTCCCCCAGAAGCTTAATTCAGCCTCACAGAACCACATTCACCCTCAAGCAGCATTATTCAGCCCCTCCAACCCCGCAGTACCATTTACCTCCCAGCAGCACCATTCAGCCCCACAACTCCCCCAGCAACACCAGTCACCCCAAGCTGCCCCATTCACCCCCCAACAGTCCACCCCCCTGCAAGCCCGTTGATCCCCCAACCCCCCCCCCCCCCAGCAACACCATTCTCCCCCAGCAACACCATTCACCCCATTTGGCTGCGCAACCCCTCAGCAAAACCATTCACCCCCAGCAGCCCACCCCCAGCAGTACCATTCATTGGGGCTGCATTGTCAGTAAAACCCAGGGTAGGGAAATTATAGTGTATCTATCAACCTTACATGGGATGGGAACATCGAACAAATTTAGTTGTCGACTTTCTTAAACATATATCTTGTGCCATCTGTCACAATTTGTATAGATGACAGAATGATGTCTGCTCTTGAAATTCAACTACACTGTGACACCATCCAACTAAAGAAGTTTGGTATTCCAGTTAGAATTTGGTAAACACAATACCTTTGTTCATTTTCAAAACTAAGTAAATATATGTTGCCTTGTTTTTTCATATGCAATAGGGTGTTAAAACTTTTGGTTATCATCATGGACCAGACATGCAGAAGGTTGGATAACCTTTGAATAGTATGTAAATCCCTGTGTCTTTTATGGAACACATATATCCACATTTTATATCTTCCAGAGATCTCTAGCATGACACTTTGTCCCATAGCTGATATGTTTAATAATAATAGCAACTTCATAATAACAACTTCAATCAAAAATGCAACATATCAGTTTACTTTCTGTCATGCTTGAAGGAGCACATGATGAACATGCCCTATGTACTGAAATAACAAGCAAGACACTGATCTAGGATGTGTTTCCTTTTCTTGCTATTATCAAGAGCTTGAAAAATATAAAGCAAAGTAAAATAAATCTGTTAACACCAACAGTGTCAATCTTCCTAAGTTAAAGTTGAATTTTAATGAGACAGATAAGATATATGGTATGTGCTCTTCTAAAAGCTGAAACAATTCTTTATGTTCAGAAACAATTATACTTCAGCTTTGGTTACCTCTTAAAACACTGAATATGACAATAAGAGAAACCTTTTAAAATAAGATGTGACTGACAATAAGAGTAAAAAAGAATAATTTTTGAAAAGAAAAAATCTGATTATGTAAATTGGCCACCTCCCCACGCTTTCATAAAGCTAACAATACATAATAATTAGAACCTTTGTACTGGCTATACATGCTGTCTCCCATCCCCCTTAAATATATTGCATGTTTTGTAACTACTTTTTTCATGCAAACAATGTTGATTATTTGGTCACATAAACCCCACCACACTAGTATTCCGCAGGTAAAGTGTCTGCTAAAAATGTTTTTAGTAAATGTGTAGTTTTATTTCATCATGGACCAGACATACAGAGCCATGGATGAGCATATATATTAAGATTGTATATCTACAAGAGATCTGCAGCATGTCACTCTTGTCCCATATCTGATATGTCTAATAGCATTAGCATCAAACAAAATAAATGTTTCCAGCAAAAAGGCAAAATATCAGTTAAGTTTCTGTAATGCCGGAAAGAGCTCATGATGATCATGCCCTATGTACTGAAATAACTAAGATGTGTTTCCTATACTTGCCATTAGAACCTTTGTATTGGTGATATGTGCTGTCTCCCACCCCCTCAAATATATTGTATGTTTTGTAACTACTTTTTTCATGCAAACAATGTTGATGTTATATTTAATGTGTACCAATGCACATGTGTGTGTGAAACTGCATAGTCCTACTATATTATGGACCCCATTCAATTGCAAGCTCGCAACTCGCTCGCCGATGGCCACATGTCTCCAAATGAAGTGTGGGCTCCCGTTAGACTCTGTTTGCGAAGCTATTCAATTGCTCCAGGTCATGAGTTGCGATCCTGAAGCCAGCACTTGTTTGGAGCAGTTGTGGGTGGAACCGTATCAATTCAGGGAGCCCGTAACCGCCCATTTGAATTGGCCAATAGAAAATGAGACTACCATAATTATGGCAGTACGAGTCAATCAATCAGGTTCTGGGGTCTGATATGGGATCAGATTTGCAAAACTTTGTAAATGAAGAATAATGGAAATGAATGCCAATACTGTTCAAGTCCATCTGGGTGGCCTGATAAGTATTAACTCATTGATACCCAAGATCATTTAACCCCAAAATGACACATAAAAATACAACTTATTTCCTTCAGTTGTGCAGGCTTGAGACTGTTGAGCAATTAATTCTCATGTCTTTCATTGTTATCCCCGTAACTTAAAGTGCAGGATTGATCTTTTATTTGCAGTGCTACGAATTGGTGTTTAACCCCTTTGTGGGACCTCTCGAGTACATGTAGGATTTTCATCTCCATTTGCGATTTATGAGTGTGGATATGTTTGCGAGCTCAGGGAATTTCTGATCTTATTAAAAATCCATTACAGCTGATGACCTTTGTTTGTCAGGAATAATTATGTCTACATTTTTAGATGTCATGATATAATAACAAACACAGTTATCATATAATAACACATTTATACCTTTAACATGTGATATAAACGTGGCTAACCAATATCATATAGAGATAATGATAGTACTCCTGGCCTTCCAACTGTGGTCACAGCTAAGCATTTTTTTGTGTGATCCCACATCATTGCTAAATATCTGCAATTGGCCATGACAACTGATTTCTCATGAGTGAGACAGCATGGTTCTCACTGCTTTTAGATCTTGCTAGATTTTTCCTCAGTTTTTTGGATTATTGTTATACAGTGATCATTTCAGAGATGTGTCATACGATTTTAAAATCACACTGTATGTGTGTAATTTATTTGCATTACATAATCAGGGAGTTATTCAATTTGTTTCATTGAGCAGATGAGCAAATAAATAGTACATTTGTTTTCACCTTTGAACGCCTAAAACAAGTTAAAAAAAACTTGTTTCATGCCCAGAATTCAGAGAAATACAGTTATTACATTGGATTCTGGGGACCTTGGCAGGGACATGCAAGTGTGCACACAAAGGCTTCGCTCTTGCAATCCATTACCATTTCAAACATGGCTTCCCTTAAGCATACTGTATGCCCGCTGTATCACACAGCTTTAAGCAATGCTAATAATCATTATTGTGGTGACCACATGTGACTCTACTAGAAGCTAAACATTATCATTATACAGTATTTCCTTTAAACCAACAGATCATTTTATACGACTTCTTGGTTATAATTTTCACCACACCAATGATATTAATGCAGGGTTTCCTACATTTAAGACTGTGCTCTGTCGATATAATATACTTCTATTCTTATTACACCATAATACATGTGTTAGTGCATTTCTGATTTGTGACATTAACATACATTACATTTAGTTAATGAACTAAATTGTGTTAAGGAATTGTTGGATGTGTATAAATCATATACTAAGAAATCATCTGCTTGAAGAGATTAATAATATGCATAACAGCATAATCATATTTATATATCAAAAATGTATAATGGTGAAATTTGATTTGCATTTGATTACTGTAATTGTATATCTAGATGTCAATAATGTTGGTTAATTAGTAAATATTGTTGCTTACAGACTTATTAAATTGCGGTAAATTTAAAAGGGCTCTATATAAGCACACAGCATATTTTTTTACAGAAGCTTTTAGTTAGTGAACTTCTATCCAAAAGCAAGGTCTTCACTAACTAAAAACGTCTGTAAAAAATATATAAAATAGAGCCCTTTTAAATTTGCCAAATTGCAATTTAATAAGGCTGTTAGTAAATATAATGTCAACATCAACATAATTTACCATTAAATCATGACATACCTTTCCATGGATGTGACATTTATGATTGCTCTCAGTACTCTGATGTTCCTGATGTGTATTAACCTATTGTGTACTGGAGTCTGTGTTACCATGCTGACATGTATTATTGACAATAGTTGATGTTCACAGATTTATGCAGGCTGACATATTATACTTTGCATTTTTTTGTTTGGAATGCAACATATGTGCCTATATGAATGATTACTATTATTTTATTTTGCACTTAAATGATTTTTCTTGATTATTTATATCAGTAATGTCTCTTTAACTTGGCATGCTCTTCTCGCTAATCACCTCCCACTGTGAGTGTTAAGTTTTATAATGGCCTAGTAATGTGACAGAGAGCTAGGAGGGATGATCTGAAACATTCAAGGCCAATTACAGTACTGTACTACACAGTGTATTAAATAAATTTAGAATTTCTTAATAACAACAAACTGCAAATGTATCCTTATAAATAAGTAAAGTGAAAGTGTTCCATAAATTGAGATGTTTATGTGTTCTTTTAATATTCAAAAAAATTTAAGGATTTTATGACACTGACAACAAATCTTATAATCCTCTAGATTCACCAAGATCCATTAAGCTTTACAGAGGCTGTTAAGTGTTTCTCTGAATGATGTGATAGCTATTTTTCAATTAAATATTGCTATCAGGCTTTGGTGAAACAATTAAAAACCTATGAATTTTAGTGAATCTACAGTATAATCTTCATCCTTTATCACTCAGCACTACTTAAAAATAGTTTTATGAAGATGTGAATGTGTAGACACTTTTTTATCTAAATGTGAAGATATTGGTGTTAGATTTTCTTCATTACCAACTCTGAGACACCTCACTTAGCATCTGCTGGTGTGGTATCATGAGGTTCAAATGATTCTGTAGAATGAATAAAGATGTACATGGTAGTTTGCTTAGCAGCTACCACTTTTGCTCGATACAGTTTATCGTAGCAAACTTGGATGTCATTTAATCCACATTAGAAATCAGAGCTTCTTGTCATGTGTGGATCATTGTCATCACATGTTTTAAAAGTGTATTTGCTAGCTTGAATTATTGAGTCAAAATAATCAATATAGCTAACACATACTCAACATCATCTGTATCACATCATCAAAGCCAGCTTCTTTTGTAAGATTCACAAATGTTTCTTTTATTCCTGAAACCAACTCTTGACCTTCGCAAATGCTCTACACCATATATGATAATGAAGGCTTCCAAACAGAATTCATATATTTTAATAACTTTGTAAGAAACAACCTTGATATTATCTATTGTAATTTCATGTTTCAGTCTTCCCACAATTGCTTGATTGTTGCATCATCACTAGCATCTGACCCCATTACTATGTAAGACATAACTTGCTGCAAATAGCATTTTAATAGCTATAGCTCTCTAGTACATTGGTTGAAGAATGGTTCAATGTCTTCCATATTAGTGGGATAACCTTGGGAAATATTCAATAATAGAAGAGCACTGTTAGGTTGTTTTGGGTGCAGTATTTCACAATTAGTGGTGACAGAGCAACCAAAAACTTCTATTTCACTCATGCCTTCTTATTCCAAACCCAAAGCAGAGGTAACGAACTTTACAAGATGACTTGAAAGGCTCTGGTATTTTGGGAACAGTACACTTAAAGTTGTTTCAATTTCTAGCCACCTCCTAGACTGCCACTGAGCAGCAGAGAGAAATGTCCCATTACACATCTTAAACCCAGTAGCCTGTTACTTTTCACAAGAAAAAAAACAAACTTGTCATCATTGAACACTTGCACACGTCTGAGAATGTCGTTGCAACTACAATATCTGCACTTTCCAATTTTGCTACTGAGTTTTATTTTATGCAAACTTGTAATTTTTTTATATCTCTCAAATGAGCTACTGATTGCTTTAAATTCAAATTGTACCGTTTCATAATCTATAGCTATTGTCTCCTTTTTAAATCATTAAACAATGTAGAGCTTTCCTCTGTATGATAATAATTGGCAAGAATGAGAGCTTGTGAGTATGAATGTCTATTTAAACAGTTAAAAGTATTTCTATTTCCTGTAATACTGCATCATGTACTTCTGTCATGCGTTCTATACAGAATGAGTGACCAATGAGTGACTGAGACATTTTTTCCTTATCTTTTTGTATGTAGATAGTGCTTATAAGTGATGTGGGCAATGTCATGCTCACACGTCTTTTAATCTTCCACCTTCTTCAGTTCTCCTAATAATCTTCAGGCTTTTTTTTTCACTGTCTCTTTCCCGCAATCACTTGCAACCCATTTTGGAGCCATGATAAGTTATTACTGTACACTATTTGTAGAGTGCAGTTTTCTGCATGCCACATGTGAGGAGCGATCTTTTAACAGTGTAATATGTTTAAATAACTTAAAAAATTGTACTATATATTTTGCTCACATGAGTGAAATGTTATAGGTAGTAGGTCACATTGTAATTGTTAAATGACAAGCAGAAACAAAATTAGATGGTCCCTGAATACTCATATTTGTATGTAAGTGATCCACCAAGATCCTGGTAAGCTTTTTTTCCCTCCAAATATTCTTTATTGTAATTAAACAGAATAAATAACAATTATTTTGTAGATATATATTCAAACAAAAATGTATATAATATTTCATCACAGTAACATCAAATCAAAAAAAAAAAAATGACTATGGTTCTTATATTATTATATATTATTATATATTATTGTTCTTATATTATTAATTTATTTATTTTGTCTATTTTCAGTGTCCAAATGTTCCAACAGGATATCATTTTTTTTACTTTTCATCATTCCAATAGAGCATGTTTTATAATTCCAGATACATAGCAGCATTTATCGTTAAATGATGGGTTTCATTTTTGTATTCTTACTGGACTAAGATACCATCTCATTAATGTTGTGTTGGCATTTTTTCTTAAAGTTATATTAAGTGAAGAATTATTTAAATTTCTAATGATTTTGTCCAATTGTTTTTCGCTAAGAGAAATATTATGTTTATTTTCCCAAGATGTCATATATGGTAATTTAGTATTTGTATTTTAAAGTAATTATAAATAATAGAGATTTTTTTTTACTATTAGAATTATGTATACAACAGTTTTCAAATAGTGTTTTAACTGCTAAAAATGTGTTTTCATAATTTAATCTATAGTTTGATTTATTGTATCTAAATAGTAGTATTACATAGTATTTAAGGTTGAAAAAAGACTTTCAGTCCATCAAGTTCAACCTTTTAAGATCTCCTCTGATCTGCAATATGCGGATTAACTATTAACTAATTAGTTGTATAAAAAAGAAAATAGGTTTCATTTGGTTAGTCTTTCTTCATAACTTAGCCCCTCCATTCCCCTTATTAGTTTTGTTGTCCTCCTCTGTACCTTTTCCAGCTCTAAGATGTCCTTTTTATGAAGTGGTGCCTAAAATTGTACTCCATATTCCAAATTAGGGCATACTAGAGATTTGTATAGTGGCAGAATTATATTTGCTTCCCTGGCTTCTATACCCTTTTTAATACATGCTAATATTTTGTTTGCCTTTGCAGCTGCTGCTTGGCTTTGAGCACTGTTACCTAGGTGGTTGTCCACAAGCACTCCCAAATCCCTGTCAATATCTGATACACCTAGATTTGCTACATTAAGATTATAAATTGCATGGCTTTTTTTCCTTCCCAGATGCATAACTTTACATTTATTCGTATTAAATCTCATCTGCCATTTAGATGCCCATTCCTCAATTTTATGTAAATCCCTTTGGAGGGAAAGCACATCACTATCTGATTTAATTACCTTGCACAACTTCATGTCATCAGCGAAAATGGAGACACCACACTCCAATCCTACCTCTAAGTCAATAATAAATATGTTAAAAAGGAGAGGACCTAATACTGAACCCTGAGTAACCCCACTTACCACATTAGTCCAATCGGAGTATGTTCCATTTACAAAAACCCTTTGCTTCCTGTCTTTTAGCCAGCTCTCAATCCATGAGCAGATATTTACTGCAACTCCTGTATCTCTTACTTTGCACAATAGTCTCCCATGTGGCACTGTATCAAAAGCCTTTGCAAAATCCAAAAAGACTACATCCACTGAGTTGCCTTGATCCAGGTTCCTACTAACCTCCTCATAGAAACTAATTAGATTTGTTTGACATGACCTATCCCTCATAAATCCATGTTGACTCCTATTTATAATCCTGTTCAAATAGACATATTCCTGTATATTATCCCTTATTAACTCTTCTAAAAGCTTCCCCACTACAGAAGTGAGGCTCACTGGTCTATAATTCCCCGGATTTGCTCTTGCTCCCTTTTTAAATATAAGTATCACATCAGCTTTTCTCCAGTCAGTGTTGACTGAATCTTGAAAAATTAAATATAATGGTTTAGCTATTACAGAACCCAGTTCCCTTAGTACCATTGGATGTATTCCATCAGGACCCGGGGCATTATTAACATTTATTTTTTCCAACCTCTTTTGGATTATTTCCTGTGTAAACCAATTATTTGGCAAAGGTAGTGTAGCCCCATTATGTTGCCGTGTCCCAACCACTGGTACCTCCCTTGTGTATACTGAAGAAAAGAACCTATTTAGCTCATCTGCCTTTTCCTGGTCACTAATTATCAGACGGCCTGTGTCACATTGTAATGTTCCTATAGCTTCCTTCCTCTCCTTCTTCCCATTAATATACTTTAAAAATATTTTAGCATTAGTCTTACTCTCTTTTGCAATTAATTTTTTATTTTCTATTTTAGCCAGTCTAATCGCGCTTTTGCAAGCCTTGTTGATTTCCTTGTATTCCTGTAAAGCAGTCTCTGTCCCCTCTTGTTTGTATAATGTAAATGCCTGTTTTTTACTCCGTATCTTGATCTTTAAATCATTGTTAAGCCACATTGGATGGGATTTACTCCTTTTACTTTTATTCCCACACAGTATATGCCGATGTGTATGTATATTTAGTAAGGATTTAAATGTTGTCCATTTATGTTCAGTATTTTTACCTGCCAGTTCTCTATCCCAGTCTTTACTTTGTATTGCTGCCCTTAGACCGTTAAAATCTGCCCTTTTAAAATTAAGAGTTTTCGTTGGCCCCTTAAAATTTTGTTTATTTAATTCAATCTCAAATGAGACTGTGTTGTGATCACTGTTTCCCAAAGGTTGCCCTATTCCAACATTTGATACTATATCAATATTATTTGTGATGAGTAAATCTAAGATAGCTTCATTTCTAGTAGGCTCTTGTACAACATGGGCCAGATAATGATCCCTGAGTGTACTCAAGAACCTGCTCCCCTTAGATGAACTGCTGGTCTCATTTATCCAGTCTATTTCAGGGTAATTAAAATCTCCCATTATTAGAACTTGCCCATGCTTAGCTGCATTTTCAATCTGTAACAATAATTGTATTTCCTCACTTTCAGCTATATTTGGGGGTTTATAGCATATTCCTACTAATATTCTTTTGGAATTTGCTGCTCCGCTATTTAACTCTACCCACAAACATTCAGCTTTATCACTAGGTCCACCATAAATATCTTCTCTGACTATGGACTGACTCATGATTTTTATTATTGTCTACAAAATTTCAGTGGGAAAAATAAAGAATATAAAATAATATATTTGTATAAAGTTTTCCTCCTTTGCACTATAAATCTGCCCTCCCTTTTCTTTGAAGTCCCTCCTTTTATTTAAACTCCACTTTTACTAGAATTGCACTTGATACTGAAAATGTTTGCAAGCTCACAAGTTCGCCCCTTCTCCTGTTTATATTAACTTCTGCCTTCTCACCTGGACACAATTAGTGCACTCTGCAATTTATCAGCCATTACTTGTAAGGTAAATCCACTTGCAAACCCCCTTAAAACAGCTCACAAACCTTTTATACTAGTTTACCAGTCACGCCACACCCCTCTCACCTGGGCACAATTAGTGCACTCTGCAATTTATCAGCCTTTACTTGTAAGGAAAATCCACTTGTAAACAGGCCCCAAAACAGCTCACAAACCTTTTATACTAGTTTAGCAGTCATGTCACACCCCTCTCACCTGGACACAATTAGTGCACTCTGCAATTTATCAGCCTTTACTTGTAAGGTAAATCCACTTTTAAACAGGCCCCAAAACAGTTTACAAATCTTTTATACTAGTTAAACAGTCAAGCCACACCCCTCTCACCTGGCACAATTAGTGCACTCTGCAATTTATCAGTCTTTACTTGTAAGGTAAATCCACTTGTAAACAGGCCCCAAAACAGCTCACAAATCTTTTATACTAGTTAAACAGTCAAGCCACACCCCTCTCACCTGGCACAATTAGTGCACTCTGCAATTTATCAGCCTTTACTTGTAAGGTAAATCCACTTGTGAAGCCATTCTTTATGTTGAGATGTAATTTTTTTTTTTTATAGATCTAGAGACCATGTAGACATTTTTACATTGTGGGGCATTTTTTATATTGATTTTGAATTTAAAATGTTCCACAACACTTGTTGTATCAAAATATGTTATTCTTTAGAACTTTTTTCAATTTCTTCCCAACATGGTGGTAAGTTTTTGATAAACCATTTGGTCAATTGTGCCAATCTAGTTGCTTTTTAATGTGTTAGAAGATCAGGAGTTGATAATCTGTCTTTTTTCTTGGAAGCTATTATTGTAGATCTGTTTACTCTTGGCTTTTTATGATTCCAAATAAAATGGAAGATTGCTTTGTGTAGTTTTAATATGTCATTAGTTTTAACTGCTGTTGGAATTGTCTGAAATAAATACATAACTTTGGGTAGCATATTTATCTTTACTGTTTTAATTCTGCCTGGCCAAGAAATGTTATAGCATAGATTTTTAAGTATATTTGGATAGTTCACGTTATAGGCCAATTTACTTAATTTAGGGATATAAATACCTAGGTATTTTATGTAATGTTGTGACATTAAAAGAAAAACCTTAGGTCTTAGAAGGTATATATTGAAGTTAAGAAGGTCACTAGTTAAAAATAATATATTCACTCGATAACGATAATAATATAGAGTGAATTCATTCACACTGGTTATATAGTCATGAGAAGGTGGGGGCAAAGGGACATAATATTGTCAAGAGATATGATGTTTGTATATTGTACTTTTGGAATTAAACTTGCTAGTTTTTTATATAAAGATGCAATTGATAATAATTGAAATAATTGAATTTAAAAATTGGTATAATATTGTTAAAAGTATATTAGAGATAGTAATTGATATCTTAACAAAGAAGAGTTGTTCCTCACCTAGAATGTAATACTAACTGGTTACTGTAATAGTCTAATGCAATTATATTTCAATGGTCTGGCTGAAACATCTGTGGGCTTAGTTAACTAACAATCACTGTGGCGATAAACTTGGTTTGATTTAAAGTGAGGTCCCGACATTTCCCTACATCAATATGATTGCTTTGTTAACCAGCTGGGTAGTTGTACCCAGTTTGGTTTTTTATGTTATTTTTGTTGTTAAGGTTGATTTGAATGGTATGATTGTTTGTTTGGTTCCAAGGAGTAATTTGGTTCCTTTTCGGGAAATCAAAAGAAGGTTTAACAAAGGGTGCAAAGTTAAGGTCATATTAAATCTCTTATGGGTCTCAAAATAATCTCACATAACGTTATTGAACTGAACTCTCCCTCTAAAAGTAAGATTGCCTTTTTAGATTATATTAAAGCTGGGGCAGACATTATCTGTCTCCAAGAGACGGACTTAAAAAAAGATTCCACACACTATGGGCCTCATTCTATTACCGGCCGCAGCCGCTGCGGGGCCGCAAGGACATGCCGCAAGCTTTACGGCTATTCTATTCCCCTCCGGCCAGGGACTCCGGCAGGCTTGCGGCCGGCGCCTTGCTATCTCTTGAGGCCGATCGCGCCGGAGGAAAGCCTTTGATCTAAAGCGGCCGCAAGGAAATGAGCCGTAAGAAAAGCCTGGTTGCGATTCTATTGCACCGAGAACCCTGTCTGCAAAGCTAAAAACGAGCCGCAGCTTACTTGCAGCAAACAGGTCCCGCTAGCACTAATTAAGCACATAAAATAGCTCAAATAAAGCCATCCTGCACTTTGAGAAGACTATAAAGTGATATTCGGTGTTAGAAAAAATAGCACATAATTACCCGATACTCAAATCCGTAAAATATTTTATTTTTAATATACGTCAAATATCCATGTAAAAAGTCCAGAGTGCTTGGAGCACCTCAGACACGCCCACGCCGCAGCCGGAAAATAAACAGTTAATTCGAACTCGGGTTTGGGCTAATGTGCAAGCTTGAGAGTGGGTTACTTTTAATCCTCATGTCCCCCAATATGATCCCTAGCATTTACAGAGCTGTACAGTGCAGGCTTGAATTTATTTTTGCGTTTTTATATTTCAGAGCTTACGGCCGGTTCCAAGATATGCGGCCTGCCGTAAGGGGAGATCCTTGCGGGGCCGTATAATAGGATCGCGAGTTAACTGAACCCCCGCAAGGAATCGCAGCCTTACGGCCGATTTACGGCCGGTAATAGAATGAGGCCCTATATGAGTAATAAAAAGTATAGTAAAAGCTAGAGGAGTATCTGTTTTTTTTGGTAATAGTTTAAAGGTTCAGGAACAATTGACAATAATCAATCCAAATGGCAGGTTTATTATTTGGATGGGATTAGTGAACAATAGACTGGTACCAATAGCTAATGTCTATGGCCCTCATTCTATTATCGGCCATAAATCGGCCGCAAAGCTATCACCTTACGGCCAGCCGTATATCTTGCAACCGGCCGTAAGCTCAGAAATCTTTAAAAGCAAATATATATTCAAGACGGCACTGTAAAGCTCTGTAAATGCTAGGGATCATAATGGGGGACATGAGGATTAATAGCAACCCCCTCTCAAGCTTGCACATCAGCCCAAATCCGAGATTTCATTAACTGTTTATTTTCTGGCCGCAGCGTGGGCGGGTCTGAGGTGCTCAAAGCCCTCTGGACTTTTTCCATGGATATTTGACATAAATTTAAAAAAAATTATTTACAGATTTGAGTGTAGGGGAATGTTGTGCTATGAATGCTAACACCTACAATCACTTTATAGTCTCCTCAGAGTGCAGGATGGCTTTATTATGTGCTTATTTGTGTGCCTGCGGGACCTTTTTGCTGCAAGTAAGCTGCGGCTCGGTTTTAGCCTTGCAGAGAGGGTTCCCGGAGCAATTGAATAGCAACCGGGATTTGCTTGTGGCCGAAACTCTTGCTGCCGTTTAAGATCAAAGGCTTTCCTCCGGCGCGTGCGGCCGCAAGGGATTACAAGGCGCCGGCCGCAAGCCTGCCGTAGTCCCCGGCCGGAAGGGAATAGAATAGTCAAATAGCTTGCGGCCGATCCTTGCGGCCCCGCATCTCTTACGGCCGATAATAGAATCAGGCCCTATGTCCCTAATAAGAATCAAATTAAATATTTGAGATGTTTTTTGGGGAAAATTCAAAAGTTTAGGATGGGAATTACCATTCTCTGTGGATACTTTAACATGGTTCTCAACACTACCATGGATAAACAGGGAATTTATAAGATTAAAACAGAAGCCCAAAATCTTACGATATCCAGGCAGTTTTCAGAACAAATCAAAGCGTTAAACTTCAAATTTTTCTCCAATAGGTTCCAAACGTGGTCAAGGATTAATTACAATTTTACAGATTTGGATACCCTAAATCAAGTAGTCAATACTAAAACTGAATTAACTCCATGGTCAGATCATAATATGATCAGTTTTTGCCTGGAGGATAAAAGTTCATTAAAGAAGAAAAAGGATTGGAAAATAGATTTGACGCTCCTTTACCTGAAGAGAGAATCCATGGAATTTTTAAAAATAAATATACAATCAGTAAGGCCTATATTTGTGGCCTTTTAATCGCTAAAACTGCAGACATATATAAAAAAATGGGGGAAACCCCTGAGGGAAATTTACATTGACCTGTATTAACTTCACCAACTTAACATAAGAACCCCCAATAAGATATATGAGACGAGTATCAAGGAAATGAATAATCAGATAAATAAAATTTTACACATACAAGCTGATAACCTGATATGGAAATACCAGCAAAATAATTTTATGTTTGGTAATAAAAATGGTAAATTTTTGGCCAATAGATTAAAGAAAAATAGGTCACAAAATCATGTTTCAAAAATGTATGGCCTAGATGGTAAGATACAAACCTGTCCTGAAAACGTTGGAGAGATGTTCTTTGATTTTTATCACAAATTATATAATCTTAGGGAAAATCCATTACAGTATAGACCAAGGCCCTCATTCTATTATCGGTGGTAAATCGGCCGCAAAGCTGTGATTCCTTGCGGGGCTCCAGTTACCTTGCAATTCAATTATACGGCGCCGCAAGGATATCCCCTTACGGCCGGCCGTATATCTTGCAACCGGCCGTAAGCTCAGAAATCTTTAAAAGCAAAAATAAATTCAAGACGGCACTGTAAAGCTCTGTAAATGCTAGGGATCATAATGGGGGACATGAGGATTAATAGCAACCCCCTCTCAAGCTTGCACATCAGCCCAAATCCGAGATTACATTAACTGTTTATTTTCCAGCCACAGCTTGGGTGGGTCTGAGGTGCTCCAAGCCCTCTGGACTTTTTCCACAGATATTTGACATAAATTAAAATAAAATGTATTTACGGATTTTAGTGTAGGGGAATGTTGTGCTATTAATGCTAACACCTACAATCACTTTATAGTCTCCTCAGAGTGCAGGATGGCTTTATTATGGTTTGATAATGTGCTTTGATTGTGTGCCTGCGGGACCTTTTTGCTGCAAGTAAGCTGCAGCTCGGTTTTAGCCTTGCAGAGAGGGTTCCTGGAGCAATTGAATAGCAACCAGGATTTTCTTACGGCCGAAACTCTTGCGGCCGTTTAAGATCAAAGGCTTTCCTCCGGCGCGTGCGGCCGCAAGGGATAACAAGGCGCCGGTCGCAAGCCTGCCGGAATCCCCGGCCGGAAGGGAATAGAATAGGCAAATAGCTTTTGGCTGGTCCTTGCGGCCCCGCATCTCCTACGGCCGATAATAGAATGAGGCCCCAAGTGATTTAGATATCAGGCCTTTTTGGATAATATCCAGTTTCCTAGACTATCGGAAGGTAATATAGACTTTTTAAATAAAGATATTATAGAATCTGAGGTAGCGGGAGCCGAATAAGGCTCCACGGGTCGATGGCTTTGACCAACTCTTCTGTCACCAGAAGTAAAGCTCCATCTGTGTGAGGTATACAATGAGATAAAAAAACTCAGGAAAATTACTGTTGGATCTATTGGAGACTAAAATCGTTCATATCGCCCTATTTCCCTCATTAACCTAGATATGAAGTTGTATTCCAAGATACTAGCTAATCGTCTGAAAGAAGTAATCTCAGTTTAAATTCATCAAGATCAAACAGGCTTTATAACTGGTCGTAAGGCAAATTATATCCCCACGTTGATCCGGTCTTTAGTTGCTGAGAAGGCTTTTGACAGGGTCAACTGGGGTTTTTTGAAAGAGGTCCTGCAGAGGTTTGATTGGGGGATTTTGCGAGCAAAGTAGGCATCCTATATTCAAAGGCGTTCATTTGTGGTGAAGAGTATGAAACAAGGAAATTTACGATTAGAAATGGAACCCGTCAGTGCTGTCCTTTGTCTGCCCTACTGTTTATCCTTTTTTTGGAACCATTATCTATACTTATACGAGATTCGCAGGAGTTTGAGGGAGTGGTGATAGGGAAGGAGGAATACAAATGTATGTCATGTGCAGAGTTACAAAAGATTCTTGTTGAATTTGGTCAGGTTTTCTATTTTAAGGTTAATCTTGCCAAATCTGACTCTATAGATATGGGAGTAGCAGGGGGACAAGGGATTCCCTGAAAAGGGATTATTCATTTAGTTGGAGATCGATTTTCTTGGTACATCTGGGAATAAAATTCTCATTTTTAGCAAAAAATATGTTGGTGGACAACTTAGGTGACCTAAAGAAAGATATTAAGAGGATCCTGGCAGATTGGAGGAAGTTAAAATTTGCTTGGTTAGCCAGAATTTTGTCCGTTATTATGAATATAATTCCAAAGATAATCTATTTTATGAAATGTGTTCAAGGATTCCTCCCACACAGGTGTATAAAATCTTTACATGCTCTAATTGATGATTTTTTTTATCTCAGGAGAAGACCCAGGATCAAGCGGACTATAGCCTATTCGAAATTTGATAAGGGTGGGTTGGGGGTTCCGTGTATAAAAAAAAATATGAGAATATAGCTACTGTCCAAGTCATCAGTTGAAGTAATTAATATAATATGTCCAGATGGATAACATTAGAAAAAGACCTATTGGGAGATAACCCTATCCAGACCATCCTCTGGTATCCCACTCTCCATCTCAATCTCAATATAGTTAAAAGGTTGCCTAGATTTATTAGACCTGCTTTAAAACTATGGTACATGGTTAGAGAGGAAAAGGATTTAGTGCGATTTCCCTCTCTAACGGCTTTAATTGAAACTATAATGCTACAAGAAAATCAAGCAGTAATAACATTATTAAAATTAAAGGATTTGTCTTTGTTAATGATCTATATAATAGCAAAAACCTTTGCTCATTGAAAGAACACCAGATAAAATATGAACTGAAATATTTATTATTTTTATGAAGACTTAAAAAACATCTTGCATAGATTTGGATATACATCTCTAAATATGCCGAAACTAACGAAAATAGAGTTACTGGGTATAAAAAGGGAGAGAGGTCTTTCCCTCTCTTATTGTAATAGAATCTTAGAGGAAAGCATATCATTTTCCAAAAGTATAGGCATTGAGGGTTGGGAGAGAGAACTTAAGGTGACACACATACTCTGACCAAGTTTGGGTTAAGGTATTCAAGGAGGTGAAGAGGTCAGCTATCAACTCCTCATATATTTTAATTCTTATGTAGATAACTAATGTTGGAAAGGTTGTGGCCTGGAAGGGTCGGCCATTCATCTCTGGTGGGACTGTCATAAAGTGAAAGATTATTGGCATATAGTTTGTACCAAATTGTCCAACATACTAGGGACACTGATTTTGTGTACTCCATCAGTGGTACTGCTTCAAATGAATCTTGATTATTTACCAATTGATGATAAATTGGTGATTATTTATATTCTATTGGTAGCTAAATCTCTGTTGGTTAAGTATTAGAATAAACAAAAAGTTCCCTCATGGTCTGAGTTGGAAAATGGAATAGATAACAATAGAGAGTTAATGAGTAGCCCAAATACCTGGTCTATTTATAACAGCAATAGGACCTTTAAATGGTCTAAATGGGAAAAATATTTAAATGCAAGGTCTATTAAGGAATAACAAATAATTTGGTTTACATCTGCAACCACAAGTTGGCTGAGAAGTAAACTTCCTGTATTAGATTACAGTTTATAATTTGTAATAATCTCATTGGTCATTGGAATCATGTGTGTTTGGTTAATTTATATCTGATCTATATCAGAATTGGATTCTCTAACCTAGTGTTTTTTTGTGTTTTATGATTGTATTTATGTATTGTAAATTTTTGTACTGTCTGAAAATTTTTGAAAAAAAAAAAAAAGAAAAATGTAGTTCTTTTAATATTTTAGATTCCTTTGGGAGTGAGATATTTAATGCTTTACTTTTAATTGTATTTAATTCTGGTCAACTTTGAAGTGGTCCATGGAAAAAAAAAATTGTGAGCCACTGTTATATGATATGTTTATCGAAATAGTCATATGGAAATATATTCTTGTTGTTTTAGGAGATGCTACAATGTATAAACTGATGGGAGAGTAATGGATTATGATATTATCACAATTTTAACATAATGTGAACACTGGATTATATAGGAAACTAAAAGCAAACTGTAAAAGACAATCCTGACTGATTCTGTAAAACATGTTAATGTGCTATTTCACTTGACCTGAGTAAGGGAGAACCTTATGTAATGTGACCTTGTTACTTGTATTTATCTAAAGCTGTATAAGAAGCATGTGCCTAGAGGTGCTTGAACATCTGTTTATTAATCCTGCTTGATTAATTCTTACTTTCTAGTTAAGACATTGGCCTTAATTTTCTCATTACAACTGTTAGCAGTTGTCTTTTTAAATACTTACATGTGTCTGTTAGGGAATTAAATTGGTTTACTTTGCTTAAAGCATTATCTGTAATACATTAGATAGCAAATGTATCTATAATAGTATTTAAACAACTTTATTTGTACACTGCATCTTGCTTATTGGTAAATGTTGGAATATAGCATTATAGTATGTTATTCAATTGAGGTTCCAAATACTTCTACAATAGGTCAGAGGTCAGTATGTCATCCAGAATATATTTTTGATTCTTTGAGGTATGTGACCAGTTTCAGGTTCTGTCAATGTTTACACAGAAAATGTGAAGTAATACGATAACTCAAAGAATTAGAACTGGAGAAGTGAATTCAGATCTATCCTGTTATGTGCACGCACGGCACAGGAAGCCTCCTAGCGCTCACTTCCCGCATCCTGATGCAATCCCTAAACCCCTAATTCTAAGCCCCTAACCCTAACCCCCTACACCCGTTGCTGGCCCTAACCCTAACCCCCTACACTAGTTACCGCCCTAACCCTAAATCTAACCCTCTAACCCTAAGTTCATAACCCTAACCCCCTACACCCCTTGGCAGCCCTAACGCTAACCCCCTACACCACTTACCGGCCCTAATCCTAAACCTAACACTCTAACCCTAAGACCCTAACCCCCTACACCCCGTGTAGGCGCAAACCCTAACCTCCTAACCCTCTTAACCTAACCCGAACCCCCTAACCCTAAGTCCATAACCCTAACCCCCTACACCCCTTGCTGGCCCTTACACTAACCCCCTACACCACTTACCGGCCCTAATCCTAAACCTATCCTCCTAACCTTAAGCCCATAACCCCCTACACCACTTACCGGCCCTAACCCTAACCCTAAACCTAACCCCCAAACGCTAAGCCCCAAACCCCCTACACCACTTACCGGCCCTAACCATAGACCTAACCTCCTAACCTTAAGCCCCTAACCCCCTACACCACTTACCGACCCTAAACCTAACCCCCAAACCCTAAACCCCTAAACCCCTACATCCCTTGCCGGCCTAAACCCAAATCTCCTAACCCTCTTAGCCTAACCCTAACCCCCTAAAAGTAACTTCCTAACCCGAACGCCTTACACTACTTACCGACCCTAACCCACTAAACCTTTATTTTTAAATAAAATAAATTTATGGCTCACTGGGAGATCCCCACAGGCCCCAGAGGGCCCCATCAGGTACTTGTGGCCTCTCACAGACTTCTGCAGCCTCCCTCAGCCCCCTGTGGCCCCTCGCGAACCTCTGCGGCCTCCCTCAGCTCCCTCTGGCTCCTGCGGCCCCTCAGACCTCTGTGGCCCTCTGGCCTGCAGTGGACCCTTCTCACCACAGGAACTGGAGTGCAGAACCGGGCAGGTAAGAAATTATTTATAGTACTATAATATATATATATGTTTGTCTAAATGCGTATGTTTATATATATATATATATATATATATATATATATATATAGTTGCAGGGCTGCAATGAGTGCCGCAGGAGCTCATCGCGAGGCCCGTGGGACTTTTAGGCTTGCATCACCCCCGGCTGCATAGGGCTCGAGATGAGCGCCGTAGTCGCTCATCGTGAGGCCCACTGTGTGCAATCCTATGCCTGTCTCTCATCTCCCCTCTGCCTCTCTTTCTTATCTCCCTTCTGCCTCTCTCATCTGCCCTCTGCCTCTCTCTCTCTTATCTCCCCTCTGCCTCTCTCTCTCTCATCTCCCCCTCTGCATCTCTTTCTCTTATCTTCCCCTCTGCCTCCCCCAGAGTTTGGAACATACGGTCCCGGTACCTGGCCCCCACCCCTGCCGGTGCGTTCTTTCTGCAGCGTAGGGACTCCCAAATGACGTCATTGCGTCACTATGCTGAACAGAGGATGTGCCAGCAGGGGTGGGACGCGGTTGCTGTGCTGAACCACCAATGTCAACAGGTACAGAAAGGGGGTGGGGCATGAAACAGAAGGGAGGGAGTGGAGGGGGGAAATGAGATACAGGGGAAAGAGAGAGGAGGGGGGAAATGAGACACAGGGGAAAGAGAGAATAGGGGGGAAATGAGACACAAGGGAAAGAGAGAGGAGGGGGGAAATGAGACACAGGGGAAAGAGAGAATAAGGGGGGAATGAGACACAAGGGAAAGAGATAGGAGGGGGGGAATGAGACACAAGGGAGGGAGAGTAGGGGGGAATGAGACACAAGGGGGAAGGGGGAAATGAGACACAAGGGAGATAGAGGAGGAGGGAACTGAGACACAAAGGAGGAAGTAGACAGGGGGAGAGATTCGCGATAAGCGCAGACGGTGCTCACATTGGGTGACAAACAGCATTGCCAGGCTTAAAATTTTATTCCCATCATTTTTGTTGACGGGCAAGTAGCTGGTATATATATATATATATAGACACAGACCCACATACTTATTAATTTATTTTTCTATATATTTATTATATATTTTATATATGTACTCCATTGAAGTAGGAGGGGGTTTGGAAAATGCAAAAAAATATTATTTTTTTTTTGCACCAAGACCCTCTGTGCACTAGCTCCGCCACTGAGTGGATCCCTGGGATATCTTTAGATAGAGAATATTTGGGGCTCATAGAGGTGGCAGTATTAGCCCCTAAATTGTATCAGATATGAGTAGTGAAGCCCCATAACCAGATATTAGGTTTATAATACCATCAGATCTAGTGATGTCGCGAACATAAAAATTTTCGAATGCGAACCTCCACAAATGTTCGCGAACCGGCGAACTGCCATAGACTTCAATGGGCAGGTGGATTTTAAAACCCACAGGGACTCTTTCTGGCCACAATAGTGATGGAAAAGTTGTTTTAAGGGGACTAACACCTGGACTGTGGCATGCCGGAGGGGGATCCATGTCAAAACTCCCACGGAAAATGACATAGTTGATGCAGAGTCTGGTTTTAATCCATAAAGGGCATAAATAACCTAACATCTCCCTCCATCATCATCCTCCCCAATATCTCTTTACCCCCTCCCTCATCATCCTCCCCTGTGTCTCTTTCCCCCCTTCCTCATCATCCTCCCACCTCCCTTATCATCCTCCCCTGTATCTCTTTACCCCCTCCCTCATCATCCTCCCCTGTGTCTCTTCCCCCCTCCATCATCATCCTCTCCTGTGTCTCTTTCCCCCCTCCCTCATCATCCTCCCCTGTGTCTCTTTTCCCCCTCCCTCATCATCTTCCCCTGTGTCTCTTCCCCCCTCCCTCATAATCCTCCCCTGTGTCTCTTTCCCCCCTCCCTCATCATCCTACCCCCTCCCTTGATGATTAGGGGGGAAGAGACACAGGGATAAGTGTGAGGGGTGTTAGGGTAAGGGGTGTTAGGGATAAGGGTGAGGGGGTTAGGTGTTAGGAAGAGGGGTGTTAGGGCTAAGTGTGAGGGGTGTTAGGGTGAGGGGTGTTAGGTATAAGTGTGAGGGGTGATAGGGTGAGGGGTGTTATGGATAATTGTGAGGGGTGTTTGGGTTAGGTGTTAGGGTGAGTTAGGTGTTAGGGATAAGTGTGAGGGGTGTTAGGGTTAGGGTAAGTGGTGATAGGGATAAGTGTGAGGGGTGTTAGGTCTTAGGGATAAGTGTGAGAATGTTAGGGTTAGGTGTTAGGTTGATGGGTGTTATGGATAAGTGTGAGGGGTGTTAGGGTTAGGGGTGTTAGGGATAAGTGTGAGGGGTGTTATGGTTAGGTGTGAGGGTGAGGAGTGTTAGGGATAAGTGTGAGGGGTGTTAGGGTGAGGGGTGTTATGGATAAGTGTGAGGCGTGTTAGGGTTAGGGTAAGGCGTGTTAGGGATAAGTGTGAGGGGTGTTAGGGTTAGGGTGAGGGGTGTTAAGGATAAGTGTAAGGGGTGTTAGGGTGAGGCATGTTAGGAATAAGTGTGAGGGGTGTTAGGTCTTAGGGATAAGTTTGAGGGGTGTTAGGGTTAGGTGTTAGGTTGATGGGTGTTATGGATAAGTGTGAGGGGTGTTAGGGTTGGGTGTTAAGGTGAGGGGAGGATGATGATAAGGGGGGAAGAGACACAGGGGTGTCCTTGCAGCAGAGATCAAAAGAGTCCTTCAGGAATGTATTGCACACTGTGTACAGTAGCCTAGCTATGGTTTTCCCTATTGATGCAGTATCACCTACACTCAGCCTCCTCTCAGTAAGACTGCAAGTTAGTTATGATTCCAAAATGGCTGCTGTCCATGAGGTAGAAGGCTCTGGAAGGGAGTGTATGCTGCTGATTGGCTGGAATGTGTCTGCTGACTGTGACATGCAGGGTCAAAGTTTGCTCAATGATAAAGTATAGGGGGCAGGTCGAATATCGCATATGTTCGCAGTTCGCCGCAAACGCGAACATGCTATGTTCGCCGGGAACAGTCCGCCGGCGAACTATTCTCGACATCTCTAATCAGATCTGATGCTTGTTTGCTTCTCAGAGACATTTTTACTGCCTCTACCATTAAGTACACCGACAGCCCTATTGAATTCCCCCAACAGGAAAACCTGTAGCCTGTAACGGAGCCCGCTAGACTTCCTGCTATTAAATTGGGCTCTTGCAGCTACCCGTAAACAATCTGCGGGTTACATCAGGAAAAACCTTACGGGATGTCAAAATCAGAACTCCGTTGCTGCAAAGCCTTTGATCTGTCAAGCCCGTAAATGTTACGCTTCCAAATAACTATTACATTGCTACGAATCCACTGGTGTTCAAACCTGTAAACTGCAAATGGAGCCAAAAAGCCTACGGGTACAAGAGGACCTGCAAGGGGGTTAAAGTCCGTAGCACTGTAAATGCAAATATCAACACACTACTGTATTTCAGATTAAAGGGAAAGTGATGTTAGGTATTAAAATCAATATCAGAACATTTTCAAGCTCGCAAATCTGCTATATAAAATACTTTTTTTATGTTCCCTTTCCGTGTTATATTGATCCCGGTAATCAATGTGCTAATACATATAATGGAACTCGCATGGACTAGAATATCATATTCACTGATTTATTAATATTGCATTATTTCTGGAATGCAGGTCCGATCATAACTCGTAATTCAAACCCGTAAGCATTAGGCCAACTAGGCAGCCGCCCAGGGGCGCTTCCCTGTGAGGGGCACCACTTCTTAAAAAAATTGGTTCCTGGCTTTAAAAAAAATTAATTGTTGCAGTTCATAGACTGGCTACTAGGGGTAACCACCTAGAACAAGACAGTTACAACAGGAAAGGGAACTTACACTTACAGAAAAGGCAAAAATGGATCTGTGCATACTTTGTGTACTCAATCGCAGGGGCTCCTCCACTTCACTGCCTAGATGCTCCAAAAAAATAGATACGGCCATGCCCGTAAGCGATTGAAATCTAACCTCCATTTTTCAGTGACGTAATGATGATGATCTCTGTTACTATTGTCTTTGTCTAAACCCGTAACGGGTTTGACTAATTGATCATGTTCACAGCCACACATGCAATGTGCGCAAGAATGGTTTACGGGTTTGGATGTCAGCCATGTCTGTTGTGGGCTTGGCTAATTTAATAGCTCTGTAACTCTGCCGAATTTTAAGCCCGCAGGCTTTACGGGTGTACCAGTGCCGCTACAGGCTTGGAATTTAATATGGCCCTCAGTTTTTTTGGACAATCTGAGGACTTAAAAAGCATTTATAGTCAATGTGTATCACTTGGATTTTTTAATGCATTCAGCTTTTGGAAAATTGTAATATGACAGCTGCACATGTATTACAATTTTTTTCGTTTTTACAGCATTCAGCGGGCAGTTCTGGCAGGGCTGCTTTTTATGTGTGATGTAATTGCTAGGTAGGTAGGTATTTGCAAGTAAACTTTACTCGTAAATACTTCCATGTACTGGAAACCATATTTTGCCACTTAAAGGAATATTTTTTTTATATTTTCAGTCTGTATCTATATTGAAACCCAAGACCTCTGATATAGCAAAATATAACTTATAATTAAAAAGATAAGAATATTTCTTTGTAGCATTTAATACATTTGGGATTCATATAAAGGGATTTCCTAAAGTCAAAAAAGCATGATCTGCAAAAAGAGATATTTTATATTCTGTATAAATAGTATAGATATATGAAATGGCAAGGTTCAATCTAATTACCAACTAGAGCTAGGGTCATCATAACCATTGCAAACAATAAGGGATATAAGGGACAACACTGCCAATTCCCATTAAGCAACTAGACATTTGTGAACAGATTCCTGGCCTATGAACATGAGCTATTATTGTAGTATAATGTGCCAAATTTGACTTTAAAAAAAAACACTTATGCCTAATATGTCCAAGAGTGAACTCAGAAAATACCAGCTGCCCTGTCAAAAGCTTTCTCAGTATCCAATGACAGGGCCAGCATCAGAATCCTCTTTTTTTGTATGAAAATATTTCTATGAATTTTCTTGTGCAGTCTGGCCTTTGTCTGACATTTACAAGGCCAGTTTGGTTTTATTTTTAATTATAAATGGTAATAATGAGCACAAAAAAATATTTCTCATGGACAACCTGCTGGGTAGATCATATCATTAACAAGTTTACTGTATAAGGAGTTAAAATCTCTGCAAACTTTTTATAATAGTTGTAAATAAAACCATCATGGCCAAGACTCTTCTTCTTCTTAAATTGTTTGATTGCCCCTATAATTTCTTTCTCAGGGCTTCCAATTCATCAGCATTTTTCATTAGTTAGTTTAGGTAAGTTCAAAGCTTCTAAATACCTTTTATCAGTTGTTTAGAAGGTTTACCATATGGCAAATTAATATTTACAGAGAGCTTCTGCAAAATCTATTCAATAACATCTTGTTAGAGTTTTTGATCCTCTGTCCAAATATTACGCAGTTTGTTTGTAAACATTCTGCTCGGGTTGTCCTATAATAATATTTATTCTGCAATCTACTTAAAGCTAAATCCCCTGTAACTGAAGTGATTTTCTTAATTCTAGTCTTTTTTTTTTATTTCTGTGGCTAAAGCTGTAAACGGTAAATTCAAGAGTTTTACTCTCCAATTCTGCCGAGGCCAGTCCAACATATGTCTCACTAATTGATTGATTTATTTTCTTTATCTCTAATGCTTGTAGATATGTATATATATTAATGGCTACACAGTGATAACATTGAAAATATACGTAATTAACTCTCCTCTCAAAGTGGTTGTAATTCACCTTCCCCTCAGCAATCCGATAGCACCCTGCCTTCACCCTTCCCCAATTCCATATCCTTTATGAACTCATTTGGTCCTGTTACTGAAGATGAAGTCTCTTGTCTTTTTTCAACCTCTCATCTTAAAACTTGTTCATACGATCTTATCCCATCACAGCTGATCACTAATCTCTCTACCACACTTATCCCAGCTCTTACACATCTATTCAAACTTTCCCTAAACAGTGGCAAGTTTCCATCACCTTTAAACCACACCATAATTATACCCATTCTTAAGATACCCTCATCTGATCCAACTTCTGCATATAACAACCGTTTTATCTCTCAACTTCTCCTGGTTTCTAAACTGCTTGAGCGTATAGTTTACAATTGCCTTACCCTATTTATTTCCTCCAACTCACTCCTTGACCCCTTTCATTCTGTCTTCTGGCCCCACACAAACAGCTCACACAGAAGTCACTACTGATTTGTTCACGGCCAAGTCACACTTTCACTTCTCCATTCTAATTCTCCTAGATTTCTCTGCTGCTTTTGACACAGATGACCACCCTTTTCTTATCCTTGTTTCAGCTCTCTTGGCATCTATGACACTGCTATCATATCTCACTTAATACCTAGAAACCCAAACATTTAGTGTATCCTTCTCTGACACCCCTTGTTTGCCTCACCCTCTGTCTGTTGGCATACCCCAAGGTTCAGTACTAGAGCCTCTCCTTTTCTTCATCTATACATCATCCCTTGGTATCCTAATAAAATCTTTTGGATTTCAGTATCATCTATATGCAGGTGACATTCAAATATACCTCTCAAGACCAGTTTCTATTCCTCTTTCTTCTAGCTCAAGTTGCCAACTGCCTCTCTAGCATATCCTTATTGATGTCCAGCTATCAGCTCAAACCCAACATGTGAAAGACTGAGCTTCTTATCTTCCCACCCTCTACCACAGCTTCCATTGCTCAAGCAGCTCTCACTGTCAATGCCATCATCACTTCCACCACCCAGGTCTGGTTTCTTGGGGTACTCCTGGACCCTGCCATCTCTTGCATTCCACACATACAATCAATAACTTAATCTTGTCAGTTTCACCTACAAAATAAACTTTAAAAAAAATTCTTTATCTTACACAAGATACAACTAAAATTCTTATTTACTCTCTCATCATATCTCACCTTGGCTACTGCAACGCTGTCCTTCCTGGCCTGCCCATCACTCGTCTGTCTCCACCCCAATCCATATTGACCACATCTGCTAAACTCATATACCAAACTCAACGCTCAGGATCCACAGCACCCCATTGGTGTTGTTGCCGTAAAAATTAGCCTGAGAAGTGCGAAAAATTGGCCACATTTAAATAAATGTCTAATTAATATAACATGGCATGTCGCAAGTGGCGAATCTACCAGTGGTGCAGATGGTGCAGTGCACCAGGGCCCTCCTCTGGGAGGGGCCCAGTGGTGTGTTGTGTTTTTTTAAATATTTTATTTTTGCATTTAATTTGCATTAAATTGATGTTTGCCTGTTTAAAGAGGAGAAATTCTACTGAAGCTACAAGAGGTTACAGCGTGGAGCAGTTCAGCACACTGAGTATGTATTACAGGGAAAAAGGTTAGAGAGCAAGGGCTGCAAAGTGACAGCAAAGCACAGGGGACACATCTGTGAGATAAGAAAAGGAGATAGGGATTGGTGCTATGTGAGGTGGATGCTGAGAGGGGTGGGGTGCTGTGGGGGGATGGATATATATACTGTATATATTAGGAATGGGTCTTGGGGTGGAACAGCAATGGGTAAGGGCCTTGTGAAAGTTTGCTGTTATGGGAAGGGGTCTTCAGCACGGGAGTAGTTATGGGAAGTGGTCCGGGAGAGGAGCATTGAGTTATTTGGTTCAATGCAAAACATTTTTTACAATCTCCCAGAGGGGGGCAGTTTTATTTTTTCACCAGGGCCCTCCATTTTCTAGCTGTGCCACTGCATGCCATCATGATTTTTAAGTAATCATATGAATCCATGGATTGAATTGTCATTAAGCACATGTTAATAAAATATCTAAGCAATATGTAATATGATTCCGATGGACATCTGTTTGATGAGGATCTTTAGATGATTACTCAACCCATGACACACCCACATTCAGCATGCTTTAAGACATGAGAGATATATAAAGGTATGATTGTTATACGCCTATACAATTATAATACAAATATAATGTATGTTTATTTTCCTAATGAGTAACCAAGAAAAATATAGTGACACATTGTCAGTGATTAATATAAAGATATTCATAAATGTTTATTATATTCAAATAGTATAGTCATGACCTTTTGAAGACCATGCATTAATGTCATTTGTGTGATGCAAAGAGATCCCAAATGCGAGGAGGCTGAATACAAATGAATAGATATCTGTTTATCTACACTTTTATTGTTTAGTTGTTCAATGGTGTCCGACTCTCTGTGGCCCTAAGGACCACAGCATGCCAAGCACATCTGTCAGCCAATGTACCGCATAGCTCCCTCAAGCTCATGTTCATTGCTTCAATTAGCTTACATATCCATCTTCATCCTCTGCCATCCTCTTCTTTGTGTACCTTCAATCTTTCCAAGCAGTCAAGGCAATTTAGTCTTCCCAGATACTGTATGACCAAATGCTTTGAGCTTTACCCTCATGATCAAACCGTCAAGAAAACTATGTGTTTTGATTTCCTGTACTATTGATGGTTGGATCTTCTTGCAGTCCAAATGGCTCCAAACAGTGTCTCCAATACCACATTTCAAAGGCATCAATTCTATGCCACTCAGCGTTCCTTATGGTCTAGCTCTCACATGGTAATACTATAATTCTTATTATACGGTCCTCTGTTGACAGTGTAATATCTTTACTTTTTAATACCTTGTCCAGACTTCCGTAGCTTTCCTCCCAAGAGGCAAACATATTTTAATGTCATGGCTGCAGTCACCCTCTGTAGTCATCCTCTACTTCTTTCCCATGTGTTTGGAAGAAACTGAGATTGCTGTTTGTCATGATCTTTGTCTTTTTAATGTTGAGCAGCAGACCAGCTTATGAACGCTCTTGTTTTCTCCTCATCAACAGGCCTTTAAGTTCCTTCTCACTTTCAGCCATCAGAGAAGTATAATTCGGTGAGGTTTTTGATATTTCTCCCAGCAATATTAATTCTGGCTTTGGATTCATTACACATGATGCATTTTGTGTATAAGTTGAATAAATAAGATGACAATATACAACCGTGTTGCATTCCTGACCGTGGCTGCTTGGTCCACATGGAGATGACCTGAACACCCATATCTTTAAGAACTTGACCCATTTTGTTGTGAGCCACACAGTCAAAAGCTTTAGAATAGTCTATGAGGCAGGAGTGAATGTTATTTTGGAACTCTCTTGCTTCCTCTATATTACAGTAGGTATTGGGATTTTTAACTCTTTTGCCACTGTAAAACCCAACTTGCACATCTGGTAGTTCTCAATTTATATATTGTTAAAGCCAAGCTTGCAGTTTCTTAAGCATTATCTTCCTGACATGTGAAATGAGTGCAATTGTTTGGTAAATGGGGCACTATGTGGGATTACCTTTTTTTGGGACTTTGATTTAGACTGATCTTTTCCGGTGTTTTGACCTCTGTTGAGTCTACCAAATATCACATCATCATCTTATCGGATTTTGAACAGTTCAGCTGGGGATTTTATCAACTCTTGCAGCTTTGTTATCAGCAAGGCATCTTATGGCCCATGTCACTCTACATGAAGTCTGGCTCCAGCTCACTGGACAAGCTATTCAGGTTATCAATGCTGTTAAAATCCTTTTGTATATATATTCTGTTTTTTCCTGACACTTCTTCTTTATCTGTTCTGCTTCTGTTAGCCCCCTAGCATTTCTGTATTTTATCTATCCTACTTTGGCATGAAAGCTTCCTTTGGAATCTGCAATTTAGTTGAAAAGCTCTTGTGACTTTCCCATTCTATTATCTCTTTACATCACTCATTGTAGAATGTCTCCTTGTCTCTTTTTGCTATCCTATGGAATTCTGCATTCAGTTGGACAAATATTTTCCTATCTTGACTACCTTTTGCTTTCCTTCTTTTCCTGGGATATTTTCAGAGCCTCATCATGCAAACAGTTTGACTTCTTAGGTTTCTTTATTTTGGGAATATTCTTTGCTGCTTTTTTCTGGACAATGTCACCAATGTCTGCTCAAAGTTATTTAGGTATCCTATCTATGCCAACAGTTTAATTTGGAACTTTGCAATATGAAGCTTATGATATGAGCCACAGCCAGCTCCAGGTCTTGCTTTTACTAACTGCATAGAGCTACTCCATCTTTGACTACAACGAATATAGTTAGTCTGATATCTATTTTGTCATCTCTGAGGCTGATGGAAGATGGTGTTTACTCTGACCAGAGAATTACCTTGGCAGCATTCTGACCAGCATCATTTTGTACTCAAAGGCCAAACTTGCCCATTATGTTGTGTCACAACCCAGATTGGAGGAAACCACATTTACCCCAAAACCTCCTGTCTTCGGCTACAGCAATACACCCCTTGATATGATTTGGGTCTCCCACTGCCCAGCAAACAAATCATGTCCACCACTCAGGAATCTTAGGATAGCAAGGGTTACAGGCTTAATACAAAAAATAAAAGGCTTTCCTATACCCTCTTATTTTTAGGATAGAGCATTATTCAAGAATGAACACAATACTTAGTTATGTGCATTCAAACAGAGGTCCTTTATTTGGAAAATCACAAAATATTTATAGGGTGGAAAACAATAAGCACAGTGAAACATTAAAATAACTGGGGGAGTGAACACGTCAAATTCCCCACCTGCCTGAATATTAACCAATGAAATAAGCCCTTAGATAGGCATGTTGTTGGTGGGCTTGTATGGAGCCAATCAAAAAGACACAGTAACCCACATTTACACCAATTCAATATATTTATATCCTAGTTCATGGTGTTTAGGATCATGGCTAGGCTGTGGTAACAGCCCTTGAAGAGGAAAACAGGTCCCATGGCCCAGGGTCTACATCAGTTCATAGTGGATCCATAATTATATTTCTTTTTTTTAAATTAATTTTATTAAATTTTACAAAACATACAAAACATCCAGTATGAACAAGGATTCCAGAACCATATATTACACTTTTACAATAGTTTCCCCAGGCATTATCATCCCATTACTAAATGGGTATAGATACCATGGGCTACCACCGTATAAAGCGCAAATGACAGTAACAATCTCTTATTATGCCATATATTCAGTAATACTGAAACAGGATTAATGAGGCCAAATAAAACCTCCCTGCAGTATTACTCGACACAAGGTTGCAGGTCAGGAGCAGTGACAAAATGGAGTCACACTATCAAAATGAGGTGCTGGATACAATGATGGCAGAAGCAGAGAAATGTATCTCTTTCTTCCTTCACATGCTCTTATCTCCAATGTTTACCTGTTAGTTACCTTTAAAATAACATTGTTGCAGTACAGTGCAGTAATCACTGCTACTACTAGCTTGCTTATGAAAAAAAGCCCTTCAGCCAGTAAATAAATCACTTTTATATTTTAGACCATATTTCTGAATCCACATCAATGTTTTAAACATTATAAAAACCCTGAGCCTGTTAAGTCCAAATACTCACATAAATTACTTCTTGTAGGTCCAGGGTACATAAGCAGGGCCTGATGCACAACACTACATTACATGTAACTGAACAAAATGTCATAGCCCTTTTGGCTAACTCGTTATCCCTGTAAAGGCCCTTGAGGTTGGTGGCCCAATGGGATAGTGGCCACAATGGTCCATACAAAGTCCATAATGGGATTTGGCCCTGAAAGGCTGTTCTTTGTTGGGCTCATAATATATAGTACATTTTTTATTGGATAAACATTATAGTTAGAATGACAAACTGGTCCACCTACTTTACGGCAAGAAACACAAACTAAAGCACCGAATGCTATCCTTCATTCAACAATTAATAGAACATAAAGATGCTGAACAAGTGGAAAAGGAAATTAAGTATCTCCAAATGAAACAGCAACATGATCTTATAAAGAAGAAGAAAGAACTTAACACCCTCTCTCAAAATATCAACAATGAACAGATAAAAGAAGAGACAGTGAAAAATCTAAGTAAACTTTGCATTCCACTTCTACCAACAACCAAGCAACCAAAATGACAAATACGCTTCCAGGCCAAACAACAAACACTTTTCCTGAAGACAGCTCAGACAACACAGGAATTATAAACCTACCAAACCACCAATTGACACAACCAATGTTCTCTGTTCTACAAGCACAAAACTGGATAACATCCAACTCTACTCAGACCTGTAAGAATTCTTCGGGAGACTGAGATTGGCAGAATACTTCCACAACAAGGAGAATACCACAACATCATTGTTTTAAAACAACAAGAAAAATAACACATAGGTCACTCCACCACCTAGACACAATCCTAAACAGTTACATAGAAAACTTTTGTCTGAGAACTGCATTCATGGTAACACCCAAACAGGAATTGCACAATCTTTCAATGGAAAGAGCTGCCATAAAGGTTTTAAAAGGAAACCTTAACATCACCATCAAACCAGCAGACAAAAGTGGTGATGTCATTATTAAGAACACTCAGGGCTACATAAAAGAAGGAAACAGACAACTGACAGACAGTACCTAGTACAAGAAACAGTGGTATATAACTTCCAGCTCAGGAAAATTATTCAAACCTTCCCTAAGAATGTGCAGCAAGAATTGAAGCAGATTATATCCACCCATCCTACAATCTGGGACTTTCTACATGCTGCCAAAGATCCACAAACAGAGAGACCAAATGTTACAGATACAGTATGGACACATTAACTGAACATATATCAGCAGCTATATACTGTACAAAACAACACAGACTTTCTCAACAAACTCAGTCAGATTAAAGACCTACTTGCTCACACAATACTTGTCACCATGTATGTTGGTTCCCTTTACAGCAACATCCCACACAAAGATTTAACCAAGGCATACCTTGAGTTTCTTTTAGCACATACTCAGAAATATAACCCTTATACTATTACCAACCTACTGGAAAATATCCTGACACGACTTCAACAAACATATTTACCTACTAATAATGGGGACTGCAATGGGTACCAAAATTGAATCACAAGAAGCCAACCTATTTATCGCCGATTTGGAATAGAGATTCTAATCCACATATGCTAGCAAACCCTACAGATATTACCACTCCATTGATGATTTGTTCATCATATGAACAGAACAAGAAAAAAAATTCAGAGACTTCCACAATCCTTTTAATAGTTTCCACCCATCTATTAAACTTAAAATGGATTACTCTGCAAGACAGGTAAACTTTATGGAAACTACCTTAATCATCACCAATGGCAAACCCCACTCATCTGTATATAGGAAAACTGCAGACAGATGCAGCTACCTTTACAGCTCCAGTTTCCATTCTTCACACACTAAACAAGCTATCATTTACAGCGAAGCCATTAGATACCATTGCATAAGTTCCAACACGGGACCATGATAAACATTTAAAAACACTTTCAGACCTTGTGTAATTACACCTGTTACAAATACAAAACTAAAAAAAAAACGACTTCACATATACCTCTAGTAACCTCTAGTAACTACATACCACCTGGCTCTAGAAGCAATACACAATATATTTAAGGATTTACAGCCACTACTAACAGAGAATGCAGTATTGACACAAAATTGAAAAATATATTCCTTAAGTTTCCCATTTTTACATTTAGACAAATCTGAAACAAAAATTGGTCAGATTGGCCAATGAACTTGCTAACAGAGAAAATGGTACTAAACCTTGTAATAAAACTGCAAACTGTTTCAGCACATCTGTAAAGATGACACAGCCAGTCATAAATCAAGACTATAGCATTAGGTGTTCATGTCCAATTTGGTCTACATAATACAATGTACTTTATGTGAAAGGGGCTGTTACACTGGGAAAACCAGCCAAAGAGCCAAAAGTTACATCTTTACAGAATTTCCACCAAGAAGCAGGTGGACACCATTTTACTCATAATAATCACTACATCCAAAACCTGAAAATCAAAATACTCAGAGGGAAATTCAACAACATCTGGGAAAGGAAAACATTTGAAATTACAATGATCACATTTTCCAACGCTAAAGATGCAGGACCCTGCCACATTCCTTTGCCTGTTTTGTTTTTGTTGTTCTACTCCTTGATATGTAAGGATGTGTACGGTCTTATTACTCTGGTTTTCTCTTATGTAGAGACATGCATACTTGACAGTGTCGGGGTGATATCTGCTCAAGAGTTGTTGATTGGCACTCCAACTGTTTATATGTTAAGTCCACAATTATTTGTAAGGTGGTCCTCCACCAGATCCAAGCTCCTGTGTATGACTTATTGCTGGGGGGTGCAATCTCTGCAACTCTGTCTCCATGTGTAAATAGTGATTCTTGTTTTCTAGGACCATTCTTCACAGCATGCAAAGCATTTCAACCTGTGTGCCTTGCCATCTATTCTAGGATATGATGTCTGTGGTGGTGATGGAGGTCCTTGTTGTCCAGGATGGAGGTGGAAGTGTCCTGTATAGTAGCGGTGGTGGAGTGCCCATAGCATACTGTGTAGCTGCACATCCTGGTGGTGGTAGTGGAGATGGCAGGACCATTGGCATCAGCACAAGCCCTTGGGTCCTACTATTAGGAAGTTCCAGTAGAAGGGTTAATCTGGGAGAGAAGAAGGGCTGTGGGATCAAAGACCACCCTGGAAGCGGATGATCCAGCAAGTGAATAAATTACCCACATGTATTCATCCCCATCCTTCTCATAGGATTTTTCTTCCTTTTGTTGCTCCTCCTCTTGCAGAACTGGCTGCTCTTCCAAAGGATTACTTGGGGGTGGGAAAAATTTGAAGTTTGATATTAGAAATTTGAAGACTAACAATTCACATGCAATGATCATATAATCTGTGTTGTTATGTTAATCACTTCAAAATGTGTTGAATATTATTATATTATTGCAGGGCCATTGAAGGCAGTTTTGGTGTTTTTATTAACAAAATAAAGATACATTGCAATACATGTGCAGCAGGCAAAAACAACAGGTATAGGAATATTCTGCTGCAAAAGCTTTGATGTATTTTCTTTGTTAGTAAAGAAGATATACATATCATCTCAGTTGGATATTGTTAACATTAACAATATCTCATTTTGGTTTGGGGTTAATTTATTGTATTATGACTGTTTGAATTATAATATCAGATGCTATATTTCATGTGAAAATTACTGTTAAGTAATTCTCAGCATATACATTGTATGTGTGTTATTTATGTAACCCATGGTTTACAGAGCATTTCTCTTAATGATGTAGGACATTGAATGTGTTGTGCTGATATGTTTGTAGTAAACTTAGGAGATGATGTGCAAGTATGATTAGTGGTGCAGATAATAACCTTGAAGGGTCTCATGCCATTCCATGTCCAATAGCTCATTGATGCCAACTATATCAAGCCCCAAAGTAGTTGTTCCCATTAGTTGTATCATACAAAATCTGGTGCACCGGCGCCTGTGGCACTAGCACTGGGCCCCTCTTTAGCCATCTTTTTCTTGAGTATCCCCTGGCAATAATTATACAGGTGTTTGCGCTCTTCAAATCATGGAGATGGCCACTCATAGCACTAACCTCTTCTGCAACCTTTCATCACATACTTGCCCGCTTGCCAGGTTCAGCCCCCATATTGCCATAGATAATATACAACCTATTATGGATTATGTTGAGGAGTACCATAAACTACTCATTGGAGTAGTTGGGTGACGTATGTTTTCCTACATCCTCCTGACCCTGACTGTCCTGGGAATCTGGCCCTCCCCCAGCTTACCCTGAGGCCTGGCCCTCCACAGTTCTCATTCCACTACTAGGTCCAGTTACCTCCTCTGCTGGTCCTACATGCTATGTGCCTGTAGTTGGCGCACCTCACCCTAAATTTCTCTTCCATTGCTAGCTCCTTTGTTTTGGCCTACAATTCTCCCACTTCTCTTTACCTCTCACTCTCTCCTCACCTCTCTCAGATCTCTCCTCTCCTTTCTCTCTCTCCTCCTCTCCCCATGACCCCCTCTAACAGTTCCACTATCCTCTCCTGTCCTCTTCCCCTGTTCTTCTCCCACTATCATAGGACAAGCAAATGGGAAGTGCACTCACACTAAACTCTCACTAATCTACACACTGATACACTCACAGATAAACCAACACAATCACTGCCCACTCGTGAATAAAATAAAATCAGTCTTTTATGTAGATATTTTTTAATAAAATATATATATTTGCTATGTGTATTAATACATGCTATATAGATATGTAAGTTGAAAGGGTAATGGTACTGGGAAAGTAGGCAAGGGTGTTTGAGGAGGGGGGTATGTTAGGTGCAATCTTTCAGTGAGTGTTGGAGGCAATAGGGCATATGTTGCAAAGGGATATGGGTGAGGCGTAAGTATATAGTGGGGGGCTGCTGTGTATAGGGTTGGTAGGTATGGTTTGAGTGAGGCCTAGTGACATATCAATTAAGTGTAATTATGTATATATATTTAAATGTAGGTAATAGAATATATGTGATATAATGTATATCCTGAAACTACTAATCTCAAAATCTCTTTAACTCCCTCTCAAAAAAATGCATAGCCACCTCACCTGAGACCTGAGGATTAGCTCAAAAAGCCCTGCCCAGTAAAAGTTTGCATGGGAGACACGTTCTTATATAGACTGCAGCTGGTGCTTTTCTATGATTATTTTTTTTTTACTAGAGTGTACTCTATATGCAAGACATTTTGAATAACCCATAGAGATTGTCTGGGAAATCCAATACATCACAAAACCACGCCACTGCATGTACTCGCAGCTATTTGTCCTACTATTAAATTCCTCTACATTCGAACTCAGAAATACTTGCGAGTGAAAACTTCCCGGGACACATAGAGCACATGATTATCTTGCAGTAATAAGTCTCCTGTAGCTCGGGATAGGGGTTTATCCGGGTTATCTGTGAGACAGAGATTGGAGGGATGTATATTAATCGAAACAAAGTGATATAATGTGGAAAAAATGTAAACCTGAACATCTTTTTGACTCGTACTAATATAAATTCTAGTGTTAAATAAATTCTTGGCATAAGGACAAGAGCAGTACAGTTGAGAGATATTCTCCATTTGCAGCGTGTGCCCTAAAATAACAATATCAATTTAGTACTAACGTTACAGTATAGTTTTCTAATAAAAAAAAATTATATTGTGTACAACTACTTTGTTGTGTACTTAATGCAGGGCAATACTGTTACTGTTGCTAGGAGTACAATTTATTTTTAATACAGAGACAGGTGTTGATCTATTTTATATCTTCATTTTGATATAAGAAGTCATTTTCTTGAGTTGTGAGTGCAAATGTTGTTCTTACTCTGAATTCAGAATAGAATATACTACATATTTTCTCATCAATTTCTGAATTCCCTGGAGTGCTGGGTCACAAAAGTGAGATGTATTGTACTTGCCCCAAGGCTGAAATTGATGGCTATCAACACAAAGCATTTTGATAGCAGTGGGGAATTGGAATACATTTACAATAACCACTGTCAATCATCTAACAGCTGCCTATAAAAGGCAAGAAAATTTTCAATTTGATATAACAATTCAATTTAGATATATGGTGCTTTATACAATAACAGTTTAATGAATTTCAGCCATGCATTGATTGCTTGAAAAAATCATAAAGATTCTAGCAAGTGAGAATCATTTTTTATTAATTGTTTTAGTTGGTCCAAACAAGAGTACATCGAACACTCTAAAATGTCTCATTACCTGAGTAAGTGTATCTTTTTTTTCTATAGAGCATTTCATTAATTTTGGAAACATAACAACACAACATGCTGGCAAAGGAATAAACCATTACAATTTAATTTCCTTCACCAACTGAGAATATAGGGTATGTGTAAGTTTATCTGTGTTTTAACTAATTCATTAATCAAATTCACTTATTTAAACTATGGGATTCCAGGGGCAGCTGGTGCATAGGGGAAAAGGGGCAGGCGCCACCCCAAAAAATGATGAATCACTTTAACATTGTATTTTAAATTTATATAGATAATACAATTTAATAATATCTGTATATCAACTTTCATGTCTTCTTTCATATGATTTTGTTAACCCCTCCTGTCCTCTGATGCCCCCATCTAGGTCCCGCTACCCCCTCCTGCCCTACACTGCCCCATCTAGGCCTCGCTACCCCCTCCTGCCCTACACTGCCCCGATCTAGGCCCAGTTACTCCCTCCTGCCCTACACTGCCCCCATCTAGGTCCAGATTCCCCCTCCTGCCCTACACTTCCCCCATCTAGGCCCGCTACCCCCTCCTGTCCACTGATGCCCCCATCTAGGTCCCGCTACCCCCTCCTGCCCTACACTGTCCCATCTAGGCCTCGCTACCCCCTCCTGCTCTACACTGCCCTCATTTATGCCCTGATTCCCCCTCCTGCCCTACACCGCCCCCATCTAGGCCCCACTACCACCCCTCCTGCCCTACACTGCCCATATTTAGGCCCCGATGCCCCCTCCTGCACTGCCCCCATCTAGGCCCCGATACCCTCTCCTTGCCCTACACTGCCCCATCTAGGCCCCACTATCCCCTCCTTGCCCTACACTGCCCCCATCTAGGCACCGCTACTCCCTCCTGCCCTACACTGCCCCCATCTAGGCCCGCTACCCCCTCCTGCCCTACACTAGAGGGTTAGGTGTGGGGTTAGAGGGTTAGGAGGTTTGGGTTAGAGTGTTAGGGGGTTAGGGTTAGAGGATAAGGGTTAGAGGGTTAGAGGATTAGGGTTAGGGGGTCAGGGTTAGAGGGTTAGAGCATTAGGGTTAGGAGGTTAGAGGGTTAGGGTTAGAGGGTTAGGGCATAGAGGGTTAGGCCATAGAGAGTTAGGGGGAAATGAGAAAAATATATACATAAAACAATTTTTTTGAAATAAAAAACAGAAAATTAGCATGTGCGTATGTATTCACCCCCTTTGTTTTGAAGCCCATAAAAAGCTCTGGTGCAAACAATTACCTTCAGAAGTCACATAATTTGTGAAAAGATGTCCACCTGTGTGCTATCTAAGTGTCACATGATCTGTCATTACATATACGCACCTTTTTTGAAAGGCCCCAGAGGCTGCAACACCTAAGAAAGAGGCACCACTAACCAAACACTGCCATGAAGACCAAGGAACTCTCCAAACAAGTAAGGGACAATGTTGTTGAGAAGTACAAGTCAGGTTTAGGTTATAAAAAAATATCCAAATCTTTGATGATCCCCAGGAGCATCATCAAATCTATCATGAACATGGCACAACAGCAAAACCTGCAAAGAGACGGTTGGCAGCCAAAACTCACGGACCGGGTATGGAGGGCATTAATCAGAGAGGCAGCACAGAAACCTAAGGTAACCCTGGAGGAGCTGCAGAGTTCCACAGCAGAGACTGGAGTATCTGTACATAGGACGACAATAAGCCATACTCTCCTTAGAGTTGGGCTTTATGACAGAGTGGCCAGAAGAAAGCCATTACTTTCAGAAAAAAACAAAATGGCACGTTTTGAGTTTGTGAAAAGGCATGTGGGAGACCCCCAAAATGTATGGAGGAAGGTACTCTGGTCTGATAAGACTAAAATGTAGCTTTTCGGCCATCATCATGCTGTGGAGATGTTTTTCAGCATCCGGGACCTGGAGTTGAGTGAAAGATGAATGGTGCTAAATACAGGGATATTCTTGAGCAAAACCTGTACCACTCTGTGCGTGATTTGAGGCTAGGACGGAGGTTCACCTTCCAGCAGCACAATGACCCCAAACACACTGCTAAAGCAATACTTGAGTGGTTTAAGGGGAAACATGTAAATGTGTTGGAATGGCCTAGTCAAAGCCTAGACCTCAATCCAAAAGAAAATCTGTGGTCAGACTTAAAGATTGCTGTTCACAAACGCAAATCATCAAACTTGAAGGAGCTGGAGCAGTTTTGCAAGGAGGAATGGGTAAAAATCCCAGAGGTAAGACGTGGCAAGCTCGTAGAGACTTACCCAAAGAAACTTGGAGCAGTTGTGGTCATGTTCTGTAAATTAAATGATGCAAATCCTTAAACAATCCATGTTAATTCCAGGTTGTGAGGCAACAAAACATGAAAAATGCCAAGGGGGGGGGGGTGAATACTTTTGCAAGGCACTGTATGTAGGGATGGGTGTGCAGTATAGTGTACTAGCCTATTAGGGACCACATGTTAATAGCATGTTAATCGCTGTTTCTGAGAGATGGTCACTAATTGATTAGTATGACAATTGTGTAGCAAGTTCAGCAGAGTATGTGTTGACATCAGCAGGAAATAATATATTGCAAAGGGTCATTAACAACCAAGGAATGATCAATGATACCTTTACACAGTTGCTAATAATTGAACCGGGTCCAAAATAAGATGACCAGACCTATAGAAAAAACCCTCTGAGGTATTTTTCGTTCTCAGATGAGCACCTCTACTCTATTTGCATATATTTTCCTCACCTTAAGGGTGATAGGGGGAACCAGACATTGACTCCTTGCTCACTGTGCCTTAGGGAGTACAGCTGCACCTCACTGACGAGGCCCACAGAGGCCGAAACTCATCTGGGGTTTGCTTTTCCTCCTGTTCAGGGTAGAATTACCTGGTATTTCGGGTCTGGGTCACTCTTTTGAGTGAGACCAGACTGATATGCTTCAGGATATTTCTCCCTGTGAAGTGCAGACGTTAGCTAAAAGAGGCCGCTCTCTGAGTAGGTAACCGGACCTATAGATAAAACCCACTGAGTTATTTTCCGTTCTCAGATGAGCACCTCTACTCTATTTCCAAAACAAGATGTTAGAGGCTCAGAGACCCCGGGATATGAGGTGGAGGAAGATGTCAGGATTATTTGGTCAGTGGGAGAATGTGACTTGCTGGCCCGCCAGCCACATCCATGGAATTCAACCCCACTGACCACCCTCCTCCCCCAGATTGTCTAGCAACCCAGGCCCTCCTGTTGAACGGATAGCCTGTTCTTTGCACCACCAAAATCACCACCTCCTCCTCCCACCAGCACCACCAGGACAGGTACCAGCACCACAGCACCTTCCCACTCTGTCACCAAAACCACCACTGCATCCTCCCACAGTCATGCCTGGCCCGGAACAGAACTCCACCCCTATGCCCACCATTTGAGGTCACCATGGAAGAGATGCTGGTCCTTATGCATGGCCAACAGAATGCATTGCAGGGTCTCCAGACCAGTGTCTTCTCCCACCAGGGCATGGTGGGCTGCAGCAACAGGAGAATTTATGATAGAAGAGGCACAAGCACCAGATAGAGAGCTATATGGCTAGGCTGCTCCAGGCAGTGCAGAACCAGAGTGAGCTCACCCAACTGAACATTGACATTATGTAGCATGCTCTGGTCGCCAGCACCACCTCATCCAACCTGGAGGCCTCCCCTGCACATCTGCAGCCTGGCCCCTCCTTGCCTCCCTTCCTGCCCCCACACCTGGGCAGTCAGGGATGCAATACTGCCTTAACTAGGGACAAGGCATGGTGGCATAGGGGATGTGGGCTCTGTGTTAAGGCAAAGGAGAAAATATGAGCTGCATCCTATTATTTACCTTCTCAAAAGCACTTCTCAGTGACAACCAATTGGTCAAAATGTTAACAAAATCAAGCCTGGCTATAGAGTAGATGATCATGGCTTATGTGATGTTGATATTTTGTAACCGTGGATACATATAGTTATGTTTAACATTTCCCACAACCCATAAATAAACATATATAAAACGCATGTTGTTAGGATTAATTTGTACCAATGCGAATACACATAGCCCTGCATGTTATTCAAAGGCAGCATTAATACATGCCTTAGTTAAGCATTACTTTCTAATACAGTTATAGGCTTTGTTATACTGTACTGTCTTTTTAACTGTTTCTGCAGGTCTCAGCAAAATATTATTTTCCAATTACACGTTTGTGCCTTTGGGGATATTAAGCATTAAATTCTGATGCACTTACATGCTTTTTCATGGGTTTTTCAGTACTTTAACTGCTGTTGCAGGTCTCAGAAAAACTATTAAAACCATTTGCGGTTGCTCTTCAGTGCACATAAATATGTTCCTCATGTTACGAGTTACGAGTCATACGTATTTTGCAAGTGCTCAGTAAAGGTCCAATTGAATTGCAATTTAGTGTAAAACTTTGAAAAAGTAATCCCTAATTTTACAGATATCAGAAAAGCAACGGCAAAGCATCCCATAATCTGTGAGTCTGGCTTGTATGCGGGCCATACAAGTAACTCACTTGCAATCATGTTAAGAAGGGTCAGATGAATAGCTACGCAAAAATACTTACCACTTTTTAGTGGTGTAACTTTACAAAATAGGGAATTGAATGAGGTCCTACGATTGCCCCTTGACAATCCTTGTTTTCTATACTTAGACATCTTTAGACACAAAGGCGGAGCTACTGCCGGTCCTGTTCGTAGGTGAGGGTTTTGGGGAGCAGGGAGAGTCAAACAATATATTTAAACATTACTATTTCTGTAGGGAATAGGACCCCTCTATGGGATGGGGGCAGGGCAAAGAGGTGACCAGAGGTGATTGAATGATGAGTGCATGGGGGGGATGGGCACTGGCAATAAATAAAAATTAATATTGGCGCCATTGACAAAAGTAGGAGTATGGAGCTGCTTTGGGGAGGTATATTAGAGTTAAAAAAAACTTGGGCTTAAGAAATAAAAGCAATTAAAAGGGCCAGTGTTTTGAGTGATCTGGGGAGGAGATTATGGAATGGGAGCCTTAGGGTTAAAAAGTGGCCATTGCTGTGGGAGGGGATATGGGGGATGGCCAAGATTTTGGGAAGGGAGCTTTGGGGTAAAAAAAAACAAGAGGGACTGGTGAAGTATGAGCCTTTAAAAAAATAAAAGGAGTACTTTTCTTTTTCTGTGTTACAGAGGCATGTGCCAAATTTTCTTTTGCGCACTTCATCTGGTACCTGGGTGAGGGTGAGAGGTGGAGAGGTAGTGCTAAGTGAAGTGGCATCAGGGGGCCCCACATTTTTTTGCACTGGGGCCCATTAACAAGTTCTGCCACTATTAAGGCCCTCCACTTTTTGCAGTTTGTTAAAATGTATATTTTTCCTTGTTCATTTCCTCTGTATAGCGCTACGGAATATGTTGGCGCGTTACAAATAAAAGTAATAATAATAATAATAATAATAATAATAATAATAATAATAATAATAATTTAGGCAAGTAGTTAATTATATGGCACAATGTAAAAACGTATACAAGACTAGAGTAAGGGTTGCACTTGCACTGTTAAAAAAAAGAGTAAAGGGAAGTGATATCACATATCAGTTATAGTAATAAGAGTAGAAGCAGGGCTCATTCAAATGCAGAGCAAATGAGACTGGACTGTATCCATTAATCTGGGAGCTCTCCAAAAAGTGAAATGGTATATCTTCAACTTCTATTGTAAGCACAGAAGCCTTGAAAAAGATATGATGATAATATAAAACAGGAAACAGCTTTCACCTTATTGGATAAGGCTCGTTGTTTCTTATTAAATCAATTGGCTTGGTTTGCTGTTATTAATCTTCATTTTCTAAGGACTTGATGATTGCTTTCTATAGTAGTTCTCAAACTTTTGGGTCTGATAAACAGCTTGCTAACTTCTCATGCTTGCGGAAATTGCAGGTGACATAGTGAATTTTCATTTTAGATATGTTTCACGGTCCCCTTCTGGATCTCTGCCATGTTCTAGCAAATGAGCTTGTGTACCTCAATGAAGGTGTAAGCTATACCATGTAGGGTCCCCCCAGATGCGCAGGTCATAGCAGAGAGTTCAGACAAATCACAGTCCACATGTGAAGGAAATGGCAACCAACTAGAGTATATTTGCCAAGAAAATCTAATGAACTGGGGTCTCTGGTCCATAGGTTCAAGGAGAGTCGGATATGACTGAACTGCTAAAGAACAATGTTTAACAATAATGTATCTACAACGTTGACTAATGGCAGCGTAAGGCTCTCCTAATCCCTCTTTCTCCATTAGTACCCGGCAGATAAGATCTCTATGCCATTCCTAGGACAGGCTGTTGAGAATCAATGGTTTTCTAATATGACATGCTTACACAGGAAAGGTTTATCAATGAAAATAAATGTTAACTATTTTGCAAAAAGCAGTATTTAGTCATATTTTTATATATTTTATCGTGTTAAATCAAATCTCTTTGAGTTCCAAAGCAGTTATATAGAATCTTTTATATGAACCGGATGAAATGTACAAACAAAAATAAAGTTATAAAATGCTCATGTGGCATTCATGGTTGAAAAAATGTGACTGATTTTTATTCTTGGAAAAGTAATTTAATATGAATGTGTACGCAATAGTTTCTAAAATTATACTGATAAAAATAGTTGGAGTAGGCAAGTAAATTTAGCATCTTCCCCGGTGGAGTGTCCTTAATGCATCACACTGATATGCAAGTCTCTCTCTTAGGATAACAAGGGTAATGTTCATACATGTATTCATTCTGTGTGATGTGCTAGGTACAGTATAACTGGCATTATATATTTATATGGCCTGAATATAATGTAGTAGAAAAACTAAAATATTAACTGTTAAATTAAAATAGTTCTATAGCAGCTGCCTTGTCTGTTTTCGTATAACATATTAGAATGTACTGCATCTGCTATTTGATTGAATAGATTTTAGTGCTATGGTCACATTTCATTGACTTCTGTCTAAAATCAAACAATGTTGGAAATCCACAAAATCATCTTCTTAGATTATGGGATTTATTAGATTAGCCCTCTCAGTTCTCCTCGCAAAAGGCAGTTTTTTGCTGTTTGTGAGGACTGAATCTAAAGCCTGCTTTGCGAGATGACTCCGAAAAATGGCAGAGAGTAAGCTCCGGGAGAGCTACGGAATCACACGCAGCCATAAATCTATGACGTGAATCTCGCACCTCAGAAGAATTCCTACGGGTACAAAAAGTGCTAGCAAGGGATCCTAAACTACATAAGTGCTGCCTCGGAGCAGCCTGAGACAGCCGTGTGACGCTCCCTAGACACATCCCCATGCTGCAGGGGTCCCTATTGAGACCCCTGCAGCCCCCCCACATTAACCCCGCCGCGTCTCCTTAAAGGGCCCGCGGCACACTGTTAGCAATCCCGGCCGCGGCATTTAAAATTACCCCCCCTCTATGCTGGGGGTCCCCATAGGGACCCCTGCAGCCCCCCACATTACCACTTGCAGCGGGGGTCCCCAATCGGCACCGATCGTGACCCCACTGCATTTAAATTTTGAAATTATATATAGGTCCTGAAAGGACTTGCGCAAAAAAACATTAACACCAGGCAACTTAAATTAACCCCATAACTCATGGGGGTCAATACAGACCCCTATGAGCACTTAATTAACCCTATAACTCATGGGGGACAATACAGACCCCCATAAGCCTTAATTAACCCTATAACTCATGGGGGTCAATACAGACCCCCATAAGCCTCTATTTAACCCCATCAGTCCCATAAGGGTATATTATGACCCTTATGAGGCAGTTACAACCCTAACATTAACCACATAAGTGCCATGACTGTCCTCAAGGACCCTCATGACACTAACTACAAACACTACAGTGCACTATACCCCCCAATAAACCATTAAATCTAAACTAAACCCCCTCTACACTAATCTATTAACACCTACACTACCTACCTACATTACCTACCCCCTAATAAATCCCCCACCACTCTAATGACAGAAAATAAAAAACCTAAGTCACAAAAAATAAAAAATCTACATTACAAAAAATAAAAAAACAAAGTCACAAAAATAAAAAAAGGAACATTACAGAAAAATAATACAATACAACCCCTCCGCACTACAGAAAATAAATTATAAATATTTATAACATACAATAAATCCTAACTATCTAAAATACATCCCCCTATCAAACATACAATAAATCCTATCTACATACAGAAACCCTAATTCTAACCTAAAATAAAATAGTTTAGACCACTTACCTTTGCAGATGTCCCTTCATATCACCAACCAAGTGGAAAAAAAAATTAGTGCAACACATTTACATAAAATAAATAAACATTATAAACATTCTAAATATTCTACTCACCTTTCCAGCATGTCCCCGTCCTTCTTCTTTTCTTCTCCGGCGCGGCCCTTGTTTAAAAAAAAACACTTTACATTAGTACAACATATAGACACAAAATAAAGTAAAACAAACATAATATACATTCAACTTACATTGGCACGATGTTCCCGGCCTCCTCCTCTTCTGCCCCAGCTGAGCCCTGGAACAATCTGCGCTCTAAAAAAAAAAAAATAACTAACAGAGGTCCGCACTCGCAGACCTCCCCAACGCTAATGAGCCTCCTAGAGCCTATGGACCCCTGCAGCAAGGGGTTAATGTGGAGACACTTTGGGGGTCCCGATGGGGACCCCCCGCATAGAGGGGGGTTAATTTTAGGTCCCAGGGGGGTAGTTGGAGTACCCACCATGGCAGGGCTTATGTGTGGTGTGGGAGCCTGCGAGATCATCTCTCATGCTGTCACTCCTCATGTAGATTTTCTCTGTGTTGACACGGACGGCCCTGCTGCGTAGCTCACACGTTGCTCGCAGCAGAGCTAATTTAATAACGTCTTAACTTTTTGCAGCACGTAGGATTTAAGTAGAAGCCTCTTATCTACGAGGCTGGAATTTAATAAGGATGTAAATGGGGTGATATTATTAAACACATTAGACAGCGATTGGTACCTTTGATTTCTCTATACCATGCCCCCTAGAAAGTTAAATATGGGGTATCTATGTTTTTTTAAATAAATATTTGTTATTATGTTTAGAGCATATTTGTTGTATTTGTTACTAATATTTATATATCCAAATAATAAAACATGAACACAGCGGGGTGGCAAGCAATAGCAGTGTAACTTACAAGGCTGACAAGGGTAATGATAATACCAGATACATAGGCAAATCAAACAATTAGATCAGTTCAATACAAATCAGAAGCAAAATCAAAATTTATTTTATCTCATGAAGAAGTCTTACTAAGAATGTGTAGTTTATTAGCTCTGGCACAATAAAAAAAATGTACATACTGGTTGAGTAAAACAGAATTCAATTAAGTTTAGAGTATTCTCTGTGATATAGCTGTTTTGTAAGTATTGCATAGCGCTCCTCCATAGAAGAACTTTAACTGTTGCCTTGGCACTCAGCAATGGTTCTTAGTATACTTAATATTTTTGATGTTATGGCATTACCCTATTTTGTGAGTGATCAGTAAATTATGATTAGAATAGGATTTTGGTGAAAAATTATAGCAGAGTAAAGTGTAATGATTTGTTAGTGCAAAAAGCAGTGGAAGAGTTTGTCATAATTTGCAGCTTAGTCTTGCTGCAGTCACTCATAGCAGTTCTCAAAAAGTTTTTGGTATGGGTGATTAAAATAGCTAGGGAGATTTATTTTGCTCCTAAATATGGTGCAATCTGCCATATAGGGGATTAGAATCGAGGCCTATAATGGACTATGATGAAGTGAGTGATGTGGTGAACTGGGGAATAGTATATGTACATGTGTTCATTGGCATATTGATCTTGTTAAATATTCGTGAGAAACCACTCTTTACTAAAAGGACATTATTAGTTGATAATTTGGCTTTGGTCAATAATAGAACATCCTTAAGAATATGTGTCAGTTAACTAAAAAAAAAAATAATATTGCAGTTTTTGTTTTGATCTAAAGGATTCTAAAAATGCTTGAGATGATAGTTGTGAAAAACATGGGGTATGAGTTTTTTTACTATAATAATAATAATAATATTAACAATATTAATAGTGATGTCGCGAACATCAAATTTTCGGTTCGTGAACCGCGGACGCAAATTCCATCAAATGTTCGCGAACGGACGAACATTGGCAAACCGCCATAGACTTCAATGGGCAGGCGAATGTCAAAACCCACAGGGACTCTTTCTGGCCACAATAGTTTCAAGGGGACTAACACCTGGACTGTGGCATGCTGGAGGGGGATCCATGGCAAAACTCCCACAGAAAATTACATAGTTGATGCAGAGTCTGGTTTTAAGCCATAAAGGGCATAAATCACCTAACATTCCTAAATTGTTTAGAATAACATGCTTTAAAACATCAGGTATGATGTTGTATCGATCAGGTAGTGTAAGGGTTACACCCGCTACACAGTAACAGACCAATCTCCCCGTTTAATGCACCTCAAACAACCGCAAACAGTCCCTTTGCACAACCGCAAACTCCCCATTTGCACAAGGTTGGATACCAAGCTAGCCATGTCCCATTCCTTGTCCTCACTGATGTCATTGAAGGTCTCTTCCTCCACCCAGCCACCAAGGGTCCCCGAAAGGTGACAACAAGCCCCCTGGGATGCCTGCTGTGTTTGGTCTTCCACCTCCTCAAAGCCACCTTCCTCCTCTGACTCCTCTTCTTCAGACTCCTCTCTCTGCGTTGCCTCTGTCTGCGTTATTATAAGGTGTGTACTGTTAAGTAGTAGTATTCCTATGGGTTTAATCCCTGTTATGTCCACTATTAGGGGACGTGTATATGGCATTGATTTTTGGAACAGGGAGATGGAAAAAGATGCTTGGTCGGACCTCCTTCTTCGAATTTGGGGCACTGCACGTGCAATGTAATGTGCCACCAGATAGGAGTGGTGTATTAAGTTGTACTATTTATTCCTATCAGTTTGATACCTGTTACGTCACCTATCAGGAGACATGTATATGGCATGGATTTTTGGAAGCGGGAGATGGAAAAAGATGCTTGGTCGGTCCTCCCACTTCAAATTTGGGGCACTGCGCGTGCAATCCAAGGTGCCACCAGATACGAGTGTCACTGTGCACTGGCAAAAGTTGGCAGAGTAGGCGCTGTAGGCCTCACACACACGCCTGTAGGCAGGCAACTGATATTCAATCGATTACAGTAAAAAAAGGGTTGTTTTATTTCACTGCACACTACGGTTGCACTAGATATGAGTGTCACTGTGCACTGGCAAAAGTTGGCAGACTAGATGCAATAGTCCTCACACACACGCCTGTAGGCAGGCAACTGATATTCAATCGATTACAGTAAAAAAAGGGTTGTTTTATTTCACTGCACACTACGGTTGCACTAGATATGAGTGTCACTGTGCACTGGCAAAAGTTGGCAGACTAGATGCAATAGGCCTCACACACACGCTACCAGGCAGGCATATGCAATTAGATTACACAGAAAAAAATAATAAAATAAAATAAAAAGGGCTTTTTGGGTTGCTGTCCTTGCAGCAGATATCAAAGAAGTCCTTCAGGTGTGTAGTTAAAGCTAAATACACAGCCTGGCTATCTATTTCCCTATTAAATCAGTAGAAAAAAATAATAAAATAAAATAAATGATGTTCTAGCCCTAAAAAGGGCTTTTTGGGTTGCTGTCCTTGCAGCAGATATCAAATGAGTCCTTCAGGTGTGTAGATAAAGCTAAATACACAGCCTGGCTATTTCCCTATTAAATCAACAGCAGGTAGAATATATCTCCTCTCTCAACGAATGCAGCTACAGAATTATTCTAAAATGGAGGCTGTCATACAGATGGAAGGCTCTGGAAGGGAGTGTATGCTGCTGATTGGCTGGAATGTGTCTGCTGACTGTAAGGTGCAGGGTCTAAGTTTCCTCAATGATAAAGAATAGGGGGCGGACCAAAAAGCGAAAATCGCCGCGAATAGTTCTCCGGCGACCTGTTCGGGACATCACTAAATATTAATAATAATAATTTAGTAAAGAGGGATTTAAGCAGAATGAAAATATTTGTGTAGGGTAAGAAAGATTGACACTTGTATGATAAATTGAAACCACTAACAAATGAGCTTGGAGGGTGACAAATGTTTCAGATTGCATTTTATATCCTAGTATAGTATGTTATCACTAATTGTAATTGTCAGAAGATTCTAGCATCTCTATGTTGATGACAAAACTATACTTTTCTACCAAAGACCTTACATGTGAATGCTATCAGTATGTCTTAATACAGTCTGCTATATTACATTTAACAACAGCAACAATAAAACTCATAGTATTTCCTCCCAAACCTGGTCCACTTAACATAAAGAACACTGCTTCTGTGTTGTCCCTAACATTCTACTCTCACATTCAATTTTTTCAAAAACTTGTCAATTTTCCTCAGGAAATAGCAAAGATACAATTTTCTCTTGGTCTCTCAATTTCCAGAATAATTAACCAGGCCCTTATCCCTTATTTCCTCTCTGGTCTTCTTGCTTCTCATCTCTCTCCTCTCTAATCAGTACTCATATCTGCTCATATCATCCAGAAATTATTTCTGAAATCCTATTATCCAGTCTCTTCAATGTATTTCTGAAATCCCTCAACTGCCTTCTGATAAAGTTAAGTGAGATAAAAGAGTATGCTCTCAGAGTGGATGACCATATCCATAGAATTACCTATCAATAATAGTTTGTTCTCTGCCTAAGCACCTCTATTGTTGCCATTGCTCCAGACATGTACCCCTAATCACCTTGCCAGCTATATCCTACTGACGAGGCCCAATTAAGGCTGAAACATGCATCTAGGGTTTGCTGTTTCTCCTGTTCAGGGAAATTTTGCGTGTTATTTCTGAGCTGGATTACTCTTTTGAGGGGAACCAGACCAATACACTACAGGATATTTCTAAAAGATGATGCTCTCAGAGTGGACGACCATATCTATAGAACTACCTATTAAGGGTAGTTTGTTCTCTGCCTTAGCACCTCTATTGTTGTCATTAAAGTCAAGAATAGCCTATAAAACTCTCCTTATGGCTTTACATTGCTCAACTCTTGCTGTACCCTGGCTTTGTGTGTTAGCTCAGCTCAGAAATGATTCTCACAGTTCCATGTACTGTCAGAGCTACTTCTCAGCTAAATCTTTCTCACTGATATTTCCACACCCCTTGTTGGTTATTTTTAAGTTAAATGCATTTATATTATCATGTAATTGTATTATTCTTTATCTCTGTAAAGTTGATGATGCTTTTGTCTATAGTTCATATTATTGATCTCAAGACAATGCCTCCCAACATGCTTTATAGAGAGAAGAGAGGAAGTAACATGTATGACTTTCCATTAGGAGGAGATACAGTATTGAGCAAATGCAGGATGGTGTTTAAAGATGGTTAGTGAAGGATGGGTTGACAGAAGGAGCAGAAAAAGAGAAAGCTAGTGGAGAGATATCACAGTGAAAAAGCGGTGAACTGCCAGAAGAGAATGGAAGAGGGATAAAGTAAAGTGAAAAAAGAAAAAACAATATGGTAACAGTTTGTTATTTATCCTGTTGGTGTATTGGCAACAGGTGATATTATTTCATTAATATTTGGGATATCTCATTTGTTCTCCATCACTGTTACTGTATAGTATTAAACTATTTCATACACAGTGTTAGGAGTGCAAATAATACATAATATGTCAAGAACATGCATAACATCAAATATTATAATTGTCAAACTGTGAGACGTCTTCACGCTTTGAGGTATTGTGCATGACTTAGGCAATGAACGCCTAAGGCCTAAGGCGCTTATTGCCTGCAAGCCTCGCGTAGCAAGGCAGGCAATTGAGGCATTAAAACTCACAGCACATAGGCGATGAGCGCCAAAGGAACTCATTGCCTGCGAGCATCGAGTAGTGAGGCGAGCAGTTGAAGCATGAAAACTCGCAGCACTTACGCGATGAACACCAAAGGCGCTCATTGCCTGCGAGCCTTGCGTATCGAGGCAAGCCATTGAGGCATTGAAAAACGTGGGATTTAGCCTCCAAACAGTTAGGAAACGCGGGATTGCCTTAAGCTGCAAGAAGTTGAGGAACGCTGGACTTAGACAAAAAAAATTGTGAGGTGCGGAACTTAGAAAACAAAAATAAGAGGTCGGAAAAATACAAAGTTAACGGGCGAATCGGGCAAATCGAAAAACACACACAGAAAAAAAAAAAGAAACCTCACACACAACATGGGGGGACAGCTAGGACGTCTGGGGGTGAGGTTGCACGCGAATTTAAGCAGAATTTGTCAAGTTTTGGCACGTGAAAATACGCTAAGCAGAAAAAAGAATGGCAGCCCCAAAAAATTAAAATGAGTCTACACAACCCCGAATCGTGCAAAACACCGCCAGCCACATAAAACTTACCCAGGAACGTATGAGGTACAAAATACACTATTAGAAAGGACGGAAAATGCTCGCAAATCGCGTAACACATAGACAATCACCGCCATTTTACAACACTAATTTGCAACTAATAACATTACGAATCTAAAATGTAGCTTTACCCCACTAAACCAAAAGTTTGGCCTCGCGCACGCAGCCTATTTATACTGCACAATTGGCACATTGCTGACACTTTCTTATTAGGGCAGCAACAGTCCAACTGCCGTTACATTATGAATACATTAATGCTTCACACTTCCTAATACATTTGTTCATTCAGAATTAATTATTAACGTACATTATTTAATAATTAGTAATGGAAAATAAAAATTTAGACTTTACACTACACTAAAAAAAATTACATTGTGTCGCAAACAGCATTGCCATGGCTTAAAATGTTATTGCCTCATCATTATTGATGGGCAAGTCGCTAGTAAGTAATAAAAATGACAGTCCTACTCTCATAAGACACCACAATGTAGAATGTAGTTAGGAATAATAAAGATATAAAAAAAGAGGGGCATCGTTGGTGCTGGCAGATTAGTTTGTCAGCAGAATCCTATAGACTTACTGTGCACTGTGTATCTTGGATATTTATGAGTAGATCGACAATTTGGAGTTAAAAGTTAATGGGGGATTAAGACTTGATAAGCATTGCTACACTTCTTTGAAAAGGAAAGATTTTAGAGAGCAAGGCTATTGTACTGATTGCTGTCCCACAGTGTAGCTTAAATATCGCTTGTCCATTTGGGTTGTTAGAGTTACTATATGTATAAACATTTTTATATTGTTATAGTGAGATCTTTGATTGGTGTACACTGTAGTTTCTGTTTGAAATAGAACAATTCTGAATCATATCTGACATATCAAAAATGTATATATCTACCTTTTAATATATACATAGTAAAATTTAGTTCCTTTTCAGTGCAGGTCTTACATCACATTTTTATGAATTTCGGCTCTGAAAGGTTTATGTTATTTTTGTTCAGTGCTTCATGTCCGACTCTCGGTGACCATATGTATGTAGCACACCACGCACATCTGTCTGTGTTTCTGGTTGTGCTTATGGTTTTCATAGCAAAGATACTGAGTGAGATGACAGTTTCTTCTCCAGTGGACTGCAATTTGTCTGACCTCTCTATTTTGACCTGCCTATCTTGGATGACCCTACATACTATGGCTCACAGCTTCAATGAGGTAAATAAGCACCTTTATCACAACAAGCTAGCGATCCAGAAGTTATAAAGATGTACAATGATGTGAAATATATTAGAGTTTTATATAATTCAAATGGATGCCCTTTTGGTGCAGTACTTGTGATAAAAAAAAGTACCTATAAAGCAGAGATGAATAATTTGTGTGATAAACAAACATATACCCTTTCTAAAACTTTGCAATGAAGAGATTGCCATTTTACTGTGCCATGCTATAGTTGTGTAAGAAAAGTGCCTGCCTGAATATGAAGTTGTTGTTAATAAATCATCTTTATGTTTGATGATGATATAGAAAGATTTCAGACTCATCCCATTGGTTATAAAGCCCAAGGTAGTAAATATGTTTACCTGGGTAGTGGTGTCATGAAGGTACATTTTCTCTTTTCTTCCTCTCCACATTTTAATTAGTAATGTGTCTATTTAAGGATTCTTTCAAGGTTCTCCAATGTAATCCTTTGTGGATTAGCAAGAAGTAAAAGGGGACTCCTCTAGCGATATATTTCTAGTGAAAAAAAAAATGTAAATGAAAGCAATCTCAGTCCAATTCAAAACTCTGTACCTTATTACATTGTTAGAACCCTTGTGACCATTTAATGGTTTGGTGGGTAGTCTTTTAAACAATTGCTCTAAGGGAGTATCTGCTCATCCAACATTTCCTGATATCCATAGAAAATTATCAGTGAGGCTCCTTCTGACTATCTCATACTGGAAAATATCACTAAAACAATGTACCAGAAGAGACGAAGCAGTGAATAGAAGACAATTAAAAGTAGAACATCAAAGCACGGTCTTTTACTCTCTATAGGTTAGTGATAATTACAGAAGATGAAGTCATTCACAATTCATTGTGTAGCTTAATCGGAATCTGATTAATATATCTTCCCAGTGAATATAATTTGATTTACTCCTCTACACAAATATATGACACAGAATAAGAGAAGTGGCAAAATATTTACCATTTAGAAAAAAAAATCTGTTGCAGTAAATTTAGCTTTTGAGACAGTCAACCTGGAATTCACTCAGTTCTAAACTTTTCATGTTGGTGAGACCATTTTTAGAACTGCAACACAATAATTCAAACCGGAGGTTAAACTAACCCCTTATAAGAGATACGAACACATGCATAAATTGCTTTTGCGTGACACGCCTACTCATTGCAGCTTACACACTAAAGTGTCGCGACACGCAGGACTTCATTCAATTGCTACTTACATCCAAAAAGTAGTAGTAAGTGGAGGGTGCAAATTTCTTCCCTATTCAATTGCCTCCTACTTACAGGCTCCGATCAGGTTACTTGCTTTGCACTACTTTCCCTTACTTTCCTTACAAGCGCAAGTTACTTCCCTCATAATCTTTGATCTTTCACGGCCACAAGAGTCCCAAGCGCAAAAATTGCCACTTCGCTATTCAATTGCTCCATTCACCCCTTGAGCCAAGCCCATAAATGGCAAAAAGCATACCAGAGCTTACTGGTACCATGGAGGTGTCGCACCTTACGTATCCTCCCCACTGCTCCCAAATCCAACCCCCATGACATGATGTCCCCACATTAACCCAATGCTATGGGGGTCCCGATCTACTTTCTTTGTTGTTGTAATCAGTGGAGTGTTGGGGGTTTAAAAGTTTGCAAGGTAGGTAGTGTAGGGGTTAATAAGGTAGGGTAGGCATTGGGTAGGTAGTGTAGAGGTTAGTAGGGTTGGGTAGGAGGGGATTTATAGAATAGAGGTTTACTTGGTACATTTGGGGTTAAATAGGAACAGTTGTGCTTAAATAGGACTAGATGTGATTAAATAGGCCCAGTTTGGTGTAAAGGGGGACAGTTGGAGTTAATGGAGTTTAGTTAGGGTTATTGGGGACAGTTGGAGTTAATGGGGTTTAGCTAGGGTTAATGGGATACAGTTAGCGTGAATGGGTTAATGGGGTATAGTTAGGGTTAATTATCATGACCCACTCTCTGGCTGGGGTCTGTTGACCGGATTTGGGTGACTCTGGACCTAGGTAGCTTTGATTACAGGAACATCATGTCTCAGCCTTGGGTTAGACTGAACAATATTGACAGTAAGTCTGACGAATCTTACTGCAAGCATATGTCCCTGGGTAAATAATACATCTACATGCCACGTCTTGATGAAAATTATTAACAACGTTTTATTTTGGAACAACATATTTAAAACATTTCACACACACACAGTGGAGGGAGTGGCTGCCGTGGATCAACCTTTCCCCTTTCTCTGGCCAATAGGGTAACCTCCAGAGTAACCTAATTACCTCTGTCCAATGTAACAGAGGTAGGCTATGGGAACCACCAGACCCCTCCCATGGGCCAACCCCTGGCGTGGCCACCAAGCTCATTCTAACCCAGGCTCTCCCAGTGGAAACTTCCTTTTTGAGCTCCTAGGCTCCCCATGATAGCTGAAAGGCAGATTATTGATCCACTCAGGTTACTATCTGTAGGCTGTAATATTGCTACCCAAGTACAGATGACAGCCACTCTCCTCTCATACACATCTACAAATACAACACCCAATATTTCACACACATACAACCAACATATCCCACTAGCTCTCTCATATGACACACATTACAATGAGCCTAAACATGGAAGGGATGGGAATATGCTAAGGGGTAAACTTATAATACTTTATCCCCTAGAGCACAAAATAACAATATAACCTTATAACAGTATAACAGGGGGTCTGTGAGCCCAAACCCCACTAAGTACAGATGTAGGTATCCTGTACTCCAGTTGTCTTCTACATGGCCATGTGGAGAGTAGAGTCTGATCATAAAATGGCTCCTAGAGGTGACCACTGCCAGTCCCAATATGGCTGCCGCCTGAGCCATGAACTTTGTCCAAACACAATATGGCCACTGGGTGTGGCCTCTGCTGCCAGTCCCAATATGGCTCCCATTGTGACCACTGCTGCCAATCACAGGATGGCTGTGCCAGTCACAAAATGGCCACCGGCACAGTTCACGCCAAATCCAATATGGCCACTGGCTGATTCATGACATACCTTCCCCAAGCGTGGCAGGGAACATCCAAAATGTTTCCAGCTATGCTGATAGTCATGAATCTGCAGGCCTGCTGCATGCTAGGCAAGTTCTTGTCTGTCCCAAGGTGCAGAGTAAATGCCTCCCCCAGCTCGTGGTCTTGCCCCTACTGTGCATAGCAAATTGTTCTTCCCATGCACCCCCACCCAAATAGTCCAGGGTCCCTCCCCAATAGTCTGGGATCCCAGAGTACAACAGGTGGGCCACAGTTTCTGTCCCATAGCAACCCTGTTCCCCCCAGCCAGTCCCCACAGCTGGGCTGGAATCTCTAAAACAGTCTCTGGGCCTATGGGATCGCAAGGGAGCAGTTCAGTACCCCTCTCAGCAAAAACATTATTGTTGGGAGTCCAATAACACAACCACTGCAGGAAAGTACATACCGGTCTGCGCTTGACTCCAGCGTCCCTGGTGGTGTCCTGACCTGGCTGCTCCCTTTCCTCTGGCTCCTGGAAATCTGTATCTTTGGGCAACTCCTCCTTTACCTCCTCCCTTGCCTTTGGTTCAGCATCATACCAGTTCTCTATATTCAACTGGGCTTTTTGAGCAGTGCCTGTTCCAGTGGGCCCCTGGACAATGGTGATCCATGGCATCTCCCCACTAGGTACACCCTCTACTGACGTGCCACACTGCACCCACTGTTCCTTTGCCAAGGCTGGCACGGCTTTCACTAGCCCTGGTGCCACTGCCTCCTCCTGTGTGAGGTCCAGTTCCCTGTAGCTAGGGACCGGTTCTTTTCCCTCCCCACAGTCCATTACATAGCCCTCCTGGGCTCCGTGCTCATCTAGCACCTCTGGGAGCAACTCTCCCGGGGTGTCAGGGTACAGACAAAAGTTGCCTGATGCAGGCTGGGGAATTTCATCATTCCCACCAAACCTGGCCTCTAGGGCGCCGTCTTGACCCCTCTCACCCGTCTTCTTACAGTTTTCTAGTTTGGCAACTTGGCCCCCATCTTTTCTGGATACCTGGGCCCTCTGAGCTGCGTCTGCTCTCAAACTTGCAATGGACTCCTGGACACTGATCATCTCAGGCCTTTCCAGCTTCGGAAAACTGTGTACCGCTAGCATTTTCTCTGGGGCTACATCTCTTGGGGTATCAGGGGACAAACGTTGATTATCTGACCCCATCCAGGGAACATTTCTCTGGGTCTCTGGCTCTTGGAGTGGGTGATCTAATTCCCAGCTGACTTTACAATCCCTTCTAGGCTCTGACACAGTCTCTGCATTTCTCTGGGGGAAACAATCTCCATTCCCAGGAGGTGATACAGGGGCAGGGTTTAACCCTCCCCCTCCTCACTTTGTTTACCGTCCATAAGAGCCTCTCCCCAGCCCCAGTGAGCATACTCACCCTGGTACATACCGTCTGAGTTTTAAGGGTCTGGTGAGCAGTCCTCCCATCCGGATGGGCAATAACACTTCTTGGGTATCTCATCCCACAATTGAACATACTCAGCCTCCAGTTGCAGGTCTTGCTGAATCAGGGGTTCCAGAAAATTAGGACCATGGTTCCAGTCCCAGACCCTGGCAGCGTTCAACAATCAAGTTATTATGCCTCCTTGCAGTCCCCATGCTACATTCCGGATTACCATTCAGTATCTCCTCAACCCCATATTCTAGATCCAAACGAAAATAGAGATCCTCTCGCCGGCCACCAAAGGACTCTACCCTGGCAAGATACTGTTCCTCCAAGTCCATCTCTTTCTCTACCAGTTCCTCCAACCAGCTTGCCAGCTCATGGCCATGTCATATTTGCAGGAATGCCATCCATTGATTTAGCAGGACCCTTCCTCTGTAGTCCTCTGGCCCCTTGGTAGTGCCTCTGAATCTGGCCAAAAAAGTTGTAAGGGTTACGGCATATCTGCCCAGTCACACTGTACATAAATGGTTGTAATCCATGGCTAGATGTGGAGGAAGGGCCCGACAGGCTGCGCTGGCCTTTCCAGTCAACTTAGTCAATAGTAACTTGGCCCATTCTTCAGGAAGTATGTCCTGTACCTTACATTGTTGCTCAAACTCTTGGATAAATCCGTCAATGCTGTCTTCATCATCCTGGAACTGTTTTAAATTCTGATATGCCAGTTTGACTCTTACTGGAATCTCTGCAGGGTTGACCAAAGCCTTTTTGCTGAGCTTGGACACTCACCCCTGTACGTTCTTCCTGTATTTGCTGCTTTATTAGGTTCAGTCCTTTAATTGCCTCTTCCAGCGTTATCTCCCCGGGGCAAAACTCCCTGGCTTCACTGAACCTGCGTCTTGCCTCCTTTAGGATATCATCTGGCTGTCCTTCTTCCTGCTGAGATCTTGGGGTCCTTGGTAGTGTGCTTATCCCCTCACCCAACTCCTCTTGTTCCAGCTGTCCTGCATCATACCTTCTCAAGGCTGCTATCACATCTGTTGGTTGGTCCCTTTTCTTCCGGGGAATTCCTTTTAGTTTCTGCGCCTTTCTCAGTTCTGCTGAGGACATGTCCTCATACTGCTGTTCCATCCTCAGTCCTTTCCTCTAGAGTCTCCCACCACTTGCCATCGGTTATCACAACCCACTCTCTGGCTGGGGTCTGTTGACCGGATTTGGGTAACTCTGGACCTAGGTAGCTTTAATTACAGGAACATCATGTCTCAGCCTTGGCTTAGACTGAGCAATATTGACAGTAAGTCTGACGAATCTTACTGCAAGCATATGTCCCCGGGTAAATAATACATCTACACGCCACGTCTTGATGAAAATTATGAACAACGTTTTATTTTGGAACAACATATTTAAAACATTTCACAAACACACAGTGGAGGGAGTGGCTGCTGTGGATCAACCTTTCCCCTTTCTCTGGCCAATAGGGTAACCTCCAGAGTAACCTAATTACCTCTGTCCAATGTAACAGAGGTAGGCTATGGGAACCACCAGACCCCAACCATGGGCCAACCATAGGCATGGCCACCAAGCTCATTCTGACCCAGGCTCTCCCAGTGGAAACTTCCTGTTTGAGCTCCTAGGCCCCCCATTGTTATCTAGGTGCCTGGCTGTCTGCCCAGACGCCATTGTCTTGAAATGCTATCACTTCAAGCGTTTACCTTAAGTGATAGCTGAAAGGCAGATTGTTGATCCACTCAGGTTACTATCTGTAGGCTGTAATATTGCTACCCAAGTACAGATAACAGCCACTCTCCTCTCATACACAACTACAAATACAACACCCAATGTTTCACCCACATACAACCAACATTATAAACTTATAATACTTTATCCCCTAGAGCACAAAATAACAATATAACCTTATAACAGTATAACAGGGGGTCTGTGAGCCCAAACCCCACTAAGTACAGATGTAGGTATCCTGTACTCCAGTTGTCTTCTACATGGCCATGTGGAGTGTAGAGTCCGATCATAAAATGGCTCCTAGAGGTGACCACTGCCAGTCCCAATATGGCTGCCGCCTGAGCCATGAACTTTGTCCAAACACAATATGGCCACTGGGTGTGGCCTCTGCTGCCAGTCCCAATATGGCTCTCATTGTGACCACTGCTGCCAATCACAGGATGGCTGTGACAGTCACAAAATGGCCACTGGCACAGTTCATGCCAAATCCAATATGGCCACTGGCTGATTCATGACATTAATAGTGTAGTGTTTGTACTTAGTGTCATGAGGGTCCTGGAGGACCCTCATGGCACTTATGGGGTTCATGTTAGGGTTCATCTTTGTCCCATAAGGGTCTTTATAGACCACTATGAGACTGATGGGGTTAAATAGAGGCTTATGGGGGTCTGTATAGACCCCCATAAGAGATGGGGTTATTTAGGGGCTTATGGGGGTCTGTATAGACCCCCATGATTTATAGGGCTAACTTTTATAGCATTACGGGTCCTTTAAGGTCCTGTAAGGACCTGCTCAGCACCAATTTTATATTTTAAATGCTGCAGCGGTCCCCATCGGTACCCACACAACAAGGGTTAATGAGAGGACCCTTTGGGGGTCCCGATGGGGACCCCACAGCATAGGGGTGTTAATGTTAGTTGCTGCAGGGGTACTTACAGCAACTTACAGTGTTTCCATTGGCTGTTTCGATAGCGGAAGTTACAGGCTGCGCTTCATGTCCAAGCCCGTAAATGCTACTTCCGACAGCAGGGTTTGCGATTAGCGGGAAGGGGGACTTACTTGCGGCGCCGGCTATTTGAATAGCTAAGTACAAGTAGGGCTACTAGAGCAAGTTGCCTAAAAGCAGCAAATCAGGAATTTACTTGCAAGTAAATGCCCCGAATTGAATGGGGCCCACAGTTTGGAAAGCTCTGCAGTAGGTGCTGCCCCTACTACAGAACATTTCCTAACTGGTTACACTGTACTTGCCTTTAAATACTATTATCCACACTGTAATTGATCTATCTGATCTTCCACTCTGCAAGTTACTACAGGAGTGTGGAAGATCAGATAGATGAATAATAGTGCACAGTGAACTATATTAAATTTGCCTTTGGGTCAGAGTGTGAAAATTTAATCTGAAAAACTATTAATTCTGCTGACTAAAATTTCAAAACCTGATCCAAAAATACAAATTTCTTAGTATAGTCACCATGCACATATATTTTTAGCTCTTACCTGCAACTGTTACCCTTTGGCTTTGTAGCCCAATCCTAGGCTCATATAATTCTAATAAGGTCAGCACTTGCGAAAATTCTGGCTGTATACAGGTGGGACACTTATGTAAGTCTGTAACTTCTTTAGTAACCAGTGTACAAAGAAAGAAAAAATAGTTTAGGATAGGACTGGAACACAGTAATGACCATGCAAAACTTCTGCCATCACATGCAATTTCTCATTAAAGCACCATTTACAGTGTGAATCTCATATCAACCCAGAGTCAAATACAAACGTGTGAACCCTTGATTGAAACCCAACATTTTATAACGTCACATGCTACAATTTTCAGTAGGGGAGATTATGATTTCTACCATTGTCGCATTCCTATACGGAAGGTTTGGTGTAAGTATGTAAAAAAGGAAAAACATTATCAATTATATTTGTGCTCATATTAATGTTTTTTGAATGTGTAAAATAGTTTGGTATTATTACATTTAATAAATAATAATATAGAATTCTCCTTATGTACAAAATGTCATATATTAATGGAGAACAAAAACACAGACTCAGCTTATGCATATTTATTTATAATCCTTGCTTTTCATAATCCTTAAATCTTAATGTTAATTATTTGTCAGTTGTAATATTTTACAAACCGGGCTTTAGTAATCAAAACTAATGAATTGTCAAAATAATCTGTCTACTGTTATTTTAATCTCTGAAATTGTGTTTATTAATGAAAGCAGTTATATTGGATGCTATGTTTTAGGGGGGAAAAATATAATAGCCTCAAAGTCTATCACTTTACTTCCTTTCTTTCTTTATTATTAACCCATGCTGTCATGATTCTCTATCATGCACATTTTTTTCTAGTGAGTGTTAAAAGGGAGAGCACTGTGATTATTTCTTAATATTATGTCTCTTGTACAGTACACTAAACACAGATAGGCAAGGGTAGAAATCAGCAACAGTATTGTCTCACAGGAGCAATAATCATTTACATGCCACAAGGCCTCATTCAATTGTGATTTGGCCAATTGAATAGGGCTCTATATAAGCACATAGCATATTTTTTTACAGACATTTTTTGTCTTTTTCTAATTTTTTAGTGTGTAAACTCTTTTATTTTGAGTTAAATTAAGGTGTAACTTAATTTTTTGAGGTCTTGGATGACCCCTCTTGCTGTAGGTAAGCTTTTCATGTATGTGTTCTTTGTATTTATTGTGTTTTTAATTTTTTCATGTCCGCGGGTTGCGGACGATTTTTGCGAGGTTGTAATGGGTGGTAACGTGTCTCGTATGTTGTTTGCGTTACAACGTAAAGTTTGCAAGGGCCGCAGTTGCTGGCAAGGAGCGCCTTCGATGCTCCATGCCAGCAACTGAGGCCCTCACTCTGCAAGGGCCGCGGGCTCGCTATGCGAGCCCGCAAGCGTGAGCAACGGCTCGTATGCTCACAACTATATATGTAATATTCAAAACTGTATAGCAGGTTTTTATATATTCTGTTGGTTAGCATCATTACACTGACACAGATATCTCTAAGTGCAGTAAATCAGATGTACAGATATAGCAATAGATAATACATATTAAAGTGCATATATAGTGGTTATAAGGGCAGCACGACTTTAGCGCAACTCAAAAATGCGCTGACAAATGAGCGCTGCCACATCCGCAACTACACTAAACCACGCTTGACTACAGCACTCATCCAACACATGCGGGCGCGCACCCGACACCTGACTCATCCTGTCTGCTCTGTGTGTCCCCGCCTGTGTGATATCCATTGTGTTCCCCCTGTGTGTCATGCAGTAAGAGGTAACCACACACCTGGAGTGCAGGATGTGTGTGTGTGAGCTGAGCTGGTGATGAGGCAGCCAGACACTGAGCACCATGCAGAGCCCTGCCAGCCTCACCCTGCTCACCCTGGTCTGCATGCTCAGCTTGCTGGAGCCCTGCAAGTTAAGGGCACTCTTGAGTGCTGGATGAGAGCCCTTGGGGTGGGGGTGTCTTCAGAATGCAGTGTGTGTGTCTAGCACTGGGGATGGTGCAGATCATTCTCTCCTACCCCCTCTCTACCCCTCTCCTTCTCTCTCTCTCCCCCTCTCTCTCCCTCCCTCATCTTTCCCCCTTCTCTCTCCCCTCTCTCCCCCTCTCCTTCTCTCTACCACACTCCTTCTCTCTACACCCTCTCCTTCTCTCTCTACACCCTCTGCTGGATGGGAGCCCTTCCGGTGAGGGTGTCTTCAGGATGCAGTGTGTGTGTCTGGCACTGGGGATGGTGCAACGTATGTGATTACAGGCTTCGCGAGTGCCTCAGTTGCTGGCAAGGGGCGCCTTCGGTGCTCCTTGCCAGCAACTGCGGCCCTCGCTTCGCGAGCCCACAAGCGTGAGCAACGGCTCGTATGCTCACAACTATATATGTGATTGATTCATATGTAAGCACCTCTGCTGTGTCTTTTCAAAATCCGATTTATAAATTCAAAACACTATTTTATTTAACTTCTTATAGCTCCAAAACATCTTATAAGAGGAAACTTTGATCCCAATATATTATATACAAAATGTTACTTACTCAAGAGATATTCTTTCTCTTACATGGAAGAAATAGCCATCACTGAAAATAAGTCTAAAACCTCTATTTTGAATGAATATATATTTTATATAGTAATAAAAATGGTCCATTGAGTCACATAAATTGCATTTATTTTAGTACCTTTGGTATTATTATGACCCAGATTTGTTGTATAAATTTACATTTTAACTACCACAATTCAGGTGATGAATAGGGTAGAACTTGTGGCAAACAGTAAGTTGACCTTCATAAAAATAAATCCTTTTTTAGTTTCAATTTAAAGGCATTTGACGCTTTAAAGCACATGGTGGTATTGCCATAAACCTACATGTTGTTTTCACCCATTAGTCCAGAAACCTTTCACATGGTCATCTGTAGAGGATTGTATATAACACTGACTGACAAGTGCAGTGAGGATCTGTTTTAAAGTGCCTACTTTTGCAGCAGTATCAGTACCTTTTAATTTACTTACATATTAAAATGTTGTAAATGCTAAAAAGGCTGTTTTTCTAAACAATCACTGTATTCATATATTTAAAATTGAAAATAGATAAGCTGTTTTAGTAACTAATAATAAATAAGGCAGCTTCTAATATATTAACTTTTATGTTTTATACTGCTCTGAAATCTAACATTTTGACTTCAGCTTACCAAAGTGGGAGGAGACTTTGAATGCACAGAAAGTGTCTGTCTGAACAATGGGAATTTAGAAGGTACAACAGCCAGGACTTGCAGGACTATAGGGAACTCATTTGTTTATAAGGACACTCCGTACAGAGAAAGTAATTGACAGCAACAGGCAGGAAAACAAAATGAAAGCATGTAGGAAAGAATAGTTTTATATATAAATTACAACATATAAACCGTGTCTTTATTTTTTACTTTTACTTTTTTCCTCCTATCAAGTCCAGGTAACAGTGGCCCATTAAGATTGTTCTTGCAGAAAAGTTCACCAAAAGGAACGTCAACTAGACCTCACCATTCTGAAATAACACGGCTAGCAAAAAAAAGTGACCAAAACAAGAAGATGTTTGCATCTGAAACATAAATTTATAAAGCTGCTGTTTAGATCGTATTGAAATGTATACTTTTTCCCTGTGCATAACCTCTGTATCTCTAACACTGACACCATTCCTGACTGTTGAGGCCTCATTCAAATGCGATTTGGCCAAGTGAATAGGGCTCTATATAAGCACAGAGCATATTTTGTTTACAGAAGTTTTTAGTTAGTGAACTTCTATCCAAAAGCAAGGTCTTCACTAACTAAAAACGTCTGTAAAAAAATATAGAGCCCTATTCAAGTGGCTAAATCGCATTTGAACAAGGCCTTTACTCACTTAATACAGGTTTAGGGCCATGACAAATGTTTTGCTCCAGGTGATTCTTATCTCCCATCTTATATCATGTCACTGACTGAACAACAATTCTATGTACTGAATTACTATTTTACACAGTGCAATGCAAGTAGTAAGCAGGATTTAGAAATGTATCACACATATAATATAACTTCATTACAATCAAAGTGTTGGCTGTCAATGTATTAATAATCATTAAATGTAATAGTTGTCAAACTGTGATTCGTTGTCACACTTGCGAGCCTCGCATAGCGAGGTGAGCCATTAAAGCACATAAGTCTTCCGAGCTCGGAGCACTTAGCCGATGAGCGCCGGAGGCACTCATCGGCCGCGTGCCTTGCAAATTGAGGAAAGCAGTTGAGGCATTGAAACGCGTAGGACTTGGGCAGAAATGAGCGCCAAAGGCGCTCCTGCGAGCCTCGCAAAACGAGGCAAGCCATTGAGGCATTGATAAACGCAGGACTTAGCCTCCAAGCAGTTAGGAAACAAGAGATTGCCTTAGGCTGCAAGCAGTTGAGGAACGTCGGACTTGGAAAAAAAAAAATGCAAGGTGCAGAACTTATTAAAAAAAAAATTACAAGGTCGGAAAAATACAAAGTTAACGCCAAACCATGCAAATCGGAAAACACAAAAAACAAAAAAAAACTCACACACAGCACAGGGGGACAGCCAGGACGTCTGGGAGTAAGGTTGCATGCAAATTTAAGCCAAATTTGCAGAGTTTCGTCAATCGAAAAAAGCGAGAAAAAAAATGGTGGCTGAAAAGAATGAAAAGGAGGATACACGACCTCGAACCGCGCATAACTCCGCCAGACGAATCCCACTTTTACCCAGGAACGTACAAGGTACAATATACACTATTAAAAAGGACGGTAAATGCTTGCGAGCAGAGTAGCACATACATAATCGCCTCCATTTCACAACACTAACTTGCAACTAATAACATTACGCATTTAAAATGATGCTTTACCCGACTAAACAAACGGTTTGGCCTCGCGCACGCAGCCTATTTATACTGCACATTGCTGACACTTTCTCCTCAGGTCAGCAACAGTCCAAATGTACATTGTATGCTGCAGGAAAATAAAAATAGAGATTGTTAGCTCTTCAGGATATTGATTGCTGGATATATTAATTAGAAATAGGCAAAGTATATTAATTTATTAAGTAATTAATTAATTATTATTAAAATATATATTTTACACTGCCGTTACTTTATGAATACATTAATGCTTCGCACTTCCTAAAACATTTATTAATTCCTAATTAATTATTAACAAACATTAATTTCATAATTAGTAATGGAAAATAAAAAATTATACTTTCCACTGCACTCATTTTTTTTTACTTTTTACACTGCAGTTATATATATATCTGGATTACTGCTCATTGACTGCCGATGATAGGACTCTCAAAGCTGTTACATATTGAAATCATTTTATTATGCTCTGAGACCTGAAAACATTTTCAAATTTACACTGCACTAAAAAAAATGTATATTTAACACTGTACTTATATATCTGTCTTTGCGATGAGCAGAGAACATGATCACTGCAAAGCATGAAACTTGAAGGACACGAGAGGAGAGGCTTGCGATGAGCGCCGAAGGTGCTCAGAGTTGCAAAAGTACACAAGGAGAGAGGATCGCAATGAGCACCTAAGGTGCTCAGAGGAGCAAAAGTATATGAGAGGCTCGCAATGAGCGACAAAGGCACTCATTGCGAGCCACGCAATGAGCACCAAAGGCTTTACATTGTGTGGCAAACCTCATTGCCATGGCTTCAAATTTTATTGCCCCGTACTTTTTTGACAGGCAAGTCGCTAGTAAATACATATTTACTAATTTAATAACTTAAGGCCAACTTACAAAATAGTGAGGTTAAGGACAACCATAGTGAAATTACAAGTAACACTCATATATTTGCTTGCTGGGGCATGGCTAGATCTGCCTGTGTGCTGGACTATCATGGAGCTTGGAAGCATGCTAAGCTGATGTCACTGGCCCTGCCTCACCATGACATCATTAACTCCATCCCCATGACCTACACAGAGATAACAGGTCTATTGCAACTTGTTTGCAGTTGCCCCATGGGCCCCAGCCATCATACCCCCCTCTTTACTGAGAATGGCTAGTCTAAAGCAAAACTTACACTGATCATATGTTATTTTTGATCCAGGAAAACAGGAAGAGCTGGTCAGATCCCTAATGACACAATTAGGAAGTGAAATGTATCTCTACTTGAGAAGAAAAAACTAAATGTTTTCACTTTTATTTATACTAAATGGATACTGTTTTAATAACACATGCACAACAAACATATTAGCCTTACTTGTAAATGTAGTACAGTGGTGCTTTAAATAACAGTGTAAAGCCCAAAATTCACTAACCACCACAGAGACTGCAAAGCAGAACACTGACAGCTGAATCATCCATTTCTAATGAGGAAGTTTGCTTCTACAGCCTCTGTAAAGGTTATTAAATCTAGAGAAAATAATAATAATAATAATAATAATAAAGTATGCTTATATTCATCTAATGTAGTAAATTGTTTATATTTTGTTTATAGTTTTTTTTGTATATAGAATTGATTCATATGTGATATTGTGACAAATTACAACTACAGTATGTGATTTTCTTTATTGTAAATAGATCCAATTGTCATTGTTCTGTTTATATCATAATCAACATCTGTTCGCCTAAGACAAATATACTACATAATCAGATGCTGTAAAAAAATACTTTCTAGTGCACACTCAAAAGGGAAAAATAGAACAGTATATGTATAATCTGTATTTTAATTAAATCTATGCAATATAAATTATTTCTTTGAATAGCAGCCATGAGAGACCCATTGGATTTTGTAAACCTCCAGGCTCCATTGGGAAATATAGTGCTGGACAAGTCTCTGAAGTAATGTGTGATGTTAATGTGATGTTACAATTAACCTGCAAATGCCCAGAGTATGCCATTGCAGAGTCTGGGTTTAACTTAAATGCACTGCCACTCTTTCATTGAGTTCAGACACAGTAAACCAGTCAGCAATCTGCAATTAGTCCCTACATTTTTAGACTAAAAACAAGCTAAAAGCTAACTTTTTTCCTTATGACTGTGTCCAACACCTAAAGCCTGAGAAATATGGTTGGATGAGTCTGTATCAGATAACACTAAACAGTACAAGGAATGCTAAAGTGTTTTACAATCCTCTAGTTATAGGCAATTCCAAGTAACTCCTACAGTAGGGAAATCGAATAGGACAACAAGTGATTTCTGTCTAATCTAAATTTACAAGTGAATAAGTTTGAGTCAGCCTAATGTATGCATGGGCTCACTATGATTGTATGCAGGATATCAGCTGTTTAGACCACTTTTCAACATAGAGAAACCTCAGTACTGTAGGCTGTTGTAAAGCTAAAGATAAAAAATGTAATTGCATTACATCACTGTTAAATAATTGTGCATTTATTTATACTAATATACAAATACAGATCAAACATATAAAAAGTGGTATACAAATATAAATCTGTACTACAGGAAATCAAGACTGTCACGACCCAGAGAATAGGGTCCACGTGCCACTCCACACCACCTGCTTTTAGCTTACGGGAATTCCTCTAGATTGGGAATTTGGGATTATCTCTCAGTGCCCAGCCTGCGTCAGTCCAAGCATAACCAGTGCTCGTGATACAGGAACACAGGAAAGCAATACCTTAATAATAATTCCAATGGTTAAAATGACTATATTCCCTCAGAATGAAACACACACCTCAAATTATGTCTGTTCAACTTACCACAACATTTATTGATGATATAGTATTTATCCACACTCAGTCCCAGCATGTCCCCATCACCACACCTCCCCCTGGAGAGATGGATAGATGAGGGGCAGTGACTGATGGATGTACCTGGTGGTCACAGAGGGTTGGACATGATTGAACTAAACAACAACCAAGTACACATTTAAGAAAAATAATAAATGCTTGAATGCATGCAAAATCCAAACTTTTTCCAATTATAGAGATCTTCAATTTGCACTATCCTTGACACACCTATTATGGCAAGATAACAAGTACAGTGGACCCTTGGCACTTATCGCTAATTGGTTCCAGAAGGAACGATGAGTGGCAAAAATGACAAGGACCCAAGTTCTCGTAAGGAGTAATGTAAATTGACTCATACACGTCTTAGGAAGTGTGAAGAGTACCAAGCAAACCTTGGGATTGTCAAAATGTGTTTAATACCAAATTCAACTAGTTTTGAGGAAGGCGAGTGCTGAGGTACCACTGCATTAGGAAACTGTATGCAACAAAATCTGTCTTTTGTCTTCTACAACTCTTTTATTTGACTTTAATTTATCTATCCAAGTCAATAAGGGAGAACATATTTTAATATTTGAAAATTACAATTGGCATTACAATTCTGTTATCATTTGCTTGATACAATCTCCTTACATTTATGTAAGTTCATGTCATTTACTTAAGAGTTATATAATTGTTCTTACATTACTTGTTCTTCACTATAAGTAGTAACAAGCACTTTATCAAAAATACATACCTACAGTACATTAATATTGTATGCCCCTATATCCCAGAGAAATTGTGACTGTGGCAGTTTGAGTTGAAATTATGTTTCACCAGTTTTAATTAATTATTCGAGCATATGAAATTAATAATTGCAATTGATAAAGGATGCATGCCAGATTTGTTGTATGAATTTTGAATGTTACTCCTAATGTGTTGGGTAGTGATGTCGCGAACATAAAATTTTCGCTTCGCGAACCGCGAAAGCGAACCCGCCGCAAATGTTCGCGAACCGGCGAACCCGGCGAACCGCCATAGACTTCAATGGGCACTTTCTGGCCATAATAGTGATGGGAAAGTTGTTTCAACGGGACTAACACCTGGACTGCGGCATGCCGGAGGGGGATCCATGGCAAAACTCCCACAGAAAATTACATAGTTGATGCAGAGTCTGGTTTTAAGCCATAAAGGGCATAAATTACCTAACATTCCTAAATTGTTTGGAATAACGTGCTTTAAAACATCAGGTATGATGTTGTATCGATCAGGTAGTGTAAGGGTTAGGCCCGCTTCACAGTGACAGACCAAACTCCCTGTTTAACGCACCGCAAACAACCGCAAACAGTCCATTTGCACATCCGCAAACTCCCCATTTGCACAAGGTTGGATAGCAAGCGAGCCATGTCCCGTTCCTTGTACTCACTGATGTCATTGAAGGTCTCTTCCTCCACCCAGCCACCAAGGGTTCCCGAAAGGTGACAACAAGCCCCCTGGGACGCCTGCTGTGTTTGGTCTTCCACCTCCTCAAAGCCACCTTCCTCCTCTGACTCGTCTTCTTCAGACTCTCACTGCGTTGCCTCTCTCTGCATTATTATAAGGTGTGTTAAGTAGTACTACTCTTATCAGTTTAATACCTGTTACAGCACATATCAGGGGGCGTGTATAAGGCCTGGATTTTTAGAACCAGGAGATGGAAAAAGATGCTTTGTTGGTCATATCACTTCAATTTTGAGGCACAGCACGTGCAATCAAAGGTGCCACCAGATAGGAGTGGCGTGTTTGTAAGTACTACTCTTATCAGTTTAATACTTGTTACGTCACCTATCAGGGGGCGTGTATAAGGCCTGGATTTTTAGAACCAGGAGATGGAAAAAGATGCTTTGTTGGTCGTATCACTTCAATTTTGGGGCACGGCACGTGCAATCAAAGGTGCCACCAGATAGGAGTGGCGTGTTTGTAAGTACTACTCTTATCAATTTAATACCTGTTACAGCACCTATGAGGGGGCGTGTATAAGGCCTGGATTTTTAGAACCGGTAGATGGAAAAAGATGCTTTGTTGGTCGTATCACTTCAATTTTGGGGCACGGCACGTGCAATCAAAGGTGCCACAAGATAGGAGTGGCGTGTTTGTAAGTACTACTCTTATCAGTTTAATACTTGTTACGTCACCTATCAGGGGGCGTGTATAAGGCCTGGATTTTTAGAACCAGGAGATGGAAAAAGATGCTTTGTTGGTCGTATCACTTCAATTTTGGGGCACTTTGTGACATTAGCATCTTACGCTCAAACATGTCCTTTACAGGCACCTGACTATGGGCAGATGAGCAGGAACTGCTCAAGGCGAGAGACGCAGTGGCGGATGGTTGAGAGGGGGCAAGGAGGACAGCAGTGGTTGATGTGGCTGATGATGCTGGACCAGTAGGAGGATGGCGGCTTTGAGTTTGTGTGGTGCTTGTACTCATGTGTTGGTCTGGAGTCACCCAAACATTAGGTCTCAACCTGTAGAGGATAAGGGAACCAGGCTACTCTAGACCTCATTCATGATTACCGGTTTTGACAGATTGGTACTATGCGTCCAAGCTACTGTGACAACAGATATGAGTGGCACTGTGCACTTGCAGAAGTTGGCAGAGTAGATGCTGTAGGTCTGACACACACGCTTGCAGACAACTAACTGCTATGCAATCTATTACAGTAGAAAAAATGTTTTTTTGTTTTAAATGTACACTACTGTTACACTAGATATGAGTGGTGTGTTAAGTAGTACTACTCCTATCAGTTTAATCCCTGTTATGTGCCTTTTTTGGGGTTTGGTTGTTGAAGGCACAGTGCAGCACCAGAGGCCAGAAAAATTAGGCATGTACACATGCCTGAAAAAATTAGGTATTGTTGATCTTGCAGCGAGCAGAGAAGAAGGTAGGCCTGATTCAACGCCCCAGCCAGAGATTGAGGGGGGGACCTGAGAAGGCCACGGGCCGGAGATATAAATGGGGGCCATCCCAAATAAGCACACAAGCGGGGACAAAGGTAGTGAAGGGGACATAGAGGCCCATGGACTGACGGTGGCCATCTTGGCAGGAAAAGGGCCCAGCAATTAAGCCAAACTGACCCAGCACAGGCAGCTACTAGAGTCAAACGCTGTACAATTACACCTTAATAAAGCTGAAACATGCAGCAGCAGGGATTCTAAACGGCCACACGGGGACAAGGAGGCTAACAGCCCCCACAGTCTCTGCACCACTTTTTTTAACAGATAAGCCAAGGGGCTAACCAGGGACCTTGCCCACATAAAAAAAATGAATTTTATTGGAGGAATTATTAGTGTCTTTACCCCCCAAGAGAGGACATAATATATGGTATCTTTAGACTACCTGATGGCCAAACCTCCTTTCGCCCCAATGCTATCCAAGAAACATTTCAAAACTTCTATCAGACCATATATTCATGCCAATCCTGCTGCAGCGGATCTGACATAGAGTCCTTCCTACTACAGCAACAAGTCCACAAAATACCTGTACCTCAATTGGACAGCTTGAACCTAGACATATCCCAAGAGGAAGTTAAATCTACAATCCAAGATCTTAAATTTGGCAAGTCCCCAGGGCCAGATGGTTTTACTCATCTGTACTATAAGAAATTTGAGCCCTTGCTTACCCCCACACCTAACATCTTTGTTTAACGCTATACTAAATGGAGAACCTATGCCCCCTTAATTGAATCAGGCCGACCTCATAGTCTTTCCAAAAGAGGGTAGGGACCCTTTAGAGGTTAAAAATTATCGCCCCATACCCCTGATGAATGTGGATGTCAAGATCCTAGCTAAAATTATGGCCAAACGAATATCTAACTTTTTACTGGACTAAAAACACAAGGACCAAACGGGGTTCATTCCTTTCAGAAAGGCAGGAGATAATGTTAGGAGGGTTCTGAATGCCCAGTTCTTGGCTCAACACTATAACAACCCAGTTTGCCCTCTAGCCCTAGACATAGAGAAGGCTTTTGATACGGTGGAATGGCCATATATGTACAAAATGCTAGATAAGTTTGGATTTGAGGGACACTTTCTCAACCTGCTCAGAAGGTACTACGACTCACCAGTAGCTAACTTAAATATACCAGGGGACCATAAGGCCAAAATCCAAGTACAGAGAGGGACCAGGCAGGGATGCCCACTCTCCCCACTGCTCTTTGCTCTTGCCATTGAACCCCTAGCGCAGGCAATCAGAACAAACCATGCCATTCGGGGGGTTCATGTAGGACACCATCAGTTTAAGTGTTCACTTTTCGCGGACGATATGCTTTGCACCCTGACCAAGCCCCTTCTCTCTATACCAGCACTCATGTCCACTATAAAAGACTTCAGCTAAATCTCGGGCCTCCAATCCTTGCAAAAGGATATTTCTCTTTCAATGGAATCCTGCTTACTGGGGATACACATAAAAAAACTTATCTCAATCCTAGAACAAGCTATTCCAATTAATGGCTTTAGCATTCAAAATACACATAGCTACCCGGGCCCGGATGGATTTACAAATCTCTATTACCAAACTTTTATAGACTTGTTATTACCCCACTTAGCCACACTTTTCAATCAAATTTTAGAAGGCTCTCCCATGCTACAAGAACTAAACCATGCAAATATGATATGTTTCCCGAAAGAACGACGAGACCCATTAGAACTTAAAAATTACTGCCCCATATCACTCCTAAACGGGGATATAAAAATTTTGGCCAAATTAATGGCAAACAGGATTTCGCGATTTCTCCCCTCCATAATCCATAAAGACCAAACAGGGTTTATCCCCCATAGACAAAAGGGGGACAATATCAGACGGACACAAAATGTAATCTCATGGTCATCCCTACATCAAATACCCACATGCCTTTTGGCGTTAGATATAGAAAAGGCCTTTGATGCGTTGGAATGGCCTTATTTAAAAGCAGTATTACCGAAATGGGTTTGCAGGCAAATTTATGAACTTGATAGATACATACTACAAATCCCTGTTAGCCAGATTAAAACTCCCGGGAGATCGCTTACAACACATAAAGATTCAAATGGGAAAAAACAAATTTTTAGATTTATTTGGAATCATAAAGCCCCAAGGATCTCAAAAAATAATATGTATAGACCAAAAGGGAAAGGGGGCCTATCATGCCTGAATCTCAAACTGTATCACAAGGCAGAGCAGCTAGCTTTCATTCCTCGGGCGCATTCTCCCACACATCAGCCGCTCTGGGTATTTATGGAAAATGTAAGCATGTCACCTTATACATGGGATACAGTAATATGGATTCCAGGCCTGTATACTTTTTTAAGAAACTTGAAAAACCCGTTGATTAAGCACTCATTAAAAATATGGATGGAGATGAACTGGACACTCGGGTATCAGATCTTACCCCTATCGTACCCAATCCCCACTTTAAGATACATCTTCCGGAAAGCTCTCTCAGTTGGTGGAAGTCTCAGAACCTACTAAGGCTTGGTCCATGGTGGCATGACGACAAAATAATGACCTTTGAGCGGGTGAGAGATAGATACAATTTACCCCTAACTGAACACTATAATTTTTGCAGGATACATCATTTTATATATACGATAAGTGGTAGGGGAACCCCCCAAAGAAACACCTGGCTACTCAAAAAATGTAGGGATTCCCCCTTTCAGCCTGGTATTATTAGCCTCATGTATGAACTATTTAATGAAAACTAATGGGCAAACAAACCAGACTATACCAAAGCCTGGGAGAGGGATTTGGGCACCGAGTTGGCAGACAGCACATGGGATAAAAGTTGGCGAGGCTTAAGTAGGGGATCTTTAAATTATAGTCTCCTTGAAACTTCAATAAAGGTCCTACACAGGACATATATTACTCCTTTTAAGCTAAATAAATGGGATCCAAAACGGAGCAGCTCATGTTTTAGGAACAGTGGTAATGAGGCTACATTTATTCATGTCTGGTGGGAGTGTTCGGCAGTCATAAGACTATGGAAAGAAACATGCTTACTAGCTTCTAAAATGTTTAAGATTCAGATTTCTGCTAATATAGAAAACTGCATGCTGGGTGTTCCGCATGTCTGTCTCTTGCCCGCTCAAAATAGGCTATTAAAGTTCATCATGTTGGCCACAAAGAACCATATAGCCAGACAATGGAAATCGGATACCCTACACTTTCAGGTGGTTAAAAATAAATTAAACTTTATCCTTATAAATGAACGCCTTACCCATTTAGTAGACAACTCCATTGATACATTTTGAGATATATGGTCTCCGTGGCTGCAATTAAGGGATAGCATATAATCTGGAGACAATTAAAGAAATTTAGGTCCGGAATAGGGGCTCCCCTAAATGGGAGAGGATATTCTCAAGAGAACGGGATGGATGGAGGTGTGTGTGGATCCTTAGAGGGGCGGAGGACGGAGGTAAGTGCTATATTTTACATCATATTTAAAAAAGGAGGATGTTTGTGGACCTTTCCCTTTCTCAACATGTTAAATGTTAAAACTAGTTATTTTTCTTTTCCCAATTATAGTCGGATTCAAGACTTAAAGGGAATCAACTTAAAACAAACTGAATTAAAGCTATATTAATAACTGAAAAGTAAAAAATTATATATATTTTTAGGCTACAAGCACAACCAAATCCAGATAACATACTAGCCCTGGATATGGTATAAGCTCCAAGATTATGGAATGGAAAGGGGTAAACTGAGTATTAATAGAGATAAGGTAACTCAGTGATGTATTAACATGTATGGATATATATGTAACATGGAAATGGTTGTTTGAATATGATATATTACCTCACCTAATAAAATATTTTTTGAAAGAAAAAATACACATAGCTAGTAGTTGGAAAACCCCAAATTAAAACTTTCAGGAATTAATAAAAAAAATCAACTATTTACTGCTCAACGAGAGATTAAACCATGTAGTCTTGGATAGAATCACCCAGTTCCAGACAATTTGGGATCCCTGGATAACATCCCCATTTAGTGCCCCCCTAATATAATACAACATTTGTTAATGGTTGAAGCGACTCGGGGGGAAGGACCGGAGTGGGGGAGCCCTGGAGGAGACCCTTCAGAAACAACAGAAAATCATACGAGGAAAGGAGAGGTCGCCTACTGAAGCCTGCCCTAGGGTAACCCAAGGGCGATTGAGCAGGTTAGATATTGTAAATAATAAGCTACTGCTGGAGTGATGATAGATAATAGGACTTTGGTGTTAACTGCTGATATACTCTTTACTATTGTCTGTTTTACCATGTCTTAGGTTTCTCTTAAAAATTGCAATCACAGTAAAAAAAAAGAACATTAGTAAGACACAAGTAAAAATAAGAAAGCCTAGCCAGCTAATTTTAACAAAATGTCTTCATTGTAAATATGCATTTTTGCACAACTGTTATGTTATGCAAGACTGTTCAATATGCTTTCTTTTTCATTACATGCCGTACGCCTCCTGACATAAAAAATTACATTAAAAAATTAGGTATTGTTGCAGCCGCTGCTGTTGCAGCGGCCAGAAAAACTGACCTTTGTTCCCCAGGCAGAAAGTGCCATAAAACATTGCGTCTTCTTGAACCCTAGTTGGTGGCGGATAAGTCACGCAAGTCATCCGGCATTCACAGATAACCTACAGCAGCGTGTGGACCAATTTTAGCCGAAGGCAGCTCATCTCATCAGGCCTTTTTCAGTCGAATGTATCGCCCAGTGTCAGTCCCTTCGGGATCCATCCCTCATTCATCTTTATAAAGGTGAGGCAATCTAGACTTTTTTGCCCTAGGCGACTTCTCTTCTCGGTGACAAAACCTCCTGCTGCACTGAAGGTCCTTTCTGACAGGACACTTGAAGTGGGGCAGGCCAGAAGTTCAATTGCAAATTGGGATAGCTCAGGCCACAGGTCTAGCCTGCATTCCCAGTAGTCAAGGGGTTCATCGCTCCTCAGAGTGTCGATATCTGCAGTTAAGGCGAGGTAGTCTGCTACCTGTCGGTCTAGTCGTTCTCTGAGGGTGGATCCCGAAGGCCGTTGCGATCCGTAGGACTGAAAAAGGTCCGCATTTCCTTCATCAACAACACGTCTTTTAAACGTCCTGTCCTTGCCGGCGTGGTCGTGGGAGGAGGATTACTTTCACCTCTTCCCTTGTTATATTGCCCTTGTGCTGTGGCATCACCCTTATATGCTGTGTAAAGCATACTTGTTAATTTGTTTTGGACCTGCTGCATGCTTTCTGACTTACTGCAGATATGTTCTTCCCCCCAGCCACGTACAACACCACGGGTACCAGATAGGTGACAACGAGCACTCTGGGATGCCTGTTGTGATTGGTCTTCCTCCTCCCCCTCAAAGCCACATTCCTCCTCTGTCTCCTCTTCCTCACAATCCTCTTCCAGCGTTGCCACAGGTCCAGCAAGCGATGCTGATAAGGCTGTTTCTGGTGGTGATGGTGATCACAAATCTTCCTCTTCCTCGTCTCGCTCATCTACGGCCTGATCCAGCACTCTTCGCAGGGCACGCTCCAGGAAGAAAACAAATGGTATGATGTCACTGATGGTGCCTTTGGTGCGACTGACAAGGTTTGTCACCTCCTCAGGCATTGCGCATGAGCGTCCAGTAATGTGGCAAAAAAATTCCCAGCTCCGCAGAGGCTGTCCTAGCACCCCGGTCATATAAATATTAGTTAATGGCTTTTTCTTGTTGGAGCAGGCGGTCGAACATTAGGAGTGTTGAATTCCAACGTGTGGGGCTGTCACAAATCAAGCACCTCAGTGGCATGTTGTTTCGCCGCTGGATATCTGAAAAGTGTGCCATGGCCGTGTAGGAACGCCTGAAATGCCACACACCTTTCTGGCCTACTTCAGGACGTCCTGTAAGCCTGGATACTTATGGACAAAGCATTGTATGATCAGATTACACACATGTGCCATGCACAGCACATGCGTCAACTTGCCCACATTCAATGCCGCCAACAAATTTCTTCCGTTGTCACAAACCACTTTGCCAATCTCCAGTTGGTGCGGAGTCAGCCATTGATCCACCTGTGCGTTCAGGGCGGACAGGAGTGCTGGCCCGGTGTGACTCTCTGCTTTCAGGCAAGTCAACCCCAAGACGGCATGACAATGCCGTATCCGGGATGTGGAATAGTATCTGGGGAGCTGGGGGGGGTGCCGTTGATGTGGAGCAAGACGCAGCAGAAGAGGACTCAGCTGAGGAAGTTATGGTAGAGGATGGAGTAGGAGGAGTAGAGGAGGTGGCAGCAGGCCTGCCTGCAAGTCGTGGCGGTGTCACCAACTCCTCTGCAGAGCCACTCATTCCATGATTGGCAGGCGTCATCAGGTTTACCCAATGCGCAGTGTAGGTAATATACCTGCCCTGACCATGCTTTGCAGACCAGGTATCAGTGGTCAGATGGACCCTTGCCCCAACACTGTGTGCCAGAGATGCCATTACTTCCTTTTGCACAATCGAGTACAGGTTGGGGATTGCCATTTGGGCAAAAAAAATTTGGCCGGGTACCTTCCACTGCAGTGTCCCAATCGCTACAAATTTTTTGAACACCTCAGACTCCACCAGCTTGTATGGTAAAAGCTGGCGGGCTAAGAGTTCAGACAAGCCAGCTGTCAGACGCCGGGCAAGGGGGTGACTTTGTGGCATTGGCTTCTTATGCTCAAACATGCCCTTAACAGACACCTTCACTTGTATATGACAACTGAACAAAGGAAGCAGCAGCGGGTACATCATCATCATCACATCGTACGTACATGTGTGTAATGCTGCCTGACTGAGACATATCCTTATTATCTACATCCTCTGGCAATAATGGTTGCGCATCACTCATTTCTTCAAACTGATGTGTAAATAACTCTTCTGACTGATCAATTGAATCGGCTGTGGTACTAGTGTTGGTGGTGGCGGCAGGCGGGCGAGTGGTAACTTGACAGGTGCCCGAAGCTAAGCTGGAGGATGATGGTGCGTCAATGTTCCAAGCGGAAGCTGTAGAAGATTGGGTGTCCTGTGTTAGCCATTCAACTACGTCCTCTGAACTTTTCAAGTTCAGGGTAACTGGCCTCTGAACACTGGGCATTATTGTAGAGCCAAAGGGAATCACAGCACCACGACCACGACGGCCCCTGCGGGGTGTCCTGTCTCCTTCTTTCATTTTTTTTTAAATGTAGACTGCTGGTACCCCAAATAGATTGGATTGGTTGAACTTGGCACAGTGTATTTTAAAATGATGAGAAAAACTGTTCTGTAAACTAAAGAAAAATCATTTTAGGAGGTTGAGAGATAAAGAAACCGGATGGGGGGATACCGAGCAGAGCACACCATCTAAAGCCCACTGGGAGACAAACTCATCCATTCCCCCAGTGGACAAAGCCAGGTGGTACTCTGCCCGGATACGGGAGCGCACCAGCACCCGGAACATGGCCTCAGGTGACAAGGGAACCCCCCTATCAAAGACTGCTTCCTGGACTTATATATAGCCAATTTGGCTAATGCCAGGAGCAGGTTGACGAGGAGGTCCCTGGCCTTATTGCCCCGGGACACTGGGCGCCCAAAAATAAAAATGTGAGGGGAGAAATGCAGCCAGAACTGCAGGAGGAGGCCCCTCAAGAGTGACAAGAGGGGCTGCAGTCTGGTGCAACTAAAATAAATATGATACACGGACTCTCCCTTGCCACAGAATGGACAAGTGGAGGGAGAGTCCGTGAATTTAGCTAAGTACTCTCCCGTGCTCAGTGCACCATGGAGCACTCTCCAACTCAAGTCCCCGGTGGGTCGTGGAACTAAATCAGAATAAAGTTCCCTCCACCGGGGCCTCTTGCCCTCGTCAGCTGGTAGGACCCGCCTCCAGATGGTATCGGGACGGGTCACGAGGGCAAGGAAGTGCACTGTATGGAGCACGAGAGAATATACGCTCTTCCTCGGCATGCCGCGAAAGCATGCCGAGGGTATGTCCCTCAACTTCGAGAGGTTGGGGACAGGAGGAGCCTGAGGGGAAACACGGGGGTTGTGTCCAATGCAAACAGCCGGAGCAGGGGTGTTGAAAGGTGCATGTGGCACTCCGGCCTGCAAAGCCCCGCAAAGGAAGGTGCGCGAGTCGGGGGAGATGGCATCCCTAATCTCCTGGAGCAAGCGCCCTGAGACTTTGGTTGTCACATATCCCAAACGGAGCGCAAGCTCCTGGGGTGACACCCAATCAGAACGCCCGTATTCCAAGAGATCCCCGACTCGGGTCATCCGTGCATGACTAAGGCGGCGGATGATACTGGGGGACTGTAACATTGGAGCCCCCACTGCTGGATTAAATAGCAGGGGCTCCGTGAATATTTCATCCCCCAAAGGCACGCCCTGCCTGGTCACGGAGACCATGCTCCAGGCCTTGAGGGTTTCCTGGTAGTATGCCGGCAACACCGAGAGGTCTCTCCCAAACCCCTCAGGCCTGATCAGAAATAATTGCCGGTCATACCCCAGGTTGCGCAACTGGCGATAAAAGCTGGATGCCAGTGCGCACCACTGCGGAGAGGGATCTGCATATAGGTATCTCTGCAGGTACTGAAGGCGGAAGGTGGACAACTGGGAGCACACACAAACTACTCCCTGTCCACCCTCCACCAAAGGCAGACTTGCCACCCCTGCAGAGACCCAATGCCTTCCCATCCAGAGGAAATCTAACAAATTCCTCGGGATATTGGTGACAAACTCGGGGGTCGGACTCAGACAAATCAGCCGGTGCCAGATCTGAGAAGCCACCAGCTGATTCACCACTAGAGTCCGCCCCCTAAGGGAAAGCATTTTTGCTAGACCCCTCCATCGTCCCAGACGAGAGAGGACACTGCCCTCTAACTCCCTCCAGTTGTCTGGGACGGAAGCGTCCGCAGCGGACAGGTAGACCCCCAGATATTTAATGACATCTGCCTCCCACGTGATGTCACGAAACGTGGGAGGCAAAGAGTCTACCTGTAAATTACCCTCTAAAAGGCCTGTGCATTTGGACCAGTTGATCTGAGCGGAGGAGGCAGCTGAATATACCTCCTGGCACTGTTTTGCCAGCTCAAGATCAACTGGATCCTGGGCCACGAGGAGCACATCGTCAGCATAAGCTGAAAGGACAATCCGCATGTCTGGATCTTTTAGCACCAGCCCTGTGAGCCTTTTCCTCAGTAGGCAGAGGAAAGGCTCGATGGCCAGTGCATATAACTGTCCAGACAAGGGACATCCTTGACGCACCCCTCGTCCAAATACCAAAGGGGCTGTTAGGGACCAATTGATTTTAAGTAAACACTCTGCAGAGGCGTACAGCGTTCTTATAAAGCCCACAAACTGTGGGCCAAAGCCGTACGCTTGCAGAGTGGCTATGAGGTAACCATGGTCCACCCTGTCAAACGCCTTCTCTTGATCTAAAGAGAGAAAGGCGAGTGACAGACCAGTCCAGCGAGAATAATGCAATAGATCCCGGACCAGAAAGATACTATCAAAGATAGTCCGGCCCGGGATCGCATAGGACTGGTCAGGGTGAACCAATTCTGCCAGCACAGACCCAAGTCTAAGCGAGATGGCTTTAGCTACAATCTTGTAGTCCGTGCTGAGCAGAGAGACCGGTCGCCAGTTCTTAATAGGCCGGAGATCCCCCTTTTTGGGCAGCAGGGCAAGTACTGCCCTGCGACAAGACAGGGGCATCTCCCCGGTCTCCAGGGCTTCCCCAAGGACCAGATGGAAATCAGGTCCCAGAGTCTCCCAGAAAAATTGGAAAAACTCTACAGTCAGTCCGTCCAGTCCTGGAGACTTCTCACAGGACATGGCACGGAGGGCTTCAGAGAGCTCTTGAAAAGATAGTGGTATATCAAGCCGCTCTCTTACACCCTCACTGACTGTGGGGAGCCCCTCCCATAGCACCCTGCAGGCGTCTGGAGAAATGGGATCCGGAGAGTAAAGATCTTTATAAAAGTTCCGGGCTCTATCCCGGATACTCTCCGGATCTGTAAGGGGGTCACCGTCTTCATCTAGAAGACAGGTGATGTGCCTACTGTTACCCCCCTTTTTCTCCAGTGAGTAGAAGAGGCGCGAGCCGCGGTCTAGATCTTTGAGAAAACCTAAGCGGCTGCGCACGTATGCCCCCTTGGCCTGGTGTCGTTCCAGGTCACAGAGGACACCCTTCCTCTCTACATACTCGCTCTGCAGGGATTGGTCCCTACAAGTGAACAGCCTCTGCTCCAGATGGAGTACCTCCCCCCGGAGTGACTCTAACTCAGCTTCGCGCTGCCCACTCGCACCCTTGGTATATTCCTGACACAGAAGTCGCAAATGAACCTTGCCCACGTCCCACCACATTTTTAACGTGGCAAAGTCCCCCTTGCAACCCCTCCAGTCCGTCCAAAACTCCCGGATCAATGTCACGAGCCCCTGGTCCTTCAACAAAGCATTGTTGAAGTGCCAATAGGCGGCTCGTGGCGCTGTTGGCGTTAGCGCCACCGTCACAGACACACAGTTGTGGTCTGTGAATGGAGCCAGCCTAATGGCACAAGAACCGACTCGTGACATATAGTGACTAGATATATATAGTCTGTCGATCCGGGAGTGGGACACCAGACCGGCTCTCACCCTGACGTAGGTGAAACCGTCTGATGCCCCTGGGTTCTGCTCTCGCCAGATGTCCTCCAGGGAGAAGCGGGCGATGATCTCCCGCAGCGCTGACGCAGAAGGCGGGTACGGCTCTGGACTATTCCGGTCCAGAGCGTCGAGGGTGCAATTGAAATCACCCCCGAGTACCAAACACTCATCTGCGTCAACCGTCTCCAAAAACTGGGACAGTCTGGCGAGGAACCTCGCTCTCTCGGGCCCTCCAGCAGGGGCATATATATTAACTAGGTTAATAATGCTACCCTGCTCTCAGACCCGGAGGTGGATTAGACGTCCTGGGATAACAGCTTTCACAAGCAGCAGCTCTGGCTGAAAAGACTCTGAGAACAGGGTCACCACTCCACATGACGCCGATGTGAAGTGGCTGAAGAAGACCCTGCCTCTCCATTGCAGTTGCCACGAGGCCTCAGCCTCTGGAGTGGTGTGAGTTTCCTGCAGGAAGCTCACAGAGTACCCTCCCTGATATAAATAGGAGAGTACCTGGAACCTGCGGAAACTGTCTTGACAGCCATTGGTATTTAGCGTGCTGATGTGCAAAGCCATTACTGCGTGTCAGGAATTGTGCGTTCCTCAGACCCTTGAGACTGCTGATAGGACACGCACATTTTATAGAATTTCCGGACGCGGAGATGCTCCGCAGTCCCAGAATTCTTGGCCCTAGTGCTGACCACTAGATATTGCTGGAGAGAGTGGAGAATAAACGACATATTCTTCCACCTCTCCAAGGCCAGCCGCACCTTCCTTTTCTTTTGTCCATGAAGGGTGCTCTCAAGGAATAGAACTATTTCCTTGACAGGGATAACCCACCCAGAATCTGATGTTCCTTCTAGTGGGTCACCCCTGGGCTCCTCTTGGCTGAGGGCTTTTACTCCATCCTCCCCGGCTGGAGTCAGTTTCCTCAGCTTTATTCTCAGGGACCCCCTCTTAGATGATACAGAAGGAGTCCCTTTAGCACCCTTCAAGGTAAATAATGGACCCTTGGATTGCTGCTGCACCCCTGTAGCTTCAGGAGTGCATTCAGGGGTAGCTGGCTGGACAGCAGTGGCTGGCATGGCTTCCTTAATGGAAGCCTTGGAGGCTTTATATGCCTCCTCTGCCAGTTCCACCGCTGCTTGCTCAGCTTGGATGGCACCGATGTTAGGGTCAGTGGACGGCTGAGGAGGGTAGACAGGCTCTCCCATGATGTTAACAGGAAAACCTGTTTTATCACCCTCCCCCATTTCCACTTCCCCTTGTGCCACATCCCCCCTGACAGACAAATCCATGGGGTCCTGAATGGGGGTCATGCCTATATTCCCCCCCTCCAGTAGTGACTCGGCCTGGGGCTCTAACAAAGCCTGAGGTACGTCACTAGAGAGTGACACTGGAGGAGGAGACTGACTGGTGCCCTTGAAGCTCAGCACCTCAGGGACACTGACTACCCATTCAGCAGGGGCTTTGTTGGGACCCCCCCTCAAAGGCCAGAGGCAGAACCTGATCTTTCTTGTCTACCCCTGCCTCACTTGGGAGACCCTCTTGCCCCTGCTTTTCCTCCAGACCCTTTTCCACATTAACCCCTATAGGGTCTGGAGAGAGAGATGTGTGGTCTGGCACCGGCTGGCTGAGCTTAATAACCGGGCCAGACAATGTCACCGGATGAGGAGGAGATGTTTTGTTCGTCTTCTTGCTTTTAGAGGGAGGTGCTCCACTACAGAGCACTTCCCACTTATCAGCAACCTCCCTGTTGGTTTTATGCTTCCTCTTCCTGGGGACGTCACTTCTGGAAGAGGAGCTGCCACTAGCTGCCTGCCCTGCAGAGGGCTTATTATCCCTCTGCTTACACTGTGCCCCCACACTAACTGATGTAATTATGATGGGGGCAGATTGGGACTTGGGAGATGCAGCTGTGACACTGGGAGGACCGGTGACATTCTTCCCCTTTTTCCCCGTGTCTGCAGTCTTGCTGGAGACCACAGACACAGATGGCTTTTTTGGGGAAGAAGGGGGTTTGGAGGCCGTGGTGGTGGCTTGAGGAACGGCCTCCTTGCCTGAGCTCTGTGGGGGGGCTATGACCCTTGAGGTCCCCGCTGTTATGGGCTCAGCGGGGATGGGTGCCGTACTGACGGAGGTGCCATTTGCTGGGGCTGGGGCATGATGCTTTACATTAGGACAATTCCTACGTGTATGCCCCAACCCCTTGCAATGATAGCACTGCACCTCCGTAGTGCTGTAAAAAATCCTGTACAGCACCCCCTCAAATGGAACCCCAAAAGACCCCTCTATGTTTTCTGCGCCCTGAGGCAGGCACATTTGTACCTGCCTCTTGAAAGAGAGCACATGACGAAGTGCTCTCTCTCTGCACCCCAGGGGAATTTTAATAAATGGTGTTTTTACTTCCCCTAGGGTTAGCAGGTGGGGGCGCAGGAGGGAGTCTGGAAGGAAGGGGGGCACATTAGAGAGTGTTACTTTTGTGCCCAACCCTTCCAGGGGTTCTATTGGGACATATAATCCCCCCACTGTGATGCCTCTCTGTACAAGAATGTGAGCCGCAGCTAGCGTACGGGTAAAGAAAACTGCTTTCCCGTACATTTTGCTGGCTGCTACTATAACAGAGGGGCTGATGACGTTAGCTGCAGCACGCAGATAGATATCAATGCTGTAGACCCCAGACATCTGACATTTAACCCCATGCTTCCTAGTGATCTGCCCCTCAGCCCCAGCGGTGGTATTACTGGGGCCAGCAGAAACCACCTGTGACCAGGTATTAGCCACAGGGGTAGGTCTGCTGGCAGAACCACCAGGAGCTGGGGCTGCCTTATCTGCCTGGGGCCTATGCTGTGCAGTGCTGCAGCTAGGATTTTCAGGGGCCATTATTCCCCCTTTTGACCCCTGAGGCTTCTTAGTGGTCTTATCCCTCATGTTTAGACCCTTTTTTTTTAGTTTATTTGTTTTATTTATTTTTATTTTGTGTTTTAGGATTTTTTACTGTTTGCTTTTTTTTTTTTTTTATATATAAAAGTGGGAAAAAGAAACAAAAAGACAAAACTAAGGGAGACAAAACTAAGGGAGAGAGAAAGGTGATGCTTGGCAGTGGAAGGGTTAATGGCCTGTTGCAAGGTGTCTAATTGCAACAACACAGATAACACAGAGGCTTTTTAACCCCTCTGTGTCTCTGTGTCAGATGTTAAAAAAAAAAAGCCTTTTCAACAAAAATTCTAATTGTTTTCCCCCCCACTGCCTACAAAGATGTTACTTGTCTTCTCTCCCCCAAAACATAAAACCCAACACCAAACAAACAAAACTTCAACAAAACCTAATAAACTTTTTAAAAGAAAAAAAGTCAAAGTAACAAAGCTCCAGGAGTGAAGGTGTAGTGCTAAGGGAGGGGTGTGGCAAAGTATCCAGGAGACAGCTCACTCTCCTGGGATAGAGGGCTGAGCCTGGCTCCCAGAAAACTAAAACTTAAATTAAACTAAGAAAAATACCACAAAAACTCCCAAAAATTAACAACACTGTGCACAAAGTGCTTATAAACAGAAAGGTGTTAAAATAAAACTTGTATTTGAGGGACTAAGACCCTAAAAAGCCTTTTGTTTGGAGCTCAAGCATGCACACAACATGCTCTCTGGCACAGTACTTGTAAGCCTGACACACACACTGGCTAGCGGTCAGGCAAAATAACTTTGATTGGCGGTCAGGCAAATGAACTTAGATTTAACAAAATAAAAGTTTTTTTTTTTAAAGTAGACAACTAGTAAACAAGATTGTATTGGTTGCACTGTGCACACAAAGTATAAGCTGTGAGCCTGACACACACACTTGCTAGCAGCGGCTGGCAGAGAGACAGGCAAATTAAGTTAGATTACACAGAAAAAAACAACCAAAAAAAATGATGTTATAGCCCTAAAAAGGGCTTTTTGGGGTGCTGTGTTTACAGCAGAGATGTGATGAGTTCTTCAGCACTGCACTGGACACTGAATAAACTTGCCTAGCTATTGATTTCCCTATTCAATCAGCATCACCTACACTCTCCTTCCTCTCAGTAAGACTGCAAGTTAGTTATGATTCCAAAATGGCTGCTGTCCATGAGTTAGAAGGCTCTGGAAGGGAGTGTATGCTGCTGATTGGCTGGAATGTGTCTGCTGACTGTGACATGCAGGGTCAAAGTTTGCTCAATGATAAAGTATAGGGGGCGGGTCGAATCTCGCATATGTTCGCTGTTCGCCGCGAACGCGGGATTCTAGGCATTCAAAATTTAGATGGGTTTTCATACAGCTAATAGTCGTTATTGGTTTAAACCCTCACTGCAAGAGTCTTGAGGACCATTAGTTATAACCTAGTATACCATGTGGGTATGTTGAGACCCCAATGGTATGGGGGTTAATATGTGGGGCCATAGCGATCTATAAGACTTCCATGGTTATCCTTTAGATTAGGGGTCCATTGAACTAGAGAGCTCCGGTCAAACTTCCCTGGGTGCGAGCCAGTACGTTTTACGGTTCTACTCAGATTTTCAAAACGTTCATAGGTGTGAGTGTGCCATCCCAGAATTTTTATGGGAGCCATGGAATGGAGGTCTTATTCTTTAAAGTAATACATTAATGTCTGGACTTTTGATAGAATAGGTTATCCTAGGACTCCTACAGCTTGCCTACTCTGATTCTTAATGTCTGGACTTTTGATAGGACAGGGCTCCTAGGACTCCTACAGATTGCCTACTCTGATCCTTATATTGGCTCTTAAAATAATTATTGGAGCAAAACAAAGGTGATCTGTTGAGCCTTATGTAGATAACAGGTACACCCAACCAAATAACAAATAATAAATTGCAGTTCATCAAACAATAAGGAAAACAGCAACAGGTAAAATAAAAGGGGTGAAAACAAGAAACTTTACAATTTTATAGTCAAGTTTTCTAGGCAATGTTGATTGAAGCATCACTATTAGCAAAAACCTACAAGGACTAGATGCTGGCAGCTAGATTAGTTTAGTAGGCTTCTTCTGTTTGTGCCTGTAAGGGCCAATCTGCAGTCTGTGTCTGTCAAAGCCAATGTGCAGCCTTTGCCTGTAAGAGCCAAAGTGCACTTTGTCTCTGTAAGAACCCAAGTGCAGCCTATTTCTCTAAGAGCCCATGTGCATCCTATATCTGTAAGAGCCCTAGTGCAGCCTGTCTGTACCTGTAAATGCCAATCGGCATCCTATGCCTGTAAGTGTCAATGTGCATCATGTGCTTGCAAGAACCAAAGTGTAGCCTGAGTCTGTAAGAACCAAAGTTCCAAGCAATAACCTCTCTCCTCCTCTACATCACCACCATCCCATTGAGCCCTCAAATCCTCTCAGTACAGTTAAAGTGAATTTAAATCATATGTTATCTGGTGTAATTATTGTTTTTTATTTATGTTTGTTTTGTTTTAAGGTTTTGTATAAAAAAACAAGACCATCAGTTCAAAGTAAAATGTGAAAAATCTGGGGTCCGAAATGGATTGTTTCAATTTACATTGATCTCTATGGGAAATTATTGTTTTGAACTAAACCTGCTTGGGACTCATCCTCCTGTTCAGAACGGATTAAGGACGAGAACTGAGGTTGTGTATATATATATATATATATATATATATATATATATATATTTATATATATTTATATATATATATATATATATATATATATATATATATATATATATATATATATATATATATATAAAGATTGACGGTAGTTGTGAGTGTCCAGTAATCTAGATGAATAATCAAAGTATTGCAATATATAGTGATACCTTTTTTACTGGACACATTTTTTCATAATATAGTGACAAGCTTTCGAGAGATAATCTCTCTTTATCAAGTCAAAAAGCAATACTGATAAAAAATATGTAAAGGAGTAGGAAAGTGGATAAAAAAAAGTAAAAAGTAAAAAAAAAACATTGGGCAGAGATAAGAAACACAGAGCAGCAATGTAAAAAATGTCCTGATAGGTCAGTATATGTGACCTATATGTGTAGATCAAATTTTAGATAAAAAGTCATAATATAGAGCCATACATCCTCCACAATTTGTGGATTTGAAAAACAGCAACTGCGGGGCCTTTAGAATCACATATTATAATTGTCCAACTACGATTTGTAGTCACGCTGTTTGCGTAGTATGTACGACTTAGCGATGAGCGCCGCGTAGCGAGGCGAGCCGTTAAACACGTCATCCGCATTACTTAGGAAAAAAAAACACCTCAGAACCAACCTTAATGTAACAAACACCCACACGCACTAAATGGCCGATCCGCGCGCAACTAAAAACAGTGAAAACACACCAAAAACTACATAAAAAGCTTACCCATAGCAAGGGGGGAGGGCACCCAGGACCTCTGAAAGTGAAGTTACACCTCCATTTAAGTCCAAATTCCCGAGTTCAGACACACGAAAATCCCCTAAGCGAGAGAAAAAATGGGCGCTGCAAAAAATGAAAACGAGGCTCACAGCATAGCCACGTACAACTTACCCAAGAAGGGATCCGAGATAAGCTCGGAAACCCGCATTAACCCCACAGGATCCGAGATAAGCTTGGAGCCCTGCATTAACCCCACATTAACCATCGCAGTGGGGGTCCCGATTACACGCTATCTGGGATCCCCGCTGCAATGAAAATTCTAAATTCCTGATTTACAGGTATTTAAAGGACCGTAAAGGTCCTTAAAAGACCCATTGTAAAAGAAAACAAATATACACTATCACCCTGTCAATCGTGGGGGTCAATACAGACCCCCATAAACCTCTCATTAACCCTGTCACTCATGGGGGTCAATACAGACCCACATAAGCCCTTTATTGACCCTTTCACTCATGGGGGTCAATACAGACCCCCATAAGCCCTTTATTAACCCTGTCACTCATGGGGGTCCATATAGACCCTCATAAGCTTTTATTTAACCCCATCAGTCCCCTAAGGGTATATTAAGACCATTATGGGCCTTTTACAACACTACATTAACCACCTAAGTGCCATGATGGTCCTCAAGGACCATCATGACACTAAGTATAAACACTACACTGCACTATACCCCCCCAATAAAACATTAAATATCAACTAAACACCCTCTACACTAACCTATTAACACCTACACTACCTACCTACCCCCTAATAACCCCCACCACTCTAATTACAATAAATAAAAAAACCTAAGTCACAAAAAAAATCTACATTACAGAAAATAAAAAAAAACCTGAGTCACAAAAATTAAAAAAGGAACATTACAGAAAATAAAAAAAAACATTACAACCCCCCCCCCCCCCCCCCCACTACAGAAAAAAAAACCTACACACCGGAAAATGACTTACATATAATACATACAATGCAAATACATAAATACATAAGCTAAAATAAAATAATTAAGACCACTTACCTTTGCAGATGTCCATTCAGATCAGTCACCGACAAAAAAAAAAAAAAATAGTGCAACACGTTTACAGTACATAAATAAACATTCTATAAATTATAAATATTCTACTCACCTTTCCGGCATGTCCCGTTCTTATTCTTTTAACCTTCTTCGGAGCGGCACCTGTTAAAAAAAACACAACATTAATACACATACATGAACACAAAATAAACATTATCTACATTGTACTTACCTCCTCGCGATGTCTCCGGCCTCCTCCGGATCCTCTTCTGACACGCCCTGTATAAAAAAAAAAATATATATATATATATATATACTTAAATCCGCACTCACGGACATCCCCGACACTAATGAGGCTCCCGGAGACTTTTCCGGAAGAAAATAGGCAATGGCTCCTTCTGATTGGTTGAAAACGCTGTCTATCAAATTCCCCCAATCAGGAGGCGCCAATGTGTGAACCAATCAGAAAGGGATACACCCTAAAATCCCTCTCTGATTGGATAATGCACCTGTCAATCTTTATTTAAATCAATCACAAGGCGCAGGTGCCTTCGCCCAATCAAAATTGAATACACTGCAACAGGGTGCTTGGTTGGAGCATCTGCGCATTCTGATTGGTTGCACTGACAATAGCCAATCACAATGGAATACACCCCCACGTACTGATTGGTAAAGGATTTGCGCATTCTCATTGGCTATTGTTAATATCAATAAATATTACAGCCAATGGGAAGGCGCAGATGTCTTCACCAATCAGTATGTGGGGGTATATTCCATTGTGATTGGCTGATGGCAATAAAGCCTTAGGATAGGTTTAAATAAAGATTGACAGGTGTGTTATCCAATCAGCGTGGTATTTTGGGGTGTATACTTTTTTAATTGGTTCACAATTGGGGTCTTCTCATTGGCTGGATTTGATAGACAGCCTTTTCAGCCAATCAGAAGCCGCCATTGCCAATTTTATTCTGGAACACTCCGTAGGAAGCTCATTAGCGTCAGAGACATCCGCCAGGGCGGATGTGTGTCGTTTTTTTATTTTTTTTATTTTTTTACGTGCGGATGCTTCTGGAGCAGAACAACAGGAGGCCGGAGACATCGCGGGGAGGTAAGTATAATGTAGATTGTGTTTATTTCGCTTTGTTTTAGGTTTATGTATCTGTTTTTTTATAGGAGTAGTGCCGGACAAGACGCAAAGATAGACGATGGAACATGGAGGACATGACATGCTTGGACGTGACATGCTGGAACGGGACATGCTGGAAAGGTGAGTATAATATTTAGAATATTTAGAAAGTTTACAATGTTTAGTTATTTCATGTAAACGTGTTGAATTAATTTTTTTAAACCTTTTTTACCGTAGGTTGGTGATCTGAAGAAACATCTCAAAGGTAAGTGGTCTTAATTATTTTATTGTAGCTTAGAATTAGGGTTGCTATATATAGAGACAGCATGTATTGTATATTAGATAGATAGGGGGATGTATTATTAGATAGTATTGTATATTAGATAGTGGGATGTATATTACATTACATAGTGGAATGTATATTACATAGTGGGATGTATATTACATAGTTGGATGTATATTAGATAGGGGTGTATTGTATTGTATTTAATTGTATTGTATTTAATTGTATTGTATTTTATTTATTTGTATTGTATTGTATTATATGTATTTCCTTTTCAGGTGTGTAATTTTTTTTTAAAATATGGTGGGTGGGTTGTAATGTGTTTTTTTTTTTCTCCAATGTTCCTTTTTTTATTTTTTGTGACTTAGGCTTTTTTTTTGTTCTGTAATGTACATTTTTTTTTATTTTTGGTGATTTTAGTTTTTTTTTATTTTATGTAATGTAGATTTCTGCTTTTTAATGAATTTAGTTAGTTGAGGCACACAGTACACTCACATTGTGTGACAAACAGCATTTCAACACTTTCTTTTAGTGACCGTCTTTTTTTGACGGGCAAGTCGCTAGTGGGAATTATAAAATATGTTGATAATAAGATAGAAAACTTAAATCAATATTTAGTCCAGTGTCCTTTGTATTAAAAAAAAAGTTTTTCGCTGTTAGATAGTTCAAACTTCCCTCTGAGTATTTTGATTTTTAAGTTTTGGATGGAGTGGTTATTCTGGGTGAAATGGTGCCCAACTAGGGTACAATAACTGTCTTCATTGTGCTTTTTGATGGAAAGGAGGGGGTTGAGGAGGGGGTTGATGAGGAGAAGGGGGGTTAATGAGGAGGAGGGGGTTGACAATGAGGAGGGGGGAGGGAAAGAGACACAGGGGGTAGAGAGACACAGGGGGTTGGAGAGACACGGGGGGGTTAGAGAGACACGGGGGTTATAGAGACACTAGGGGGGGTGACTCGAGTATAAGCAGAGGGGGCCCTTTTTAGCCTTAAAAAAAGGGCTGAAAAACTCGGCTTATACTCGAGTATATACAGTAATTGAATATCGATTTGCGATTATAACATTTACGGGCTTGAAACAGCAAAGGTTCAGCTGGGTTGGAGTTACGATTTTGACAACCGCAAGGATTTTCAGCCTGTAACCCGCAAATCGTTTTTGGGTAGCTAAAAGACGCCAATTTAATAGCAAATTAGTTTACAGGCTACTTTATAGGCTCCATTAACCAACAATTGCTCAACTGAATAAGGCCCAAAGCTGATTTGGCTTAGCATATACAATAGATTCACCTTAAGGGGAAAAGAGAGAAGAACAGCAGCATTGGCCCACAAATTAAGGTATAATGAGCTTTATAATATAAATATGGGTGTCAGTTTACTCTTACGCTTGATACTCAAACAGTAACTGTGCTGCCAATGAGAGACATTTGCACAGAGAAAAATGTTGCCCGATACCATGGATAAGAAGCTGTTCTCTACAAATTGGGACTTGTCTTCACCCTACAGTATATGCCTTGTTCAATGACTCATAAGGTACATTTACATTTCAGGATAGAATGTTAGGTCTATGTATAAATTGTAGTTACGCAAACGTGAGAGATTGCAAGCGTATTCTTCTATTTCACCTTATATTTTGTGAAAGCCTAGCTCATCCATATGTTGGCTGCTCTTATTTGTTTTATTTTAGAACAAATCTGTGCTCTGACATCAAATTAGATCAAATCAGTATCAAAAACAATTGTCTGCCATATGAATAGCAAAGTTAAAGTGAAAATGTAGCATTTAATTCAATAGAGTCACAATTATTGTAACAGGGTTAAACATATTCAACTAATTGAATAAAAAAATAGAAAATTATTTATCAATAGAAACATATTGATTCTATATAAACACTTTTTATACTTTTAATTCTCACGAATGATTTTTTTCTCACCTAATCCTGATATTTCACTTTCAACTAGCTACAAGCTGCCAGCAAAATTCTACTTACATTCTATAAATGGAAACATTGCACTTTGGGGCCAAAACAGGAGATGAGTAATGTGACTTAGTGCTTTTGAAGATGGATAATTTTAGATTTCTCCTTGATTTCTCACTCTAGCTTTTTTTCAAATGCCATTTTTTAATAGACAATGATATCTTGAAATTCTGTGACAAACAGTAAAATATTTTGTTATTCTACAGATCTCTAGTGTTACAGAAATTAGAGGATGTTAAAAGTTGAAATATCTATGAATACAATATTGCAATTTTTAAATTATTTATATATATGACACAATATATTTCATAGGGCTCTAAATCTTATTTAATAGTGGATTGCTTGTCACACCTACACACCGTGACAAATAAATCACTTGCCATTTGTATATCATTCCACATTTTGTTCTGAAACATACTATCACATATATAGTTGTGAGCGTACGAGTTGTTGCTAACGCTTGCGGGCTCGCGAGGGCTGTGGGCGAGGGCTGTGGGCGAGGGCCTCAGTTGCTGGCATGGAGCGCCGAAGGCGCTCCTTGCCAACAACTGCGACCCTCTCAAAATTTACATTCAAACGCAAACAACCACACAACAACCGCGACCACGCAAACAACACCACACACCAACTACGACCCTCGCAAACTTTACCTCGCAATGCAAACATACGAGACACATTGCCACACATTACGACCTCGCAACAATCGGACGCAACTCGCTAACATTACAAAATTCAAAACACAATCAATACACACACCACATACATAAAAAGCTTACCTACAGCAAGAGGAAGCATCCAGGACCTAAAAAAAAACCAACTTACAGCTTCACTTAACTAAAAATAAAAGAGTTTGAACACTAAAAAAAAATCGCTAAGCGAGAGAAAAAATGGCAGCCGAACAAAACGAAAACGAGGCTACAAACGCAAACAACATACGAGACACGTCAGCACACATTACGACCTCACAAAAATCATCCGCAACCTGCAAACATTAAAACATTAAAAACAAAATAAATACACACAACACATGCATAAAAAGCTTACCTAAAGCAAGAGGGAGCATCCAGGACTTCAAAAAAGCAACTTACACCTTAATTTAACTCAAAATAAAAGAGTTTCGAAAAAATGGCCGCCGAACAAAACGAAAATGAGGCTACAGCACTCTAAACACGCAAAACACCACAAAAGACCTACGGATATTCCGCTAACACGGATACCACACATTACCCGCCATTTTACGCCAATGCGGAAGTATACCACTACGCTAACGGTTTGGTCTCGCGCACGCACAGTATTACACTGCATACATTCAGCACGCTTACACAGCAGCTCCACACCACTAATGCTGCAGCAACATCAAAACAGATTGCAGCTCTTCAACACAATGCTTCAAAATAGGTAAAGTATCTTCATATATTAATGTATTACATATTTCATTATTACACACCAAACAGCATTAGCTACCTTACAATTTCATTGCCATCATTTTTGGACGGGCAATTCGCTAGTATATATATATTGATGTGTCATTACCATAGAAAATATGACTTTTCAAATGTGACCTAGGCTGTTGAACTAGCTATAAGCTGTGACATGACTGCACTTTTATCTGGCTGCCTCTGAATCAGTGGCGGAGCTGGTGCATAGGTTGGCCCAATTTTTTTTTTTTGCACTTCCTGATTATCAACGTAGAACATATATAAGATATATATAAAAATATATATATAAAAAATAAATATATAAATATTTGGGTCTGTGTCTATATATATATATATATATATATATATATATATTACAGTACTATAAATACTTTCTTACCTGCCCATGCTGAACTCCATTTCCTGGGGTGAGAAGGGTCCCCTGCAGGCCAGAGTGCCGAGGGGAGCCACAGTGTTTCAAGGAAGCCGCAGGACCAGCAAGGGCCGAGGGGGCCGCAAGTGGCCGAGGGAGACCACAGGGGGCTGTGGGAGCCAAAGGGGGCTGAGGGAGGCCTCAGAGGTCTGCTAGGGGCCACAGGGTGCTAAGGGAGGCCACAGAGGTCCGTGAGGGGCCACAAGGGGTTCCTCGGAGCCATAAGGGTCTGTGGAGGCCTTGGTGCTTTGCACCGTCTGCACCGGAAGTAGCTCCACTTCTGCTCTGAATGCTGGTGCTTAATAGCCCTATTCAATTAGCTACTTGCAAATGCTTAGAACTCATACATTTGGCTTTTGTGTGTGTTTTTTTTATAAATGTTTATATGAATTCTATTGACTTAAGAATTCATTAGTGCCAATAAGTAATATTTGCCCAAATATGTAGCAATATTACGAGTGATTTTAAGGGTGTATAAATTTACAAATTGGGCAATTGAATCGGGCCCCATGTGTCTGGGAAAGGATAGGATAGAAAGTTGTTTCTTTCCAACAGTCTTCCAAACTCTATTGTTTTCTGTAGCTGCGCCAGTTATTACAGTGTCAAAATATATTTCCCTTTCTATATTTCCTGTATTGCATTTTTGTCACAGTGAATATTTTATACAAAATCTAATATTAGATAAAGGAAATGTAAGCAAACTTTTTTCATTTATATACTGAAGAATCTTATCTAACACCCATATCCACTGTGTAAAAAAGTAATTGCCCCCTTACATTTAAAAACCGGTTGCACCACCATTAGCTACAATGAGTGCAACCAAACACTCCCTATAGATCAGTCTACCACATTATTGTGAAGAATGTTATCCCACTCTGCCTCACAGAAGTGCTTTAATACAGAAACATCAAAAGGTTTTCAAGAATGAACTGATAATTTCAGATCCTGCCACAGCATCTCTAATGTGTTTAGGTCTGGACTTGAACATCTTCCTTTCATGTATTCTGTGGTCTTGCTTTTGTGTTTTGGATCCTTATCTTTCTGTATGACCCAACGATGCTTCTGCTTACAGATGTATTCTCTTTAGGAATTTCCTGATAGGGCAAGATTCATGGTTCATTCAATTATGGCAAGTAGTCCAGGTCCTGAGGCAGCAAAACATTCAAACACCATTACACTGTCACCAGCATGTTTGACTGCTGGGATTATGTTCTCACTGTGAAATGCTTTCTTGCTCTACCCCAGACATAGCAGCATCAATATTATCCCAAAAGTTCCACTCATTTGCCTTTAATACAAGGCTTGGGGTCATCCAGAAACTTCTTGGCATGAAATAGATACACATTTATATTCTTTCTAGTTAGCAGTTTATTTTACCTTGCTACTCTCCCATAAAGCTCACTTTTTAGGCAAACAATCCTGCAGTTATTTAGATGAATTCCTGGATGATTTCACACAGTGCCCTTGGAGGAATGTTGGCAAGCCAGCCATTCCTGAGAAAATTCACTGTTCAAAGTATTCTCCATTTGGAGATAAAGGAGCTCATTGTGGTTTGATAAAGTCACTGAGCCTCATAGATGGCTTTACAATTCTTTCCAAATGGATAGATATAGATACAATGTTTTTCTGATCTCTTCAGAAATTTTCTTTGATTACAACATAATGCGCTTGTTTAATCTTTGTGCTGGCAACTTGACTCTGATAGTGTCAAAATTAGCAAGGTTTATATTTTCAATCAGCTAACTCTATCCCTTTAACTGCATTGATTATCTAGAGGGCAATCACTTTTTTACCCAGTGGCAGTTGGTGTTGGATAACGTTATTAAATAAATAAAAAAATAAGTAAAACAACAACTGTTATTTGTTCACTTGTATTAACTTAATCTAATATTAGATCATGTCCAAAGATATTAAAATGCTCATTATGCAATAATACAGGAAATCGGGAAGGGAGCGAATACAATGTCACTGCTCTGTAAATGCACTCCAGTGTTAAAATGTTGATGTTCTTGAAATCTTACAATTTATTTGCAAACTTTATGAGCCTTATTTCTTATTTCTCCAAAACTAAATACATAGAGCAATAAAGCGAATCGAATAGGTTGCCCAGCCTTGTTCCATCAGAACCCACAGTAGCCAAATCTTGGGCTATGACACATCATGTACAGTTTATAAAATAAGTGCCCACTGAACAATAATAATATACAAGTTAAGTTCAAAGTAACTGGAATCTCTTTCATAACTCTAACGGTCGACTAGAGCTATTTCCCCAGACAAAATTGTAAAGAAATTGGTTATAATGGCTGCAGTAACTACTTTTTGCTTCTGTAGAATGAACAAACTAACAAATAATGATTAATGCATAAAGTATAAGTGCAATGCAAATGTGTTCATTCCCAACTATTTAATCTTACGCTGCCCCCTCTGGCTACTTCACTTTCCCAACTGTGCTAAATGTACTATAAATATGTATAATTTAAAAACAGTAATAAGACTTACTTTGCATTAAGATAGTTTAAGTCTCTTTGGGAATAGATATGCCCTATATTTGAGATAGAATAGAATATCTCTCCTATATACATCAGTTGGGAATAAAAGCATGCCTTTAAGCACATTAAGAACATTTTAGAATATTTTTTATATAAATATATATATATATACGGTGGATGGCTTCTATCACTCTTAGCCCACCATATGTGAAACAATTGCTGTATAGAAATACTCTCTACAACGATTACCACACAGACCAGGCACTCACACCATACTGAGGATCGTCAGTAACCGTGAAACAGTACTGTATGTGGTTAAGTGACCTGGTTTGTGAAAAATCCATCCGTTGCTATGTCTAAAACTGTGAAATACAGTAAGCATATGCATAAAAGGAGCCATGTTTAAAATGGTTTGGATTGACAGAGTGATGGTGCATTATGTTGCCTCATTTGCATGCCCTGCCCAGTTTTCCCAGACTGCAGTGTATATACTGTATTTCTGAGAAATTTGAGCAGGAAATAAGTTTTCATCAACTTATTTTTAGACATTCAAATGGAGTCACTAATGTACTATTCCTTATTTGTACTACTGTACTTTTTACGGTGGAGGGCTTCTATCACTCTTAGCCCACCATATGTGAAACAATTGCTGTATATATATATATATATATATATATATATATATATATATATATATAATATTACAGAAAACTCCTGTTTCAGTTCATGAAAAAACGTACTTTTTTTTCTCTGCTAAATGGGATTTTCATATTGGTTGACACATTCCTAGTCACGACTATAGCGTGACACTCATTTACAAAGTAGAACAGGCATTCCTTCTCTCATTTGTGGCTAACTAACAGCATCTACAAGGCACTGACCCATAGATGCCAGCTTTGATTCGCAGTTCTTGTTTTCATTCCAGTATCTATATTTAGTATTTGTACTGATGCATCTGGCTCTAAGCAGACCTCAGCTGCAGAATCCTTGCACTGGCTATAACAGTATTCCTTATCTAATGAACTCATGATTCATCCATGCATTGCAGTTCCTTGCATCTCTAGAGGGCCCTTCAGGCCATCTTTGCTAAGGTGACTCCACAAAGACAGCAAGTTGCTCTTAATTTAAATTCAAACAGAAGGAATAATAGGGATATTGTTACTATTTCTTATGATGTGATTGCTATTTCCCATTTTGCTAGTGGGTAGTGTAGTATAAAATCTCTTATGAAAATCTGTGCTATAAAATATCAGGGTTGGACTGTATTTGTCTTCTATTGTCTGACATGTTTTTACGGAACACTACCTCTAATGCTCAAGGCAAAAATACAGTCATTGCTATTTTTTCTTTGATTTTCAAGGATCACTACCAAATGCAACATTTTGTGGCATTTTAAGAACAAGATTATGATCAAACCTATTTTAGTGAGTCCCTGTGTTAACTCTATAAGGGTTTTAACCACTTACTAAACATGCAAGTGTACTTTATTCAAGATATATCATGCTCTTCATTATCACAGTTACTACAGGCTTCTGACAGGGAAAAAAAATCATAAATGCATGACGCTTAGTAATGTTTCTTTTAGCCTCAAGGGAACTTTCTGTTCAAAGCAAAAATCACAAAATGGTAGTGGTCAGCACAAATATATTTCAATCAAAATTCATTTTAAATATCTCAATTTATATAGCTGCTCCCTGGTGTCTTAATACAAAATATACATGTGGTGTGACCATTGATTTGGATTTAAGTGGTTTATTTTGAGCACACAATTCCTATTGACTTCTTTGGGCAGGTAATATATTTTTAATTATTTAGTTGTATGCTTGCATTAAACAGTGGGAACATAAAGATGTAAAAGTGGTAGTATAGTAATACAAGGGTAGTGTACATAATACTATTACAAAAATGATGTAATAATATTAAGTAAATAAGGACATACAGCAAGTATACGATAATAAAGTTTAAGATTGGCCGCTATGACAAAGTTAAAAATTGCCCACAAACAGAATGATAGGAGAGTCAGGAGACAACCTGCTATTCTTGGCCTACAATAATAAAGGTCTTATCTGTGCAATATTAATGTTTACACTGTAATTACATTTGATACAAAATGTTGAACTCTGATAACCTAGCAGATCAACTTTGGGGTTTCCCCAGTTCATAGCTCGTGGGCAGGGGGAATCCTCTGGGTTCCCTGCGCTCATAGCACGTAGCGGGTGATAGTCAGAGGGGCCAAAAAAACACCCAGCTTAATTTTTATTATTATTCAGCCCTTTCTCTTCAATGGGTAGGGGTTTATATAAATAGATATAATTAGGGCAAAATGATTCTGTTAGGGTTTGTGAAGTGTGTTCACATAGTGGGTATCATTCTACAGCATTACTATGCAGACTACTGTGCTTCAGACTCAGAGTATCCTGATAGCAGGATGAGTACACACATTAGGGTGATAGAGCAACAAAAAACAGTCCTTGGTGCCTATCACCTCCTAGCAAACAGAAAAAAAACCTCTCACAGTTACCAGCAGGCGTGGCTGGTGCATAGGGGCAAATGGGCCATCGACCCCCCAAAATAATAATCAATCACTTTAATATTGTGTATTACATTTATATAGATTATAATACAATTTCATTATAGCTGTATATCAGCTTTCATGTCTTCTTTCATATGATTTTGTAAAAAATATGCATCTGTCACTTTAATTTAACCCTTTTGTGTGTCTCTCTCCCTAGTGCTGCAGTTTACAGTGTGAGCTTTGTGCTGTAATGCCTTACCTGGGTGAATCTAAATTCACTCTGCATGGAAATGTATCAATTTCCCTGACTGGCAGCTTGCAGCATCAACCAATCAGTGCTGTAGGCTGTCTGGTTGCTATGTTGCTATGAGCATCCCCTCTGACCATTCCCTCTGAGCGCCCTCCAAGCCTATAGAGACTTATTGTTATGATATGACAAGGCCAGTAAATTATAGGGGGGAGAGGTAGAGGGGGTGGGAGAGTCTTGCAGTGAGTGCCAATGGGACTCCTTTTGGGGCCAGTGATGAGCCAAAGGCACTCATTGCAAGGCCAGTAAGTTAGAGGGTGGGGGAGAGGCTCGCAATGATCCCGCTTGGTGTAATGTGGGTTTTTAAGGTCCAGTTTGGACCTATATAGTCCCGATTGTTATTTTAAGGTTTTTAAGGTCTGGTTGGGGCCTATATAGTCCCGCTTGGTATTTTAAGATTTTAAAAGGTCCAGTTGGGGCCTATATGGTCCCGTTTGGTGTAATGTGGGTTTTTAAGGTCCGGTTGGGGACTATATGATCCTGCTTGGTGTAATGGGACTTACAATACAGACAAGACACAATCTCAGCTGTCGACCGCAAGCCTCGCAAAGGCACGCAGGACTGAGGTTGCAATGAGCGCCAAAGGCGCTCATTGCACTTAGAGCCTCGCAAAGCTAGGCGAGCAGTTGAGGCACGAGGGACTTAAGCTGCAATGAGTGCCCGAAAATGCTCATTGCACTGCGAGCTTCACAAAGCAAGGCGAGCAGTTGAGGCACGCGGGACTTAGGCTGCAATGAGCGCCGAGAGTGCTCATTGCACTGCAAACTTCATGAAGTGACACGAGCAGTTGAAGCACGCGGGGAAGGTGCTCATTGCAGGGGTGGACACGCGGTGCTCATCACGAGACACGCGGGACTTAGCTGCAATGAGGCCTCATTGCGAGACCACTGGTCTTTGCGACTGATGCCAAATAACAGCCCGTAGGACTTAGGACCCGAAGCATGTAGATGGACTGCGGGGCTCACAAAAATATGACTTTAACAGCTGAACCACCAAACTGGAAAAGCCTGCAAAAACACACAAATATGCCTCAAATTAACTTACACACTCAAACACAGCACAGGGGGAGAGCCAGGGAGCCTGTGAGTGAGGTTGCAAGTTAATTTGAGGAATATAATGAATGGAGGACGGAAAAAAAAATCTTAAACAGGATGAAAATGAGGCTCAGCAAGGCCAGGCACGCAGAACTTAAAAAATACACAACGCCAAATACAGTAACACATAGACGAACAACGCCAGGCACTCGGGACTTAGAAAATACACGACGGCGAAGACACTAACAGTTACAGAAACAACTCCAGGCACACAGGACTTTGAAAATAAAACCAATGGCATTCAATGCGCGCCATGCAAATGGAGGAGGAAAACAGAGGAGCAAAAGCCTCACATTGTGTGGCAAACAGTGCCAACCTTGCAATTTTATTCCCGTCATTTTTGACAGGCAATTTCCTAGTAATATATAATTGTGAGCTCACAAAATATATTACATGCGCATAGATCTTCTTAAATCACCTTGTAATAATCAAAAACAAAAACAATCACATTTTAGCAAATCATATAGCTATATTTACCTATAACTAATCCTAACCATAATTGTATCAAAAACAATCAAACCAAAACATATATATATATGACATAAAACCAATTTCTCAAATTACATATGGCACTTTATGGAGATAAAACACAATATATTTCTATAAAATACATAATTACACTGAAACAACAATTTAACTTGCTCATTAACAGCCTTATTAAATTGCGATTCTGCAAATTTAAAAGGGCTCTATTTAAGCACATAGCATTTTTTTTTTCCAGAAGTTTTTAGTTAGTGAAGACCATGCTTTTGGATAGAAGTTCACTAACTAAAAACTTCTGGAAAAAAAATATGCTGTGTGCTTAAATAGAGCCCTGTTAAATTTACTGAATCGCAATTTAATAAGGCTGTTTTCATAAAAAAATCAGTATTACACTTGCAATAGGGGTTGAGCTAATGCTGGTGTAGATGGTGCCAAACAACTGGGACCACAACAGAGTAGGCCACTCTCATTACTAGCAGTAAATAACAACACAATACGTCTTATTAGGTGGGCAGGTAGACAATTACTCTGTGCATGGGCAATCTAATCTAAATACAATGAGGGAAAAAAGTAATGTAAAGTAATGTAATGATTTTGAACGTCTGTCGACTGACAAAGAAATGATCAGTCTATAATTTTAATGTTAGGTGTATTTTAACAGTGAGAGAAAGAATAACACCCCCCCCCCCTCCCTCCAAGAAAAACACATAAAAAAAAATGCATACATTGATTTGCAGGTCAATGAGTGAAATCATTATTTGACCCCTTTGACTTAGTACTTTGCGGCAAAACCCTTGTTGACAATCACAGAGGTCAGACATTTCTTGTAGTTGACCACTAGGTTTGCACACACCTCAGGAGGGATTTTGTTCCACTTCTCTTTGCAGATCCTCTCCAAGTCATTAAGGTTTCGAGGCTGATGTTTGGCAACTCAAACCTTCAGCAACCTCCTCAGATTTTCTATGGGATTAAGGTCTGGAGACTGGCTAGGCCATTCCAGGACCTTAATGTGCTTCTTCTTAAGCCACTCCTTTTTTGCCTTGGCTATGTCTTTTGGGTCATTGTCATGCTGGAATACCCATCCACAACCCATTTTCAATGCCCTGGCTGAGGGAAGGAGGTTCTCACCCAAGATTTGATGGTACATGGTCCCGTCCAATCGTCCCTTTGATGCAGTGCCATTGTCCTGTCCCCTTAGCAGAACCCTCCCCCCAAAGGATAATGTTTCCACCTCCATGTTTGACAGTGGGGATGGTGTTCTTGGGGTCATAGCCAGCATTCCTCCTCCTCCAAACACAGCAAGTTTAGTTGATGCCAAAGAGCAAGATTTTGGTCTCATCTGACCACAACACTTTAACCCAGTTCTCCTCTGAATCATTCAGATGTTCATTGGCAAACTTCATATGGGCCTGTACATGTGCTTTCTTGAGCAGCAGAATGTTGCGGGCTCTGCAGGATTTCAGTCTTTCACTGCGTAGTGTGTTACCAATTGTTTTCTTGGTGACTATGGCCCCAGCTGCCTTGAGATCATTAACAAGATCCTCCTGTGTAATTCTGGGCTGATTCCTCACCGTACTTAAGATGATTGAAACTCCATGAGGTGAGATTTGCATGGAGCACCAGACCAATGGAGACTGACCGTTATTTTGTGTTTCTTCCATTTGCGAATAATAGCACCAGCTGTTGTCACCTTCTCACCAAGCTGCTTGGCGATGGTCTTGTAGCCCATTCCAGCCTTGTGTAGGTCTACAATCTTGTCCCTGACGTCCTTGGACAGCTCTTTGGTCTTGGCCATGGTGGAGAGTTTGGAGTCTGTTTGATTGATTGCTTCTGTGGACAAGTGTCTTTTATACATGTATCGAACTGAGATTAGGAGCACTTCCTTTAAGAGAGAGCTCCTAATCTCCGCTCAAGGACTCCATTTTGTGGGAGCCCATGTTAGGGGACCCCATTGTGTGGGAGTGGTGGTGGGCTGCCATGGCTGCAATGTTGCTGTAGCAGGTGGGAGCTGTGATAATGGTCGGGCCAGGACATTACCAGTGGAAGGGGCTGGTACAGCTGTGCCTAGCTGTATGATGCTGTTGATGGCCCAGGCAGTGATTCCCACTACTGATCTGCCTCTTGTGTGGATGGTCAGCTTTTGTGGATGGTCCCGGGCCTCTCGAATGTCCTGGCCTTCTTCTTCAACCACTTCCACCTCCAGTGGAGCCTCCCCCTGTTCCTCTGTGGCTGGCCTTGTCCTCCTGGGTACTGAAATGGAATAAACATGTCATTATTTCAGTTGGTTTCCCTACACAATTGACAGCTATGTGTTTCCATATCCTTGACATCACGGTCACCTGTCATTGACTGTGGTGCTTGTGTTACACAGATGAACCACAGCCTGCATAATGAGCATTGTGAATCATGGCTCATATGAATATATGTACTGCAGGTGCGGTGTGCCATCTGCATGTGCATCAGACACATGCTCTGCTGGATCTGCTGTGCAGTGTGAGAGACTGACCAATCTGTGACAAGTTCCTAGCAATGGTTGTTAATATGCAGCTAAGACATGGTCCAGGTTAGGACAGTATATGACACGCACATGCAGTCCTACAGAGTCTGTATCCACATATGCTTCAGTGTGCACACCCAGAAATGTACTCTCTTTTTAATGTCAAATTAATCTTGATATAATAGAAAATTGTACTCAGAATCAGTTTGAACTGCAGGTATTTGCCAGACATTTAATTGATACAAATTATGAAAATGATATGTTTGCTATCAGGATTTACATGGTTATTTAGGTCCCATATATCTTCAGTAATAACCATAAGGCTTACAGTGCTATTGTTTTTCAGTTATTTATACATGTGGGCAGGGGTGTAGGACCCAGAATAATTCTAGGGGGATATAGCTCATTGTACACACCAGCTAGAGTACAAGCTTATTTATACATACATACAAACATCATGATATCTGCTGGGTATTTGTCATCCCCATCCTCCCACCCCCACAATTCCATACACCAATGTGTGTGGTGTGATATGATACTCACTTTGCATCGTTCTTGGCACACCGTGTCCACCTGTTCTGGTAGGCCCACCACTGCAGTTGGCTCCATCCACTCCCCCAGGGTCTGCTGCCATCCACAGTATGATGTTTGCTGGAGGCCCACCACCAGTTGCATGTGCTGCTCTTGCCTCCTCTGACAGCTTCCTCTTCACCTTCAGCCAGCTGTCATCATATCTGTGTTTAGCAGACTTTACGTCCCTATTTGCAACCCCTAATGCAGCAACAGCTGAAGCAATCTGGGACCAGGCCTCCGCCTTCTGGCTAGCCCTCACATCTCTCACACTCTCCCACCATGTATAATCTGATAATGGGCACGGATTTCCCTCAGGAGGATGTCCATCTCCTCTGGGCTATAAATTCCGGCCTTGTACTTTGCCACAGCCTCTTGCCCTACCGACTGTGCCTGGGGTTCCTGGCCTCCCTGTCCTTTCCCTGGGGCCGGTCCCTCATCCCCACTACCTCCCCCCCTCATTCTCCTCACTCTCCTCTCCTCACTCTCCTCCTCTCCTCCTCTCCTTCCTCTCCTCCCTCTCCCCCTTTGCTGTTCCCCTCTCTCTACTCCTCTCCTCTCTCCTCACTTTCCTCCTCCCATCCTCTACCCTCCTATGTTATATGAAATAAAAATAAGGATAAATAAATATAATATATATATGTGTATGTGGTAAAACAAGAATGTAAGTATTATGTGTTGTATAGTAATTGTATGGGTAGGTGGGTGTAGATGTGCTGTGGCCTACCGCTATTTATAGCTATGTGTATGTATTATATGATATCAGTAATTATGTGTGTTGTAAATTAAGGGTTAAATTATCTTAGAGGTAAAAATATCAAAAATTTACAATGCTCCTCTCTCTCTCCAATTCTCACAAACTCACCAACTCCTAGACCTGTATGTTCACTTGCTCAGCTACAGCACAGTCAATGATTTAGGTTTTAGCTCCCTTTTGAACCCCTTCATGCGGCGTTAATTGCGGTTTCCTGCTTTCTATTGGCTGTTCGGCCTGTGTCAAACTACATTATACTGCAATTAGTTATTGACGGCCGATCGCAGCTCTTCTGGCCCCTTAACAGCTTGCGTGCGCGACTCAGGTTTACGGGCTTGCGTCTCAAGCCCATAAATCGTGCCATGGTCTAATTTAATAGCTCTGCAACGCAGCCAAATTTCAAGCCTGTAGGCTTTGCAGGCTTGCTGATGCTGCTACAGGCTTCACCTTTAATAGGGCTGTTTGTGTAGTCTATACTGCCTTTGACTGTACTATATTCACTAAAATAATTCACCTCCAATTTTCACTTTGAGGCATGCATTAGAAGATGTAATATGGAGATTGACAGATTAGTGCCCACTCACCTCAAACAGTCACACACCCTAAAGGACAGTAGGAGGTGCAAAGGCCAACTTGGTAATCCCCCAGATGTGAATAGAGGGAAATTAAATATTATTCCATGTCTTTTGTTTTATTTGCCTTTGTGCTTTTATTATGCTAGAGGCAACATGTTTTTATAGAAACATACTATACTTTACCACTACATTGTTCCTTATATTGAAGCCATGCATATGTCCATTCAAGAGAGTAAGTCTAGTTTTATACTGCAAGGTTGAGCAAATATTACTAGTTATTCATTATCTTCAAGGAGCAGCATTCACTATGCCTTCATACAGGTGTTTTTTTTAATTAAAGTGTTGCACTTATTTGGTACCAAACAAGGTAGTTATAATTACATATTATCAGCTGTTTAATTGTGCAATCTTGCAATAAAGACAGGGATTTACGTTTTTGCACCAAGAACAATTGTCTATATTTAGCAACTGTATGTTGTCATGACCCAGGGGTGAGGGAACCAGGTACACCCAAAAACCCACCTGCTTTCAACTTACAGGACCACCACTTGGACTGTGATGGGTTTTGAAATCTCAGCACCCAGCTTGCTTCTCCAGGTCAGGAACAGCAAGATCAGTATACAGGAACCCATGAGCAAGTTTAGGTCCCTTTAAGTAATTACGCTCCAAAAAATAAAGTTTTCCCACGACTGATTGGTAGTTTATTGTAGGGTCAGGTTATCCGTTGTCATCTGGGTATTCCTGCAACAACATCAGAGGCATGTTGTTGGCATAAAGTGGGGTGCTGGGAGTCTTAAGCCGCAGATCATAAAGAACAAGGAAATCCATTCCCCTGGACAATAGTGGTTTGCAACCCTGGGCAGCAGTATTGATTTGGTAGTGGTCGTGCCGTCAGCCAGCTGAGGGGTTGCAAGATGGCCGTGCTGTGGTTGGGTTCTCATATTGGCAATGTGTCGGCGGTGACTGAGTCAAACACCCTGTAGACAGTGTCCATTTGGGCGACAGCACTCCCTTAGTGTCCCTGGGCCTAGCAGATCACCAGTCCTTGATGGGGTGTTATTATGTTCATGCACCCCTTCCCACAACGTGGCTTGGTTATTGGGAACAGGGTAAACTTTTGCTAGGAGATTAGAATGTGGTTAAGCAGTTTCTTAGGGAGGATACTATGGGCTACTGGCTCTTTGCCAACCACCATCAGTACTGCCGATAACAAGTTCCATACACCATATATAATCTTATTGGTTTATTTAAATAATACAGCCCTTTGATTTGCTGCATTCCAATCCCAGTAAACAAACTATTGCTCCAGCTTAGAGTTTTCCTTGGATCCAATGTGAGCCAATCAAAATTATGCCTATTTGCTGTGAGATTTAACATGAGAAAATCTTCCCCAAAGGCTTTCCTTGTAGCAGTCCTGGACAATGTTTTACAATCCCAATTAGATTTAGTCCTCGCTGATAGGGCTTTTGGCTGATCAGAGCTGGAGAAAGTGGGGTTCAAAAGGACTCCCTTGACCCCAAGAGTCTGTTCATAAAAAATGATTTATTTAAAATATAGTAATAGTATATAGAAGGAACTGGCAACCCACTCCAGTATCTCTGCCATGAATATTAAGTGGATCAATACTATATAGCACAATGGAATATTGTCATTTGTATTTGTTAGAAACTTGTAAGCTATACAATTTAAACTTTGTTGTTTGCAGTAGAATAACTAAAGGCTAGACAAATGTATCCAACATTGATCTTTTTAAGGAATTTTTTTTTTATCAACTTTTGTTGTTCTAACAGTAAAAATGATAGATGTCCTTTGAGTCATATTTCCTTGGCTATTACAGATTTATGTCAAGGCGCTTTCTGCTTATGATTGAATACTTTCAATGGCAGCCTACTCTTGATAGCTGTAACAAAAGTATAGAGGAATGGCCACAAGACATCTTTACAAACTTTATTAAGTGCGAACATCCTGGCATTTAAATTTATGTTCGGCTTCACATGTTTGGCTGGAAAACAATTTTCTGAATAATTCTTATTTTCATATTGTGATAGATAAATGTGCTGAGTCAAATAAAAATTACACTGGACAGTTGTGATAGTTTATACTGGCAAATAAGATTGCAAATGGACATCATCATAACAACTTACATTATTAAAAAACCTTTATCAATTAACACACTTCACTTTATATTACAATGTAAAAAACACTGATTATTTATGTAAAAGACTTTATAACATTATTAAAAAACAAAGTTCTGATTTTAAGATATTTCCGTTTATTCCATTATACTCACTATTCTAACAATTAATTTACAACATAGAGAAACTTGCAGAAGTTGAAACAAAATGTATAATAAAATGAATTACTAATTGTTAAATGCCATCACCTTAAGCTTCTTAATAATTCTCACCAGCATATAAATATTCCACCTCCATAGCAGAAGATGTCTGTCTCTCTTTCTCTAGGAAAATACAAAGTTCTAAAAGATAGTGCAGCTGCAGCATGCAGAAATTGCAAAAAAATTCAATATAACTCTGTATTTATACCACTTAATAATCCTGAATGTCTAGGGTTAAATTTAGTAAAAATTAAAGAGCAAAATAACAATAAGCCAAATATAATTGAAGATTTAACTGATCCATCAATGGGTTCACTTAAATAAATAATAACAAATTATATCCCAAAGGATATCCCAATTCACTGATCTATTGACACAAACTTACTATACATTTACAATGTAAACTCGTTGCACCCATTTAATTCTCATGAACCTAAGTAATACCTTAAACCATTTTACAGATAAATTATATGACCCTCATTATCTACTATATACAATATAACTAGAATAAGGCTTATGCAAAAAATATCTACTGGTATGGTTAATGGAACCTTACAGGTCATCTGTGGCATAGGGGTTAATTATAAGTGCCACAGGGATCTGTTAGGGAACCCTGTGGATGTGGTTAACTTTTACCTGCCAGGGAGGTCCTTTGGAAACCTCTGTGGAAGGGGGTGTCACAACCCAGGGGTGAGGGGACCAAAACCTTCCTGCTTTCAGCTTACCGGACCATTGTGATAGGTGTGGATATCTCAGCGCCAGCTTGCTTCTCCACTTCAAGAACAGAAGTTATCAGAATACAGGAAAACAGGAGCAAGTGATGGTCCCTTTAAGATAGGACCCAGCAGGGAATCAGGATACCAGCAAGCAATTAGCTCAATAAAATAACATCAAATCTTCCCTCTAGAAGGACATATACACCATGTTTATGTAGAGTCAAACAGAGCATAACTTTAATGGTCAGTCCACCTCTTTTTATAGACTGGCGTATCAGCCCCTTCTGAAAGGATTATGGACACCACAAGTGTAAATTAGCCATTGTCCTGGTTATCCCGTGTCCTCTGGCATGATCTGGGCACAACATGGTTGATAAAATAATGTCAACAATAGCTCTGTCTGGGTGGGGGCCTTAAGCAATGTCTGCCATGGGAAGTAAAACAAATAGAAAAACTAACAAAATGACATACTAAATACAAATATGGCAGAAACATGGAAGTGTAACTCTTACTTCTTCTAACGGCTCTTGTTAGCTACTAGTTTACCCATGAAATAGGAGCCTTGGCATCACAGGATTAGAGCCCGTAAGACACATACTATTTTTGAATACATGTCAATCATCCCATACAATACAATAATGACAGCAGTTTTAATTTCTTCAATAAACAAAAAAAAAAAAACAGTAACAATCCACGAAGTCCCAATGTCCATATGGTTGTGACAGCACTGAAATTATGTTTTTGGTGGGGTTCAGAGGGATTCCACCCTAACCCCAAAAGTGGGTTGTGACCGGGAGTAAAAGATTAACCCCTATGGTTATATGTAGATGTAGTGATCAGATGTTCAACTCATGGGAGGAGGGAATCCCCTCAATACCTAGGGGGAGCTCAGGGACAGAGTAGTTTAGTGTAGTTTAAATGAGGGAATCCCTGGGCTATCTGGGCTCATAGGGGTATTGGGGGTGCATTCAGGTGATCCCCAAATTTAGGTGCTATGGTGGGAGTTGGGGGAGGTAGCATTGTCCCCTTATATGTGTCCGATATGATAAATCAAGCCTCATATCTGACTCAATTAAGATGTTACACTGATCATAGTGTCAGATATGATGCTTGTTTCATTTTCAGACCATTTTTTTTTACCTCCATGGGTAGGTCTGAGTGCATGTTAATTTTTTGTGCCTTTTGAGAACTTACGTGTCCTCAGACCGTAACGTTTTTAATTTGCATTTTGTATTGGAATGGCTTAATGGCTTATTGGAATGGCTTAAGGGGAAATTCAAATGAGAGTTACACCTAGATTGTGAGTTTTGAAGATTTTACACTACTTTGGGTACACTACTCGTAGGCCTGCTTTTTCTGGGGAATGATTTATGACTCAATTTGACTCATAAATCAGTTCAATAAAAAAAGATTGGAACCAGACCTAATAGTTAACAAACACGGTGCTTTATCCTTTTTGTGTAATAAAGAAGAATAGTGTAACATTGTAAAAGGTATATTAAATATGTAGTAAGCAGTATATAACCTGGTTAATATTCTGGTCTGAAGAAGCTCTCCACTAGACTGGGACCTGTTACCGTCGCCATCTTCTGAGGGTCAAACAGGCCAATAGAAAGCGAGATGCTGATTCACATTGCATTTCTCAGTTTTTCTGCAAGCTCATTTAACCCATAACTCAGGTAAAGTAAACTTTAATTATTTCCAACTTGTGCAAATTTCCTTCAAAGGTATATGCGGAACCAAATCACATAATTAGGAGCACATTCAGCTAATCTATGCTTTGTGTTTTTAGCACAATGCCTCTTTTGCTCAAAGAGATATTTACAAATATATTTTCAAAAGGAAGGGCAGAAATAAAGCAATGTAGAAGGAGAAGGTGGATCAATATCTTTGTGTGTCACGTGGGTTTGAACTGGTTGTTGGATCGGGGTAGTGAGGAAACTCAACAATTACACAACTCCTGTACTTGTCAAAGTTGAGAGGCTGACTAAAGAGCTACTGGTTATTTACATTGCAAGTTCCCCAACATCCACAGTAAACTGACTAATGGGTTGTTGAAAGAGCAAATTTGCAAAGGGATATCTTAATAAATCCTATAGGGATGGGATAGGATACTAGTGCAAGCACTGATTTTGAATCCAGGGACCTGGGAGCATGGTTACAGTGGGAAGTAGCAACAGGTGATAGGTTAAACTGATAAATGTAGGACAAGTACACATTGTGAGGCAAGTACCCACTAAGATAAAATGAGCCTTTGTGTAAACAGAAAGTGATCAAAAAGGCAGACATGCATGGTAAAATTGTGTCAGGCAAGGGAAAATTGCATTTTGATGAGCGGAGACACTTATTGTAACAACCCACTTTTTGTTGGGATTGAAAAGGCCAAGAAGGCCAATCCTACCCACAGGTTATATGAGTTATTTTATCCCGCCACACAGAATAGCTTATACGATTATGCATTCCAAGTTGCCGATTCTCAATTCCTAGTCACGATTGCAGAGCCAAGTTGCCGCATTTCTGGACAAGTTACCAGTTACCAGGACAAGTTACAGAATATTAATAATAAACACCTTCCCTCTAAATGGAAATGTATAACTTTATTTTGCAGTAATGAAAAAGGGGAGGATAGAACAGATCTCATTTGAATTGAGGCACACCCTGTTCTGATCTCAATTGAATGCGCAAAAACATTTAAAATATAACTTGTATTAAATATTTTAAAATCCTTATTAATAAAAATAAAGAGAGACACAGTCGGACCTACTATTGGAATATAATAAAAAATTCTATTGATTTCAAAAATAAATTCTACTAAAAGCTGCACCATTTAACTATTTGGTGTATTCAGCAGTTTGTTGAAGGACAGGGGGATTAAGCTATGGGCTTAGGTCCATGTGGAGCGCTGCCTAGATGCTAGCTAGTGACGTCATCAGACAGCGTCCAACGTACTGCGTCACTCGATGCACGTTTCTGGATTTCAGTCACTTTCTATATGGTCTCTCTTCTTTTTTAATTTATTTTGCAGTACACACATATTTTACAGTTCTTTAAATAATCATTGATGGGTCTCTTCCTTATGCAAACACGAGATTGATACCTTATGACCCTTTTGAAATACCTCATCGGGGCAGGTCTGTCTCCAAAGACTTGGTGCCAGCATGTCTTCTTCCCCACCTAGGTACTAGGGGTCTATATACCCAATTATCAGCTACCTCCGGGCAGGATCTGGACACATCAGGGGGTCAGAGTGATAGATAGTGTAGAGGCTGGGGACTGAGTCTCTAAATGAGCGGTCTGGATCTTAACCAATTTGAGGAACCATAAACCAGTGTGTGAGGTCTTAGATTAAAGAGGACAGGCTCTCTGCTAATTGGGGGATCCAGCGAAGGGTAGTGGGGTAAGCTAGTGGTCTCAGTGTACCTCCTCAGTGGGGCGGAAATTGTGGTAAGGCCCAGTGAATTCAGGAGATTAGGTGGTTGGGTTTACCCACTCGCCAGCCAACCTCCCCTTTCCTCACTGAGACATGGAGGAATTGCCATTCTCTGGTCAGTTATGTCCACACAAAGAAGAATTTGGCAGAGCAGGGGCTAAAAAACAGCTATATCCAGAATCCCTATGTTTAAGAACTTGTGAAGGGAAGTGACCTTGTGACAGAAAAGAGGAGGAGTATCTTGGTGGGTCTGATCTAAGAACATAAAGCTCTCTCTTTTTCTCTTTGATCCAGTTGACCAGTGGGTAACTATATATACACACACGCAGACAAAGCACCATAACACACTTAGGCCATTAGTAGTTGACACATAAAAGGCCTTTCTGCTAAATCAAGAGATGTTGTTTCTAATGTTATAGAGTATAATGTAGCCTCATTTAATAAATTGTGAATTGTAGAAAGCCGTAGGACTTGGAGTTAACCTTGTATTGTGGGTTGGCTACTGGAGGCACCTATTATACACCCTTAAAATGGTATTAACCCAAAACTATTTTTATTAGCCTAGTTGGAATAGTTACACCTCAAAATACAATCTGCACATAGAAACAATGTCAGAAAATCACAAAAACAACCCAGAGCACACAACCTGGGCCCAACATTATACAACAGCATAAATCCATAAGTGATGAGTCCTTTTTATAAAGCTCTGGTCATGCTAATAGCTCTAGAGTTAGATAGCCACATGGGCTGGTGTTCATCAATGCACGATTGCCATCGCAAAAGAGTCCATAAGTCCAAGGGGTCATGACATCTATTGAGTGGAGTATAGGATGGAGAATACCTAACTACAGGTGGTGCAAATTATGGATGAATATTTAAATTAGGTCTTCGTAATTACAAGCCTGGTCAAACCCCTATTCTTTAAACTGTGCAGCCATGGGGTTTCTTGATCTATGCATCGTCAATACAAATACCCTTGTATAGTAAATAATTCAATAAAGACTTGACACAAGGTATGGGGTTAAAAGGCCACAGCTCTGTTTATTATAAATCAATAACACACATGAAATAATGAGAGGTACCTGCCCACCCACACTTAATGGCTCAAAAAGACCCCATGCCCAGGAGTACAACAGAAGGAGCACAACTCACTCACCACCTGTGGGCAAGCACCCCTAAATAGAAACCAAATGTAAATGCACTCCTAGTCATCTAAACACTATACAGGAAGCATGCAGTGGCAACTAAGCACACACCGTCCCATGGAAAAGAACAAATTAAGGCTAAGTGCGCACCATGCCATCTATGGGACCACATAGTCCTCTGGAAGGACACATTTAAGCCTAAGTGTGCACAATGCCATCTATAGCTTAAACTAAAAATGCTGCTGACCAACAAACACAAAACTGTGGCTAATTTAAACAAAAGGGAAACTCAGAATGTTAAACTAAATGTGCTCCCTGACAACTATAAATTGTTTCTTTAAAGGCCAAAATAAAAAGATTAGAGACATATTTATTTATGAACCCCATTCTTTGCATAAATTGCTAACGCATCAATCCCTTCCAGGTCAGTATGACATAATGAAGTACCACCCATTTTCCTAACATAACTGAACATTGTCTTATTTACCTTCTTCCTGCATTTAGACAGTATGTTAGGTTGAATGTGGGATCTCCCTTTAAGCCGGTGCACCATCTCGGACCATATATTTTTCATGCAGGTAATTAATGCCTTTATTGGAATAAACCCTATATCATTACCACCCGCATGAACTACCAGAATATCTGGGAGGCGCCTGCTAAACAGGCATACTGCACTACCTCCCGAATGACACACTCCCATAACATACCATGTATGACAAACCATTTTAACAGTAACTATGTTTTAGTAAAACCAAGCTGCATATCGCCATCTTTCTCTACTGCAGTTCTACATGCATAGTACACGTAAGAGTGTCCCAGAATCCATGAAGTCAGAGGAAGTGTGCCTGTAGGAGGATAGCATTACAATTAGAACACCAATCCTTATTTTTATATATATGCTCAGAATCCCATGCTACAGGCAGAATCAGTGTAAAGATCAATGTCCTGCCTTGCCATGAAGAAAGATTTACCATTAAAGTGCTGACCAATAGCCACATTAAATTACAAGCGGCTGCGGCCTTGAAATTTTACCAATTTAGAGAGCTATCACATATATAGTTCTCAGCAATACGGGTCGCTGCAATGCAAGCCCGCCGAAGTTGCTGGGAAGGAGCGCTCCTTGCGCTGGTGGAGATGAGCACTTTCTTAAATTCGTTAGATCTTCCCCAACTAACAGAGGAGAACCTCAGTCATCTAAATTCGGCAGTCACCCTAGAGGAAGTGAGAGGGGTTATTCTAAACTCTATGGTAGGCAAGGCACCAGGTCCTGATGGCTTCACAAATCTTTACTATAAAAAAATTATTGACGATCTAGCCCCCCACTGTTTTGTGTAATGCTATATTGGAAGGTCAGCTAATGCCTCCAGAGCTAAACAAGACAGATTTGGTCCTGTTTCCCAAGGAGGGGAAAGATTCCCTCGAAACCAAAAATTATCGTCCTATCTCCTTATTGAACAATGACATTAAATACTTATCTAAAATTATGGCAGATAGGATAGCAGAATTTCTCCCCTCCCTGATACATAATGACATACATAAGTGGGGTTTGTTCTGCGATGACAAGCAGGAGATAATATACGCAAAATCTTAAACTTGATGCACCATGCGAAACAAAACAAAATTCCGGCCTGTCTGCTTTCGCTGGATGTGGAGAAGGCTTTTGACTCAGTAGAGTGGCCTTTTCTCATGACATCTCTAAACAGATTTGGCTTTTATGGACAATTTATTATAGAAAAACTAGAAGTGCTTAGCACTATATTTACTTAAAAGAGTTGATATTTGTAACATAGTGGGAAAAAGCTTTTATTTACATTTATTTACAAGAACAACGACGTGACTTAGACACTTAAAAACAATTAAAAAACATAAATGGGATAAAACATACCATTTTCTATTATCTGTTTATAAGGTCTTATTATAGAGAATAAACTTTGTATCTACTGGATTGCATTTGCCTCAAAGCAATAATGTATTCTTTTTCAATGCAGTTCCATATGTATTCCAACTATAATAAGTAACCAATAAGTATGAGAAACTTTTTATTTATGTTAGCCAGGGCAACACAGTAGTATTTAAAAAGAAGGTGTCTTTTCAGTGCAGTACTTTCATTAATTCCTCTTTTGTTATAAATTAGAAATTGTACTCTGCCACCATACTTCAAAATTTTACAGTTGTATTTAGTATCCCATTGTACACTCTCTATATGCTATTTATTTCAAATAGCTATAGGAATTTCTGAGTTACATAAAGCTATTTTGGAGCACCCCCAGTTTTTGAGCTTCTGTTCTCTATATGCTATTTATTTCAAATAGCTGTAGGAATTTCTGAGTTACATAAAGCTATTCCGGAGCACCCCCAGTTTTTGAGCTCCTGTTCTTATGACACTTCTTTCTTGATCTACAGGGAGTGCAGAATTATTAGGCAAGTTGTATTTTTGAGGATTAATTTTATTATTGAACAACAACCATGTTCTCAATGAACCCAAAAAACTCATTAATATCAAAGCTGAATATTTTTGGAAGTAGTTTTTAGTTTGTTTTTAGTTTTAGCTATTTTAGGGGGATATCTGTGTGTGCAGGTGACTATTACTGTGCATAATTATTAGGCAACTTAACAAAAAACAAATATATACCCATTTCAATTATTTATTTTTACCAGTGAAACCAATATAACATCTCAACATTCACAAATATACATTTCTGACATTCAAAAACAAAACAAAAACAAATCAGTGACCAATATAGCCACCTTTTTTTGCAAGGACACTCAAAAGCCTGCCATCCATGGATTCTGTCAGTGTTTTGATCTGTTCACCATCAACATTGCGTGCAGCAGCAACCACAGCCTCCCAGACACTGTTCAGAGAGGTGTACTGTTTTCCCTCCTTGTAAATCTCACATTTGATGATGGACCACAGGTTCTCAATGGGGTTCAGATCAGGTGAACAAGGAGGCCATGTCATTAGATTTTCTTCTTTTATACCCTTTCTTGCCAGCCACGCTGTGGAGTACTTGGACGCGGGTAATGGAGCATTGTCCTGCATGAAAATCATGTTTTTCTTGAAGGACTGGGAGTTGAGCTTGACTCCATCCTCAACCAGAAAAGGCCACACAAGCTCATCTTTGATGATACCAGCCCAAACCAGTACTCCACCTCCACCTTGCTGGCATCTGAGTCGGACTGGAGCTCTCTGCCCTTAACCAATCCAGCCACGGGCCCATCCATCTGGCCCATCAAGACTCACTCTCATTTCATCAGTCCATAAAACCTTAGAAAAATCAGTCTTGAGATATTTCTTGGCCCAGTCTTGACGTTTCAGCTTGTGTGTCTTGTTCAGTGGTGGTCGTCTTTCAGCCTTTCTTACCTTGGCCATGTCTCTGAGTATTGCACACCTTGTGCTTTTGGGCACTCCAGTGATGTTGCAGCTCTGAAATATGGCCAAACTGGTGGCAAGTGGCATCGTGGCAGCTGCACGCTTGACTTTTCTCAGTTCATGGGCAGTTATTTTGCGCCTTGATTTTTCCACACGCTTCTTGCGACCCTGTTGACTATTTTGAATGAAACGCTTGATTGTTCGATGATCACGCTTCAGAAGCTTTGCAATTTTAAGAGTGCTGCATCCCTCTGCAAGATATCTCACTATTTTTGACTTTTCTGAGCCTGTCAAGTCCTTCTTTTGACCCATTTTGCCAAAGGAAACGAAGTTGCCTAATAATTATGCACACCTGATATATGGTGTTGATGTCATTAGACCACACCCCTTCTCATTACAGAGATGCACATCACCTAATATGCTTAATTGGTAGTAGGCTTTCGAGCCTATACAGCTTGGAGTAAGACAACATGCATAAAGAGGATGATGTGGTCAAAATACTCATTTGCCTAATAATTCTGCACTCCCTGTAAAAGTCGCTTTTAGATCAATAGAGAACTTAATCTAAGGGCTTTTGTTTGTAAAAATGCTCCTAATGTTCCCTGTACATATTGTATCTGCTAACTTCTAGTTTTGTCTCTATAATACGGCAGTGTGTAGCTCCATGCCGTCACGTTTGACCCTGACGTACGTTTCAACGCAAAATCGCCTTTCTCAAAGGGGAGGAAGGTTGTGTTGCCCTGGCTAACATAAATAAATAGTCTCTCATACTTATTGGTTACTTATTATAGTTGGAATACATATGGAACTGCATTGAAACAGAATACATTAATGCTTTGAGGCAAATGCAATCCAGCAGATACAAAGTTTATTCTCTATAATAAGACCTTATAAACAGATAATAGAAAAGGGGATGTTTTATCCCATGTATGTTTTTTAATTGTTTTTAAGTGTCGCTTCGTTGTTCTTGTAAATAAATGTAAATAAAAGCTTTTTCCCACTATGTTACACATATCAACTCTTTAATGGACAATTTATTAACCTAATTCAAACATACTACAACGATCCCAAAGCCAACTTAAAATTACCGTGAAAGGAGAGGCCGGTTCTTCAAATCCAGCGGGGGACAAGAAAAGGCTGCCCATTATCCCTTCTGCTTTTTGTTCTTGCTATAGAGCCTTTTGCCCAATTGATTAGACTAACCCCAGAAATCAAAGGTATTCAAATTGGGCTACAACAATTTAAAATGTCATTGATTGATTATGCTCTATCTCGGAACCGGTGAAATCAATCGCACATCTAATGCGCATCTTAGATACATTTTGGGCCATATTCAGACTGAAAATCAATGCAAAAAAAACTGAAGCCTTAGTGCTAGATATGGCATCTATAGAGAAGGAATCCCTATCACAGTCTTATACATTTAAATAGGCCACGAAACAGGTTAAATATTTAGGGGTACACCTAACATCAAAAATAGAAGATATCTACAAAGCCAGTTATAACACATTATACAACACATTAAAAAGAGATCTGGACATCTGGTCTAAATCTCATATCTCGTGTCTGGGAAGGGTCAAAACGGTGAAAATGAATGTATTGCCCAGATTTATGTACCTTTTCAGGTCAATACCTATCCCGATCATTATGAGTGAGTTAACTCACTTCCAAGGATTAGTCTTTCGTTTTATCTGGCACAATGGCCCCAGAATATCTAAATCTCTCATGTATAGGCACAAAACCAAAGAGGGACTGTCGTGCCCAAATGTAAAGCTTTACTACAGGGCAGCACAACTAGCTTTTATAACCTTGGCGCACTCACAACTATCCAAACCAGCATGGATGTTTATTGAAAACTGGGTTATGCACCCCCACTCTTGGGACTCTGTAGTCTGGCTTAATCCACTACCATCTACAATAAATAATTTTTCAAACCCCATGATCAAACACACAGCATCATGTGTAACTTGTGCCTACCGTTATTCCACACTCTTTAAAAAATCACCCCACCTAATATCAGTTTTCACACACCCTCAAGCCTCAACAGACATCTCAGCTACCTCTCAGCATTGGTGGAAATCTAACAAATTAGACAGACAGGGCTTGTGAGTAAGGGACGGTCAAATTCTCTCATTTGAAGTGCTTGGGGATAAATTTGCCATTTGCAAGATGATCCCCGCACTAGGTCCACCTAAAAATAATAGGCTAATAGTTATGTCAAGAGGCTTCTCTCATTAGGGGAATGATAGGTGACATGTACAATACGTTTAACTCCCCCAAAAAGGAAGATAGGGATAGATATATCCGGTAATGGGAAAAGGACCTAGCTCTCCAATGGGACTCAAATAAATGGGAGGAATCATGGTCCAATATTTTCAGGTACTCTCTGAATCATATTGTATATCACACTGGACAGATTAGCCAAATTGAACAGGACAGAAAGCCCAAATGTTTTAGAGGTTGCCCTGACATAGGCACATTCATCCACATTTGGTGGCATTGTAGTTAAGTTCAACAAATTTGGAAAGGAGTGGGTAACCTAGCAAAGGATATTTTCCACCAATCAGTGCAGTTAACAGCAGAAATCTGTCTGCTAGGGATATCTAGTTCTGTACTTTCCCATCTCAAAACAAACTCCTTCAATATATACTACTAGCTACAAAGTCCCACATAGCCTGAAGCTGGAAGTCGAACTCACTAGACATAGGGGCAATTGAGGCAAAGGTCCACTTTATTGCAGCAAACAAGATAATCTCACACTCCCTTGCAGACACTATACCCAAATTTTGGGAGATCTGGGGCCCCTGCATAGCATTTACAGGCATCCGTGTTCAGGTCATAAACTAAAACCCAATAATTTTAGATGGATACAATATTTGGAGAAGGGAGAGCACCGGAGGCCAGGGACTGATGGAGAGGGACGAGGGGAGGGATCGGATCCGGAGAACATGAACAGGCATAAAAAGATTACTTTACATTAAAAAATAATAAGAATGACCAAGTTGATAAATGTGACAGGTTATTTGTTAATATGTTTATTTTATGGTATTTTAGCATCTAAACACGCTCCTCCCCTATGGGGGATATCCTCTGTACCATAATACCGTGCATTACTGTCTCAGTTTGAAGATTTCAGCTACTTCCTAAGATTAATAAAGTTAGCAGTAATTGTATAGAGGGTATTACCTGTAAAATTATGTGATGATGATTGTATTTGATAGGCTAAGAATAACTAACAGCTCGCTATTTAGAAGGTAGTGAGGAGGCAGATCTGATAATCGATACAGTGGTTGCAATTTTAATATGTTCAGGTGATCCAAGTAGTGAATTATTATTATTATCTTTATTTATATTGCGCCAACATATTCCGTAGCACTGCACAGGTGGTTAGTACATGGCAAAAAACAAACTTAACACCTTAAAGAATGGAGGGCCCTGTTTTTGAGCATATAATCAAATGTACATAGTGCTTGTTTCCAAGACACGGACACACAAATGAAAAACTTGCAAACTTACAATCTAAGGGTTTAGGTGTGATACAAGAGGGTGACAAATACAAAAATGGCAACGTGAATGCAATTTGTTTAATCAATTGGAGGGGTCTGTGAGCTGTACTGTAGATTGTGGGTGGGAGTGTTTTTAAGCTGTGAAGTGTGCAGTTACTTGCAGTTACTTGGTTCACAGAATATGATGAAACTTGTATATTTATAGAACATGTCACTAAACAAGAATGTAACTCTGTATGTCATGTATCTGCCTGTAATAAAACTAATTTAATAATAAAAAAAAAAAGGTCAGTGTAGTAGCTGGACCCTCTTGTCTTCCCCCAAAGGTACTCGGAAATTCTGTGCTACCTTGACAAAAACTTCCATCAAACCTTGAATCTGTTCAAAGGAGGGACCAACCAGCAAAAAGTCATCAAGATAGTGGGTCATGAATCTGGAACCGGAAACTTGATCCACCACCCACTGAATGAAGGAGCTGAATGTCTCAAAATAAGTACAAGAAATAGAACTCATTACTTATCTAAGAAGTGACAGCCCAATAACTTATGCAAAACTGGATGAACAGGTAGGATCTGAAAAGCTGACTCAGTATCATTGACTTGGCTAACCAACATCCCCTACCCAGCTTCTGTACGAGGCCAATCGCTTGTCAATTCCATCATTAATCTCCTTTGTTAATCCAATATTATTAGAGCCTAGGTGTAATAGATTTGAATCACATAATATTTGCCTACTGGGTCTAAATGGTAGATCCAGTGAACAAGAAATGACAAAATAAACAAGAAACACCTTTTATATGGATAATATATTGTTTTAAATTGCCACATACTAATAATTTAAACACTGTATTATATTGAAACTTATTAAAAAAATATTATTTTTAAAATTCGAATGATTAAAACTTGGAAAGTTAATCCCTAGATTTTCTAGAGGATTTTTGACGTCATTTAAAGTATTATATAATAATATTTCCTTGTGATGGTATAATATATACTTATGTTTATTATATAGTTGATGTATTTTAAATTAAATCACGGCTGTTTTTTTTTATTATATATTTTGTTCTCCATTATGTTAAAATGTGTCACTGTTGTTTTTAACTGACTTTGTTCTTTTGAGAAATTCATTTTCTTATTTATACAGGGTAATATATGAGTCATGTTGCTTCTTTGTCTAATAATAAACTTCTATGTAGGTCTGACACAGGAGCAGGTAAATAAGGACCTGACATCCTTCCTAGAGCCACCTCATTCCCTCATTCGTAAGCTTATCAAGAACCACGTCAGGAAACTCTTTGACAGACACCAGGTTACCAGAATCAAGGGATGGAGATGAATACGAACAAGGGATAACACACCCAGAACTGAACCCACATAATAAAAGATCTGCTTTCTTAGCAAAACCCTGTTTACTAGCCTACAGCTTTAGCCATGGCAGCATTCTTTCTACCAATATTGTTGTCACCGCTCTTAGGAGCTGTGTCCGCTACTCCTGCTCCTTTGTTTTTCCTGAAGCACCTAAAGGAGGGGTGGTTGTACCCACAATCAGAGCATTCATATCTAAACCTGCAGGTAGTACCCCACTTACATGCTCCCTCATTAAATTGGAAGCACAAACCTTTTTTGACTGCTGCATTCTGTGCCGGGGTATTGTTTCTACCGCCAGGAAAAAGAAAGAAACTAGTATAAGCCCCATCTTAGCTGGGGTGACAATTTTCCACGACATCCCCATGTCCCTCTCATCCCATCTCATGTTTGGGTTGACCGCAAGATATTGTCAGAAATGTTCATGATAAGACCACCACGACATGCCGCCATAGGTCATGTGAATGCTCTCTATTATCAAGATAACAGAAGAGAGCCGAGCAACACTCAGGGTGCTTTTCCCCAATGAAGCTAGCCATGATTACATAGGTTTGCATTTAGTTTGAGAAGGTCTTAGGTATACGCCGATAGTGCTTCTTCCTTTCTTCCTCTTCCTTCTTAGTCTCTTTCTTTCTATCCTTCACCTCAAAATAATAATAAAGAGGAAGAAGAGAAAAAAATCATAAACTTCCTTTTCCATATTTTCTTTTTAACATCTATAAGGGACATGCGTCCTGTTAGGACCCAATTGGCACATGATGGTCTAGCCAACACTGTATACGACACAATTAACCTCTCATGTTTCTTCCTTTTTGCCTTTTGCCCAGTTTCTAAGTAATGGTTACTACTTGTACATCCCTTAAGTGTGAGTGAGCAGAAGATACCCAAGCCCTAGCAGCTGATGTTTCCCCAGTCCCTGAACCCCTCAACTCATGCAATACAGAATTTAGGTTGTCCCCTAAACTAAGCAGTGTAGGAGTGTGAGAATGAATAGCATTGGACTCATCAGATGATCCTGCCTGTGGGACTGGAAACATGTTATCTGGCCTCTGATATTTAGACCCAACAGACTAGAATAAGAGAGGTGAGGTAGTATATATAAGCTAGCCCCTAGTACATAGCCATTATATAGTAACCTCACCCTAATAGCAAAATTAGGGATGAATACTTAAAATTGGGTCCTCCTAATTCCAAGCCAGGTCAAATCCCCACTCTTTTAACTCTGTAAAGCCGTGGGGATTCTGTTAAGATATATTTTGTTAAATTGCTGCCACTTTGCACTTTCATATGAATAAGTCATATGACATAGTAATAGTTTATTAACTTTTAACATTTGTCATTAGTTATCAATTATATATGTAGCTACACTATTAAAATTATTCTGGATAACTAGAAGCACAGTATAGACATGTTCCTGTCTGGTGGATATATTCTCAATTTTTATTCTACCTTATCACTACAGAAGTAAATGTATAAATCTCCACTTTATATCATGCTGTAGATGTTTTAATATATTGAATCTGCACATCACTGTAAAATTTAGTTGACTACAATGTACAGTCATTCCCAGCAGGATTAGTAACATAGCACTGTGCACGGGTGCAGAGCTTCCACCAATGTTGGTGGTGCAGTGCACTAAGTCCCTTTTTTCTGTAGTGTGGTCGGCCACCCTCCCTATCCCCTCTGATGTGTGCTAATGTGCTGTCCCTCCCCTGCCTGCACTCTTCTTGCCAGGGGAGGGAATCCCGAATGACAATACACAAACACACATGACTTCATACGGGATTCCCTGCCCCTTAGAGAGGAGACACAAGCAGAGGATGGATATCAGTACCACTGAACCACTAATTAATTCCATCCTGATCTCCCATAAGAAGCCCAGACATGGACCCCTTGCTCACGGTGCCTTAGGGAATTTAGCTACACTTCACTGATGAGGCCCAATGAAGGACAAAATGTAGGTCTGAAGTCTGTTGTTTCTCCTGTTCAGGGTAGAATAGCCTGGTGTTTTGGGACTGGATCACTCTAGTGAGTGGGACCAGACTGATATACTACAGGATATTTCTCCCTGTGAAGGGCACATACTTGAAATGTTGGGGGGATTATTGTGTTGCCTACAGAAATGGAATTTGAATATGGAAAAGAGGAGGAGATAACATCTCTCTCTTGGTGATGGTATTTCTATACGGGGGGAGATTATTTAGGAGGAAATGTTAGAAAGATGTGTTGTGACATGAGTTATTATGGTGGGGGATAGAACTGGAGGGGATAGTTTGATTTGGGTATTATCAGCATAAAAACAACAAGCACACAGCCTTATTAAATTGCGATTTGGCCAATTGAATAGGGCTCTATTTAAGCACATAGCATATATATATTTTTTAGAGAAGTTTTTAGTTAGTGAACTTTTATCCAAAAGCAAGGTCTTCACTAACTAAAAACTTCTGTACAAAAAATATGCTATGTGCTTATATAGAGCCCTATTCAAATTTCAAAATCGCAATTTAATAAGGCTGTTAATGTCTCCGTGGATAAAGGTTGGTAAGACTTTGGGTCTCATTCAAATGTGATTTGGTCAATTGAATAGGGCTCTATATAAGCACATAGCATATTTTTTACAGACGTTTTTAGTTAGTGAACTTCTATCCAAAAGCAAGGTACTAACTAAAAACGTCTGTAAAAAAATATGCTACGTGCTTATATAGAGCCCTATTCAATTGGCCAAATCGCATTTGAATGAGGCCCGTTGTGACCACCTTATTCATCTCATCAGATGGGGCCAAGGTAAATATATTCTCTTATTCCCCTTGTACACTAAAACATGAGGAATGTGATTGTACCTTAAGTAAAAAAAAGCTCCTATTCATAATTAAGTTAGTTTTATAATTAAGTCTGAATAAACTTTAATAATACTGAATATTTCAGATAATTTAATAAAAATATATCCAATGATAATGAACCCATGCTGTCTCGAAGCACTAGGTAGACATTTCTAGATGGGAATTTAACTTAATAAGCAATGAGAAATGAACAGCACAATTTCACCAGTGATTTCATTATCTTGAATAGCTGTCAATTAGATATAGTAGGATTTCTAGGCACAGGATCTGAGATATGTCAGTGAAAATGGAAAGTACCTTTAGAAAAAATGGAACTGTCATATATAGCTCGTGAACAATATGGCAGCTCCGCAAATCCTATATATTCACTTAATTTACCATCTCTGTAAAATTGTAAAAATGGCATGAATGGCTGATAAACCAATCAGATTTATGTATCTTTCCTTGCTTTGATTGACAAATGGTATCTATGAAATTTTTAAATAATATATTGAGGAAAAATTATTCTTAAAATTAGAAAAAGTATAAAAAACTTTGTGTAGTTACAGCATACCATTAGAAATCACAACTTTTAACATGCACAAGACCTTAATGGCTAAAAAATAGTTATCATGTTCTAACAGAAAAAAAAGTGAAGAATGTCAGATGATGCCTTGGCACTTTACTTTTAATTCCAACTCATCTGCAAGATGTAGTATTTTAGGGGCACATGCCAGTGTTTGATAACATCAATTGTTGCTTAAAATTGATTATAATTATATTGCCAAATGCTTTAATAGTTCACACGTATATCATTGCAATATATCTCAGAAAGGGCACTAGGCTCTCCAGAGCATACTGTTGCTAAATGACTTTGTGAACATTTCAGTTTGAAGGGAACTTCAGACAGCTAGTGCACTTATCTGAAAAATAACTTATCTAGACCAGTGCTTCTAAATGCTACAAAGTGCTGAAGAAATTGTGATGAAAAGCCATGAAGATGAAAAAGTACGTCAACATACAGAGAGAGGGGTGAGAAGAACTTGTATTACAAATAAAGTAAGGTTTTAATATGAAACCTCATAAATGTTCATACCAAATGGTGCTGACCAATGATTTTCCTTGCCAATGTTCATAGCGTCAGATATAAAATGGTTAATAACATCTGAATTGATATTATCACTATTTACTTTAGATTAATGTCTCTAAAACTTTTTTTTCCATCTGGGTTCCATTTGATTACCCTTATGGACACTGTCTCTTCATCCAGAACATTTTGAGTGATATTACATGTGGCACACCAAATTTATATAGTTTTACACTGAATTAAATATGTTTTAAATGTAGCTATAAACAATAAAATTATAAGGCTCTCCTTATTCCTCTTTATCTGTGACTGAGAGATCAGGTCTAAAGGACATGAACCATCCCCAAAACTATTGATAACCACAAGACACTAGACAATTTCATGGCAGTATACATTTTCATACATATGGTCATTCTAAGGTGCTTATAAGACAACTGGAACATTCTCCATACTATACTTGTGTGGTAGATGGTACATAACACTTCATTTTCAATACCTTTACAGTTTTAATTTTCCTGACCATTAGTAGGAAATTAATTTCCAAGAATCCTCACTTGCACTGTATACATAATTCTCTTTAATTAATTGTATACCAATTGGCAGCTACTGCATACATTAATCTTCAATTTCCTCATTCACTTTATCCTTCCACGTGTATGGTATTATTCTTGTACATGTTTTAGAACAGTTCAGTTACAAGAAATAGTAATGCTTTGTGTATAAATTGATCTAAATAGATAACTAAAAGTCTTGCATTCTTTTGTGAATGCCTACACTTGTGCATCAAAATAAACGATAAGTAAATATAGATTATGCCCATTTTTAAATCTTAAGAAATCTACTATATGTAACTTGGAAAGTTAAGATTGGTTATTGTGTTTCAAAATCTGAGAAGAATGTCTTCTTAAGTTGAAGTATCAAAGATCTTGGCTTGGCCACATCTGCATATTGATTATCACATATAATAGTTGTGGTAATTGCGAGTTGTCGTCACGCAATGTTAAAAGATTTTAACTTGCGCATGTGTCCCATAGGCGCTCATCAGGAGGCCTGCATGACTAACAAAAAGACTCGCAATCAGGTGCTGAAGGCGGTCATCGCGAGGACCGCAAGACTTAGAAAAAGGTTGAAAATGAGTTGAAAGAGGGGGGAGAAAGATAAGGGAAAAAACTCACAGGGCAGGGAGAGGGGGCAAAGAGACAGTGGGAGGGAGAGAGGGGGAAAAAGACACAGGGGAGGTAGAGGGCAGAAAGAGGCACAGGGATGAAAGAGTGGGGAGGGGCTCGCAATGAGCGCCAAAGGCGATCATTGCAAGGCCCAAAGGTTGTGGGTAGGACAAGGCCTGCAATGAGCAGCTAAGCCACATAATGCAAGGCCCGTAAAGTAGACAGGGGAGGCTCACGATGAGCGCAACTTAGAGGGCGGAGAGCCTCGCATTGTGTGGCAAACAGGCATAAAATGTTCCTTCATGTAGCCTTCATTTTTGAAGGGCAATTCCCTGGTATTATAATAGTACTCCTTAGAAAACAATACACTCTGCTTCTCTACATGCAGAACTGAATTTAACCAATACATTTCTAAATCACACCAAACATGTTAATAAACTATTGATGTAAAAGTGGTTCTCATAGCAGTTTTTTTTAAAGATCATTAATCTTTATTTTTCACAGTCATATGTCATAACATTTTTCATACTTGTAAATTTAAACACACATGTCATAAACTGCATTTAATAAAATCTGACAGTCTTTGTATAAAACAATGTTTTTGTTGTAGTTCTTTTGTTTAACTGTGACCTTCCTCAAGTTATTTCCTTCTTTTTTCTTTTCTCCGTTTAACTGATTTTTTTTAGTTAGATCTTTTCCAGTTAGTTGTCGATAGCTTTATCATTGGGGGGTTATGTTTCAGTATATGTGGAGGGATTGATGGATTCCATATAACGGATTCCTATGTTTGGGATTTCATTTGGTAATTTTCCAGAAATACCCAGGCTGGTTGTTGTTAACTAGAGTGCCCTTGGGTTATGAGTGCGATGATATGTTATAATTTTAGGTTAGAGCACAACAGCCCTCTGAATATTTGTGTATGGACTATCTTCGCTCTTTTTTTATTCCGTATAAATCTAGTTATATATTTTTGAAAATTCTCTAACTCTATGTGAATAATTGGTATAGGTAAGGATCTGAATAGATATAATATTCTTGGTAATATATTAATGGCGTTTATACGCCCTGTCCATGATAATGGATATTTGCTCCATTTGTTAATATCAGTTCTAAGGGACTTAAATAATGGGATATAGTTTGCATTGTATAGTCCAGACAGGTTATGGGTTATGTTGAAACCGAGGTATTTCATGTGGTGTTTAGGCCAAGAGAACAGATATTGTCTTTTAAGATGGTCTAGGTCTTGTTGGGGGAGCAATCATCCTATAACTTCCATTTTATCTATATCCATACTGAGATCGCTCCAAAGGAATCTAAGATGCCCATTAGGGCTGGTGTGGAGTTTACCAGATCTACCAATGCGCACAAGATATCAGCGAACATGCAGCACTTAAACTGTTGAAGTCCAAACGTGACTCCCTTTACTTGTGGCGTGGACCTTATAGCTTGTGCCAGGGGCTCAATCGCTAAAGCAAATAAAAGTGAGGAGAGAGGGCACCCTTGTCTAGTCCCTCTTTGTATGGAGATATGGTCTAATTTTGAGCCTTATAGTTTTAGGTGCACTATTGGATTTTTATAATAAGTTTTAAGTAGATTAATAAAATTACCCTTAATGCCCATCTTGGCCAAGACCTCCTGCAAATATGACTATTCCAGCAAATCAAAGGCCTTCTCTAAGTCTAAGGCTATTGTGTATGAGGGGATATTCTTAGATTTGGCTATATGATATATGTTGAGAATCCGCCTAACATTGTCCCCTGCCTGTCTGAACGGCACAAATCCTACCTGGTCCTTGTGAACAAAATTTAGGTAAGAACCTGGAGAATCTAGTTGCCATCAACTTTGCTAGTATTTTAATATCTCCATTAAGCAATGAGATTGGACGGAAGTTTTTGACTTCCAGTGGATCTCGTCCAGGTTTAGGGAAGAACCCCATGTCAGCCTGGTTGAATTTGGGTGGTATTTGTTCCCCTCGTAGGATTTCATTATATAATATAATTTAGGTATGGAGCAAGTTTATTGGCGTGAGTTTTAGAATAAATGTTGGAAAAGCCATCTGGCCCAGGGGATTTGCCTACTTTTAAAGATTTTATGGTTTCTAAAATTTCTTCTACAGTTGTTTTAGCATTTAGTTTTTCCAGGTCTTGATTTGAGATGGATGGGATATCATATTTGTTTAAAAATTACTTTAGTGTGAAGTTACTACTTTTTAATTGGTATGAATATATTTTTGATAATAATTAAGAAATGTTTCTTTTATTTTTATTTGGCTCAGGGCTATATGTCCTCCCGGAGTTCTGATCTTGTAAATTTGATTTTATCATTCAGGGAGAGCAGTTGAGCTTCACTTGAACTCTGGTGGAAAAACCTAAAAATCAACTAAAAATTGGCTATTTAATTGACTACAACAGCTGCTTTTGGTACAGAGGAATAATGAAACCATCTGCCTACACATGCACAAGTAATCATTACCTTACAAACAAACAGGCTTCAAAGCTACTGAACCTGATAGAAGGCCTTAAAAAAAAGTATAGAGAAACAACAAAAATCCTGTTAGTAATAAATTTCACAACATTTTGACACCAGAAGCAAAACTTATAGCCACCACCAGCAACAAAAAACCAACTAAACAAATAATCCCTCACAACTGGAAGAAAAGAGACATATAAACAAAGTAAGACCTCAAAACCAACAACATAAAAATGCTGCTTTAAAGAAAACCAAAAGCTTAAAGAGTTTCTCACAAGCATCAAGGTATGCGACCCAAAGAAATATACTGATAACTATTCACAATTTAAAAACATTAATGGCCCTATTAAATTATCCCTCGTAGTTCCCTCGGTGCTTGCAAAAGGCAGTTTTTCTGCTGTTTTACGAGTACCGAATCTCTTGCAGCCTGCTTTGCGATATGACTAAGAAAAAATGGCCGAGAATAGACTCCGAGAAATCCACGTAGTCACACGCAGCCATAAATCTACGCATGATTATCGCATATCGTAAGAATCCCTACGGGCACAAAAAGTGCCCGCATGGGATCCTAAAGCCTCTACGTTCTGCCTCGGAGCAGCCCGAGACAGCAGTGTGAGACTCCCCCCTGCACCCTATACACATCCCCATGCTGCAGGGGTCTCTATCAGGACCCCTGCAGCACCCCCACATTAACCCCTTGCAGCGGGGGTCCCCGATCAGCACCGATCAGGCCTCCGCTGCATTTAAAAGTTTAAAATTCCCAGCCGGGGCTCCTTAAAGGGGCCGCGGCACACTACTTGCCAATCCTGGCCGCGGCCCACAAAATTAACCCCCCTCTATGCTGGGGGTCCCCATCGGGACCCCCTAAGTGTCCCCACATAAACCCATAGATCAGGCCCCCCGCTGCATTTAAAAGTTTTAAATTCCCCACCGCGGCTCCTTAAAGGGGCAGCGGCACACTATTACCCAATCTAGGCCGCGGCACCTACAATTAACCCCTCTCTATGCTGGAGGTCCCCATCGGGACCCCCGAAGTGTCCCCACACAAACCCATTGCAGGGGGGGTCCCTGATCTGCATAGATCAGGCCCCCCGCTGCATTTAAAAGTTTTACATTTCCCGCCGCTGCTCCTTAAAGGGGCCGCGGCATACTATTACCCAATCCCAGCCGTGGCACCTACAATTAACCCCCCTCTGTGCTGGGGGTCCCCATCGGGACACCCGGAGGGTATCCACATAAACTCCTTGGAGCGGGGATCCCCGATCGGCACCGATCATGAACGTGCTGCATTTCAATTTTAAATTTCCCGCCTCGCAGGTCCTTAAACGACCTTAAAGGTCCTGAAAGGACTCGCACTAAAAATATTAACCCCAGGCAACTATGATTAACCCTATAACTCATGGTGGTCAATACAGACCCCCATAAGGCCTTAATTAACCCCGTCACTCATGAAGGTCAATACAGACCCCCATAAGGCCTTAATTAACCCTATAACTCACGGTGGTCAATACAGACCCCCAAAAGGCCTTAATTAACCCTATAACTCATGGTGGTCAATACAGACCCCCATAAGGCCTTAATTAACCCTACAACTCATGGTGGTCAATACAGACCCCCATAAGGCCTTAATTAACCCTACAACTCATGGTGGTCAATACATACCCCCATTAGGCCTTAATTAACCCTATAACTCATGGTGGTCAATACAGACCCCCATAAGGCCTTAATTAACCCTATAACTCATGGTGGTCAATACAGACCCCCATAAGGCCTTAATTAACCCAATAACTCCTGGTGGTCAATACAGACCCCCAAAAGGCCTTAATTAACCCCGTCACTCATGGTGGTCAATACAGACCCCCATAAGGCCTTAATTAACCCCGTCACTCATGAAGGTCAATACAGACCCCCATAAGGCCTTAATTAACCCTATAACTCTAAGGCTGGTCAATACAGACCCCCATAAGCATCTATTTAACCCCATCATTCCCATAAGGGTATATTATGAGCATTATGGGCCTGTTACACCCAACATTAACCACATAAGTGCCATGACGGTCCTCAAGAACCATCATAACAGGAACTACAAACACTACACTATAACGGTCCTCAAGGACCATCATGACACTAACTACAAACACTACACTATAACCCCCAATAAACAATTTAATCTAAACTAACCCCCCTCTACACTAATCTATTAACACTTACACTACCTACCTACACTACCCACCCCCTAATAAACCTCCCTACCACTCGAATTACAAAAAATAAAAAACCTACCTTACAAAAAATAAAAAAACCTACCTTACAGAAAAAAAAAACTAAAGTGCAGAAAAAAAACCTACAGTACAGAAAAAAAACTACAGTACAGAAAAAAAATAACCTACAGTACAGAAAAAAAGACCAAATACATTACAACCACCCCCCCCCACTACAGAAAATAAAAAAATTACACACCTGAAAAGGAAAGACATACACAATACAATACATACATACATATAATACATTACATACATTACATATATTACATACAATACATTACATTACATGCATTACATATAATATATTACATATAATATATTACATATAATACATTACATACAATACATTACATTATATATAATATATTACATATAATATATTACATATATTATATTACATATAATACATTACATACATTACATTACATTACATATATTACATATAATATATTACATACAATACATTACATACAATACATTACATATAATATATTACATATAATACAAATCAAATACCCCCTATTTATCTAACATACAATCTATTTAATATAAAATAAATCCTAACTATATCAAATACATCCCCCTATCTATCTAATATACAATACATCCTAACTACATGCACAGACCTTTATTCTAAGCCAAAATAAAATAATTACAGTCCTAACTACATACACAGACCCGAATTCTAAGCTAAAATAAAATAATTACAATCCTAACTACATACACAGACCCTAATTCTAAGCTAAAATAAAATAATTACAGTCCTAACTACACAGACCCTAATTCTAAGCTAAAATAAAATAATTAAGACCACTTACCTTTAAGATGTTGCTTCAGATCACTAACCTAGGGGTAAAACAAAACAAAATAATGAGTACAAAACATTAACATGAAATAAATAAACATTATATACATTCTAAATATTCTACTCACCTTTCCAGCATGTCCCGTCATGGTTCAGCTCTTCCGATGCGGCCCTGTTGTATTATATGTAATATATTATATGTAATATATTATATGTAATGTATGTAATGTAATGTATTGTATGTAGAGATGTCACGAATAGTTCGCCGGCGGACTGTTCCCGGCGAACATAGCATGTTTGCGTTCGTGGCGAACTGCGAACATATGCGATGTTCGATCCACCCAATATACTTTATCATTGAGCAAACTTTGACCCTGCATCTCACAGTCAGCAGACACATTTCAGCCAATCAGCATCATACCCTGCCTTCCAGACCCTTCTACCTCATGGACAGCAGCCCTTTTGGAATCATAACTAACTTGCAGTCTTACTGAGAGGAGGGAGAGTGTAGGTGATGCTGATTGAATAGGGAAATCAATAGCTAGGAAGGTTTATTCAGTGTCTAGTGCAGTGCTGAAGGACTCATCAGATCTCTGCTGTAAACACAGCACCCCAAAAAGCCCTTTTTAGGGCTATTACATAATTTTTTTTTTTTTTCTGTCTAATCTAACTTTCTTTGCCTGCCTCCCTTCTAGCCTCTGCAAGCAAGTGTGTGTGTCAGGCTCACAACTTATACTGTGTGTGCACAGTGCAACCAATACAATCTTGTTTACTAGTTGTCTACTTTAAAAAAAAAAAAAACTTTTATTTTGTTTAATCTTAGTTCATTTGCCTGACCGCCAATCTAAGTTCATTTGCCTGACCGCTAGCCAGTGTGTGTGTCAGGCTTACAAGTATTGTGCCAAGTTCAACCAATCCAATCTAGTGGTGTACCAGCAGTCTACATTTAAAAAACCAATACTTTTATTTTCTTAAATCTAAGTTCATTTGCCTGACCGCCAATCTAAGTTCATTTGCCTGACCGCTAGCCAGTGTGTGTGTCAGGCTTACAAGTATTGTGCCAAGTTCAACCAATCCAATCTAGTGGTGTACCTGCAGCCTACATTTAAAAAAACAATAATTTTATTTTCTTAAATCTAAGTTCATTTGCCTGACCACTAGCCAGTGTGTGTGTCAGGCTTACAAGTACTGTGCCAAGTTCAACCAATCCAATCTATTTGGGGTACCAGCAGTCTACATTTAAAAAAATAATAATTTTATTTTCTTAAATCTAAGTTCATTTGCCTGACCGCCAATCTAAGATCATTTGCCTGACCGCTAGCCAGTGTGTGTGTCAGGCTTACAAGTACTGTGCCAGAGAGCATGTTGTGTGCATGCTTGAGCTCCAAACAAAAGTTTTTTTTGGGTCTTAGTCCCTCAAATACAAGTCTTATTTTAACACCTTTCTGTTAATAAGCACTTTGTGCACGGTGTTGTTCATTTTTGGGAGTTTTTGTGGTTTTTTTCTTAGTTTAATTTAAGTTTTAGTTTTGAGGGGGGCAGGCGCAGCTCTCTATCCCAGGAGAGTGAGCTGTCTCCTGGATACTTTGCCACACCCCTCCCTTAGCACTACACCTGCACTCCTGGAGCTTTTTTACTTTGACTTTTTTTTTAAGTTTTTCAGGTTTGGTTAAAGTTTTGTTTGTTTGGTGTTGGGTTTTATGTTTTGGGGGGAGAGAAGACAAGTAACATCTTTGTAGGCAGTGGGGGGAAAACAATTTGAAGTTTTTGTTTAAAAGGCTTTTTTTACATCTGACACAGAGACACAGAGGGGTTAAAAAGCCTCTGTGTTCTCTGTGTAGTTGCAATTAGTAACACCTTGCAACAGGCCATTAACCCCTCCACTGCCAAACATCATCTCTCTCTCTCCCTTAGTTTTGTCTTTTTGTTTCTTTTTCACACTTTTATATTTTTAAAAAAAGAAAACAGTAGAAAATCATAAAACAAAAAATAAAAATAAATAAAACAAATAAACTAAAAAAAAAAAAAGGGTCTAAACATGAGGGATAAGACCATTAAGAAGCCTCAGGGGTCAAAAGGGGGAATAATGGCCCCTGAAAATCCTAGCTGCAGCACTGCACAGCATAGGCCCCAGGCAGATAAGGCAGCCCCAGCTCCTGGTGGTTCTGCCAGCAGACCTACCCCTGTGGCTAATACCTGGTCACAGGTGGTTTCTGCTGGCCCCAGTAATACCACCGCTGGGGCTGAGGGGCAGATCACCAGGAAGCATGGGATTAAATGTCAGATGTCTGGGGTCTACAGCATTGATATCTATCTGCGTGCTGCAGCTAATGTCATCAGCCCCTCTGTTATAGTAGCAGCCAGCAAAATGTACGGGAAAGCAGTTTTCTTTACCCGTACTCTGGCTGCTGCACACATTCTTATACAGAGAGGCATCACAGTGGGGGGATTATATGTCCCAATAGAACCCCTGGAAGGGTTGGGCACAAAAGTAACACTCTCTAATGTGCCTCCCTTCCTACCAGACTCCCTCCTGCGCCCCCACCTGCTAACCCTAGGGGAAGTAAAAACACCATTTATTAAAAATCCCCTGGGGTGCAGAGAGAGAGCACTTCGTCATGTGCTCTCTTTCAAGAGGCAGGTACAAATGTGCCTGCCTCAGGGCGCAGAAAACATAGAGGGGTCTTTTGGGGTTCCATTTGAGGGGGTGCTGTACAGGATTTTTTACAGCACTACGGAGGTGCAGTGCTATCATTGCAAGGGGTTGGGGCATACACGTAGGAATTGTCCTAATGTAAAGCATCATGCCCCAGCCCCAGCAAATGGCACCTCCGTCAGTACAGCACCCATCCCCGCTGAGCCCATAACAGCGGGGACCTCAAGGGTCATAGCCCCCCCACAGAGCTCAGGCAAGGAGGCCGTTCCTCAAGCCACCACCACGGCCTCCAAACCCCCTTCTTCCCCAAAAAAGCCATCTGTGTCTGTGGTCTCTAGCAAGACTGCAGACACAGGGAAAAAGGGGAAGAATGTCACCGGTCCTCCCAGTGTCACAGCTGCATCTCCCAAGTCCCAATCTGCCCCCACCATAATTACATCAGTTAGTGTGGGGGCACAGTGTAAGCAGAGGGATAATAAGCCCTCTGCAGGGGAGACAGCTAGTGGCAGCTCCTCTTCCAGGAGTGACGTCCCCAGGAAGAGGAAGCATAAAACCAACAGGGAGGTTGCTGATAAGTGGGAAGTGCTCTATAGTGGAGCACCTCCCTCTAAAAGCAAGAAGAGGAACAAAACATCTCCTCCTCATCCGGTGACATTGTCTGGCCCGGTTATTAAGCTCAGCCAGCCGGTGCCAGACCACACATCTCTCTCTCCAGACCCTATAGGGGTTAATGTGGAAAAGGGTCTGGAGGAAAAGCAGGGGCAAGAGGGTCTCCCAAGTGAGGCAGGGGTAGACAAGAAAGATCAGGTTCTGCCTCTGGCCTTTGAGGGGGGTCCCAACAAAGCCCCTGCTGAATGGGTAGTCAGTGTCCCTGAGGTGCTGAGCTTCAAGGGCACCAGTCAGTCTCCTCCTCCAGTGTCACTCTCTAGTGACATACCTCGGGCTTTGTTAGAGCCCCAGGCCGAGTCACTACTGGAGGGGGGGAATATAGGCATGACCCCCATTCAGGACCCCATGGATTTGTCTGTCAGGGGGGATGTGGCACAAGGGGAAGTGGAAATGGGGGAGGGTGATAAAACAGGTTTTCCTGTTAACATCATGGGAGAGCCTGTCTACCCTCCTCAGCCGTCCACTGACCCTAACATCGGTGCCATCCAAGCTGAGCAAGCAGCGGTGGAACTGGCAGAGGAGGCATATAAAGCCTCCAAGGCTTCCATTAAGGAAGCCATGCCAGCCACTGCTGTCCAGCCAGCTACCCCTGAATGCACTCCTGAAGCTACAGGGGTGCAGCAGCAATCCAAGGGTCCATTATTTACCTTGAAGGGTGCTAAAGGGACTCCTTCTGTATCATCTAAGAGGGGGTCCCTGAGAATAAAGCTGAGGAAACTGACTCCAGCCGGGGAGGATGGAGTAAAAGCCCTCAGCCAAGAGGAGCCCAGGGGTGACCCACTAGAAGGAACATCAGATTCTGGGTGGGTTATCCCTGTCAAGGAAATAGATCTATTCCTTGAGAGCACCCTTCATGGACAAAAGAAAAGGAAGGTGCGGCTGGCCTTGGAGAGGTGGAAGAATATGTCGTTTATTCTCCACTCTCTCCAGCAATATCTAGTGGTCAGCACTAGAGCCAAGAATTCTGGGACTGCGGAGCATCTCCGCGTCCGGAAATTCTATAAAATGTGCGTGTCCTATCAGCAGTCTCAAGGGTCTGAGGAACGCACAATTCCTGACAAGCAGTAATGGCTTTGCACATCAGCAACGCTAAATACCAATGGCTGTCAAGACAGTTTCCGCAGGTTCCAGGTACTCTCCTTTTTATATCAGGGAGGGTACTTTGTGAGCTTCCTGCAGGAAACTCACACCACTCCAGAGGCTGAGGCCTCGTGGCAACTGGAGTGGAGAGGCAGGGTCTTCTTCAGCCACTTCACATCGGCGTCATGTGGAGTGGTGACCCTGTTCTCAGAGTCTTTTCAGCCAGAGCTGCTGCTTGTGAAAGCTGTTATCCCAGGCCGTCTAATCCACCTCCGGGTCCGAGAGCAGGGTAGCATCATTAACCTAGTTAATATATATGCCCCTGCTGGAGGGCCCGAGAGAGTGAGGTTCCTCGCCAGACTGTTCCAGTTTTTGGAGACGGTTGACGCAGATGAGTGTTTGGTACTCGGGGGTGATTTCAACTGCCCCCATCGACGCTCTGGACCGGAATAGTCCAGAGCCGTACCCGCCTTCTGCATCAGCCCTGCGGGAGATCATCGCCCGCTTCTCCCTGGAGGACATCTGGCGGGAGCAGAACGCAAGGGCATCAGACGGTTTCACCTACGTCAGGGTGAGAGCCGGTCTGGTGTCCCACTCCCGGATCGACAGACTATATATATCTAGTCACTATATGTCACGAGTCGGTTCTCGTGCCATTAGGCTGGCTCCGTTCACAGACATCAACTGTGTGTCTGTGACGGTGGCGCTAACTCCAACAGCGCCACGAGCCGCCTATTGGCACTTCAACAATGCTTTGTTGAAGGACCAGGGGCTCGTGACATTGATCCGGGAGTTTTGGACGGACTGGAGGGGCTGCAAGGGGGACTTTGCCACGTTAAAACTGTGGTGGGACGTGGGCAAGGTTCATTTGCGACTTCTGTGTCAGGAATATACCAAGGGTGCGAGTGGGCAGCGCGAAGCTGAGTTGGAGTCACTCCGGGGGGAGGTACTCCATCTGGAGCAGAGGCTGTTCACTTGTAGGGACCAATCCCTGCAGAGCGAGTATGTAGAGAGGAAAGGTGTCCTCTGTGACCTGGAATGACACCAGGCCAAGGGGGCATACGTGCGAAGCCGCTTAGGTTTTCTTAAAGATCTAGACCGCGGCTCGCGTTTCTTCTACTCACTGGAGAAAAAGGGGGGTAACAGTAGGCACATCACCTGTCTTCTAGATGAAGACAGTGCCCCCCTTACAGATCCGGAGAGTATCCGGGATAGAGCCCAGAACTTTTATAAAGATCTGTACTCTCCGGATCCCATTTCTCCAGATGCCTGCAGGGTGCTATGGGAGGGGCTCCCCACAGTCAGTGAGGGTGTAAGAGAGCGGCTTGATATACCAATATCTTTTCAAGAGCTCTCTGAAGCCCTCCGTGCCATGTCCTGTGAGAAGTCTCCAGGACTGGACGGACTGACTGTAGAGTTTTTCCAATTTTTCTGGGAGACTCTGAGACCTGATTTCCATCTGGTCCTTGGGGAAGCCCTGGAGACCGGGGAGATGCCCCGGTCTTGTCGCAGGGCAGTACTTGCCCTGCTGCCCAAAAAGGGGGATCTCCGGCTTATTAAGAACTGGCGACTGGTCTCTCTGCTCAGCACAGACTACAAGATTGTAGCTAAAGCCATCTCGCTTAGACTTGGGTCTGTGCTGGCAGAATTGGTTCACCCTGACCAGTCCTATGCGATCCCGGGCCGGACTATCTTTGATAGTATCTTTCTGTTCCGGGATCTATTGCATTATTCTCGCAGGACTGGTCTGTCACTCGCCTTTCTCTCTTTAGATCAAGAGAAGGCGTTTGACAGGGTGGACCATGGTTACCTCATAGCCACTCTGCAAGTGTATGGCTTTGGCCCACAGTTTGTGGGCTTTATAAGAACGCTGTACGCCTCTGCAGAGTGTTTACTTAAAATCAATTGGTCCCTAACAGCACCTTTGGTATTTGGACGAGGGGTGCGTCAAGGATGTCCCTTGTCTGGACAGTTATATGCACTGGCCATCGAGCCTTTCCTCGGCCTACTGAGGAAAAGGCTCACAGGGCTGGTGCTAAAAGATCCAGACATGCGGATTGTCCTTTCAGCTTATGCTGACGATGTGCTCCTCGTGGCCCAGGACCCAGTTGATCTTGAGCTGGCAAAACAGTGCCAGGAGGTATATTCAGCTGCCTCCTCCACTCAGATCAACTGGTCCAAATGCACAGGCCTTTTAGAGGGTAATTTACAGGTAGACTCTTTGCCTCCCACGTTTCGTGACATCACGTGGGAGGCAGATGTCATTAAATATCTGGGGGTCTACCTGTCCGCTGCGGACGCTTCCGTCCCAGACAACTGGAGGGAGTTAGAGGGCAGTGTCCTCTCTCGTCTGGGACGATGGAGGGGTCTAGCAAAAATGCTTTCCCTTAGGGGGCGGACTCTAGTGGTGAATCAGCTGGTGGCTTCTCAGATCTGGCACCGGCTGATTTGTCTGAGTCCGACCCCCGAGTTTGTCACCAATATCCAGAGGAATTTGTTAGATTTCCTCTGGATGGGAAGGCATTGGGTCTCTGCAGGGGTGGCAAGTCTGCCTTTGGTGGAGGGTGGACAGGGAGTAGTTTGTGTGTGCTCCCAGTGGTCCACCTTCCGCCTTCAGTACCTGCAGAGATACCTATATGCAGATCCCTCTCCGCAGTGGTGCGCACTGGCATCCAGCTTTTATCGCCAGTTGTGCAACCTGGGGTATGACCGGCAATTATTTCTGATCAGGCCCGAGGGGTTTGGGAGAGACCTCTCGGTGTTGCCGGCATACTACCAGGAAACCCTCAAGGCCTGGAGCATGGTCTCCGTGACCAGGCAGGGCGTGCCTTTGGGGGATGAAATATTCACGGAGCCCCTGCTATTTAATCCAGCAGTGGGGGCTCCAATGTTACAGTCCCCCAGTATCATCCGCCGCCTTAGTCATGCACGGATGACCCGAGTCGGGGATCTCCTGGAATACGGGCGTTCTGATTGGGTGTCACCCCAGGAGCTTGCGCTCCGTTTTGGATATGTGACGCCCAAAGTCTCAGGGTGCTTGCTCCAGGAGATTAGGGATGCCATCTCCCCCGACTCGCGCACCTTCCTTCGCGGGGCTTTGCAGGCCGGAGTGCCACATGCACCTTTCAATACCCCTGCTCCGGCTGTTTGCATTGGACACAAGCCCCGTGTTTCCCCTCAGGCTCCTCCTGTCCCCAACCTCTCGAAGTTGAGGGACATACCCTCGACATGCCTTCGCAGCATGCCGAGGAAGAGCTTATATTCTCTCGTGCTCCATACAGTGCACTTCCTTGCCCTCGTGACCCGTCCCGATACCATCTGGAGGCGGGTCCTACCAGCTGACGAGGGCAAGAGGCTCCATGGTGCACTGAGCACGGGAGAGTACTTTGCTAAATTCACGGACTCTCCCTCCACTTGTCCATTCTGTGGCAAGGGAGAGTCCGTGTATCATATTTATTTTAGTTGCGCCAGACTGGAGCCCCTCTTGTCACTCTTGAGGGGCCTCCTCCTGCAGTTCTGGCTGCATTTCTCCCCTCACATTTTTATTTTTGGGCGCCCAGTGTCCCATGGCAATAAGGCCAGGGACCTCCTCGTCAACCTGCTTCTGGCATTAGCCAAATTGGCTATATATAAGTCCAGGAAGCAGTGTTTGATAGGGGGGGTTCCCTTGTCACCTGAGGCCATGTTCCGGGTGCTGGTGCGCTCCCGTATCCGGGCAGAGTACCACCTGGCTTTGTCCACTGGGGGAATGGATGAGTTTGTCTCCCAGTGGGCTGTAGATGGTGTGCTCTGCTCGGTATCCCCCCATCCGGTTTCTTTTTCTCCCAACCTCCTAAAATGATTTTTATTTAGTTTACAGATCATGTTTTTCTCATAATTTTAAAATACACTGTGCCAAGTTCAACCAATCCAATCTATTTGGGGTACCAGCAGTCTACATTTAAAAAAACAATAATTTTATTTTCTTAAATCTAAGTTCATTTGCCTGACCGCCAATCTAAGTTCATTTGCCTGACCGCTAGCCAGTGTGTGTGTCAGGCTTACAAGTACTGTGCCAAGTTCAACCAATCCAATCTAGTTGGGGTACCAGCAGTCTACATTTAAAAAAACAATAATTTTATTTTATTAAATCTAAGTTCATTTGCCTGACCGCCAATCTAAGTTCATTTGCCTGACCGCTAGCCAGTGTGTGTGTCAGGCTTACAAGTATTGTGCCAAGTTCAACCAATCCAATCTAGTGGTGTACCAGCAGTCTACATTTAAAAAAACAATAATTTTATTTTCTTAAATGTAAGTTCATTTGCCTGACCGCCAATCTAAGTTCATTTGCCCGACCGCTAGCCAGTGTGTGTGTCAGGCTTACAAGTACTGTGCTAAGTTCAACCAATCCAATCTAGTGGTGTACCAGCACTCTACATTTAAAAAAAACAACACTTTTTTTCGGTGTAATCTAATTTCATTTGCCTGCCTGCCAGCGTGTGTGTGTCTAGAAGAGAAGAAAAACAGGGTGAAAGTTCAGATGGGGAGACAGAGAGGAGGAGACGAATTGGAAGCAGATGGAGGTCATCGCAACGAGCTAGTGGCACAGTCAGACAGCATGCATCAGCACCCGGGGTCAGCCAGACAGCACGCCAATCAACGCATGCTGTTGCCACCACAAGAATGCCGTCATTGCAGAGCTCAGCAGTGTGGCATTTTTTTTGTGTGTCTGCCTCTGACAACAGCGATGCCATTTGCAACCTGTGCCAAAAGAAACTGAGTCGTGGGAAGTCCAACACCCACCTAGGTACAACTGCTTTGCGAAGGCACATGATGTCACATCACAAACGCCAATGGGATCAACACATGAGTACAAGCAGCAAACAAACTTAAAGCGCCATCCTCCTCCTGGTCCAGCATCTTCATCCACGTCAACCACTGCTGTCCTCCTTGCCCCCTCTCAACCATCCGCCACTCCGTCTCTCGCCTCTTGCTGTTCCTGCTCATCTCCCCACAGTCAGGTGTCTGTCAAGGGCATGTTTGAGCGTAAGAAGCCAATGCCACAAAGTCACCCCCTTGCCCGGCGTCTGACAGCTGGCTTGTCTGAACTCTTAGCCCGCCAGCTTTTACCATACAAGCTGGTGGAGTCTGAGGCGTTCAAAAAATTTGTAGCTATTGGGACACCGCAGTGGAAGGTACCTGGACGAAATTTCTTTGCCCGAAAGGCAATCCCCAACCTGTAGTCGATTGTGCAAAAGAAAGTAATGGCATCTCTGGCACACAGTGTTGGGGCAAGGGTCCATCTGACCACTGATACCTGGTCTGCAAAGCATGGTCAGGGCAGGTATATCACCTACACTGCGCATTGGGTAAACCTGATGACGCCTGCCAATCATGGAATGAGTGGCTCTGCAGAGGAGTTGGTGACACTGCCACGACTTGCAGGCAGGCCTGCTGCCACCTCCTCTGCTCCTCCTACTCCATCCTCTTCCATAACCTCCTCAGCTGAGTCCTCTTCTGCTGCGTCTCGCTCCACATCAACAGCACCCCCCCCCCCCCCCAGCTCCCCAGATACTATTCCACATCCCGGATACGGCAGTGTCATGCCTTTTTGGGGTTGACTTGCCTGAAAGCAGAGTCACACCGGGCCAGCACTCCTGTCCGCCCTGAACGCACAGGTGGATCAATGGCTGACTCCACACCAACTGGAGATTGGCAAAGTGGTTTGTGACAACGGAAGAAATTTGTTGGCGGCATTGAATTTGGGCAAGTTGACGCATGTGCCGTGCATGGCACATGTGTGTAATCTGATCATACAACGCTTTGTCCATAAGTATCCAGGCTTACAGGACGTCCTGAAGCAGGCCAGAAAGGTGTGTGGCCATTTCAGGCGTTCCTACACGGCCATGGCGCACTTTTCAGATATCCAGCGGCGAAACAACATGCCAGTGAGGCTCTTGATTTGTGACAGCCCCACACGTTGGAATTCAACACTCCTAATGTTCGACCGCCTGCTCCAACAAGAAAAAGCCATTAACGAGTATTTGTATGAACGGGGTGCTAGGACAGCCTCTGCGGAGCTGGGGATTTTTTTTGCCACGTTACTGGATTTTCATGCGCAATGCCTGTAGGCTCATGCGTCCTTTTGAGGAGGTGACAAACCGCACATAACAGGTATTAAACTGATAAGAGTAGTACTACTTAACACACCTTATAATAATGCAGAGAGAGGCAACGCAGTGAGAGGAGTCTGAAGAAGACAAGTCAGAGGAGGAAGGTGGCTTTGAGGAGGTGGAAGACCAAACACAGCAGGCGTCCCAGGGGGCTTGTTGTCACCTTTCAGGACCCTTGGTGGCTGGGTGGAGGAAGAGACCTTCAATGACATCAGTGGGGACAAGGAACGGGACATGGCTAGCTTGGTATCCAACCTTGTGCAAATGGGGAGTTTGCGGTTGTGCAAATGGACTGTTTGCAGTTGTTTGCGGTGCGTTAAACGGGGAGTTTGGTCTTTCACTGTGAAGCGGGCCTAACCCTTACACTACCTGATCAATACAACATCATACCTGATGTTTTAAAGCACGTTATTCCAAACAATTTAGGAATGTTAGGTAATTTATGCCATTTATGGTTTAAAACCAGACTCTGCATCAACTATGTAATTTTCCGTGGGAGTTTTGCCATGGATCCCCCTCTGGCATGCAACAGTCCAGGTGTTAGTCCCGTTGAAACAACTTTCCCATCACTATTGTGGCCAGAAAGAGTCCCTGTGGGTTTATTAGGGGGTAGGTAGTGTAGATAGGTAGTGTAAGTGTTAATAGACAGGGTTAATTAAGGCCTTATGGGGTTCTGTATTAACCACCATGAGTTATAGGGATAATTAAGGCCTTATGGAGGTCTGTATTGACCTTCATGAGTGACGGGTTAATTAAGGCCTTATGGGGTTTCTGTATTGACCACCATGAGTTATAGGGTTAATTAAGGCCTTATGGGGGTCTGTATTGACCTTCATGAGTGACGGGGTAAATTAAGGCGTTATGGGGGTCTGTATTGACCACCATGAGTTATAGGGTTAATTAAGGCCTTATGGGGATCTGTATGGACCTTCATGAGTGATGGGTTTAATTAAGGCCTTATGGAGGTCTGTATTGACCACCATGAGTGACAGGGTTAATTAAGGCCTTATGGGGGTCTGTATTGACCACCATGAGTTATAGGGTTAATTAAGGCCTTATGGGAGTCTGTATTGACCTTCATGAGTGACAGGGTTAATTAAGTCCTTATAGGGGTCTGTATTGACCACCATGAGTGACAGGGTTAATTAAGGCCTTATGGGGGTCTGTATTGACCATCATGAGTTATGGGGTTAATTAAGGCCTTATGGGAGTCTGTATTGACCTTCATGAGTGACAGGGTTAATTAAGTCCTTATAGGGGTCTGTATTGACCACCATGAGTGACAGGGTTAATTAAGGCCTTATGGGGGTCTGTATTGACCATCATGAGTTATGGGGTTAATTATAGTTGCCTGGGGTTAATATTTTTAGTTCAAGTCCTTTCAGGACCTTTACGGTCCTTTAAGGACCCGCGAGGCGGGAAATTTTAAATTGAAATGCAGCAGGGTCCCGATGGGTGCCGATCGGGGACCCCTGCTGCAAGGGGTTAATGTGGCTGGACTGCGGGGGTCCCTATGGACCCCTGCAGCAAGGGGTTTATATGGGGACACTTCGGGGGTCCCGATGGGGACCCCCAGCATAGAGGGGAGTTAATTGTAGGTGCCGTGGCCGGGATTGGGTAACAGTGTGCCGCGGACCCTTTAAGGAGCAGCGGCAGGGAATTTAAAACTCCGGGTCCCCCACTGTAAGGGGTTAATGTGGGGACACTTGGGTGGTCCCGATGGGGACCACCAGCATATAGGGGTGTTAATTTTAGGTGCGGTGGCCGGTGTTGAGTAATAGTGTGCCGCGGGCCCTTTAAGGAGTTTAAAAGTATTAAATGCAGCGGGGGCCTGATCGGTGCCGATCTGGGACCCTCGCTGCAAGGGGTTAATGTGTGGGGGCTGCGGGGGTCCCTATGGACCCCTGCAGCAAGGTGTTAATGTGAGGACACTTCGGGGGTCCCGATGGGGACCCCCGCATAGAGGGGGGGTTAATTTTAGGTGCCGTGGGGGTAGTTGGAGTACCCCCTATGGCAGGGCTTATGTGGGGGACTGCTGCGGAGCAATTGATGAGGTGTGGGAGCCTGCAATATCATATCGCAGGCTGTCACTCCTCATGTATATTTACGCAGTGTTGATACGTACGGCCCTGCTGCGTACCTCATACGTTGCTCGCAGCAGGGCTAATGTAATAGCATTATAAGTTAGAGAAACTTTGCAGTACGTAGGGCTTAAGTAGAAGCCTCTTATTTACGAGACTGGAATTTAATAGGGCCCTAAGCATGTAAACAAAAACTGGAACCAATATACAAAACTAATAGATAAAATTGAATCCACAAACCAGATCTTCAACACTTTCTCGACGCATCAGATAAAATAGCCAAACACCAAGATGGGTAAACGAAAAAAGAACGCAACTATTAGAACCATTCCAGAAATGTTTAAAACTACACAACCTACTATCATCTCAATGCTACACATCTGGGTAATCTGATCATTCAGATGCGGATGAAAACCCACAAGGTACGTCCCATCACATGGATGTCTCTGAGAAATCTTTGGCTAAAATAGAGAGGATATTCCAAACACTTATAAACAGTCTAAGGAAAGACATACACATCCTGGGTCAAAGGACACACTTCTTGGAAGAAGTTACAGACCAAATCACAGAGACCTAGGAACGGGACAGAATGGAGGCTACTCTACACGCTTCTAAAATAAGTAGTCTAGAGGACAAAATAGAAGATCTGGAAAACTGGTCATGCAGACATAATCAGGGGCATTCCCAAAAAGATAACCAACTTAAATTAATATCTATCAGCTACAATAAATATTATCCTGCCAGACCATCAGAAAACACCTGGTAAATAGAGAGAGCTCACAGAGTCCTAGGGGTCAATAACAACTTGGACCTCCCCAAAGACGTAATTGTAAGATTTGTGAAACAAAAGGCGAAAGACATGATACTAATAGCCACTAGAAAAATAAACTCTATCAAAGGACCAGTTGGAACTAAAATACAGATTCACATGGATCTCTCCCCAGTGACTCTTGAGAAAAGAAGGGCAATTAAACCAATACTTGCAACTCTAACCAAACACAAAATTACATACAGATGGGGATTCCCCTTTGCATTGATCTTTCAATATAAAGGAGACACATACAAAACTCACTCACGTGAGGACAGCCAAACACTGCTCACCCGGCTACAATTAATACAGAGAGAGGACCAAGAGTTATCACAAACCTTACATCACATATAATAGTTGTTACACTACGATTCGTCGTCACGCTTTGCGAAACGAGAAATACGACCATAACGGCCGACCGCGCGCACTTAAAAACAGTCAAAACACACCAAATACTCACAAAAAATACATAAAAAGCTTACCTATAGCAAGGGGGGCATCCAGGAGCTCTGAAAGTGCAGGCACACGAGAGAGAAAAATTGGCCTCCGAAAAAAAACGAAAACGAGGCTCAAAGCCCAGGACTGCCCAGCCACACACACACACACGAGCACGACTTAGAAAAAAAAACGACCTCGGAACCAACCTTAACGGTACAAACACCCACACTCACGAAAAATACGACGATAACGTGCACCTAAAAATAGTCAAAACACACCAAATGCTCACAAAAAATACATAAAAAGCTTACCCATAGCAAGGGGGGGCATCCAGGACCTCTGAAAGTGAAGTTACACCTGCATTTAAGTCCAAATTCCCGAGTTCAGACACACGAAAATCCCCTAAGCGAAAGAAAAAACAAAAACAAGGCTCAAAGACCAGCCGCGTACAACTTACCCAAGAAGGGATCCAAGATAAGCAAGGAAACCTGCATTAACCCCATGGGATCCGAGATAAGCTTGGAGACCTGCATTAACCCCACAGTAACCATCGCAGTGGGGGTTCCGATCGCACGCTGCAATGAAAATTCTAAATTCCTGAATTAAGGGTCCTTAAAGGACCCGTTATAAAAGAAAACAAATATACACTATCACCCTGTCACTCACGGGGGTCAATATAGACCCCCATAAGTCCTTCAGTAACCCTGTCACTCATGGGGGTCAATACAGACCCCCATAAGCACTTAATTAACCCCCTCACTCATGGGGTCAATACAGACCCCCATAAACCCCTAATTAACCCTGTCACTCATGGGGGTCAATATAGACCCCCATAAGACCTTCATTAACCCTGTCATTCATGGGGGGCAATACAGGCCCCCATAAGCACTTCATAAACCCTGTCACTCATGGGGGTAAATATAGACCCCCATAAAACATTCATTAACCCTGTCACTCATGGGGGTCAATACAGACCCCCATAATCCCTTCATTAACCCTGTCACTCATGGGGGTCAATACAGACACCCATAAGCACTTAATTAACCCCCTTACTCGTGGGGGTCAATATAGACCCTTATAAGCCCTTCATTAACCCTGTCACTCATGGGGTCTATACAGACCCCCATAAGCAGTAAATTAACACCCTCACTCATGGGGGTCAATACAGACCCCCATAAACCGCTAATTAACCCTGTCATTCATGGGGGTCAATTTAGACCCCCATAAGCCCTTCATTAACCCTGTCACTAATGGGGGTCAATACAGACCCCCATAAGCCCTTCATTAACCCTGTCAATCATGGGGGTCAATACAGACCCCCATAAACCCCTAATTAACCCTGTCACTCATGGGGGTCAATATAGACCCCCATAAGCCCTTCATTAACCCTGTCACTCATGGGGGTCAATACAGACCCCATAAGCACTTAATTAACCCCCTCACTCATGGGGGTCAATACAAGCCCCCATAAACTGCTAATTAACCCTGTCACTCATGGGGGTCCATACAGACCCTCATAAGCCTCTATTTAACCCCATCTGTCCCATAAGGGTATATTAAGACCATTATGGTCCTGTTACAACCCAACATTAACCACATAAGTGTCATGATGGTCCTCAAGGACCATCATGACACTAAGTATAAACACTACACTGCACTATACCCCCCCAATAAAACATTAAATAGCAACTAAACAGCCTCTACACTAACCTATTAACACCTACACTACCTACCTAAACTACCTACCTACCCCCTAATAACCCCCACCACTCTAATTACAGAAAATAAAAAAGCCTAAAGTCTCAAAAAATAAAAAATCTACATTACATAAAATAAAAAACCTGTCACAAAAAATAAAAAATCTACATTACAGAAAATAAAAAAACCTAAGTCACAAAAAATAAAAAATCTACAATACAGAAAATAAAAAAACACATTACAATCCCCCCCCACTACAGAAAAAAAAAGTACACACCTGAAAAAGAAATACATATAATACATACAATACAATACATACAATATTATACAATACAATACAAATACATACAATACATACAATATAATACAATACAATACAAATACATACAATACATACAATATAATACAATACAATTAAATACAATACAATACACTCCTAATCTAATATCCATCACACAATCTATCTAAATAAAGAACACAATCTAATATACAATGCATGCTATGCTATCTATATAAAACACATAACCCTAGCTAACATACAATAAATTCTATCTATATATAAAATAATCTAATTCAAAGCTAAAATAAAATAATTAAGACCACTTACCTTTGCAGATGTCCATTCAGATCAGCAACCTAGGGAAAAAATAAAATAAATTAGTGCAACACATTTACAGTAAATAAATAAACATTCTAAACATTCTAAATATTCTACTCACCTTACCCTTATTCTTTTACCATTCTCCGGCGCGGCACCTGTTAAAAAAAAACATAACATTAATACACATACATAAACATAAAAACAAAATAAAATAAACATAATCTACATTGTACTTACCTCCCCGCAATGTCTCCGGCCTCCTCCTCCTCCTCTTCCGCCCCGCCCTGTAAAAAAACAAAACAAAAAACTCACATCCGCACTCACGGACATCCCCAACGCTAATGAGGCTCCAGGAGACTTTTCCGGAAGAAAATAGGCAATGGCGCCTTCTGATTGGTTGAAAACGATGTCTATCAAATTCACCCAATCAGGAGGCGCCAATGTGTGAGCCAATCAGAAAGGGATACACCCTAAAATCCCACTCTGATTGCATAATGCACCTGTCAATCTAACAGACATGTGAAATATAGACCTGAAAGGGAAACATATATCTGCTACCCTTTAAATATCCTATCCAGCCTGGTTAAAAAACTCAAATGAAGAGCAAATCAAAGACCTTAATAGTCTTATTATTCTTACCAATTTTACTAACCTTAGGACAAAAATATAGTCAAAATGTTTAAAAAAGTTTTGTATATATGACTCTTGTAAGAAACAATGTTTGTACTACCAATGGTAATGCTATAATACCTCAACTACTTTTTTATTTATTTTTGTTCCTGGTTATAACCAGAGATAAATTACTTAATATTCTCATTTGGGGGATTAATGATGCAGATTGAATCAGACTCCCCACCCTGAAAAAAGGGACACTAATCTTAGTGTTAAGAGAATAATTAATGTAATGATGATAATCGAAGTGACACAAGTTAAAATATTAATGTTATCTTTTTACTGCCCCTATGCCCTACACTTGAGCCACTTTACTCCAGAAGATCACCTGGATTCGGCTTCCACAAATTCCACTTAAAAAAAGAGGGAAAATCAAAGCCAAAAATCTAATCACAATCTAATCCCAGGTAATTATCAATCTGCTTCAAGCCACACTGATACACGACCACAATGGCAGATATAACATATAATTTTGTAATTCATATTGTACGGGGGTTTAATTCCCAGTTTAAAAGAAGGAAAGTTTTTCATTTTACAAAAAAATATAAACCTTAATCAAACTATTTAACATGCTACATTCCTTCGACACCAGTAAAATAATAATGAGGGGTGACTTAAACTTGGCTCTTGACCATGGATTGGATAGGTCCAAGGAAACCTTAAGAAACAGATATTCCCCCAAAATACTAAAAATAAATAAACTACTGGAGAAAAATAGTTTGGTGGCTGCATGGAGAGGACATCACCCCACAGAACATACGTATTTTTCACCCAATCACAACTCATTCGCCAGAATAGATGCAATACTACTTGACACAGGGCTGTTTGACCGCTCAAGTAATGAGCAAATTTTGCCCTGCCCATGGTCTGATTATGCAGCAGTGCTCATAAACATAGATCTAGGTCTGAACCTGAAATATCAATATAGCTGATGATTAAATGATTCGTTGATTACAAATCCTGAATTTTAAATGCAAATAGAAGCAGACTTAGATTTATACTTCACATGTAATGACCAACCAGACCTAAAAATAGGGTGGCTCTGGCTGACTCATAAAGCGTATATAAGAGGGACTCTACTGAGAATAGCATCACATATAATAGTTGTCGTAATTGCGAGTTGTTGTCCCGCAATGTTAAAAAATACGAGCTTTTGCATGCGCAATGAGCGCCGCTCATCGCGAGGCCGGCATGACTTTGCTGCAATGAGTGCCAAAGGTCCTCATTGCAGGCCTCACGATGAGCGCCAAATGTGCTCATTGCCAGGGCCACGATGATGCCATAGGCCTTTGGCGCTCAGTGCGAGGCCCGTCAAAGGCGCTCATTGCCAGGCCCACGATGAGCGCCACAGGCACTCATTGTGGGACCCGCAAGACTTTGAAAAAGGCTGGCAATGATTGCCGACGGCTATCATTGCCAGGCACACGAAGAGCGTGAGGCACATAACACTTTGAAAAAAATACGACTTTGACTGCCGCTATTTTTTTAAAGCCCGTAACTTGAAAGCCGTTAAAAAATTTACTTACAACCTCACACACAGGGGGAGAGGCAGGGAGTCTGTAAGTGAGGTTACAAGCTAATTTGAGGTTTAATTAGCGTTTTAAGAGATCAAAAAGCGGCTAAGCAAGAAAAAAATTTGCTGCCGCAAACTCGTAATTGTTTGAAAAAAGGCTCAAATCGAGTGTGAAGGCAGTAACACTTAGACACTCATCACAAGGCAAGCAAGACTTGAAAAAAGGATAGATAGGCGCTCAACGGGAGCCACACAAGACTTGATCAGGGAGAGAGAGGAGAAAGAGACAGGCGAGGGAGAGGGGGGTAGAGGGTGGAAAGAGACACAGGGGTGAGAGAAGGGGGAAGAGAGACACAGGGGAGGGAAATAAGGGGAGAAAAAACACAGGGCAGGGAGAGGGGGGAGGGAGAGAGAGAAAGGCACTCCTTGCGAGGCCTGCAAGTTAGAGGGGGGAGAGCCTTGCATTGTGTGGCAAAAAGCATTGCCAGCCTTCAAATTGTATTGCCGTAATTTTTGACGGGCAAGTAGCTAGTCTACATATAAAAAAAAAAATCGCCTCAAAGAGACTAAACTTTTAAAAAATTACACATGCTAGAGAGACAAAATCAAAATAGCTTCTCAAACTCGCTTTGGCAAAAAATTTAAAAAAGCCGGCTAGAGCTTGATAACGTCATGTCAGAAGAAACAGTGAAAACCATCAGAAAAACACATCATACATTTTTCCTACATCCAAATAAATGATCCCCTATGCTAGCTAGGAAACTGAGGTCCAATCAAACTCATAGTAGTTTAATATACTTCTTCACATGATTCAACATAAATAATGTCAATTGTGGCACATGTTTTCATGTAAAATGTTACATAGCACTGTGTAGATTTTTGAGCAATTATCATTTCTATGAAAAAATATTACAACTTTTTACACTCTGGAAATGTCAATAGTGAAATTGTTTAGGGTGGCACCCATTTAGTGTGGACTAATAAATGAGATGGCCCAAATGGCTGCCTTAGCATTTTTATACTCCTGAATCTCTCCTGTTCATTGCTTCAATGACCTTATCTAGCCATCTCCACCATCTCTCTTCTTTGTGTGCCTTCAATGTTTCTCAGCATCAGAGACTTCTCAAGGAGATCCTGGCTTCTCATGATGTTGTCAAAAATAAGTTTTAGCTTCCGATGAACAGTTTGGCTTGATTTCCTGTAGTATTGATTAATTGGATCTTCTTGTAGTACAAATGACTCTAAGCAGTTTTCTCTATCACCTCAATTCAAAATCATCAATGCTACAGTGCTCAGTCTTCTTTTTTGGCCCAACTCTCACATCCATAGTTTCATGATAGCATTCACCATCTGCAGAGAACTTGGAGCCTAGGAGAATAAAATCTGTCACTGCCTCCAATTCTTCCCCATCCATTTGCCTAAACCTAATTTGCAAAGCCCTCAACAGCACCAATCCATTTTATACCTGAACTCCCTGTCTTAGAATAATTTCACTTTTATGGAATTCTCAACAGTTCTGTCATTCTCTATAAACTCATCTGTTCATTGAAGCATACAACGTACCTCCTTAACATGGTTTCCACAATTTCATTAAAGGTCAGGCCTTCTGGTTCTCATACTTCCCCCTCCATGTTATATCTCTGATCCATCCAGCTGTCCCATAATCTCACATTTTTATACCCTATTACCTCTTACATTGTAAGCTCTCCCTTTCCTCCTGTACCAATTTATTTGTACATGCTGTCGACTTTTGCTCTCAAAAGTATGTAATTCTTTATATCCATTGTTCATTTAATTCTAGCTATACAAATCTACTACTGCTCTAAAACTACATATGAACATACTTTTTTTATATAAAATTCTGTCTTTACCCTATTACAAATTTTACATTTACCTAGAGGTGCATGTTAGGGTTAAATACATAATAAACTTAGCAGCTGTAAAAGCCATGAACATAAAAACATTTTTCAAGATAATAATAAAGTTTGAAAACTCTGTTTATGAATATAGGAATTCATTTTGTGTTTTACACCACCTCATCAGAGCTAAATTTTGAGGTTTTGCTTAATTATTCTATTTCTTTTCAAACATAATTATTTGTTATAATTGCTATCATGATTTTAATTATTGTAGCCAACCAGAACTATTAAAGGTGGCATCCTTGTATTAATGATTTTTGTGTTAAACGTGACCTTTAAAGAGTTTGTAGGTCACTGATAACTTGAACACACATCCACCTTAGAAGGTTGCCTGAAGTGTCTATGTCACTATTTGTACACATTGATTTTATATATAAAGGGAAAACTTCTGACCTGTGCATTGTCAATACAGATACCCTTTATCTAAACCAAACCAATAAATACATGACACCAGGGGCCTCATTCAATTAGAAGCCCACATCTCAGGCCATATGTCTTCGGGCCTGCTGCAGGCTCGCACTCTGCTACAATTCTGGTGATATTCAGTTGAAGAGGGTGCAAGTTACGGCCCGAAGCCTCAAGACCGTAAACCCCGCCTGCGCCCGCAAGTTGTTAATGGGCTGGAATAAAAGCAGTCCGCAGTTATGATCCAACCACTGTATTGGGGAGTGCAACGCAGGCCTCTCAGCCAATAGAAAGCGGTCCAGTCGAAGATGATTAACAGAGAGAGATTCTAAAGTTGCGTTTCACAAGCCCATGCTTTAACTGTGTTGTAGATTCTGACTATGTAGCACGCAGGTCCCGGAGCTGGTGGTTTGAGCAGAGTGAAAGTAGGAGAGTTTTGAAAACAGTATCTTCCGGTATTGTTATTTTATATTCATCAATTTGCGATGTTACACTTAATATTTGATTCCAAATATTTAGAGATTACACATAATACAAATACACATACATTAAATTACACATATAGATACACATAGAGCTAGGTCACTCCATACACACAGCCCCATCTCATCCCCCACACTCCTTCCCCCAACAGTTAATAAATACACATAAAACACTCATTTTTTCCCCATCTTATATATACACTAACACTTATTTGTATTTATCGTTATATTATTTTTGTGATTGTAATTGTGGTAGGAGAGAAGAGAGAGGTGGGGAGAGCTGGGGAGGAGGAGAAGATGAGAGGTGAGGAGGAGAGAAAGAGGTGGCCCTGGGGAGTGGTGGAGGAGAGGAGGAGGTGGTGAGGAGTTGAGGAGGAGAGGTAGAGGTGGAGGGAGGAGGTGAAGGAGGTGAGGACTGGTGGAGGAGAGGAGAACGAGGTGAAGGAAGTGAGGCAGGGCGGAGGAGTCGAGGAGTCGAGGAGTGCCAGAGGAGTGGAGGAGGAGAGTGGCGGAGGAAAGAGAGGGGGAGAGGAGAGTGGAGGTAGAGGGGAGGAGGTGGATAGCAGAGGAGAGGAGGATAGTGGAGTAGAAGAGGTGGGTGGTGGTAGGGTGTCCATAGAAATAGGTAAATCTAGTCCAGGGACAGACGGGGAGGGGCCTGATCCCAGGGGAGGTTGTATCTCAAAGGAGAGACAGGCCTCAGGGACAGTTGAGGGAGCTAAGGAGCTATTCCCATCCACAGTCGGGAGGGGAAGAGGCTAAAGGCAAGCACAGGGCCCTGAACTACACGCACCAGGAGAATGTGGCCCTCCTTGGTGCCATATGTGGATGCCTTGTTATCCTTGCGGGGGGAGTAAAGTTAGCCTGGCCCTGGGGCCCAGACATGGAAGGAGGTAGCAGCCGCAGTAACAGCAGTGAGAACAGGAGAGAGAGAGGTGAGGTCTGTGAAGCACCCGTTTGACGACATCAGGGCCAAGGAGAGGAGGATGATGAACAAGGAGGATAGTCAAGCTGCATCATCAAGTGGTGGCCCCAAAATGTCTGACCCAGGTGCTTGCCACTGGAGCTTCATGCCTGGTGGCCCAGCAGGATGCAGCCTCCATGTTAGGTGAATATCACATACACTAACATGGCACCACTTGTACATCACACACACAACACATGTACATGATGTCCAACAAGAACACTGACATGTCAGCTCTATGGAACTAACAAGCGATAGATGGATACGTCATTCATGGGCACAATAAGAGTAATTAACCACTAGAGAGTCCATGTTTGGGTGTGCCCACTGCAGCGTATGCAGTTACAGACCGCAGCTGGAATCAAGATATTGTTAGGAGCCAAGAAAAATCAAGATCAAGAACCAAAGAATAGATCACATCTATCAAGTGATAGATACTCAGAGTTGCAATTAAGAAAAGCAGCAGACTGGCCACCACCACCACCACCAGGCCCAGCAACACCACCATCACCTGCATGGAACGAGGCTCCAGCCGGGCCCCAGACCCACCCCACTGGGCCACCACCAACATCACCGTCACCCATCAATGCCACATGGACCTCAATATCCACCACCAAGCCAGTCTGTGCAGGCGAAGATGCTGGCCATCATGCACCAGCAACTGTAGTGTCTTGAGGGCATCCAGGCCAGCAGCTCCGCCAATCATGCCAAGGTCATGTGCAGCTTGGCCAGACGCAAAAGGGAGGAGAGGAGGCATCTTCTGATGACAGAGACTTACCTTGCTGGGCTGCTCAGGATAGGGGCAGGAATGAGTGCATTCCAACATCTGATCACAGAAGCCTTGCACAGCACTCTGGTCCCCAGCCCAACCTCCTCCACGTCAGAGGCCTCCGCCGCACACCCAAAGCCAGTCGCTCCTATCCTCTACCCATGCCTCCACCTAGACCACCAGAGCCACCACTGCTCGTGCCGCTGCCTCCTGGTGGGATGCCTCCCCTGCCCCCCCACCACCACCACCAAGGAGACAGCGGCCGCCCAAGGGTGGTAGGGGCCCTGATACTAGGAGGAGCCGGATGTAGGGGCTGCACATATGTTTTGTGCCTTCTCAACAGCACGCCTCAGAGAAAATCTATTGGTCCAAATGTTAACGTAATCTAGCCTGGCTACAGAGTCTTGGATCTTGGCCTATGTGATGGTGATATTTTGTACTCAGATGGATACCTCCCATCACATGTTTCTCTTCTCTGTGTAATACTTCTCCAATTGATGGACACTGAGAAATTCTGTTGAGAAGAGATGCTGCAGTCCCTATAGTTTTTAAGGCCTTAATTTGCAGGTGTTATGTTTTTGTTTTTGTTTTAGGTACAGTTCGGGGTCAATGAAGGCATCTTCTGTATCTGCAACATTGTGAAGGAAATGTATTAAGTGTAAGATTTTGTCAGTGCCTCTCAGGTAGACATTCCTTCAATGACAGCCCCACCTTAACATGTAGCTCCCGCAATATTAAAGCTATCATATAGCCAGATATTTAAGACATGATTGTTGTTAGATTAAATGTAGACAAAAAACGCTATGGCAGTGGACTTGCAAAGTCTCACAATGGCATGTTAATGACAGCCAGCCTTAATAAATGCAGTAGTGAAGCATGTGATCCTGACCTCAATATCAGTCTGAGATCGGATCCTTGGGTCTGGTGTAAGTAACATTGAATCTGGCTGCTGACCTATGTGTCCTCTCTGTATTAATGGGTATTTTCCCCTATTTTACCCTATTGCTGATATCATGAGTATCCTTTAAAATGTACTAACACCTGTATAGTGAAGGGATGTGATATCAATGTTGATGAACAATATCATATTGTGAAGGTGATAGTACACTGAGACCACTGACGCTGGTCACAGCTAAGCATTCATTGTGATGACACATCATTATTAATAGTCATGGACAGTGAGTTATCCTGAGAACTAGCTAATGGTTAGTAATGATTGCAGATGGGAATAAAGCGAGTTGGTATATTGTTACAGTTACAATATTTAGCACTGTACTGTACATGCATATTTTATTTTTTTATCCTCCTTTGCCTTTTTTTCCCACTTTTTTTTTAGATGTTTTTTTTAAGAACACACTATATGTGTGAAATTACACAGTCCAGAAGTTTAAGCATCTGTTTCATTGAGCAGATATAGACAAGTTGTAAGTGCTATGCACATTAATGGTTTCTTCAATTAAATGGAGTGATTTCTGATGATCCTTTTTTTAAACAGATTCCGGTTGCAATGGTGTAGTAACCACATAATGTCATAGTCTTATTCAAGACTATGACATTACCCCCTTTAGCTATCCCCTTTTTCCCCAAAAAAGCCTCTTGCCCTCCGTCCTCAACACACCCAGTAAATGAATGCACAGTCTTGAATATTTCTGATTGTGCTCTGTGTAAGAAATAAAGATTTGTTATACCGTTAACACTGTGTCAGTGTGTTTTCAATGGTTGGGGTTTTGAGACATCCACATACATCACATTTGTGTCACATTTCTATATCGGTAAACTAATTAACTCTAGTTACTATACAACAAAAATATACATATTATAACAATAATAATAATATCATAAGATATCATATAATATATATACAGTATATAGTTACATAGTTACATAGTTACATAGTAATTAAGGTTGAATAAAGACTTTCAGTTCATCAAGTTCAACCTTTTATGATCTCCTCTGATCTGCAATATGCGGATTAAATATTAATGAATTCGTTTTTAATTAATTATTAATCAATTATTTAATTTTTTTATTTAATTTTGTTTTTAATTATTAATTAATCCAGAGGAAGGCAAACAGAAAAAAAAACCCAAGTGAGACTTAGCCAATCGTCTCAAAAGAAAAAAAAAAAAATCCTTCGTGACCCCAGATACTGGTGATCAGATTTCTCCCTGGATCAATACTGTCTCTCTAATTATCCATGATAACACTGAATTCCCTTTTTAATTAGAAATAAATCCAGTCCCGTTTTAAAGTTATCTATCAAATCCACTGTCACCACTTCCTCTGGTAGAGAATTCCACAGATTAACCACCCTTACTGTGAAGAACTCTTTTCTTTCTTTAAGGTGGAATCTTTTTACTTCTAACCTCAAGGGCTGTCCTCTTGTCACTTGAAAACCTATTGGCACAGAAAGCTCCCTAAATCTTTATACTGACCCTGAATGTATTTATATAAGGTAATCATATCTCCTCTTAGACACCTTTTTTCTAGAGAAAATACGTTTACTTTGGTTAGTGTTTCTTCATAACTTAGCCCCTCCATTCCCCTTATTAATTTTATTGCCCTCCTCTGCACCTTTTCCAGCTCTAAAATGTCCTTTTTATGAAGTAGTGCCCAAAATTGTATTCCATATTTTTCAAATGAGGGCGTACTAGAGATTTGTATAGTGGCAGAATTATACTTGCTTTCCTTGCTTTTATACCCTTCATAATACATGCTAATATTTTATTTGCCTTTGCAGCTGCTGCTTGGCTTTGAGCACTGTTACCTAGGTGGTTGTCCACAAGCACTACCTAATCCCTTTCAATATCTGATACACCTAGATTTGCTCCATTAAGATTATTAATTGCATGGCTATTTTTCCTTCCCAGATGCATAACTTTACATTTATTCGTATTAAATCTCATCTGCCATTTAGATGCCCGTTCCTCAATTTTATGTAAATCCCTTTGGAGGGAAAGCACATAATTATCTGATTTAATTACCTTGCACAACTTTGTGTCATCAGCGAAAATGGAGACACCACACTCCAATCCCACCTCTAAGTCATTAATAAATATGTTAAAAAGTAGAGGACCTAATACTGAACCCTGAGGAACCCCACTTGCCACATTAGTCCAATCGGAGTATATTCCATTTACAACAACCCTTTGCTTCCTGTCTTTTAGCCAACTCTCAATCCATGAGCAGATATTTACTGCAATTCCTGTATCTCTTAGTTTGCACAATAGTCTCCCATGTGGCACTGTATCAAAAGCCTTTGCAAAATCCAAAAAGACTACATCCACTGAGTTGCCTTGATCCAGGTTCCTACTAACCTACGCATAGAAACTAATTAGATTTGTTTGACATGACCTATCCCTCATAATTCCATGCTGACTCCTACTTATAATCCTGTTCAAATAGACATATTCTTGTATATTATACCTTTTTAACCCTTCTAAAAGCTTCCCCACTAGTGATGTCGCGAACATCAAATTTTTGGTTCTCGAACATCGGACCCGAACTTCCATTAAATGTTCGCGAACGGGCGAACCCGACGAACCGCCATAAACTTCAATGGGCAGGCGAATTTCAAAACCCACAGGGACTCTTTCCGGTCACAATAGTGATGGAAAAGATGTTTCAAGGGGACTAACACCTGGACTGTGGCATGCCGGAGGGGGATCCATGGCAAAACTCCCACGGAAAATTAAATAGTTGATGCAGAGTCTTTTAAGCCATAAAGGCCATAAATCACATAACATTCCTAAATTGTTTGGAATAACATGCTTTAAAACATCAGGTATGATGTTGTATCGATCAGGAAGTGTAAGGGTTACACCCGCTTCATAGTAACAGACCAATCTCCCCGTTTAATGCACCGCAAACAACCGCAAACAGTCCCTTTGCACAACCGCAAGCTCCCCATTTGCACAAGATTGGATACCAAGCTAGCCATGTCCCGTTCCTTGTCCTCACTGATGTCATCGAAGGTCTCTTCCTCCACCCAGCCACCAAGGGTCCCCGAAAGGTGACAACAAGCCCCCTGGGACGCCTGCTGTGTTTGGTCTTCCACCTCCTCAAAGCCACCTTCCTCCACTGACTCCTCTTCTTCCGACTCCCAGAGTCTGGGGGCTTCCACTGCCCAGCATGGAAGATTATACACAGGTCAGAGTCTGGGGGCTTCCATGGCACAGCATGGAAGATTATACACAGGTTAGAGTCTGGGGGCTTCCACTGCCCAGCATGGAAGATTATACACAGTTCAGAGTATGGGGGCTTCCACTGCACAGCATGGAAGATTATACACAGGTCAGAGTCTGGGGGCTTCCACTGCACAGCATGGAATATTATACACAGGTCAGAGTCTGGGGGCTTCCACTGCCCAGCATGGAGGATTATACACAGGTCAGAGTCTGGGGGCTTCCACTGCCCAGCATGGAAGATTATACACAGGTCAGAGTCTGGGGGCTTCCACTGCACAACATGGAAGATTATACGCGTTGCCTCTGTCTGCGTTATTATAAGGTGTGTACTTTTAAGTAGTACTATTCCTATCGGTTTAATCCCTGTTACGTCCACTATCAGGGGACGTGTATATGGCATGGATTTTTGGAAGCGGGAGATGGAAAAAGAAGCTTGGTCGGTCCTCCCACTTCAAATTTGGGGCACTGCGCATGCAATCTAAAGTGCAACCAGATATGAGTGTCACTGTGCACTGGCAAAAGTTGGCAGAGTGGATGCAATAGGCTTCACACACACGCCTGTAGGCTGGCAATTGCTATTCAATCTATTACAGTCATAAAAGTGTTGTTTTATATCACTGAGCACAATATAAGCTGTGAGCCTGACACAGGCAGGCAACTGAAATTAGATTACAGAAAAAAATGGTTGTTTTCAATATATGTTACAACACCAGGTATGAGTAGTGAAAATAAGCACAATATAAGCTGTTAGGTGTTAGCCTGTCACACACACACGCTGGCAGGCAGGCATAGATTACACAAAAAAAATTATAAAATAAAATAAATTATGTTCAAAGTTTCCTCAATGATAAAGTATAGGGGGCGAACCGAAAAGCACATGTGTTCGCCATTCGCGGCGGACGCGAACATGCGAAAATCGCCGCAAATAGTTCTCCGGCAAACTGTTCGGGACATCACTATTCCCAACTACAGAAGTGACGCTCACTGGTCTATAATTCTCCGGATTTGCTATTGCTCCCTTTTTAAATATAGGTATCACATCTGCCTTTCTCCAGTCATCTGGTAGAGACTCTGGGTTGAGTGAATCTGGAAAAATTAGATATAATGGTTTTCCTATTACAGATCCCAGTTCCCTCAGTACCCGTGGATGTATTCGATCAGGACCCGGGGCTTTATTAACATTTATTTTTTCCAACCTCTTTTGGATTACTTCTTGTGTTAACCAATTATTTGGCAAAGGTAGTGTAGCCCCATTATGTTGCAGTGTCCCAACCACTGGTACCTCCCTTGTGTATACCGAAGATAATAACCTAATTAGCTGATTTGCCTTTTCCTGGTCACTCATTTTCAGATAGCCTGTGTCACATTGTAATGTTCCTATAGCTTCCTTCCTCGCCTTCTTCCCATTAATATACTTAAAAAATATTTTAGGGTTAGTCTTACTCTCTTTTGCAATACATTTTTCATTTTCTATTTTAGCCAGTCTAATAGCGCTTTTGCAAGACTTGTTGATTTCCTTGTATTTCTGTAAAGCAGTCTCTGTGCCCTCTTGTTTGTATAATTTAAATGCCTGTTTTTTACTTTATCTTGATCTTTAAATCATTGTTAAGCCACATTGGATGGGATTTGCTACTTTTACTTTTATTTCCACATGGTATATGCCGATGTATATGTATATTTAGTAAGGATTTAAATGCTGTCCATTTATGTTCAGTGTTTTTACCTATCAGTTTTCTGTCCCAGTCTATACTTTGTATTGCTGCCCTTAGACCGTTAAAATCTGCCCGTTTAAAATTAAGAGGTTTTGTTGGCCCCTATTATTTGTGATGACTAAATCTAAGATAGCTTCGTTTCTAGTAGGCTCTTGTATAACCTGGGCCAGATAATGATCCCTGTACTCAAGAACCTGCTCCCCTTAGCTGAACTGCTGGTCTCTTTTATCCAGTTTTTTTCAGGGTAATTAAAATCTCCCATTATTAGAACTTGCCCATGATTAGTTGCATTTCCGATCTGTAACAATAATTGTATTTCCTCACTTTCCGCTATATTTGGGGGTTTATAGCATACTCATACTAATATTCTTTTGGAATTTGCTGCTCTTCTTTTCTGCTTTTTAACTCTACCCACAAACATTCAACTTTATCACTAGGTCCACCATAAATATCTTCTCTGACTATAGGCTTAAATTCAGGCTTAACATACAAATTCCTCCTCCTCTTTTACCATTGCCTCTATCTTTCCTAAATAGATTATAACCATCCAGATCAACAGTCCAGTCATGAGATTCATCCCACCACGTTTCAGTAATGCCTATTAAATCCCATTTTTCATTAATTGCTAATAATTCTAACTCTCCCATTTTTCCTGGCAATCTTCTGTCATTAGCAAGCATACACCTTATGTTATGAGTCTGTAGTTCAACATGAGTCTGTAGTTTTATATATATAGGGTTAATAAACATGCAAAGTCCAGTTTGAGATACTGTGGAGTAGTAACATTCCCCCGAATGCCTGATAACAATATGACAGGTGATAATGTCAATTGATTGATAGCAAAACACTTAATGGGATATCACCAAATGATAATGTGTATAGATCTTAGCACATGACTACCAGCAAAGGCGTGGGACTTTCCAGGATGGGCATAGCAGAGATTATCCCTGATGGAGGTGAGTTGTCTGTTGCTCCAAGTGCCTCTGCACAGCCTACATGTGTTTTAGTGGCCCTTTGTGTTCAGAGTATGGGGGCAAACTGGTGGTGATGAAGGGGCTTGTGTACCACAATGAAGCTGGGAGCTATACCATGTAGGGACACTGTAGGTGGGCAGGTCATAGCAGAGAGGTCAGATAAAATCACAGTCCACTGGAGAAGGAACTGGCAACCCACTCTAGTATGTTTTCCATGCAAACTTTGTGGATACACACAGACAGAGACATAAGTAAGTGTGCTGCAGTCCATATGGTCACAGAGAGTTAGAAGCAACTGAGGGACTGAACAACCAAATCTAGAATGATGTTCCCTGGTACTTGATATATGTGATGTGGCAGTGTAATTTGTACACTATTTGTTTTCCCAATGTAGATGTGATGAGTGAGATGTATATCAGATGATCTTTGTATTGCTGTCACTGATGAGGCGTGACCGGAAATGGGATTCAGCGCTGCTTGAAGTGGTATGAGGCTGATGGGGCAACGCAGCATTTTGAGTCTGAACTTGGCTCTGGTTTGGCCCTAATGGACTCCTGGCTAGTACCTTTAGGATGGCAGCTAAGCAGACTGAAATCCCCAGTTATTTGCCTAGCCCTGCAATGCTTGTACTGGTGACTGCAGCGTCTTCAGTGGCCCTTCCGGTGCAGAGGGTGTAGCCTAAGCTGTGGGGGAGCGGGAGTCTGCTGGTGTCTGCAGGGGAGTGAAATCTCTGTTTACCAGGTGCTGAACAAACCGCCTTTCTGAGCAGTGTGTGTTTACATGAAGGACGCTGGTGGTTGCAAAGAGGGTGAGGTTTTTGTGGATCTATAAGATCTCTTAAAGGCGAGGTAACCTTTTTCTAATTTTTAAACTATCTCCCTGCTGGCTACCCCACAAATCTGGGAACAGTCGTGAAACACTAGATTCTTCTCCACTTGAGGTGGTGTGGCATTGCAGATTATGGGTGTGTGTACTGTTGGAGCTGCATTATGGTCACTGCTGACCTAACGATATGAAGGATTAGTGCAAGATTCAGCAAGGTGCAATTGTTCTTCCCCCCTTTCTGTTTGGCTTCACTTCTCAAGAACTACATGACTATATTCACTAAAGAGATTGATTGAGCAGTTTCCAGTAGGCACTTATAAGCTAAGCATTTATACTCTCTTCCTCCCTAATCCTTTGAAGTGTTTCCAACAAAGTCTTAATTTTGGTATAGTGCTGTCCTTTGAAACTGCCTGGTAGCCAATTGGAAGGTTATACCTTAAATAAGGCAAGTTAAACTAGAGCAACCATGCCGGGCAAAGGCAAGACTAAAGATAAGAAAGGTCAGCCTTCCACAGCTGCCGAATACTTTTCTCCTAAACATAAAGAGAAGATTCATTTACCTCCTTTTGCAGAGTCTCCCTTGCAGGCAGACAAACTAACTCCTAATACCTCAAAACTCTCTGAAAGCATGTCCAGTAAAGACTTTGAGCCTCAAGAGAACGTAATACTTACCCCTTTAAAAATGAGAAATATTTTGCACGACTTCCAAGTGAACTTGCTAGATGACATTAAACAGCAAATTTTGGAAAATGCTAAATCAATAAGAGATGTTAATAACAAAACTTTAGAATTAGAACTTAAGCTGGACAATTTGACTCTGGATCATAACTCCTTGCTGACTCAGAATAACAAATTGGAAGAGAAGGTTAAAGAGCAAAATAATCAAATCATTAAGCTAGAAGATCTATCGAGACGCTCTAATTTACGCTTAATGGGTATTCCAGAAACAATCAAGATCTCTGATCTACCAGATTATGTTTCCAATTTTTTTGTCTCTTTGGTTCCCTCCTTTTGCTCATCTTCAGTACAAATTTGATGCTGTTTACCAAATTCCTCTTCCTTTATATTTACAAAATAAGGGATCCAGAGATGTAATGGTCAAACTTCACTTCTTCCCCTCTAAAGAAGATATAGTCAGGGCCAGTTACTGTAACAGAACCTTACCTTTGCCTGGGAAGATTTATTACTACTGTGACAGATCCATCTATATGGACTGATATTGCTGGTTCGTCCGTTTTGCCTCCGTCCATGGAATAATATATATGGATGTATATTATAGTATGTTGTACACATTGCAACATACATATTGCAATATGAGAAGGGCACCCAGCTGGCCACAAAGGCTAATCACTTAAGTACAAACACTTAAGTGATAGCAGCCAGGAACAATAAGGTCCTAACAGACAGAGAGGTGCCTTAACCCCATGAAATCTACAGGTTGTCCCACTCACAAAATCAAGGCAAAAGTTCAGGCTCAGAGAGATGTTACTCTCTCCACCACCAGAGTTAGAATGAGCAGTTAGCCTAGTGGGCGGCTCCTGGGGGAGGGGACTCCTGGTTCCCACGCCTTAACGCCGTCTGATTGGCCAGAGGTAATTAGGGGTTGACCAAAGGTAGTCACTGCCCTACTGTAGATGTGAAGTGTTTAAAAATGTGTGTTTTTTCAATAAAAGATGAGTTCTTCTTGACCCTTCAAAACGTAGCCTCGTCTCGTTCTTATAAGGGGATTATATTAAATTGTTCTCTACTCTTTTTACAGCTGAACCTGACTCTCCCTCTGGAACTCTTGGATGGGATTATACCAACTCCACTTTTACATAGCAGCTTGCCAGGGAAAAGGACGTCTCCAACGGCTGATACCCTTTCACTACCGGGGTAGCCGTTACAGTTACAAAGTAAAAACGTTTGATGTCCCATATCAACACATTAGGATATTCTCTGACCTTACTCCAGCAACGCTAAGCAGGAGACGCGAATTTGCTCAGATTACTCAAGTCCTTAGGAAAGAGGGTCTTGTTTATAAATGGACTTTTTGAACTGGCTTGTTAGTCCTCGGTGTGGCTTAAAATGAACTCCCCAAAAGACGGGATCTTCTCTTCTTTCAAGCTGGCATATTAATAACAATTTGTCCATATGATAATGCTCAAATCCTTCTATGTTCTTTGTTTTTTGTTTTTTTTTTCTCTTTCTTTTTTCTTTTTCAGTACAATTTACTGTTTAGTAAGATGTTTTTATGTTTTTGTTTTGAGTTATTCTTATTTTTAAGAGATAGTTCGGGTTGAAATGACTTGCATCAGTCCTATGCAGAAGGTTCTTTCTTTTTTTTTATTAACAAGATTTTGTTTTTTTTCTCCTAAATTCACTATGCACAGAATTGTTTAATCACATAAATTCATCTACAATTAGATTAGCTTTCACAATTCTATTATGACTTATAAAGAGATTACTTAGTATGAATACCATCACTAAGGTATAACATTTTGGCACTTCCCTGAAAGGAGTTTTCCCTTTCTCTTTTTTTATGTTGTGTGATCTCCTCCTCAAAACCACAATTTGTATTACAAATAACGTTACATTAGCATTTTATTCACTCTTAACATTGTAGTTTAGAATGAACCTTTTTTCTCCAACTTTGACATTTTAGAGTGTTAGGTCTGTTGTAGAGCCATTTATTTAACAATCCCACAAAGGTCGTTGCCTCCCATTATGGTAGGCCTTTCAATTCTGAACAATGGCCTCGCTTGTATAGTCTGCAGTTATTCTGTATGGCAGCATATGTGTGTGTGTGTGTGGTGGCGATTGCAGTATGTGAGTATGGTAGCAAGATGGGTTACCCCCTTCCCTAGTTCCTTGATTAGGACAAAGGCTTTGGGGTACAATATATTTGAGACCAGGTTGGTTGATCCCCATGAGTTTATACCTGTGGTATTTGATTTTTATCATACTCAAATCTTTTTTTTTTCAATGTCAATAAAAAATGTAAGCTTTAATGTAAACGGCTTAAATTCTCCAGGTAAGAGAAACACAATATTGAGATTTTGTAAGCAGGAAAAGGCTGACATTGTATTTCTGCAGGAGACTCATTGGGCTCACCCCACAATACAGAGTTTTGGTAATACATTTTTGGGCCTGAAATATGTTTCCCCTTTTAACAAAAAAGAGGTGTTGCAACTTTGTTTAAAATCAATTTATTTCCAGTAGAGGAATTTTCCATATCAGATCCCCATGAACGTTATATTCTGTGGGACGGAACAATAAATGGCCAAAAAGTTACTTTGGTTAATGTGTATACCCCTAACAATAACCAGATGCAATTTTTAATCGTCTCTGGAAAATCATCAATAAGTTTCATTACGGTTCACGGATTGTGGCAGGAGATTTGTATGCTATACCCAACTTAGAAAAGCACAGAAAATCTCAAAAAACATGTAAAAATATACATAGAATTCAGAATTCTGCATTTAAATTCTCTAATTGGTTTAACAGTAACAACCTATATAATGCATGGCGTGTGCTTCATCCAGGCCAATTGGATTACACTTTTTACTCCAATGTTCACAAGGTATATTCGCAAATTGATCTGTTCTTGGTTGATATTATTACTCTGAACAAAATCACTAAGACTGATATTGGATCAATTGCACTTTCAGATCACGCCCGTATTTCAATGGAACTTAATCTTAATTTGTACAAAGCCAATCGTCCTAACTGGAAACTGTATTATTATTTAATCAAGGAGGAATCTAGGAAACAGTTTCTCGTTGAAGAGTTGATTACATTTTTTTAATTAAATGAGGGCACAGTTTCCTCTAAGGGTGTCCTTTGGAACTCTTATAAAGCCTTTATTAGAGGTGTGTTAATACAATTAAGGTCTCAAGGAATGAAGCAAATAGGAGAGTCCCTAAGAGAGCTTTATATTAGTTTGAAAAAATTGGAAACTGTGAATAAAAAGAATCCTAGGGACTCCACTTTAGTAGAAATTATAATTATTCAGAACAAAATCAATAAAATCAACCAACTTCTGTCAGATAGGATGATTTTTTGTATGCAACAAGTTTCTTATCATCAAGATAATAAAACAAGTAAACTGTTGGCAAACAAGATCAAATAGAAATCCTTGGGAAAAATAATTGATTATATATTGAGTAATGGTCACCCTATTACGTGCCCTAACGAGATCGCCAATTTGTTTGCAAATTATTATGATAATCTTTACAATCTATCCACAGATAAATCTTTTAGCAAACCTTCAAAACTCCAAATACAGACATTTCTTGAGCAACGTAATCTTCCCACAATTTCCCTAGCAGATTTAGATGAATTGAACACTCCGATTTCTGGCCAAGAAATTAATGATGCAATTAACCATCTAAAACCTTATACTACCCCGGGTCCTGACGGGTTCAGTAATTTCTTCTTTCAAACATTTTCTGCTAATTTATGTAGTGATCTTAAGGATTTATTTAATTAAGTAAAAACAAAAGGGGTCATCCCTCCAGAAATGGTCATTGCAAGCATAATTATGATTCCCAAACCTAAACAAGATGCACATTTTTGTTCTAGCTATAGACCTATATCATTATTAAATGTGGATGTTAAGCTCTATGCTAAAATCCTGTCTACAAGACTTCAAAAAGCAATCCATAAATTGATAGAAATTGACCAGTTGGGTTTTATTTCTGGGAGATGCGGTTCTGATAATGTTAGAAAATTGTCTAACCTGATTTGTCATTCAAAATTTGTAAAATCTCCCACCCTATTCCTTTCATTAGATGCTGAAAAAGCATTTGACAGGGTAGGGTGGGACTACATGAACCTTACTCTAACTAAGTTTGGGTTGGGACATTTGGGATCCCAGGTGATAGGGGCACTGTATAAGACTCCATCTGCTTCTGTAGCTAGTTATGGTTATCATTCTGGTTCCTTTGGAATATCGAACGGAACTAGACAAGGGTGTCCTCTCTCTCCCATCCTGTTTTCTTTGTTGATAGAGCCGTTGGCAGTAGCCATACGATCCTTTTTAGATATTCGTGGCATCCGGTTGGGCGAGAGGGAAAACAAAATAAGCCTTTTGCTATCGATTACGCACCCTAGGGAATCTTTGAAATCCCTTATGTTATTGTATAACGAGTATAGTATAATTTCAAATTTTAAACTAAACTTACAAAAATCAGATACTTTATCGATCAATTTATCTGTAAATTCTAAAAGATACTTGAAAAATGTCTACCCATTTAACTGTGATTCTAATTATTTTGCTCATTGGGAATTACATTTGTAGAAAATTTTAGGAAAATGACTGTAATTAACTGTAAATCCCTGTATTTGAAATTTGTAGAGATTCTCAAAGGATGAAAGGGTGTAAAAGCATCTTTCAGTGGCAAAATCGCATATTAGACTTAAAAGATTAACTCTATCTAGAGAGTTTTCTCAGGGAGGACTATCTTATCCCTTGTTGCAACTTTACCATGATGCCAACATGCTGGCACATGCATTAAAATGGTTGAATTCGACTGAAAAGTTTGCACAGATCACACTTGGTGGGACTCTGATAAGTACACAACCCAGATCTGCTGGGGGCACTGAACTGCGGGGCATATCAGCCTAAGGAGATGTAGCTGAAGGAGCCGAGCACAGTTCCCGCCGGCAGGGCCTGAGAGATGCCAAGATCTCAGTACAGAATCTAGATATGAACAGACAAGACAGACTACAACAGACCTAAATACTTGAGAGGTAAAAGCTAATACCGAGTGACCCCCCCAGTGGAATCCATCCGTTGTCTGGACACTCAATGGCTACCCCGGGTAGAAGCAGCTCCATAAAAATGGGGAAAAACAAAAAGTCATTAACATCCAAAAAAATTGACGAACATTTCAAGGCTTCAGAAACACAGGTGGCACTGATGAAGGACCCTGTCTCGGAGCAATCTGACACCTCTGACCTGGATCCCCTGGAGGGGGCCCCACAGCCTGAAGTCTCCATCAACAGCCATTCAATGGCAAGAATTGAGGCTCTCCTGGCCTCTCACATAGACAGGGCGGTCATATCTTTGCAGAAAGACATACATGAGATTGGCCAAAGGACCCATCAACTTGAAGAGACCGTTGACCAAGTGGTAGAGGCCCAGGAGAGAGACAGGGCCACCATTGCGGATAACACCTCCCGTATTTGTGGCATAGAAGATAAACTGGAGGATTTGGAGAATAGATCCAGGCGATTCAACCTGAGGATCAGAGGCGTGCCTACGGCAATAGTCGACCTTCCTCGCTACCTTAAGGCCACGATCGACGAGATCCTCTCAGGTCATCCAGACCACGAATGGGAAGTGGAGCGTGCCCATAGAGCCCTTGGGGGAAGTCGTAACCTAGACCTTCCCAAAGACATCATTGTAAGGCTACTACGCCAACAATCAAGGGATCTAATCCTGGCAACTACCCGCAAGAAGGCTGTGATCGCAGGCCCAGATGGGGCCAAACTTCAATTTTTTGCGGATCTCTCCCCTTCCACACTTCAAAAACGGAGGCTGATGAGGCCAGCCCTGGAAGTTCTTCTCCACCACGGCATCAGGTACCATTGGGGATTCCCATTTGCCCTTATTTTTTCAGTAGGGAGCACCCAGTATACAACACGTTCTCTAGAAGACTGCCAAGAACTTCTGAAGAGTCTGGATCTCTCTGGGGGGGACCCGACCTCGACATCACTTGCATCAACAGCTTTACCTCTCCCGAAAAGGCAATAGTCTGAAGTGACCAGGCACAAGAGGCCCAATGACCAAGCCTCAAAGACCACTCATAGACGACCCTCCCAGATCATGGACTCGTAAATGCAATAATTCAGCTGCTGCCAACTCCAGTGACTTTCAAATAGGCTGGTCCGCTTGAAAAGACAACTGGCTAGCAAAGACTTATTTCGGCATCCTAAGGATTTACAAGGGCTTAAAAACACCATATCAAAACTCCCTGGTAGAGAATAACATGGAAGCCACCTGGAACTGACCTGGCCTTTTCCCAGGACGTGTTATTTTTCTTACTTTTTTTACTTAGGTCCTCAAAGGAGCCTGGGGCCCTTAGCGGGGCCATGTTTACCAAAGACTTTTGGAATGTTACTAATCCATGTTTTGCTTTTCCTCCCCTCTTCAGCAGGTGTTAGCTGACTGATAAAGCTATAAGTTTTAATACACTTGCAGATAGTATAGCCAGTCCGTCAGGATCTTTCTTTACTGGACCGGGTCTAAAGGTTTACTCTGCTTTAGTCAAGATAAAAAATTATGTTGTTAAACGTTTAAATAAGCTATTCATGGTTCTGTCTTTATTCTGTTTTCTTAATACTTTTCTAGGTTACTTTTGCTTGGCCTTGCCGGCGGGAATTGGAACAAAGGCTCTAGGGTTCCAAGAGGGTAGAATGTTTAAGACAAGACGGGTGGTCTTGGGACAGTCAGACCTTTTGGCAGCAACTGTTCTCTCTTCCCTCTGTGTTTTCTTCATTGCTGCTCTTCTCCTTGTCACCTATCAGCATGGGCTCTCTTGCCCCTGTACTCCCCCCTACTGCCTAAACGAAACTTGCCACTTGGTGCCTCCTAGTTCTTGTTTTCTCTTTCTCTATGGCTGTTTAGGGGATTTTGAGCCAAATCAGGGTTTGCTCTACATAGCTGGGCTTAAGGCGGCGGCCTGTCTGCTGGACAGTGGGCCAAGTTGCCTGGCCTCAGAGAGTGGAGGACCCCTGGTACTATTGGAACGGATCTCATTTCAGCCTATTGAGTTGGGTTCTAGTAGTTCTGAGATACTGCCAGACTTGTCCGGTATAATCCTGCCTCCCTTAGACTTCTTGGGACCGCATCTGCACTACTTATACTCATGCCTCTTTTCCCCCCACAGAGCTAATCATACTGGACCTCTTCTTGGCCGGGCTCAACCACTCCTATCCCCCAGAGGGGGAAATCCGCTCTGCACTCCCTCCTCGGCGCTCCTCCGGAAGGGTAAGGCTACATTAATGCACCAGAAATATACACCTCAAGTCTATTCATGACCGCACCAATGACACTACTTACCCATAATGTGAAAGGTTTCAACTCCCCTTTCAAGCGAAGGAAGGCTTTCCTATACTATAAGACCCTTAACCCCATGGTGATCTTCTTACAGGAGACACATTTCACCAGGAATAAAGCCCCAACCTACCTCGACAAAAATTATCCTCATTTTTACTACTCTACCCAGGTCTCCAAAAAAGAAGGAGTGGCGATTTTGCTCCACAAGAGCCTCCAATTTCAAATGACAACCAAGATAGTGGACCGGGAGGGCTATTACATCATTTTAAAGGGGACGATACTGGGTTCTCCAGTTTCACTAGCCTCCTTCTATGCCCCCACGAAAGAACCACATAAGACCCTGATCAGATTCTTAACGGTTCTGGAGGGGGGGAGAATGGGGCAAACTAATTATAGGAGGGGACTTTAATCTGGTATTAGACCCAGTGGCAGATAGATCTAAAACTTCACAAGAAGTTCGCTTCTCCAAAAAAAACAGGCAAATCTTAAAACTTCTGCACTCCTTAGATCTGGTTGACGCCTGGAGAGGTCTGCACCCCAGAGGAAGGGACTATACTTTTTATTCCCCCACACAATATATATATGTAATTCGCTTCTAGACAGCTCAAACAAAGCGGCTATTGTTCCGTGCACCTGGTCGGACCACGCGGCGGTCACACTAGAGGTAGACCTGGGAGTTCAATTTCGGATGCCCTATACCTGGAGACTTAATGAATACTTAGTTTCACAATCCAGATTCCAGGAGCAAACTGAGAGGGAGTTGGTGGAATTTTTTGAGTCCAATGCGGGTGGGGAGACAGGGGCGGGTTGGGTCTGGATGGCGCACAAAGCCTACATAAGGGGGGTGTTTATCAAGCTAGCCTCCCAATTCAGAAAACAGAACAGGCTAAAAGAAAAGGAGCTATCAGGGAAACTATCTCAATTGGAGCGGCAACATCAGCTTTCTCCCTCGATAGCTTTAAGGAAACAGATAGATAAGGCCAGGCTAGAGCTGGATAGTATTTTGACCATAAAAACGGATAAGGCATTAAGGAGGACTTATGCTAAGGCGAATAAACCTGACAAGCTACTAGCAAGGAGCTTAAAAGCTAAATATGCTCAAGCCAGGGTATCCCAAATCAAAAATAGGAAAGGCGATCTCACCTACAGCCAAAATGAAATCCAGGAGGTCTTTAGGGACTTTTATCAAAATATTTACTCCACTCAGAAATTGGCCTCAGAAAATGTTATTCATTCCTACCTAAACTCCCTTGATTTGCCCCAAATTTCACCCCTGGACTTACAAAATTTGAATAAAGATGTGACGGTCAAAGAAATTTTAGATGCCATTAAAGAACTGAAGCTAGGGAAGTCCCCCGGTCCGGACGGGTTCACTAACATCTATTACAAAAAGTTCTCGGAAATACTGGCCCCCCATTTATGTAGTCTCTTCAATTCAATTCTAAGAGGAGAGACAACTCCCCCAGAGCTGAATCATGCGGACTTGACGCTCTTCCCCAAGGAGGGCCGGGATCCAAAGGAAGCTAAAAATTATAGACCAATCTCGCTTCTTAATGGGGACGTCAAACTGCTGGCCAAAATTTTCTCCCAGAGGATCTCGATCTTCCTACCCGCCTTAATACATAAGGACCAATCAGGCTTTATTCCAAACAGGCAGACTAGTGATAACATCAGGAGGACTTTAAATGTCATTCATTTGGCCAGGGCTAGGGGTCTCCCTGTGTGCCTACTCGCATTGGACATCGAAAAGGCGTTCGATACCCTGGAATGGCCCTTCCTATTTGCCACTTTGGATAAGTTTGGGTTCAGAGGAAACTTCTTAAACCTGCTGCGTACTTATTATACACTCCCCAGGGCCACACTAAAATTGCCTGGTTCTCATATGGCTTGTATTAAAATCGAGAGAGGTACGAGACAGGGCTGCCCATTGTCTCCTCTTCTCTTTGCTCTGGCCATTGAGCCTTTGGCTCAGGCGATCAGAGTTAACTCCTCTATAGAGGGGGTGCGGGTGGGACACCAGCAACTAAAATGCTCCTTGTTTGCTGATGACCTGCTTTGCACCCTTTCGAACCCTAGCTCTTCTGTAGGCGCCCTGATGGACACGATAGGAGTCTTTAGCAATGTGTCAGGCCTGAGGTTAAACCAGGACAAGACAGAAGCTTTGAGTGTTGGGATCCCTTTGGATATTTTGAATCACCTGAAGGGAGTACACAAATTTCTATGGCCCCCCTCACACATCAAATATCTAGGGATTAATTTGACCAACTCATTAACTAATTTGTATAAAGCTAACTATCCACCTCTCTATAGGGCTCTGCGGCGAGACCTGGAAAATTGGACAAACCGACATATCTCATGGACGGGTAGAGTAGTCACGGTTAAAATGAATATTTTGCCGAGGCTGCTCTATCTTGCCAGGACGCTGCCAATCCAGATAAAAAATACAGAATTGGCCCGCTTCCAGACCCAAGTGTTTAAGTTCATATGGAGAAATAGACCCCCTAAGATAGCGAGAAAAACGATGTACGTACATAAATCCAAGGGGGGGGCTATCTTGCCCTAATTTCCTGAGTTACTTCAGAGCAGCCCAGCTTGCCTCTATCCCACTAGCTCACTCCATTCCACTTCAACCAAACTGGGTCTTTGTAGAGGAGTTGCAGATGGCCCCGCTTACGTGGGGTATTATCCTGTGGGCTCCAGGTGCAAGCGCTTTTTACTCTAGAATACAGAACCCCATAACTAAGTTTACACTGAGAGTTTGGATCTGGGCTAGGAGGAAATACAAACTGACTTACCTGATTTCTCCCCTCACATCGATCTTTACATCGCCCTCCTTATTAACCACCATCACTGCAGAGTCCAAGGAATATTGGACTTCGCATGGTCTGGATAAGCTGGGGGCTTGGTTTGAGGGAGGGATTATGAGAACTTCAGAATCCATGATTAGGAACTTCGAGGTTCCACACCGGGAACACTTTAATTACATTAAAATAAGGAGCTGGATTGATGAGATACAAAGAACCCATGGACCCCCGAGGGAAACTTGGATGTCGGTGGTGTGTAAGAGTGAGGCCCTGTCCGAAGGAATCTTGGGGTCAATATACCAAATCTTCAATAGTCCACCAAGCACTTGGAGGCCTTCCTTTGTATCGAGGTGGGAGTTGGACCTAAGGCAAATTTGGGATGGGAATAAATGGGCTGAATCCTTAACGAACCTATCTAAGGGTTCACTTAATTATAGTTTATTAGAAACCTCCCTTAAGATTTTACATCGGGCATATACAACTCCAGTTCGACTAAATAAGATATCCCAAACAATCTCAGATAGATGTTTTAGGGGGTGTCACGGAAGGGGAGACTTCATTCATACTTGGTGGAGTTGTCCTAAGGTATTTAAAATTTGGTCTGAGACGACCAATCTAATTTCGCTAATACTCAAAACCCCACTCCAACCATCAATAGCAGTCTGTCTCCTGGGAGCACGCTTCTCAAAATTGGGAAGGGAGGGGAATAAACTGGCCCAACTGATATTTCTAGCAGCTAAGAACACCATCGCAAGACGATGGAAGAGTAGGGATATTAATTTCCATGATGTAACAAACAAAAAAAACTTTATTTGCATTAATGAGCGGATGACACATATCATATCAGATACACATCACTGCTTCCTGGAGGTTTGGGAACCCTGGATTCTATTCACAGACAGTAATATATAATAACTAAGTTAAGGGAACACATTAAAGAAGCCATTCCTGATGTGCGGCTGGGGAGTGGAGTGTGGAGCGGACGGGGAGAAGTGGTGAGAGGTCCCGGAGAGATATTTCTTCAGTACGCCAAAGGTACAGGGGGGGAGGATGGCTACCTTAAGATTGGCTGAGCAGGGAATTAATGGGGGATGACACCCCACCATAGGTGTTATATAATGTCACTTGTTTTTTTTTTTTTTTTTCTATTTTATTTTCTTTTAACATATCTCCTGCTGCTCAGGTTCATCCATGGAAATGTGAATTACTGCAATTTGAGCAATGTGACTTTATAAGCTGTATATATTACTGAGTATTAAGAAACTAGTGTGAAAATTTTTGGACAGAATCACAAAAAAAAAGAAAAAGAGTTGGAATGGAGTTTTTATTTAAATGGAATGGTTTTAATATATTAGCAATATGATGTTAGTTATAAGACAACATGTGGACTATGTTTTTCATTATTCTTTTTGTTTTGTCATTGCAATTCCAGAACTTCTCAATAAAATGTATGTTATAAAAAAAAAATGGTTGAATTCAAGTGGGTTCCATGTATGGTACCAAATTGAGAAAGCTCTGGTGCCTTGCATGGACCTGCTATTCTTTATGGGTAACAGTGCATTTAAAGGTTTTGAAGGTGGTTGCCATTTAGTTAAGAATATTTTCAATACGTGGAGATTAATCAACAACAAATATCATCTTATCCCAAAATCTTGTGGTTTAATTCAAGAACTCCCAGTATTTACCTTTCAAAACCATCATACGAGCTCTGAGACAGATCAGGTGGTGCTTTATATAAAAGATCTCTATTCTGAGGGCCGTTTGCTCTCTTCAGATCAGCTATCGACTATCCATGGGCTCACTTTGAATTGTTGGTTAAGGGTTAAACAATGCTCAATGCTTTTGCCTTTACGACCCCCTCTAAACAATATGGAGGGTGGCTTAACGTCCTTGGAACAACTTATTAAGTCTCAAAATAGCTCTCATTTATTAGCTAAATGCCATAATATTTTAAGGAAACTCTTAGTGTACAATAAAACTTCCGGAATTGAACTCTTGGAAAGGGACCATTGTGTCTCCTTTCCTTGGGAGACATGGGAATCCTCATTTTTTTTTGACGAATTGGTTTGTCAAGTATCCTTCATATAGGGAGCTTCATATCAAGATAGTAAATAGATGGTACATGGTGCCTTCAAAAATATATCAGTTCTCTCATGATCTCTCGGACAGTAGTTGTTGGAGACAATGTGGAATGTATGGTGATTTTCTTCATATACTATGGGCTTGTCCATTTATTAAACCTTTATAGGCTCATGGTTTTACATTTATTGAGTGCACTTTAAAGACTAAACTTTCTTTTTTTTTATTATTTTATTATTTTTTTACCACAATAACTGTTTTATTGAGTCTGTAAGAACCAAAGTTCCAAGCAATAACCTCTCTCCTCCTCTACATCACCACCATCCCATTGAGCCCTCAAATCCTCTCAGTACAGTTAAAGTGAATTTAAATCATATGTTATCTGGTGTAATTATTGTTTTTTATTTATGTTTTTTTTTTTTTAAGGTTTTGTATAAAAAAACAAGACCATCAGTTCAAAGTAAAATGTGAAAAATCTGGGGACCGGAATGGATTGTTTCAATTTACATTGATCTCTATGGGAAATTATTGTTTTGAACTAAACCTGCTTGGGACTCATCCTCCTGTCCAGAATGGATTAAGGACGAGAACTGAGGTTGTGTGTATATATATATATATATATATATATATATATATATATATATATATATATATATATATATATATATATAAAGATTGACGGTAGTTGTGAGTGTCCAGTAATCTAGATGAATAATCAAAGTATTGCAATATATAGTGATACCTTTTTTACTGGACAAATTTTTTCATATAGTGACAAGCTTTCGAGAGATAATCTCTCTTTATCAAGTCAAAAAGCAATACTGATAAAAAATATGTAAAGGAATAGGAAAGTAGATAAAAAAAAGTAAAAAGTAAAAAAAAAACATTGGGCAGAGATAAGAAACACAGAGCAGCAATGTAAATAATGTCCTTATAGGTCAGTATATGTGACCTATATGTGTAGATCAGATTTAGATAAAAAGTCATAATATAGAGCCGTACATCCTCCACAATTTGTGGATTTGAAAAACAGCAACTGCGGGGCCTGTAGAATCACATATTATAATTGTCCAACTACGATTTGTCGTCACGCTGTTTGCGTAGTATGTACGACTTAGCGATGAGCGCCGCGTAGCGAGGCGAGCCGTTAAACACGTCATCCGCATTACTTAGAAAAAAAAAAACACCTCAGAACCAACCTTAACGTAACAAACACCCACACGCACTAAAACGGCCGATCCGTGCGCAACTAAAAACAGTGAAAACACACCAAAAACTACATAAAAAGCTTACCCATAGCAAGGGGGGGGGGGGCACCCAGGACCTCTGAAAGTGAAGTTACACCTCCATTTAAGTCCAAATTCCCGAGTTCAGACACACGAAAATCCCCTAAGCGAGAGAAAAAATGGCCGCCGAAAAAAATGAAAACGAGGCTCACAGCCCAGCCACGTACAACTTACTCAGTCAGTGTAGTTTACTACACATTTTTCGAGACTCTCTTAGTACGGAGAAAAAAGCTTTTATTGTCTTAATTTTTATGACAATAAAAAGATCAATTATCTTCCATTGGAAATCTAAAAATATCGCAAGCTAGAATGAAATTTTAACAATGATCCATCGAGCAAGAGATTTAGAAAATATTTTTGCGTCTTTAAGGTCTTCTCGCAATAATACCTTGAAATGGAAAATCTGGGATTCCGTTTAGGGTCACAGGGTTTTCCCCGTATTTTTTTTTTCCTTTTTTTTTTTGTATTTTCTTTTGTCTTTTTTCTTACCTAATGGAGGCTTCAGCTGTTTTCCATTTTCATTTTTTTCTTTTGTCCGCATGATACTTATCACTAGTAGGCTCAATGAACGAGTCTGAATGAATGGGTAAGGTATGTATCCAATTTGGTTTGTTTGGTCTTGTATTTTTTTTTTCTCTCTTTTCTGCTTTGTTATTATGCTGTAAATGCAAGTTCTCGTGTCATATGATGTTATGATATATTGCATTTTTATATTGTTCTGTTTTTGTTTTTGGATTTTTAGGGTCCACTTTAGAGCCTCTGTAAGTGAAAAATGGTTACTATGGCAGCTATGTTCATGTATTTGTGTTGCAATTTAAACAGGTAGTGTCTATTTAATTTCTTTCAGCATATTGCAGCATGACTTTTCATATTGGCATATGCATGACCATCACAACATAGGAAAAAAAGTATATTTTTTAAGCTATTTGCTAATTGGGAATTTTTGTTCAATGAATTATAATGCCTTACATTTCTTTCCCGTGTTTTAAAGTCCATTGGTGTGTTTTTATTTTATTTTGCAGTGTTACAAACTAGTCTGTAAATCCTTTGCAGGTCCTATTTGGAAACCGTAAGATTTTGGCTGACATTTGTTGTTTGTGAGCTTGACTGCATTTGCGGTCTAGAGGAATCGTAGAAATTAAATAGTGATTTGCGATTTTAGCGATCTCTTGCGGATGTGAAAGATCAAAGGCTTTGATGGGCTGTAAGTTCCGGTTTTAACAACCACATGCATTTCAAGTCCGAAACAGGTAGCCTGTTTACTGCTCACAAACCCCCCCCCAATTGAATAGCAAAATAGCTTACAGGCTCCATTACGGCCTTCCGTAACTTACAATTGCTCAATTGAATGAGGCTCAAGGTATGGGGTTAAAAAGACCACAACTCAGTTTATTATACGTAATAACACCCATACAAATATCAAGAGGTGCCTTATATTATATATATACTAGCAAATTGCCCGTCAAAAATGACGGGATTAAAATTGTAAGGATGGCAATGCTGTTTGCCACACAATGTGAGGCTTTTGGACCTCGCTCATCGCGAGCCCCACGCTGAGGGCCTTCGGTGCTCATTTCAAGCTTCTACCCCTGGCGGTGCTCATCGTCAGGTCTGCGATGAGTGCCTTCGGCGCTCATTGCGACCCTTTCCACCTACTGTACGGGCCGCTCATTGCAGATTTCGTTAACCTGCACGTTTTGTGCTTGGGGTGCCATGTGTCTCTTTCCACCATCTCCCCCTGTCCCTTCTCTGTGTCTTTCTCCTCTGTGTGCCTGCTGATTGTTTGCGTGGTGCTGACTGCCGTTGGTTTTATATTCAGGTCCCGCTTGCCTGACGTTGTTGGTGTAAGTATTACTGTCTTTGTCGTGTATTTTCTATGTCCCGCATGCCTGGCTTTGTTGATCCTCGTTTTCATCCAGTTTCAGAATATTTACGTTTTTTGTCCTCCATTTTTTTCCTTGCTTAGCTGATTGTAAATTGACGACAAACCCCAAATATTGCTCAAATTCACTTGCAACCTCACTCCAAGGATTCATGGCTCTTCCCTTGTGTTGTGTGAGTGTGTTATTATTTTTGTTAAATTATTTTGTTTGTTTTTTGGGTTTTTAGAGTTACTTGCTTGGCTCGGAGTTGCGACCCTCACAGTCGCGTGCCTCAACTGCTCGCTTCTCTTCACGACACTCGCAGTGCAATAAGGGCCTTTGGCACTCATTGCAGCCTAAGTCGTGCATCCATCAATGGCTCGTCAGAAAATACAGTACATTTTTTGGGCGGGAGGGACGGGATGTGCAATCTGATATCTGGACCCACTGACTTGGTGAAGGGAGATGAGTTAATATATCTAATCTTGTTCCTGTTACATAACTGTTATATAATAACCCCTCCCTAATAACACTGAGCCCCATGCAATTGCTGTGAATTTCAGATCTGAGCTCGCAAGTGGAGATTACAGGAGAATTTGCTATTCAATTGGTGTCTCTTTGCGAGTTTGGATCGGGTTACGATTGACAGCCGTGCAAAAATGGCAGCCGGCAAACTCATATCCTACACCACTCTGAAGCCTTTGATCTGTTATTTTCGCAGTGCTCAAATCGCAAATCCCTATTCAATTGCCTGATTCCTCCAAGTTCTCAAACATATCCACACTAACACATTGCAAATGAAGGACGAAGTCCTACATGTGCTAGGGAGGACCCGCAAGGGCTTTAGAAGCCCTTACGTATGCTCCCCCTAATTTTCCCACTGCTCCTAACAACCCCCCCACTTCTAAATGAGATCCCAATGATGTGTGGGTCCCGATCAGGACCCCCGCAGGGTCCTTACATTAACCCCATGCTGAGGGTCCCCATCAGGACCCCTGCACTGTCCCCACATTAACCCCTTGGGACCCCCTCAGCATTTAAAAATATTAAAGTCCCCACTGCAACCAGAGACTTCTGCCTCCACCCTCAACCTTTACCCACAACGTCTGCAGCTAAACAGCCACCCACAACACCTCATGCACATGGTAAAGGGAGGAAGCGCCCAGCCACGGAGGGTGGGGGCACAGTGCTCCACAAGAGGAGATAAGTGAGAACGCCCTCTAAGTCAGTTGTTGACAAACCTCTCCTCAGGACCCACCAGACCCACCATGATGTAGGTGAAACACTTTGTGAATATACAGTTGAAGCTATTTGAGGCTCCACCACCTATTGAATAATAGTTGCCTCACTTTGTGTACCCGAGTTCAACGTATATCATGCCATGTGGAGGTGAAATATGGCCACTATATGTGTTTCCAAATGTAAATGTGATGAGTGAGATGTATATGCAATCATATATTTATTCCAGGCTCTACATTAGAGCCTCTGTGAGTGAGGAAGGGTTAATGTGTGTCTTTAATAGCTTTATTTATGTTGCAGCATGGCTTTTCATATTGGCATAGGCATGACCATTCCAACATATGCTAAGTGGTGGTGGTGAAGGGGCGGGTGTACTGCAATGAAGCTTTGAGCTATACCATGTAGGGCCAGTGTAGGTGGGCACGTCATAAAAGAGAGGTCAGACAAATCCCAGTCCACCAGAAAAGGAACTGGCAACCAACTCCATTGTCACCTGCCATATTCATTTTAGGCCCTCAGGAGAATGTACATACTCCACAGTATCACTAATTGGACTTGGCCTGTGTATTAACCCTTAATTATTATTATATTTGATATTTAGTATTATATGATATCTAATACTATTATGACTAATATTCCTTTTTATTTGTATGTATCTATTGCATGTTAACTAGTGCTCATTAGTTTATATATATATAGGAATGTGCCACAAATGTGATGTATGTGGATGTCCCATAACCCCAACCATTGAAAACACACTGACATGGTTAGAACAGTATAACAAAGCTTTATTTTATTCACAGACCGCAATCAGAAACAGTCAAGACTGTGCATTAATATCATGGGTGTGGTGTGGGCGGGTCCCGAGAGAGCAAGAGGCTAAATTTGGGAAAAAGGGGATACCTACAGGGGGTAATGTTGTCTAGAATAAGCATGATGCATAGCACCTACCAGGGTCACATGTGGTCACTACAGGAGTCTGATGAAAAAAGGATCATCACAAATAACTCAATTTAATTGAAGAAACCGTTAGTGTGCATAGAACTTACAACTTGTCTAGATCTGCTCAATGAAACAGATGATTCAACCTCTGGACTGTGTAATCCAATCCAGTTTCACACATACAGTGTGGTAGCAAAAAAACTACAAATAAAAAAAAGGGGTTAACTTAAAATAGGCGGAGGTTAAAAAAAACTAATCAAGATGCAGGTACAGTACAGTGGTAAATACTGTACCAATATACCAACCCACCTGATTTCCACCTGCAAGCATTACTAACTATTAGCTACGTATCTGGATAATCAGTAATATGGGCAAAAAGCCATTAATACGGAGGACACAAAGGTCAGCAGTCAGATTCACTGTTACTTACATCAGACACAGGGATCTGTTCTCAGACTGCTATTGAGGTCAAGATCACATGCTTCACTAGTGCATATATTAATGCTGGTTGTCATTAACATGCCATTGTGAGACATTGCAAGTCCACTGCCATAGCGGTATTAGTCTACATTTAAGCTAACAACAATCATGTCTTAGATATCCATGTTAAGGGGGGGGGTGGCGGGGCTGTCATTGAAGGAATGTCTACCTGAGAGGCACTGGGAAAACCTTACACCACATATATTTCCTCCAAAATGCTTGCAGATGCAGAAGATGCCTTCATGGACCTGAATTGTACCTTAAAAAACTAAACAAAAAAAAAAGACAAACTACCAAATAAGGCCTGAAAAAATCATAGGGACTGCAGCATCTGTTCTCAACAACATTCCTCAGTGACCACCAATTGGTGACTTGTTAAACAGAACCCTACGTATCCACAGAGATGGAATAATGGACCATGTGATGTGAGGTAGCCATCTGCATACAAAATATCACCATCACATAGGCCAAGATACAAGACTCTGTAGGCAGGCTAGATTATGTTAACATTGTGACTAGAGATGTGGCGAACAGTTCTCCTAGCGGCTATTCGCAGCGATTTTGGCATGTTCGCGTTCGCAGTGGATGGCGAACACATGCGCTTTTCGGTTCGCCCCCTATACTTTATCATTGAGGAAACTTTCAACATCATTTATTTTATAATTTTTTTCTGTGTAATCTATGCCTGCCTGCCAGCGTGTTTTTCGTGACAGGCTAACACCTAACAGCTTATATTGTGCTTATTTTGACTACTCATACCTGGTGGTGTAACATACATTGAAAACAACCATTTTTTTCCTTTAATCTAATTTCAGTTGCCTGCCTGTGTCAGGCTCACAGCTTATATTGTGCTCAGTGAAATAAAACAACACTTTTTTGACTGTAATAGATTGAATAGCAATTGCCTGCCTACAGGCGTGTGTGTGAAGCCTATTGCATCTACTCTGCCAACTTTTGCCAGTGCACAGTGATACGTCATATCTGGTGCAACCGTAGTGTACAGTGACATAAAACAACAGCCTGCCGCCATCTCTCTGCTGGTGGTGGTGGTTGGGGGGCAGGACATGGTGGGGTTTGAGGAGAGGCTGGGCTGCTGGTGGATGGGGAATGCCTCCGGGGTGATGGAGGCGGGCCTGGGGACCAGCCCTATTCTTAGCAGCCCAGCCAGGTAGCTCTCAGTCATAAGATGATGCCTCCTCCCTTGAGCACCTGGCCAGGCTGCGCATAACCTCTGCATGATTGGCAGACATGCTGGCCTGGATCCCCTGTAGACATTCCAGCTGCTGACGCATGAAGGCCAGCATCTCCACCTGTGCAGCCTGGTTTGGTGGTGACAGTGGTGGTGGGGATGGAGTTCTTGGTGGAAGGGCTGGGTAAGGAAGTGGTGTTGAAGTGGGGAGGGTCTGGGGCCTGGCTGGCTTGTGGGGATACTGCTGGTGGTGGTGTTGGTATGCCCGGTAACAGTGTCGGTCAGGTCAGCGCACTGCATTTTGGGGAAGGAGGTGGTGGCTGGCTAGCAAGTTGGAGGGCCCCGATGAAATCCACAGTCTTTCGAGGAGGGGGTTAGTGGGGTCAATTCCCGGCGGTGTGACCACACCACCAAAATGACCTCCCCCTCCTCAGAGCCAGGGCCCTCTGACCCTCCTTCTTCCTCCTCTGACTGAGCCGAGTCCTGTTGGGCAGGGGCTTGCTCCTCCACATCCTGATGAGATGGAGCTGACACCCCGCCTCTGGCCTGCCACTGGATCCAAACCTCCTCCTGGATGCTGAGAAACAGAAAAGAGAGGTACATGTCATTAGTATGATAAATACTACCTTGTTATGTGTTCATTACTAACTATCTGACATCTAGGCTTGTACTTGGATGTTCTTGGCTCCTAACGCTATCTTGATTCCGGCTGCGGTCTGCAACTGCATAGGCTGCAATGGGCACACCAAGAAATGGACACTCTATTTCTTGATTACTGTTGTTGTGACCAGGAATGACAGTGACTTGTCAGCTTCATGGATTTAATGACGCATCCATCTATCCCTTGTTAATTCTACTGAGCTGACATGTCAGTGTCCTTGTTGGTCATCATGTACATGGCTAGTGTGTGTGATGCACATGTGGTGGCATGTTGTTGTATGTGATATTTACCTGACATGGAGGCTGGGTCCTGTTGGGCCACCAGGCCTGAAGCTCCAGCGGTGGGCGACGGTCTCGGAAGGTCCTTTGCGACCCTCTACCTCTCATTATAGGTCACGCTGCATTTTCTGTCCTCCTTAGCCACCTTCCTCATCAATTTGGCCATGATGTCATTGAAGCAGTGCTTTACAGACCTCACATCCCTTTGCACTGTGCCTACTGCCATAACCTCCGCCCCTAACTCCAGCTAAGCCTGAACCCTAGTACCAGGCTTCACTTCGCTCCCCCCTGCAAGAATGACGGGGCAGCCACAGATGGCACAGAGGAAGATCACATTCTCCCGGTGTGTATAATTGTGGACCCTGTGCTTGCCCTCTCGACTGTGGACTTGGACCTTTGCCTCCCTAAACTGTCCCTGGGGCCTGTCTCTTCCCCAAATTACCACCCCCCTGGGATAAGACCCCTTCCCCTCTGGCTCTCTTTTAGATGTGCCTGACGCTCCTCCCCACTTCCACACCCCATCACAGCACTCCCCTCCTCTCCCACCTCCTCCTCTTCCTCTTGCTCTCCTCCCTCCTCACCCTCCTCTACTTTATTCTCCCCTCCCACCCCTCCCTCCTCACCCTCCTCTCCTCACTTCTCGCACTTCTCCCTCCTCCCCCTCCTCTCCTCCCTCCACCTCCTCCCCACCTCTCCACGCCTCTTCCCTCCTATCTCCTCCCTCCATCAAAAAATGAAAATAAGGATAAATAAAAATGTTTTTACTGTATATGTCTGTTGTAAAAAAAATGTGTGTGCTATGTGTTATTAATAAATGTTGGGGGATGGGGTGTGGGGGATGGGACGGAGGGGGGGGGGGGGTGTCCTAACTATATATGTCTCTATGTGTGTTTACAGGACCAAACTTACCCACCCCTGTCATACCTACATCACCAGACAGCAAGTCCTGTTCAGTGTAATTATCACATTTTAAACAGTAGTTTGAATTTATAAAACCACCTCTTTAGCTAGTTTAAATGACTGCTAATGAAGCATTTAATCACTGAGAATCCCTTTACCTCTTTCATTGGGATACAGTCCTGGGAAATGGAAATCCCCATATTCTGAATGAGCTCTGCAACTACAGCATAGGAGTTATATAACTACACAGGCAAGGAAGGTGGAAACTGGAATATTTTTGTGATGAATTCTGATTACTGTTTTCTTCATGTCTGTCAAATCTCAGTCAGCACATTATTATTATCAAGTTCCTGTTATTATATACATGTATAAAGATTAGATATCAGTTCCTACCATTGTAATATGACAGACTGTAAAAAAAGATTCTTCACTTTAAAAGCCTTGGGCCTCGTTCAATTGTAAGCCTGCAACTCTATAGCAGTAAGACGTATGTCTGCGAGTGTGTTGCGGGCTCCTGTTCGTATCCGATAACGATGCTATTCAATTGAGCAAGTGCACGGTTTACGTGCTGAAGCCTCAAGCCCGTAAATCCCTCACTCAGCCGCAAACTGTTTAGGGGCTGGCCGAGATGTGATTGGTCGTTACGATCCAATCGTGGTATAACGTAGTGCAACACAGCCTCTCAGCCAATAGAAAGCGGTCTAGCCGCAGATGATTGACAGAGGGTGGTTTTTGAGAGTGAGAGAGAGCAGGAGTTATTTCAGAGCAGTAATTTGCAGTTTTGTTCATTTATCTTTTACTATTTCATATTTTACACTTACTGTAATCCTTGATTACACATATTTACAGATTACACATGTTTGCAACACACATAATTTAAAGAACACACACAGAGACATAAAGAGCTAGATCACTCCATACACACCCCCATCCGACCCCCCATCCCCCAACAGTTAATAATTACACATATTACACACATTTTCTTTTCTCTTCATATATTTAAAGTTAAACTTATTTTTATTTATCATTCTATTATTTGTAGGATTTCGATGGAGGGAGGACCGAGGAGGGCAGAGGAGTGGAGAGGCAAGGAGGAGAGAGAGGAGAGAGAGGTGGCCATGAGTAGTAGTGTTGGAGAGGAGGAGAGGAGTGGAGGAAAGGAGGAGCATAGGAGTGGTTGGGAGGAGGAGAGGAGTGGTGGGGAGGAGGATAGGAGTGATAAAAAAGGAGGAGGAGATGAATGGTGGAGAACGGGAGGAGGTGTAGGAGGAGAGGAGAGGAGGAGGAGAAGGAGGAGAGGAGTGGCAGAGAGGAGGAGGAGGACGTGGAGGAAGAGGAGCAGGGGGAGGAGGAGGGGAGTGAAGAGGAGGATATGGGTGGTGTCCGGATGGCCCAAGCAGAAGGCACATGTAAGAGAGGGAAGGAGGGTAAATGGCCTGAACCCAAGGGGGTGGGAGTTCGGAGGAAGGACATGCCTCAGGAGCAGGTCAGGGAGGCAAGGATCCCCATCCACAGTTGGGAGAGCAAGAGGCTAAGGGCAAGAATAGGGCCCACAAATACACGCACCGGGAGAATGGGGTCCCTTTTCTGTGCTATCCATGGCCACCCCGTGATTCTTGCGGGGGGAGGGAAGTTAAGCCAGGGCCTATGGCTCAGGCATGGAAAGAGGTAGCGGCTGAGGTGACAGCAATAGACACAGACCCTTCCCACTCCCACACCACAACCTCCTCACCATGCCACGCCCCTGGGACCTCCATCCCCAACATAAAGCCTGGCTGCACAGGTGGAGATGCTGGCTCTCATGCATCAGCAGTTGGACTGACTTCAGGAAATCCAGGCCCGCTTCTCCACCAATAATGCAGAGGTAATGCACAGCCTGGCAAGTAGGTGGGCATGGCGTAGCAGAGAGTTCAGACAAGTCACAGTCCACTAGAGAAGGAACTGGCAAGGTATCATCTAATGACTGAGTCCTACCTGGTCGGGTGGTCCAGAGCGCATTTCAGGGAGTGAATGCGGAGGCCATGCAGGAAGGTTTTGTCTTTTTTTGTCTTTTTTTGTTTGTTTTAGGAACAATTCAGGTCCATGAAGGCATCTCCTGCAGCTGTAAGTATTTTGGATGTATGAGGTGTAAGGTTTTCCCAGTGCCTCTCAGGTATTTCTTCAATGACAGCACCCACAATATTAAAACTATCATATAGCCAGAAATCTAAGACATGATTGTTGTTAGCTGAATTGTAGACTAATACCGCTATGGTGGTGGACTTGCAACATCTCACAATGACATGTTAATGACAGCCAGCATTAATATATGCACTAGTGAAGCATGTGATCCTGACCTCAATATTAGTCTGAGAACAGATCCCTGGGTCTGATGTAAGTACCATTGAATCTGGCTGCTGACCTTTATGTCCTCACCGTATTAATGGGTCATATCATGAGTATCCCTTAACATGTGCTAACACCGTTATAGCGGAGGGATGTGATATCAATGTTGATGAACAATATCATATTGTGAAGGTGATAGTACACCTTGACCACTGACGCTGGTTACAGCTAAGCATGTCACATCATTATTAATAGTCATGGCAAGTGAGTTATCCTGAGAACTAGCTAATGGTTAATATTGCTTGCATATGGGAATCAAGCAAGTTGGTATATTGTTACAGTTACAGTATTTAGAACTGTACTGTACATGCATATATATATTCCTTCGCCTTTTTTTACCACTTTTTTTCTGATTTTTGTTTTAAGAACACACTGTATGTGTGAAATTAAACAGTCCAGAGGTTTAAGCATCTCTTTCATTGAGCAGATATGGACAAGTTGTAAGTGATTTGCACATTAATAGTTTCTTCAATTAAATGGAGTGATTTCTGATGATCCTTTTTTAATCAGATTCCATATTGCTAAATATCCAGAGACCTAGCTAATAGTTTGTAATGCTTGCAGATAGGAATCAGGTGAGTTGGTATATTGTTACAGTTACAGTATTTAGCACTGTACTGTACATGCATGTTGATTAGTTTTTATTATCCTCCTCCGCCTTTTTTTAGTTGACCACATTTTTTTTAGATTTTTGTTTTTTTTCACCACGCTGTATGTGTGAAACTGGATTGGATTATACAGGCCAGAGGTAGAATAATCTGTTTCAATGAGCAGATCTAGACAGTTTGTAAGACCTATGCACATTAATGGTTTCTTCATCAGATTCCCGTTGCATTGGTGTAGTGACCACATGTGACCCTAGTAGGTGCTATGCATCATGCCTATTCTAGATTATGACATTACCCCCTATAGGTATCCCATTTTTCCCCCAAGCCTCTTGCTCTCTCAGGATCTGCCCACACCACACCCATGATATAAATGCACAGTCTTGAACATTTATGATTGTTCTCTGTATATAAAATAAAGCTTTGTTATACCGTTCTAACTGTGACCGTGTGTTTTCAATGGTTGGGATTATGGGACATCCACATACATCACATATGTGTCACATTCCTATATATGTAAATTAATGAGCCCTAGTTACTATGCAATAGATCAATACATATAACAATTATAATAGACATAATAGCATTAGATATTACATATAATAGTTGTCGTAATTGCAAGTTTGTCTGTAACGCTAAGTTAAAAATAACTAAAAACTTGCAATTACCGCAACAAGAACTCGCAAGATGTGAGTTGCGCGTGCGCATTGCGCCACAAGTCGTAGCATGCGAGCCAGGATGGGACGGAGCTGGAGGCACAAAGGAGAAACACAGGAGGGAGAGGGAGGCAGAAAGGAGACACACGGAGGGAGAGAGAGGCACAAAGGAGACACACGGAAGAGAGAGAGGGAGGCAGAAAGGAGGCACAGGGAGAGAGAGGGGGCACAAAGGAGACACATGGGAGGGAAAGAGGCACAAAGGAGACACACCGGAGGGAGAGGAAGGCATAAGGGAGACACAGGGAGGAAGAGGGGGCACAAAGGAGTTACACAGGAGGGAGACAGAAAGGAGACATGGGGAGGGAGAGGGTTGAGAAAAGAGACACAGGAGAGGAAGAGGGGGGTAGAAAGGAGACACAGGGGAGGGAGAGGGGGGAGAAAGGAGACACGGGGAGAAACACAGGGGAGGGAGAGGGGGGAAAGAGTAGGGGGAGAGACAAAGGTGAGGGTGAGAGGGGGAGAAGAGACACAGGGGAAGAAGGGGTGAAAGAGAATCAGGGGAGGGAGGGGGAAAGAAACATAGGGGAGTTGGAAAGGAGACACAGGGGAGAGAGATGGGTAAAGGAGACACAGGGAGGGAGATAGGGGAAGGAGACACAGTGAAGGGAAATGAGAGGTAAGAGACACAGTGGAGGGAGATGGAGGAAAAGGAGACACAGTGGAGGGGAGGGGGAAAGGAGACAGAGGGGATAGAGAGGGGGAAAGAGACACAGGGGAGGGAGAGGGGGAAAGAGAAACAGGGGAGGGAGATGGGAAGGAGACACAGGGGAGCGAGATGGTGGAAGAGACACAGGAAAGGGAGAGGAGGAAGATACACAAGAGAGGAAGGGGGTGGTAGAGACACAGGGGAGGGAGAGGGCTGGAAGAGACACAGGCAAGGGGGGGAGAGACATGGGAGGGGGAAAGAGACACACGGGTGAGGATCGTAAAGTAGATGGGGAGAGGCTCGCAATGCCCAGCGCATGCCGCGGGCTGCAATAAGCAGCAATGCCGCTCATTGCAGGGCCAGCAATGAGCGCCAAAGGCGGTCATCTCAAGGAATGTAATGCAAAGGGGGGAGAGGCTAGCAATGAGCGCCAAATGCACTCATTGCAAGGCCTGAGATGAGCGACAAAGGAGCCCATCGTGAGGCCAGCAAGTGAGAGTGGTGGGAGAGCCTCACAATGTGTGGCAAACAGCATTGTCAGGCTTCAAAAGGTACGGACTTGCACATGTGCACAGCGCATGCTGCAGGCTGCAATGAGCGGCAAAGCTGCTCATTGTTGGGCCCGCAATAAGCTCCAAAGGCGCTCATCGTGAGAACCGCAAAGTAGAGGGAGAAGCTCACAATGAGCGCCAAATGCTGAAGGCGCTCATCGCAAGGCCAACAAGTGAGAGGTGGAGAGAGCCCTGCAATGTGTGTAAAATAGCATTTCCAGGCTTCAGATTTTATTGCCGTCATTTTTGATGGTCAAGTCGCTAGTCATATAATAATATATATCATATATAATCAACATAAAGGGTTAATACACATGCAAATTTCCAATTAATAATACTGTGTTTCAACATTACCCTGAGGGCCTGCTAACAATATGACAGTTGATACTGGAGTGTATTGCTAGTTCCTTCTCTAGTGGACTTTGTGATTTGTCTGACCTCTCTGCTATGATGTGCACACCTACAGTGGCCTTGCATGGTATAGCTCACAGCTTCATTCAGGTACACACAGGCACGGCGTAGCAGAGAGTTCAGACAAATCACCGTCCACTAGAGAAGGAACTGGCAACCCACTCCAGTATCTTTGGCATGCAAACCTTGTGGATACGCACAGAGAGAGACATTAGTAGGTCTGCTGCAGTCCATAGGGTTACAGAGAGTCAGACACAACTGATGGACTGAACAACCATATGTAAAATGTTCCCCTGATACTTGATATATGCCATGGCGGTGTGATTTGTCCACTATTTGGTGTCCCAATGTAGATGTGATGAGTGAAAGGTATATAAGATGAACTTTGTATTTTTAGGGTCCACATTAGAGCCTCTGTGATTATAAAAAGGTTAATATGTCAGCCATTTGCATGTATTAGAATTTAATGAGGTAGTGTGTCTTTAATAGCTTTCAGGATGTTGCAGCATGGCTTTTCATATTAGAATATGCATGACCATTACAACCTATATGGAAATTAAAATATTATTTTTTGCTATATTTGATGGTTGGGAGTTGTTGTGCATGTAATTGTAATGCCTTCCATTGCTTTCCCCATATTTTGAAGTGCATTGGTGTCTTTATATTGTCATTTGCAGTGTTACAAACTATTCTGTAAACCCTTTGTGGATCCTGTTTGGAACCTGCAAGCATTGGTCCGCCATTTGGCGTTTGCGGGCTTGCTTGTGGCTGCGTTGTTGAACAACTTTTGCAATTGAATAGTGATTTTCGCGACCTGCAGTCTAGCGGCCTTGAAAGATCAAAGGCTTTCGGAGGCTGTAAATTACAGGTTTACCCATGGTCATTTTTTCAAGGCCGTAACTCGTAAGCCGTTGGGATCCCGCAAAAAGATGCCAATTGAATAGCAAATTAACTTGCAACCTCACTTACAGGCTTCCAGATCGCCCGAAACCGCAATTGAAAGAGGCTTTTGGTTTCTTGATAATTCTGCTACATTATAAAGAACTTAATGCATGCAGCATTTATGTTAATTAATGTCAAGTGGTGAAGGATAGATGTGCTAATTATTTTGCTTAATTATTATGAAATAATTATAGTCCTTGCAAAAGCCATGGATTCTAAATCTCACCACATCTAATGATATGATAACATTTTACTTTCATAGAATCTAGATGTTTGAATGCTTGACCTGCTTTTAAGCACTCTCTAAAAATAGTTAGGTGTGGCTTAATACGAAAAAAACTTTATTGAACTTTTACTGTGCACTTAGGCCCTCATTCAATTGCGATTTGGCCAATTGAATAGTGCTCTAAATAAGCACATAACATATTTTTTTAAAATATGCTTTTAGTTCGTGAAAACCTTGCTTTTGGATAGATGTTTACTAACTAAAAACTTCTTTAAAAAAATATGTTATGTGCTTATTTAGACCCCTATTCAATTGGCCAAATTGCAATTGAATGAGGGCCTTAAACAATAAGGGCCTCATTCAAATGTGATTTGGCCAATTGAATAGGGCTCTATATAAGCACATATCATATTTTTTTACAGAAGTTTTTAGTTAGTGAAGACCTTGATTTGTGTAGAACTTCACTAACTAAAAACATCTGTAAAAAATGTTTGCTATGTGCTTATATAGAGCCCTATTCAATTGGCCAAATCGCATTTGAATGAGACCCTAAGTCCCCTCAGGCTGCATTAACTCTGGTCTCTCCACCCCCTGAATTAAGTATTGCAATGGAGTGGAGCCACCGAGGGGTAACGTACTATTTAAATTGGCATAACAAAGTCTCTATATGGAATTAGGTGGAGACTAAAAAATGTCTGTTTTTAAGTGGCATGCAGCTCAGGTTTCACTGCCTCTTGTTAGTAATATGTGCCCTCAAGAGCAGTCTATGCATATGTTTATCATACACACTGTGATCTAGTTTTTAGGCATAAAATCATATTTACACTAAACTGTAACATTAAATATAAAATGTCCATTTTTAGAAAACTTGCATTTTAGAAGCCTACAAATGTCTTTTTGAAAATATATTATATATATATACTAGCGACTTGCCCTTCAAAAATGATGGGGCAAGAAAAAAGTGTTGAAATGCTGTTTGTCACACAATTTAAGTGTACTGGGTGCCTCAACTATATAGACCCCTATAGCACACTAATGAACCCAGGTAATAACACTATAAGTGCCATGAGGGTCATCCAGGACCCTCATGACACAAGGTGTAAACATTACACTATTTTAACCCGGTCTCTTATGGGGGTCTATACAGACCCTCATAAGCCTCTATTTAACCCCATAAGTCCGATAAGGATTTATAAAGACCCCCATGGGACAGTTAGAAGCCTAACATTAACCCCATAAGTGCCATGAGGGTCCTCGAGGATTCTCATGACACTAAGTACAAACACTACACTGTACTATACTCCCCCAATAAACAATTACATTTAAAATAACCCCCCTCTACACTAACCTATTAACACCTACACTACCTACATAACCGACCCGCTAATAAACCCCACACCCCACTAATTACAGAAAATAATAAAACCTAACTCACAAACAATAATAAAACCAGTCACAGAAAATTAAAAAGCCTAAGTAACAGAAAATAAAAAAGCTACATTACAGAAAAGAAAAAAAATCTACATTACAGAAAAGAAAAAAATCTACATTACAAAAAAGAAAAAAAGGTACATTACAACCCTCCCCCCCACTACAGAAAATAAAAAAATACTACACACCTGAAAAGGAAATAGATACAAAATATATACATTATATTACAATACAATACAATACAAATAAAATACAATAGCCCCTATCTAAAATACATACATACACCCCTATGTAAAATACAATATCCCCTATCTGAAATACATACAATACCCTTGAAGTAAAATACATACATACCTAACAAACTCTAACATACATTAAATCCTATACATACACAAACCCTAAATCTAACCTAAAATAGAATAATTAAGACCACTTACCTTTGCAAATGTCCCTTCAGATTGCCACTCTAGAAAAAAAAATAGTACAACACAGTACATACTAAAAATAAACATTCTAAATGTTCTAAATATTCAACTCCCCTTTCAAGCAGGTCCCAGTCCTTCTTAATTTCTTCTTGGTGCGCCCCTGTTAAAAATAAACAGTAGATTAGTACAACATATGGACACAAAATGACATATAATAAACATAATATACATTCAACTTACCTTGGCGCAATGTCCCTGTGCTCCTCCTCTTTTGCCCTTGCCAGGCTCTAACAAAAAAAAAAAAAAAATAAAGGAGCTCCACACTCACGGACCTCCCCGACGCTAATGAGGCCCCTAGAGACTTTTCCACAAGAAAATTGGCAATGGCGCCTTATGATTAGCTGAAAACATTGTCCATCAAATTTCAGACAATCAGAAGGCGCCAAGGTGTGAGCCAATCAGAATGGGATACACCCCCATATCCTATTATGATTGGCTAATGCACCTGTCAATCTTTTTTTAAACCAATGAGAATGCTCTATTGCTTTCAGGAAATCACAATGGGATACACCCTGACGGGGTGATTGGCTGGAGGCATCTGTGCATTCTGATTGGCTGCAGTGACAACAGCTAATAAGAAGGTGTTGTTCATTGACCCCCATGAGTGACAGGGTTATTTAAGGGCTTATGGGGGTCTGTATTGACCCCCATGAGTAACAGGGTTAATTAAGGGAGTATGGGGGTCCTTATTGACCCCCATGAGCGACAGGGTTAATTAAGGGTTTAGGGAGGTCTGTATTGACTCCTATGAGTGAAAGGGTTAATTAATGGATTATGGGGTCTGTATTGACCCCCATGACTGATAGGGTAAATTAAGAGCTAACGGTGGTCTGTATTGACCCCCATGAGTGACAGGGCTATTCGAGGGGCTAATGGGGCTCTGTATAATAATTTGAATTATGTTAATTTTAATTTTTTTTTATTGGGGTTCCTTTAAGGACCTTTACGGTCCTTTAAGGACCTGCAAGCTGGGAAATTCAAATTTTGATTACATCGGGGTTCTCGATCGCGTGCCATTGGGGACCCTCACTGGAGGGTTAATGTGGTTAACCTCCGGGTGTCCCAATGGGGAACCCCAGCATTGGGGGGTTCATTTTTGATGCCAGTGGGGGTACTTGCAGTACCCCCGCTGCTGGCCTTAAGTGTTTGTGTGCCGCGGGCCCTTTAAGGACCCGCGGCAGGAAATTTACACCATTAAATGCAGTGGGGGACATGATCGTGACCCCCACTGCAAGGGGTAATGTCGGGACAATGCAGGGGGCCCCCCCTGGGAACCCCCAGCATAGGCTTAATGTGGACACGCAGCAAGGAGTTAATGTGGTGTTCCAAGCGTATCTTGGATCTCTTAATGTGGGGGTTTGGCAAAGTTGTTCGTGGTTGGCAGTGTTTTGCACGGTCTGGGTTTGTGGAGCCTCGTTTTCTTTTTTTTCGGCCGCCATTTTTTGTCTCAGCAGATTTTCGAGTGCCGAAAATGGGGAATTTCAGGTTAAATTTGTGTTCAATTCCAGATGTCCTGGCTGTCCCCCTGTGCTGTGGATGAGTGTTTTTTTTAATTATTGTGTTTATCAGTGTGTTTTTCATGTTTTTTGGGTTTGCCTGGTTCTGGCTGTTAGTGGTTTGTTTTCCTGCAGCTCGTAATTTGGGTCGCAGGCAAAGAGGGAGAGTAGGAGGGGAAGAGAGACAGAGGGGATAGAGAGGATGAGGGCAAGAGAGACACAGGGTAAGGAGGGGAAGAGAGACACAGAGTAAGGAGAGGAGAAGGGGAAGAGAGACACAGATTAAGGAGAAGAAGAGGGGAAGAGAGACACAGGGTGTTTAATTGTCACAAAGTGAAAGCAGTTTGACAATTATAATATGTGAAATAAATATATATATATATATATATATATATATATATATATTTGTGGTCGGGTCCCTCTCCCAACGGTTGAGTATGTCAAACCATTGCACTTCAGCAATGGGAATGCCATCGCGGACATTTTGGGAGAGGGTCCCCCCCATAATCCCAGGGAAACAACCCGGACATAAACTTTTCAGTTGGGCACCTCTCCTCGTGTAGCTAAGATGTGGCCTAGTGCTATGCCCTAACTGGCCTTTTAAGAGGGATGAGTGATGGTGAGGAGAGAGGGAAGGGAGCCTATGAAAGCATGATTGAGTTGAAGTCTGGTGATGGCTGATTTAGGATTAGGATTTATGAAAGTGTGAACGAAGTAAGCCTGCGAAGACAGGTTTTGGCCCAAAATCCGCAAAAGGAGGCTTACTAAATCCTAAAATGCGTAGCCTTGGACATGGAAAGGGACACAACTTATCATATTCAGGTCCAATCCCACCAAAGAAGGTATAGGAAAGTTGAGAAAAAAAAGTTGGTAGACTTGGGCCAAAACTAACCTTAAGAAAGCGAAAACTGAACGTTGGATGTGGACAAGGAAGCAGCATGGTAGTCCTGGCCAATATGGATAATGGTAGTGTGAGGAGAAAGGCTGGAAGTGGAACCATTACTCACAGGCGATGGGAATGCCTTAGTAGACAAGAAAAAGGGCCAAAAGCTACTATGAGCTTGCAGACATGAGGCTTGGAAAGCTGAAAAACAAGAGAGCATGGAGAAACAACCTGCAGGCACAGACTCAGAAATTAATTGAGCTGTGCAAGGCAGATGTGGTGGACTGGAAGTGCTTATAAAGGCTGAGGAAGGCCCCTCCCACAGGAAGAGGTGGATCGAGAGAGGGCCCCCCACAAATCTAGGTATTAAACTGGTAAATATACAGTGTAGCTCCTATATCTAAGACTTTTAAAATCAGTATTAAAGCTACACCTACAATTTGTCAATAAAGCATCAAAACAGCACTCAAAAACAAATATTTTTCCTTTTTTTGCAAAATCTGTATCTTTTAATACCTTATTGAGCGATTCACTGTCACCTGATCATCGTACTTAAGTTCCATAAGTGATTTAAATGGATTCTTACATGGGGATTGAAATATTGAAATTGCTGATTCAATGGCAGTGAATGCTAGTAAAATGATCAGTCTTAGCTGCCATTCCACCAATTTTGTCTAAATCTGAAGTTTGTGTTTGTGCATTAAAGGCACATTTTCCTGTTTCTTAAAATATATAGTATTAGTGTAAATATCAACATATTTTTTCCCTTGATTGAATTTAAAAAGCTGCAGGCAGGGGTGGATAAAAATATCTAAAAAGCCAGGAAGATTTTATAATAGTCAGACCGTCTGTTTCTGGGGGCCAGAATGAAGCCCTTCACAGAGATACTTAATACAGTACTCAAGAAAAAGTACAGAAGTACACATTTTAGGAGCCCTGGCTCCCTCCCTGGTGAAGGAATAGTAGTTGTGAGCATATTGGCATATTTACGTCTTATGTTGCCCTCGACCATTCAGATTTTTCTGCCCCCACACCCCAACTGCAACTTTGCCTTTCCTCCTTCTATATGTCAAATCATACCTTTAAGAGTGTTTATGTATATATATGGTATGAAAGTATTAAGTACACTTACAGACATAAATATCACTTCATACAGACATTTATGTAATATACATTTTTTTTTTTTTATTGCACTGCAACTTCAGGCAGTCAGCTGCCCTTTGAAAATCTGCTGACCTTGGCCTTGGCCTCATTGTGCACTACAAAGGGATTGCACAACCATGGATTGAAACACAATATAGACATTTCAATTTATTTTCCCACACTTAACTGCCTGTGGCATCATTTTAATCCATTGGTAAATTGTCCTTGAGGACAGTGGAGATTGCATCAGGTTTTAGTGAATTCCAAACAAATAATATGAATAACTAGAAAATAGCAAGAATAGATCTCATACTATTATAGTTTTATAACCACTTTTTAAACAAAAGCATCAGTATTGCCATAGTATTCTCTGGTTTGAAGTAACTACACTTTAATCTTATTGGGATCTTTGGGGGAAGTCATGCAAGGTTCTCAGTTAAATTGCTTCTGCATTAGCAGCATTTTTGCCTTGTTCCTCTTTTTGATTTTTTTGATCAGACCTACCTTCAGCAATGATAGTCTGTTTGTGAGCTTTCAATCTTGCTATGTGCTTTAGGGAAAGCCCTGTGTAGGTTTGATTTAAGCTCAAAACAGGGCGCTATATTGTTTTGCATTGTGTTAATATTATTATTGTTTTTGACTTGAACTTACCACTGTATTGAGCTATGGGTAAGTACCCCAGAAATGTCCGCCACCACCGTTTGTATAACAAGGAAAGAGGAACAGAAAACTCTTTCAGCCCAATTAAATTAGAAGCCTGTATCAGCATCGGCACACCCGCAAAGGCTGCAGGCTTGAAATTTGGCTGTGTTACAGAGCTATTAAATTGAATCATGCCGCAAGTTACGGGCGTATGATACAGACCTGTAAACCATTCTTGCGCACGTTGGATGTGCCACCGTGAACATGATCAATTAGTCAAACCCGTAGTTACGGGTTTAGAAGGAGCCAATGGCAAATGAGATCGTCATCACTACGTCTTCATTACATCATCATTACGTCACTGGTCAAAGCCTTACGGGTTTCAATTACGAGTTTCGATCGGACCCGCATTCCAGAAATATTGCAATATTAATAAATCAGTAAATATTATATTCTAGTCCATGCGTCCATGAGTTCCATTATATGTATTAACACATTGATTGCCGGGATCAATAAAACAAGGAAATTAAACAGAAATAAAAGTATTTTATATTGCAGATTTGCGAGCTTGAGAATGTTGTGCTATTAATTTTAATACCTAACATCACTTTCCCTTTAATTGAAAATACAGTAGTGTGTGTATATTTGCATTTACAGTGTTAATGATAGGACTTAAACCCCCTTGCATGTACTCTTTAGTACCCGTTGGCTTTTTGGCTCTATTTGCGGGTTACGGTCTTTAGTACCCGTTGGCTTTTTGGCTATTTTTGCGGGTTACGTGTTGAACGCCAGTGGATTCGTAGCAATTTAATAGCGATTTTCAAAAGTAACAGTTACGGGCTTGACAGATCAAAGGATTTGCGGTCGCGGAGTTCAAATTTCGACGTCCCGTGGTGTTTTTCCACCTGTAACCCGCATATCATTAGCGGGTTGATTTACGGGGCAAATTTAATAGCCATAAGTCTTGCAGGCTACGTTACGGGCTACGGTTTTACACGTTGAGGGAATTTGATAGGGCTGTTTATCTGACAGAGCTCTGTCACTCACCAGTGGCAAGCCAATGCTGTTAATATAATTTCCCCACTTACTATTAAACAATTCACGCATTCTTGCTCTGAGGAATGAATGATTTGGCAAACATGGAGTTGCTGCTGGAATACCTCTTGAGCTCTGTGAACCCTCACAATTAGGTTTCTTCAAGAGCAAGGTATTAACAGATCCTTTGACACTGTACCCTTTTATGCACTGCTTGAATACTGCCACTTTCAGCCTCACAATATCACCTGGAGACTTGGTAGGGGATCAAGTAAACTACAGGTATGACCCACTTACACATCCTCACAATAAATTAAACTACTAACTGACATTGATTGCAGCAACATCTCCTACTCCAGCCTCACTCTTTTGTGTGGCATAGATTAAATCCTGACACTCTGGGTTTGGATTCAAAGCTTCAGAGCATCAATCTAGTTCTTATGCCACTGTTTTTTTCTGTTCTACTTTTGTTTTATTTCTTTTCTTTCTTTTCAATGTCTCTGATACCCCTGTCCATAAGGATGGGAAAGTTTCCAGTAACTCCAGTGTGGGCTCTCTTCAGGGCTGTAATCCATGTTTTCAGACATTGGGCTGGCAGGTCCAGCATCTTTCTTGCCTGCACAACTGAAATTAATTTCTCCCAGCAAAACATTTCTGCTGCACTGTATTCTTCAGTTGTGTGTATGACTTATTTGTGTAGTTTAAGCTATTGTATGTCAATGGATATAATGATAATGACTACTTAACACTTTCAAGTTGCTAAAGTTCTCTATTACTCATATGGCTATGAGGTAGTGGATCATTTTGTAAACTCCACTAGCGTCAGCTCTTTTAATAAGTTAAGTGATTTGGTTCTCACTATGTCACATATTGCTTATTGTATGTAGCCCATAACACAAATTTCACACTCAATATTTGTCTTTCACTTTTTTTTCCAGTGATGAAGATTTAATTAGCTTTATGTAGTGGCAGTTTACAGCAAAGGACAACTCGGCAATACAGGCAGATGATCAGAATCTCACTTTTGATGGAAAAGCCCTAATATGCATGGCCGTCAGCACAAGCTGGAGTCAGATGTTCACAGGGAACGCTCATGGCTGCCCAGTGAGCTTCAGGTCAGACTAGGGCATTAACTAGTTAAAAAAAAAACTTTACCCCAGCACAATACAGTTCCTCTATATTACAAACATTAACCATATATGGCTTAACAGGGTTCCCTTCTAATTCTGGTGACTTTTGGGTTAACCAAAAGAGGGAAAGAGGCACTCAATCTCAGAATGGGCAGCACCTTAGTAGGTTTGTCTTCTATGGCTTTAGGGTTAATGCATACATGCTACCTCCTAATCTTGTGAATTTATGGATAATGACTATTTGGCACAGTGATATAGCTGTAATAGCTGTAACATACACACCATACCTATTCTCATTATACACTCAGTCACCTTCTATATAGGTACATACTATGCTATTTACTAATACCTTCCCATTTACTACATTCCCTCCCCACCGTGCCATTTCCTAGTTCCTATGAATATTCTGTTATTTTACTGTAAATGAGCGACATGTTGATAACATATACCACATTTTCTCTTTTTTACTTATACACTGACCATGCTATCAGTACATTATCAAAATGTATATACATGTATAGACTGGATCTCCTTTCAAATCTATAGTAAAAAATAATTTGGTGACTATTCATTATTAATTTCATAATAACGAAACATGTAAATTTGTAACATGACATCGCTCAGAAATCCACTATGACCCTAAAGTTGTTTATTAATTACTGTTGTTGATTAATTACAATAGATAGCTACCAAGACTACTAATATAGTGCCTCATTCAAATGTGATGTTGCCAGTTGAATAGGGCTCTATATAAGCACACAGATTTATTTGTTTTACAGATTTTTTTAGTTAGGGAACTTCTATCCAAAAGCAAGGTCTTCACTAACTAAACTAAACACTTCTGTAAAAAAATATGCTATGTGCTTATGTAGAGCCCTATTCAATTGGCCAAATCACATTTAAATGAGGCCCATAGAGCCCTATTCTATTTGCAATGACTCTAACCTGTAACTTTGGCATTCTGTAAATGTTTGGATGTATCCTATTGACCCTGCCTTATTAAAGGGCAACTTAAATCAGCACAGTTTGGACCACATCAAAGAAAATATTTCTTAAAAACATGTTGAAATACTTTTTGAATTTTTTTAATTTGTTCTTTTTTCACAGAGAAATGTAAATATGTTATCTCTGTTTACATGGAGACTCTGACATGCCCTCAGACACACTCACAGCAACTGCTCCTTGCAATGAGCACAAGCAGACAGAGTTAACCTTCACAAATTCATCTGTGCAGGGAAATGACTGATGACTGCTGGAATCTACAAGAAATGACAGGGGTGAACTTGTCCTGCTGCATTCCAGAATTTCAGTTAAAAACTATAAATCTTTGTCTTCACATGGAGCTTCACCGGCCAGTGCCGGTATATGTTGTTAATCATGGAACAGTCAGGAGACTGTATGTAAACAGACCTAAGACCATAGTTTTTTTTAGATGTTATTAGTGTAATTAGAAAACAGGTGACAATAGATAATTTTATCTTAGAATATTGTGCTCTTTCACACCATGAAGAGCAATTATAATGGTCCTTTAAGTAGGATTTCAGGTGGTGTGATCATATGATCCGGCAATATTTAAGCAAGCCCGTAATTTGCTTCTAATACAGAGCCAATATTAAATGAGACCGTTATCATGACATCAGCAGAACGTAGAAGTTAGACATAATCAATATTACTCAGAAATAACTTTTAAAATAATATTTTTTAATTGCATATTTGTGGGTTTGATGCTGTTGTGCAATTAATTCTAATGTGTTTCCATGCTTTCCCGTGCTTTTAAAGTACTGTAGTATTGTGTGTTTAATTACTGCTACAAGTCTAATAAGTGTTTGAAAAATCCCTTTTGAGTCCTATTTAGTACTCGTAATATTTTGGACAGAAACATCATACTTTTTAAATTTGCAGGTCAGACATAATTTGCGAGCTAGAGCTACTGGTCTAATAGAAAATTGATTTTTTGTAACTTTAATTATTCAAAGCTCGTAATAATTTGCGTCTTTGTCTGGCTTGTAGTGATTGTAGGCGGGTAATGTATATTCAGATTGCAAGTAGCTAATAGAATATGTGGTAATATTACGAGTGATTTTAAGTGTGTATAAATATATGAATTGGGCAATAGAATAGGGCCAATAGTATACTCTTGTAGTTTCCAAACCCCTTATGTGTGCTGACCTTGATCTGACCTGAAACAATTTTTCACCTAATTAAGAATGTCTTTATTTAAGTTATTTTATACTTTTCACATTCCCATGTCATTAACATCATACTAATCAATCACACATAATAGTTGTCAAACTACGAGATGTCATCACGCTTTGCGTGGTGTGTACGACGTAGACGATTAGCTCCAAAGGCGCTCATCGCTTGTGAGCCTCGCGAAGCAAGGCGAGCCATTAACTCGGAGCACTTAGGCAAGTTAGCGAGGCAAGCCGTTAAGGCACTAAAAGTCACAACACAAAGGCGATGAGCACCAAAGGGAGGCAGGCAGTGAAGGCAATGAAACACGCGGGATCACCTTCGGCTGCAAGCAGTTGACCAATGCGGGACTTAGAAAAAAGAAATTACAAGACGCGGGACATAGAAAAAAAAAACAAAATTAAAACGCGGCTACAAGACACAATTACACTATTACAAATGATGGAAAATACTGCTGAGCCGTGTAACACATAGACAAACGATGCAACTTTACAATCCTAACTTGCTACTAAAAACATTTTGAATCTACAATGCCACTTTACACAACTAAAACAACGGTTTGCCCTTGTGAACGCAGCCTATTTATAATGCACACTTGGGACATTCATTACACTTTCTCCTCAGGGCACCAACACTTAAACTGTACATTGTATGCTGCTGGAAAATAAAAATAGATTGTTAGCTCTTCACGCTATTGATTGCTGGATATATTACTTACAAATAGGTAAAGTATATTAATTTATTAAGTAACTAATTAATTAATTATTAGTTAACAAAATATATATAAATATATATCTGTCTTTGTGATGGCTGCCGAAGGTGCTCAGAGGAGCAAAAGTACACCGGAGGAGAGGCTCGCAATGAGCGCCAAAGGCGTTCATTGCTAGCCATGCGGTGAGCACCAAAGGCTCTCAGCGCGAGGCTCGCAATGAGCACCGAAGGTTCTCAGAGTACAAAAAGCTTTACATTGTGTGGCAAACAGCATTGCCATGGCTTCAAATTGTATTGCCCCGTCATTTTTGACGGGCAAGTCGCTAGTAAATATATATTGCCGCAATGATATTACTACAGCTAAGTAAATGTAGTACCCGCTAAAGACTACACTACAGACGCATTGTTTGCTAGTAATAATTGAAGTAGCAACAAGATTCAGAATACAGTATATAAAACATTTAAATATGAAACTTCAAATTGTATGGCCTCTATTCATTGAAATGTTCAAAATGACAATATATTATCAATGGAAAACACCACTGTCATGGTTAGTTAAAATTATCTCTGCTTATTAAAATATTAAAATCTTAAACTGCCAAGAGGAAAAGTGCCAAGATGTTTTACTTATAAATTGTTCCTCAAAGTGCAAGAAATGGTAGTTCTAAATATTTTATACAAAGTCTATATTAAGAAACTGCTTTGGAAATAAAATTATATATTAAACTCTTTATGAGATAGCACTTCATTTTTTTCTTCTTCCTTTAAGTCTAAATGTCATCAAACATTTTAAATTGTAACATGTACAAATAGCACAGAAACCATTTCCCAACATAACACAAGTTGGATCTCCTTACAGAACAACAGAAAATATTTCACCTTATCAAAACAAAAAGGAAAGTTGGTGTCTGTTATGGCATATCTATAAATAGTAATATGTCAATTGTATGTTATTGCTTGTCGGGGTAAAAACTAAAATCAAAATATTGCTTTTGTGACTTAAGTTTATTATGCTTTATTGGTTTCTTGTCATATAACTGTAAATGAAAAAACATTCTGCGATAATAGAAAATACCTCAAATTCTTAGAAAATAAACAACAGATATTTCTGAGATTGTTGATTTTAATGAAATATTAAAAAATAATAAATACTATGACATCACACTTTACTTTTTTCATTAGAGGTCACCTACACTTTTCTTGGGATCTTATGCACTAGTTGTAAGGATGAACTTTATATTTTACCTTTTTCGATTAGATTTAATTGTTTCTTAATATTTGTGCTCTTGTGAAATTCTTGTTTTGCTTGTATTTAAGATATTTAATCAATGGCAATTATCTAGTTGACTATCAACAAGTTTGAATATTTTAAGAACAGCCTTTGTTTGTGTATTTGCATATCTGTGGTGACAAATTTGATCACAATTGTATATACTTTTTTGTGATGGTTGATAGTGTTTCATAATTCCCTCTAGAAGAAGCTAGCTATATTTGCTGACTCAGGGTAATGTCAGGTTAAGACATAGTTTAATATGTAAGGAAATTAATTGAGAATATATAAACATTCATATGTTCAATACATATTTGTTATCTGTATCCACATTACTTACTTATATTTGCATATTTGATTGAGGGCTTACTAGTGTACCCAAGGGCATAGGGATTGAAACAAAAATCTGGGGTGGTGGAAGATTTTTCAATATATATAAATTTATATATTTATATATTTAGCTCACAAATACAGTGGCACGTACTACTATGATTATTACAAGTCCTTCAATGTCAAAGCAGCCACAGCCATTTCCCAGTTCAGTTTCACTATGAACTGAGCAGTTTGAGACTAAGGACTCTTATGTCACTACTTTGCTTTAATCAAAGCAGTGGCTTGCCATCATTGCAATTCTCCCCTTCACTCCTCCAACTTCTGCCCCAGTCCAGTCCACCTGAGCGTATCACAACCATCATCCCTTTTCCTTTTAAGTACAGTCTTAAGAGAACATTGTTCATTGATCTTCCTTCCCCTCACAACGCTACCACTCCCAGCATCATTTCGACTGACAAATATTCCATCAAATATGCTAGGGTATATGATGCTATTACTTTTATTACATAACTTGGCCCTTAATGCTGGCTCTCAAAATCAGATACTGCGGAAGCTTTCAAACAGCTACCAGTAGACCGCATTCTTTGGCATCTTCAAGGAATATGCTCGGAAGACAGATACTATTTATGACACACCTCACATTCAGTAGTTCTAAAATATTCAATCTATTAACAGAAGGACCGGATTCTTAACATTTAGAGATGTCCTGTGGTTATCCACTATTTAGACAACTTTCTGTATATGAAAGAACCTCTCGCTACACAAACCAGCTGACAAAAATCAGTTGAGTTATTTTCAGAAATGTACTTACCTTTTTCTGAGGATAGGAATGAACGCCCAGCACATAAAGTTGAGTTCCTAGGCATTACCTTGGACTCTGAACACATGGAGGCTAGTCTACCCAATAATGAATTGACAAGTCTAAAAGACACTTCAGGTTACTTTTTGGTGGTCCAAAAGATGCACTACAAAAGAGCTTTAATAGCTACTGGGTCACGGGAGTTACGCCACCTATATTCTCCCACAAGTTAGAGCATTCATCTGCAACTTACGATAAAAACTCGCCTGCCACTCTAAATTCGAACAGCCTTTTGTTTCAGAAGACAAAGCCATAGCTGACCTTACCATTGGAACAGAAGATCATTCATGATAACTAGACCTAACCTAGAATCTACCTAGCACTTGGGACCACCTAAGGATGGGACATGCTATTCAGCTTATCACTGCTGATAACCCCACTTACATGACTATATCTAAATTAAGATCTTACGTCAAATCCACCATGTACCTCCTGTGGGAATTAGCCTTCCTTTCCCTACGATTCCAATTTCAAATCTATCTGTACCTTCAGCAATCGATCCCTTATGACTATAACTTCTTTCCACAGGACTTCAATTCCAATCCTCTGTATTATCTCATATGTTCTCCACCCTCACACCTACCGCAAGCCCTCTGGACTGGTTGCAAGTACAAAAAAGATGTATGAAACAGCCTGGCAACTGTTAATACTTTTGTCACACAATCACAAACTTAACCCTTCTATACTATTTTGTCCTTGCTAGCATACACTGCCCATTGCAATGTACATCTCAAATAGCTTTTTAATACTATGAAAACTTACCTTATAGGTATACAACTTCACAAGACTACCCCTAAGTCATTTCTACGCAGCCTAGAGTCTAGTGCCACACCATCAAAATTTACCTATAGACAGTGACATATTCAAAAGATTCATTAATGTTCTATCCCAAAATCATTTGGCCCTGAAACTTCTACAACCATTACAACCACAATTAGGTTTGCTTCTACAGTTTTCTTCGTCCTGGAGAATTTACCATTTCACAAAATCACCCACGTTATATCACAGAACAAGACGTCACCTTTTTTAAAGATCGCCATGTTTTAACACTTCATTCCACAAACAACAAGCTGTAACCCTGTAAAGTTAGCAAATTACCAAACACATAAATGCTTGGTGTCCCGTCACAACACTCAAAACTTGACTCATATCCTTATCATCAAGCATAAGAAAGGTAGGAAATGTTATTGCAAAAATAACAACGCAAAAATTTATCAAAAATATATATTACAAATATATCAAAACATCCTTCATAAATAAATCAAATATATTACTTGTCTCACCTGTACTCAGTGAGAAATATAATGATCAATATTGAAACATGTGCCTCACAACAAAATCCCATGCCAATAATCAACAATCAAGACCTACATATTAATCAGACCAATGCCATATAACTTATGTTGGAAAAATATATTGAATATAATATTTTGAAAAAACAAAAAGCTGAACATCTATTACCTCAAAAGCTAATGTCAAGACACCCCCATTGCCTAAGAAACAACTTATTAAATACTTTAAGACGCTATTTAAACCTGAACTAAAAGGGAAAACTGCTGGCACTTATATAAACAGTAAGTGGATCAGGCTTACTAAATTGAGCACACAATTAATCCCAGCCATAACCTAAGAAATTTTAAATAATAATTATCAGTCTAGTAAATAATTAATGACCAGCATTACATAATCAAAACAGTCTTATAACAAAGTTCTATAGCACATAATATAATCTAGATTGGCTCATGAGCAATCACTGAATGTTAGGTACTGAGGAGAAGGTAATCCTCATTTCATAGTATGTATTAACAGTGCTGCCATGATACCTGAAATATCTTCAGTGTTAAACATATTATCAACAGTGTCAAATCCTATGTAATAACTGCTGGCTATCACAACCCTAATATACTGTATAAATAGAAAAAGGGTTGCCCCTTAGGGAAGCTCACAGTAAAACTGGATATACTGTAAACCGATTATATTTATGACAGGATCAGCTTGAACACCTACTTTTTGTGGTTATTATATTCTTATCCACTAAACCTACTTACCACCCACTACTTAGCAAATAAAGCCAGCCTTTGTCTAACACCTTGTTTATACATTACTTATGGCTTCTTCTCATTAGATTAGGACCCAACCCCTTCTCATACTCGGGTCACTTATTCTGCATAGGCGCAGCCACATCAGCATTCAGATCTAATAACACACAATAATTATATACCATCTTCCATACTTTCAATATGTTTGGCCTTTAAGCAGGCTAAGGGTTCAAGTAGCTTTTTGCCACACCTTCAGCTACTACATCTTTTTTTTTCATCAGCTAATTTCCAAAGAGAAGGTGATGACCACAAATGTACATGTGTTAACCTGGAGTTGCGGGGGAAGCCTTCTCCCCTTAATTCATTTCCACCACCGACATAAAGATGCACCTCTATCATTATCAACCCACCCCTCCTCACCAACAAATTACAACTTCATAACTCCCCAAGCCCTCTAAGCAGGCTAAGGAGTCAAGTAGCTTTTTGCCATAGCTTCAACTACTATCTTTTTGAATCATCAGATATCATCCTAAGACCACATGACCACACATATATATAAATATTTACAATAGCACCTATATCTGGTTCACTGCAATCTCTACCTTTCCCTCCCCAGCACTGTCTAGCGCATCTGCCCCACCTCCTGTCCTGATCACCTCACCTGTTCTTGTGAGACCCAGCTATCAGTAATCCTGGGCAGTCAAAAGCACAGAACGTTAGAGAGAGCTACTGTGAACTGCTGGGGAGAGAGCTGCAAAGGTAGATGCTGTTTAAAAAGAAAAAATAAATGTAAATATAAAGCCTTTCACCTGAACATATGGAACATATACAAAACTGCCCAAAAATTTAACAGTAAAGACATCTTTATAAAAATGATGTGTGTTCAATTAGAAAAGAGGCAGAGAATGTGCAAAATACTTTATTTTTACTGAAAGTATTTAAAGTTTCTTAATTTAAAACAATCTGTTCATTCAATGCAGAAAAAAATAACCCCGTGTCAACAGGTCATTCTTGATGAGTCAGAGCATGCAAAGATTAGCAAATGAAATATTAGCACTCTCCTATCATTATGCAAGTTTATGTGTGTATCATATTTTAAGGTGGTAAATACAATGCCAAATTGTAAAATAATTTAATTCTGATTCAAGTTGATTTATTTTATTAATGCAAAATTAATTTGCGCCTTTGTGCTTAAGAATCAATCAATTTTGAAATGATTTGCTATTCAGTAGATGCTTAACATGTATCCCTACCTCTCAACATTTCAGCTGGATAAAGATGGACAATAAGGTGCTTACACCATTCACTAATAAGAGCAAACTATCTGAACTTTAGGAAAATTAACCTACACACACTTAACATGTGTTCAATGATCTACATTTTGCATATATACTGCACAACAGGCATGTTAATGACCTTTCTATATACATATATACTGCAGCACAGATGCATTTATGATCTATCTATATACAAATATATATAGTATAACAGAAATGATGGACTTTTCATGGAGAGTAAAGGGTGCAGAGGAAGATTTATCAGTGTTGTTGGGCTGAGGGACAGAGCGATTTTATGCTGAAAGGGTTGTGATCGTTTATTGAAAATAAATTGATTTATTGCATTTATTTCTCTGATTGGCAACCACATAGACTTCCGGAATTTAGATTACAAAATTCTTATGTGCTGTCTACATCACTTTGCAAGAATTAAGTGAACTTTGCTAGATTCACAGGCTAAAAAGGGCATGGATATTATAGAATATAATTGTAAGTGTAGTATAAAAACAGAACTGGACTATGGATTTTTTTAAAAGGTAATTCAGTTGTATATTCAATAACAATTGAGTGGTAAACTGTCAATGGTATTTCTCTTCTTTATTTTCACAAGCCTTCACAAGCCTTCTAGTAATATGTGTTTATTTACTTCTCTGAACCTGGAGGTTTAAAACCAAACTAATTAAAAACTAACTAAAAGAAACAGAGCCACTAAGAATAAAAAGAAACCTCTGTGAACATTTAAACATTAATGTGGGCATAGTTCTCAAATACAAAAGGAGAAGAAGGTAATTCTTACAAAGCACTCTATTATTTAAAATGCCACAAATTAATATTAAAACATATACTTTAATACATAAAAAAGATTATGTATTATTACTTATAATAATAGCTTTCTAAAGAACCAACATTTGAAACTGTTACTTATTCAGTTGTTAATTATTCACTTTATTCTGCAAAATTTGGAGCACACCACTGTAAAAATCTCCTAAAGGCATGATGAAAAAAAATTTAAAATTTTGAAATACGTGCATTTTTAACAGAAGGCTTCATAAATTAAATCTCTGTTTACATGAGTCACTGGCAAGCCCCCAGACAGTCCCACAGCAACAGCTCTATGTAGTAAGCATAGGAAAAAACAGAGTTAACCCTTCACAAATTAATCTGTGCAGAGAAAGAAATGCTGGAATCACCTCAGTAGGGTGGTTTGGGGATAACATATCCTGCTGCATTCCTGAATTAAGATAAAAACTATAAATCTTGTCTTCATGGTTCCTTCACTGCACAGTGGCCACTATTTAACTGTCCAAATCGCAATTTCTTAAACTTGTGATGGTGCCCGTAAATGTAACTGATATTTAATTGGCTAAATTTTGCTACTCACATTCCAATTGTGAGTTACAGACTCAAAATAACAGTTATCAAAGACGTAACTCAGTTCTATCTCCTCCTTTAAAGTTTCAACCTGTGAGTGTTACCAGGGCTAAAGATGCAAAATCCATATTTAATTACAACAATTGTACAAGCCCACAATTGCCTTCAAACCCGTAAATGGCAAATATATCAAATAATTATACGAGTACTAGATAGGACTCGCAAGTGGGTTAAACACCTGTTCGTAACACTGCAAAAGCAAATAAACACACAATACTGTACTTAAAATTACTGGGAAAACAATGAAAGACATTAGAATTAATTACACAACCGTCGCAAGCCCGCAAATCTGCAATAAAAAAAATTAAATTATGTTTTAACTCCATGTTATATCGATCCCGGGAAGCAAGGATTTAATATATATCATGGAACCCTCATGGACTAGAACAGTGTCTTTATTGATTTTTATTGATTTCTTGATTTCTGGATTGCGAGTCCGATTGCAATTCGGACTTCTAAACACTAATCGATTGTAGTTTAAACTCCATGTTTTACTGACGTCATGATGACGGTCTCATTTACTACTGGCTCTGTCTAAATTGTAATTTACGGGCTTGCTTAATTGATCAAGATAATGCCCTGAAATGCTACATACGGGTTTATGGTTTCTATGTTGGGGCTGTGAGCCTGTAATTACGGGCTTGAGTCAATTAAATACATCTTTATATGTAACAAATTTCTAACCCGCAGACAAACGGTCAGTATAAAGGTAATTACGGGACTGGAATTGGCTACAGTCTGTTTGTAAACATACATAATAAATTAGATTTTCTAGGTGTTATTAGTGTAGTGTTAAAAAATAGAACATTTTAACATACAATCTTGTGCTCTTTCACACTATGAAGGGTTTATACAGTGAAATAAATGGCCCTTTAACCATAAAGATATGTTTTTCAATTCCAATAAAAAGGTGGTGATTATGGAGACAGGAGCTTGGATTTCAAAGTGGGATCCCATCCATTATTCAGTCTGCCTTGTAATATGGTAATCTTCACATGTTGTGTATTAGCAAAATCCCCAGTTTTGACCCTAAAGGTTTTTAGCTGACAATGGGTAACCCCAATCAATATTTCTGAAATATAAAAGTCTGTAGATGGTGCGCAATGCAAGATGGAACTTGCTTAGTATGTGTAGTAAAAAAACAGAACTGAAATTTTTCAAAAAAAGGAATGGAGTTGTATATTCTTTGTGTGGATGGGAAACATGATATTAGTAAGTCTCTTTCATTTACTGTTCACAGGACCTGTGTGTCTCTCCTTTCTCACAAATAACTGTATTTAGATCTTCATAGCCAATGGGGAAACTAGTTTCTCTGAACATGGATATTTCAAACTGTTATCAGGCTTTCTTGGTGTCCTTTTTATTCTACTGTAAATGTACTGTATTGTGCTGAAAACACCAAGTACAATGTAACGAGAACCAATTCGCAGGTACAGATCTGTACTACAGGAAATCAAGTCAAACTGTTCACTAGGTTTGGTCATGAAGCTAAAGCTCATATCTTTTTTGTCATCTCATGAGAAGGCAGGATTCACTAGATAAAACTTTAATGCTGGTAACGTTTGAAGGCACAAGAGAAAGGGGGTGGCAGAGGCAAGAAATATGAGCTTGAGTAAACTCAGATAGGCAGTGGCTGACAGATGTGCCTGCTGTGTTGTGGTCCATAGAGTCAGTCCATAGATTCGGACATGACTGAAAGACTGAACAACAACTAAAATCTTGATCATATGGATGTATAATCAGTTATGTTAGCATATAAAATAAGTGTAACGAGGAAACATGATCACCAGATGGAACTAGATGCAACATATGCTGTGCTTGAACAACTCTCTAGCATCTTGAATATAAAACATTCCTATTATTAAATTACTTTAAGTGTCAAGTAGATACATTTCTTTAGTAGATGAACTGGACTTGCAGCCTTATTAAATTGCGATTTGGCCAATTTAATAGGGCTCTATATAAGCCCAGAGCATTTTTTTTACAGAAGTTTTTAGTTAGTGAAATCCTTGCTTTTGTGTAGAAGTTCACTAACTAAAAACTTCTGTAAAAAAAAATATACTCTGTGCTTATATAGAGCCCTATTCAATTGGCCAAATCACAATTTAATAAGGCTGTTGATGTCTGCCAAGTGTTTTCCAACTAATTGCAAACAAGAGCTTAATGTCTGTACCACTGCTGGTATTTCTATACAATTCTGCTTGTCATCAAAGGCAGCAGTAAAGTTATTGCTGATGGAATAAGTAAAAAAATAAATAAAAAAAAATAATAATAATAATAAGATGTAGAATGAATATAACTTTATAAATATAAAAAAAAAAAGTATTATTATTTGATTGTCTACATCTGTTGCATTTTTGATATTTTTTAAATGCATATTAATTATTTTAACTGTAATTAACATAAATTATATTTTTATGGACTGTTATTACTCAAACTGCAGCAATGTATTTTTTACTATGTAGATGCATCCTGTCAAGTGAATATGCTTATTATAAAACAACACTGTTAGGATTGTTTCTTCAATCGGGCTCGCCCAGAACGTTGTTTTGACCCACCCAGCGATATGTGATGGTTCTTGCTATTATCCCTGCTTAGCAGAGATGAACCAGACCATTATGGGACCCTTAGAATGAAATTTTGCTGTTGGGTCCTATTGTTTTATCCATCAGCTCCTTGAATACAAACATAGATGAAGTTTAACTGTCAGACTGTTTGGTCCTTTTCTTGTCTAATTATGAATGTTATGGGTATCATATTGCTCCTAGCAAACCCATGACAACAGCAATGACCATCTGCAGCTGAGCTTATAGCACCACCCACAATGTTTTTTAATAAAAAATTGTACTTTTAACAACATCTGCCGATAATGCGCCTACCAGGCCTTCATTGGATCACCTGACTGTGGGCTCTTTAATTCTCCCATCAATAACAGGAAAGCCTGTGTCCAGATAATAGATCTTGCAGGAGCTAAATGGTCTAACAAGCAATGGGTATATGAATGATGATTATGTCACTGTCATATCATTGTTCTTGACATGATGTTTTAGAACGAGCACTATTATATTTTATTTACTGGAACCTATTTTTATTTATCCTACGACCTTAGCTTATTTCCAATACTTAACTGAGTAACAGGCTCAGGAAACTGGAAACAGAACTGTAAAATGTAGTATGTAAGCACTTGTTAATTGGCATATTGCCATTCGTTGGAAATTTGGATTTTCAACCTATTTTTGAAAAATATATTTTAGAATATTTATTATATATCTGATTTTACCAATGGTATCATTGTAACCTTTCAGCAATTAAAAGATAAATATTCATTGCCAAATAATTATTATTTTACATTTATATATATATAAATAAATATATATATATATATATATATATATATATATATATATATATATATATATATATATATATATATATATATACACAAGTTATATGTATCAGTTAAAAGTATTCTTTGAACAATTTATGGTTAAGGTTGATAAAGGTTACTTTTATATATGCAATGTTCAGACAGAGAACCTTTGTTCTCCCATTGGAAAGATTCATATTTGTCTTGAAATACCTATTTACCATTGCTTTCTGACTTCCTCTCCCACATTGAGGGATAGTGAATTTAGTCCAGAATTTTCTTAATAAGAGGGAGGAATTGCAGGAATTTACGTCTGTGTTTGCTGATGATACTCCTGATGTTGAGAAGTATGGGAATGTGGCTAAATATTGCCTGATGACTTGTTATTAGGAGGTGCGGATTGTGACAATTTTTTTTTCTCTGTTTTGTTTTAGAATTTTATTTGACAGTTTTGAATGAAGGGCTACCTACAGGCACTATAAAAAAGTGACTAAGTGTGACAGGAATAGTTTTGATTAAGTGAACAGTGAGGTACCATGTACCATTGATATACCAAGAAAAGAGTTTTAGCAAAAGACAAAAAGGAAGTTTAAAAAAATATAAATTATTTATATTGGGTAATCTCTTTAATTTTTTACAGCACATACTGTAACTATACTATAAAGTACATACTATTTTAATGTATAAAACTTGAAACTTTGCTAATCAACAGCACTGGTATGTTACCGTTTTATATTTTATGTGACTACAACACATACATGGATGTGTTAGAAAACTACAAGCCCAGATGAAGAAACAATTTAGGGAAGACTTTGGTTTTAGTAAAATAATATTTATGAGTTGTAGGCTTGGCAGGAATATACTCAGGCAAAGTACTTTTTCAGTACTGTAAAGTAAACAACTTTTTTACACAATTGCAGAAAGATGTTAATTATTACTGCCATAGGAGATGAATACACTGCTTTTGAATATTCAAACTTCATGGATTATGAATGCATTTGATAGATGCGGAGATGTAGTAGTATATGAAAATATTGTTTTTGAGATGAAAAAAAACAACAAATAAACATTATTAAACTTACCCTTTAAGTTTGCTAAGTATTTTGAGTTTGCTAGCAATTGATTTTGAGAATTAACATCTCTGAAAATCCCTGCTAAATTAGCATACAATACATCATTTGTTTTAGCCAATTACAGGCACCTACTGTATAACCTACTGTATAACATTGTTTCGATCTGTGATATCATGGTATGTTTACTCAGTTTTTTCCAAGGAGGAGCCCAGATTTCTGCACTGTGCTTCTGCTGGCTTGAAGGTTAGTATATGGTTAAAAATGTACCTGAATGCAGTGTTTCTATTGGTAGGTATCAGGTACCTATCAGCCCTATTAAATTAGCTCAATGTGTAAAACGTAATATAGCCCGCAAAACTTACAACGATTACATTGGCTGTGTTAATACATACAGTATAATGGAACTCGCATGGACTAGAATATCATATTTACGGCTTTATCAATATTGCATTATTTCTGGAATGTGGATCTCATTGCAACTCGTAATTGAAGCCTCTAAGGCTTTGAAATGCAACCTCCATTTTTCAGTGACGCAATGATGACTATCTTGATTGCCATTGGCTCCATATGAACCAATAACTATGGGTTTGACTAAGTGATCTTGTTCACGGCCGCGCATTCTAACGTTCGAAAAAAGGTACGCGTTTGTCTCTCAAGCCCGTAACTCGAAAGCATGTTCTAATTTAATAGCTATGTATCGAAGCCGAATTTCAAGCCCGCAGCCCTTGCAGGTCTCACGTTGCACTAACGGGCTTTTAATTTAATAGGGCTGCATGTAAGCAACTCTGGGGGTGTGGAAAACATTTTGTTTTTGTATAGAATGACTTTAAAAACCTTTCACATTTTCGTATACCTTTAATACATTCAAGCACATTAAAATCTTCAATATTCAATTAAAAAGTCAGAAATGTATGAAGGCACTTTCTGGTGTCTCAAGAATTGTGTTAATCTAATGAAAGATGGGAGATTTTAACTACCAGGAAATACACTGTAAGAATGAGACCAGCTAAGAAGATCAAAATTTTGAGTACACTTATCTGAAGCTTTACAAAAAACAACTGGAAAGGAGGCAATCTTAAATCTAGTAATAATGAACAATTCTGATATTAAGAAAGCACCAGGTCCTGCTGGAATACAGTCAAGGTTACTGAAAGAACCGGATTCTGTAATAGTCAAACTATTATATCCACAGGTTCAGTGTGAAACAACTGGATAAACAGATGTGATACTTAACGGCTGAGATTGCAGTGTTGCTTGTGGTGCATTTCACCAGGGCCCACGCTTCTATGGGGGGCCCAGCGCTGCCTCCCGACTAGCTGTCTCTCTGTCCTAAATCAGGAGTCTCCCCTGAATACTTCCAGGCCACTCCCCTTGCTGTTTCAGGGCCTCTGATTGGCTGAACAAATACAAATATATACAAATATAAATATTATATATATATAAATATATATATATATATATATATATATATATATATATGTATACATATATATATATATATATATATATATATATATACATATACATACATACATATATATGTATGTACAGAATGATATACACATGTACATATGCATTATATATATATATATATATATATATATATATATATTTCTTAACTTTTAATTATCTTAAAGTTAATACAATTAGAAAGAAATACAAATTTTCATGAGAATAATTATTTTTGTATTATCAAGTCAAGTCAAGGAGTAATAAATAAAACATTAAAAAAATAGAAGTGCAATAAATATTGATGATTGTTTGTAATAACCCTTTGCAAAACGGGTAAAGGGAGGAATAAACAGAATAACTACAAGAAAGAGAAAGAAAAAAAAAGGTATAGGGAAGATGATAGGAAATAAAATATAAATATAGAGAGAAGAAGAAAAAAAATAGGAATAGTAGGGAGTTGCATTTATTAGTTTTCTTATTTTCATTAGATTGTAAAGGAAAGAAGATCTTACCTCTTTTTATTAAGTTATTGTGTCTCGTCTAGGTCCCAGACCCCCTCCAGGTATTTCCATATGAGCTGGAGTTTCAAGTTAAGGGATTTGTGGTCATTCCAGGGAAATGCTCTCTTGGGAGGTCCCAAACTTGTAGAAATGTGATAACTAATCTGCTAGAATATGTGTATGTCTTTCTTGAATCATGATATAATTTAATTTCTGTTTGACTAATTGTAAGTTAAGAGTGTTTGTTTTCCATATTTTGGCTATGTGGTTTTTGCCCGCTATAAGTATAAACTGTAGTAGTTTGTTATGTTGGGTGGTAAAACATGTGGGGAAATTCTTACAGCCTTATTAAATTGTGATTCAGTAAATTTAAAAGGGCTCTATTTAAGCACACAGCATATTTTATTTACAGAAGTTTTTAGTTAGTGAAGACCTTGCTTTTGAATAGAAGTTCACTGAATAAAAACTTCTGTAAAAAAAATATGCTGTGTGCTTAAATAGAGCCCTTTTAAATTTACCGAATCGCAATTTAATAAGGCTGCTAGTAAGCAAGTTTCTATATTTGGGTCTAATTGAATTGAGAATAAATTTGAAGCAAAATGCATGAAGTCCCGCCAGAGATTTTGGGCATTTGCGCATTCCATTTTAAATGATGCTACAGTGTAATATAGGCTCTATGTAGCACTTTGGTCTCCAATAAGCTATAATTTAGGAACCCTTTCGATAGGTTGTTCCATGATTCCTTCCATTTATCTAAATCCCAATTTAGGGAAAGATCAGTTTCCCAGTCAGTAATATATTTGTCTTTTAATTCTTCCTTGGGTGTGTTGAAAGTGTCATAAAGTAGGCCAAGTATTCCTCTTGTGAGAGGGACTCCTTTGCAAATATTAGTGAACTAGGTCATCTTTGGCTCGCCTAATTCTTTTATTAAAAATGTAATTCAGTGTCTCAATCTACAGAAGATAAAATGTTCTTATAGGGGTAAATTGTAGGTGTCTTATATTTGTTCATATGAAATTATCCTATCGTCTGAGAGCCATCAGATTACATCAAGATTTTTAGATTTCCACCAGTTCTTAGATTTGCTGCTAAATTCTACAGGGAATATGGGATGTGGGAACAGTGGTGTTAAAGGTGAAATTTTCTGGAGTAATTTATATCTTGAATGGACCCATGAGCAATATGTGAGGGAGAGCTTAATTATTGGTTTCTTTAGAAGAGAGAGAGGGTTTGTTATTGTTATAATAACAGTTAAATTAATAAATTACAATAGTATTATTCATAATCATATTAATTATTATTATAATAATTATTCTAATCTCATCCTATGAGATTCTTGCCTTCCACGGATAAACACAACTTTATATATATATATTCACGAGGCGTTACAGATTTATGGTTACAAACTGTGCATTTATTAGAACACAATAATTAATACAAATACATTAATAGTACATGATAATACGATGGAAACAACATCTCTTAACTTAGCAGAAAGGCATTCTAGAGCTACCAATTATGTCCATGTGTGTGTATGAGAGTATGATACTTTACCAGGCCTTCACAGTGTAGTGAAGAGAGGAAGAGTCCAAGAGCTGAAGAATGCAAGAGGGAGAAACAACTTGGAACCCTACTTATATACATATATATATATATTAATCCCACCCCCATACTCATGTCCTTTACTTCTTACTGGTCAGTTAGGTCACATGTCCTTCACAAAGTCCCCTCACTGGTCATCTGTCCACACATATTCTGTATTTTACTGGTCTATTATGGGTATATTTTCTAATTATCTATGATAAAGGGAAACTCCTTATGGAGTTTCCAGCCACATGGAAAACTAGAGATATCCGGTTCCCAAAGTTACAAACACCCACGCGTTCAGGAATACCATATATGGTCTACTGCTAATTCTCTAAATTAGACTCTACTTAGTCAAGGCTATCCCCATCATGTGGTTGTATAACAGAATGTACCTATATGCGGCAACTCAGGTATATATTAGAGCTGATAATTCTGTAATCCATAATTCTTGATGCCAGGCCGGTATTACAGTTATCCAAGCTATTTTATCCCAGGTATGGGGGCGCATTATGTAATTTTCAATAGATACTCAGGCAGGTTGATGAAAGATAGAATGGGTAATTGGGAGAAAAGCCAATTGAGCTGCCTTATAATTAAATTTAAGGTTTGGGCAAAATAGCCCTTCCCACCTTCTGTGTTTAAACATAATTGACCTGGCTATCTTTGGGGGTTTATTTAGCCAAATTAATTTAAAAATCTGCTTTTGGAGTTTCATTAAATTTTTAGATGCTACTGAGATAGGCAGAGTGCGGAAAAGGTATAGAAGTCTGGGCATAAGATTGATTTTAATTGCGTTGATTCGGCCTAGCCAGAAAATATGCAATCTAGACGAAGTAGCTAGGTCTTTTCTAAAAATGTTAAATATTGATTGGTAATTCGCTTTATAGAGATCTTCCAATTCCAGGGCAATCTTTATCCCCAGATATTTGATTTGGCTCTTCTGGGCTTCTTCTCACTATCTCCCTGGCTCAAGGCTGCTAAGAACATCACCTCTAACTCAGACTCTTCTGGGCTTCTTCTCACTATCTCCCTGGCTCAAGGCTGCTAAGAACATCACCTCTAACTCAGACTCTTCTGGGCTTCTTCTCACTATCTCCCTGGCTCAAGGCTGCTAAGAACATCCCCTCTATCTCAGACTCTTCTGGGCTTCTTCTCACTATCTCCCTGGCTCAAGGCTGCTAAGAACATCACCTCTAACTCAGACTCTTCTGGGCTTCTTCTCACTATCTCCCTGGCTCAAGGCTGCTAAGAACATCACCTCTAACTCAGACTCTTCTGGGCTTCTTCTCACTTTCTCCCTGGCTCTTGGCTGCTAAGAACATCACCTCTAACTCATATAATTCTGGTCTCATTCTCACTCTCTCCCTGGCTGCTAAGAACATCACCTCTAACTCAGACTCTTCTGGGCTTCTTCTCACTTTCTCCCTGGCTCTTGGCTGCTAAGAACATCACCTCTAACTCATATAATTCTGGTCTCATTCTCACTCTCTCCCTGGCTGCTAAGAACATCACCTCTAACTCAGACTCTTCTGGGCTTCTTCTCACTTTCTCCCTGGCTCTTGGCTGCTAAGAACATCACCTCTAACTCATATAATTCTGGTCTCATTCTCACTCTCTCCCTGGCTGCTAAGAACATCACCTCTAACTCAGACTCTTCTGGGCTTCTTCTCACTTTCTCCCTGGCTCTTGGCTGCTAAGAACATCACCTCTAACTCATATAATTCTGGTCTCATTCTCACTCTCTCCCTGGCTGCTAAGAACATCACCTCTAACTCAGACTCTTCTGGGCTTCTTCTCACTTTCTCCCTGGCTCTTGGCTGCTAAGAACATCACCTCTAACTCATATAATTCTGGTCTCATTCTCACTCTCTCCCTGGCTGCTAAGAACATCACCTCTAACTCAGACTCTTCTGGGCTTCTTTTCACTTTCTCCCTGGCTCTTGGCTGCTAAGAACATCACCTCTAACTCATATAATTCTGGTCTCATTCTCACTCTCTCCCTGGCTGCTAAGAACATCACCTCTAACTCAGACTCTTCTGGGCTTCTTCTCACTTTCTCCCTGGCTCTTGGCTGCTAAGAACATCACCTCTAACTCATATAATTCTGGTCTCATTCTCACTCTCTCCCTGGCTGCTAAGAACATCACCTCTAACTCAGACTCTTCTGGGCTTCTTCTCACTTTCTCCCTGGCTCTTAGCTGCTAAGAACATCACCTCTAACTCATATAATTCTGGTCTCATTCTCACTCTCTCCCTGGCTGCTAAGAACATCACCTCTAACTCAGACTCTTCTGGGCTTCTTCTCACTTTCTCCCTGGCTCTTGGCTGCTAAGAACATCACCTCTAACTCATATAATTCTGGTCTCATTCTCACTCTCTCCCTGGCTGCTAAGAACATCACCTCTAACTCAGACTCTTCTGGGCTTCTTCTCACTTTCTCCCTGGCTCTTGGCTGCTAAGAACATCACCTCTAACTCATATAATTCTGGTCTCATTCTCACTCTCTCCCTGGCTGCTAAGAACATCACCTCTAACTCAGACTCTTCTGGGCTTCTTCTCACTTTCTCCCTGGCTCTTGGCTGCTAAGAACATCACCTCTAACTCATATAATTCTGGTCTCATTCTCACTCTCTCCCTGGCTGCTAAGAACATCACCTCTAACTCAGACTCTTCTGGGCTTCTTCTCACTTTCTCCCTGGCTCTTGGCTGCTAAGAACATCACCTCTAACTCATATAATTCTGGTCTCATTCTCACTCTCTCCCTGGCTGCTAAGAACATCACCTCTAACTCAGACTCTTCTGGGCTTCTTCTCACTTTCTCCCTGGCTCTTGGCTGCTAAGAACATCACCTCTAACTCATATAATTCTGGTCTCATTCTCACTCTCTCCCTGGCTGCTAAGAACATCACCTCTAACTCAGACTCTTCTGGGCTTCTTCTCACTTTCTCCCTGGCTCTTGGCTGCTAAGAACATCACCTCTAACTCATATAATTCTGGTCTCATTCTCACTCTCTCCCTGGCTGCTAAGAACATCACCTCTAACTCAGACTCTTCTGGGCTTCTTCTCACTTTCTCCCTGGCTCTTGGCTGCTAAGAACATCACCTCTAACTCATATAATTCTGGTCTCATTCTCACTCTCTCCCTGGCTGCTAAGAACATCACCTCTAACTCAGACTCTTCTGGGCTTCTTCTCACTTTCTCCCTGGCTCTTGGCTGCTAAGAACATCACCTCTAACTCATATAATTCTGGTCTCATTCTCACTCTCTCCCTGGCTGCTAAGAACATCACCTCTAACTCAGACTCTTCTGGGCTTCTTCTCACTTTCTCCCTGGCTCTTGGCTGCTAAGAACATCACCTCTAACTCATATAATTCTGGTCTCATTCTCACTCTCTCCCTGGCTGCTAAGAACATCACCTCTAACTCAGACTCTTCTGGGCTTCTTCTCACTTTCTCCCTGGCTCTTGGCTGCTAAGAACATCACCTCTAACTCATATAATTCTGGTCTCATTCTCACTCTCTCCCTGGCTGCTAAGAACATCACCTCTAACTCAGACTCTTCTGGGCTTCTTCTCACTTTCTCCCTGGCTCTTGGCTGCTAAGAACATCACCTCTAACTCATATAATTCTGGTCTCATTCTCACTCTCTCCCTGGCTGCTAAGAACATCACCTCTAACTCATATAATTCTGGTCTCATTCTCACTTTCTCCCTGGCTCCTGAGAACATCACCTCTAACTCAGATAATTCTGGTCTCATTCTCACTCTCTCCCTGGCTGCTAAGAACATCACCTCTAACTCAGGTATCTGGACTTCTGAGGATTTTCTACCATTGTTCCTGGATATTTATCAATTTTGTGATTAATATCTGTTTATTATATCTGCTGACATAGCCATTTTATTTTTTATTATCTAGATATAATTGTATTTCCTCTGTACCATCCCCCATCATTTGCATTGATTGCTAGCCATGTGTTTTGGCCAGCAAAACTATACCCCATCTTAAATTTATCTCCATTTGCTTTCAGACTCTTCTGGGCTTCTTCTCACTTTCTCCCTGGCTCTTGGCTGCTAAGAACATCACCTCTAACTCATATAATTCTGGTCTCATTCTCACTCTCTCCCTGGCTGCTAAGAACATCACCTCTAACTCAGGTATCTGGACTTCTGAGGATTTTCTACCATTGTTCCTGGATATTTATCAATTTTGTGATTAATATCTGTTTATTATATCTGCTGACATAGCCATTTTATTTTTTATTATCTAGATATAATTGTATTTCCTCTGTACCATCCCCCATCATTTGCATTGATTGCTAGCCATGTGTTTTGGCCAGCAAAACTATACCCCATCTTAAATTTATCTCCATTTGCTTTCAGACTCTTCTGGGCTTCTTCTCACTTTCTCCCTGGCTCTTGGCTGCTAAGAACATCACCTCTAACTCATATAATTCTGGTCTCATTCTCACTCTCTCCCTGGCTGCTAAGAACATCACCTCTAACTCAGACTCTTCTGGGCTTCTTCTCACTTTCTCCCTGGCTCTTGGCTGCTAAGAACATCACCTCTAACTCATATAATTCTGGTCTCATTCTCACTCTCTCCCTGGCTGCTAAGAACATCACCTCTAACTCAGACTCTTCTGGGCTTCTTTTCACTTTCTCCCTGGCTCTTGGCTGCTAAGAACATCACCTCTAACTCATATAATTCTGGTCTCATTCTCACTCTCTCCCTGGCTGCTAAGAACATCACCTCTAACTCAGACTCTTCTGGGCTTCTTCTCACTTTCTCCCTGGCTCTTGGCTGCTAAGAACATCACCTCTAACTCATATAATTCTGGTCTCATTCTCACTCTCTCCCTGGCTGCTAAGAACATCACCTCTAACTCAGACTCTTCTGGGCTTCTTCTCACTTTCTCCCTGGCTCTTAGCTGCTAAGAACATCACCTCTAACTCATATAATTCTGGTCTCATTCTCACTCTCTCCCTGGCTGCTAAGAACATCACCTCTAACTCAGACTCTTCTGGGCTTCTTCTCACTTTCTCCCTGGCTCTTGGCTGCTAAGAACATCACCTCTAACTCATATAATTCTGGTCTCATTCTCACTCTCTCCCTGGCTGCTAAGAACATCACCTCTAACTCAGACTCTTCTGGGCTTCTTCTCACTTTCTCCCTGGCTCTTGGCTGCTAAGAACATCACCTCTAACTCATATAATTCTGGTCTCATTCTCACTCTCTCCCTGGCTGCTAAGAACATCACCTCTAACTCAGACTCTTCTGGGCTTCTTCTCACTTTCTCCCTGGCTCTTGGCTGCTAAGAACATCACCTCTAACTCATATAATTCTGGTCTCATTCTCACTCTCTCCCTGGCTGCTAAGAACATCACCTCTAACTCAGACTCTTCTGGGCTTCTTCTCACTTTCTCCCTGGCTCTTGGCTGCTAAGAACATCACCTCTAACTCATATAATTCTGGTCTCATTCTCACTCTCTCCCTGGCTGCTAAGAACATCACCTCTAACTCAGACTCTTCTGGGCTTCTTCTCACTTTCTCCCTGGCTCTTGGCTGCTAAGAACATCACCTCTAACTCATATAATTCTGGTCTCATTCTCACTCTCTCCCTGGCTGCTAAGAACATCACCTCTAACTCAGACTCTTCTGGGCTTCTTCTCACTTTCTCCCTGGCTCTTGGCTGCTAAGAACATCACCTCTAACTCATATAATTCTGGTCTCATTCTCACTCTCTCCCTGGCTGCTAAGAACATCACCTCTAACTCAGACTCTTCTGGGCTTCTTCTCACTTTCTCCCTGGCTCTTGGCTGCTAAGAACATCACCTCTAACTCATATAATTCTGGTCTCATTCTCACTCTCTCCCTGGCTGCTAAGAACATCACCTCTAACTCAGACTCTTCTGGGCTTCTTCTCACTTTCTCCCTGGCTCTTGGCTGCTAAGAACATCACCTCTAACTCATATAATTCTGGTCTCATTCTCACTCTCTCCCTGGCTGCTAAGAACATCACCTCTAACTCAGACTCTTCTGGGCTTCTTCTCACTTTCTCCCTGGCTCTTGGCTGCTAAGAACATCACCTCTAACTCATATAATTCTGGTCTCATTCTCACTCTCTCCCTGGCTGCTAAGAACATCACCTCTAACTCAGACTCTTCTGGGCTTCTTCTCACTTTCTCCCTGGCTCTTGGCTGCTAAGAACATCACCTCTAACTCATATAATTCTGGTCTCATTCTCACTCTCTCCCTGGCTGCTAAGAACATCACCTCTAACTCATATAATTCTGGTCTCATTCTCACTCTCTCCCTGGCTGCTAAGAACATCACCTCTAACTCATATAATTCTGGTCTCATTCTCACTCTCTCCCTGGCTGCTAAGAACATCACCTCTAACTCAGGTATCTGGACTTCTGAGCATTCTCTACCATTGTTCCTGATATTTATCAATTTTGTGATTAATATCTGTTTATTATATCTGCTGACATAGCCATTTTATTTTTTATTATCTAGATATAATTGTATTTCCTCTGTACCATCCCCCATCATTTGCATTGATTGCTAGCCATGTGTTTTGGCCAGCAAAACTATACCCCATCTTAAATTTATCTCCATTTGCTTTCAGACTCTTCTGGGCTTCTTCTCACTTTCTCCCTGGCTCTTGGCTGCTAAGAACATCACCTCTAACTCATATAATTCTGGTCTCATTCTCACTCTCTCCCTGGCTGCTAAGAACATCACCTCTAACTCAGGTATCTGGACTTCTGAGGATTTTCTACCATTGTTCCTGGATATTTATCAATTTTGTGATTAATATCTGTTTATTATATCTGCTGACATAGCCATTTTATTTTTTATTATCTAGATATAATTGTATTTCCTCTGTACCATCCCCCATCATTTGCATTGATTGCTAGCCATGTGTTTTGGCCAGCAAAACTATACCCCATCTTAAATTTATCTCCATTTGCTTTCAGACTCTTCTGGGCTTCTTCTCACTTTCTCCCTGGCTCTTGGCTGCTAAGAACATCACCTCTAACTCATATAATTCTGGTCTCATTCTCACTCTCTCCCTGGCTGCTAAGAACATCACCTCTAACTCAGGTATCTGGACTTCTGAGGATTTTCTACCATTGTTCCTGGATATTTATCAATTTTGTGATTAATATCTGTTTATTATATCTGCTGACATAGCCATTTTATTTTTTATTATCTAGATATAATTGTATTTCCTCTGTACCATCCCCCATCATTTGCATTGATTGCTAGCCATGTGTTTTGGCCAGCAAAACTATACCCCATCTTAAATTTATCTCCATTTGCTTTCAGACTCTTCTGGGCTTCTTCTCACTTTCTCCCTGGCTCTTGGCTGCTAAGAACATCACCTCTAACTCATATAATTCTGGTCTCATTCTCACTCTCTCCCTGGCTGCTAAGAACATCACCTCTAACTCAGGTATCTGGACTTCTGAGGATTTTCTACCATTGTTCCTGGATATTTATCAATTTTGTGATTAATATCTGTTTATTATATCTGCTGACATAGCCATTTTATTTTTTATTATCTAGATATAATTGTATTTCCTCTGTACCATCCCCCATCATTTGCATTGATTGCTAGCCATGTGTTTTGGCCAGCAAAACTATACCCCATCTTAAATTTATCTCCATTTGCTTTCAGACTCTTCTGGGCTTCTTCTCACTTTCTCCCTGGCTCTTGGCTGCTAAGAACATCACCTCTAACTCATATAATTCTGGTCTCATTCTCACTCTCTCCCTGGCTGCTAAGAACATCACCTCTAACTCAGACTCTTCTGGGCTTCTTCTCACTTTCTCCCTGGCTCTTGGCTGCTAAGAACATCACCTCTAACTCATATAATTCTGGTCTCATTCTCACTCTCTCCCTGGCTGCTAAGAACATCACCTCTAACTCAGACTCTTCTGGGCTTCTTCTCACTTTCTCCCTGGCTCTTGGCTGCTAAGAACATCACCTCTAACTCATATAATTCTGGTCTCATTCTCACTCTCTCCCTGGCTGCTAAGAACATCACCTCTAACTCAGACTCTTCTGGGCTTCTTCTCACTTTCTCCCTGGCTCTTGGCTGCTAAGAACATCACCTCTAACTCATATAATTCTGGTCTCATTCTCACTCTCTCCCTGGCTGCTAAGAACATCACCTCTAACTCAGACTATTCTGGGCTTCTTCTCACTTTCTCCCTGGCTCTTGGCTGCTAAGAACATCACCTCTAACTCATATAATTCTGGTCTCATTCTCACTCTCTCCCTGGCTGCTAAGAACATCACCTCTAACTCAGACTCTTCTGGGCTTCTTCTCACTTTCTCCCTGGCTCTTGGCTGCTAAGAACATCACCTCTAACTCATATAATTCTGGTCTCATTCTCACTCTCTCCCTGGCTGCTAAGAACATCACCTCTAACTCAGACTCTTCTGGGCTTCTTCTCACTTTCTCCCTGGCTCTTGGCTGCTAAGAACATCACCTCTAACTCATATAATTCTGGTCTCATTCTCACTCTCTCCCTGGCTGCTAAGAACATCACCTCTAACTCAGACTCTTCTGGGCTTCTTCTCACTTTCTCCCTGGCTCTTGGCTGCTAAGAACATCACCTCTAACTCATATAATTCTGGTCTCATTCTCACTCTCTCCCTGGCTGCTAAGAACATCACCTCTAACTCAGGTATCTGGACTTCTGAGGATTTTCTACCATTGTTCCTGGATATTTATCAATTTTGTGATTAATATCTGTTTATTATATCTGCTGACATAGCCATTTTATTTTTTATTATCTAGATATAATTGTATTTCCTCTGTACCATCCCCCATCATTTGCATTGATTGCTAGCCATGTGTTTTGGCCAGCAAAACTATACCCCATCTTAAATTTATCTCCATTTGCTTTCAGACTCTTCTGGGCTTCTTCTCACTTTCTCCCTGGCTCTTGGCTGCTAAGAACATCACCTCTAACTCATATAATTCTGGTCTCATTCTCACTCTCTCCCTGGCTGCTAAGAACATCACCTCTAACTCAGGTATCTGGACTTCTGAGGATTTTCTACCATTGTTCCTGGATATTTATCAATTTTGTGATTAATATCTGTTTATTATATCTGCTGACATAGCCATTTTATTTTTTATTATCTAGATATAATTGTATTTCCTCTGTACCATCCCCCATCATTTGCATTGATTGCTAGCCATGTGTTTTGGCCAGCAAAACTATACCCCATCTTAAATTTATCTCCATTTGCTTTCAGACTCTTCTGGGCTTCTTCTCACTTTCTCCCTGGCTCTTGGCTGCTAAGAACATCACCTCTAACTCATATAATTCTGGTCTCATTCTCACTCTCTCCCTGGCTGCTAAGAACATCACCTCTAACTCAGGTATCTGGACTTCTGAGGATTTTCTACCATTGTTCCTGGATATTTATCAATTTTGTGATTAATATCTGTTTATTATATCTGCTGACATAGCCATTTTATTTTTTATTATCTAGATATAATTGTATTTCCTCTGTACCATCCCCCATCATTTGCATTGATTGCTAGCCATGTGTTTTGGCCAGCAAAACTATACCCCATCTTAAATTTATCTCCATTTGCTTTCAGACTCTTCTGGGCTTCTTCTCACTTTCTCCCTGGCTCTTGGCTGCTAAGAACATCACCTCTAACTCATATAATTCTGGTCTCATTCTCACTCTCTCCCTGGCTGCTAAGAACATCACCTCTAACTCAGGTATCTGGACTTCTGAGGATTTTCTACCATTGTTCCTGGATATTTATCAATTTTGTGATTAATATCTGTTTATTATATCTGCTGACATAGCCATTTTATTTTTTATTATCTAGATATAATTGTATTTCCTCTGTACCATCCCCCATCATTTGCATTGATTGCTAGCCATGTGTTTTGGCCAGCAAAACTATACCCCATCTTAAATTTATCTCCATTTGCTTTCAGACTCTTCTGGGCTTCTTCTCACTTTCTCCCTGGCTCTTGGCTGCTAAGAACATCACCTCTAACTCATATAATTCTGGTCTCATTCTCACTCTCTCCCTGGCTGCTAAGAACATCACCTCTAACTCAGGTATCTGGACTTCTGAGGATTTTCTACCATTGTTCCTGGATATTTATCAATTTTGTGATTAATATCTGTTTATTATATCTGCTGACATAGCCATTTTATTTTTTATTATCTAGATATAATTGTATTTCCTCTGTACCATCCCCCATCATTTGCATTGATTGCTAGCCATGTGTTTTGGCCAGCAAAACTATACCCCATCTTAAATTTATCTCCATTTGCTTTCAGACTCTTCTGGGCTTCTTCTCACTTTCTCCCTGGCTCGTGGCTGCTAAGAACATCACCTCTAACTCATATAATTCTGGTCTCATTCTCACTCTCTCCCTGGCTGCTAAGAACATCACCTCTAACTCAGGTATCTGGACTTCTGAGGATTTTCTACCATTGTTCCTGGATATTTATCAATTTTGTGATTAATATCTGTTTATTATATCTGCTGACATAGCCATTTTATTTTGTATTATCTAGATATAATTGTATTTCCTCTGTACCATCCCCCATCATTTGCATTGATTGCTAGCCATGTGTTTTGGCCAGCAAAACTATACCCCATCTTAAATTTATCTCCATTTGCTTTCAGACTCTTCTGGGCTTCTTCTCACTTTCTCCCTGGCTCTTGGCTGCTAAGAACATCACCTCTAACTCATATAATTCTGGTCTCATTCTCACTCTCTCCCTGGCTGCTAAGAACATCACCTCTAACTCAGGTATCTGGACTTCTGAGGATTTTCTACCATTGTTCCTGGATATTTATCAATTTTGTGATTAATATCTGTTTATTATATCTGCTGACATAGCCATTTTATTTTTTATTATCTAGATATAATTGTATTTCCTCTGTACCATCCCCCATCATTTGCATTGATTGCTAGCCATGTGTTTTGGCCAGCAAAACTATACCCCATCTTAAATTTATCTCCATTTGCTTTCAGACTCTTCTGGGCTTCTTCTCACTTTCTCCCTGGCTCTTGGCTGCTAAGAACATCACCTCTAACTCATATAATTCTGGTCTCATTCTCACTCTCTCCCTGGCTGCTAAGAACATCACCTCTAACTCAGGTATCTGGACTTCTGAGGATTTTCTACCATTGTTCCTGGATATTTATCAATTTTGTGATTAATATCTGTTTATTATATCTGCTGACATAGCCATTTTATTTTTTATTATCTAGATATAATTGTATTTCCTCTGTACCATCCCCCATCATTTGCATTGATTGCTAGCCATGTGTTTTGGCCAGCAAAACTATACCCCATCTTAAATTTATCTCCATTTGCTTTCAGACTCTTCTGGGCTTCTTCTCACTTTCTCCCTGGCTCTTGGCTGCTAAGAACATCACCTCTAACTCATATAATTCTGGTCTCATTCTCACTCTCACTCTCTCCCTGGCTCAATCCCCTCCCTCCCTGCCCCTCACCCAGCCCACCCTGTGTTAGCTTTAATTTATTGAGTCACACTAATCTTCTACACCTGACCAATTAGCAGCTTCTGCTACCCTTTCCTATTAACCCTTTACAGAATGTTTCCTCTTGCCTGCTTCTTCCTCATATCCTCCTGCCTTTTCCTCAGACTCTTCTTAACTTCTGCAACTTTTGTCTCCAACACAACCATCTCAGCTCTCATGTCCTCCTCTCCTCTTTTACCCTCCCATGAACTACTTCTACTTAAGATGTGGTTAAACTATGTGTCTCCTGACATTTCCATCTGCAGGTTACATTATCTGACCACTAGGGGCAGATACCATATTACATAATAGTGCCAATCACTTATATCACATATTTTCCCTCTCTAACGAATGGATAACCTAACCTCTTTACTTTCACAATTTCCTTCCTATGTACCTCTCACTTCCTTCCTAACCTTGCTTTTCCTTATCTACCCTTCCCAGGTCTCTGTCTCTTCCATTACCTTTAGATTGTAAGTGGCGAGTGTCTAATCCTGTGGGGTGCTTTGGGAAAAAGCACTTTTACAAGATTTGAAGCTCAAAACAGGGCCATCCATGCTTTTGTCAATAATGTATGTTGTATATTTCCTTGTTCTCCTCCCCTGTACAGCGCTACGGAATATGTTGGCGCGATACAAATAAATGATAATAATAATTTGGGATATAGGCCAAGAAAAATTCTAATGTGATATAGCGTGACAACAACTAGCAGTATAACAACTATATATGGGATCATGGAGATTCTGATATTCTGTATTTTACTGGTCTATTATGGGTCTATTTTCTAATTCTCTATGATAAAGGGAAACTCCTTATGGAGTTTGATGGCAGCCTCTGCTCTTTTAAAGCTTTGGCTAGTTGCATAAAGAGGTGAGTATTATTTGTGTATGAATTTAGAAATTTTATTATGAACAAAATGTGTTTCCTGAAGGAAGAGCCCTAGGTGGTGGTATTGGTACTTTAAGAATGCTTTGAACCTTTTAAAAGGAGTATTAAACCACTTCACATTGTGAGTTATAAAATGATATTGTGTATTGCTTATCAAATGTGTGTGAATTATTGTTGTAGATCAAACCTGACGCAGGGAGGTAAAAATATGGGGTCCTCGGGAGCGTGGGCTAGGATGCCATCTTGAAATATATGAATTGCCAGATCAGAAGGAGATCACTACTAAGAAAATAAAAAAATAGGGAGACATTAACAGTTTTTTCGTAAGTACAAAAGTTTCTCATAGTCAACTAAGTTTGCATCAAAGTGCCTAGGGTGCAGATGTAGCTCTAATGTCTCTCAAAAATTTCATAAAAGGATAAAGGTACTAAACATTGGGGGTGTGGAAGGTATTGAAGTTTCTGTTGTCTGTCAACCTTCAATATACTTTAGACCCTTATCACTGTTTATATAAACCATTAAAACAGGTAAATATGAATATTTATAGCAAAAATATAATATTGTTATAAACATGGAAAATATAAGAACACCACAATTTTTAAGTAGTAAATGTACTCATGAACATGAGGTCATAGAAACTTACTCAATGTGGATTTTTCTCAAGAAGTTACATTCAAAACCAAGAACATTAGATAGCATAAGATAGTCTGTATTAACAAGAAGCTATTTGGCTTGTCAAACTGTTCATGAGGTTATTATGAACATTGATTCTCAGGTATTTTCAGGTTGTATAGATATAGTGGAGTCTTTGATCTTACCATTGTCTGGTGGGTCTAGGGCTCTGAATGAAGTCTTGGTCGGTATCCGGAGCTTTTTCAGAACTTAAATGTAAATGCCGTAGATAATGATAAAATTCCTGAGGCTTCTTCCTGAGTGCCTTTAACTTGGAACAGAAGAATGAATGGAAATCCCCAAAGATAAAGGATTTTTTGTTTCTGAAGTATATATAATGCAGGCTTCATCTGCCGACATTTGGCCAGAGTGGTCGGTGAAAGATCCGCATAAATTTGTAGAGGAGAGTTATCTGGGCCTATGAAATAATCAAGTGTTTAATTTTTTGCCTGAGAAGACGTACTATTACATCTTTTGGTATATCGGGTGTAGAGGTTGACATATAGTCAACACATTTGTAATGATGACACAGCCACACATAACAACAGGACATATAACATCTAAGGATCGTATTCATGTATAATACAATGTAATATATGTGACACAGGCTGTTACATTGTAGAAACCGGACAAAAAATGCATGAATGGATGAATTTACACAGGCATTAAATAAGAAAACATAATCAAGACAGTTATTGCAGCCCAGTGGGACACCATTTTAGCCAGAATGATCACTCCATCCAAAACTTAAAAGTCAAAATACTCAGAGGAAAATTTAAAAACATCCAAGAGAGAAAAGCATTTGAAATAAAGATGATGACATTCTTTAACACTAAAAATACAAGACTTAATATGGACTTGGGTTTTCGAACACAATATCAGAATTTCATGTGATTTGTTCTTATTACACCATAACAGGCTTAGCACTCTTAGTGAGATGTTTGTTCAACAGGAAAGATATCACTGTAGACTACAGTGCTCTGTTTTTTCATGTATATATTGATGTATATGTGTATATAGTACGTGAATATATGGATTTCGCTACAGAACAGGTAAACTTTCTAGACACTACTATATCCATCAACAATGGCAGTCTCCACTCATCTCTATATAGGAATCTCCCAGACAGATGTAGTTACCTACACAGCTCCAGTTTTCATCCCTCCCACATAAAACAAGCCATTATCTATAGTCAAGCTTGTGGGTAGAGTTAAATAGCAGAGCAGCAGATTCCAAAATAATATTAGTAGGAGTATGCTATAAACCCCCAAATATCTGGCCCAGGTTATACAAGAGCCTACTAGAAATTAGGCTATCTTGGATTTAGTTATCCCAAATAATATCAATATAGTATCAAATGTTGAAATAGGGCAACCTTTGGCAAACAGTGATCACATTTGAGATTGATTTGAAAAAACAAAATTTTAAGGGGCCAACAAAAAATCATAATTTTAAAAAGGCAGATTTTTTTATTTTTTAATCTTTTATTAGAAGGTCTACAAGAATAAAACATTTAGAAAAATGTTATTTTGTAAGTTAAGTTATGAAAGGATTCACAGAATAGAATTTTCCAGTCGTAAACTGACTAGGCCTTCTGTTATTACATTTTTAAGTTTAATGAATCATAGTTAACATTTCAAAAGGGCAGATGTTAACGGTCTAAGGGCAGCAATACAAAGTATAGACTGGGACAAAGAACTGGCAGGTAAAAATACTAAACATAAATGGACAATATTTAAATCCTTACTAAATATACATACTTATCACCATATACCAAGTGGGAATAAAAGTAAAAGGAGTAAATCACATCCAGTGTGGCTTAACAATGATTTAAAGATCAAGATACGGAGTAAAAAACAGGCATTTTAATTATACAAACAAGAGGGGACAGAGACTGCTTTACAGGAATACAAGGAAATCAACAAGGCTTGCAAAAGCGCGATTAGACTGGCTAAAGTAGAAAATGAAAAATTAATTGCAAAAGAGAGTAAGACTAACCCTAAAATATTTTTTAAGTATATTAATGGGAAGAAGGCGAGGGAGGAAGCTATAGGAGAGGTACCAATGGTTGGGACACCACAACATAATGGGGCTACACTACCTTCACCAAATAACTGGTTAACGCAGGAAGAAATCCAAAAGAGGTTGGAAAAAATAAATGTTAATAAAGCCCCGGGTCCTGATGGAACACATCCAAGGGTACTGAGGGAACTGAGTTCTGTAATAGCCAAACCATTATATTTAATTTTTCAAGATTCACTCAATGCACGGTCTCTACCAGATGACTGGAGAAAAGCAGACGTGATACCTATATTTAAAAAGGGAGCAAGAGTAAATCCGGGGAATTATAGACCAGTGAGTCTCACTTCTGTAGGGGGAAAGCTTTTTGAAGGTTTAATAAGGGATAGTATGCAAGAAAAAATATGTCTATTTGAACAGGATTTTAAGTAGGAGTCAACACGGTTTTATGAGGGATACGTTATGTCAAACAAATCTAATTAGTTTCTATGAGGAGGTTAGTAGGAACTTGGATCAAGGCAACTCAGTGGATGTAGTCTATTTGGATTATGCAAAGGCTTTTGATACAGTGCGACATGGGAGACTATTGTGCAAACTAAGGGATTGCTCATGGATTGAGATCTGGCTAAAAGACAGGAAGCAAAGGGTTGTTGTAAATGGAACATACTCCGATTGAACTAATGTGGTAAGTGGGATTTCTCAGTATTAGGTCCTCTCCTTTTTAACATATTTATTAATGAATTAGAGGTGGGAATGGAAATGAGTGTCTCCATTTTCGCTGATGACACAAAGTTGTGCAAGGTAATTAAATCAGATAATCATGTGCTTTCCCTTCAAGGGGATTTACATACAATTGAGGCATAGGCATCTAAATGGCAGATGAGATTTAATACAAATAAATGTAAAGTTATGCATCTGGGAAGGAAAAATAGCCATGCAATTTATAATCTTAATGGTTCAAATATAGGGGTATCAGATACTGAAAGGGATTTGGGAGTACTTGTGGACAACAACCTAGGTAACAGTGTTAAAAGCCAAGCAGCAGCTGCAAAGGCAAATAAAATTCTAGCATGTATTAAGAAGGGTATAGAAGCAAGGAAAGCAAATATAATTCTGCCACTATACAAATCTCTAGTATGTCCTCATTTGGAATATGGAGTACAATTTTGGGCACCACTTCATGAAAAGGACATTTTAGAGCTGGAAAAGGTACAGAGGAGGGCAACAAAACAAATTAGGGGAATGGAGGGGCTAAGTTATGAAGAAAGACTAACCGAATTAAGCTTATTTTCTCTAGAAAAAAGGCGTCTAAGAGGACATATGATTACATTATATAAATACATGCAGGGTCAGTATAAATATTTGTCAAGGGAGCTTTTTGTACCAAGAGGTTTTCAACTGACAAGAGGACAGCCCTTGAGGTTAGAAGTAAAAAGATTCCACCTTAAAGAAAGAAAAGGGTTCTTCACAGTAAGGTTGGTTAATCTGTGGAATTCTCTACCAAGGAAGGTGGTGACAGCGGATTCGATAGATAACTTTAAAAGGGGAGTGGATTTATTTCTAATTAAGAAGGGAATTCAGGGTTATCCTGGATAATTAGAGAGAGTGTATTGATTCAGGGAGAAATCCGATCGCCAGTATCTGGGGTCAGGAAGGAATTATTTTTATTTTCCCTTTGAGACGATTGGCTAAGTTTCACTTGGTTTTTTTCTGTTTGCCTTCCTCTGGATTAATTACTAATTAAAATAAATAAATAAATAGTTGAATAATAATTAATTGACAATTAACAACTAATTAATTAATAACTAATCCTCATATTGCAGATCAGAAGAGATCTTAAAAGGTTAAACTTGATGGACTGAAAGTCAATTTTTCAACCTTAATTACTATGTAACTGTGTAAATGTGCCTGTAAATTATGTCAACACATTTGTAATGATGGCACAGCCACACATAACAACAGGACCGATAACATCAAAGGATTGTATTCATGTACATCAACCAATGTGGTTTATACAATACAATGTAATATATGTGACATAGACTGTTACATTGGAGAAACCGGCCAAAAAATGCATTTAACGATGAATTTACACAGGCATTCAATAAGAAAACATAATGAAGACAGTTATTGTAGCCCAGCGTGACACCATTTTAGCCAGAATGATCACTCCATCCAAAACTTAAAAGTAAAAAAACTCAGAGGAAAATTTAAAAAACATCCAAGAGAGAAAAGCATTTGAAATAAAGATGATCACATACATATAAAAATACAAGACTTAATATGAACACAATATCAGAATTTCATGTGATTTTTTCTTATTACACCATAACAGGTTTAGCGTGAGTTGAGACTGTTTTTTTCACGTATATATTTATGTATATATAGTATGTGTATATATGTTTCCTTTACTGTGTTGTGTTTATTCCCTATATATGTATTTACCTGATGATGTCAGATACTGTTTCCACTCTCTTTGCATCTAACTGAGGGTTCCATCTCATGTTAGTATTGCTTCAGACTTGATAAAGAGAGGTTGAGCCTCTCGAAAGCTCATCATTATTAATACTAAGTTTGTCCAATACAAAAGGTATCAAATTATATTGCAATACTCATTATTAACCTATATATATATATACATTAATAATACATTATTAATAAATATGTACAGAATTATATACAGTACATGTACATATGCATTATATTTACATATCTTATGTATAATGAGAGGGTCTGGGGTCCCAACACAAAAATGTTTTGGTCACAACCTCTTGGGGGTCCCCAAAAAATGTTTTCCACCAGGGCCCTCCATTCACTGGCTCCGCCATTGATGATACCTTTATTTAATAAGTAAGCAAAAGCAAATCCAAGGAATTATATACCAGTAAGCCTCACCTATGTAGTGAGGAAGTTCATAGAATGGTTGCTAAGGGATCATATACATTTAGTCAACACAGATTTATGATGTATAGGTCAGGTGAAACCAATATAATCAATGTCTTCCGCCGAGGAGGTAAATAATAATTTGCACCAAGGCAACTCAGTTTATACAGTGCCACATGGGAGGCTATTATACAAAGTAAGGGATAAAAGAATTACAATAAATATATGCACATTGATCGAAAACTGGCTAAAAGACAGGAAAATAGGGTTATTATAAAATCAAGTTACTTAGATTGGAATGATCGGTGGGTATCCTTAGGCTTCAATATTAGGTCCTCTCCTATTTCACATATTAATTAATGATTTAGAAGTAACACTAGAAAATAATGTATCCATATTTGCTGATGACAGTAAGTTATGCAAGTTAATTAAATAAGAACATGATGTACTTTCACTGCAAACTGACTTACATAAATTAGAAGAATGGGCAGCTAAATAACAAGTGAGGTTTAACACTAATAAATGTAGGGTTACGTATTTGGATAACTAGAGTAGGAGGAGTATTATTCCAGGGAGTAATACAATTACCATATTTTTAATCAGAAAGGATTTTTTCTCTTATGAGACAACTGGAAACATTTCAATGGGGGTTTCAGTTTGATTTTCATTTGGACCAGTGGAGATCTAAAAAGGTTTAACATGTCATGCAATAAGCTTATAAATCTGTGCAATGTTATTCCAGTTCTTTTTCCAAGGAAGAAGAACTGTTTTGGCTACAAGTGTTCTGAGTGTTTTGGCTACAGTGATTTATCTGTATCAGGCTTTTCCTAAATAAAGTTTCCAGATTCTTCATATCCTTACTTTTCATTGTTGACCTGTTTCATATAATAAAGGTCAAGTAATCACCCAGAGAGTGATCCAATGGTATTTGGCATTTTTTCTAATATACCGTATATACTCGAGTATAAGCCGACCCGAGTATAAGCCGAGGCACCTATTTTACGACAAAATACTGGGAGAAATTAGTGACTTGAGTATAAGCCGAGAGGGCCCTTTTCAGCCTTAAAAAAGGGGCTGAAAAACTCAGCTTATACTCAAGTATATACGGTATATATATATATATGTCTCTCATTCAGTCTCTCTCAGTATATATATATATATATATGTCTCTCATTCAGTCTCTCTCAGTATATATATATATATATATATATATATATATATATGTCTCTCATTCAGTCTCTCTCAGTATATACATATATGTCTCTCATTCAGTCTCTCTCAGTATATATATATGTCTCTCATTCAGTCTCTCTCAGTATATATATATATATATATGTCTCTCATTCAGTTTCTCTCAGTATATATATAAATGTCTCTCATTCAGTTTCTCAGTATATATGTCTCTCATTCAGTCTCTCTCAGTATATGTATATATATATATATATATATATATATATATATATATATATATATATGTGTGTGTGTGTGTGTGTGTCTCATTCAATCTCTCTTGCAGCATCTGTCAGTATGTGTCTCTGTATCTATATACATATATTATTAGCATTCGGTCGCTCCCGCTTGGAATGTAAAGTACAGTGTGAGCCCGGCCGCCATCTTGTGGCCCTGACCTCAGGTCCCGGCCTGTCACCGCAGTTCTCCCTCTCTGCATTAGTATATGGCTGTATGTCCCTCTCTCCCTTAGTATGTAGCTGTGTGAGCCCGGCTGCCATCTTGTGTCCCTCACCTCAGGTCCCGGCCTGTCACCACACACAATCCGCCGCCATCCTAGTCGGTGCTTGCGGTGTGTCAATGCGGGGGTGGGTAGGAGGTGCAGGGTCGCGAGTTGAGTTTACTGCGCGACAAGACTTGTGGCAATTACAATAGCAAATAAAAAAGAAAGTGACTCGAGTATAAGCTGAGGGGGGCCTTTTCAGCCTTAAAAAAAGGGCTGAAAAACTTGGGTATATACTCGAGTATATACGGTAATTACTTGTTCATTTGTCACAGGTTTTTAATTTTATATATATTGTTTTTACATTTTCAGTAAGAAAATAAATTATAGTAGAAATTTTATTCACTGATGATACCGTAAACCTTGCTCTGGTTTTAATTACCGTAAAAGAAAAATAAATCAGAATAGATGAAAGATATTATAAAAGTATCAACATTAATGAAGCCGAACACATATACAAAAAGCATCAAATAAGAATGTAAGAAAAATAAAATATAATGCAATATTAAAGATAGAAAAAGTGGTAAAATAAAATTAAATCCCCAGGTATCCCTTACCCCTGTTCACTGATCGCCCCATCTAAGGAAACTAAAGTTAACCCCTGCAAGGGGTTAAGCACTACTCTACACTACATTATTCTACCCCTCAAAAAACTAATAAATTAAAAGTAACTTCCACTACCTAATTAACCCCCTCATTACCTAAATAACCCACCCTCCACCAATTTATCCTCTACATTAACTATTTAACCTCTTCATGAACTATTTAACCCTTCCACTAATTAAATAAATTAACACCCCACTAATTAACTATTAACCCCCCTCTAATTAACTAAACTAATCTCCCTCTAATTAACCCCCTCTAATTAACTAAACTAATCTCCCTATAATTAAATAACACCCCTCTAATTAACCTACATATTCCCCTTAACTAAACTATCTAACCCCCTAATTAAGTAATTTAACCCCCTAATTAAACTATCTACCCCTAATTAAGCCATCTAACCCCCTAATTAAATTAACTCTTTAATTAAAAACAACTAACCCCCTAATTAAACAACTAACACCCCTAATTAAACAACTACCCCACTAATTAAATAACTACCCCCAAGTAAATAACTATAATTACAGAAAATAAAAACACCCCACTAATTACAGAAAATAAAAATTACCAAATATAAAAAAACGACTTACTGAAAATAAAAAAAGACTACATAAAAAAAAATAAAAAAAAAACACTGTGGACTTATAATGCTAATGTTAGAGGTTAATTATTGTCCCACAAGGGTCTATATAGACCCCTATTGGACTTATGAGGATAAAAAGGGGTTAATGTTAGGTAACAGTGGGTCCGCTCGGGACTCCTTGCAGCATGGGGGATAATGGTAGGAGGAAGTGTGTCTTAGGGATCATTGTGTGGGGGTTTTAGGGACCGTCGTGGTGGTTTAGAGACAATGTATTGTCTTTTTAAATGCTGCTGCGACAGCCAGCAAAAGCTTTAAAAGCCTAGGTGGTCTTTGGTACCCGTAAGTATTTCTTCTGTTTTTGGGAGTTAGGGGAGTGCTCTAGTTTGTGAGTGAGGGTAATGTTATTATTAGCATAGGGTTTGGGTGTATTAGGTGTATTAGCATTAGGGAGCAACTCGTAATTTATTGTCAGTGGAAAAATCAATGGGGACTTTTGCTTTGCTTTTCGGCTGTGTTGGGAAGTTCACTCGTAGTTACCCGAAACAGTTTGCTTGCAATGTTTTAGGGAAGGGCATAGTGTGGTACTGTGGTTCCTTTTTTCAATGACAATGGTTTAAATGTTTTTAGAAATAAAAAAATTAAATAAACACAGCACATTTTTTATTTTCTTTCATTTCATGTTTGTGTCTGCTGCTGCTGCCTGCTGATTCCTGAAGTAGGTGTCTCCTTGTACACAAGTGTTCTTCACTATACACAAACTTCCTGTATATTCAAAGTGTCCTCCTACCTCAGGGAGTGATCTGCTAAAAGCAATATGACAGATTCCATAGCAGCATAAATGCATAAAAAATGTAATACATTATAGGCTATTATTTTTTTTACATTTGAAACATGTTTACAGTGTGCATATTTTCCAGTGCAATTCTTCAAAACAGTAGAGGTTAAAAATATAAGCACGGTGGTCCTTTAACAATCTATCAGGTCCAATTAGATGCATTGGTTAATGGAACAGAAATAACATCCATTATTTAAATGTGCAGGTTTACAAACAGCAAGACAATTGTTTCATAAACCAGCTGATCACACACAATACACTACTCTGTTCTACACTACTCTACACTATTTTGACAGTCCTATATGGCCAGAGCGGTAAGACTCACATCAAATATGTAAGGCACTGAAACCATGGCCCAATGACTTAGAGAAAGGGACTATCCTTACAGGTTGATTAGTAAACACAGAGGTGATAGGATGGCAGGGGGTGAAGCTGCTAAAAGTAAAGATTCTTGAAACAAGAGGTTGGTCTTCAGCACTAAGTAATTTATATGATTTATAGGTCTGAGAAGTGTTTTAGGTAATTGTAAAATATTGCCCCTTCTGCATTCACCTTTTTGAGGTGAAGAGGCTTGTGTACCTCAATGAAGCTGTCAGCTATACCATTTAGGGTAACCCAAGATGGGCAAAACATAGCAAAGAAGTCAGACAAATTGTGGTCCACTTGAGGAGAAACTGGCAACCCACTCCAGGATCTTTGCCAAGAAAACCTTATGGATAAGCACACAAGAGACGGACATGACTGAAGGACTGAACAACAACGACAACAAAATATTCAGCAGCCCTTAAATGTTGAGAGTACGGTACACATATATTCATATTTTCCTTGTTTAAAGGGAAAAAAAACAAAATATTTCTTCTTGTTACCTCTTAATAGTTGTATATGCTTATTTATGAGGGTTCATTGTAGTTTCTTGCAACCTTCCAACTTCAGATCTTAATTTTTTTGCTAACCCAGGTTCTAAAGACATTCATAGAGACTTAATTCAGAGGACGCAATAAGTAAATAAATGTCATGGTTTATGTCACTTAATAGTCTAACCTAGTGTGGCCCTTACATATTGGCATGCTAGCATTCTTTAAAAACTTAAATCATTTTACCATATATTAGACAAAGTTCTGCAACAAAATGGAAAGAGAAGAAAGTATGGCCTTACAGTGTTCTAACTTCAGGTTTGTTCAGCATTGTGTAATGATGTTATTACTTGGAGGTGCTGAAGCAAATAGTGATAGTATCATCATTAGGAAATGCTTTTTTCACTGATCCTGTAATTGACTATATAGACTTGGCAAGCACCTTGAGAAAGGCCCCCATTAGGGTGTTGAAAGGTTGGTTACAGTCCAGGATTTAATAAACTTTTGGAAATCTAGTGGTGTGAAAAGAGAAAATGCACTATTTACAAGCTTAATTAACCTACGTTAAAATAAATCCAGCACAAACAGCACATAAATAGCTTGTCTTCTGGAATCATTGGGATGTAGAGAAAAAACAAGTTTTGCAACCCTATTAAATTCCCCTAACGTGTAAAATGTAGCCGTAACATAGCCCGATAGACTTGTGGCTATCAAATTGGCCCCGTAAAGCAATCGGCTGCCAATCTGAAGGCGGCCGCAAATCCTTTGTTCTGTCAAGTCGTAACTGCTACATTCTAATTTCGCTATTATATTGCAACAAATTCACTGGAGTTGAAGCCCGTAAACCACAAATGGAGCCAAAAAGCCAACGGTTACTAGAGGGGACCCGCAAGGGGGATACAGTCCAAACCGTAGCACTGTAAATGCAAATATATGGAAAGATAAATAGTTTCTGGGTTTGCATCTCAAGCCTGTAACTCGCGCCCTGCTCATATTTAATAGCTCTGTAACTCGGCCAAATTTTTAAGCCCTCAGCCATTGCGGATCTCACATTGCACTTACGGGCTTGGAATTTAATGTGGCTGATAGTCTGTATCATAAGTTGACTTCCTGTAGACTGTGGGCCAAAACATAATATGCTGTGTTTGGTAAGATTATTTTAAAGATAGAGTCTCATGTATGGTCATAGATTAGCCCAAAACTGTACATTTTAAAATAATAGCCCAGTTTCCTAACAAAGGTAAATAGTTACCATAACACTGAGAATAATTTAAAACACAACAGACATAATTTATATTTTAAGTTTATAAAGCAAAAAAATTGTTTGAGCTCAAGTATCTGAAATGCATAGAATAAAATGGATAAAATATAACAGAAAGGTTTACATAAATATCTTGACAAAACAAACAAATCAATAAACATTGTTTAGTTTTTTTACCTGCATGTTATTCAGGCTTCATTGTGTTGCTAGCTAAAAACACAGGTACAATCGTAGCTAGAGAAGCATCTTTTTAATCAAAAACAAAAATGTTTTTCAAATGTTATATTTTAAGGACATACTTACATGTGTGGTTAGAATTGTAGAGGTAAGATTTAGAGGAAGACATCTTGAAGGCCTCTGTGATAACCTGTTGATCATCAATTCACCATAAGGACATGCAATAGTCTCCTTTTCCCTTTGTCAACTAAAATAGAATCTCTTTTTAAATACTGAGCACAGAGACCTGTGTGCATTCATGCATAATATATATACTGTATGTACAGTATATATATATATATATATATATATATATATATATATACAGTTGTGCTCAAATGTTTGCATACCCTTGGCGAATTGGTAATATATGTTCCATTTTATAAGAAAACATGAGTGAGAAGGCAAAACACATTTCTTTTTTTTCTTATGGTATTCATATTCAACTGTAGGTTATAACACAATGGCACAATCATAAAACAAAACATGGCAACAAATAAAGAAAATGTAATGACCTTGTGCAATAGTCTGCATACCCTTAATTCATAATACTGTGTATTGCCCCTTTTAGCATCAATGACAGCGTGCAGTCTCTTGTAATGAGGCCCCTAATTCTTGCAGGTGGTAAAGCTGCCCATTTGTCTTGGCAAAATGCCCCCAGGTCATGCAAAGTCATTGGTCGTCTTACATGAGCCGCACGTTTGAGATCTCCTCAGAGTGGCTCAATGATATTAAGGTCAGGAGACTGTGATGGCCACTCCACAACCTTCACTTTTTTCTGCTTTAACCACTGGAGGGTAAGCTTGGCCTTGTGCTTAGGGTCATTGTCATGCTGGAAAGTCCAACAGCGTCTCATGCCTTCATGCAGAAGAATGCCAGTATTTTCTGATAACATGCTGCATTAATCTTGCCATCAATTTTCACAGATTCCCTGAGCCTTTTAGAGCTCCCCCCCAAAAAAAACAAAAAAAAAGTGAGCCACCTCCGTGCTTCACAGTGAGGATGGCATTCTTTTCACTATAGGTCTTGTTGGCCCCTCTCCACACATAGAACTTATAGCTGTGACCATAAAGCTCTATTTTGGTCTCGTCACTCCAAATTACAATGTGCCAGAAGCTGTGAGACATGTCAAGGTGTTGTTGGGCATATTGTAACCAGGCTTTTTTGTGGCATTGGCGCATTAAAGGCTTCTTCCTGGAAACTCGACCATGCAGCTCATTTATGTTCAATTATCGTTGTATTGTGTTCCTTGATACACCCACATCGTCTTTTTCCAGAGCAGCCTGTATTTCTCCTGAGGTTACCTGTGGCTTTTTCTTTGTATTCCAAACAATTCTTCTGGCAGTTGTGGCTAAAATATTTCTTGGTCTACCTGACCTTGGCTTGGTATCAAGAGATCCCCGAATTTTCCACTTATTACTAAGTGATTGAACAATTCTGTCTGGTATTTACAAGGCTTTGTATGTTTTTTTATATCCTTTTCCATCATTATGAAGTTCCATTACCTTGTTACCCACTTCTTCTGAAAGTTATTTTCTGCTTTCCATGGCTCAGTATCTAGCCTGGGCAGTGCATCCATGTGAGCTAACAAACTCATTGACTATTTATATACAGACACTAATTTAAAAAGCCACAGGTGTGGGGAATTAACCTTTAATTGCCATTTTAACCTGTGTGTGTCACCTTATGTGTCTGTAAAAAGGCCAAACATTCAAGGGTGATTTATGTTATCATTCTGCTTTAAAAAGGAGCCAAACAACTATGTGATATTAAATGGCTTCATATGATCGCTATCCCTCAATAAAAATGTTTTTTTTTGCATGATCAGTCATATTTTCAAAATAGATGCCAAAATTTCACAATTTCTGCCAGGCTTTGCAAACTTTTGAGCACACCTATATACACATATATATATATATATATATATATATATATATATATATATATATATATATATAGTGGATATAAAAAGTCTACACACCACTGTTAAAATGTCAGGTTTCTGTGCTGTTAATAAATGAGACAAAGATAAATAATTTCAGAACTTTTTCCACCTTTAATGTGACCTATAAACTGTACAACTCAATTGAAAAACAAACTGAAATATTTTAGGTGGAGGGAAGAAAAAAAAAAGAAAAAGAATGTGCCTGCATAAATCTGCACACCCTCTTATAACTGGGGATGTAGCTGTGTTCAGCATTAAGCAATCACATTCCAGAGTTAAATAGGAGTCAGCATACACCTGTCATCATTTAAAGTGCCTCTGATTAACCCCAAATATAGTTCAGCTGCTCTAGTTGATCTTTCCTGAAATGTTCTTAGTCGCATCCCACAGCAAAAGCCATGGTCCACAGAGAGCTTCCAAAGCATCAGAGGGATATCATTGTTAAAAGGTATCAGTCAGGAGAAGGGTACAAAAGAATTTCCAAGGCATTAGATATACCATGGAACACTGTGAGAAAATATGGCACAACAGTGACATTAGCAAGAACTGGAGCTCCATCCAATATTGATGAAAAGATGAGAAGACTGGTCTGGGAGGCTACCAAGAGGCCTACAGCAACATTAAAGGAGCTGCAGGAATATCTGGCAAGTACTGGCTGTGTGGTACATGTGATAACAATATCCTGTATTCTTCATATGTCTGGGCTATGGGGTAGAGTGGCAAGACGAAAGCCTTTTCTTACAAAGAAAAACATCCAAGCCAGGCTACAATTTGCAAAAACACATCTGAAGTCTCCCAAAAGCATGTGGGAAAAGGTGTTATGGTCTGATGAAACCAAGGTTGAACTTTTTGGACATAATACCAAAAGATATGTTTGAAGCAAAAACAACACTGCACATCACCAAAAGAACACCATACCCACGGTGAAGCATGGTGGTGGCAGCATCATGCTTTGGGCTGTTTTTCTTCTGCTTGAACTGGGGCCTTAGTTAAGATAGAGGGAATTATGAACAGTTCCAAATACCAGTCAATATTGGCACAAAACCTTCAGGCTTCTGCAAGAAAGCTGAACATGAAGGGGAACTTCATATTTCAGCATGACAATGACCCAAAGCATACATCCAAATAAACAAAGGAATGGCTTCACCAGAAGAAGATTAAAGTTTTGGAATGGCCCAGCCAGAGCCCAGATCTGAATCCGATTGAAAAATCTGTGGGGTGATCTGAAGAGGGTTGTGCACAGGAGATGCCCTCGCAATCTGACAGATTTGGAGTGTTTTTACAAAGAAGAGTGGGCAAATCTTGCCAAGTCAAAACGTGCTTCAACAAAGTATTAGTTTAAGGGTGTGCATACTTATGCAACCATATTATTTTATTTTTATATTGTTTCTTCCCTCTACTTAAAAGATTTCAGTTTGTTTTTCAATTGAGTTGTACAGTTTATAGGTCACAGTAAAGGTGGAAAAAGTTCTGAAATGTTTTATTTTTGTCTCATTTTTTTACAGCACAGAAACCTGAAATTTTAACAGGGATGTGTAGACTTTTTATATCCACTGTATATATATATATATATATATATATATATATATATATATATATATATATATATATATAATGTATCTCACAAAAGTGAGTACACCCCTCAAATTTTTGTAAATATTTTATTATATATTTTCATGTGACAACACTGAAGAAATTACACTCTGCTACAATGTAAAGTAGTAAGTGTACAGCCTGTATAACAGTGTAAATTTGCTGTTCCCTCAAAATAACTCAACACACAGCCATTAATGTCTAAACTGTTGGCAACAAAAGTGAGTACACTTCTAAGTGGAAATGTCCAAATTGGGCCCAATTAGCTATTTTCCCTCCCCGGTATCATGTTACTTGTTAGTGTTACAAGGTCTCAGGTGTGAATGGGGAGCTGGTGTGTTATATTTGGTGTTATCACTCTCACACTCTCTCATACTGGTCACTGGAAGTTCAACATGGCACCTCATGGCAAATAACTCTCTGAAGATCTGCAAAAAAAATTGTTGCTCTACATAAAGATGGCCTAGGCTACAGTGGTGTGCAACAAGTTGTACTGAATTAACTGTCCCTTTAAGCATTCAAACATGAAGCAAGACAAAAAGGTTCAACTACAAGTCTCATATACATGTCTACACTGTATATGTTAGAATTTAGATCATAATTTGGAAGTTTGCAAGAAGCTACAGTGAGCCTTTTACAACCCAGAGATTAGGGGCTACGTGCCACCTGCTTTTATCTTACAGGATTTCCTCTAGGTTGTGTATTTTGGGGGTTATCTCAGGGCCCAGCCGGCATAGTCAGCCCAGGAACGACCAGCCCTCATGATACAGGAACACAGGAAAGCAATTCTACCCCCAGTGGTTAGGAGCAGAGTTGCAGGCAGAGTCTATAATTGTTAAAATTATTATATTCCCTCAGAATGAAACACACAACTCAAATTATGTATGTTTAACTGACCACAACATTTATTGATGATACAGTATTTATCCACACTAAGTCCCAGCATGTACCCATCACCACACCTCCCTCTAAGGGGGGGGGGGGGGAGGCAGCCAACATGCCCACATTGGGACTTTCCTCCCGCTCTATGTACCTGGCAGGGGGTCTTTTGATATCTGTTTGTTGAGGAAAATAAACAATTCACACATTAGTGTTAGGAGTTGCCATTCCTGTATGGAAGCCTTCACCAAAGGGAGAATAATATTGTAAACACTTCCTTGCAGACAAGGTGTCTTTGTGCCCCCATCATTTCTAGGTCCTGTTGTCCCCCCTGTCCACTCAAGCATCTGCCTGAAAGAGGGTTCAATTAGCAAGCCATTGCCAGTTAATTCTTATGACACTGTTGAAATATGTTGCCTTACTTATAAATGCTGCTCGCTCTTTTATAAAATATATCCCTTCAACCAGTAATATTAAACAAGTCACGAGTACATTCTGAAAACACGTAATTTCTTTAAACATTATCCATACAAACAACTTGTCACATTCCTTAGCAAGTCCCATGTCCATTGAAATATTTAGCAATTACACAGCCTAGGGTTACAAAAAACGAAGTCCATGATTCAGGTACCAGGTTCCCCTCAGGGCGCACAATAATCTGGGCATAACAGACACATAAATAATCATATACAACTATTAAGAGGTAACAAGTAGAAATATTTGTAGAGAGTGAAACTCTTGGACGTCTAAGGTATCAAGATAAAAAGAGGTAATATACCACATTATAATAAATATATATATATATATATATATATATATATGAGGTGTATATCTAAATTGGTTATGTAGCACTTTAAAACAAATGTTTCTACATTTCTTAGTTCCATATATGTTTGTTTATGAAAGACATTCAGACTAACATTGCAATCCATGATCCTTTTTTTTGAGTATATTTAATTCCTTCTTACTAAAATACTCAAAGAGTTAAACTGAAACTATAGGTTTTTTTTTTTTTTTTTTTAGTTTGTGTCAGTCATTGCTGAACTGACCTGATTACACTGACATTTTTAGACATAGAGGGAAATTAAAGAAATGAGTTTTCATTATTGTGATTGCTACTCTAAAATGTAATGGCAGCAGCTGCTGGCTCAGTTTCAGTGAGTTTAAGGTAGATCATATTAAAAAGCAGGTTTTTCTTTTTGTGATTAAAGCTGTCAGGTAATGAAACCTGCTGCCATTTAATCTCCCTTTTATTTACTGTTTTATTTTTATTTTCATTTTTTTTTGTAGAACGGATTAGTTCCATCTGTCAAATACATGTTACAAGAAGCTTAGCATGCCTATAATCCTCCCAAATGAAAGGGATGATCTGGAGTACCTAGTAGTGAACATTAGCTTTAAAACTAGATTTAAATTAAGGCTTCCTTTAGGGACAGCTGAAAATTTTGAAGCAGCAGGATATGGGCCACAAATCATTTATCCTATTTTAGTCATTCAGTCCCATATTCTACAAGTATACTATTGCTGGAGATACACATGCTACGGAGATATCCACAACTGATCTGTTCTTTATACTGATCTGTTCTTTACACTGCATGATACATTTTAAGCATACAAAAGAACATTGTGAAAAGGCCTTTAGCCATAAAATATTGATCTTACTAATGTAACCTAAAATAACTAAACAAATGCTATATTAGGCACTGGCAAACACAGTGTAGTCACCTTCAGCAATAATACAGTCCATCAACATGTTCTGAGTACCATTATGTTTGTGACAGTTAATATAATGGTTGATAGCACTAGTCTGCTATGTAAATATACCATTTACTAGGCAGCAGTATAATCAGTAATACAAATTCAACATGTATAACCAATCAATAACTAATTGTTGTATGATGTGCATCATAGTCCAAAATATATTTGTATACAAGGAGACATAAAGTATAAACAGTTAGAAGAAACCCATCTGAGGCTCTACATTATAATTATTATTATTACTATTACTTGTATTAATAAAGCATCAGCATTTTCTTTAGCACAAATTACAAAGCATAATAAAGTACAGTGGGTACAGTTAGCAAATTACACATATTTTATACAAGTGAGTAACTAAAATAGAATATCCATCCCTGGTGATTGAATTCAAATTCCAAATATATATTGGTAATATAAATCTCAGAAATCAATTTTTATTAATAAGCACATTAAGTTCAGACAATTTATTTAGTACATGGTAGCAAAGAATAAAAAAAACATTTCTAAAACAGAAAACCACATAATATTCTTAATATATAAACCTTCATTGGTTATTCCTCAATGTGGGATCTGCAATAATTAAAATCAATAAAGGTCATAAAAAACAAAGTCTCCATTTGTTAAAGAAAAATAATTCCATTCCAGTCCCCATAGCTATCATTGATTTGAGATTTGAGATAAATACAAAATATACAATATTAAAAATATAAACATCCTAGCAGTAGGTTAGGACCAACAATGGGTTACTCCAAACTAGATTGCACAGCTTTGCATGGTAATTAATTGTGGGAAGTAACTAATTTCTCAGTGATAGAAACCTATGAGGAATAATGTATATTGTATTAATTGAACGTAACCCCTAAGATGGATGAGCCTAAATTAATATCAACAAAGTAGGGCTATCAGCTAAATTTGGGGCAAATTTGCACCTTCCAATTTGGAGTAATCCTTTGTGGGTCTTAGAATAATATATGGACACTAGCGACTTGCCCGTCAAAAAATGACGGCAATGAGATGTGTATGTTTGGAAAGTTGTTTAGTTATAAATATATCTATGTGACAGTGGTAAGTATTGTGATATTAAAACATGTTTAGTTTAGTAAAATGTTCTCTTAGTGAACAATAAGTGTTGAAACATTTTCTATTAAAAGTATTAACCTTTTAATGTAAGAACAGTTGAAAATGAAATTAATCATTATTGTAAACTTTAGGCAATGGTTTGTTAAGATGCAATTTGTATGTAAAGAATTGTTAATTTCAATATACATGAAATCCCAATAAAAGCAAATATAACTTTGTAATATATGTAAATAATAAACTTGAAATTGTATTTTGTGAAAGTTTAACTTTATTATTTGTGTAACTTTGGAACTTGACAAAACATTTATATAACTTTGAACATTATAAACAGTAAGATAGTGAACACATTTTGTAACATAATTTGGTATAAAAATTAATAACATTTGAATGTAAAAACAGTTTAACTTTAAACTAATCAGTATTGTAAACTTGAGGTAATGTTTTTTAACATGCAATTTGTATCAGAAGAATTATTAACTTCAATATTTTACATTTAATCCCGATGAAAACAAACAGTAAAAACCCAGCTTGAAAGGTACCCAATTGTAACATGAATTTTGTAATATATTTAAGTAAGAAACTTGACATAATATATTTTTAAACTTCAAGTTTCTTATATATGTACATTTTCAACAGTAAAAAAGATTTGTACAAATTGAAACAGTATAAACAGTAACATAGTGAATAAAGATTGTAACATCATTTTGTATTGAAAGTATTAACATTTGAATGTAAAAACAGTTTAACTTCAAAGTACTCAATATTTAAAACTTAAGGCAATGGTTTTTTAACATGCAATTTGTATCCGAATAATTGTTAACTTCAATATACATTGAATGCAAAGGAAGGCAAACAGTAAAAACTCTCTGTAAAATGTTCTCAATGAAATAAATTCCTTCATGACCACATGAACTGTCGATAAACCTTAATACAGGGAGTAATATTAAAATAACATACAATATTTACATTGTGTCTTAAAACGTGGTGGATCTGTTAACATGAACTTTGTAATATGTTGAAGTAAAGAAAGTTAAAATCTTGTTTTCCAACTTGTAACATTACAAACAGTAACATAGTTAATTAACATTTTAACATAAGTATCACATATATATAGTTGCAAGGCAAGTGTTTTGTGAGTCGAATCATCCATAAAGAGTCGTTCCATAAATTATAACTGAAATTGTTTCTTGTTTATTATTTTTGAATGTTTTTAAATGTGTTTTGCTTGTGTTTTGTTTCTTTACTGCAAAGTTATAGTACTTCATAGTAGACAATGTTTTTAGTAAAAATACGTCCATCTTCTAATAAATCACCTTGACTTTCATTCTTTTCAATGTAAAGTTTAATAGCCTGTGGATTTTTGCACCGTGACAACGCAACGTACAATTGACCATGTGCAAATACTGTTTCTTCCAGGAAAATACCCACAGATTTGAATGTTTGACCTTGTGATTTATTGATGGTCATGGCAAATGCCATAATAATGGGAAATTGTCTTCTTTGAAGTATAAAAGGGAGACTACTTTCACTTGGTGCTAAATCTATTCTTGGTATGAAAACTCTCTCTCCTTTATGGGTCCCAGTTAAAATTTCAGCATCTATAAAATGGTCCTTTAATTGTTGAACAATTAATCTTGTCCCATTGCATAGTCCTTTTTTGGGGTTCATATTTCGCAGTAACATAATAATTGCACCTTTCTTTAGCTGCAAAATATGTGGTGGCATTCCAGAAGGAGTTAAAGAGTTTATGAATTCAGTCGAAAAGTTGGACTGACTTTCATTGTCATCAGCAAGTACAGAATCAGCACTGTGATAATTTCTTTGTGGTGCATTAATTTTTTTTTAAGATTTCATTATTGAGTATTAATGCATCCTTATTTTTACACGTTAGTATGACTTGGTTGGCAAGCTCAGAATATTCCTGGTTATTTATACTCCCTTCAAATATAGCCGATATAATATCTTGTTGACAAATCATATGCGGTGGGATCTCTACAGTGTCGTCAGGTAAATGTGGTATTTTTTCTGTTCTGCCTTCTCCAATTTTAATAAGCCAATCATTGAAATCAGTTTGGCCTTCTGATCTCATATTTTGTTTCAGTTGAAGATGGGTAAAATGTTTCCATAGTGTGCTTGACTTTATACATGTTTCAATAATGTCAGTTCGATTTCCATGTACAACGACAGGTAATGTTTGTCTGAAATCGCCACCTAACAACATTACCTTTCCACCAAATGGAAAAGTATTATACATGACTTCACGAAGCAAACGGTCAATACATTGGAGGGCATAGCATGACATCATTGTGGCCTCATCTATTATAATTAATTTACATTTGTTCAATTTCTTTGCTTGTAATGATGTCATGAGAATATCTGACACAGAAGTTTCTAAAATAGGCACTGGCAGTTTAAATCCACTATGAACAGTTCTTCCACCATCTACCAAAAGTGCAGCAATTCCAGTAGTGGCAAACGCCATTGCTATTTGACCTTGTGCTCGTACTGAACTCATTATTAAATTATACAGATAGGTTTTTCCTGATCCGCCAGGTCCATCAAGATAGAAATAACGCTCTGTCACCATGTCATCATCTATTGCATTTTTAATGGCATTAAATGCTTGCAATTGTAATGTATTTAAAGTTGCAAGTCTTTCTTCTGTTCTTTCTGCTTGTAGTTGAATGTCATAGTCTTCAAAGTTTATGTCATATATAAGACCTGGATCAGGCAAATTAAAACTTGCACAACTTAATCCATGAGTTAAAAAGACTTCTTGGATTTCCATTAACGCTTTTAAGTGTTCAATGGGTTCATTGTATCGTCGCATAAAGTCTTCAGCCATATTACTTTTAAAAGTCTCCCACAAAGCTAATGCATTTGGAGCATTTGAGAAGATACAAATAAAAGCAAATTGTTCTCTCATCTGTCGTGGCATTTGACATTGTGCTGCTTCTTCTAAACATCTTTCCCATTCTGTATCATCAGATAGTAAGTTTCTATGTCTTGCAGCTAAATGGAAGGATTCATATACAATGTCATTAACAGTTCTTAAGTGTTCAAAACTTTGTGCTCCAGGAACATTTAAAAGTAATATCCGTAAGCAAAAACGTTCAACATCTCTTGGACTGACTGTGTAAATTCTTGGAATTATTTTATTGCCTCTGCTTTTTCTTGGTCTCCATAATCCATTCACAAAAACATAGTGATATGGAATTTCAATATATAAGTATTCAGTTGCTTCAGAATTAGTGGCATTTAATTCAAACCATGCAGTTAGTGTAGTGTGACGATCTTTACTTTGGGCCAATGCATTCATTTCATTTCCAGCATGGAAATAGACTAAATGTCGTTGTGGCAAATGTACTGCTAACCTATTTACTGCATGTGATCTATCATGCATTTCAAATTTTAGAAGCCGCCACATAGCTTCTGGCGCACTGACATAGCGAGCATCTACATGTGATGCAAGTTCATCATGTACTAACTCACTACTTTCAGGGTTGTCTGCACTTTTGACGACTACAGTAGCTGCATCATAACCTTTGTAAATATATTTGTAGACATATTTAATGGATTTGATGGAAGTGCAGGCTTCTACGTTGATGTGGGCGTTGTACTTCATGAGTAAATGTGGATTGTAGGGTACTACATATCTATTGTCCACTTTTTTTCCACGAATAATGGCACTATCTCCTTCTCTTCTTTTATAAAGTGGATATCCATCACAATTGGCATAGGTTTTGTCTCTATAATCTTTTGGAAATTCTTTGGAACATTTATTATTTTCCATACATGGTGATTGTGGATTAAGGTCACCACAGGGTCCATAAATCATGCGATGAGTAACAATCTCATATAGTCTACCATATAGTTCTGGATCTGGTAGTTCAGCAACAATGACTGCATCCACTTTGTCCGAAGTATCTAATTTATCTTTTTCTTGAAGTATTATTAGAAGATGTGCATGTGGAAGGCCTCTTTTTTGAAATTCAATGGTATATACATAAGCAAGACATTTGCCAAATAACTGATTTATAGTGAAGTCACGTATTAATTCATTTAATTTAATCTAATAAACTCTGGCTACTAAATCTGGTCGATCTGAAGCAGTTTGTCCAAGAAGTAGATTTTGTGTAATTTCTGGCCATTGTGGATTACATGTAAATGTCAGAAATAAATCGGGTTTGCCAAATTTAGTGACAATAGCCATAGCATCATTGTATCTTTCTCTCATATTTCGAGGAGATCCTTGAAAGGAAGATGGTAAAATGATGGCTTTGCCAGCTGTCATGTCTCTGCTTGTAGCCACGTCAGCAACATAGTCCATTAATCCAGAATATTGTTCTACACGGCGTTTATCTTGTTGATATTTGATAAAGTTTAAATTATTTGCCTCACCTTGCAAATAAGAATCAATAATCCATTGTTGTGTTAGTTTTCCACCACATAAAATTGGATTAAATACATTGCGAATGGCAATTTGAGCTACTTTAAATTCAAGCATAGAAACATTATTTTGGATTCTGGCTTTAGCATTTGGGTAACTGGGAAGAGTTAATTTTGGTTGCCAACCTGCTTCTCCGTGTGGGAAAAAGATGGGATATGTCATTGGATCTAAATTTGGACTTAAGATACTCATATTAATGAACGGTTGCTCCTCATTTCTGGGATATATTCGAATGTCTCTTTGAAATGGTGGTTCTCCTTCATCATTCTGAAACACCATTGCAACCTCATTTGATGTTGGCAAGTTATAACGACGTTTATCAGTATGTCTGTCTCTTTTAAGCACCATATTAACCTTCGGCATTGGTAATTGATGTCTTTGTGCATGAAGTAGTTGTTCATTTTCTACTTCTGCCAATTTTTTATAAGCTCTACTGTAGGGATTGTTGTCCATAATGCTATTTAGCTCTATAAAAACACTGTGTAAGCATTTTTTATCTTCTTCCATCTGCATACGTTGGTCAACAGCTTCCATTGTATCTAGGACATATAGTTGAGCGAATTTTCTTTGATCTTCTTCCTCTCGATGTAAATGGGAAGTGCAAAGATAAATTTGTCCTTGTACTTTAAAACAGTAAGGACCATGTCCTGGTACATTAGCAGCTAATGTTGCCCCCATGGATGCAAAGGATATGGCACTATTGTAGGATCTGATGTTTGTTTTAAAATTTTTGTAGTTTGGAAAAGCAGGTTCAGTCATAATGATTGGTAAATAGAGAGGAAATGCTTTCCTTTCTGGAAGTTTGAACTTGCCTTTTTGACAGCAACTAATAAATTGGCCATCTCTGGGTCTCTCCTGTTTAAAATAATAAGCCTCACAAAACTGACATTGAGTAGTCATGTCCCCACAACTATGAACCTCTACTGCTAAAGACTTGAGTAGAGGACAATTTGCAAAGAATATAGGATTTTGACTTTCATATTCATCAGGTGAAATGTCATATAATGTTTCAACAACAGGTTCTAAATGCTTTGTTTTTTTCGTGGCTTTTCTTGGTATATGTTGTATTGTTTGAGGTAAAATGTCATGTAATGTTTCATGAACCGGTTCCAAATGCTTTGTTTTTTTGTTGCTTATTTTGGTATCTGTTGTATTTTTTCTGGTAAAATGTCATCTGATGTTTGAGCAACAGGTTGTAAATGCTTTATTTGCTTTGTTGCTTTTTTTGACATATCTTTAATTTCTGCAGGTGACAGTCTTTTGCTTGCAATTCTTTTGCGTTCTTTTTCTCGTCGAATTTCCTTCTTCTCCGGTGTCTGCTGGCTGTCTGCTCTCTGTCGTCGTTCTCTAGCTTGGCGTCTTTTCTTTTCTTGTTTACTCTCGTTATCAGCCATGTTAATCTGTAAAAATAAAATAATGTATCATTAGTTTATTTTGAGATGTTAAGTTTGTTTTCATGAAAAATTGTTATCAACAGGGTGTTTACATTTTATACTTAATCAATTTCAATGCGGTCAATTGAATAGAGGTCTAAATAAGGCCATCAGAGAATTATTTAAAGAAGTTTTTATTTAGTAAACATGTATCCAAAAGCAAGTGTTTCACTAACTAAAAAGGTATTTTAAAAAATATGTTATGTCCTTATGTACAGCACTATTCAATTTGTCAAATGGCACTTAAATTAGGGTCTATGACTGGAATTTTAGAAAGACAAATTGTATAGAGTCTGTGTTTTGAGATTTTTTATGGACTATGCAATTTTTTTTTTCAGGCTACATTGAAGTTTGTATTTACTGTTAAAGATTATTGGCCCTAAAAGACAAATAAGAGATAGATGAAAAATGTGTTAGTTATATTTTTTTAACAGTTATAGTTACTGGTGGTTTATTTTAAATTTTCTTTTCTGTTGACATCGATGCAAAGCTAAGATATTTATTTATTTTTCTCTTTTTTTACTTGTTATACTGTACCTTGGTTGAAGTTTGATTTAAAGCAGAATCTTTGTTGGTCCTGTGTTGAAAGCCTTCGTCCGATGGTCTGGTCCTGTGTTGGAAGTCCTCGTCCGATGGTGTAGTCCTCTGTTGAAAGTCCTCGTCCAATGGTCTGGTCCTCTGTGGAAAGTCCTCGTCCGATGGTGTAGTCCTCTGTTGAAAGTCCTCGTCCGATGGTGTAGTCCTCTGTTGAAAGTCCTCGTCCGCTGGTCTGCTCCTCAGTTGAAACTCCTGGTCCGATGTTCTTGACGCAGTATCTGTTATAAAATAAAAATGAAAATGTTATTTTATTTGAATGTCTTTGTATTAACGAAAAAATGACATTATTTCTGTGTTTTTCTACAATCCTGTTAGGTTTGCCCCACTTTTGGTATGCTTATTTAGGCTTTTTTCTAAGGCTTATAGGTTGTTAAACATTAAAGAAGAATATGAATTTAGTTTGCTATGTGTTTGTGTGAGTTTTCCTACAATCCTGTTTGGTGCGCACCAGTTTAGTTTATGCTTATATATGCTTTTTTCTAATGCTTATAGGTTGGTAAACATTAACTAAGAATGTAAATGTAGTTTGCTATGTGTTTGTGTGAGTTTTTGTACAATCCTGTTTGATGCGCACCACTTTTGGTATGCTTAGGTAGGCTTTTTTGTACGTCTTATACGTTGTTAAACATTGAAAAAGAATATTAATTTAGTTTGCTATGTGTTTGTGTGAGTTTTTGTACAATCCCCTTTGGGGCGCACCACTTTTGGTATGCTTATTTAGGCTTTTTTCTAAGGCTTATAGGTTGTTAAACATTAAAGAAGAATATTAATTTATTTTGCTATGTGTTTGTGTGAGTTTGCGTACAATCCTATTTGGTGCGCACCAATTTAGGTATGCTTATTTAGGCTTTTTTCTAATGCTTATAGGTTGTTAAACATTAAATACGAATATAAATGTAGTTTGCTATGTGTTTGTGTGAGTTTTCGTACAATCCTGTTTGGTGCGCACCACTTTTGGTATGCTTTTTTAGGCTTTTTACTAAGGCATATAGGTTGTTAAACATTAAAGAAGAATATTTATTTATTTTTCTCTTTTTTTACTTGTTATACTGTACCTTGGTTGAAGTTTGATTTCAAGCAGAATCTTTGTTGGTCCTGTGTTGAAAGCCTTCGTCCAATGGTCTGGTCCTGTGTTGAAAGTCCTCGTCCAATCGTCTGGTCCTCTGTTGAAAGTCCTCATCCGATGGTGTAGTCCTCTGTTGAAAGTCCTCGTCCAATGGTCTGGTCCTCTGTGGAAAGTCCTCGTCCGATGGTGTAGTCCTCTGTTGAAAGTCCTCGTCCGCTGGTCTGGTCCTCAGTTGAAACTCCTGGTCTGATGTTCTTGACGCAGTATCTGTTATAAAATAAAAATGAAAATGTTATTTTATTTGAATGTATTTGTATTAACTAAAAAATGTCATTATTTCTGTGTTTTTGTACAATCCTATTTGGTGCGCACCACTTTTGGTATGCTTATGTAGTGTTTTTTGTAAGGCTTAAAGGTTGTTAAACATTGAAAAAGAATATTAATTTACTTTGCTATGTGTTTGTTACAATCCTGTTTTGTGTGTACCACTTTGTGTGTACCATACTGTATGTTGCATACTTTGGCCCTCATTCAATTGCAGTTTAGCCAATTCAATAGGGCTCTAAATGAGCTTATTTAGAGCCCTATTGAATTGTCCAAAATATCAATTGAATGAGGGCCTTTGGTTGCTGCATTTCTTATATTGTGAGGGCCTCATTCAATTTCGTTTTTGGCAATGGAATAGGGCTCAATATGAGCACAGAGCATATTTTTTTACATACGTTTTTAGTTAGTGAACTTGTATCCAAAAGCAAGGTCTTCACTAACTAAAAACTTCTGTAAAAAAGTATGCTCTGTGCTTATATAGAGCCCTATTCAAATGGGCAAATCACATTTGAATGAGGCCCTCAGCCATTAAAGATATATAGGTCCTGATTCAATTGCAATTTTGGCAATTGAATAGGGCTCTATATAAGCACATAACATATTTTTTGACAGAAGTTTTTAGTTATTGAAGACCTTGATTGTGGATAGAAGTTCAGTAACTAAAAAGTTCTGTCTAAAAAATATGTTATGTGCTTATATAGAGCCCTATTCAATTGGCCAACTCGCAATTGAATGAGGCTCATGTTTCATTTCTTTTTTATACTTAATACTTTACCTTGATTGAAGTGTCGAATGACAGAGGGTCCCCTCCTGCCAATCTTAATCCGCCGGTCTTCTTGTAATGTCTGTTTGAAAAAGAAAGTGAAATGGTTAATTGTATATTTCTTATTTGTAATGTAGCAAAGCATGGCCTTTTCAGCATGTAATGTATTGTTCTATCTTACCTGTTCTTCTTTGTTGGTGTTATTTAAAAGGGATTGTGCTTCACAATGCACGGTGCAAATTGTTGAGTGACGCTGTTGATGCAGAGTCTGCTTGAATATTAAAAGTAGAAAGATTCAGCTTTAGGTGATATATTGAATTTCAAGAAAGTAATGTCATTTAAATATACTTCTGTAATTATTTTCAATTAACATTTTTTTTTTGCGGTGGCTACACACATATCAAAGAAAGAAAAGTGAGGATTTTGGTTTCCCTGGGTGTTTGCCACCCCAAATATATAGTGTACAAAAAAGGTGGGATGAATATAGACAAAATATACTTTATTAAATAAACAACAGCGACGTATTTAAAAACAAGGAATGTTAAAACACTAATGGGGGAATAAAAGAGGGCAGATGCAGGGAATAGTAAGTAACCCTATAGCACTAGTATTGTGCAATGTAAGACTCTAAAGTGAGTGGGTGTTACTATTCTCACCTAGCGGGCGAGCAAAAGCAATTGTAGAGATGTACCAGGGCATAAAAGCCCTGTTATTTAATCCGAAGTAAATGTATAAAGCACCCTTATGCTGAAAAAGATGTGACACACCTTTATGCTGGAATGGATGTCCTCCAAATGTCTAGAGGATACATTAAATAGAGCAAAAGTACTTGCAAAGACATAAGGTGTAAGTAAAAAGAAGTCTGGCTGATATACCTATTGTACTTCAATGAAAGGTACTAAAAAGTGGTACCTATATAGGTAAAGCTTAAGAGAAGCTCAACCTGGGGTGTACAAAAAGTTGTTAAGAACAGCTATATAATGCACAGCATAGAATTCAAGCTGTGTCTATGTGCACTTATTAATAACTCACTTTCATATGGTACACAAAGTACCTAATGATGTTTGTGCTAAGTGAAGGCTGTTCCCCAGCTATAACGATTGCAAAAGGGAATATCAGGTACTTGCAGACAAAATATACCACTAATGGGATATAAGGGGCTTTAAACTAGGCCAAAACTATAGTAGATTCGCGCTTCCTGGAAAGCTCGGCCGCTAGGTTTGCAACGCGCATGCGCACGTCTAACGTGATGACGTGCGCAGCATGGTTGCTAGGAGCCTGACGCGTTTCGACGTATCACGTCTTTGTCAAAGGAAAGTTGTATAACGCTGTCTCTGGGAGCTTTTTATAGGGAGCTGTTACCTTGGCAACATTAGAGTAATGAATGTATAGCCCATAACGGGTCAAAAAGACAATAGCAATGGCATGAAACTTGAGTTGGTATATACAAAGGACTACTGAAATGAATGTGCAGTGCACTTATTATGGTATCAATGCATAGGTCACATAGACAAACTAAGAACACTTATAGTAAAATGTGTAGTGGGAGACTAATATATCTATAAACGTGAAAGGTAAAAAGGAGGGAGAATTCTAATAATTATAAAGAGAAGAAAAAGGAGAACCAATATATAAATGAGAAGTGAACTCCATAATATACTAATGGGAATAAGAGACCACACTATAATCGGGGAACTGATGGTCTAGAATTATTAAGTGATAAAGGATGTGTGAAAAGTACTAGAAAAACTAGTAATAAAGGGGTAAACATGTACTTATAAGAGTATATTAAATAATGTGACATGCGCCTATAGCAAGGTGCTAATGTGTAAATAAAACAAGAATAAGGGTGCTAATGCACTCAAGGTCCATCTAAAAGGGATGGACAAAAAAGTGAGAAACAAGAAAAGGATCATGGATACTCATTTAGAAGAATATACATAAATGGGAAAAGAACTGGGCTCGGTGAAGGTAAAGAGTGCAAAGTGTCTATGTGACAGTAAGATCTACCATAAAATAGACAAAATAATATAAAAAGAAGAGAGAACCAAGTGCTAAATGAAGGGCGTAAAAGTAAACCCCTCATTAAGTCCAGAGGGTGCTTGGGCCTTCAAAAGGTATATCCAGCGTGCCTCACATTGTAATAATTTTCTCTCCAGGTCACCCTGTCTTGGGCCTGTGTGTACCTGGTCTATAGCACAGAAAGATAATACTTCACTTCTATTATCATGACAATATTTAACATGGCGGGCAATTGGTGTATCCAATGAGTTCTTGATACTGTAGATATGCTCACCAATCCTGCGGCGCAACTGGCGCCACGTTTTTCCTACATAGATCTTCCTGCAAATACAGGTGGCCACATAGATGACCGCCATGGAACAACAGTTCATAAATTCTTTTATTTTGTATTTTTCCCCAGTAATGGGATGTTCATATATCTTTAAAGGTGTAACATACCTGCAAAACTTACATTTGCTACATTTGAAACATCCTGTTAGGGGTTTTAACCAGGTCCCTGGTTTTTGTTCATTAAAAGAACTATGGACCAATCTATCTTTCAGGTTCTTGCCCCTACGGTATGTGATAGAGGCCTTTGGTGTTAAAACATCTTTTAGATCCTCGTCACTCCTCAATAGGTGCCAATGTCTGGATAGAATATCTCTGATAACCTCAGAGTCATAGCCAAAAGTCATAATACAGCGAGATAGTTTATTTTCCTTATCTGCATTTTTACTAAGGCCATTCAAAAGTTCAGATCTTTTGCAGTTAGATGCATAATTAAAGGCAGATTTAAGACATTTATTTGAGTAACCTCTGTCTCTAAATCTAGTTCTTAATTTATCTGCCTCTAGTTTAAACTCTGCATCAGAGCTGCAGTTTCTCCTTATTCGAAGGTATTGACTTCTTGGTATTCCCCTTTTAAGGGGTTCAAAATGCTGGCTATCAAACGTCAGCAAAGAGTTTGTGGCAGTATCCTTCCTATAAGTAGTGGTTGATATCTTTCCTTCCTCATCTTTGCTTATTAACAGATCTAAGAATGTAATAGAGGATGGATCTAACTCATAGGTGAATTTAAGGCCCAAGTCATTGGTATTAAGGTCAAGCATGAATTGTTCAAATTCAGACTTAGTGCCTGTCCAAACCACTAACACGTCATCAATATAGCGCCGCCATATTAATGCGTGATCAGAGAGTGAGGATCCAGACTCATGGAAAACAAATTTCTCTTCCCACCAGCCCAGGAACAAATTGGCATAACTAGGAGCACATGGTGTACCCATGGCTGTCCCTTTTTGTTGATGGTACCATTTATTGTTATGTGTAAAGTAGTTGTGCTTTAACACAAATTCCAAAAGTTCCAGGAGAAGTCCATTGAATTTAGTGTGAGTGATCCCTTTCATACTTAAAAAGTGACCCAGGGCCTCTATACCGTACCCATGTGGTATACTGCTGTATAGGGCCTCTACATCAATAGAGGCTAGCCATGCTGAGTCAGGTATATGGAGGTCATCCAGCTGTTTTAAAATGTCGTTTGTATCTTTGACATAAGAGGGTAGACTTTCTACCAGTTCTCTCAGGTAGTGGTCAATAAATGTACTGACATTATGGGACAGGTTATCAGTGCCAGATACAATGGGCCTACCAGGGATCGGTGACTTCTTTTTGTGGATTTTAGGGAGGGAATAAAAAATCGAGATAGTGGGAAATTTGGGGTAAAGAAACCTGTAGCACAAACATCATTAGGTACTTTGTGTACCATATGAAAGTGAGTTATTAATAAGTGCACATAGACACAGCTTGAATTCTATGCTGTGCATTATATAGCTGTTCTTAACAACTTTTTGTACACCCCAGGTTGAGCTTCTCTTAAGCTTTACCTATATAGGTACCACTTTTAGTACCTTTCATTGAAGTACAATAGGTATATCAGCCAGACATCTTTTTACTTACACCTTATGTCTTTGCAAGTACTTTTGCTCTATTTAATGTATCCTCTAGACATTTGGAGGACATCCATTCCAGCATAAAGGTGTGTCACATCTTTTTCAGCATAAGGGTGCTTTATACATTTACTTCGGATTAAATAACAGGGCTTTTATGCCCTGGTACATCTCTACAATTGCTTTTGCTCGCCCGCTAGGTGAGAATAGTAACACCCACTCACTTTAGAGTCTTACATTGCACAATACTAGTGCTATAGGGTTACTTACTATTCCCTGCATCTGCCCTCTTTTATTCCCCCATTAGTGTTTTAACATTCCTTGTTTTTAAATACGTCGCTGTTGTTTATTTAATAAAGTATATTTTGTCTATATTCATCCCACCTTTTTTGTAGGCTACACACATATGTCACATACATGAAGCACATTTTCAGAGTTGAATGTAATTTTTTTTTGTGCGTGTGACATATCACTATACATGAATCATATTTTAATTGTTAAATGAACCTTATTTTTAGTTTTGGCCAACACACATAAATGTGTGTGTGTGAGATGTAACTATAGATGATACATATATGTGCGTGTCACATATCAGTATACATGACTCATATTTTAATATTCCAAATTTATTTTTTTCTAATGTCATTTAAATGTAGTTGTTTAATAATACCCATAAATGTGCGTGTCACATGTCACTATACATGATACACATATATGTACGTGTGACATGTCACTATAGATAAATGGCTTTTTTGATATAAAAATACTTGTTTTGTTTGTTTTTTGTTAAATGAACCTTATTTTTTTTGTGGGCCTACACACATACATGTGTGTGTGACATGTGACTATACATGATAGATATAAATGTGCGTACAGAAATCACATTTTCATAGTTCATTTTTTTTTTTTTGTGCTGTCTTGATACTAAAATGTAATATATTATAGCTTACCTCTCAGTTGTAATTTGCACAGTGTAAAGTAGTAAATTAGGAAACAATTATCTTCTGAAGTAAGAGCAGCAGTTAACTCTGAAGTCACTCTGTTCATCACCTGAGTATAAATGTAGAAGTTTCTGGAAATTAGGCAGTATTTATAACCTTTTAGAAAATTCTGGAAAGTGGGCAGTATTTTTTGAAACTTTCAAGTGCCTCAGAACGTTAGAACGCAATACGCATGCGCTATTTGCGTTCCAGCTTACAATTTGCGTTCCATCCGCCATTTTGTGCGTAGTAGAGTTCAAAATGGTGTTTAACTGTGACTGTGGTACATTCCGCATAGTATGTGTTTCATTCTTGCGGGTTACTGCAGTGTAGTTACGTCTGAAGCCTCGTTTTCGTTTTGTTCGGCGGCCATTTTTTCTCTCGCTTAGCCGATTTTCGGCCGTTTAAACTCATTTTTTTACTTAAATGGACGTGTAAATGAACTTTTGGAGGTGCCTGATGCCCCCCCTTGCTGTAAGTAAGCTTTTTATGTGTTCGTTGTGTTTATTTCTTGTGTTTGTGATGTTTTGATGCAGGGCGGTTGGAATGGGTCTTTCGCAGCCATTTTTTTTTCCGATGCGGCCGTATGTTGTTGCGATGCTGTCGTATTTTTTTGCGCCAGACGCGGTTAGCTTTTACGTGTACGACGCAGTGTCTTTGTTTCTAAGTCGTGCGTATGTGTGTTAAGAGCGTTTGAGGGGCCTTTTTTGCTGTTTTTTTGTTAAGTCTTGCTTGTGTGTGTCTGGGTGTAAGCGGGTGTGAGGCGACTTTGAGTTTTTTTTTGTTAAAAAGTTGTGTGTGTGTGTATGTGTGTGTTAACACAGCCGATGTTGGGATGCTCCCACCACCGCAAATGCGGACCCACGCTTCGCGAGGGTCCGCATTTGCGGGGACGTTGTTGGGTTTTTGTTGGCTGGGAGGTTGGGTTTACTTTGTTAAAAAGTCATGTGTGTGTATGTGTGTGTTAACACAGCCGACATTGAGCCTCCATCACCGCAAATGCGGGCCCTCGCTTTGAGCAACAACCTATATGTGATATATATTTTTAAAATTGTTGTATATTTAGAACTAGATCCCAAAGACAGATCTGGTGCTGTATGGAATTATTTTTATTTAACAGTAGGATACTTTTTCTGACCTGTTTTGATTTTAACTATTAGGAAAAACTTATCTGGACAAATGTTTGATGAGTTACATTCGAGCACAGGGTCAAATAGAAATGCCATTTGCAACAACTGGAATTGCCCCACTTTCGTTAGAAGGTGGCAGAACTGTGCATAGTGGATTTAAACTGCCAGTTCTCATTCTGGAAACATCAGTGTCGGATATTCAAATGAATTCATTTCAAGCAAAAAAAATTCACAAGAGTAAATTAATTATAATAGATGAGGCAACAATGATGTCATGTCATGCCCTGCAATGTATTGATCGATTATTAAAAGAAGTTATGGGTAATGAATTTGCCATTTGGTGGAAAGGTGATGTTGTGAGGAGGAGATTTTAGGCAAACATTCCCTGTGGTGCCACATGGCAATAGGACTGACATTGTCGAAATGTGTATAAAAAGAGGTAAGCTGTGGAAAATATTAACATATGAGATCTAAAGGCCAAAATCAAGTCAATGATTAGGTCATTCAGATTGGAGAAGGAAAACAGCCCAAAATAAATAATTTACCTGATGGTGCTGTGGAAATTCCATCAGAAATGATTTCCAAAGAATCACTATTATTGACAATCTTCGTCAATAATATCAATAACGAGGATTACTCAGACATTGCACACAAAGTCATATTGACATAAAAAAAATATAGATGCCTTGAATCTAAATAACGAAATTGTGAAATTAATCAATGCACCCCAAAAAACTATTACAGTGCAGATTCTGTTCTGGCTGATGACAAAGATAGTGAAGCTAACTTTACTATGGAATTTCTTAATTCTTTAACTCACTCTGGAATACCAACACATATTTTGCAACTTAAAAAAGGGGCAAGAGTCATGCTACTGAGAAATATGAATCCCAAAAAAGGACTTTGTAATGGGACCAGATTAATAGGACAAACTTTTAAGTCTGTGGGTATTTTTTTTAAGGAACCTGTGTTTGCACATGGGCAACTGTATGTTGCATTTTCAAGATGCAATAAACCAGAGGAAATTAAAGTTCATATTGAAGAAAACCCAAGTCAGGGGGATTTATTGGAAGATGGACGCATTTTTACCACTATGAGGTGCTGTAAACATGGAGAACAGTGGTTTTAGTTTGAGGACCAATTTTTATGTTACTCTGACTCATTTTAGAGGACCACTATTTCACTAAGAAACTCTATACAATGGCAAAAAAACATAGCGAACAGTGGTTTTACTTCCAGGACAAAATTTTAGAGGACCACTATTTCACATAGGAATCTCTATGTGCCATTTGCACAAACTACAACAAGAACAACAAAAAGTAAAAAAAAAAAAAAAAAAAACAACAATAAACAGTGGCTGTATCCCATAGACAACATTAAAAGTCTACTGGGCTCTTTGTAAGGGAACCACTTGGACATATAAAAAAATACAATGTCTTCATATATAACAACATTGAAAAAGGAACACATCTCTTATTTCAAACAAGTTATAGCACACCAAATATAGAGAACAGTGGTATTATTTCGAGGATGAAATTTGATGTCACTCAGACTCTTTTTAGAGGACCACTATTTCACTAATAAACTCTATAAAATGGCAAAAAACATAGACAACAGTGGTTATACATCACAGAAGAACTTTTATATCTGGCGCTCTCTTTTGAGAGGACCACTAAAACAATTAGGTGTTATTTTCATTAAATTCAAGGTTAAATGTTATTGTTTTCTGTTACTATATCACATGTTAACATTGTATTTTAAAACTTGTGCAAAGTTGGTTCATTGTATATTGTATATAGTCAAGGATTTATGTTAGTAGAAGGTTAACCATTTATTAATAAATTGAAATGTATAATTAAATACAGAGTATTGATTCAGGGAGTAATCCGATCACCAGTTAATGGGGTCAGGAAATAATTATTTTTTTCCCTCTTTGATACAATTGGCCAAGTTTCAACAGGGTTTTTTATTGTTTGCCTTCCTCTGGATTCAATACCTATTTGGTTTAAAAATAATTTTTAAAACATTGAATGTTACAAAGCATTATGTAATTGTTCAAAATAGTTATTCACAGAAAGCTTACATAGTCTTCTGTTATTCATGCATAACTATCAATTCAAAATGTTAGAATTGTTTAAAAAAATGGTTCAAGATTGTTTCAAATACAAGTTGCATGTTACAAACTTTTATGTTATGGTTTTACAATATGTATTCATGAAAACTTCAGCCATTGTTATATTGTTATTCCATATATGACAATTAAAAGAGTTAATATTGAAAAAAAAAATATTCTATACCTGTTGGTGAAATACAAGTTAAAAAATAAAAAGTTTTATTCAAAATGTGGTATTTCTTTGTAGATAAAAAAAGGTTAAGAATGTCAGACACTCACATTGTGTGGCAAACAGTTTTAACAGCATTAACATTTTATTGCCCTGTCATTTTTGACGGGCAAGTCGCTAGTATATTAAGGATTTTATGTGGTTTTCTGTTATAGAAATTGTTTCTTTTTTAAATTATTTACGAAATAAAGTGGTTAATTTTAATGTGATTATTAATACAATTAGAATGCTTAGGTTTACAGAGTTTAGAGGGTTGTTGGGTGAATTTCCGAGACAAGGGCAGATATCTAAGTGGATGCACTGTTTATAAGGGCTTTACATGTAGAAGTTGCATACAAGTCACTCTTGTAAGGAAATTAGAAGGTTCAGGAAACTTCAGTATAACTAATCTACAGGTACATAGGTCTGCTATACTGAAAGTGTCAGGTCTTTCTTGTATATGCAGGGCAAATCAAAGCTTGATACTGATGTGACAGAGTTCTTCTGTCTTAAAAAATAACTTGTTCTGCAGAAATATTGTAGCAGAACAAAATCCAGAGAACAAATACATTAAATAGTGAAGTTTACTGTATATGGTATGCCTTAAAAGATGCAATGTTACAAGTTATGGATGAATACATAAATTATGAAACTGGAGAAATCTGCATCTGCATCTAAATTTCTCAAAGTTACAATGCTATTAAATTAGCCCTGCTGCGAGCAACGTGTGAACTACAAAGCAGGGCCATCCGTATGAACACTGCGATAATGTACATGGGGAGTGACAGCCTGCGAGATGATCTCGCAGGCTCCCACACCTCATCAATTAGTGCAGGGGTTCTAAACGGGACCTCCGCAGCAGTCCCCCACTTAAGCACCTAAAATTAACCCCCCTCTATGCGAATGTACCCACATTAACCCCTTGCTGCAGGGGTCCATAGGGACCCCCGCAGTTCCCCACATTAACCCCTTGCAGATCGGCACTGATCGTGACCCCGCTGCATTTTTTTTTATTTCCCGCCTCGTGGGGTCTTAACGGACCGTAAAGGTCCTGAAAGGACTCGCGCTAAAAAAATATTTACTCCTGCCAACCATAATTAACCCCATAGCTCATACAGTCAATACAGACCCCTATAAGCACTTAATTAACCCCATAACTCATGGGGGTCAATACAGACCCCCATAATCACTTAATTAACCCTGTCACTCATTAGGGTCAATACAGACCCCTATAAGCACTTAATTAACCCCATAACTCATGGGGGTCAATACAGAGCCCCATAAGCCTCTATTTAACCCCATCAGTCCCATAAAGGTTTATTATGACCCTTATGGGGCTATTAAAACCCTAACATTAACCACATAAGTGCCATGATGGTCCTCAAGGACCATCATGACACTAACTACAAACACTACACTATAACCCCCAATAAACCATTAAATCTAAACTAACCCCCCTCTACACTAATCTACTAACACTTACACTACCTACCTACATTACCTACCTACCCCCTAATAAACCCCCCCTTACCACTCTAATTACAGAAAATAAAAAAACTAAGTCACAAAAAATAAAAAAACTGCATTACAGAAAATAAAAAAATACATTACATCCCGCCCCCCCACTACAGGAAAAAAAATTACACACCTGAAAAGGAAAGACATACACAATACAATATATACAATACAATACATTACAATACAATACATACAATACATTACAATACATACAATACAAATAAAATACAATACCCCCTATCTATCTAACATACAATCTATCTAATATACAATAAATCCTAACTATCTAAAATACTTCCCCCTATCTATCTAATATACAATAAATCCTAACTACATACAGAAACCCTAATTCTAAGCTAAAATAAAGTAATTAAGACCACTGTCCCTTCAGATCGCTAACCTAGGGGTAAAAAAATAAATAAAATTAGTGCAACACATTAACAAAATAAATAAACGTTATAAACATTGTAACTATTTTACTCACCTTTCCAGCATGTCCCGTCCTTCTTCTTTTCTTCTCCGGCGCACCCCCTGTTAAAAAAACACATTACATTAGTACAACATAGAGATACAAAATAAAATAAAATAAAAATGTAAAAATATAAATATACATTCAACTTACCTCCCCGCAATGTCCCCGGCCTCCTCCTCTTCAGCCCCGGCTGGGCCCTAGAACAATCCACGCTCTAAAAAATAAAAATAAAAAAACTAACGGAGGTCTGCACTCGCAGACCTCCCCGACGCTAATGAGCCTCCTAGAGCTTTTTCCGGGAGCCGCGCCGGAGAAGAAAAGAAGAAGGACGGGAACATGCTCAAAAGGTAAATAGAATATTTAGAATGTTTATAATGTTTATTTATTTTAAGTTAGTGTGTTGCACTATTTTCCCCCCCCCCCTAGGTTGGTGATCTGAAGGGACATCGGCAAAGGTAAATAGTCTTAATTATTTTATTTTAGCTTAGAATTAGGGTTTCTGGATGTAGTTAGGAATAATTGTATATTAGATAGATAGGGGGATGTATTTTAGATAGTTAGGATTTACTGTATATTAAATAGATTGTATGTTAGATAGATAGGGGGTATTGTATTTTATTTGTATTGTATGTATTGTAATGTATTGTATGTATTGTATTGCATGTAATGTATTAATGTATTGTATGTATTGTAATGTATTGTATTGTATTGTATGTATGTATTGTATTGTGTATGTCTTTCCTTTTCAGGTGTGTAATTTTTTTTTCTGTCGTGGGGGGTTGTAATGTATTCTTTTATTTTCTTTAATGTAGGTTTTTATTTTTGGTGACTTTGTTTTTTTTATTTTATGTAAGGTAGGTTTTTTATTTTTTGTAATTAGAGTGGTGGGGGGGTTACTAGGGGGTTGGTAGGTAGTGTAGGTAGGTTGTGTAAGTGTTAATAGATAGTGTAGAGGGGTTTAGTTTAGATGTAATGGTTTATGTGTGGTTATAGTGTAGTGTTTGTAGCTAGTGTCATGATGGTCCTTGAGGACGGTCATGGCACTTATGTGGTTAATGTTAGGGTTTTAACAGCCCCATAAGGGTCATAATATACCCTTATGGGACTGATGGGGTTAAATAGAGGCTTATGGGGGTCTGTATTGACCCCCATGAGTGACAGGGTAAATTATTGGCTTATGGGGGTCTGTATTGACCCCCATGAGTTATAGGGTTAATTATGGCCTTATTGGGGTCTGTATTGACCCTCATGAGTTATAGGGTTAATTATTGGCTTATGGGGGTCTATATTGACCCCCATGAGTAGAGGGTTAATTATTGGCTTATGGGGCTCTGTATTGACCCCCATGAGTGACAGGGTTAATTATTGGCTTATGAGCGTCTGTATTGACCCCCATGAGTGACAGGGTTAATTATTGGCTTATGGGGGTCTGTATTGACCCCCATGAGTTATGGGGTAATTAAGTGCTTATGGGGGTATATATTGACCCTCATGAGTGACAGGGTTAATTAAGTGCTTATGGGGGTCTGTATTGACCCCCATGAGTTATAGGGTTAATTAAGTGCTTATGGGGGTCTGTATTGACCCCCATGAGTTATGGGGTTAATTTTAGTTGCCTGGGGTTAATATTTTTTAGTGCGAGTCCTTTCAGGACCTTTACGGTCATTTAAAGACCCGTGAGGCGGGAAATTAAAAAATGTGCATGCAGCTGGGTCATGATCGGTGCCGATTGGACCCCCGAGTCAAGGGGTTAATTTGGGGGGGCTGCGGAGGTCCCCATGGACCCCTGCAGCAAGGGGTTAATGTGGGGACACTTCGGGGGTCCCGATGGTGACTCCCAGCATAGAGGGGGGTTCATTTTATTTGCTGCGTCCGATTGTTAATAGTGTGCCGCAGGCCCTTTAAGGGGCAGGGAAAATGTAAACTTTAAAATGCAGCAGGGGCCTGATCTATGCAGATCGATAGGGACCCCTGCAGCATGGGGATGTGTATAGGCAGCAGGGGGGAGCCTCACACGGCTGTCTCGGGCTGCTACGAGGCAGCACTTAGAGGCTTTAGGATCCCTTGCTAGCACTTTTTTGTGCCCGTAGGGATTCTTCCGAGGTGCGAGACTCACCTCATAGATTTAAGGCTGCGTGTGACTCCGTAGCTCTCTCGGAGCCTATTCTAAGCCATTTTTCGGAGTCTTCTCGCAAAGCAGGCTGCGAGGGATTCGGTCCTCGCAAACAGCAAAAAACTGCCTTTTGCAAGGACCGAGAGAGCTACTAGGGATAATTTAATGAGGCCCAATGGGTGTTTTTATTTTTTTTTGCTTTGTTACTCTTCACTAACTGTTAGCATTGGGGGTTAGTGTGCTTGTCCTTAAAAATGTATCAGTGATCCCTCCCATTGCATCCTTAAATTAGTGATGGGACAGGGAGCCAAGCAGGCTGTTTTACTTTATCTCATAAAAATAAATAATATAGGATCTATCTTCTCTTCTTTGCTTTGTATTATAAAAACAATTACAGCCTCATACGTGTAATAATAGAATAAACTAATACAAACTACCGCTTGTAACATACTTATACTACATATCACCCGCATATTTACGCATCTAATATTGGTTATTATTATGGGGACAGACACTGTCTTCTAATAAGACAACGAAATATTAATGAGGGTCACTGCCCTTCATTGAGTATAATAGTTGTCACACAATAGTTGTCAAACTGTCCTCGTCCTCGCTGCGGACCTCGCGAAGTGAGAGATGCATTTGCGGAGGTGGAGGCTCCAACTGCAGGCCTTGGCTCATTGCAGGCCGCAAATGCGGACCCTCACAAAGCGAGGGGCCGCATTTGCGGAGAGGGACATAAACTGCAATGGGCCTTCCCTTAAATACGGACCTTGGATGTGAGTGTTCGCATTTGCTGAGGTGGATGCTCTATGGTGCGTCACTGACGGTAAAAAACAACCCAGAAAAGCTGGACTTTTAAAAAAAATACGACCCGCAGGACTTTAGAAAAAAATAATTACACGGTTGCAAAAATACGGAGTTAACGGCCAAAATGTGTACATCCAAAAACAACAAAAACACTGAAAAATTTAAAAATAAAACATAAAAAAAACTCACACACAGCATGGGAGGACAGCCACGACATCTGCCAGTGAGATTGCACGCAAATTAAAGTCGAATTTAAGGAGTTTCGGAACTTGAAAATCAGCTAAGCGAGAAAAAAAATGGCTGCCCCCAAAAATGAAAATGAGGCTACACGACCACGAAGTGCACAAAACAGCGCCAGGCACGTACGACTTTGCCAGGGATGTACGAGGTACAAAAATACACAGTTAAGAAGCACGGAAAATGCTTGCGAGCCGCGTAACACATAGGATATCGCCGCCATTTTACAACTCTAAGAGGCAAATCTACACATTATGATTCTGAAATGGCTGCTTTCCAGCCTAAACCAACAGTTCTGTCTCGCGCACGCAGCCTAAATATAGGGCACACTTGCCACAGTGCTGACACTTTCTCCTCAGGTGATGACAGTCTGAGCAGACATTTTTTGCTGCCGGAAAATCGAAAGAGATTGTTAGCTCTTCTGGATATTGATTGCTGGATATATTAATTACAAAAAGGTAAAGTATATCAATTTATTATTTAATTTCTTAATGATTATAAAAAATATATTTCTATAAAAAAAATAGAGCAGGGGAGAGGCTCACAATAAGCGCCTTGGCGCTCATTGCGACACACGCGATGAGCACCGAAGGTGCTCAGCGCAGGGCTCACAATGAGCAACGAGAGTGCTCAGAGGAGCAAAAGTCCCCGAGGGGAGAGGCTCGCAATGAGCGCCGAAGGTGCTCAGACGACCAAAAGTACATGAGGGGAGAGGGTCGCAATAAGCGCTGAAGGTACTCAGAGGACTAAAAGCCTTACATTATGTGGCAAACATCATTAACTGCCTTACAATTTTATTGCCGTCATTTTTTGATGGGCAAGTTGGTAGTCCCATATATAGTTGTCAGTTTCCGGAACGCTGAGATGTTGGTGATGCTGTTGCGCATGCGCAATAAACGGCGAAGGCGCTCATTGAGGGGCCCCCTTCCTCCTCCCCAAGGCTCCCCACCAGGATGGGGGCTGCAAAGAGTGCCGCCAAGGCTCCTCACCCCTCTCTCTCCCCTGTGTCTCTTTCCCCCTCTCCCTCCCCTCTTTCTCTTCCCCCGTCTACCTCCCCTCTGTCTCTTCCCCCCTCTCCCTCCCCTGTGTCTCTTTCCCCCTCTCCCTCCCCTGTGTCTCTTCCCCCCTCTCCCTCTCCTGTCTTTTCCCACCTTTACTCCCTCCCCTGTGTCTCTTTGCCCTGCTCTCCCTCTCCTGTGTCTCTTCCCTCCCTCTTCCCCCCTCTTTTCCCCCCTTCCACCTTATGCTCCTCCCCCTTATCCTCCTCTTCAATTACCCCCCCCCTCCAAATACTGTGATCAGATGAGCTCCTGCTGCTCTCTCCCATGAATCGTGTCTTCTGGCTGTGATCAACCGGCATATGCTAATGACGTGACGTCACATGCACGACACGTCATTAGCATATGCTGGTCGAAAACAGCCAGAAGACGCGCTTCAGGGGAGAGGCCAGCAGGAGTTCATCTGATCACAGTAATTGGAGGCAGGGGGGTAATTGAAGAGGAGGATAAGGGGGAAGGGGGGAAAGAGGGGGGTAGAGGGAGAGAAGAGACACAGGAGAGGGAGAGCAGGGCAAAGAGACACAGGGGAGGGAGTAGAGGGGGGAAAAGACAGGCGAGGGAGAGGGGGTAAATAGACACAGGGGAGGGAGAGGGGGAAGAGACCGAGGGGATGGAGAGGGGAAAGAGGCACAGGGGAGAGAGAAGGGGGAAGAGACACAGGGGAGGGGGAAAAAGGAGACGCAAGGGAGGGAGAGGAGGGGGAAAAAGGAGACATGAGGGAGGGAAAGGAGGGGGAAATGGAGACACAAGGGAGAGAGAGGAGGTGGAAATAAAACACAAGGGAGAGAGAGGAGGGGGCATGAGACACAAGGGAGGGAGAGGAGGGGCAATGGAACACAAGGGAGAGAGAGGAGGGGGAAATTACACGCAAGGGAGAAAGAGGAGGGGGGAAATGACACACAAGGGAGAGAGAGGAGGCCGGAAATGAGACTCAAGGAAGAGAGGGAGGGGGGAATGAGACACAAGGGAGAGAGAGGAGGGGGAAATGACACACACGGGATTGAAAGGAGGTGGAAAGGAGACACAAGGGAGGAAGGTGATGGGGGAAATGAGACACAAGGGAGGGAGAGGAGGGGGGACATGAGACACAAGGGAGGAAGTAGTCAGGGGGGCGAAGGTGCTCAGCACGGGGCTCGGATGACTGCCAAAGGTGCTCACATTGGGTGGCAAACATCATTGCCAGCCTTAAGACTTTATTCCCATCATTGTTAATGGGCAAATAGCTAGTAAGAAATATTACTGAGTAAGCCCTCTTTACTATGGCTCAAATAAAAACTCCCATAAGGCTGATAATCTATAGATTTTGCATCCTCCTAGTATATACCATCATACACCTATTCATTCTCTTGAAAGACACAGCTCATTTTCCAGCACACCACAACTTTTCTTCCTTCTTTTCCAGTCACTATTTTCCCATATATTGTTCTGCTATAACCTTTATTTTCAACTGTGCTTAAACCTATCACATTTTTAAATATGCGTTCTGCTTCTGTCAATATAATGATATAATAATACAATTATATCATTAATAATATTACTTTATTTCCTTGTGCTTCCAATAATTTACTGAGAATATTTGTCAAATTCACGTTTTCTCTTTTAATCCCTGATGGAATCCTTACAATCTAATTTCTACCGTCTACCTATCACACAGACATTACTAATAAATTTCTCATGCATTATGCAGAACTAACTAACAAGGACATTTGTTGGTACACCTTTCTGATAGGCTGAGCTTCCATTTTATAAATTAGGATTCTTAAAGGGACACAGCAAACATCACACTCCATTTATATGTAATTATGTTGCAGCAATTTTCTTTGGCTGTTCTACTTCCTGACTTGGGAGGAGACTTTGAATATACTTAAAGTTTCTATCTGCACAATGGGAATTTAGAATCTACAACTGCCAGTACAAACTCTTGAAAAAGGAACAGACAGGATGAGCTGATAATAGACAATGGATGCCTACAGTAGTGTAAAATTGGGTTTAAAGATAAAAATGCAAATGTTGTGTTTATTTTTGTGTTAATATTGTCCTTGCCTTGAACTGAACCCATGTATAGCAATATTGAATATGTTGGAGCGTAACAAATAAGCATTAATATTAAAAATAATAATAATAATATTCCATGTCACTCTAACTGCAACTATGATCAGTCAGTAGATGTCGTCCTTTGCTACTTAGTCACTTCTTAAACTACTGGGGTGTGTTCATGTCTGTGCACAGTGTTTTTTCTAGGTTCACTCACGGGGCCTGGAGGAACAAGGTGCACTAACACACACACACATAATTTGCATAGAAGCCTCCTCGATTTACTTAGCAGCAAAGGGGCACATCCTACTTGATCAGAGCTGCAGAGTCACATGAAATAAAAATAAAATGCTTTTAAAAATAAGGAATTTTCTATTAATATACTTCATTCTCATTAGCAATTTGGCAATTATTATGGCCCACACTTGTATTCATTCTTTGAATAATATTAGACACTCTGGTTTTTACACACTGGTTTTGGATATCACTCTCACACTGATAACATACAATTGTGTTTATCTTATATCAAAAAATCACAGTATTCTATCTATTGCTTGATATCTCACTACTACACATATAAATTATGGAAAAAAGTGCCAAACCTAACAAAAAGACAATAATTATTGTATCAAAACATGAACAAAATATAAGAATACATAATGATGCAGAACAATTTCCTTTATATCTTAGTGATATTCAACAGTAATGGACAAATGTACATATGAAAACACATTTTATAATGAAAAATTGTAACTGCAGCTTTATCTCATTATCACAGATCAAGTACAAACCTAAAGAAAGCAAAGCATACACTGCTTTGTAGTATATACTGTGACCCTGAAGACAGGAACGGTCACCTTGCAACCCATACTAAATAATTCAAACAGAAGAGATACAATAATGTCAACAACAATAACCACAAAAATGTAATCAGTACTGAAACATCAAAAGAGCACCTGCTGCCCTAAAAGGACAAAAGCATTGCCTTAATCAGTACAATTTCAGTCCTTTTAACCTTGCAATATATATATATATATATATATATATATATATATATATATATATATGTATATATATATATATATACTCTTCTAGATCACTACATTATCGTGTTGAAGGGGCGTGTGTGCCTCAGTGAGCTATGCCATGTAGGGACACCCAAGATTGGCAGGTCATAGCAGAGATTAGACAAATCAATGTCCGCTGCAGAAGGAGCTGGGAATCTACTACAGTATCTTTGCCAAGAAAACCTTATGGATAAGCACAACCGGACACAAGATGTGTCTGGCGTGCTGCAGTCAATAGGGTCATGGAGAGTTGGACAAGACTGAATGACTAAACAACAAAATCTATCTATTGTACGTACGTTCATGTTCATATTTCAATTTCTGTAAATAAGTTAAAAAACACATTTCCTGGCCAGAATGTTGTGGTATAGGGAGGGAGACGGGGGAAAGAGACACAGGAGAGGGAGAGGGGAAAAGAGACACACGGGAGGGAGAGGGGGGAAATAGACACCTGGGAGGGAGAGGGGAGGGCAGACAGAGGGGAGGGAGAGGGTAAAAGAGTCACAGGGGAGGGAGAGGGGGAAGAGACACAAGGGATTGGAAAAAAGAAGACACAAGGTAGGGACGTAGGAGCCTCCACCTCCACGAGGGTCCGCATTTGTGGCCTGCAATGAGCCTTTGGCTCATTGCAGCCTACTGTGGAGCCTCCACCTTCCGCAAATATTTGCGGCCCGAACTGCGGCCCTCGCAATTCCTAATTTGGCAACTATTATATGTGATATATATATATATATATTTATTTATATATATATATAAGAAGGTATGTATGGATTGATAGATAGATAGATAGATAGATAGATAGATAGATAGATAGATAGATAGATAGATAGATACATAGATAGATAAAAAGAGAGAGCGAGAGAAGAGATAAACAAATATACAGTTTCAATAGTTAATGTATGTCTCTTATAAACCTCCAATTAGTTTTTTTTACAATTATTCTGTTTTAATATAAAATGGCCTCTGTAAAACATACACATTTCAGTATAATGACATAAACGAAGCAGTGTCCTTTGTATCAAATATGGTATTTTTTCTACCAAAGATTATTTCTGACAGTTTTGACAACTATGCAGCTGAACAGTTGAAGTGCCTACATGATATTCATAGAAATGAGAGGAACAGACAGGTATTAATGAGGCATTTAACTGTAATTTACTCTTTATCGAGAACATGCAAAATTCATTTTGCTAAGAACACAGAGTTCATACTCATAAACAGAGAGATTCAAAACTCTCCAACACTGTCTTATAATGAAGATTCAGGTCAAGGATTTGTAAATGTAGTATCATTAGCATGTTTTTCACCTGCAGCTCTAGGCTATAAAAAGGCAATTCTGGTTCTTACAATTTTTCTTTATATCTTGTTTTACTAGACTTACTGTTCTATAGAATAACCAACTGAATCTTTGGATGGCAGCAATAATAAAAAAATCAACATTTCTGTGTCAATGCACTAGTTCTTTTTCATTTATCTTCACTGTGAGCCTACATTCCATACTTAATGTAGGTTAGTAACACTGTTTTGCTTTTCTACTAAACAGCATAAGACCCAGGCCTAGTGCAAACACGTTTTCAGGGGGTAGCATGGTACTTGAAGACATCGGTTTAATGATATAGAATTGTGTGTGTAAGAGTACCTGATCCTGTATGTTGACATAAGCACATGTTCACCTAAGATTTGGGTTATTGCCAGATACAAGCACGAACTGTAAGTAGTGCATTGGCAGGCACAAACCTGAATGCATTTTCCCTATTTACATCTTTTAGTTCAATCTTAGTGCATCTTGGAGTAATCTACATGTATGGCTACAGCGTTTATTGGTAAACACAAATTACTTAAAACCAATAACAATAAATAAATAACATAACCAAGAGAGTGGAGGAGCCTGGCGCCCTAGGCCCTTAAGCCTCATCCAGAGACTACCGTGATGGAACATCCGTACCACCGTAGTGTAGGATGTCACCCATTTTATCACTGTTCCGGCGACTACCCTCACCACCCACTGCTGTGTCAATCACATACTGTAAGCAGACTTTGTTAACATATAATAACCAAATCATATTGAACACACGTACATAAAACTTTACATTATACATCATGAGATTTTTTTTTTGTTTGTTTTTTATTTATAGTACTTTATAAATCTTTATACCATAATAGTTAGGGACGGGCACAATAATATTTGGTGATATGACATAAAATAGCATATACAGAACAACATGTGCTTAAGACCATAACAATATAACACCTCCACCTTGACCTTATACATCCATATTTTGTAACAGTACACTATATATAGCTTTATACCATAATATTTAAGGGCTGGTGGGTGGGTATCTTTCCAATTTTAACATAGTGGGCAATAACTAACTACCTCATCCTGCTATGTAGGAGATGTCAACTGAATTGGTGACATAGCGGGGGTGGGGGCAGACTCCTGTAGTTTTTTTTATTAATTCTGTAAGTGTAAATTAATCGAATACTGGGGAAGGGAGTTGCATAATGGTTTTAATCATATCAGTGATCCAATTGAACAATTTCCCACCCAGCCAGTTAACTCACCCTCCTTTCCTGGAGTAACCCCTTTCCAACCCAGAGTAGCAAGGGCAGGGTTTCTAGGGAGTCACAGAAGGAGCAAGATAAAAGGAAGCTCCTGGAGGGAGCATGTACCATCACACTAGGGACCAGAGGTTATCAGGATGACTCCATGAGAGGAAGCAAAGTTAACTCACCAGGACGAGGGGTTGAGTTTAACACAACATGATTGATTCAATTGTTATGCAGTGCAATCAGATCACTGGTAAAGAAATTAGGCCCTCAACCCCCTACTCTAGATTATTGTGGAAGAGGAAAATAAAATAATTATTTTTATTTATGGATTTAATATAAAAAAAGTACATGTTATGGGGTATTCCCCACCCCCCTACTATGCCACTAATGTTGATGACAAAGATATATAAATATGCATCAAGGTGGTAGTGCATTTATATTACATTTATTTAGTTGTTGGGCAGAGGGTATGATAATGAGGAGAAAGAAATATTTGTTTTATTTTTGGGAGGAGATGGGAGAACACTTTTGTGGAGGGAGAAGATCAATTATAGGTGAGTAGTAGGAAGTAAGTTTGCTCAGACAGGGGAGTTAGTTTGATTAGTGCATATTGGAAAGATTTCTGGAAGATGGAGGATAAAAATTCATCAGGATGATAAGGGGTGGTAATCTGTATTAAAATATATATATACTCTAGATATCGTTGTGCCTTTGATACTCTAACATTTGGTATGGTGTTTGGGTAAATGATTATAGGTTTTTGTAGGTTTCTTGTTTAAAAAAAAAAAGCAAAGGTCCGTGAGTGGATATGTTATGGAGCAATACTTGCTATTTATTTAAAATTCTTAGGATCTCAGTTTCAAGAATATATGTTTGCAAGGGCAGTGGGAAAGGGGCATTTTGCCCTGAGATAGTTTATTCTATGTGTATTTAGCTGTATAGTAGGCTATTTGTAGATATAAAAGTGAGTTAATACCTGCATTTTGGGTTGTATTTATTCAGTAAATGTTATACTTTCATATTTAATTGTATGTATGTTTCTGTCTGTCACAACCTGCTTTTCATTGGGCTTGAAGAAGTTGAGAAGACAAATTCTACCTGCAGTTTGTATAGGTTCCCTATCCCGACACACGTAACTAGAGGCTAGGGAAGGTTGCTGATTTTCCACAGTCGCAGTTTCAGGACCAAGTTGCAGATACCAGGACAAGTTAAAAAATAAATAAATGCCTTCTATCTAAATTACTCTATGCATATGTATCTCAAACAGGGTTTAAACTTTATTTTTGAGTACACCTTTTTATACAGTATTTTGCACCAAACACCAATGGGCCATTTCCCGGGGTAAACACAAGTTTGACACCTTTTGTCCATTTTTAAATATCCCATGTTGGCTTGGTCTGTCTCCAAGGACCTGGTGCCAGCCTGTCTTCCTCCCCACCTAGGAGCTGAGGGATCTACAGACCCAGCTATCAGCTACCTCCGGGCAGGATCTAGGCACAACAAGGATGTATTAGGTAGTATGGGGAACCATAGATCAGGGGTGTGCAAGTTTTAGAATCTCAGTGACTTTCTCCCCGCTATTGGTTAGCAGGCTCGGGATACCTCCTAGGAGGGAATAGCAGTAAGGCCCAGTGAGTTTAGGGGAGAGGTTGGGGTTTATCCACTCCCTACCACCCCCGCTTGGATAGCAATAACTTTATTGAGTCTGAGGATGGTCCAAGGTGTAGGGGTCGGCTTTGGTTTCCTTAACATTTTAGCCACCTAGCGTCCCCATTAGATTGAAGTCAAGTACTTGATAATTTGTTGTTAACCACAAAGCAAAGGATCAAAGCGATATCCCTTGACACCACTTGACCCTGCTCTATTGAAACAAAGTGTTTCAGTTACTGTTTTGGCAGCCTTGTTAAGAATACTTGATGAATTAATTAGCCCCGTGGATGTCCTATTGAAGCCTAAGGAGTTTAATCTACCGCTAAACCTTTAATTTCAAACCCAGCTAGGACCCTAGCTGGCCCTGGGATGGGGAGTGAACTAGTATCACGGTTGACTACTGGAAGCATCTATTGGTCGCTCTTAAAGTGGTACTAACCTCAAAATATTTTATTAGCCCAGTGAAATACACCCAAACACACTCTACACATTAAATACGTGTTTGCAAAGTAAAAGGATTCAGAGCCTCCTAAGCTCAAATGCATACAACCAGGGCTTGAAGAAAAATATCAAGCAACAATACAAGTCAGTCTAATAATCCTTTTAAAAGCTATTATGGCAATTAGAATAGCCCTTGGGTGAGGAAGCCACATTGCTTGTGTTGCCATTTCCATAAAAAGGGCCGCAAGTCCAGGGGGTCCTGACACTTAAAATGGGCTTGAGTGAGATTTTTTTCTGTGGAAATATAGAAATCCACATACTTTTTTGTTAAAATCCTTAAACAAAAAGAATTTTAGCAAATGTATAATTTTGTGGCGTAAGACATGTCAGTTTAAAATGTAGTGTTTTTTATTCATACAATATGTACCTTTAGTGGTTTATTTTGATGTCATAATATCATTTAACCTGGTTACTCCAATGTTTCACCATAAATTGCATACCTTAATGTTTCAGCATAAATTGTATACTTTAAAGTTTTCTCAGTAATTTTGAGACTCAGAAAATAGTTTTGCTGCATAAAAGGTATCTATAGTTTATTAGTGTGTGTTGACTTACATATTTTTGTTTGTGTATTATATTTAGTTAATTTCTGTGAGTTTGAATATATATTGGGCACATTCACACAATTTAAACAAATAGTGTTCATATTTACAAGATTTTTGCCCTGTTTGGCAATTTCCATTTTCAGCTCACACGTGCATTCAGCAATTTTGTTAGATACCCATATTCTTTTTTTTTTTTTACTTAATGATCAGATGTGACATATGAAAACGTTTCACATAATCAAATTAAAATTTGTTTACTTAATATGAAATGTTTGTTTTTTTATTTTGTTTTTGTTAATGTTTAATTTATTTATCACAATAGGAGAAGGCCCAGCACATTTGTAGCAGGAGTGGACTCTAATGATTTCAAAGTCATTCTTACCAAACAATGTAACTCTCCAAGACTTTATTCGTCATGCATACTAGAGTAAGTAAATTACACATACATAAATGGAGAGAGAAAATGTTTTCTATTACTTTTTTTATTATTATCGTTTATTAATAACGAGCCGATATATTTAGCAGCGCTGTACATAAGATAAGTTCCAGACAAAGATAAATACAAATTAACACATAGCAAAGCATGGAATCCAGTGCCCATGGTGCTTTCCCCAAAGGCCCTTGAAGGAATGAAACTTGTAGACTTACAACCTAAAGGTATTGTGTGTGGTAAAGGAGGGAGAGAGAGGTCCTGAGTGTGTTGGGTGAGAGGTGATATGCTTCTTTGAAGAGATGCGTTTTTAGTGACGTTGTGAATGTTTTGAGGCAGGAGGATAATCTGGTGGAACAAGTAAAGGAGTTCCAGAGAATTGGGGCAGCACAAGAAAAGTCCTGAAGGTGAGAGGAGGTGACAACAGTTGTAGAAAGAAGAAGCAGAATGAAGAGGGCGGGTGGAGACGAGAGCAGAGATGTACGGGGATGCACTATTGTTGAGGGATTTGTAAGTTAGGGTCATGATTTTACATTGTATTCTGGAGGCTAAGGGAAGCCAAGTGGATGCTAAGGGAAGCCAGTGTAGTGATTGACAGAGAGGTGATGCTGACACTGAACGTTGTGTACGGAAAATGTGTCTAGCAGAGGCATTCATAATGGATTGAAGTGGGGATAGTCGGGTGGTGGATAAGACAGCAAGAAGCTAGTTGCAGTAGTTGAGTCGAGAGATGGTGAGAATATCGACTGTGTCAGACAGCAGAGAGATCTTAAAGAAGAAGAATAGAAAAGTGACCCTTTGACTTGGCGGTAAGCAGGTCATTAGTAACTTTACTGAGAGCTGTCTCAGTGGAGTGTTGGCGCCGGAAGCCAGATTGGAAGGTGTCAAGAAGAGAATTAGAATTAAAAGCTGGTATGGCGGTTATAGACGAGCCACTCCAGCAGTTTGGAAGCCAGGCGAAGTAGAGAGATAGGGTGGAAATTAGATGCAATGTTAGAGTCAGATGAGGTTTTTTTGAGGGTGGGTCTGATTATGGCATGTTTTAGAGAAGATGGAAATATGCCAGTATTTATGAAAAGGTTGAAAATATGTGTGAGAGCTGGGATTAGTGTGGAAGAGAGGGAAGGGATGAGCTGAGATGGAATAGGATCCTGAGGACAGGTAGTGAGGCAAGTGGATGATAGCAGGCTGGAGACTTTGTCCTCTGTAGACGGGTGAAAGCAGTGCAAAGTGGTTGTGGGATTGGGGAAGGGAGAAGACTGTGTGTTGTTGGTTAGTTGAGAGGGTGAAGTGTGTGAGCCACTATGAGATGAGCAATCATTGCGGGGGGTTTGAATTTTATGAATAAAATGGTAGGCAAAGACTTCAGCTGTGAGAGAGAAAGGGATGTGAGAAGGTGATGGGCGGAGGAGAGTATTTAAAGTGACCAATAGATGCTTGGGGTAAGAGGACAGAGTTGATATTAGTGATGTGAAGTAGTGTTGTTTGGAAAGGTTGAGGGCAGAGGAATAGGGGCGTAACATAAATTTGTAGTGGAGGAAATCTGCAGAAGTGCGTGATTTCCTCCAGAGTCGTTCAGCAGTGGGGGAGCACCTCTGGATGTATCATGTTTGTGCAGTGTGCCATGGTTGTGGATGAGAGTGAGGGAGTCTTCGTGTGGTAATGGGGGCCAGTTTGTCAAGGGTGGAAGAGAGAGTAGAGTTGTAGTGTGAGGTGGTAGTGTCAGGGCAGTTGAGGTTAGCTATTGGGCAGAGAAGGGGTTGGAGCACAGCGGAAAGTTGTGTAGGGTCAATTGCTAGCAGGTTTCTGTGGGTGATGGTGGCAGGGGTTGAACAAGGTTGGTGAGTGAAAGATGTGGTGAGGTTGAAGGTAAGGAAGTGATGGTCAGATAGAGGGAGTGGGTGGATGACTGGGTTGGAGGTTGTGCTGTGATTGGTGAAGATAAGGTCTAGAGAATGTCCAGCATGATGAGTTGAAGAATCTGTAAGTTGTGAGAGGGAAGAGGTGAGTGCAAGCAGTTTGGCTGCTGCTGGGGAGGTGGTAGTGTCAACGGCAATGTTAAAATCCAAATACCAGTGAAGGAACGTTGGAGGAGAGAAAGTGAGGGAGAAAAGTGATCAAGAAATTGAGAGGGAGTGCCTGGGGGGGTTATAGATCACAGCGACACGTAGAGAGCTGGTGAGAAGAGGTGGATAGTATGATCTTCAAAGGATGAGAATTGGAGGCATGGGGCCAGGGGTAAGAGGTGAAAAATACAGCGAGTAGAAAGCAATACACCCACACCACCACCTTGTTTGTTCCCAGGTCTAGGTGTGTGGCTGAGGTGAAAACCACCATGAGAGAGTGCTGCAGGGGATGCAGTGTCTGATGAAGAGAGCCATGTTTCAGTGAGAGTCAGTAGATTGAGGGAGTTGGTAATGAATAAGTCATGAGTGAAATTTTGTTTATTGCAGATAGACCATGCGTTCCAGAGGGCACAGGAGAAAGGTCGAGTAGAAGTTTGTGATGGATTTCAGATTCCGGGTGTTACGGGTGTTTGCTGGCCTTGGAACAGAGTGTGGCTTACAGCAAGTGGAGATGAGTGAGGGGTCTGGGTTAGGGGATATATCTCTTGCAGCTAGAATAAGGAGGAGTGAAAGGGAGAGAAGATGGGATGGGACTTACAGTGTTGTTTCTGCTTGTGAGTGTCAGGGAGGGGGTGAGATTGTGACTGGAGTTGGGAGAAGAGCTCATGGGAGCAGAGAAGAGGAGAGCAACAAAGGTGAGATGGTAATAATGTTAGGGACGTGATATGGAGAGGCTGCAAAGGAAAGTCTGAGAGAGAGGCAGTAGGTTATAAGAAAGAGGAGGAAGCAAAGTCAGTTGCAAAGGAGAGTAAGACTAACCCTAAAATATTTTTTTAAATATATTAATGGGAAGAAGGCAAGGAAGGAAGCTTTAGGAACATTACAATGTGACACAGGCCATCTGATATATAGTGACCAGGAAAAGGCAGATGAGCTAAATAGGTTCTTTTCGTCGGTATACACAAGGGAGGTACCAGTGGTTGGGACACCGCAACATAATGGGACTACACTACCATCACTAAATAATTGGTTAACTCAGGAAGAAATCCAAAAGAGATTGGAGGAAATAAATGTTAATAAAGCCCCAGGTCCTAATGGAATAGGGAGCTGAGTTCTGTAATAGCCAAACCATTATATCTAATCTTTCAAGACTCACTCACACCAGGGTCTCTACCGGATGACTGGAGAAAAGCAAAGGTGATACCTATATTTAAGAAGGGAGCAAGAGCAAATCCAGGGGAAATATAGACCAGTGAGCCTCATATCTGTAGTTTTTTTAGACGGGTTAATAAGGGACAGAATAAGGGACAGAATACAAGAATATGTCTATTTGAACAAGATCATAGGTAGCAGTCAACACGGATTTATAAAGGATAGGTCATGTCAGACCAATCTAATTAGTCAGACCAATCGAATTAGTTTCTATGAGGAGGTTAGTAGGACCTTGGATCAGGGCAACTCAGTGGATGTAGTCTTTTTGGATTTTTCAAAGGCTTTTGATACAGTGCCACATGGAAGACTATTGAGCAAACTAAGGGATACAGGAATTGAAGTAAATATCTGCTCATGGGTCGAGAGCTGGCTAAAAGACAGGAAGCAAAGGGTTGTTGTAAATGGAACATTCTCCGATTGGACTATTGTGGTAAGTGGGGTTGCTCAAGGTTCAGTATTAGGTCCTCTCCTTTTTAACATATTTATTAATGACGTAGAAGTAGGACTCGAAAGTAGTGTATCCATTTTTGCTGATGACACTAAGTTGTGCAAGGTAATTAAATCAGATAATGATGTACTTTCCCTACAAATGCATTTGCATAAATTAGAGAAATAGGCGGCTAAATGGCAGACGAGATTTAATACAAATAAATGTAAGGTTATGCATTTGGGAAGGAAAAATAGCCATGCAATTCATAATCTTAATGGAGCAAATCTAGGGGTATCAGATATTGAAAGGGATTTGGGAGTACTAGTGGACAACCACCTAGGTAGCAGTGCTCCATGCCAAGCAGCAGCTGCAAAGGCAAGTAAAATATTAGCATGTATTAAGAAGGGTATAGAAGCAAGGGAAGCAAATATAATTCTGCCACTATACAAATCTCTAGTACGCCCTCATTTGGAATATGGAGTACAATTTTGGGCACCACTTCATAAAAAGGACAATTTAGAGCTGGAAAAAGTACAGAAAAGGGCTACAAAACTAATAAGGCGAATGTAGGGGCTAAGTTACGAAGAATGACTAACCAAATTAAATGTATTTTCGCTAGAAAAAAGGTGTCTACGAGGGGATATGATTACCTTATTTAAATACATCCAGGGTCAATATAAGGCTTTGTCAAGTAAACTTTTTGTAGCAAGAGATTTTCAACTGACAAGAGGACATCCTTTGAGGTTAGAGGAAAAAAGATTTCACCTTAAACAAAGAAAAGGGTTCTTCACAGTTAGGGTGGTTATACTGTGGAATTCTCTACCAAAGGAGGTGGTGACAGCGAATAACATCAAAAAGGGGTTAGATATATTTTTGAATAAAGAGGTCATTCAAGGTTATCCTAGATAACTAGCGAAGGAATATTGATCCAGGGAGAACTTTGATCGCCAGTTTCTGGGGTCAGGAAGGAATTTTGCTTTTTTCCCCTTATGAGACAATTGGCAAAGTTTCAATGTTTTTTTTTTTCTGTTTGCCTTCCTCTGGATCAATTAACAATTAATAATAAATAGCCCACATATTAAAAAGATCAATAGAGATCTAAAAAGGTTGAACATTCATCCTCAAATACTATAATATTAATAATTATTTAACAACTAATTAATTAATAACTAATCCGCATATTGCAGATTAGAGGAGATCTTAACAGGTTGAACTTGATGGACTGAAAGTCTTTTTTCAACCTTCATTGCTATGTAACTATGTAACTATGTAACTATGTAACTATGAAGCATTATGACACAGTGTGTAAGTACAGGAACAAAGATTGGATTATTGTAGGGATAAGAATTATGATACTGTAGTTGTAGTGATATAGATTCAGGAGCAGGGGGAAAGAGTGTAATAAGGTTTTTCAGAATGACTGTGGTGTATGAGTAGCTAAGAGTTTTTATGACTTTATAAATTTGTTTTTAGCAAGTGATGTTGACTGAGCAGGTGACAGTCATGTGAGTATCTATAAATTAAGAGAATGCAAGGGAGGGTGGCAGTGGGGCAGGGAGGGAGGGCAGAGAGAGCAGTTAGGTGTGGAGGTGTGTGAGTCCAGAGTGAAGAGAAATTTTGCAGAATGGCTGAGCGCTAATGCTGGAATAAAACATGGAGATAAGGTCTGAGTAGGGCATATACAGTACATATTAGAAGAACATTTGCTAAGATCAAGTGTGAAGTTGTGAATATGAGGGGGTGTGAGAAGGTGGGATACAAAACACAGTATAGTACAATAAAAACACTAGCTAATTAACAAGGTTTCAAGAATGTTACTATGTGACTACAAATTATATAGGATATGGATATTAATAATTAAAGAAACAGAAAGATAATTAGGTTGATGTTGGATCATCCAGGTGGCTGTAAATACCTTGAGAGCTGTTAGCTTGAGATATTTTGCAGGATGGCTGAGGGTTAATGCTTGAGAGCAGTTAGGTATGTGCACTTTAAACGTTGTGACAGTGCAGTGAACACATTGATGACACATAATATAATTCAAATTATGAGCAATTAAATACTAAAATAATCATTGATACAGTCAGCTATTGCAACCAGTGGTGGAGCTAGAAAATGAAGGGCCCTGGTGCAAAAAAAAATGTTGGGTCCCTCTTGTGCAGATGAAAAAAAATGTTTTTGGCTGGGCCCTCCTGGGATCAAATCACTCAGTGCTTCTGCCTGCTCGAAGCTCGTTTGCCAGCAGCACAGCTCCACCTCTCTCACGTTCCACTTTCCTGCAACATCTTCTATGGACATATCTGTACACATATATAAACATCACCCTCACACAGCAGCCACCCTCTTATGATCCATAACTACATAGCACCTATTTCTTTTCAGCAGTCATTCCCGCACAGCACCCAACCACTCTACCACCTGAACTTCAGTAGAAATTATCTTTTTTAAACAGGCACACATAAATTTCAGTGGGGAGGAGAATGTCTGGTCAAGGAGGCAAGGGGGGGGGGTCCAAATAGGGCCTTGGTGGTTTGGGCTGGGGTGGGAGGCCCCAGAGGGGCTCCTACACTCCCCAAAAAAAATTACATTAAAAAAATTCAAAAATTACAGCGCACTGGGCCCTCCTCTGCCCTGGTGTATTGCACCAACCGCACCACTGGTAGATCTGCCCCTAATTTCAACATCACATTGTAAGGGTCAAGGTAAAAGAAGCAAGTTATTATATGCTTAACTGCTCAATGCTAAGGGAAACTTTTATGATGGGAAATTAACAGTGCTTTTGCATAAATTAATATAATAATAAACTATGAAGTGCACAACTACAGATAATAAGAGGAAATAATCTACAGAATTGCTGGCCTGTAAATCCTCTCAATAGATTTATATATAGTGGCTGGCACATATTCTATAGCTTGTCTAGATGTCAATACACACTGAATTGTATGTCCTTATTATAGAACTATATTCAGGCTTTGTTTTATGTAGTACAGTGTCTTATTATAATAGGGAGCATCACAATTACACTACCAATGTAAACATTATTCCTGACAATTTACTACTTTGCCTTAAAGGGCAACTGTCATATAATTAAACTATATTGTTTTGAAGAACATTTGAAATTATGCTAAATGTTTTTAGAATGCAAAATAAAATAAACACTCTATGATACATTACCTTTTATATACAGTTATGCAGCTGTGGAATATCTAATTTTCGTCTTTAGTTATGAACTTCCTGAAGTGGGAGGAGAATTTGATTGCACAGGAACAACTATCTACACAATGGGAATATGGCATTTATTAGTGCCAGAATTTTCAGTAGCAGTAATGTAAAGCTTATTAGTTTACAAGAACAAAAGCAAAAATGGATGCCTACCGTAGAGAATAATTTAGTATTATAAGATAAAATGCAAATACTTTGTTTATTTTTATTACATTCTAAATCAATTTTGCCCATTATCAAGCTTATTTATTCAAAAAAATGACCACAGTAATCCTTTAAGATTAAATTACACAATGCTTTGTATAACTAGCAACTTGCCTATCAAAAATGACGGGGCAATACAATTGTAAGTCAGGTAATGCTGTTTGCCACAGACAGTAAGCGTTTTGGTCGTCTGAGATCCTTTTGGCGCTCATTACGAGCTTCACGCTAAGCCTCTCGTTTGGTGTATTTTTTGTTATCAGAGATGCTTTTGCGCCTATTGTAAGGTCCGCGCTGATCTCCTTTTTGCGCTTATTGCAAGCCTGTCCCCTGGTGTACTTTGTGTCCTATGAGCACCGTTGGTGCTCCTTGTGAGGCACGTCATGAAGGTCTTTGTTGTTTATTGTGATACTGGATTTTTTTTATTTTTTATATATATATATATTTTTTTATGATAATTATTAATTAATGAAATCATAAATTAATATACTTTACCTATGTGTAATTAAAATATGCAGGAAGCATTGTGCTGAAGAGCTAACAATCTGTTTTGATGTCCCTGCAGCATACAATGTAGATTTGCACTGTTGTTGAGCTGAGGTGTAAGTGTCAGCAATATGTGCAGTGTGTAGTGTAAATAGGCTGCGTGTGCGAGGGGAAGCCGTTAGTGTGGCTGTGTACTTTTGCATTCTGTAAGTTAGTGTTGTAAAATGGCGGCGATTGTGCATGAGGTACACGGGTGTGGATGATTTAGCGTCCTTGCTAATAGTGTATGTTGTACCTCGTACAGGTTTTGTAAAAGTCGTATGGGCTTGGCAGTGTTTTGCGGCTTTAGGGGTCGTATAGCCTTGTTTTAGTTTTTTTCGGTGGCCATTTCTTCTCTCACTTAGGGGATTTTAGAGTGTCTAAACTCTGTAAATTGGACTTAAATTGAGGTGTAACCTCACTTCCAGATGTCCTGGGTGTCCCCCCTTGCCGTGGGTAAGGTTTTTATTTTATTTTTGTGTGTATTTTGTGTTTTTTTAATGTTTTCCCCTGTGAGCGGGTCGGCCGTTAAGGTCGTATTTTTGCAAATGCCTTAGCTATTTCATTAGGTTTAACAATTCGTTTGCTTTAACTCATCAAATAATCAATCCTATAACTCATGTTCTTTTTCTTGATATTATCAGAATGCTACAATGTTATTCCATCTTTTAAAATGGTTAGAACCTCAGGATAAATACCCTTGGTACCAAATAGAGGAAACGCAGGTTTCAAATAAATGGTGATTTGAAAGCATTAATTTTTATAGGAAAATACCCTCTAAAATATATTAGTAAAGAAGCTTTCATAGTCAAAATTATTTTTAGAGCCTGGAGCAGAATTAATAAGAACTTTAAAATCTTCCCTAGTCTGAGCTTAATTACTCCAATTAAAACTGTAGCAAACTTTTATGAAATAAATTGGCCAGACTCTTGGTCCAGTAAGGGTATTGATATTTTAAAGGATCTCTTTATAGGCAATGTAATGGCCCTCTTTCCAAGAATTAAGAGACAAATTTGAGATTTCACCCTATACTGGCTTATATACGAACAACTAAGGTCCTTAATAACATTGAAATTGGACGTAGGGGCAAAAAACAAATTTAAGGCTTTTGAAATAATTATAAAAAATCAAGACTTTTCTCATTTGATTTCTAAAATGTTTAACATCTTGCATGACGAGCTGGAAGAAAGTAATACAGTTGGCATGAATGCCTGGGCTGTTGAAATAGGCACAGATCGTTCTCGGGACCAGTGGAGGAAAGCTCTTATAAACACTAACTTTGTTATTAAAAACGCTACCCAAAGGGCGACATTTTTCAAGGTAATTAATAGATGGTATTTTGTCCCAGTTAAACTATTTCAAATCACTCATAAGAACAAAGATAAACTATGTTGGAGGGGCTGTGGGATGAATGCCAACCAACTTCATGTATGGCGGGAATGCTTTGATTATGTTTCTGTTATTCTCAAGACAGATGTCACTCCAACTGCCCAAAGTGGTTTGCAGAAGTATATAGGCGAGAGGATATAGCGTGCATAATCCAAATTTGTTCTATTGTTAAACTTTTAATAGCGCATAAATGGAAACAAGCAAGAGAGAAGTTATGTGCAGTATGGATTGTTGCCATCAGTTGGAGAAGTATTTCTCTAGTAGCGGTCTCACCGGTGACAACCCAAAAAATTGGTAATTTGGGACACTAGAGAAAAAGTTTAACATCTTTTACCTAAAATACTCAATTTATATATTTTGTGTTTTTATGTATGTATTTATGGATTAGCTTAATAACTTACTCTTTGATGCTAACCCCCCTTGAAAGCTATTTTAAAATGGTAGTGTTACTGTTATGTTTGATGATACATTTGTAATTACGAAACATATTCTTAAAATTAAGATACTATAATGTTATGCAATATGCATGTGTTTCTTTGTTTGAAGTATGTAAATTGTCTTTTGATGCAAAAACAAATAAAAAAAAAGTTGTATTTTTGCGAGTCTAATTCTAGTTCCCGCAGCACGTATTTTTTTGTGTAAGTCCGTATTTAGTCATTGCACGTTTTTTATTTTATTTCAAAGACCCACTTCTGTGGCTGTTTGTAACCGCTTGTAAGGCGCCGTAGAGCCTCCACCACTGCAAATGCGGCTACTCGATTCGTACGGGTCGTAGAAATGAGTGCCTATGGCGCTCATCTCCACCAGCACAAGGTGCGCCTTTGGCTAAACCACGATTAACGGAAATATGGGTAAACTATCTGTGAATGTCAGATCCGCAAATGTCGGATTAGCGAATGCTCTACTGTAACTATATATATATATATATATATATATATATATATATATATATCATCCCATGCGCATAAGGAAATCTTACGCATTCTTTCCCTCCACGTGCAGAAAGGAACACCCCCAGTATTTCCTCCAGCGCTGTGGCGATCTCCTTTCTTCAGTCAGGTTTGATAAGACTGTTATGGACAAACCTACCCAGCAGATCTTTCAGGTTCTTTTGATCCCTTTACTAAGGTAGCTGATGTCTCTAAAATCTCTTTGCATTAATACAGCATTTAAAAATATGAACACAGGATCAGCATTTAAAATAGAATCAGGAACTGCTTTTATTGCTGTTGAAATGCATAGCAGATTCAATAGATGTATATTTAAACATGAACTGGTAACATTTTGTAACAGTCTGTAAGTCATCTGGGTTTTGTATAAATTGCTAATAAAGTAATTGATAATGTTTCATATGCAAGGCAACATAACATCCACTTCAAGGAGGTTCCCTTTACGGACGATCGCAAACCATGCTATCAGCAGTAAGCATTTGCCGCAAGCCTGTAACTTGTGTTTCAAGCCTGCAAACTCGGATAACTGTAAATTCAAATATAAATTCAAGACCGCACTGTAAAGCACTGTAAATCATGGGGAACACAATGAGTGACATGAGGATTAATAGCAAAACATTTTCAAGCTTGCACATTGCCAAAATCAAATATTTCATTTCATGTTTAATATCTGTCCAAAGTCCTACGGGCTCTAATGACCTCCAAGCCAATAAATCATTGTTCAAACCCAAACGGGCTCGGAGTTTGAAGGCCGCAAACTCGAAGCATTGTATATGCAAATATATATTAAATCCAGCCCTGTAAAGCACAGAACCCCATCACTCATGGGGTTCTATACAGAGCCCTGTGTGCCTCAAATTAACCCCATCACTCTTGGAGCTCTATACAGAGCCCAATGAGCCTCTAAATAACCCCATCACTTATGGGGGTCTATACAGACCCCCATAAACCTCTATTTAACCCCATCACTTATAGGGGTCTATACAGACCCCATAAGTCTATAAATAACCCCCTCAGTCCCATAAGGGTCCATACAGACCCTCATGGGACACAAATTGACCCCAATATTAACACTCCAGGATCCTCATGACACTAAGTCTAAGCACTACACTAAACTATTAGCCACCCTAATAAATCTAAATTAACCCCATCTAAGTAATTAACCCTATTTAAACCTCAAAAAGTGGAATAGGCTGTCGGGTATGCGTCCCCAACTTAGGCATAGCGCAGGATAGGTGTTTTGGTAAGATGATCTGTGTATTGTAGTAGGTTCTTATGGGTAATCCTACGGTGGTTCTTTATTTCCCCTGTCTGGAGATGACCCGGACTGGGATGTCAGGTATGGTGATTCCCTGCTTCAGGGTTAGTCAATAGTTTGGCTTCTATTGGTCTGCTGCTTTTTGGGGGGATCTGTTCATGTCAGTACCCGAGAAAAAGAGAAATGCAAAGGTGGGGTGGAAAAAGCGCACAATCCCTTCAGTAGTCCCAATGTTATGGGTTACTGTTAACCCATAACATTGGGACTACTGAAGGGATTGTGCGCTTTTTCCACCCCACCTTTGCAATTTAAACATCACCATATCTAGTTAAACCTATCACTAACCACTTAACCCCATCTAGACCTATTTAACCCCTTTAGTCCTATGTAACCCTATCTAATCCTATGTAATCCAGTGACGTCCTATTTAACCCCATCTAGACCTATGTAACCCCATCGAGTCCTATTTAAACCTATCTAGGCCTATTTAATCCTAACTGTACACATTTAACCCTATCTGTACCCATTAACCCTATCTAGGCCTATTTAACCCCATCTCTTATGGGGTATATACAGACCCTCATGAGCCCCTATTTAACCCCCTCAGTCCCATAATGGTCTATACAGACCCTTATGGGACAATACTTAACCCCATTAGTCCAATAGGGGTCTATATGGACCCCTATAGGACACTATTAACACTATAAGTGCCATTGGGGTCTTCCAGGACCCTCATGACAAATTCCAAACACTAAACTATTAACCCCCCCCTACACTATTAACCCAACCTCTAGACTACTAAACCCCCCTCTAACTAATTAACCCCCTCTAATGAAACCCCCTCTAAGTAATAAACTCCCCTCTATGAAATAAAACCTCCTCTATGTAATAAACCCCCCTCTATGTAATTAACCCCATCTAAGTAATTAACCCTATTTTACCCTCATCATACCTAATTAACCCTATCACTAACCACATAACCCTATCTAGTCCTATTTAACCCTATCTGGATATATATAACCCTATATGGACCCAATAACCATATATAGTACTACTTAAACCTAACTGGACCCAATAACCATAACGGGGCCTATTTAACCCACAAGGTACCCAGTTACCCCCTATCCTATAAACACCCTCCTACCCTACCCTATTAACACCTACACTACCTACTCCACACTAATTACAGGAAAGAAAAAAAGAACACCCAATTACTGGTGGGGGGGGGGGATACATTACTGAAAATAAAAAAAGAACACTACATAAAATAAAAGAAAACCACATTACGGGAAATAAAATAAAAACATTTACAAAAAATAAAAAAGCATACAGTACATAAAATAAAACATACATTACATAAAATGTAACCCCTAAATACATACATTAATACCCCTAACTACATACAATTTAATCCCTAACTACATACATGAATATCCCTACCTACATACAATAAAAATCCCTATAGTTAGGGGAATTAATGTATGCACTTAGGGGTAAAATATATGTAGTAAGGGGTAAATTGTATGTAGTTAAGTATGGGGTTAAATGCATGTAGTTAGGACCCTCATGGCACTTATAGTGTTATTATAGGGATTAATGGGGTTAATTAGTGTCCCATGAGGGTTGTTACTAATTGAATTTCCTCAGAAGCGGAAGGGAACCGCAGCTGGCAACTCACCCGCTGACATGTGGCAGTTGGCGAGTGAGTTGTGTGCTGGCAATTGAATGGGGCTAATAATATTTAAACACAAAATAAACACATATTTACCTACTGAAGCCTTTAAATACAATTGTCACATCTTTTTAATATCAAATTATAATATTAAATAAAAGAAAATGAATTTACACACTAATAATAGTTTCCTGCTCCAGGAGTTATGGCACTTTTTACGGCACGTCTCACTCATTATAATATTAAAGATGTTCACATTTCCTATTGGTTCCTAGAGCTGTGTCTTATCCGTAAAGCTTGGTTCAGGTACTCCCTACAAAGATTTCTGTGGCTATGACAGGATTTATGAATGTGCACTGAGTGCCCTTATCTGGGGAGTCAAAACATTTACATTAGTGTATAACTTTGGGGAAAAAACTCCTGCAGCCGATTGCCCTAAATTACAGCCCTCGATTAGCATTGAGGCTTAAGTTTGGGGTGTGAGACAGGAGCAGAACAGATGTAAGATCAAGAGAATAGGCTGATGCAAGTGGAGCTGGCTGTGTGTAATACTGTGGCTTGTTTGTGTGTGAGCAATGTGTAGAGTATACATTTTGTGCCCATGAAGGATGTAATTGAAAAAGATACCGCTTTTGTAGATTTTGTTGCAACAAAGAGATTCACAGAGTAGGTGCAGCTTTCAAAAAAAGCCATAAAGGTCGAGTGAGAGAAAGTAACAACAGCAGAGGAAAGAAGAAGGTTGTTATCATTGCTTGATAATGTAGGTTCATATACCTAATCGTTGAAATTTGTGAAAAAACATATGTTAGTCATGAGCATGAAAAGCATTGGAGGTCAAATCTTTATTTTAACAAATACTGCTTGTGCCTGAAGGATCCCTTATTTGTAGCTTCCCCACTTCCTGCCAGCTCGGGATCTAAGGGGAATGTTCTTCTAATTGTTGTATTATCTATTCTGGAGTGGAAAATGGGGGTGGGAGAGGGATTTGCTGACTCATTGCTCAATACATATAAGCTTACAGCATTTCACATCTTCCCCCACCACATGTTCTGTAGAAGACAACATTCTAGTATGTTTCCAAGCACTACTTACATTGGCTGTACCTTTCCCTTCATGCTTTGAAAATAAATACGTTTTAACATCATGACAGCTTTCATGCACTAGCAGAAATTACTAAAATAAAGATTTTCTCTGAAAAATAATTTTCTGTCCATGGTCTACTCAACTGCTAATGTTTTTAGTGATCTGCATAATACCCTAATCTACAGTGCTCATTTAATTAGTAATCTAATCTTAATCTTTAAATTATATGTTAACCCAGGCAATGTACTTTAGAAAATAATCATGTTATAAATGTGATGTACATATAAATCATTATACTGCTTAGTGGTATTATTATTCCTGTGTTCTATTCCTACTGCACATAAATTAATGGATATTTCTTATTTTGTTATATTCAAAACTCACATATGGTGCAATATACTATTTAGGGAGCATTTAATCTAATCAGCAATACAAACATACAGTACTGTGTCAGATTCAAATTAATTTGCATATAATACCCATTAATAGTGTTTGATATCAATTATTGATTTCAATACGTATAAATGAAACTGTAAAAAATATGGTGCATTCAACCTTGCATATCATTTCAGGTAAATATATATATATATATATATATATATATATTCAACATGATTGACAGATGATTCTGAAAATGTATTGCAAATTCTGTTTAAAAATGTAGTATGCGCACAGTGTGCTAAATGCCTAAAATGAAAAGTTACAAAGTTTCTGTAAGAGAATTATGGATGCGTGAAAGAAATAGAGAGAAAGATATATATATATATATATATATATATATATATATATATATATATAGAGAGAGAGAGAGAGAGAGAGAGAGAGAGAGACAGAGAGAGAGAGCGAGAGAGAGATGTGAGAAAGAACGAAGAAATGAAGAATAGAGAAATAGACTTAGTAGAGATATGAAGAGTAATAAAAATGTGGGAGAGAGGCACAGGCCCTCATTCTATTATCGGCCGTAAATCGGCCGCAAAGCTGCGATTCCTTGCGGGGCTCCGTTACCTTGCAATTCAATTATACGGCGCCACAAGGATATCCCCTTATGGCCGGCCGTATATCTTGCAATCAGCCGTAAGCTCAGAAATCTTTAAATGCAAAAAAAATTCAAGACGGCACTGTAAAGCTCTGTAAATGCTAGGGATCATTATGGGGGACATGAGGATTAATAGCAACCCCCTCTCAAGCTTGCAAATCAGCCCAAATCCGAGATTACATTAACTGTTTATTTTCCGGCCGCAGCGTGGGCGGGTCTGAGCTGCTCCAAGCCCTCTGGACTTTTTACATGGATATGTGACATAAATTTTTAAAAAATATATTTACGGATTTGAGTGTAGGGGAATGTTGTGCTATTAATGCTAACACCTACAATCACTTTATAGTCTCATAAGAGTGCAGGATGGCTTTATTGTGGCTTTAAAATGTGCTTAATTGTGTGCCTGCGGGACCTTTTTCCTGCAAGTAAGCTGCGGCTCGGTTTTAGCCTTGCAGAGAGGTTTCCCGGAGCAATTGAATAGCAACCAGGATTTTCTTACGGCCGAAACTCTTGCGGCCGTTTAAGATCAAAGGCTTTCCTACGGCGCGTGCGGCGGCAAGGGATAACAAGGCGCCGGCCGCAAGCCTGCCGTAATCCCCGGCCGGAAGGGAATAGAATAGGCGAATAGCTTGCGGCCGGTCCTTGCGGCCCCGCATCTCCTACGGACGATAATAGGGCCTCATTCAATTGCGATTCTGCCAATTGAATAGCGCTCACAGTATGGGGGGTAGTTTACAGCAAAATCAAAGGGAAGATGAATCATCATTATATGCAAATAACTCCAAGATTCACTTTTCATTAAATGTTTTCCTGCTCCCATTAATATACAATTCTTTTTTAATATGGTCTTTTGAATAACTATATTTGATAATGAGTAAAAAGTTTGCTATTTAGAAAGAAGGTTCACAATAAGGGCTTCATTCAATGCAGCTATTGTTGGTTACTGGTGCCCGAAATGTATCCGTAAACTAATTTGCTATTCAATTGGCGTCTTTTAGCTACCCGCAAACAATCTTCCGGTTACAGGCTGAAAATCCCTGCGGTTGTCAAAATAGTAACTCCGACCCATCTAAGCCTTTGATCTTTAAAGCCCGTAAATGTTATAATCGCAAACAGCTATTCAATTACTACAATTCCTTAAGCTTGCAAATGTTTTCACACCAGTAAATAGCAAATATAGAAAAAAATCCTACGAGAAAGAGATAGGACTTGCAAGGCGGTTAAACCCCTGTTTGTAGCACTGTAAATGCAAATAAAGCATCAATACTGCACTTTAAAAGATGCGGAAAGCGATGAAAGACATTATAATTAGTTGCACAACAGTCTCAAGCTTGCAAATCTGCAATAATAAATTATATTTTTCACTCTTCATTTCTGTGTTATATCAATCTGTGTGATCAAGGAATTAATACATATCAGGCCACCCACATGGACTAGAATATTTCCTTCATTCATTTTTATTATTTTGTACATTGCTGGATTGCGAGTCCGATCTAAACGATAATTGATTGACGCTTAACCTCCTTGTTTTAATGATGTCATGATGACAATCTAATTTACTACTGGCTGTTTGTAAATCGGTAGTTACTGCCTTGCTTAATTGATCATGATCACACTCTGAAATGCTGCTTACGATTGCATGGTTTGCGGTTTAGGCTTTCGGCCAGGTAGTTGCTGCCTTGGTCAACTGAATCACTCCGTAACTGTTGCCATTGAATAAGGCCCTAAGTGTGCAAATGATATTGCAACCCTAGTCATTGCCAAACAAGAGAAGGACCCGCAGGGCAGAGGTAGAATAGTGAATCTTAATGTTAGTCAAATTCTTCTCCTGTGTCAGCTACTGCTGGCAGATATGGAAATCAGGGTCAGGGAAAAATATACCGTATATACTCAAGTATCAGCCGAGTTTTTCAGCCCTTTTTTTAAGGCTAAAAAGGGCCCCCTCGGCTTATACTCGAGTCACTCCCCGTGTCTCTCTAACCCCTCACATGTCTCTTTCCCTCCCCCCCTCCTCATCCTCAACCCCCCTTCCTCATTATAACCCCCCCTCCTCATTCTCCCTCCTCAACCCCCCTCCTCAACCTAAACCCCCCTCCTCATTCTAACCCCCCCTAAATACCTCCCCCTCTCCCCTCACTTACCTGCTTCTGCTCCAGCCTCAGCTCCTTCTTGACCCGGCGTGCATGTGACGTCACATGCGCGCCGCTTCATTAGCATATACCGGGTGCCGGCAACCAGTATATGCTAATGACGCGGCGCGCATGTGACGTCACAGCATTAGCATATACCGGGTGCCGGCACCCGGTATATGCTAATGACGCGGTGCGCATGTGACGTCACATGCGCACCGGGTCAAGAAGGAGCGGAGGCCGGAGCAGAAGCAGGTGAGGGGAAGGGAGAGGTTGGAAGAGACACAGGGAAGGGAGATGGAAGAAGAGACACGGGAGAGAGAGGGGGACACAGAGGGCACAAGAGGGACACAGGGGGAAGCACATTTCCCACCCTCGGCTTATACCAGAGTCACTAATTTTACCCAATATTTTGTGGTAAAATAGGTGTCTCGGCTTATACTCGGTCGGCTTATACTCGAGTATATACGGTAACTAGAATGGATACAAGAAGAAGCAAATGGTGTACTGATCACAAGTGAAGATCGAATCCAGAAAACCCAAACTATAATAGATGCACACCTTAGCTACATGAGTCCTTGATTTGGCAAGGTGTAGCCTAACTGATGACATTTAGTAACTGCTTTGGCCCCACCCCAACTGACACTGAGTCGATGTTGCTTCTGTAGCTTTGAGATGTTGCAGCCTGCATCAAGAATGTTGTGCATTACTCTGGATTGAACTCTGCATGGAGGAGCTGAGTACTGTGCCCAGGGATCATGCGCTGAGATGGACGAACCCTTACAGATCTGGAATCCATATTCTGCAATGTGATAATGTAATATGAAAAAAGTATTTGGCTGCTAATGATATTTAAAATGTTGTATTGTCAGCATTGTAACTAAATCATAATCAGACTTATTCCTACTCTCACCCTCTTTCGAAATGTAACATCATCAGGAGAAAGCACATATGCTAATGGTGTTATAGGTGATGAATACAATGTTGATTAATATTATAGAATATAAAAATAAAAATAACTATTAATGCATTTTCTTAAGCATTTATTTCTGTACAAATAAAATTCTCAGATTATTATTGTTATTATTATAGTTTATTTATAATGCGCCGACATATTCCATAGCGCTGTACATAAATTAGGTTCAGACAATGATAAATACAGATTAACATTTAGCAAAGGAAGGAGGGCCCTGTCTTTCAGCTAGGAATCCAATGTCCATGGTGAATTCCCAAAGGCAGTTGGAGCCGCGTGTAATAAGAGAGGGGGGTAGATCTGGTCCGTATAGGTAGATTTGGGTGTCATCTGCATAGAGATGATAATGAAGTCCAAAAGAGTTTATGAGGGTACGTACCAAGGCCCTCATTCAATTGCAATTTAGCCAATTGAATAGGGGTCTAAATAAGCACATAACATATTTTTTTTAAATAAGTTTTTAGTTAGTGAAAACCTTGCTTTTGGATAGATGTTTACTAACTAAAAACTTCTTTAAAAAAATATGTTATGTGCTTATTTAGACCCCTATTCAATTGGCCAAATTGCAATTGAATGAGGATGTGTAGATGGAGAAGAGGAGGGGGCCATGGACAGATCCTTGGGGTACACCAACAGACAGGGGGTGAGAAGAAGAAGAGGTGTCAGAGAAGGAGATACTGAATGATCCATTTTGTAGGTATGATGAGAACCACAAGAGTACAGTGTCTCGAATACCGATGCTTCTTAACCTTTCAACTATAGCTTCAGAAACAGGCGAGAATGGAAATTTGTTTTAAAAGACTCTCTCACATGTTTGTTTTTTAATGTAATAATAAATGCCATATCAAGTTCATAGAAATAAAAATAATCTAGTACTTTTTCCAATTTATAATTTTTCTAACTATTACCGAGATTTAAGGGGCTTCTTTTTTTTTTGCACAGGATGAGTCAATGCCTTGATAATGAAAAAATAGCATACACAGCTGCATCAACACCATTAATGTCAAGTTTTAGTGTTTTTTTTAAGTGCATAGTTAATTATTATCTTGTAGATTTATCTTCTTCATTGTTAATTCAGTCTAATATCCCAAGTCTTTTGTTTCTTGCAAATACTGCACTCAGATGTGTCTGTGTAGCGATAATAACACTGTCTCCTGCAAGTATTTCTGACATGGGGAAAATGGACATTTATTTACCTTTTTGCTATAAAGGGCTGCTCTTTTTACAGGTTTCCTTGGCAAAATAGTGACGCATGAAAGTTATTTGGAATGTCTTTATTTCTCTCACAGCTGCAGTATTAGAGGTGGGATAACTACCATGTGTTATATGCAGTGTTGGACAGGGGCTACTTAGCAGTAGCTATTAGTTTGCTTTTGGTGTTTTTTTTTTAATTTAAACAGCAATTTAACCGACTGAATTTCCTTTTGGATCAAATTAATGAAAGTGCTTAAATGACACTGATTTATGTAGTGCCTTTTTAGCAAATAATAATGTAACAGAGTAGCTTTATTCAAATGACATATTTGGTTTAAGACTATCCTTTGTAATTAAGCAGGGAATTTTCAAGTTATTAACAGGGGAGTAGATAGATCGAAAGATATTGTTTTTGTTTCGTCATTTAATTGTGTCTAATGCTTAGTGACCCTATTGACCACAGCACACCAATCACATCTTGTATATGGTTGTGCTTATTCATAAGGCTTTCTTGGCAAAAAAAGTTAGTTGCAAAGGAGAGTAAGACTAACCCTAAAATATTTTTTAAATATATTAATTGGAAGAAGGCCAGGAAGAAAGCTATATGAACATAGTGACACAGGCCGATAATTAGTGACCAGGAAAAGGCAAATAAGCTAAATAGGTTATTTTCTTCGGTATACACAAGGGAGGTACCAGTGGTTGGGACACCGCAACATAATGAAGTTACACTACCTTCACCAAATAACTGGTTATCGCAGGAAGAAATCCAAAAGAGGCTGGAAAAAATAAATGTTAATAAAGGTCCTGATGGAATACATCCAAGGGTACTGAGGGAACTGGGTTCTGTAATAGCAAAACCATTATATCTAACTTTTCAAGATTCACTCAACACATGGTCTCTACCAGATGACTGGAGAAAGGCAGAGGTGATACCTTTATTTAAGAAGGAGAGCAAGAGCAAATCTGAGGAATTATAGACCAGTGAGTCTCACTTCGGCAGTGGGAAAGCTTTTAGAAGGGTTAATAAGGCACACAATATAAGAATATGTCTATTAAAACAGGATAATAAGTAAGCATCAACATGGATTTATGAAGGATAGGTCATGTCAAATAAACCTAATTAGTTTATATGAGGAGGTTAGTAGGAACTTGGGTCAACGCAACTCAGTGGGTGTAGTCTATTTGGATTTTGCAAAGGCTTTTGATACCACCTGGGAGACTATTGAGCAAACTAAGGAATACAGGAATTGCCATAAATATTTGCTTACAGTATGGATTGAGAGCTGGAAGCAAAGGATTGTGGTAAATTGAACATACTCAGATTGGACTAATTTGGTAAGTGGGGTTTCTCAGGGTTCAGTATTAGGTCCCCTCCTTTTTAACATATTTATTAATGACTTGGAAGTGGAATTGGAGTGTGGTGTCTCCATTTTTGCTGATGACACAAAGTTGTACAAAGTTTACATAAATTAGAGGAATGGGCATCTAAATGGCAGATGAGATTTTAAATGAATAAATGTAAAGTTATTCATCTGGGAAGGAAAAATAGCCATGCAATTTATAATCTTAAGGGAGCAAATCTAGGGGTATCAGATATTGAAAGGGAATTGGGATTACTTGTGGACAACAGCCTAGATAACAGTGCTCAATGCCAAGTAGCAGCTGCAAAGTCAAGTAAAATATTGGCATATATTAAGAAGGGTATGGAAGCAAAGGAAGAAAATATAATTCTCCCACTATACAGATCCCTAGTACACCGTCATTTGGAATATGGAGTACAATTTTGGCCAGTACTACATAAAAAGGAGATTTTAGAGCTGGAAAAAGTACAGAGAAGGGCAACAAAGCTAATAAAGGAAATGGAGGGGCTAAGTTATGAAGAAAAACGAAACGAATTAAACGTATTTACTCTAGAAAAAGGTGTCTAAGAGGGGATATGATTACCTTATATAAATATATCCAGGGCCAATACAAGGCTTTGTCAAGGGAACTTTTTGTGCCAAGAGGTTTTCAACTGACAAGGGGAAAACCTTTGAAATTAGAAGTAAAAAGATTTCACCTTAAAGAAAGAAAAGGGTTCTTCACAGTAAGGGTAGTTAATCTGTGGTATTCTCTACCAAAGGAGGTGGTGACAGCGGATTCGATAGATATATTTTTAAATAAAAAGGGCATTGAGGGCTATCTTGGATAAATAGAGAGGGAGTATTGATCTAGGGATGAATCCAATCTCCAGTATCTGGGGTATTGCAGATCAGAGGAGATCTAAAAAGGTTGAACTTTATGGACTAAAGTCTTTTTTCAACCTGACTAAGATGCTGAAGTGGTTTGCCAATTCCTTCTCCAGTGGACCTCAGTTTGTCTGACCTCTCTGCTATGACCTGCTCATCTTGGATGACCCTACATGGTTTAGCACACAGCTTTACTGAATGTAGATAGATGAAAGCCAAAATTATCCCTAGTATCCAAACCTTTATGTTATTCATTTAATGACAATTGTCATCATTACTATTATTTAGAGTGGATTAACAATGTAAACACATTTCTAATATTGCCAATAAAAAAAGATGCATACATTCTGTTTTTGGTATATAATTTCCTTATAATTTTATCATTTGATTTAATTGACAAGCCTCGCTTTTTCAAGCAAAATCTTACTTCAGATGTAAACCCTTCAAATACACCATACACATTTGTTCACAAGGAATCTGTCAGGAGTCTCTGCTATCACATTAGATGTTACATTTGACATATATTTCACATTAATTTTACCAGATGTGGCGGTGAGCAATAATACTTTTTTTTTACTACAGGGAGGTGAAGGATGCCTGTTAATTTTATTAATGTATGAGTGTTGTACTAAATTCTGTTTTAATATAATGTACTGTCGAAGCTTTCCTGGGCATTATGTTGTTTTTTGTTGCCTGTCTGATGTACTAATTATAAACTTTTTTTTTTTCAAACATTCCTTCTGGACAAATATTATTACAGCAATAACTTTATTTAAAAAATGGGATTATAAAATGGAAAATAATTTTAAAGCAAATCTCATGATGCGTTCAGTTTAAAGTTCTAGTGTATCCATCCTATGAAGTTCTGAAGGTGCATTTTATAGCTTAAGCTAGTATTGTCAAATTATTGTAATAGATAAAATTACAACATGCTATTTATATTTCTCCATGCTCAATACCTCCCTTATCTTGCGTTACTCTATTTCCACAATATACTGTATTTAAATTGTATTCACATTTTAAGTTCAGTAACATCATTGTCAGTTCTGAATGCATATTAGTTGCTTGCATGGCTATATATTTAGATAGATATGGTAAAAAGTTTTGGCTTAGCATAGTTGGTAAGAGTACACCTTTATGTATTATTATTCCCTTTATTATATGTGACCAAAAATATATTTCTGGTATTCTACTGCGTGGCTTTCTCTATTGTGCCACATTAACTTAAAGGGAAATAAAAGTTTCCTGGGTTTCCTAATAAACAGCCACTGATTAGTAGAAAGATATGTCTTATATTGAAAAGTTGAATGTACCAACATATTTATATGCTGGGTACCTCTATCTGGATTTGAACACCCTTACGAAGTGTACCCTGCTGCATAGCATTTGGGTATAGGTTATGACCTCCAACAGGAAGTGCTTGCAGTCACATGGTTGGTGGGGTCACAGCTGAAATTCCCCACAAGACAATCTGAAGTGATGCACAGGACAGAAAACCTGCTGGGTTTTAATCTAGTGTAAATGTGCTGCACAGATTGGCACATGTTAGAAAAGTACTATGTATCACATATTATAATTGTGCAAATGCGTTATCGTCACGCTGTTTGCGTGGTCCATACGACTTAGTGATGAGCGCCGCAGGCGCTTATCGCCGGCGAGCCTCGCATAGCGAGGCGAGCCATTAAACCCGGAGCAGTTAGGCAATGAGAGGCAAAGGCACTTATTGTTGGGGCGCCTCGCATAGCGAGGTAAGCCGTTAAACTCGGATCACTTAGGCAATGAGCACCGAAGGCGCTCATTGCCGCCGAGCCTTGCATAGCGAGGCGAGCCATTAAACCCGGAGCACTTTTAGCGGGACTTAGCAAAACAAAATACGAGACAAAAAAAATACGAGATGCGGGACTTAGAAAAAAAAAGATTCAAGACGCGGGACTTAGAAAAAAAAGAAACGAACCAAAAACCAGAAAAAAAACCTAACTACACCTAAAAAAAATACAGAAACATCACAGGCAGCATGGGGCAACAGCCAGGACGTTTGTGAGTGAGGCAGAACGTACCACACACATTCACCGCCATTTTACAACACTAACTTACACAATGCGGAAGTACACAGCTACCCTAACGGCTTTCCCCTGTGCATGCAGCCTATTTACACTACACACTGCACACATTGCTGACACTCACACCTCACTGAAGGCGCTCATTGCGAGCCAAACTATGAGCGCCAGAGGCGCTCAGCGCGAGGCTCACAATGACCGCCGAAGGATCTCGGACCACCAACAAAATTAATGTCTGCCTTACAATTTTATTGCCGTCATTTTTGACTGACAGGCTGCTTTGCTGCACAGACAGCAACTTCCAGAATGTTTCAGCCTCTGCTTCCTCCTGATTGGCAAAAACAATTTTGAATGTGATGCAAATTTAGCCTGGATTTGGAGAGGGTGTTAACCCTAATATTCAACTGTCAGAACTAACTAGATATTTTGCTAACATCAAGATAACTGTTGTTTAAAAAGACACTTGTTTCTTATGTATTTTTCAAACTAACAATATTATTAGCCGTGTAGGTCATAGACGTGCATTTTTTTCTGTAAAGTCCGATTTTCAAAGAGTCTGTGCATAAGTAAAGGAATCCATTTTGTGTTTGTTACATCACATACATTTTGTTTTATAAAGTCCGATTTTCCAAGAGTCTTTGCATAAGTAAAGGAATCCATTGTGTGGTTGTTACATCACTTTCTGAACACTAGATGATGATGCAATGTGTCTATGTACTTATAAAATTGATGAAAGGATGCATCCATAGCTCTCCAAAAATGTAAGTGCCCCGCTCACACACATCGTCCACCAGTAGATATATCCAGACTCCTAAAGAGACATCCAAAAATCTTCGAATCAGAAACTAAATTGCCTTTTCCTGCTTAATTATGCTCTTAGTAATAATCAAAGGTTTCAAATATATATATATATATTTTTTTTTCTTTCTTTTTTTTCTTTTTTTCTTTGTACAGTGGTCCTTTAAATTAATCGTTTGATATATACATAGTCTGTATATAGGATCATTACTAATGAATAATCAATGTACTACTAGTTTGTGATAGCAATTTATTGCTATTTTAAGTTCGTAAAGATGATTAGCATTTGCCATATTCAAGAAAAGCATTTCAGAAAACAATAGGTTATTATGTGACAACTGCCATTGTATGGCACCAGATGAACCAATTGTGATGTCACAGAAGCCTTATTAAACCAGCTTACCTGTCAAAGGTAAATGATTTAAAATAGAAGACTATTTTCATATCATTCTAGAAAAACATGCACTCTGCTGACATTTATCAAAATGATTTAAAAATTCAACCATGAAATTACAAAAATAGATGTTCAGATAATGTTGCATTGAAAAACATGAATATTAAACATGAAGCTCATCCTATAAACATTGCTGTCTATGCCTTTGTTAGATGGTAAAAGTTGCTGCAATATCTCAGTGTAATCTGTAGGATTAAATGTTTTAATACCATTTAGAGGCACTCCAAAGAGATTAACTGTGAGTCATCTAACAATGGATCATATATGTCATAAAAAGAGCATGACTTTCAGTGCCAGTCAAAAGTTTTTTAATTATCTTTTCAGGTTTCCTTCAATGGTGTTTGTTTCAAGAATTTGTTTAAACATTTGATTTACATGTAGGAAAGTATTTACTTATTTACTCTAAAAATAATTCAATACAAACTGTATGTAGATTGAGGCCAGTGATCCTGAAATTACAGCGGAATTATTTTACTTAGTTGCAGATATAATAATATTTCATATTATTTCATATATCATATATGTCTGTTGAGCATTGCTTTTCATTTGCAGATGTGGCTGTGCATAAAGAATAAATGTTGCACTACATTTTTTAATATTCTTAAAACGCTGCACAGAAGCTTGTACGTAAAAATGTTATGACCTTACAATGTATAGAAAGGAATCGTGAAGGACACAGTAGTGCCAATTATAAATCTTGACACATTCTTGACATTGAATTCATCAATCCTGCTGTACAGTAATTATCAAGCAGAAAATTGAAAACTACATAAAAAATAAAATTGATGTATGTTTCACTGTTTTATATGAGTTAATCTTCAAACTGTTCTAACTAATGGCTGTGTTGAATTGCTTCATTTGTCTGGTCCCGCAAGGACCACAATTCACAAGCATGCTGCAAATGACAATAAACTCTCCTTATTGATTTGTTTTTTTATAGATATTCTAATGTCAAAGGGGACAATTGTGACATGTATTGTTGCAGTGAAGACAGCATATAGGCATTTAGATGAATGTATGGTCCTCTCAGAATCTATGCAAATTTCTCCAAAAGCTCAATAAATCCTGTGATGCTGACCACTCCTACTGAGACGCTAGGTAAATAAACACTTTAAGTGCTGTAAAAGCTAACTCTGCATGATTTGAAAACAACTATAAAACTGTGAAGAGAGCCTCAAATGGAAAAGGTTTTACACATGTTCTGTGAACTTGATTGCTCTACATGATGATGCACAGCAGTTTTAATAACCTCAGTCAACCTTTGAGCCATTTAAATATGGTCTAGACCAGAGGTCGTCAACCTTTTAACACCTTTTGTATCTTTTTGGATGGTAAAATTTTCTTACCACCCACCGATGCCGCAATAACTCAATTTAGCGAAGGTGCAAAGTAATTTTTAGAGAGGAGGGTTTGTAAAAAATATGTACTTTAATTTATCTTTTTATTTATACTTTATGCATGTTTATTCATAGATAATTTATATTTAAGTAATTTCTGCATCTCCATTGATACAGCACCTATGAGTGGGAGAGCTGATTACATTGAAGAAAAAGAATGTTACATTTGAGAACAATAAAGTTTATTTTTTAGATGTCAGTGAGAGGGAAATAACTAAGATACATAAGCACTCAAAAATATTCCATCTGTGAACCAATAGCAGCATAATTAATATATAAATTAAATAATAATAAACAGTGTGCATTATTCTATACTAAAGACAATTTACCTCAGCTCATTTCGAGTTACATAAATCATATGACCCTTGCTATGTATCGCCCTGTATTTACTAGATAGTGATCTGGTCCTGACTGCTGTCCCTAGACTCTCTCACCAGCTCTCCAACCAGCCAAGCAGGGTTCTTGCAGGTCTCTGGTGTGTGACGTCACTCATCAGCGATGCCATCTAGAGATTACTCGCCAACCACCATTAGTAGGCAGTAGAGGCCAGGTTGACAACCACTGGTCTAGATCAATGATAACATTTTAAAAGGACCACTTGTAAGCTGTTAAGAGTCTGGGTTGACCATTCAAATATTGCTTGAGGTCTTTCTGGACCACAAAAAGGTTCCCCAACATAAAGTTGCATTTTTTTTTTATTCTTAAATAGCGAGACTAGCTATACATTATACTAGACATTTTTTAGAATGTATATTATTTGACTAAGATTGATTTAGCGTGCCAAGCCATGCAATGGCATACAGGAGGTGCACAAACAATTTCAAAGATTTCAGGAATTATTTACTGTTAAGGAATTGCTACTACAATGTATAAAAATGTTGTCCTTTATAACATGATACCAACTTGTAGCTGGGGTAAAGGAGATCCTTTAATTATTTTGCTGAGAGATGTTGTAACATGATTAATATAATCACATATAATAGTTGTCAAACTACGAGACGTTGTCACTCTTTGCAAGCTCACAAGAACTGCATCTGCAAATGCGGACCCTCGTGTAGTCTCCCATGTCGTATGTGTTTGTCTGCAAATGCGGTCCCTCGCGTAGCGAGGGGCCGCATTTGCGGAAGGTGAAGTCTCCCATGTCATATTGTTTGTCCGCAAATGCGGTCCCACGCAAAGTGAGGGGCCACATTTGCGGAAGGTGAAGTCTACAATGTCGTATGTAAGCACGACTTAGAAAAAAAAACCACCTCGGAACCAACCTTAACGTAACCAAGAACCTCACGCACTAAAAATACGAACGTAACGGCCGAACAGTGCGCACCTAAAAACAGTCAAAACTCACCAAATATTTACAAAAACTATATAAAAAGCTTACCCATAGCAAGGGTGGGCACCCAGGACCTCTGAAAGTGAAGTTACACCTCCATTTAAGTCCAAATTCCCGAGTTCAGACACACGAAAATCCCCTACGCGAGAAAAAATGGCAGCTGAAAAAAACGAAAACAAGGTTCTCAGCCCAGTCACATACAAATTACCCAAGAAGGGATCCGAGATATGCTCGGAAACCCGCATTAACCCCACAGTATCCGAGATAAGCTCGGAGCCCTGCATTAACCCCACATTAACCATCGGAGTTGGGGTCCCGATTGCACGCGATCAGGGACCCCCGTTGCAATGAAAATTCTAAATTCCCCCGTTACAGGTCCTTAAAGGACCGTAAAGGTCCTTAAAGGACCCGTTGTAAAAGAAAACAAATATACACTATCACCCTGTCAATCATGGGGGTCAATACAGACCCCCATAAACCCCTCATTAACCCAGTCACTCATGGGGGTCAATACAGCCCCCCATAAGCCCTTCATTAAGCCTGTCACTCATGGGGGTCAATACAGACCCCCATAAGCCCTTCATTAACCCGGTCACTCATGGGGGTCAATACAGACCCCCATAAGCACTTCATTAAGCCTGTCACTCATGGGGGTCAATACAGACCCCCAGCACTTCATTAACCCCCTCACTCATGGGGGTCCATACAGACCCTCATAAGCCTCTATTTAACCCCATCAGTCCCATAAGGGTATATTAAGACCATTATGGGCCTGTTACAACACTACATTAACCACATAAGTGCCATGATAGTCCTCAGGGACCATGATGACACTAAGTATAAACACTACACTGCACTATACCCCCCCCCAATAAAACATTAAATATCAACTAAACACCCTCTACATTAAAATATTAACACCTACACTACTGACCTACCCCCTAATAACCCCCACCACTCTAATTACAGAAAATAAAAAAGCCTAAAGTCACAAAAAAAAACAAATCTACATTACATAGAATAAAAAACCTAAGTCACAAAAAAAATATCTACATTACATAAAATAAAAAACCTAAGTCACAAAAAATAAAAAAAGGAACATTACAGAAAATAAAAAAAACATTACAACCCCCCCCCCCCCCCACTACAAAAAAAAAATTACACACCTGAAAAGGAAATACATATAATACATACAATACAAATACAAATACATACAATATAATACATACAAATACAATACAATACAAATACATACAATTAAATACAATACAATACAATACAATACACCCCTATCTAATATACATCACACAATCTATCTAAATAAATACCATCATCTAATATACATCCTATCTATATAATAATACATCCCCAATCTATCTAAATAAATACCATAATCTAATATACATCCTATCTATATAATAATACATCCCCAATATATCTAAATAAGAACCACAATTTAATATACAATACATTCTATGCTATCTATATAAAACACATACCCCTAGCTAACATACAGTAAATGCTATCTATATATAAAATAATCCAATTCTAAACTAAAATAAAATAATTAAGACCACTTACCTTTGCAGATGTCCATTGAGATCAGCCACCTACGGAAAAAAAAAATAATTAGTGCAACACGTTTACACTACATAAATAAACATTCTATACATTCTAAATATTCTACTCACCTTTCCGGCATGTCCCGTCCTTATTCTTTTAACCTTCTTCGGAGCGGCACCTGTTAAAAAAAACACAACATTAATACACATACATAAACACAAAATAAACATAATCTACATTGTACTTACCTCCCCGCGATGGTTCCGGCCTCCTCCGGATCCTCTTCTGCCACGCCCTGTATAAAAATATATATATATATATACTTACATCCGCACTCACGGACATCCCCGACGCTAATGAGGCTCCCGGAGACTTTTCCAGAAGAAAATAAGCAATGGTGCCTTCTGATTGGTTAAAAACGCTGTCTATCAAATTCACTCAATCAGGAGGCGCCATTGTGTGAACCAATCAGAAAGGGATACACCCTAAAATCCCTCTCGGATTGGATAATGCACCTGTCAATCTTTATTTAAACCAATCACAAGGGCAGATGCCTTCAGCCAATCACAATGGAATACACCCCCACAGGGTGATTGGTTGGAGCATCTGCACATTCTGATTGATTGCACTGACAATAGCCAATCACAATGGAATACACCCCCACATACTGATTGGTGAAGGATTTGCGCATTCTCATTGGCTATTGTTAATATCAATCAATATTACAGCCAATGGGAAGGTGCAGATGTCTTCACCAATCAGTACGTGGGGGTATATTCCATTGTGATTGGCTGATGGCAATAAAGTCTAAGGATTGGTTCAAATAAAGATTGACAGGTGTGTTATCCAATCAGCGTGGTATTTTGGGGTGAATACTTCTTTCATTGGTTGACAATTGGGGTCTTCTCATTGGCTGAATTTGATAGACAGTCTTTTCAGCCAATCAGAAGCCGCCATTGCCAATTTTATTCTGGAACACTCCGTAGGAAGCTCATTAGCGTCGGAGACATCCGCCAGATGTGTGTCGTTTTTTTTTTTTTGTTTTTTTTTTTACACGCGGATGCTTCTGGAGCAGAACACCAGGAGGCCGGAGGCATCACTGAAAGGTAAGTATAATGTAGATTGTGTTTATTTCCCTTTGTTTTAGGTTTATGTATGTTTAATAATGTAATTTTTTTTTTAACAGGAGCAGCGCCAGAGAAGACGCAAAGATGAAGGACGGAAGATGAAGGACGGAACATGGAGGATGTGACATGCTGGGACGTGACATGCTGGAAAGGTGAGTATAATATTTAGAAAGTTTACAATGTTTAATTATTTCATGTAAACGTGTTGTATTAATTTTTTTAATCTTTTTTTACCGTAGGTTGGTGATCTGAAGAAACATCTCAAAGGTAAGTGGTCTTAATTATTTTATTGTAGCTTAGAATTAGGGTAGCTATATATAGATAGCATGTATTGTATATTAGATAGATAGGGGGATGTATTATTAGATAGTATTGTATATTAGATATTGGGATGTATATTACATTACATAGTGGGATGTATATTACATAATGACATGTATATTACATAGTGGTGTATTGTATTGTATTTAATTGTATTGTAATGTATTTTATGTAATTGTATTGTATTGTATTATATGTATTTCCTTTTCAGGTGTGTATTTTTTTTTAAATGTAGTGAGGGGGGGGTTGTAATGTATTTTTTTATTTTCTCTAATGTTCCTTTTTTTATTTTTTGTGATTTTAGTTTTTTTTATGTAATGTAGATTTCTGCTTTTTAATTAATTTACTTAGTTCAGGCACACAGTACACTCACATTGTGTGACAGCATTTCAACACTTTCTTTTATTGACTGTAATTTTTTTGACGGGCAAGTCGCTAGTATAATAATAGATGTTATGGTAATCACTACATACCTGTCTACTTCAGATATGATAGTGAACCTGCCTTTAAAACTTTGCCATCATAATGATGCACTTAGTCTTATGATGATAGATAACAGCATTTTGTAATTTTGCCTTGTATTATAATACAAATTACAGGGAAGGACATGTTTTCCACCTGTGATTTGTATAAGTTATTATAAATAGTTTTCCAAACATTTATTTCCCCCCAGCTTCTGCTGTAATATAAATGTTGTGGCCAATTGTAAATATGGTAATATGAAATATGTAGTATTATAATACAATGGGAATACAAGGGAATATACAAATAAAAGTTAATAATAAAAAATAAAAACCCAGCTGTTCACACCCATAGGACTCTTAGATAAGCTGGGTACACACAGGAAATACAGCAGGGTACATATTTTGACCTTTCAGGTACAGAGCATAGGAAGTAAATGTTGCAGTTCTTGTACTGAGCATACCAGAAGCCACTGAGGTGAAGAATGATACAATCTATTAGCTTGATTCTGAACTTTAATTTTATGCTAATTCAGTTGGGATTTTCTAGGGGCGTACATGGTCAAAGCAAAGGCCAAAAAATGTTGGAAATTTTGCTAACTTCGAGGTAAGCTAATAATGTTTATTTTGGGATATTTTCATGCAAAACAATGTTTCCATACACTACTAATTATCCTCTATCAGATGCATTAATAATCCAGCTCACCTACATATCCCTTTAAAAGCTATAAGACAGGACATCTCCTGTACCATTTCTATGATCTTAGGCAGTAAAAACAGAGCATTTAACCACTTCTTAATAAAAATAAAATACACAAACATAAAAATGGCAGCTCCCCTTTAAAATGGCAGCTCCCACTCTCCAGATCTGTGGTGGTGTTACTAGGCAAATTTCATAACTTAAACATAGCTATTTAATCTTCTTTGAAAGTGATTTTTAATATAAAAGAAATAAAAGATTAAATACAACATTTGCCTTTAAAATAAGTTTAGTTAGAATATTTCTGCCTACAGGGCTCTTATTCTTTATTCATTGCAATACATCTACCATAATATTTTGTTTTCTAAGTTACCTTGCAAAGGACTGCATACTAATTTGGAAAAATACAATGAACTGCTCTGTGTTTAGTTGCATGTGGTGGATTATTAAAATCACTAACTGCTTATTATACCTAAAATTGTCCTTGCTGGCTAGGGGCCTCATTCAAATGTGATTTGGTCATTAGAATATGGCTCTATATAAGCACAGAGCATAGTTTTTTACTGAAGTTTTTAGTTAGTGAACTTCTATCCAAAAGCAAGGTCTTCACTAACTAAAAACTTCTGTAAAAAAATATGCTATGTGCTTAAATAGAGCCCTATTCAATTTTCCAAATCTCAATTGAATGAGGCCCCTAGTGTGACTCATCCTGAATTGTGATCTAAGTTAATCTATCTCACATGAAGCATCCTGAAAAGCCTACTGGGGCATGTCATTGTACAGAGATGTGCAAATCAATCCCAGTCAAATTAAGAAAAAATATTTCCATCTGCCAAAATATCTGTATCTATTGTTGTATTGTTTATTTTTTATTTTTAAATGATCACTCTGATCATCTAATTAAAATATACTGATTTGAAGAACTTCAGTTGAAACTATGCAACATGTTTTTTAGAATTGAAAATAAAATAATACAATCTCTAATATCACCTTTTATATGCAATTATGCTGCTATTGGATCTGCCATTTTTGTTTCTGCTGATCAACTTTAATAGGTGTGAGGATATGTGTTTACAGAAGTTCTTACTGCACAAAGAGGATTGTGCCACCTATGAAAAACAGAGTTTGAGTAGTTGTAATGAAAAGCTCAACTGTTTACAAGAACACCCCCTACTTATAAAATAATACAAAGTATCTACTGACAAAAGAAAATTAATGCCTGCAGTAAAAATAATACATATAATAATAAAAAAGATAATTCTAAAAATACAAAGCCTGTGTTTTTTTAAGTCATTTTTTTCATTTCTAAAAATATTTTGCAAGTTATCAGGTGTAGTTATTCAAAAAACATATGGAAAAAAGTGGTCCTTTAAGAATATTTTCAGCAAGGGGATTGTTCCCCAGCTGGCAATCACAAGAAGCCACGAAATCAATGCTATTCTTACTATTCATTTTACAATTCTCAATTATCTTTGTTCACATGAATAAAATCCTTATTACATTACGCAATAAAGATTTCAATCTTCTGTTCCCATTGCTTTTACAAAAATAAGCTAATACTCATATATAATTACATGTGACAGTGTGTTCATACAAATATTATATACATTGATACAATAGAAAGAAGACATTCATTACATATAATAATGTGTATGTAATAATAATAATTTCAAAAACACTTGGTAGTTTATACATATATAGAACAGAAAATGTTGCAGTTTTTTCTTATATACAATTAAAGACACAGTTCTGGGACTCCCAGACTTACAATACATACACACAGTTGAAATTGTGATATGTCTTTTTATTGATTGCTAGTGCACCAAGGAACAGCCAAGTGATGAGAAATTGTCCGCATCACTGAAAAAGCAAAGATATAGTGAAGGTTTTATTGATTTGTATTGCTAAGTAATAGCATTTGTTTGAAGTCAGATGACAGGCAGGGTAAAAGTAACACAGGTCATCAGTGTTGGACCCAAAAACTCGTGGTTTAATGCCCTCCATAAAGAACTCATAGGGGCAAAAATGGTAAAGTATAAGCATAGATATGAAATGCTATAAGGAAAATGAACATTCTTTAAAGCATGTAGGTAAATTAATCGATTAAATGGGGCGTAGTTTTTTAATTTGGTATCAAACAAATATAATTACATTTCATGCACAGCATGTAAAATATCACATCAGCTCCTCATATTATTATAATCCTGACATGCACTAAAAAGAAATATGTAAAATATCTTAAGAATTTGAGAAAATAGATGCTGAACTGGAGAGTGTTGCGGTTTACTAGTTTTTTAATAGTCTTCTGTGTCAATACAATTAATGAAATTTAGTTCGCTCTAATTTACATTATTTTAAAGTATTACTATATTGTTTAACATTGGCAGCTATGAACTGGAACCACATGATACAATATATCTCCCTTCTCTTCTGCACTATATAATTGAACTTTGTTATGCAAGCCTGAAGATTCTAGGAACCAACATAATGTGCAATTTATGCTTAAGATTTCATTAGGCTTTGTTCCAGATATGAAAATATCTGTTCCGAGCTACAGTGCTGTACATGTAATTTAATTGTACTGTATAACCTAATATAGAGCCGCACTCCCTTCCACTCCGCTGGCTTCCCGCTATGCTAGGCAGTATTTACATTAGAAGAACAATGCAATTATGAACCCCATACTGCTTTAATAAAGTAATCTGGCCTTGAGCCCAGTCAAACAGATGGCATTGCAGATTATAACTGAATGCCAAGGGAAGGCCCTTGTGAGCTTTGTATCTGTTCAAAGGAACAGTTTAAGAAGAATGAGACTCTTCCTCATTCCTTGGGATTTAATTCCTCTGTGGGCAAAACTAAACCGGCTGCACAGCTATTCCAGCAACAAATTAAAGCTACATTGTATGCTGAACTACTTTAACCTTCACAGTAATTATCACAGTATTATCATAATCCATTATGTAACTCAGTGCCGGCATTCAAAGAATTTAATGTAAAACATGGGGTTTGCAGTTGCTAAGCTATAAAAAAAGGATTTCAGAAATGAATACATTTTACTATATTAACCCTTCCAATACTTCCAACAAGAGATTTTATACAGCTTTTACATACTTACAGCCTTATTAAATTGCGATTCGGTAAATTTAAAAGGGCTCTATTTAAGCACACAGCATATTTTTTTTACAGATGTTTTTAGTTAGTGAACTTCTATTCAAAAGCAAGGTCTTCACTAAACTAAAAACTTCTGTTAATAAAATAAATAGAGCCCTTTTACATTTACTGAATCACAATTTAATAAGGCTGTTATTCTATATAACCTATTTATAGGCCACATTACTTATCTCAAGTTTGTCTTCTTAAGGAGTAGACAGTCTATTTTAGGTTTCTCATAGTATGCATTTCTCATGAGAAATATTGCTAAATATTATGTTTTGTTAAACTAACATATTAAAGTTTTATGTCAGTTCTCCAAGCATAGCATAGTAATATTTACATGTTTCGGAATACAATTTATACTTTTTCCAACAGTAAATCTTGACAACTGATATTTGCAGGGCCTCTTAATGTATTTCCAAACATTGCTTAACATAGTAATACTAAGCAGTTAATTGTTGAGACATATTTTAAAATAAAAGCCCCTGATTTTAGCATATTTTTTTTGTATATTTTTGTATTTACAAAATAAATATTTTACAGACTGATAAAAGTTGTTTACTTTTTGGGAAAAATGCCTACCAAAAAATTAAAGTAGTGATGTTTAATTCTATTGTAGGTTTTCCCAATTAAAAATTAGGAACCATTGCAAACTGATGTACCCTGTGACATAGCAGTATAACTACAAAAAGATGAGTGGTAGGGAAGAGATAGCGCACCAATTCCTAGTGCAGGTAACCAAAGTATGTTCAGTCCATAGCTGTTGTATATACAAATCGAGATTTAACTCTCCCATTCAGCAACCTTAATTATATGAGGTACGCAAAGGGCTTTCTGGTATGCGGTTGGTACTGCTTCGCTGCACATTACAGGCCTCGGCCAAGCCGCAACTTTCATGCCTTGCAATGAGCACCTTCATCGCTCATCGCGAGCCTCTCCCCACTCTCTGACCCCTGTGTCTGTTTCCCACTCTCCCTTTCATGTGTCTGTTTCCCCTTTTCTCCCTCCTGCTGTATCTTTGCCCCTGTGCCTGCCCTTTGTATTTTTCCCATTATTTCCCTCCCGTGTCTCTTTCCCCCCTCTCTCACCCCTGTGTCTCTTTGCACCCTCCCCCCCTCTCCCTCCACTGTGTCTTTCTACTCCCTCTTCAAGTCTTGCGTGCCTCGCGAAGAGTGCCGATAAAGCCTTTTTCAAAGTCTTGCGGGCCTTGCGATGAGCCTTGTTGTGAGCCTTTTTATTTTTAATTACGGCTTTACGGCCACCATTTTTTCCGCCGCTCAGCCGATTTCAGACTTCCCACAAACGCCAATTAAACATCAAATTTGCTTCCAACCTCACTTACAGACTCCCTGCCTCTCCCCCTGTGCTGTGTGTGAGGTTGTAAGTACATTTTTTAATGAATTGGCATCTTTTGGCGGTCTTTTCCGATGGCTTCCGGGTTACAGGCTTGAAAAAAATGACGGCTGTTAAAGCCGTAATTCTTTCAAAGTCTTGCGTGCCTTGCGATGAGTGCCAAAGGCCTACGGCCTTCAGCTCTGAATGCAGGTCTTTGGCGTTCATGTCAAGCCTTTTACAAAGACTTGCGTGCCTCATCGTGGGCCTGGTAATGAGCTCCTTCAGAGCTCACTGCCAGCCTTTTTTAAAGGTTTGGTGGCCTTCGGCACTCATCACAAGGCCTGCAATGAGCACCTTTGGCGCTCATTGCAGCCCCCATCAAACTTGTAACTTTCAGGCCTCGAGAGGCCCGCAATGAGCTTCTTCGTCTCTCACTGCGCATGCGCAAGCCCCATAATTTTTAACATTGCGTGATGAGAACTCACAATTATGATAACTATTATATGTGATAGTTGTATCTCTATGCCAATGTAGGAATAGTTAGTAACATATATCAGTTATTATAATATCACCACAAACAAAGTGAAGTGTTATGCCATTTTATTCAAAAATAAAATCAATATTCTTAAAATCTCAATGAATAGCTAATCAGACGCAGTTCAACGCTATTTTTAACAGTATGGCTCACTTGGATATATGTTAGGATTGGAATCTAATTAAAACAGCATCAAGTTTTTTGCTCTATTAAATGTGGCTTGAGGCCCTATGCAGACGAAGAAGCTACATGGCAAATAAAGTATGCCATCCTACTTAACAAAGACAGTACTGAAAAACTATTAAACTGGATATTTTAATGATAATACAGTTGTTGTGAACATTTTCTAATCGAGGGGTAACTTTGGTCCTGGAGTGCAAAGCACACTCCAAGATTTCAATATTTTCTTAGATATTCTGATTGTCTGACAACTGCACAGCAGTAAAACACCTAAATCCAGGACCATGTCTGGAACTCCAGGACTTACTTTGCCTACCCATGCTCTGATCCAGAGAGATTAATAATCCATATGTAAACTACATCATATAAATCCAATAATATTTGATTGATATTTTTAAGGTGTGATTTATATGTTTACATAATCACTTGAATGTCCTCTCTGGATTAATACAAAATAAATGAAAAGTAAAGATAAATGAATTTTGTAAACTTTTCTTTGGTGTTATTTTGGTCTTTTCAACCTAAGTTACAATACAAATATGACGCAATTTTTTTTAATATTTTTCTGAAAATAAATACTGGCAGAAGGAATACATGGAATGAAATAACAGGTTATCCTAACTCCTGAAATAACTTTACAAACTGCTTTATTACTGATATATATGAATGTTATATATTCGTTTAAACAGAGCACTCAAAATGACAGAGACATTTTCACTGAACCTCGTATTCCAGGAGGTGAGTTAATGCATTCCATTTTGCTGGAAATAAAGCTGTCAGACTTCAAGTTATTTAATTTAAATGACATAAATCGTGAGTAAACAACCTACCATTTATAGAATACACAAGAACTCTAGTCTATTTAATCAAGCTTCACAAAAAACTTTCAGGATTCCTGTTGTGTGATTTTTTATTATAATGAAAAGACTCAGGCATGCATCAGCAGGGGATACACTTGGGGAAATAAATCTATTTATTTGGTGATGATTTACCACTGAACCATGAAAAGATTGCTACCTACTGACAGAAAATAACAGCACAATTGGAAAATATTTTCAAGAATTTCAGGTAGATCAGATCATTCAGAATAAAAATTTATTATTTTCTTGACATATTAGCATCTTTTTCTTATCCTGGTAAATGATTGTTTAGAAATGTATATTAAAGGGACTTAGAATGCAAATTGTTCTAGCATGTGTTTAAAAAAAAAGCATGTTTTAAACATATTAAAACTTGAGAAATGTATTGGAAACTTACAGGAGATGCCAAAGGAAATACCTCTGTGATTCTAGACCTCCTTGGCATAAACTTATGACTCATACTATTGTATTGCTGCCCATTGGCTAACAGGGACAAATACCCCAAAGACCTTTACACATTCAAACCAGTACATTCTGCTCCAGGAGCTTAATTTTTTTTAAAAAGGAATCACACTGTTCAACATTATCAAATGTTCTCTTTTAGCTGCAAAATGTCCTTTAAATTATTTGGTCCTCCTTGAACCAGTGGCCGGAAATACTAGATAATCCATCTGCTGCTGATTTGTTATCAATGCTATGCTGGCTACAAAAACTCTCAGAGGCTAAATGGCTTCTTGGTCTTGCTGCATAAGAAACCTTATTGCATTGGACATGCATAGTGGTAACTCATTTCAGATCTGAGCTGTTACATTTACAACATGGGATAACATGCAGCTCCATATTTTATCCATATGCTCTCTATAAACACTTCATACCTGTTAACTTCAGAATTCTATTTCCGATATGAATTATGTTAGCCACAGTCTTTTAGAGGTTTAATTTTACTGCATGTCCTCGCCTCCTCTAGCTTTTTAAACTTATGTGTTTAGGATTGGCCCTCAAATTAGGCTGACCAATATTTTGAATATATCAGCTGGTCTAGCTTCATTTTATGTAAATGTTTCTGTTTGTCTGTACACCCTGACCATTAGATAGATATATAGACAGACAGATAGATGGATAGATGGATGGATAGATAGATATAGAGCATACATAGAACAAATTACTGAATCTCTTCTTTGGTCATGTCTTTTTTCCCACTTATCTTATTTTACTCTTTTCTTATTATCACATGTGTAGGACATGTGTAGGAAAAATGACTTAAGCCCCACATAGTCACATGCTTCAGGATACATTTCTTGCAGGGAGAAAAATAATGTAATTTGGAGAATTTAGACAATTTTGGCCTTGATTGGGCTAAATCTTTGTTATTCCATGTAAACCTAGAAATGCCTCTATATACCATGTGTAGCTCGAGCAGGTGGACACATTTTCCAACCAGATCTCTGACTATCCCAAACTCACTTTGGTGCCAGTTAACTGAAAAAATTCAATGAAAAATTGCAAAATGGCTAATCTACCTATTCATCTTGTGGATAGAGTTAATTTACTTAAATTGATGCAACTGAACTTTTATATGTCTTTCAAAATTATAAATTATTTCAAAATTATATTTCAAAATTGTACATATAAGCTTAATAAATCTAATTTAGAAAAAATGAATAATCAAACTTAGTAGACATCTCCAACATTGTCATAGGAGACAAGCAGGATTAGGACTGACACTTATGTAAAACAATTTCTTAGTCAAGTACAACACACCTTCACAGTGCTCATATTGAATATTCTTCCTACCACATGACTTGACAAGGGTAACATCATTCAACACAGGGATTCAATACACACATCTTTCATAGTTTGGAAATGTTTAATGGAAATATCCGGTGAACAATCTGTTTCGCTATACACATGTCTATGGAGTAATGTCAGATCTAAGTTTACTTCAGGGCACGTCAAGATGGGAAAATATGTTATACTACATGTATACAAGAATAACTAGGTTACTTTTGCATACCAGTATGAATCTAGGTGTATTCCACACCACAAACTTGTTTAGGTATGTTTAGCCTAGGCAATGTGCACAAGGGGCAACTTCTTAACATGGGCGTCTATGCTAATCTCATCAAAAGCAATAATGAATCACTGCGGAAAGCCGGAGTTGGAAATTACGGCACACTTTTGCATCGAGTTTTGACACTGGCTATGGATTACGAATTACTCTGGGAGACTTTCACACTCAAACCCTATGATAATAAGATTTTTCAGATCACTCGCAAATCAGGACAGTGTGGTAACAGTAAAAAAAAACAACAATATATTACTGGTACCAAACAACACTCACAGTGACTTTTAAAACTATGGCGGACTACAGGAGCACCTCTTCAAGGAATAGGACAACCATAGAAATATATAGAAAAACATGCTAAATCATCCAAAAATGAGGAATTAACATTGCTACTGGCACATTTCCAAACAAACATGTGTGACATAACAGACATAGGGAAACATGAAATATCTGCTCAAAGGTAGATAAATCTCTAAAAGAGACGGCATAATCATAAATAGCCTCAGAAATCAGGGAACTCCATTACGAATAATATGTATTTCAGTCACAGAGACATAAATGTGATGTGACAAGGATGCTCATGTAAATCGGTGGTTACTTGAAGAAGAGACTGATACTTGCTTGAAATGCAGCAAACTGATTTATTTAGTAACAAACTGAAGAAGTAACTCTGCTTAAAATAAAGGAAATAAACATCTACGTAAACGTGCTGACTGTAACGCAGGAACACCCTGACTACTCCTGTGCAGCTTATCTGCAGCAAGGGAAAAACACTACAACCCTGTGTCTTCCAGAAGGAGTAGCTTTCGCACAATAGCGCCACCTAGTGGCCTGGATACAGTCAGTCTCTTATTACATTATATTGCCACCTTGTGGCCAGGATTCCCATAAACTCTTCTGACGTTATATTGCCACCTTGTGGCCAGGATACACATAATCTCTTCTGACGTTATATTGCCACCTTGTGGCCAGGACACACATAATCTCTTCTGACGTTATATTGCCACCTTGTGGCCAGGATACACATAATCTCTTCTGACGTTATATTGCCACCTTGTGGCCAGGATACACATAATCTCTTTTTACGTTATATTGCCACCTTGTGGCCAGGATACACATAATCTCTTCTTATGTTATATTGCCACCTTGTGGCCAGGATACACATAATCGCTTCTTACGTTATATTGCCACCTTGGGGCCAGGATACAAGTACTCTCTTCTTAAGCCTTTTCCACGATACTCATTACACAGTCACGGATGAAGCATAGGGCCCGCCCGTCTCTCCCGTATGCTTCACCCCAGGGACCCTTGAATATATAACAACACCAACTTGTAGTCACTTTACTCTTCAAAACTCAGCCTCTTCCCTGGGGCATAATAAGTCTTGGTACCTTCCTTCTGAGGCCTCTGTCAGCTTCACACACGCTTAGGCCTTTAAGGCAACTTTGCCTGGGGATTCTCACTAATCCCTTCACTTACTTGGCGTCCTGTATTCACTCTTCCAGCTCACAACGTCCTGCGACTGCAAACAGCCCACACTTCTTGCTGTGGTCCCAGTACTCCCAGCCACAGTAAATCAGGTGATCTCTTACAGGCTTGCTCCAAAGCTTCCACTGTAATCTCCACACCGGATCACCTTTCAGCTTCACTCTGACGGCAGCACACAGCCTCCCCAGAGCCTAGCCAGCCACACCCCCTTCCATGTCTGCTTTCCAGGCTTTTAAAGGGAAGTTGCACTAATTAAGAGTTCTTCAGAAGTTTTAACTCCGTCACTCCAGTCAAGAACTCCATACTCCACTTGCTTGTCATATCATCTAAGGGCCAAACGGTCACAGTGAATAATTAAAATCATATCTATACATCAATATGTTTGAACTCAATATAGTTACATAGTTACATAGTAATTGAGGTTGAAAAAAGATTTTTAGTCCATCAAGTTCAACCTTTTAAGGTCTCCTCTGATCTGCAATATGCAGATTAGTTGTTAATTGATCCAGTGGAAAGCAAACAGAAAAAAAACAGTGAAACTTAGCCAATCGTCTCAAACGGGAAATAAAATTAATTCCTTCCTGATCCTAGATACTGGCAATCAGATTCCTCCCTGAATCAATATTCTCTCTCTAATTAAACAGGATAAGCCTGAAAGCCCTTTTTAATTAAAAGTATATCTATTTCCTTTTTAAAGTTATATATCAAATTCGCTGTCACCACCTCCTTTGGTAGATATTTCCACAGATTAACCACCCTTACTGTAAAGAACTTGTTTCTTTCTTTCTTTAAGCTGGAATCTTTTTACTTCTAACCTCAAAGGATGTCCTCTTGTCAGTTAAAAACTTCATGGCACAAAAAGCTCTCTTGACAAAGCCTCATATTGACACTGGATGTATTTATATAATGTAATCATATCTCCTCTTAGACACCTTTTTCTAGAGAAAATACGTTTAATTTGGTTAGTGGTGCCCATAATTGTACTTCATATTCCAAATGAGGGCATACTAATATGTTTGGCTACACCTCTTCTAGAAACTCCCACGCCATTGCTGGTGTGCAAGTGGCCACATGTATATCAATAATTAGCATGTGAAAATTATTGATAGTCTTAATGTATTAGCAATCATTAATTACACATGTCCATTAGTGTCACAATGTATATGTATCAAATTATTAACTCACAATAATTGATAATGATCTTGTTCATGCATGCTTTGCAAAATAGGGGTGAGAACATTTAAATAAGTGTGTGAACACATATTGGATATATTAACACATGTGATCACTTGTAAACCATACTTGTGTCACTGGAATTCTGGAATCATACAATACAGGAAGGGATGCCTATACAGGATGATTATCAATATCCTAAAACATAATAGTGAATATTTGCAATGTAGGTTGATGTTCCAAAACTCTTAACATGAGAAACACACAGAAACATGGATAACAGTCTAAAAGTATAATTATTTATTGAATACACAGAGCACAGTCACCAACATATCCAACCATGCATTAATATCATGGGTGTGGTGTCGGCAGGTCCAAAAGGACAAGAGGCTGGAAAAAAGGAAAAAAATAAAAATAAAGGGTCAGTATAGTACTGTATAATAATAATGATGCACAGCATCTACTAGGGTCACTGTGATGTAATCACCACAGTAACCATCATCATTAAAATCTCCATATAATGGAAGTAGCCAGCAATGCACATAGCACTGCCATCATATCTTCATCTGCACCAATAAACAGATGCTGAAAATCATGGATTACGTAATCCATTTCAATTACAGACATACAGTGTGCTCAGAAAAAACTTTAAAAAAGGTGGTCATCAGTTAAATAAGGCAGAGGAGGAGAAAAAATGTATCTAAAATATCTGTATGTACAGTACAGTGGGAAATACTGAAACTGTAACAATAAACCAACTTACCTGAACTTAATTTACAAGCAGTGCAATCTTTAATTTGAAATCACTTGCCATCACCATGAGTAATGATGTGGCATCTCACAAGGATTGTTTAGCTGGAATAAATGGCCAGTCTTGGACTTTGATAGCCCCATGCCATATCTGCATTGGTAGGATTTGAACTGAACAATAAACGTGTTATTGAACATAATATATGATTAAATAGCCGCTGACTATATTTTTCACTCAGATTATTTGGTAGCACTGCTTGAGGATGAAGAGGATGCCTTCATGGACCTGAATTGTGCCTAGAAAGAAACAAATTTTCCTAAGGGAAAACAAATATATCGGCACTGTGCCATCTCTTCTCAACAGCATACCTCAGTGGCCATCAATTCGTGAAATGTTAAACATAACCCTGCCTGTCCAGAGAGAAGAGGATCATGGACCATGTGATGAGGGGCAGTTTTGGCTCATAGAAATGCTGTGTGTTTCTTACTGAGGTGTGGTATCTGCAGCACATGCATATACATACTCTGCAGAAGTTGCTGCACATTGTGGGATAATCAGTGGTCGTCTTTCAGCAATAGTTGTTAACATGCTGCTGAGAGGTGTTCCCTACACAGAACAACCATTCCAACAGAGTCTCTATCTGCAAATGGTGCAGTGACCACACTAACAGATGTTTTCTCAATTGGATGTGGATTAAACATATATCTATCTGGTATCTGCTGCATCAATTTGTCACATGTCTGATGCTGCCCACCAGTGCAAGTGATATGTGAGATTCCAGTGAAATCCAGTTGGCTGAAATGTAACTCTTATTGTTGTGTAGCATTTCCATTTGATTAGATTTATATATGTACTGTATGTGTGGTGTACATGTGGTGTACATGTTGTTGTGTGATGGTGTATGTGATATTCACCTGACAATGAGGCTGGATCCTGAGGTCTTCATCTCCTTCAGCATCCTCTCCCACTTGGAGCTGCAGATGCTCTGGCCTCCTCATCCATCCTCCTCCTGACTTTTGCCTGACTGTCGTCATAACAATGCCTTTCAGAACTCACATCCTCAAACTGAAGGTGGGGGATTGCAAGGTCTCTAACATCCACCAGCTCTGTGATGTCATCGTGGAGGAGTGGAAGAGGACTCGAGTGGCAACCTGTGAAGCTCTGGTGAAGGCAGTGCTGGAAAATAATTGTGGCCACACAAAATATTGACACTTTGGGCCCAATTTGGACATTTCCACTGAGGGGTGTACTCACTTTTTTTGCCAACGGTTTAGACATTAATGGCTGCGTGTTGAGTTTTCTTGAGGGGACAGCAACTTTATACAGTTATACAGGCTGCACACCTACTACTTTACATTGTAGCAGAGCATTATGTCTTCAGTGTTGTCACATGAAAAGATATAATACAATATTTACAAAAATGTGAGGGGTGTACTCACTTTTGTGAGATACTGTATGTGTAATGGGAAATTAAGTGTACAGAATTGAAGAATTATCTAGAATAAAGAAAATTATTGAAACCTGCTGCCTAATCTGTTACTTCTCCTGCAGTCTCTCGCTCAAGTCAAAAACCTCCAACTCCTGGCACCTTTGTGCTAATTTGTAAAAATCTACACAGTCAGCGCTTGGAAGGGAACTCGCAAATATATAGAGTATAACTGTCACTAATCCGCTTGTCATTTGCCATTGGCTGCTATTGCTGTGCAGCAGCAAGAATATCAGTAAAAGTTGATTGATTGTCGCAAATTACAATGCAATATTTACATAGGGCCCATGGATTTTTAGGCAATGGACATATTCTAAATTGTGTGCATATTGAACAGTCATTACAATCCCACATGTAAAGCTGGTTTCTCTATTGCATTAGTCCTGAAACTATGTTTATCATCCACATGGGTACTTCATAGATCATACCCAATAACACATTTGTGTGAAAGTAGGAAAACATTGGATAAACAATATATTGCTGGGTTAGTGAAGCAAATATTAACATGAAGCCTTCAATGGAGCAGCGCTCTCACCACATTCTATAAACCTGCCCCAAGGAGTAGTAGACACATGGCCAGATCATCCATTAGACGAGTTTGGCATTAGACTAAGGGCGCATTCTGTTGAGGGGCGCCGATTCTAAATCAATTTAAGAAATAAAAATGATGGGGGCAAAAACATGTTCTTCTAACTTCAGCCTCCCCCAGTTGAGACCTCTGTTGGATTTGGGATGAGGGGGGAGATATGTTGCACAGAATTGCCCATTATATTTTTATATACATTATTCCCCTGCCCCAAAACTCCCCTCCCCATTCACAGCAGAGTTGGTTTGGTCTAAATAGCGAAATCACAATCGAAATCTATGTTGGGCATGTGCAAGCAGAAAACAATATAAGGGGAGAGAAGGAGGTGTGCTCTCTCTCAAATGTAACTGCACAACACTGCCCTTCCTGTCTGGTAGTAAGCAGGGGGTGTGTCTTCAAATAGCAGAGAGAGGTATGTCTGCACTGGACTTGATAGACATTTGCATGTGTGCCTCTGGAATTGTATTATTTCAAATATACACAGGACTAAATACAACAAAGTTCAAAAGACTCCAATATTAGGACAACACAGCAGTCTGGGTAGTTACAGTCTAAAATATATTTATTTGTATATAGTTGCTTAATTTTACAATGATTCTTGCCAAATAGAAATTAGTTTTGTCCTATACAACCTATTAGATTCCAATTCCTCCAACAATTTCTTAACTCAAGGCTAATACTTTTACAGACATCCATTTCTTTAAACACCACTTCGCTGATTTTGTGATTAAATAGTCTTATATTAGCACAGTATCCCACTGCTAATGACTTGCCTGGCTACACACCTCAATTCTAAATGGTGTTCTTACAACACAGTATACTTTCCCTATGAATATCGGTGTTAGTGGCTGAAAAACTAATTCAAAAAGCTACATGAAAAATCCTTCACATCACTATACAGACACACAAACATAAATATATTATATATATATATATATATATATATATATATTTTAATATATATATATAAATATATATATATATATATATATATATATATATATATATATACACTGTATTTTTCCGTGTATAAGAAAGGTATTAAGCTAGAATGGAAATCAGTGAAAATCATGACAGAAAGTGCCCTTAAATATATGTGTAACATAATAAAAACTTATAAAATACACATTTCTAAGCTCACAAGCCGTGCAATTCAAGCTAATTGACACAAGCATTTCCACTACATATCTCTTCCCCTGCCATCTAGTGGCCAGATGCAACATTACAGTGTGATACACATCGCGAATGAACTGATCAGCTTGTGTGTGGCATGTGTGTGATGCTTGTGTGCATATAAAAGTGTATTTTATAGTTTTTTATGTGCTTGTTTCAATTAGACTGAATTACACTGCGTGTGTGCTTAGAAATGTGTATCTTATACGTTTTTATTTGATACACATATATTTAAGGGCACTTTCAGTCATGATTTCCACTGATTTCCATTCCAGCTCAATATCTTTGTGTTAAACTGGAAAAATGCAATTGCACATCGCTGCCTGAGTAATAAGTGATGAGGTCATAAGTATATTGAGCTGGAATGGAAATGTGTGAAAATCATAACAGAAAGTGCCCTTAAATATATGTGTAACACAATAAAAACATATAAAGTTTTGGGCTCCAAAAAAAGGGGTCGTCTTATACATGGGGGTTTCTTATAGACAGAAAAATACAGTATATGTATATATATTTATATATATATATATATATATATATATATATATATAAAACAGTGCATCAGTGCATGCACACTTTGTGCATGCACTCACAGGGGCTCCTCCACTTTACTGCCCAGGGGCTCCAAAAATGTAGATCTGAGCCTGAGTAGACAATATGAGGAATGTAAGTATAGCAACAAGGGCTGAAAATCCAGGGGAGCAAATCATATTTGGAACAGAATAACATTTTATTTAAATGAACCACTGAATACAGATTCAATGTAGGTCAAATTCGGTAAAGATCATATCCCTGTGTATATTTGGGAACAAATGATAGGGACATGCTACATAGTTTAATGCAAATGTGATTCAATATAAAATAGTCAATATAAAGTTGTTATTTCATCTTTTTTCTCTTTCATTTTTAAGGACCACAGTGTCATGTTTAGTTTAATACTACTGTATTCATTTTAGTTTTAATTACAGTAGACATTTCAACTTTGTTCCTAACAGGATTTGACACTTTTGTGGCATGAGAGGCTCTATGCATTCAGACCATACAAGTACTGAGTTCTAATGAAAGACTACATAACTTAAATACTACATAGATGAATAAGCCCTGTAGGATAAACCTCTCATTCAAACTACAGGCAGGCTTCCAGGATGGAAAGTGTTTTTATGATGATGGCTTACACAACTGCAAATTTTAGTTTATGACATATTCACAATAATTCCCCCCCCCCCCCAAACTACAGTGGTTCTTTAACTGTATTCAGTTTTCTATTGTTTTTGTTTAGTTGTTCAGTCATGTCTGACTCCCCGTGACCTTATGGACTGCAGCCCTCCAGGCACATCTGTCAGCCACTGCCCCTCTAAGCTTCATCAAGCTCATGTTAACTGCTTTAATGACCTCATCTATCCATCTCCACCTTTGCCATCCCCTTGTTTAGGTGCCGTCAATCTTTCCGTTCATCAAATTTTTCTCCAGGGAATCCTATCTTATCATTATATAACCAAAATATTTGAAATGTAACCTTATGTTCCTACCTTACAATGAACAGTTTGGCTTAATTCCCTTTGGTATTGATTAATTTGATCTCCTTGTAATTCAAGGGACTGTAAGCAGTTTCTATGGCACTCAGCCAGCTTTATGGTCCAGAGATCACATTTGTATGTTATGACTGTGAATACCATTGTTCTAACACTGCAGACTTTTTTTGATAATTTAGCATTTTAAATGTTTTAATTTCATGGCTACATTCACCATCTGCAGAGAATCTGTCGCTGCCTCCAGTTTGTCACCATCTATTTGCCAGGAACTGAGATAGCAGTTCATCTTTTTAATGTTGAGCAGCAGGCCAAATTTTGCACTCTCTTCTTTCACTCTCATCAATAGGCTTTTTAGTTCCTCCGCACTTTCAGTCATCAGAGTATTTTCATCCGTGTATCTGAGGTTGTTGATATTTCTCTTACACACAATGTATTCTGCAAATAAGTAAAAAAAATAAAATAAGATGACAATATACCACCCTATGACACTCCTTTCTCGATCTTGAACCATTCTGTTGTTCTTTATTCAGTTCTTAACATAGCTTCTTGGTCCACATAAAGATTCCTCTGGAGGCAGATGAGATGGTCTGGTATGCCCATCTCTATAAGAATTTGCCACATTTTGTTGTAATCCACATAGTCAACGGCTTTTGTAGTGATTTGCTTTCTTCAGTTGGGCTTGATACGGCTGTTATGGCCAAACCTACCCAGCAGATACACCAAGTTCTTTATATCCCTTCACCAGACAGCTGATGCCTCTTCAATTAGATGCAGTATTTAAAATAAGAATGCAGGCTCAGCTTTAAAAAAACATCAGGAACTGCTTTTATTGGGGTTGTAATCCATAACAGGTTCAATAGATGTGAATTTTAAACTTTAGCTGACAACATTCAAGATCATGAAAATTCCCCTTTTCCTTATGAGCATTTACACTGTTCATTAATTGTGCAGAATCAGGGCAGCTATCACCTCTGTCACTCTGATACATATGTAAATCTCCTCAGAGTCACTTAAAAGCTGGGTTACCTTCCAGGACCTTCAAGGGCAGCTATAGGCTCTGGCACTCTGACACATATGTACATCTTCTCAGAGTCCCTTAAAGCTGTTACCTTTCTTTCCTGCTGTCAGAGACATCACCAACTCCATGCAGCACAGATTTTACCTCAGACAGTGATTACATAACTAACTGATTTTTCCCTCTTCCAACTGTCAGATACTGGCTACCTCAACATTCTGAAATATTTAACACTTAATGAACCAAACATGCAGCATACAGAATCACACATCACAAGTCAATCACACATAGGCAACCAACATAACATACAGTAATTAGCATAACAATAACATAATATACAGTAATTAACATTACATAACATAACATAATATAACTATAAACAGACCACACCACCAGATCACATGAGTCCCAAAATTGTGGTCAGGAGGATCATGACAGCTTTACAACAGTCTATGAAACATTTGTAATTTTAATTCTGGAACTCTCTTCTTTTCTCTATTATGCAGCAATCATTGGCAATTTGATTTCCTGTGTCAATGCTTAAGCAAAGTCTCTGGTAGTTTTCTATCCATATATTGTTTGAGTCAAGCTTGCAGGATCTTAAACATCACTTTGCTGGCATATGAAATGAGTTCAATTGTTCGATAATTGGAGCACTCTTTGGCATAGCCTTTTTTGGGATTGAGGCTACTGGCGGTTGGTGAGTTTTTCAAATATGTTGGCATAATGCATGCAAGACTTTTACAGCATCATCTTGTACGTTTTTGAACAGTTCAGCAGGGATGCCATCTACTCCTACAGTCTTATTGTGAGCAAGGCTTCATTGGAATCATCTCATTTCACTCTCCAAGATATCTGGCTCTAACTCATTGGATAAACTATTGAGGACAAACCCCCCCCAGATTTTTTTTCAATGTGTGTATTTATGTGTAGAGAAGCAGCTGAGTGGTATTTTTATACTATATGCTGTATCTCCACCAGATTTTCTTTGGCTCCTAAATCCATGCCTCCACTGCATATTCAAAGCTGATCCACTTGATCTGATGTCTTTCCCTCTTTTCCTCAGTTTAATTTTGAACAGTGTAATAAGAAGCTCATAGTCTGATCTGCAGTCAGCTACATGTCTTGCTTACTCTATAGAGCTCCTCCATCTTTAGCTGCAAAGTATAAAGTCAATCTGATTTCTATATTGTCCCTCTGGTGATGTCCATGTGTAGAGTCGTCACTGAGGCTATTGGAAGAGGGTGTTCCTTGTTTTATTCTCCTCTAGACCCTCACACGCCACCACTCCTCTGTCTCTAAATGTATTTAATATACCCTCCCACCTACCCTGTCCACACCCAGCCACCTATGATTTTTATTTTATTTATAGTGCAGGTTTCACTAATTAAAGATATACTATTATAAATTGCTTGCCAAGCCCTTGTTTTTTCTAAATTATCTGCCTTCAATATTCTTCTGATTCAATAATCCATTTAGATTATAAGTCTGAGAGTTTTCTATCTTGTATGGTGTTTTGAAAAAAGCTCCATGTATAAAATATTTTATACTCGAAAATATGGCCCCTACTTTTTGCCATGTGTTTAACATTATATTTTCCTTTTTATTTTCCTTATACTTAGCCTCTGTACAGTGTTATAGAATATTTTGGCGCTTTATAAAAAACTGTAGTAATAATAATAATAATAATATTATGACCAGAAAATTATCTCGACAAAACTGAACCTTTATTGAATCATAGAACCAACATATTTATACTCATCTCTCATACCACACCCTTGTGTAGCTTTGTGTATGTGTGGGATATGAGCACATCTTCCTTGCAACCTTGGTTACTATAGATCTCTTGAGATAAAACTCACCAGATGTCTAAACTACATGCCAGGTGTCTATAGCTATCTAGGGGTAACAACCTTGATGTTAATCTCCAGTGTTTGCTCAGGACTCCTAAGGAGCAATTATCTGCCTTGATTTATGACCTGTATGTGTGCAGATGCATAATGTTCTGCAGGTAAACTTCTGTACAAAGCATATTTAACTTTTTTTTCATATATTCTGTTCTATTTCACATTTTCCCTCTATAACATATTATAACTAGGATACATGATCACAATGTACAGGCAACATATAACCCAAACAACAATAATACCGAATCACAATGCAACAATGTCATGCTCCTTGGCTGTATGCATAATTCATGGTAATATTACAGTCACTAAACAATGTAATCATGACACCTTTCAACCCAAAAGATGAAATATATAACTCAATAGGTGGAAGATTTGGGTTTCACAGGAGATTTCTGGCAAATCTCATGGGAGAACCTTAAGAAAGGTTCATTAAATAGTGGCATCTTAGAGACCTCTATTAAGATTCTCCACAGAATATATATAACTCCTGATAAACTACACAGATGGTGAATGATTTCAGACTCCATTTGTTTTAGAGAGTGTTGGGAAGTGGGCTCTTTCTTTCACATATGGTGAACTTGACCTCGAGTTAAACAGTTATGGATTGAAGTTTTTGAGCTGGCTTCTGATATATACTCAACTGCCCGCAAACCCATAAACTTGTCTTATTGGTCACCCATCAATATCCCTCTCTCCATCTCAAAATAAACGTTTACAATTCATGATGATGGCAACCAAGAGTGATATTGCTAAAAATTAGAAATTGAGCAGCTTCAGTCTGCAAGCTGTTACAAATAAATTCATCTACATTCTCCCACTTTCACTGTTCATGATAACCTTGTGTGCTTGGCTAGTCTCACACTATAGTATGCCTCTAATATAAATGAGAATACCTTATCCGGTATTGCCGCCGATAATGAAGCCTGTAGTTAGAGGTAGGTACTGCTTTCCTATTTGCAATTTTGCACTGACTTTACCCAGAGAGACTAACCTGTTATGACCCTTCCACCCTACCCTTTCTAGTTTAGTTCTATACTTGACTGTTACATATAATTGAAACATCAAAAAGATAAAAGAACATTTTTTAAACACTGGTAAAGATTTGTGAGACTAGCCTATTCTAACAGATAAGGGGTAATACCAGCAGGACAGCTTGTAATCCTATATACATATACGGATATATGTGGAATATCACTACAAGGCATTGTTGATTGTGTATGTTTAGCTTGAATTTATCATTCTCCTCTCCCAATATGATGTTAAATATTGATCTCATAAGTCTTTGCTGAATAAAATTGATTGTGAAAATATATACAGTACATATATATGTTATGGATGTACTATAAAACTATTATGAGATGGTATCTCAACCAGACCGATTACAATTCATAAACTCATCCTTGTATGGCAGTTGCTTCAGGGGTTGTAGTGCCACAGAAACACTGAGACATATGCTGTGAGATTGCCCTAAAATAGCTCATATTTGGATTGAAACTTATGCCATTTTAGAAAAGTTGTGGGGAGTCCGGGTTCCTCAAAAGCCAGAGGAAGCCCTATTCGGCCTCCCTATTCTGGATGTCTCAAAGGAAGCTCAATTTCCATCAAACTCGATTATTTTAGCCTCCAGAATCATCATTGCCAAAAACTGGAAGGCAACTACCGCTGCTTTTGAAGAAGTCTTGAGGGAAATTAAATATATTTATTTAATGTATATGATGTCAGCAGAGCCTAATGTAAATTTTAAAAGATGGGCTTCCTGTTGGGATGTTTGGACCTTGCAAATTGACAGTAAGAGCCGCGGAAACATTCTACAGATGGCTAAGAATAACCTTGAGGCCTCAGGCTCCACTACCCCCCCCCCCCCCCTTTTTTTTTTTCTTTGTTAGTATGGTTTGATTTTTTAGATAATACTAATCTCTGCTGATTAGTTTAGAAATTATTTATGGAAACTTATAAAACAAAAAACTAAGGGAAGGAAAATGAAGGCTTAACCTCCATAATGCTGATTGCTTTTATATTATGTCAGTCTTGCAATGTATATCTGGAAGTGGTGCAACCTTCTTTTCTTTCAATAAAAATTATTTAAACTAAAAATATTATTATGGTTGTGTTATATTTTTATTAGATTGCTGGATGGCTGGGATTCCATCAAATTTATATTGTCTGAGGAAATTAAATACAATCTGCTTACATATTTCATACATACAGCCATTACCTAAACGCTAAAATGGAAATCTGTTCCACAAAAGACTCTTAATGTGTAGAGATTGTTCTCAACTGAAAATCATAGAATCAATTAACTCTTTTCTTTAGCTTGTTACTATAGGAGTGAGATAATGTGCATTTCATAATGGTGCAATATGTGAAATAGTAATGAAACAAAGAAACCCAGTGTCTGCTGTCATATCATAGACCTCAGTAATGAACTGTACCTATGCAAAGTTAGTGGGGTTGCTTGATCCCAGTGTTGACTGAAGCGCTATGGGAGCTGGAGGTATTGGAGGGTTCTCCTTCAGTTAATTTTTTTATAAAGTGTGAGCAATGAGTCTTCAATCAATCAATCAGTAATTAGATGAGATTGTTGTGGGATTGATGGGTATAGTTCCCCTGATTGGTTAGGCCTTCAAGGGTAACATCTCTTGTTGATTTATGTAGATAGGCTTCTCAAAGCTGGAGGGTGTGACTTGGTGTGTAGGTGCTGGAGAGGTGTGCTGCTTCTTCGATGGACGCTCTCCACAAGCGTGTCCTATAAGTGAAATACAAACAAGAAAAGGGGAGGGGGAAGAGATGCAGGCTCTCCTAGTGTAGATGACCAAAAGTATATTGAGTAGACAGACAACATGTATTTGTAGGTGCCCTCACCTTGGGTTACCTCATAGGTATAAGGTATAGTTTGCACATTCGTCAATCTGACGTAGTTGTTGGGAGGGCTCACTAGGAGAGCTTGCACCTCTTCCCCCTCCCCTTCTTGTTTGGAATAAACTGTACCTATTGTAAGTACATAGCAATTTATGGAATATTTCAGATATTTTAAATATTATATTATACTAGTAACTTCCCTGTCATAAATGACGGTATCATATATGTTCTGCTCTGTCTCTATCTCTCTGCTCCCTATCTCTCCCTCTCCCTTTGTGCTCTCTCTCTCTGTGCGTCATCTCACTCTCTCTCTGTGCAGCTGCACTCTATCTGTGCGCTCTCTGCCTCTCTCTGTGCGCTCTATGCCTGTCACTGTGCACTGCCTCTCTGTCCTTATGCCCTCTCTCTCTCTGTGCCCTATCTATCTCTCTCTCTCCCACCCTCATTCACTTGCTCTCTCCCTCTTTCTCTCTCCCTCTCTCCTTCTCTATCTCCCTCCTTCTGTCTCTCCCTCCCTCCCCCATTCTCTCTCCATCCTTCAGTCTCTCCCATCCTCCTTCTCTCTCCCCCTCCTTCTTCTCTCTTCCCCCTCCTTCTCTCTCCCCATGTCTCTCTCCGACCCTTTCCCTATATCTCTCTCACCCATGTCTCTCTCCAAGCTTCTTTCCTTCCATCTTTCCCGCCCACCCACTCCCTGTCTCTCTTCCCCCTCCCCTGTCTCTCTCCAACCCTTTCACCTGACTCTCTCCTAACCTCTCACGGTGTGCAATGAGTATGTGCCGATCCTGATGTGCATTGCATGTGAACGGCTTATGCCACGCAAATTGAGCATTTAACTCAGGAATTGTGGATAGTAATGGCTGCTTGTGCCTACTTGTGCAGGCGCACGCAAGAGTTACCCACAATGGAAACTATTATAGTGACTAGCGACTTGCCCGTCAAAAGATGACCGTCAATAAAATTGTAAGGCTGGGAATGCTGTTTGGCACACAATGTAAGGTTTTTGGTCGTCTAAGCACCATCGGCGCTAATTGTGAACCTCTCCCCTGGTGTACTTTTGCTCCTCTGAGCACCCTCTGGTCTCATTGTGAGCCCCTCGCTGAGCGCCATCGGCGCTAATTGCGTGGCTTGCAATAAGCGCCTTTGGCGCTCATTGCAAGCCTCTCTGTTTGTGTAATTTTGGTGGTGTGAGCACCTTGCAAGGGCCACACTGATCACCATTAGCGCTCATTTTAAACCTCTCCCCTTGTGTACTTTTGCTCCTCTGAGCACTCTCGGTGCTCATTGTGAGCTCTGTGCTGAAAGCTTTTGTCGCTCATTGCAATCCTCTCCTCTGCTCTACTTTGGTTCTCTGATCACCCTGTGCGCTGATTGTGCGCCCCACATGCTGAGAGCCTTCGGTGCTCATTGCAAAGCTCTACGCTCATGTAGTTTTGGTGGTCTGAGCACCTTTGTCAGTCATTGCAAGGGGCGCGCTGATTGGCTTTGGCGCTCATTGCGAGCCTCTCCCCTTGTGTACTTTTGCTTCTCTGAGCACCCTCGGCGCTCATTGTGAGCCCCACGCTGAACGCCTTTGTGGCTCATTGCGATCCTCTCCCCTAGGCCTTTTTTTTTATATATATATATTTTTTTATGCTAATTAATTAATTAATTAAATAATAATTTTATATATTATACCTATTTGGAATTAATATATCCAGCAATCAATATCCTAAAGAGCTAACAATCTGTTTTGATTATCCTGCAGCATACAATGTACATTTGCACTGTTGCTGACCTGGGGTGTAAGTGTCAGCAATGTGTGAAATGTGCAGTGTAAATAGGCTGCGGGCGCGAAGGCAAACTGTTTGTTTAGCTGTGTAATTCTGCATTTTGTAATGGTAATGTTGTTAGTTGCAAGTTAGTGTTGTAAAATGGAGGCAATTGTCTATGCATTACACGGGTGTGGAGCATTTTCCGTTGTCCCTAATAGTGTATTTTATACCTCATACGTGCCTGTGTAAAAGTCTTATGTGCTTGTCTGTGTTTTGCGTGTTTAGGGGTCGTGTAGCTTCATTTTCGTTTTTTCGTCCGCCATATTTTTTCTTGTCTAGGCGATTTTCGTGTGTGGGTACTCGGCTAATTGTGGTTAAATTGTTGTGCAACCTTACTCCCAGATGCTGTGCCTGTCCCCCCGTGCTGTGTGTGGTGTTTATTTTTGTATTTTTGTTAAATTTGGTGGTGTTATTGTTGTTTTTTTATGTGTGCGGTTCGACCGTTAACTTCATATTTTTTTGTGCCACGGGTTGTAAATTTTAATTTTTTGTTAAGTGCCACTGTTATGGGCCGTAATTTCTCCACTCGTTTTTTGCTACAGGTCTCGCATTGTGAATGGTGTAATTGAGATTTAGTTCTGCGGGTCGTAGGCATGAGCGCTTATGGCGCTCATCTCCACCAATGCCTTTGGCGCTCATTGCCTAAGTCGTGTGGGGTCATAGGGATGAGCGCCTATGGCGCTCATCTCCACCAGCGCAGTAAGCACTTTTTGCGCTTCCTGCCTAAGTCGTACGGGGGTTGTAGGGATGAGTGTCTACTGCGCTCATCTCCACCAGTGCAAGGAGCACCTTCATGCCAGCAACTGCGGCCCTGTTATTTTCCTCTCTCTTAACTAGTTCATCTGCAGTAAATCAGAGATAACAATATCATTTTTTCTTGTTTATATTTTTCTGCTGTTTGTTTTTCTTGAGCTCAGCTGCACTTTCATGTCTAGTACCCTGAAGGAAGCATATTAGTAATATTTATCGGTTTCTTGTGGCACTGGATGTACTGTGAGTCAGAAGCATATTGTTGTTTTTTTCCTACTAGACAGCTGGAGAAATAAACACTCCTATGACCAGTAATATATCCATATAACAACATTGATGTTGAAGAGTAAACTATCATTTGAAATTAACTAACTTGTGTGTGTGTGTATATATATATATATAAATATATATATATATATAAATTACCAACAGGGCAGAGCCATAATAATGGAAGGAATTTACTTCAGCCTAGTATATTTCTTTGGTTCTGTAGTTTGAGACCCAAATCATGCTTATGGATATTTGTACGACCATTGATATAGGAGAAGTGAGGAGTTTCTCCTCCACACTTTTTAGACAATCTTTAAAGTACTTCTAAAATGCATTAGTAGACATGCTTGTTATATTTTAGCTACGCTGAGTAAACAGTATAATTGTTATTTTGTCTTTGGAACCTTCTGTATTCTGTGTAAGAACAAAATAAAAACCCAAATAACCGCAACACTAGGATTTGTTAGGGAGTTGAGCTATATAAGTAATTATGTAAAACATGTGAGTTCCCTCTTTAAAAATTTAAGCTTGTGTAACACAAGAAGGTAGGGAAATTCAAAATTGATTTAGGATCTAACTTAAACCTTCAAAAATAAAATATGAATATTTTTGATAATTAAAGTTAAACAAAAAAATATTAAAAAAATATTAAAATGTATATCTGTAGAAGTAGATCTGCAGCTTTCATTTCAAGGTAAACTGAGGTAAAAATAAGTCCTAGATAGTGTTTTGAATAGCTAAGCTTGATAATGGCAAAAATGGTTTAAAAAGTAAACGGAATAAACACAGCCTTTACATTTTTTATGTTTTATGCCAAATTATCCTTTGCAGGCATTCATATTCTTTAGTCAGCTGTCTCTGCCTTTTAATTTCTCAAGAGGGTGTGTCCTTGTAAACCAATAATATTCTGATAAGTGTGGATAGAATTTCCTTTAAGTCACCTCCTATTTCAGGAGATTGTTTACCAGAATCCAAAATGACAGATCCCACAGCAGCAAAATAGCATATACAAAGCAATATAGTATAGACTGTATTACTATACTGTTATATTCTAAAACCATTTTCCCTATTTTCAGTTGTTGTTCTTCAAAATAGTATAGTTCAAAAATGTGACCACAGTGGTGGTTTAATATGATCAATTCATAATTCCATAGAAATGGGTCATATTCATCTGGAATGAAAGAGTACATTAAAAAGATGTAATATTACAGTCAGTGTTGAAGCTAGTGAATGGAAGCCCCAGGTGCAAATAAAAATGTTTCCCCTCCCCTTCCAAGGGCATGGCAATTATAATTTTTTTGTTTTGAACCCTTGGCGCCTCTCCATTGAGATATATATATATATATATGTATATATATATATATATATATATATATATATATACTGTATGTATACAATATATCACATATATAGTTGTGAGCAGGCGAGCTTGCTTAAGCCGTTGCTCACGCTAGCGGGCTCGCGTAGCGAGCCGGCGGCCCTCACGAAGAGTGGGAGCTGTTGCTCACGCTTGCGGGCTCGCATAGCGAGCTCGCGGCCCACGCGAAGCGAGGGTCGCAGTTGCTGGCAAGGAGCGCGCTCCTTGCCAACATTTGCGGCCTTTGCGAAGAGAGGGAGCTGTACGTGCATGCCGCTGGAGAGAGGGAGCTGTGCGTGCACGCCCCTGGAGAGAGGGAGCTGTGCGTGCACGCCGCTGGAGAGAGGGAGCAGAACTGCATGCCCCATTAGACCCATCAGACTACTTACATTCATTGGAGCATTTCAATTCACCTCCGCCATGTCTCCCCTGCCTGCACATTTTCTGCAGAGGCAGGGAGTTTCAGAATTACGTCACATGCATGCAAAGTCATTCAGGAAGTCCCTGCCTCTGCAGAAAAAACGCACAGGCAGGAGATGCATAGTGGTGGATAATGGAACAGCTTCGATGAATGTAAGTAGTCTGATGGGTCTGACTGATAGTGATAGATCTGACTGATGGGGCCCATGGAGGCCTGGCCTTGGGGGACATGAAGGCTTAGCCTGGGGGGACATGGCATCATGGGCTGGAGGCCATAAACTAATAAAAAAAAAAACATATATACAACAAAATGTGCACTGGCACATTATATATATATATATATACATATAGATATATATATATTTATATATATATATATATATATATATATATATATACATATATATATATATATATATATATACTGTATATATTATAAATATATTATAGATTTTATACACATATATTATACAGATTATAAGTATATAATATATTATATGTATTGTGTGTGTGTGTAATGTGCACAGTAAATACATTGTGTGTGCGTAATGTGCAGTGTGTATACATATATATATATATATAATGATGTATTGTCAGTGGCGGCTGGTGACTTTTCAAGTTGGAGGGGCGACAGGGCGAAACATAGCCACTCCCCCTTTTTCAAACCACACCCATTTTTATAACTCCTCCCCCTGATGTCATAATGACCTTTATAAGCCCCGCCCAATGACCTTATGCTTGTAAAGCCCATTGAAATACATGATCTGCAATGCAGAAATGTCAAGAAGTAAAGTAACAATGTGTTAAATTCATTGGTATACAATATAGATTGAAAAAACTCATGTGACAAGACTACAGCAATATCATAATTGCACCTATACGTATTAACAGAAAAATTAAAGGAGTGACACCAACCATTAGTCGGCTCTTCTTCTCAGGGTATTCACGTTCATTAAGTTGACCAATGAGTAGAAACAAATCTGCAGCCACATAGGGTTTGCACCTGGGGTTGAAAGAAAACAAGCAAATCAATCATACCATTCAAGAACAAAACCATACTTAAAAAACATTAAACGACCAAGTGGAACCATATAGGCCCCAAACATACCTTAGAAGACCAAGTGTGACTATATAGGCCCCAAACATACCTTAGAAGACCAAGTGTGACTATATAGGCCCCAAACATACCTTAGAAGACCAAGTGTGACTATAGGCCCCAAACATACCTTAAAAACCTTAAATAACCAATTTTGACCATATAGGCCCCAACCGCACCTTAAAAACCTTAAATAGCCAATTTTGACCATATAGGCCCCAACCGCACCTTAAAAACCTTAAATAGCCAATTTTGACCATATAGGCCCCAACCGCACCTTAAAAACCTTAAATAGCCAATTTTGACCATATAGGCCCCAACCGCACCTTAAAAACCTTAAATAGCCAATTTTGACCATATAGGCCCCAACCGCACCTTAAAAACCTTAAATAACATATAGGCCCAAAAAAAAAAATAATAATAATATATAAATATATATATATATATATATATATATATATATATATATATATATATATATATATATATATATATATATATATTGATATATATATATATAAATTAATATCAATATATCACAATAAATAAATATATATATATATATATATATATATATATTTATTTATTGTGATATATTGATATTAATTTATATATATATATATATATATATATATATATATATATATATATATATATATATATCCAAATATATATATATACGCATAAAAAATACACATAAATATAAATAAACATATACATACAACAATATATATTAATTGATATTTATTATTTTTTTTAATTGATGTTCTTTATTACTAGGTATATTATATTGTTCATGCATTTCTATTACACTTTATTTGTTATACATATTACAGTGCTATTTTTTGGCTATACATGTTACAGGATATTATCCTGTAACATGTATATCACATAAAATAGCCCTGTAATATGTATAATACATACAGGGTCAAACAAGTTCACACTAACCTTTTTTACCCTTACAGGCTTCCATACCTGCTTGCTGATTTGCTAATTTTTTGAAGACTCTCATTGGTTGAAATCGATGTCAATCAAAAATTTCAACCAATCAGAGTCCTTCAAAAATTAGTATATATAGCAGACCGTGGGAAAAAAACAATTAATCGCGGGAGGGGCTCCTTGTAGGAGGAGCTCTTTTAGTGTGTTGTTTTTTTTTTTTTAGAGCGTCGGTTTTTTTTTGTGGAGGCCTCTTTCAATGGGCCAGAATGGATGGATGGACAATGGCTTCAATCAAGATTGGATTATTTTTGACCATTGGCTTCAATCAACATGGATTATTTTATTTTGACCATTGGCTTCAATCAACATGGATTATTTATTTTTCATCATGACTATATCCAGAGAGGACAGAAGGCCAACGCTGGAGGGGTCAATTTTACAGGTAAGTATGTGCTGTTGTTTATTTTATTTTTTATTAATGTTTGTTTAAAGCTGTTTATTTTTGTATACAATGTGTTGTGTTACTAACTGTACTAACAATGTGTGTATGTGCTGTTTATTTTATTTTTTATTAATGTTTGTTTAAAGCTGTTTATTTTTGTATACAATCTGTTGTGTTACTAACTGTACTAACAATGTGTTTGCTTACTGTGTGTTTAATTGTAATAATGTTGTTACTGTATTTTTTTTTCCCTTCCCTTATTTTTATTTTATCTTTAGAAGTGACATGCACATATACATGCCTGTTACTTCTAAAAATGGAATAAAGATAGGGGGGGGGGGGTAGGTAGTTGGTTCATCCAGGGTGGGGTCGGTCACGGTCAGGCGCCCATCGGTCGCCCATAGGCCACGATCAGGGGTGGCACAGGCCTCATGGGGGTGAACATCCACCCCCATGTGGCCTGGTCAACCCCGCTCACTGCCCGAATACCCGGGGTAGCATAGGCCGCATCGGGGTGGTGCCGGCCCGGTGGTGATCGGGCCTCGGGGGTGGCATAGGGCGGCAACATGGAGGTCATCAGGGGTGGCACAGGCCTCATCAAGGGGGTGATCCGATCACCCCCATGTGGGCCTGTGCCACCCCGATCACCACCCGACTACCCCGATCCCGTGATCGGGGTAATCCGGCGGTGGCATGATGGCATAGCTAGGCTAGCATAGGGCAGGCCTGATCGGGGGTGGCATAGGCCACATGGGGGTGATGGCTGGGGTCGTCGGTGGTAGTTGGTGGGTGGCTGGGTAGGTGGCACTGGCAGGCCAGGCAGGCATAGTGGGGGACTGGGGGTAACGGGTCACCCCTAACTTTTATTAGGGGCTACTAGGGGTTTTGGTTTGGCCAGGGGCAGGGCAGGTGCCAGGCAGAGGCAGGTGTAGACTTACTGTGTTAGGCAGGCAGAGCAGATGAGTAGATTCAGCCAGGGAGGTCTCTCAGTCTCAGCGTGAGCAGGGTCAGGAAACAGAAAGGGGGAAGGGACAGGGAACTGGTGGTTTTATTGACTGTATCAGTCAATCAAAATCAAACTCGAGGCCCTATTTGCTGGCGGGCGCTCAGGGCTAACGGTCTGGGTGGGTTTAGATTGATCACTTAGTAACTGGACAGCCTTCCATCATTGATTGGTCAATGATGGAAGACTGTCAGTTATTAATTGATACATTTATGACTGCCCATGCATATCGTCACTGTGATGGTGGGCGGAATGCATTAACGGTCAGGGGGCCAGGCCAGGACTCATTGAAGAGAGAGAAGACTCAGGTTAGTGACACAGTGTATAACTATTGTAATTTGATCACACAGGGTGCAGGCAGGGGGCTATATAGATACACAGCATTAGTTAATGTAGCGCAAGGGTTATTTTAAAGTGACAGTGTCCCTTTACTAACTTTACTTAATTTTTAATACTATTTAGACTTGAAATGATGATGTACACCTTATATTTATTTGTTTTTGGGTTATACTAATACATTGTTGTGTTTTTTTTATTGCAGGGTGAAGAAAATATTTGGGGGGGCGTTTGCCCTGACGCCCCAATGGACGGGCCGGCCCTGTGTATTGTGTGTGTGTGTAATGTGCAGTGTCTATACATAAATATAGATAATGATGTATTGTGTGTGTGTGAGGTGTGTGTGTAATGTGCAGAGTGTATACATATATATATATATATATATATATATATATAATGATGTATTGTGAGTGAGGTGTGTGTGTGTAATGTGCAGTGTCTATACATAAATATATATAATGATGTATTGTGTGTGTGTGAGGTGTGTGTGTAATGTGCAGTGTGTATACATATATATATATATATATATATATATATATATATAATGATGTATTGTGTGTGTGTGAGGTGTGTGTGTGTAATGTGCAGAGTGTATACATATATATATATATAATGATGTATTGTGCGTGTGTGAGGTGTGTGTGTAATGTGCAGAGTGTATACATATATATATAATGATGTATTGTGCGTGTGTGAGGTGTGTGTGTAATGTGCAGAGTGTATACATATATATATAAATAATGATGTATTGTGCGTGTGTGAGGTGTGTGTGTAATGTGCAGAGTGTATACATATATATATATATATATATATATATATATATATTTATATATATAGATATATATATAAAATGATGTATTGTGTGTGTGAGGTGTGTGTGTTATGTGCAGAGTGTATACATATATCACATATATACTTGTGAGCGTACGGGCCGTTGCTCACGTTTGCGGCCTCGCGTAGCCCTTGCCCACAGCCCTCGCTGCCTGCTGCCCTTGCCCGCAGCCCTCGCGCAAGGGCCTCAGTTGCTGGGATGGAGCGCCGAAGGAGCCGCGGCCCTCGCTACGCAAGGACTGCGGGCGAGGGCCTCAGTTCCCGACACTTGATTTGCATAGACACAACTTTACAGAAGAGCTCCTCGGCCATGATGCTCAGCGCTGCTCTATCACATATCCCGGGTCCTCCTGGCTGTATGCTACCCCCTAATCCTCTTCCCGGGGGTCCCACCAGCACACGGACTGCACCTCACACACGTCTCCCTGGCAGCCACACAAATGAATGAAAAACCTTTCTAAATTTCACTTCTCTTCTGACCCTTTGTATTCCTTATCTGTTTAATCTTTCCCTGACTTCTGCCCCTTCCATTCCCTTTACATTGTAAGTGGCGAGTTTTCAGTCTTCTAGGATGCTTTGGGAAAAAGCACTTTCTGCAAAGATTCTAAGCTCAAAACAGGGTCCTCCATTTTTTGAATTTTGTTAATGCTTTATTTTTCCTTGTTTTTATCCCCTGTATTGCGCTACGGAATATGTCGGCGCGTTACAAATAAAAGTTAATAATAAAATAATAATAATAATGAGAGGGCGTAGCCGCAGCACCAGGCACCTATTAATAAAACTTCCAGACGGCGACCTACGGATATTCCGCTAAGACGCATATCACACATTACCCGCAATTTTAGGCTAATGCGGAAGTGCCCAACTACGCCCAACTACGCTAACGGTTCGTCTCGCGCACGCACACTATTACACTGCACACATTCAGCACGCTTACACAGCAGCTCCACACCACTAATGCTGCAGCAACATAAAAACAGATTGCAGCTCTTCAACACAATGCTTCAAAATACGTAAAGTCGATTAATTTATTAATGTATTATATATTTCATTATTATACACCAAACAGCATTAGCTCACTTACAATTTCATTGCCGTCATTTTTTGACGGGCAAGTCGCTAGTACCATATATACTTGAGTATAAGCCCAGTATAAGTTGAGGAGGAGGGTTGAGAAGGGGGAGGGGGGTTGAGGAGGGAGGATGAGGAGGGGGGTTGAGGAGGGAGGATGAGGAGGGTGATAAGGGAGGGGAGGGAAAGAGACACAGGGAAGGGAGAGGGGGAAGAGACACAGGGGAGGGAGAGGGGGGAGAGACACACGGGAGGGAGAGAGGGGAAGAGACACAGGGGAGAGAGAGGGGGGACACAAGAAAGGGGCACAGAGGGCACACACGTGGGGGACACAGAGGGCACAAGAGGGACACAGGGGGCAGCACATTTCCCACCCTCGGCTTATACTCAAGGTAAAATAGGTGCCTTGGCTTATACTCAGATCGGCTTATACTCGAGTATTCACGGTATATATATATATATATATATATATATATATATATAATATTATGTATTTTATTAATATACATTTATAGATAAAGAAATAACTTTATCCATGAACACCAGTTTCATTATCACATCCCACACACCAATTGCAATATTATTAAAATTACCAGGACTTTTAATGTCTACCTTTGCTACATCACAAAACAAAACTCTTGTGTGCCAGGTCTTTCTTTTAAATTAAAAAATATGTTTCAATGCACATGACAAAAAAAAGTGTCCTTAATTTGCACCATAGGGTTTAGTACTAAATCAATTTGCATTTTGAATTGCACTTGATATAGAAAAAATATATGTTTGCAAAGTATTAACAAAATCTTTTTCCTCAGAGCAGTATTATTTAATGTCTGACTATATCTATCTGTTGCTGATTATGTCAGTGAGGGTTTGTAAAGAACATATATATTTTGAGTCATACATGCACACAGAACCTGGTTGCATCAGTAAATCTATTTCACAATAATTGGCACATATTTATATATATAGAATACAAGTTCAAGCTCAGAAAAAAAAAAAAATAAGCGTACAATAGTGAGAATCTGTATAACACAAGATACTGAATCTGCTATAGTTAGCTACTCACATGTACCAGGAACTCCAAAGCTCAGTTTTCTTCTAGGAATACATCTTCTCAAGCTGTATAAATAAATGTAATATTGACCTTAAATTAATTGTAATAAAAAATACTTAAAACAATGAAGCTTATGTAAAATCGATGTGAGATCAACTAAGCCTTACATGGGTGGTTAACCAGTATAAATAAATACAATTAAATCACTATATTTTCAGTACTTTCTATAAATTGCTCTAAATTACACCTCCTCCCTGTGACTTTAATCTTCCAACTCCAGTCAGAAAAAAAATATAGAAAAAACAAGCAAAAAACAAACAATGTGGTGGTAACGTCAGTACCTCATGTTTTTGCTGAAATCAATTTTTATTGATAGTCACATTTTGGAACATAACATCGCAATGTATAGGCACTGATGCAGGGTGCGGGTTTATCTTCTGGTTGTGTCTGCAAAGGCTAATAAAACAGACAGGGAAAATGCATACCATATAAAAAAAATTATTCCACCAAATTAATTCCACCATTAAAAGAGTACAGCATACATTTAATAATATAATTTAATATCTGTGTCCTTTGAGTCCGGAGAACTCAAGTCTCAAGGCAAGTCACTGTAAGTGTCCCTATCTTCTCCGCTGGTGGCCCTCAGAATGCCCATTTGATATGTGATGCCACACTTTGCTGCATGCTTCCATAATTAGGCATCCAAATGGTGGAAAGGTGAAGAATGCAGAATGGTTCCCAAAGTGTGACATCACAAATCCTAAAAGCAACCATGATCTCAGACCACAATTTCCATAGATCCTGTTATATGTGGCTAACCATATGTGTTGGATTTCTTCATTAATAAAGCTTTACTGATCAATTTTTTGCTTTATTACATTAACGTGGTATATTCTAATAACCTGGATAACTTGTACTTGTATTGTTTAGTAGCATATTACTTTTCAAGCAAATGTGGTAACTTAATTTATTGATTTTATATTCTGGCTGTTCAAATTCAGAAATAATTTTAAGAATGCGTATGCTTTCTAAATTTAATATTAACCTAGACTAGGCTTCTTTTGCATAATGAAAATAACTATAATATAAATTATTATTATTACAGTAATTACATGAGAATTGTGACCATAATAATTTCAAACATATTGGTACAATATTAGTTGACTCTGGTTCTGAAGGCATACAATGTACAATAGAGTACTACTATGTGAGACAAAGGGGTCAGGAGGGATGCTTGGTGGACAGTGGCTATGTCATCCATCTCTGCATATCTGGAGCATGTTGCTGTATATCATGGGGTGTAACCAGTCACAGGGGTGAGGCTGTAGACATTAAGGATGTACTGTAAAAGATAAATCCTTAGGCAATATTTGCGCCTAGAGATACAAAGTGTGTCAAATGGTCAGTCAAATACTTTTGTATGAGAAAGTCAGTCATGGGGTGAGAAAAAGAGACAAACAGGAGCATCAAGTTATACTGCACTGTTGCTAAATATTACAATTATTATGATTACTAATATCATAGTATTTATAAATCACTCACATATTGCAAAGTGCTATGTACATTGAATATTTAAGTCAAGCTTGAATGAGTTGCATGCCATGTTCTTATGACAAGTAAGAATTATACTGAGAGATGAGGATGTAAAAAAAACACATTTTCTGTGTGTAAATAAAGAGATAATAATACAAATAGCTTCATAGTAATAGGAAATGTTGGTCAGTGAACTGTCTACATTGTTAGTGACACAGCATGTCAGGAGATAATGGCTACCTAAATGTCTGTCTCTTTTTCATTAGTAAAATGTGATGCAAAGGTTCAGGACCTACCCTTAATCTGTTATATCATTTCATCTTGTCACCTTAATTGAACGTGTGATGTTTTTTTTTGTCATATTCAATATCCATTTTACATAAATTAATTTGCAATTATTTATAAATGCAGCATTATTAGAAACTAGGTCAGCAGGATCAAACCAAAACCTACTCCCAGCCTTTGATCTCTGTAACATTACTGGTGGTGTGTTTGAAATGTATATCAGCACTAATCATGCTGGCTGGAAATAAAATATCAGCAATCAATAATACCAAGACTATTTTCCTACAGTAGATCAGGTCAACCTGCTGTTGGGCCTGCGGACAATTTCCTGTTGAATATATGAACAAATGTAATTAAGGTTGCTGGTGATGGTAATGTGCTGTGAAAGTTAAGCCACTATGGTTGATTAAATATCAGCAGAATTGTAAGTCTACTGCAAACAAAGCCAGTGAAACAATTTGCCTCATCATTATTGTGTCAAGCACATTTAGATAGATGTGGTCAATGCTCAACATCGTTCAGTCCTTTAGCCATATTACTTATGCTACTCTTTCTATACTGGATTCACGTAGGAATCACACAAAAGACATCACAAAGCTGAGAAAATATTGCTTTCTAATGATAACTGAAGAATAGCAAATAATGCATTAAGACTTAGTCGATGTAATTATTATTAACTATCGACTTGCCCATCAAAAATGACGGGGCAATAAAATTGTAAGGCAGGTAATTCTGTTTGCCACAGACAATTCATTTTTTGGTGGTCTGAGATCCTTCGGTGCTGTTTGCTAGCCTCGCGCTGAGCGCCTTTGGCGCTGATTGCGAGGCTGTTGGTTGTTGTATTTTTTTTCTGAGAGGCACTTTGCTGTTATTGTTTTGGCGGCGCTGATTTGCTTTTTGCGCTTATGGCAAGGCTTTGTGGCGCTCGTTTTGAGGAGCACGGTGAATGGCTTTTGTGTTTATTGCGATAGTGTTTTTTTGTTTTGTTTTTTGTGTATATGTGTTTTTGTATGCTAATTAAATAATTAATAAATTAATAAATAAATATACTTTATCTATTTTGAAGTAATATATGCAGGAAGCATTGTGCTGAAGAGCTGACAATCTGTTTCAATGTTCCTGCAGCATACAATGTAGTTTTGCACTGTTGTGGAGCTGAAGTGTAATTGTCAGCAATATGTGTAGTGTGTAGTGTAAATAGGCTGCGTGCGCGAGGGAGAAAGCCGTTAGTGTAGCTGTGTACTTCCGCATTGTGTAAGTTAGTGTTGTAAAATGGCGGCGAATGTGTATGTGGTACGCGGGTGTGGATGATTTAGCGTCCTTGCTAAAAGTGTATCTTTACCTCATACGGCTTTTTGGAAAAGATGTATGTGCTTGCTGTTGTTTTGCGGCTTTAGGGTCATGTAGCCTTGTTTTCATTTTTTTCGGTGGCCATTTTTTCTGTCGCTTAGGGGATTTTCGTGTGTCTAAACTCAGGAATGTGGACTTAAATTGTGGTGCTTGAGGTCCGTGACGAAGATTTGTAGTTTGACAACTATTATATGTGATACTAGCGAATGCCCATCAAAAAATGACGGTCAATAAAATTTTAAAGCTTGGAATGTTGTTTGACACAGAATGTGAGTCCCCAAGCCTCTTAACCTTGTTGTTATGTAGAAAGAAGTACAACAATTATAACTTTTAAAAAATTTTTTAACATTCAACTTGTATTTCAACAACTGGTAAGCAGTCATTTTTTAACCATATTAACCTTTTTAATCGTTATGTATTCAGGAATAATGTAACAATGGATGAAGTTTGTATGAATAAATACTTGTAAACCATTACATAAATGCTTTGGAACATGCAACTTATATTTGAAAGATTAGTGAACCATTTTTTTAACAATACTAACATTTTTAAATGTGAGGTATGGATGAGTAACATAACATTAGGTAAACTTTATATCAATGAGTATATTAAACCATTACATAATGCTTTGCAACATGCAACTTTTATTGAAAGTACTGTTAAACAACATAAGTATTGACTCCAGAGGAAGGCAAATAGTAACAAACTCAATGAAAACTTAGCCAATTGTATCAAAGGAGGGAAAAAAATAATTCCTTCCTGACCCCATTAACTGGCAATCGGATTACTTCCTGGATCAATACACTATATTTAATTATATATTTCGTTTTTACAACAAATGATCATCCTCCTACTAACATAAACCCTTAATTACACACAATGAAACAACTGTTCAGACCTTGGAAAAAACTATTTTAACATTACAAACATGAAGTTAGTGTATTCAAATATAAACAGTTAAAGTAATAAAATGCAACATAACTGTTTTGTGGGGCCAATCTTGGCAAAAGGCCACTTCCAAGACATTTCAATATTTTTTTTGTTTTTGTATGTCCAAGTGGTTCCCTTAAAAAGAACCAAGTAGACTTTTAATTTTGTCTATGGGATATAACCACTGTTTATTCTTGTTGGGATTTTTTTCAGTTTTTGTTGTTATCGTTGTAGTTTTTGTAAAATTGTACATAGAGTTTCCTATGTGAAATAGTGGTCCTCTAAAAAGAGCTCGAGTGACATCAAATTTCATCCTTGAAATAAAACCACTGTTCTCTAGTACACAATGTTTTGGTAAAAATGTGTCCATCCTGTAATAGATCACCCTGACTTGGGTTGTCTTCAATTGAAACTTTAATATCATCTGGATTTGTGCACCTTGAAGAAGCAACATAGAGTTGTCCCTGTGCAAAAACAGGTTCTTGTAAATAAATACCCACAGACTTAAAAGTTTGTCCTTGGGATTTATTTATGGTCATGGCAAATGCCATGGTAACTGGAAATTGTCTGCTTTGAGGGACAAAAGGAAAACCACTCTCACTTGGAGCCAAATCAATTCCTGGTATAAAAACTCGTTCACCTTTATGGGTAACATTTATAATTTTTGCATGTATGAAATTATCTTTTAAATCCTGCACATTTAATCTGGTCCCACTACAAAGTCCTTTTTTGGTATTCATATTTCTCAATAGCATGACAATTGCCCCTTTTTTCAATTGTAAAACATGTGGTAAATTGATAAATTATATACTAAAGTTAGATTCACTGTCTTTATCAGCAGCCAGAACTGAATCTGCACTGTAATAATTTTTCTCGGGTGCGTTGATTAATTTTCTAATTTTGTTATTTAGATTCAAGGTATCTATATTTTTGGATGTTAATATCACTTTGTTTGCAATGTCTGAGTAATAAACGTTATTGATCGTATTGAGAAAGATTGCAGATATGAGTGATTCCTTGCAAACCATTTGTGATCGAATTTGAACAGTATCATCCGGTAAATTATTTATTTGTAGATGTTTTCCATCTCCAATTTGAATTAGCCAATCATTGAATTAATTTCGGCCTTCCGATCTAATATTTAATTCTAATTTGAGGCGTGTAAATATTTTCCACAGTTTACTTGTCTTGATACATGTTTCAATGATGTCAGTCCTATTTTCATGTGGCACAACAGGTAATGTTTGCCTAAAATCTCCTCCTAACAACATCACCTTTCCACCAAATGGAAATTATTATACATCACTTCTTTTAATAATCTATCAATACATTGCAAGGCATGACATGACATCATTGTTGCCTCATTTATGATAATTAATTTACTTTTTTAAATTTATTTTGCTTATAAAGAATTCAGTCGAATATCTGACACTGATGTTTCTAAAATGGGAACTGGCAGTTTAAATCCACTATGCACAGTTCTGCCACCTTCTAACAAAAGTGCCTCAATTCCTGTTGTTGCAAATGGCATTGCTATTTGACCCTGTGCTCAAACAATTGTACAGATAAAGTTTTCCTGATCCACCAGGGCCATCTCGATAGAAATAACGGTCTTTGACGATTTCATCATCTGTAGCATTTGTGACGGCATTAAATGCTTGCAATTGTAGTGTATTTCAAGTTTTTCTTGTGTTTTTTTTGTTTTTGAAGCTCAGTTTCATAGTCACCAAAGCTAATGTAACCTATAAGTTCTGGATCAGGCAAATTAAAACTTTTACAATTTAATCCATGAACAAGAAATATTTCTTGAATTTCCATTAATGCTTTTAAGAGTGCAATATCCTCATTGTAATAAAGTCTTTTTCCCACAAAGCAAGTGCATCAGATACATTGCAAAAGATGCAAATGAATGCAAATTGTTCTCTCATTTGCTTTGGCATTTGACATAGTGCTACTTCTTCCAGACACCTCTCCCATTCTGTATCATCTAACTATGCAGCTAATAGGAAAGTATCATAAACAATGTCATTCACTGTGCGTAAATGTTCATAACTTTGTGCACCGGGAACATGTAAAAGAAGTAATCTGAAACTGAAACCTTCAATGTCTCTTGGGCCGATGGTATAAATTCGTCGGATTATTTTATGAGTATCTCTTTTTTGTTGTTGTCGCCATTAGCCATTTACGAATACATAGTGATATGGAATCTCAATGTATAAAAAAATTTGGCCTCAGTATCCTGGCAGTTTAATTGAAATCAAGCAGTAAGTGTTGTTTCTCAATGTTCACTTTGGGCTGTCATTTTCTTTAATTGCCTGCAGTAAAGTAAACAAATTGACTTTTTTTTGGCAAATGTACAGCTAATTGGTACACAGCATGTGACAGATCATGCATCAAATTTCAGAAGACGCGGTATTGCTTCTGGAGCACCGACTTAGCGAGCATCTAAATAATTAGAAAGTTTGTCATGTAAAATTGGATTTTCCTTTTTTGGATATCCTTTGCAAATATACTTATACACATATTTGATGGATTTGATAGAAGTGCAAGCTTCCATATTTATGTGTGCATTGTACTTCATCAGCAAATGTGGATTGTATTGACTTACATATCTATTACCTTTCGGATACTAGCTGTTTGTTCTTCTCTTCTTTTATACAAAGGGTATCCATCCCAATTAGCATACGTTTGCATTTGATATTGTCTTGGGAACTCTTTTGTACATTTTTTATTTTCCATACATGGTGAATTTGGATTGATATCTCCACATGGCCCATAAATCATTCTGTCTGTTACAATCTCATAAAGTTTCGAATTATTTTCTGGATGTGGCAATTCAGCAGTAATTACTGAATCCACTCTCTCTCTGCAGTATTCAATTTAGCTTTTTCCTGCGGTATTAAAAGTATGTGTGCATGTGGCAGGCCTCTTTTTTAAAATTCAATGGTATAAACAAAAGCCACAAATTTTCCAAATAACTGTGCTTTAGTTATATCATGTATTAATGAGTTTTTGCTTCAACTTGAAGATAGGAATCAATAATCCATTGTTGTGTGAGTTTGCCCCCACATAAAACAGGATTAAAATAATCCCGAATAGCAGTTTGTGCCACTTTATATTCCAGCATAGAAATATTGCTTCTAGCACAAACTTTACTATTGGGATAACTTTGCAATTGTAATTTTGTTTCCCATCCTGGCTCACCATTTGGAAAGAAAATGAACCATGATAATCACAAAATAGCACAGACCTTTTCATTGATTCCATTCAACAGATTTTTTCAGGAGACCTTTTAGCATTCTGCTTCACAATGTATTTATATTTTTCTAATGACGTCTGAGCTGTGTGCCTGTGCTTTCCATTGTAATTATTTTGGACATTGAATCCAATGACATAATAAATCTGGTACTAATGATTTGTAACCTACATTTCTATCTTTCTTATTAAAAGAGCAGATTCACTTATTGTAAAAAGTATACCTAGTAATAAGGACGTTTTATTGAATTTCTTAAAAGAGAGCTTGGAAAGCTTCAGTTACAAAGAGCCCATAAGCCATCATTAGTTTTTAAGCATCTGTGTTATTTTCTGTAAATGTTACATATACATTCTGTATCTATTGTTTCACTTTGCTAAGATTGGTGCTCTAATGAATATTATGCATTAAACATTATAACAAGTAACTCATAACTTTCTAGAAAAATAGACTATTGAACAAATATTGTAAATATTTATGTAAGTCATGAATGTAAAAACATTTTAGAGAGTGTATGAAAGGTCCACTGCACAATTAAATAAAATTATGATTAAAACTTTGAGTCTTATTAAGCGCATAATCAAGAAGGAAAAAGCCATTAATGTTGGTGCCTCTGCTGGGCCTTTGAGAAACCAATGATACATAGGTGGAAGCTGTGTGTGAGAGGGTTGTTTATATTTCTGGAGAGATATGGTTGTGTTTTCTGAAGCAAGGAGTCTGCATCTTGGTCAGTAATAGCTTTCACACTTCCATCTTGCATCTATCACCCTCATGTATCACACCCAAACCCTTTAGATTGTAATTTCAAGTTTTCAATCATGTGTCAGTGATTAGGAAAGAAGCACTATGTCAAAAACAGGGCCATCATTTCTTGTAATGTGTTAATTTTGTTTTTTGCCATGTACTTAGCCCCTGTATAGCGCTACGGATTATGTTGGCTCATTACAAATAAAGATAATAATAATAATAATAATAATAATAATAATAATAATAAAGGTAATGGGTGCAATGTTATTTTCAGTTTGATCCAATGATCTAACCAAACACTCTCTGTTCCCTCCTTTTGCACCCCTCTCTCCACTCCTAGCCAACACACATCTTCATTTGTCATCTCTGAGGGAGTGTAGTAACAAACACAAAATTAGTTCTTATAATCATGAACATAATCTTTAAAAAAATTGATTTTGTCAAAACATTTTTTACACAGCTGCTAATATTGTTAGTTTGGTACATATTTGACAAACAAGTGTCTTTTTTTTCTTGGAATGCAGTGTTCTGTTAAATCTAGGAGGCTCTGGTTGTTTCACGGGCTCTTCCGTTTTAATGATTGGCCTGAAGCTTGAGGAGGAGGGTTATCATGCCAGGGACTATTCTGCTATACTGTTATTTAGTTATATTATTAAATAGCAACTCAAACAGATTTTTTTATATTTAATCTCAAGATACCACTCATTCCTTTCACGTGTCTAATTCTGTTCATAATGTCTCTGCTGTCATAAAAGCAAAATTGAATATAATAATTACAGTGTAAATGCTTTATTTGTTTAACATTCTGAGACTGTTTGCAAGTGGATTTACCTTACAAGTAAAGGCTGATAAATTGCAGAGTGCACTCATTGTGTCCAGATGAGAGGGGTGTGGCTTGACTGTTAAACTAGAATAAAAGGTTTGTTAGCTGTTTTGGGGCTGTTCACAAGTGGATTTTCCTTGCAAGTAAAGGCTGATAAATTGCAGAGTGCACTAATTGTGTCCAGGTGAGAAGGCATAAGTTAACATAAACAGGAGAAGGGGCGAACTTGTGAGCTTCCGAACATTTTCAGTATCAAGTGCAATTCTAGTAAAAGTGTAGGAGTTTAAATAAAAGGAGGGACTGCAAAGAAAAGGGAGGGCAGATTTATAGTGCAAAGGAGGAAAATGTATACAAATATATTATTTTATAGTCTTTATTTTTCCCACTGAAATTTTGTAGACAATAATAATAATTATGAGTCAGTCCAGTGGCAACCTCATTCAGTGTACATCCTGTCATATGTATGCAATACTGGAACAGATGGTCCAGGGTCCATACCTGTGTGAGAGGTGTGAGCATGTTGCCTCTCTGGAAGCTCAAATTGGAGATCTGGAGAGGAGAATTGCAGCATGTAGTGATATTGCGCCGATAGAAAGGGGGTTGGTGCTCACTGAGCACAGTTTAGCTGGGCCTAGCATGGAAGGTGGAGCTGGGGCTAGTGAGGATGTCCAGGGAGATAGCTGGGTTACAGTTGGAAGGGGAATCAGGGGGAACAGGAGGAGGCAGGCCAGTTCTGAGTTGGCAAACACCAACAGATTTACCAGATTGAGTGAAACTGTTGGGGATATCCATTCAGGAATGGCAATGCCAGATAGAGCTGTTCCCTCTAACAGCCGGGAGAACAGCTCCACTGGAGGAGAGGGAGGGCAGAATAGGCAGAGCAACAGACAGGTTTTGGTTGTAGGGGACTCTATTATTAGGAAGGTAGACAGGGTGATTTGTCACCCAGATCCCAGAAATCGAACAGTTTGCTGTCTCCCGGGTGCTCGGGTTCCTCATGTTGTGGATCGGGTAGACAAATTATTGGGAGGGGCTGAAAATGAATCGGCGGTCTTGGTACATATTGGTACCAATGACAAAGTTAGTAGAAGATGGAGTGTCCTAAAGAATGATTTTAGAGAACTAGGTAATAAGCTGAAGGCAAGGACCTCCAAGGTAGTATTTTCTGAGATACTACCAGTGCCACGTGCTAGCCCAGGGAGGCAGAAGGAGCTTAGGAAGGTTAATGCATGGCTAAAGATGTGGTGCACTAAGGAGGGGTTTGGGTTTTTAGAGTTGGCTGAGTTCTCACTTTGGTTAAATTTCTACAGTAGGGATGGATTGCACCTTAATGATGAGGAAGCTTTTGTGCTAGGAGATAGGATGGTAGAAAGGCTGGAGGAGTTTTTAAACAAGTAGGTGGGGGGGGGAGGGACTAGATATAAGTAATGGGGTAGAAAGTGTAGAGGGTATAAGGGAGAGGAGATGGGGGGAGGAGATGTGGGGAGGGGTAGTATAGTCAATAGGGAGGTAGTACTAAGTAACTTAAGTATAGTGGCAGGCACTTCAGAACTACAGACTCATAACATATGGTGTATGCTTGCTAATGCCAGAAGCTTGCCAGGAAAAATGGGAGAGTTAGAATTATTAGCAATTAATGAAAAATGATTAATTAATAATAAAAAATAATTAAAAAATTATAATAATTGATTAATAATTAATTAACAACGAATTAATTAATAGTTAATCCGCATATTGCAGATCGGGGGAGGTCTTGAGGGGTTGAACTTGATGGACTGAAAGTCTTTTTTCAACCTTAAATACTATGTAACTATGTAACTATGAAACATTATGGAAAATTAGAAGGTTATTAACAGTGGCGGAGCTAAGGAATGAAGGGCCCTGATGCAAAAAAGAAAATGTATACTCTCCCCGGGTTAAAATATATTTATATATTTTAAATAATATATAACATAATATAAAATATATACAGACACACACATTATATACAGTGTATATATATATATATATATATATATATATATATTATTTAGAATATATATATATATATATATATATATATATATCACATATATAGTTGTCAACAGTGCGGGTTGACAAAAGTTGTTGCTAATGCTGAGGCCGAAGCATGCTGCGGCCGAAGGCGCTCCTTGAGAGCAACCGGGGACTTTAATGCCGCAAATGCGGACCCTCGCAAAGCAAAGGGCCACACTTGCGGAGGTGGAGGCTCCCACCACGACCGCAACATTTACGGACTTAGCATCCGCAAATACGAGCCGCGCCACTTACAAACAAAAATATTACGACCTTGCAAAAATACGACAAAAAATACACACAACAAACACATAAAAAGCTTACCCACAGCAAGGGGGGGCATCCAGCACCTCTAAAAGTGAAGTTACAAGTCAATTAAGGTAGAAATTAAAGAGTTTAGACAAAACGAAAACAAGGCTAAAGGACCATAAACACGCAAAACAGCACAGAACACATAAGGATTTTTCAAAAAAGCCGTACGAGGTACAAAAACAAGGACGCAAAATCAGCCACAGCTGCATAATACACACATTAGGCGCCATTTTACAACACTAACTTACGTAATGCGGAAGTACACAGGTACCTTAACGGATTTTCCTTGCGCTCGCTCACTATTTACACTACTACACACTGCACACATTGCTGACACTTACACAGCAGCTCCACAGCCCTCAAAACACACAATAGATGCTGCGGCAACATCAAAACAGATTGTCAGCTCTTCAACACAATGCTTTCTGCATATATTACTTCCAAATAGGTAAAGTATATTCATTTTGTAATGTATTATTTATTTGATTACCATACACCAAACAGCATTAGCTCACTTACAATTTCATTGCTGCAATATTCTAGTATATATATATTATATAGTCCCCAGTTCAAATATTTTTTTCTTATTGTAGGGCCCCCAGCCTACCCTGCATGTCCCCCTAGCCTATCCTCGTTGGCCCCCCAGCCTATGCTTCATGCCCCCCAGCCTATGCTCAATACCCCCCACCCTAGCCTATGCCCAAAGCCTCCCCCAACCTATGCTCAATACCCCCCCAGCCTATGCCCAAAGCCCCCTATAGCCTATGCTCAAAGCTCCCCCCCAGCCTATGCTCCAAGGCCCCCCAGCCTCATTCAAGAAGTCCCTGCCTTTGCAGAAAAACAAGCACTTGTCAAACGCGGGACTTAGAAAAAAAAATACAAGACGCGAGACTTAAAAAAAATAAATAAATACGAGATAGCAATAATACGAGGTTAATGGCCCAACCACAAACATACAAAAAACACAAAAAACACAAAAAAATACAAATAAATACAACAAAAATATCACCAACAGCTCGGGGGAACAGGCAGGACGTCTGGGAGTGAGGTGCAATGTGAATTTAAGCCGATTTCAATGACTTTCAGCACACGAAAATCGCCTTAGTAAGAAATTAAAATGGCCGCCCAAAAAAACGAAAACGAGGCTACATAACCCCGGACATCGCAAAACACTGCCAAACGCATACCGCTTTACCATGGCTCTTTACAAGATGCGGGACTTAGAAAAAAAAATACAACAGAGCAAAAAAACTAAAAACACTAAAAACACACAAAAAATACAAATAAATACAACAAAAACATTACCCACAGCACGGGGGAACAGCCAATATGTCTGGGAGTGAGGCGCAACGTGATTTAAATTCTATTTCGACGACTTTCACCATACGATACTCGCCCAAGTGAAAAAAAAATGTCCGCCGAAAAAAATTAAAACAAGGCTACAAGACCCCGGACCATGCAAAACACTGCCAACACTTTCACACAGCAATGAATGAAGACTTGCGAGACGCGTAACACATGAATTACATTACCAGTCTACAATGGCGCTTTACAGAACTACACCAACGTATTTCTCTCGCACACACAAACCATTTATAATCCACAGTTGGGACATTCATTACACTTTATCATCAGAGCACCAACACTCACTATACATTGTATGGTGCCAGAAAATATAAACAGATTGATAGCTCTTCAGGCTATTGATTGCTGAATATATTAATTACAAATAGGTAAAGTATATTAATTTATTCAATAAATAATTAATTCATTATTGATTAAGTAAATATAGATGAATATATATCTCTCTTTATAATGGCTCTCAGAGGAGAAAAAATAGATGAGACAAGAGGCTAGCAATTACCACCGAAGGCCCTCACTGTACAAAAAGGTTTACATTGTGTGTCAAACAGCATTCCCATGGCTTCAAATTGTATTGCCCCGTCATTTTTGACGGGCAAGTTGCTAGTTAGAAAATAAAGACCATATTATGAATGTACAATATACTGATATAATGCATTTGGGTCAGCAGTTGAAAGAGAAGCCTAATGCTAAATTGCTTATTAAACATGCAGGCTACAATAGGAAGCAGCATCCAGTCATCCCTTATGATAAATTAGATTATGGTAAAAGCTCCTGCCACCATATTGCTACCAATGTTTGGCGCCAATCACAGAGAGAATTAGTGATTACAACCCTACGAAACATCACATGAGAACTCAGTTGAGTTGAATCACTTTTAAACTCAATCTTATTAGTGAAATCAAACCATCCAGAAAAATAAATTGATTTTCAAATTCAATGTTGGAAATCATTTTCAAGTGATACCATCATATTGCAATGTATTAGGCATAAGGTCTTGTATAAATATATAACGGAGATAGGTATGGAATTCATCAAATAGCCTGACTGCATGAACTAAAATAAATCCTAACACAAAGCAAGAAATTGTTTGTAAAATGAATAAAAACACCATGTAAATGTAGCAGTCAAAATTGTTTTTAAATAGATCATAACTATCAAGGAATGATGGCAAAACATGGAATGAACACATATATCGTAGAAGATGGGAAATGGAATTGCTCCTTTTTTAAAATAATTAAATAATGTATTATTTTAGACATTTCATTTTTCAGTTACATCAATCAAGTTAATTTTCTGCTCATTTAGGGGCAACTATTGGAAGCCTTGGAATTAATATTGCTTTCTGGAAAGACATATACTTACGAATTTGTAGGAAGACATTTCAAAGTCAAGAGAAATAATCATGCTTTTGAAAACTGCACTGTAATTTGAGGCATTGTGCAAACCTTTGTTTTATGTTTTGCAATAGCAACATTTCAAATCTCAAGGGCATACAGATCAGGCATATGTGTTGTTTTATATTATTATTTTATGCTATAAATTTAAAATAAATTATAAGTCTGTACTTCTATAAGATAAAAACTCTTGATGGTGCTGGCATTCTGTGCACATCTAAAGATATTTATTGATATTACAGTATTACGTAATGGACCTCACCAATTCACTGGAGCCTTTTTTTGGGTTAGAGAGATTTTTAAACACTTTTGTGAATAAGTTGTAAAACTTGATTCAATGAATATGACTAACTTGATATGGTGTTTGGTAATCATTTAACTATCTATGCATTCTCACAACCAAATATATGCTAATATTATTGTAGCTTGTAAAAAGTATCTGCATTTCACTTTCAAATTATGTAGTTATCCATTGTACCATAGAGAGGCATTATTGGGTGCATCCACTCCATGTCCTTGACTGTCAATGTTGCATGTGTCTGTGCCCACAAATGCACGAGTGCTATCCTTGATTTGCACTTAGGGTCTGTTTTGTTGTTATACTCCACTGTTGTGCACACAAAACTCTGATGCTCCAACTGATGTGCATTTGCTAGTTATTTAAAACATCAGTGTTTTGATTATTTTGATTTAGAATACCTTTAAGACCCTTACCTTCATATTTTATGACAATTCTACCTTTTGGTTCCCTGGTTTTGGCATTCCTTCTCTCTGGCTCTTGACCCTTGTTTTGACTGACTACTCTACACCATAGCACCCGACTCTTGACTGTGTACCTGAATTCTCACTAACCTTTGGCTTACTCACCCCTGCTGTTTACTTGATCTCATTCATATGCCTTGACACCTGGATTGTACCTTCACCTTGTTTTTGCCTCTGGCCCCTTATCTATCATAAGATATATTGTGGAACCTGTGAATTTCTGAATGAAATTCTGGGACCTCCAGTGAAAGTTGATCTAAAATTGCAGCATGCTTTATTGAAACCATACATTATTTCTTCATGGTTCTTTATCTACAACACTAATCTCATCTATAATAGTCTATGAATCAAACATGCTTTATCAATCTGTATAAAACAAAGCCCACTCCAGCTAAAAATCGTGAAAGATGCTCTACTGATAACAAACAGTGTTTATTAACTAATATGCCTTTCCACTATAGTTTTGAAGAATGCCTGATTGAATGCAGAAGGCACATTGAGTTCTCTGTTATCACATATTATAATTGTCTAACTGCGAGACGTCGTCACGCTGCGTTGAGCAGTGCGTACGACTTTGCGATGAGCGCCGCAGGCGCTCATCGCCCGGCGAGCCTCGCGCAGCGAGGCGAGCCGTTAAACCGCTCTGTTGCGTAGTGCGTATGACTTTGCGATGAGCGCCGCAGGCGCTCATCGCCCGGCGAGCCTCGCACAGCGAGGCGAGCCGTTAAATCGTAGCACTTTGGCAATGAGCGCCGCAGGCGCTCATTGCAGGCGAGCCTCGCGTAGCGAGGCGAGCCGTTATATCGTAGCATCGTTACATCGTAGCACTTTGGCAATGAGCGCCGCAGGCGCTCATTGCAGGCGAGCCTCGCGTAGCGAGGCGAGCCGTTACATCGTAGCAATTAGAAAAAAAAATACGAGGTGAAAAAAATTACGAGATAAGCGGCGGAAGAAAAACACAAAAAACCCCCACTAAATACACACAAAAAAAATAAATAAAGGTCACTTACAGCATGGGGAACCAGGCAGGAGGTCTGGAAGTGAGTTGGAACTGCAATTTAGATCGATTTAGCCGAGTTAAAAAGATTGAAAATCGGCTAAGCGAGAAAAAAATGGCCGACAAAAAAAATGAAAACGAGGCTGTACTACTACGAACTGCGTAAAACACCGCCACAGACGTATGTGTTAGAAAAACAACGAGATAAAGGATGCGGATTAACCGCACAATGAGTAAAAAGACAGTAACGAGTATATTTTACGAAAACGAGATTACCGATTTACGCATTAACACAGATTTCCCGCCTTTGGCTCGCGCCACATAGAATTTCCCGCCGAAAACAACGCATTTGGCTCGCGCAACTGCGGATTTCCCGCCTAAAACATTGGTCACAAAGCCTATATATAGGGCACATTTCACACAGGACTGACACTTTCTCCTCAGGTGATGACAGTCTGACTGGATGTTTTCGGATGTGGGGAAATCGCAATAGGTTGTTAGCTCTTCAGTATACTGCTTCAGCATTGTTATATTAAAAAAGGTAAATGTATTATTTCTAATTATTAATTAATAAATTGATAATTACTTAATAAATAATAGATAATAAAGTTAATTAATATAAAAATAATATTGTGCCTATTATTTATAATTAGTAATTAATAAATTGGTACTTAATTAATAAATAATAGAGAAGAAATGTAAGTCATAGAAAAATATTAGTGTGCCTATTTATAATTATTAATTAATAAATTGGTAGTAATTAATAGAAAAATAATATTGTGCTTACCTGTGTGAAAGAATTGTTAATAACATTTATAATGTACATTATTAATTAATAATTAATTATTAATATCAAAATTAAGAAGATCAATTAAAAATTTTTTAGTAATTAATTATTAATGTACATTAATTTTACAATTATTTGGTTATATGTCATGATTACCTGTGTGAAACAATTGTTAATAACATTCATAATGTACATTAATTAATTAGGAACACATTAATTCATTAATTATTAATGTACATTAATTTAAGAACTATTTTGTGTTATGTCGTGATTACCTGTGGGTAAGAATTGTAATTAACTTTCATAATCTATCATTAATAATCATTAATTTGAACAAAGGTTAAGAATGTGCAATATTTTGTATAAAATAAAACAAAAATAAAAAATAAAGCCGATATACTCATGCTTAGATGTTAATGTTAGATTGAGTCACACATTAGTTGAATATTAATGAACATTAATTGATTATTAGTTCATTAGTAATGTACATTTTTTTAAGAAGTCATTTGTAACATACTCATTTTAAAATAACAGTAAAAAAAAAAGCCTACATGCTGATGTGTTGAGGTTATATTTAGTCAGACATTAATTTAAGATTAAGATATATTCATTGATTCCTATTGAAAAAATAACAGTAAGATTGAGTTTAGAATCTATGCTTACATATGTGTGTTCATGCTGATTTATTGATATATTTTTTTTCAGGTTTTTAATGTATGCAAAAATAGTTATGTTAAGCCTCATTGATTAAGTAACATATTATACATCAATTACTATTTTGTATAATTGCAGGGAAATCTACGTGAATGACCAGAGATAGTGACGTTTCAACACATTGAACAGCATAAGGATCATTTGGACAGGTACAGAAATTAAATTATGAGGTTTTTAATGTAGCCGAATATATGTTCATTTAATGATATTGATGAAGCAAAAGTTTACAAATATTATCTATTTGATTTTACAGTTTATTCAGATCTGCAAGGGAATAAACAGACAGCGTGACGTTTGCAGCCTTGGAACAACATCAACATCAACATCATCCTCACAGGTATAACATTTAATTTTGTAGTGATGCATACAAGAAGGCTATTATTATATATTTGGTGTAAATTTAAATTTGTGGAAAATAGAGAGTACTTATTGAGTCATTTAATGTATGATATTTACTCAAAAAATGAAAAATCATGAAAAGACAATACTAATTAATAATAATATTTAAAGAAAATAAGAAGCTTACAACACTTGCAAAAAAAATAAATTGATGGTATGCTGTGAATTCAATCAAGAAGGAATGTCATTGAAGGATTAATAATATAAAGATAGATATGTGCAGCTATTTTCGATTTCATATATGTCAATAAAATACTTTAAAAAATGGTTTCATTTCTTTCAGTCTAAAGTGCAACAATTGAAAATGTTTTATTAGTTTATTTATCTACTTTCATCGAACAGTACAAAAAGGAAAAAAAATGTAGACAAAACAAAGAATAAACAATAATTGCATTTCTATTTACAATTACAGATTAACATGGCGGACAATGGAGAAGACAAAGTTGAACGCAAAAGAAAAATGGCAAGGGAAAGGAAGCAAAGGTGGAGAGATGCTCAGACACCGGAGACTTCACAACGCTTGCGAGAAGAAGATCGACAGAGACTTTTAAATAAAAGAAAGATGAGTAAGAAAGCCGCAAGTGAGTGTGTTGGGGCTTCCAAGAAACGTAAAAGTAAAGAAAAACATCTCTCTGAACCATTGTGCAATGATTCTATTTTGCAGAATGACTTGAATGTAGACACACAAGAAAAAAATGTACATATAGAATGTGGGTCTGATATTTATGTTGAAGAAATGCATGATAATGTGTTTACTACTGCAGTAGAAGTAGATACTCATTATTGTGGATTACTTAATGTGGTTTGTCAGTTTTGTGGGGCCTATCATTTTATAAAGGAAAGACCTTATGACGGAAATTTCATTAGTTGCTGTCAGAAAGGAAAGGTCAAACTTCCAGTAAGACACCCATTTCCATATTATTTAGAATGCATTATGAGTGATCCAACATTTCCAAATTATAATAATTTTAAACAAAACATAAGGTCTTATAACAGTGCAATTTCATTTGCTTCAATGGGTGCAACATTAGCAGAAAATGTACCAGGACATGGTCCTTATTGTTTCAGAGTTCAAGGTCAAATATACCACAGAACTTCACATTTACACCCACAAGAAGGACAGCAAAGGAAATTTGCACAGTTATATGTCTTAGATACGATGGAAGCTGTGGAACAAAGAATGACACTTCCAGAAAATAGACAGTGTTTGCGCATAGTCTTTGAACAGCTGGATAAAATTATGAAAAAAAAACCATATAGTCAAGCATACAAACAATTAGCACAGCTTGAAAAAGAACAACAGGAACATGCTCAAAGACATCAATTGCCTACACCAAGAGTCAATATGGTGTTAAAAAGAGATCGCAACACTGATCAGAGAAGATATAATTTACCTACTGTAAATGAGGTTGCCATGGTGTTTAAAAATGAAGATGGTGAACCACCTTTTCAGCGGGATATTAGAATATATCCACGCAATGAAGAACAACCATTTATTAATATCAATATATTAAGCTGTAATTTAGATCCAATGACATATCCCATTTTCTTTCCAAATGGGGAACCAGGATGGGAACCAAAATTAAAATTGGAAAGTTATCCCAATACTAAACTTCGTATTCGATCTAATATTTCCATGCTGGAATATAAAGTGGCACAAACTGCTATCCGTGATTGTTTTAATCCAATTTTACATGGAGGAAAACTCACTCAACAATGGATTATTGATTCATATTTACAAGTTGAAGCCAATAATCTAAATTTTATTAAATATCAACAAAATAAATTACGAGTAGAACAGTATTGTGGATTAATGGATTATGTGGCAGATTTAGCTGCCAACAGAGACATTCCAGCTGGAAGAGCAATTATTTTGCCATCCTCTTTCCAAGGATCTCCTCGCAATATGCGAGAAAGGTATAATGATGCCATGGCTATTGTTACTAAATTTGGAAAACCAGATTTATTTATTACATTCACCTGTAATCCACAATGGCCAGAGATAAAGGAGAATTTGAATTTGGCACAAACTACTTCTGACCGACCAGATTTAGTGGCAAGAGTATTTAAAATCAAACTCAATTCATTAATTCATGACATCACTAAAGCACATTTATTTGGACAATGTGTGGCTTTTGTTTACACCATTGAATTTCAAAAAAGAGGATTGCCACATGCTCACATACTTTTAATACTGCAGGAAAAAGACAAGTTAAAAACTGCAGAGAGAGTGGATTCAGTAATTTCGGCACAATTGCCAGACCAAGAAATATATACAAAACTTTGGGAGATTGTTACACATAGAATGATTCATGGCCCATGTGGAGAGATGAATCCGAATTCACCATGTATGGAAAATAAAAAATGTACTAAAGAATTTCCAAAACAATTTCAAATGCAAACTTATGCAAATTGTGATGGATATCCTTTGTATAAAAGAACACAAGGACAAACAGCTATTATCCGGGGCCAAAAGGTTGATAATAGATTTGTCGTTCCATACAATCCACATTTGCTCATGAAGTACAATGCACACATCAATGTGGAAGCTTGCACTTCGATTAAATCAATTAAGTATGTGTATAAATATATATACAAAGGATATGATGCAGCTACTGTTGTTGTACAAGGTGCTGGAAATGAAAACGAAAATCCAATTTTACATGATGAACTTTCAAATTATTTAGATGCTCGGTATGTGAGTGCTCCGGAAGCAATGTGGCGCCTTTTGAAATTTGAGATGCATGATCGATCACATGCTATCTATCGTTTAGCTGTACATTTGCCTCAAAGTCAGATGGTTTGCTTTACTGAAGGAAATGAAAGAACTGCATTATATCAAAGTGAAGACAGAGATACTACGCTTACTGCGTGGTTTAAATTAAACTGTCAGGATACGCATGCCAGACAATTTTTATACATAGAGATACCATATCACTATGTATTTGTAAATGGTCTATGGCGACTACGAAAAAGAGATACCCATAAAATCATACCACGAATTTATACCGTCAGTCCAAGGGACATTGAACGTTTCAGCTTAAGATTACTTCTGTTACATGTTCCCGGTGCACAGAGTTTTGAGCATTTACGTACAGTGAATGACATAGTTTATGAGACATTCCTATTAGCTGCAAGACATCAAAATTTCATAGCTGATGATACAGAATGGGAGAGGTGTCTGGAAGAAGCAGCACTATGTCAAATGCCTAAGCAAATGAGACAACAATTTGCATTCATTTGTATATTTTGCAATGTACCTGATGCTTTCACTTTGTGGGAAACATTTAAATTAAACATGTCAGAAGATTTCTTGAAACGTTACAGAGAACCAATAGCTCTGTTAAAAACATTGTTGGAAATCCAAGAAATATTGTTGGCTCATGGATTAAATTGTGCAAGTTTTAATTTACCAGATCCAGGACTTATAGATGACATCAATTTTGATGATTATGACACTGAGCTTCAAAAACAAAAAACCCAAGAAAAACTGGCAACTTTAAATAATTTACAGTTAGAAGCATTTCATGCCATCACAAATGCTACAGATGATGAAATGGTCAAAGACCGGTATTTCTATCTAGACGGACCAGGTGGATCAGGAAAAACTTATCTGTACAATTGTTTGATGAGTTATATTCGATCACAGGATCAGATAGCTTTGCCATTTGCAACAACTGGAATTGCTGCACTTTTGTTAGATGGTGGTAGAACTGTGCATAGTGGATTTAAGCTGCCAGTTCCCATTTTGGAAACATCAGTCTCAGATATTCGACTCAATTCCATACAAGCAAAAAAATTCAAACTAACTAAACTAATTATCATAGACGAGGCAACAATGATGTCATGTCATGCACTGCAATGTATTGACAGATTCTTAAAAGAAGTGATGGATAATAAGTTGCCATTTGGTGGAAAGGTGATGCTGTTAGGAGGTGATTTTAGGCAAACATTACCTGTTGTGCCACACGGAAATAGAACAGAGATCATTGAAACATGTATCAAGACCAGTAAACTGTGGCAAATATTTACACATCTCAAATTAGAATTAAATATGAGATCTGAAGGCCAAAAGGAATTCAATGACTGGCTCATTAAAATCGGAGATGGAAAACATCCAGAAATACAGCATTTACCAAATGATACCATTGAAATTCCATCAGAAATGGTTTGCAATGAATCACTCATATCAGCCATATTCCTAAACACTCTTAATAATGAGGATTACACAGACATTGCAAACAAAGTAATATTAACATCAAAAAATATCGATGCCTTGAATGTAAATAACGAAATTTTAAAATACATCAATGCACCACAAAAGAATTATTACAGTGCAGATTCGATTCTGTCAGATGATAAAGACAGTGAATCGAATTTTAATATCGAATTTATTAATTCGTTAACACCATCTGGAATGCCCCCACATATTTTACAATTGAAAAAAGGTGCAATTGTTATGTTATTGCGAAATATGAATCCAAAAAAAGGACTTTGTAATGGGACCCGATTAATTGTGCATGAGTTAAAAGATCATTTTATACATGCAGAAATTATAACTGGGACCCATAAAGGTGAACGAGTTTTTATACCAAGAATTGATTTAGCTCCAAGTGAGAGTGGTTTGCCCTTTGTCCTTCAACGGAGACAATTTCCAGTTATCATGGCATTTGCTATGACCATTAATAAATCCCAAGGACAAACTTTTAAGTCAGTTGGGATTTTTTTAAAGGAACCAGTTTTTGCACATGGACAACTCTATGTGGCTTTTTCAAGGTGCACTAATCCAAAAGAAATTAAAGTGCATGTTGAAGAAAACGAAACTCAAGGTCATTTATTGGACGATGGATGTGTTTACACCAAAAACATTGTCTACTATGAGGTGTTGGAAAGATAGTGGACAATGGTTTCATTTTACTGCCAACATTTTATGGGACTCAATATGATTGCACAAAAACAATATTTCAAGTAAAACATCTAAAGAATGGACAAAAAAAGATAGAGAACAGTGGTTTGACTTCCAGTACTAAATTAAAGTACTCTGGGACTCTTTAAACAGGGGACCACTATTTCAATTATGAAAATATATCTGATATTTGCAGAATGGACTAAATGAAAAAAAAAAACAACAGTAAAATATCCTGAAACAGATTGGAATGGGTTCAAAGTTTTATATTTACATGATTGGCCCCACAAAAACAATTCACTGATTTTTCCATAATTTACAAAAGTTAAATTTTATTGTTTGAAGTTACAATTTAAAATGTTAAATATGTGTTTTTGGAATGTTTACAAAAGTTGGGTAAATATATATGTTGTATAGTCAAATATGTATTGTTACTATAAAGTTTAAGTATTTAGTAAGAATTTAAAATGTATTATTTAAAGACAAAGTATTGATTCAGGGAGAAATCCGATCGCCAGTTAATGGGGTCAGGAAGGAATTAATTTTTTTCCCTCTTTGATACAATTGGACAAGTTTCAATAGGGGTTTTTTATTGTTTGCCTTCCTCTGGATTCAATGCTAATTTAGTTTAACAACAGTTTAACAAATATGTTACAAATGAGAAAAAGTATGTTATTGTTAAAACAATTTAATTACTCTAAATTAATATAATCTGCAGTTACTCAGTGATAAATATGTATTGAAAAGTGTTAGTATTGGTAACAAAATGTTGCACAAATGTTTCATATACAAGTTGCATGTTACAAAGTTTAATGTTTGGGAAATATAAGTTGAAAGTTAAAAAAATAAAAAGTTAAAAATAATTATGTGTTTTTATTTTTAGAAAAAAAAAGGGACAAATGTAGCTGACTCATTTGGAGATGCAAACAAATTTCACAACATTTAAATTTTATTGACCGTCATTTTTTGACGGGCAAGTCGCTAGTACAATATATTTCTGGAGCCAAATAGGAAAGGTATTGTAGCCAGTAAATTTGCAAACATTGGTGTAGCTAATGAATAAAGAGCCCCTGTGCAACAAAAAAAAATTGGGCCCACATACTCACTCACTCAGTGCACACACAAACACGTATACTAGTAAGTAGTAAGTAGTAGAGTTTTAATAGTAGAGTACCATTACCTCCCCCTTACCTCCTGCCTGCCTCTGAGAATTATGGCAGAATTTGAATGATGAAGAGCATGGCACATTATTATTAGTATTATTAACTTTTATTTGAACACGCCAACATATTCTGTAGCGCTCTACAGGGGATAGTAACAAGAAAATTATTAACAAACTGCAGAAAATGGAGGGCCCTGTTTTGAGCTAAGAATCTTTGCAGAAAGGGCTTTTTCCAAAGCATGGAATGGAACATGGTGTGAAGGACAAAGATAGATGGAGGGAGAGATAGATAGAACAGGAACAGAGGTATGAGAGATCACTGGGTCTTGTCTGAGTGCAGCTGAGAGAGCCTGCGGACGCCGGGGAATGTTGGGTGGTTGGTTGGGCCAGGTCGGGTAGACCTTACAACACTACAGAAAAATAAAATGTAAATATTAGAAAAATAAATTATATATATTTTTAGATAGCACTGGGCCCCCCAGAGGAGAGCCCCTGTGTATTGCACCACCTGCACCGACAGTAGATCCACCCTGACCCCAAATCACCAGAGAATTTGCATTTATCAGTAACTGAATGTAGTACGGTCTCAATAGAATAACTTTCTTTTTTTAAATCTTATTCCAAAGGTAAATAAAAAGTGTATTATCATACAAATTATGAATTGTTGTATCACATGTAGTATTCCTATGTTAGCATTATATAGTGAGACAGTTTAATCTAACTCTTGATTGCAACATTGATTGTAATAGTGCTAAATAGCATAAATCACCCAGAGGTCAGAGCAAGTCAAAGGTTGACATAAACCCATAATTTATGCAGCATCTGTAATCCTTTAATGGGAAATGTGTATAATGATTTCTAGTCAGTGTATTCTTTAACACCCTTTTTATACAAATCAAATCTATGTGAAGTGTAAGTAGTTCTCAAATTAAGCATCAATTTCCAATTCATTAAGTAACAGCTAATTTGCAATGTTTACAATCATGTTCAAATTCAGTAGAAGTAATTTCGATGTTCCCTCCCTAGGCCCTCATTCAATTACAATTTGGCCAATTGAATAGGGGTCTAAATAAGCACATACCGTATATGCTTGAGTATAAGCCGAGTTTTTCAGCCCTTTTTTAAGGCTAAAAAGGCCCCTCTGCTTATACTTGAGTCACTCCCCCTAGTGTCTCTCTACCACCCCATGTCTCTCTACCCCCCCGTGTCTCTCTAACCCCCCCGTGTCTCTCTAACACCCCCGTGTCTCTCTAACCCCCCATGTCTCTCTATCCCCCCGTGTCTCTCTAACCCCCCCGTGTCTCTCTAACCTCCCCCGTGTCTCTCTAACCTCCCCCGTGTCTCTCTAACCTCCCCGTGTCTCTCTACCCCCGTGTCTCTCTAACCTCCCCCATGTCTCTCTAAGCCCCCGTGTATCTCTAACCCCCTGTGTCTCTCTAACCCCACCCGTGTCTCTCTAACCCCCCTGTGTCTCTTTCCCTCACATGCGCGCCGCGTCCTTAGCATATACCGGGTGCGGCACCCAGTCTTGATTTAGTGCGCTCCAAGGCCATATGCCATGGGGTAAAATGGCTTGAGGACCTTCTAGGTGCTCCAGCCGGTGAGTTAATCACCTCCCCTGTGGTCCCTCAGGTGCAGCTTTCAGTGGCTAGTGGCCTGGGGGATTTGGAGGAGGCTAGCTCCTCTGGAAGGACTGCATGGCAGCATGGGCCTAGAGCATGCAGTCCCACAGAGGAAAGGGTGAGGCTGATGCTCGCGGCCGCCTGGGATGGTTTGGTTATACAGCAACCATCAGCGCAGAGCAACAGGGGAGGTAGGCCCGTTTGCAATCCCATGTAATACGGGTTTCGCCGGCGCTCATCCACCGAACCTTAAAACGGTGCGGGAATACCCAGGGGTGGTTAGGGAGAAGGTAGGCAAGGAAATTGGTTTGGGCAGGGTGGCAGGCCCATTTGGGTCACCCCCATGGGCGCACCTGAGTATTTCTCCCCTGGGGGTGGTGCCAAAGAAGGAGCCGGGGAAGTTCCAGGTCATACATTACCTTTCCTACCCTCGCAGCGATTCGGTAATGATGTGATAGACAGGGAGCTGTCGTCTGTGTCATATGCCTCCTTCGACGCGGCTACGGAAATCGTCAGACAGGCCGGTAGCGGGGCGTGGATGGCAAAGGCTGACATTGAGTTGGCTTTTCGCCTTCTTCCGGTCCATCCGGATAGCCACCACTTGCTAGGTTTTCACTTTGAGAACGAGTATTATGTGGACCTCTGCTTACCAATGGGGTGCTCCATATCTTGCGCATTCTTCGAGGCGTTTAGCAAGTTTTTGCAGTGGGTCACATGCGAGAGATCTGGGTTTAAAAGTATGGTGCATTACCTGGACGATTTCTTGTTTGTAGGTCCGGCGGGGCATGACACCTGTCAGTTACTGCTTAGAACGTTTCAAGCATTGGTGGTGGAGTTTGGCGTTCCATTGGCTCACGAGAAAACCGAGGGCCTGGTCACGACGCTAACATTTCTCGGCATTCAAATTGACTCGGTGAAAATGGAATGTAGCCTGCCAAATGACAAGGTGGCAGACCTCCAGGCGGATTTGGTAGCTTTGGCTCAAGCTAGGAGGGTGACTCTTCGGAGGCTGCAGTCCATACTGGGGAAACTGAACTTTGCGTGCCGTATTATGCCCATGGGCAGGGCATTTGGCCGGCGGATAGCCATGGCGACGGCTGGCATAAAGCAACCACGCCATTTCGTCGTGGTGTCGGCGGCAATGAGGGAGGACGTTCGTATTTGGCTGGCGTTCCTAAGCGGGTTTAACGGAAAGACACTCATTCAAAGTAGGGAGTTGTCTAACGACAATTTACAGCTCTATACAGATGCAACAGGGTGCTGCGGTTTCGGGGCGTATTTCAATGGCAGCTGGTGCGTGGGCAGGTGGCCTGCTGATTGGGTGGAGGCCGGAGCTTGGAGCGCAGAAATAGCGGCGCTGGTACGGCAGTCCCTAGCTCCAGTCACGTGGACGGCTTACAAAAAGGTCTGGAAAAAGTGCCAAGACTTGGTGGAGCTGGCAGGCGTTACGGGTTCAGAGGACAAGATGACAGGCATCTTGCTATGGTACTTACTCCGCAGTAAGAGCGAGGGCTGCTCAAGGGCCGCAGTAGGACGGCAGGTGGCGGCATTAGCCTTCATGTTTAAGTTGGCTGGTATGGCAGACCTGACAAAGGTGTTCCTGGTGAAGCATGTGATTGGTGGTATGTTTAAAGGTGAAGTAGTGCAGGACAAGAGGCGCCCCATCACATTTGCTCTGTTACTTCGGATCAATTCTACGCTGGGTGACGTGTGTAGCTCTCCCTTCGAAACCCTGCTTTTCCATACTGCCTTTTCTCTGGCCTTTTTCGGTGCATTCTGAATTCTCTCAGGTCCTAAAAGGCTGTCTACAGCCCCTGGGGTTTGATAGGGTTGAATTTGGCACACACTCATTCCGTATAGGTGCGGCCACGGTAGCTGCAGGCTTGGGGCTGCCTGAGGGAGTGGTGAGGAGAATTGGGAGGTGGGAATCTAGATGCTATCAGAGGTATGTGAGACCCACGGCAGCTGCATACTAAGAGTTTTATATCTGTTGCAGGTGCCAAACAACAGCTCTGGGTTGTTGGTCACTCCTATATTTATTGGACTCAGTGGTTCACAGCAGTTTCGCCGGGCGGCCTGCAACTGGGCGTTCCTGAAGACATTATGGAAGTGCACTGGGAAGGTAGACGTGGCCTGCGGTGGGCAGAAATGAATGGGCTGTTGGATAATTTGTCTCAGTGTGGTGGTAACCCGGCAATTATATTAGTACACGCAGGGGGCAATGATTTAGGTGTGATTCCTATGAAGCGGTTGGTCAGGGACATCAAGAGGGATATGGTTAGCTGGAGGGATAGATTCCTGAGGGTGTTTATTATTTGGTCGGAGATCATTAGGAGAAGGGTTTGGCGCTCTTCCAGGGAACCCATCCGCCTTGATAGGGCACGAGTTAAGGTAAATAAGTTGGTGACTACTTTTGTCCGGAGGTTGGGATTCCTGGCTCTGCGCTATGCGGAGTTTGAAGAAAAATCCGAGGATGTTTGGTTCGGGCCCGATGGTGTTCATTTAACTGAAATCATGCTCGAGTTGATGATGCTTGAATTTAGGGAAGGGATCAAGTGGGACAGAGCTTTGTTGGGGGGGTCGCAGCCCCGTGAGGGGTCCCGTAGCTGCTCGGTGACGGATGGGGGAGTTGCCCGACTCAGTGGGTAACAAAAGGGTTTGTGCCCCCTACCTCAGGGACGTGGTACAGTGCAGGGGCAGGAGGTTACTTCCCCTGGCCGGGCTCCTCCCTCTTCCATTGGGTAATGTAAAAAGGTGTTAGTCAATAAAGCTGTGGCATGTGCCTCTTTATTTTAGTGGGTTACCTTGCTAAGGTTATGCTGTACTGAGTGCCAATGGATCCTGCAGGGGTCATGGTGGACACGGAGGGCAGCCCAGGCTCCCTGGGTAGCCGGAAGTTTCCTATGACCCAGCAAAGCCTGGGCACGCTTCCTCCATGGCGCTGGGGGGCCGGCGCAGTGATGTGGGAGACGGGCGCGTGACGTTAGCGACATTTTACCTCACTCGGCGGCCCTCCAGCGCTGTGATCCCCACTCACCCTCCCAGGATGTTAGGTTTGGGAAGTTTATGGTTTGGCTGTGGTTTGTTCTGTAAAAAAAAATATATATATATTTATATATATATATATATATATATATATATATATATATATATATATATATATGAAAAAGAAAGTATGGAGAAAATAAATGATTATTGTAATGTTATAGGATTTGGTCGATATTGTATGTTATGGTTCTGTATTTGCTCTGTATGTTGTCAACTTTATTTCTGGGTGTATTTGGTAATAAGTTTAACTACATGTGTTTGTTTTTGGCGCAGCGGCGGATGGGGGAGTTGCCCGGCTCAGTAGGTAACAAAAGGGGTTGTGCCCCCTACCTCAGGGGCGTGAGACAGTGACGAATAAGTGGGCCCCATGGACGCGGGTCCAGAGGCAGGAGGTTACTCCCGCTGGCCGGTGTCATGATTTAATTGTTTAAGGACTCATATTGTCAGTGGTTTGTGAGTATGTCCAAGGGAGCATGACATTGTTGCATTGGGATTATGTGTTATTGTGTGGTTATATGTTGCCTGTACATGGTTATTATGTATCCTAGGTATAATATATTATGAGGGAAAATGTTATATAGAACATATGTGGAATTGGTAGAAATGCTCTGGATAGAAGTTAGCTGCAGATCATTGCACACTCAAACATGCAGACCTTGGGTCAAGACAGATGCATGTGCTTCAAGTGGTCCTGGGCAAACACTTGAGTTTAACATAAAGGTTATCTAATGAATGTGATCTCAAGAGCTTTGATAGCCCAAGGTTGCAAGCCAGATGGTCTGACATCACACATACACAAATGTACACAAGGGTGTGGTATTGGAGAGTATAAATATGTTGTTTTGTTCATTCAATAGAGGTTGCAATATAGTTCACATAAACAAGGTGTGAGACTATTTCTGTGTGTTGTATCCTGACTTGGGGAGTGGTCTTGCTATGGGCCACTAAGTAACCTGGATCCAGTATTCTCTGCCTGTAGCTTTTGGGCCTTGCAATCTTCAGAAGCCATCTTTTGTGCCACAGAGATCAGGAAGTACATGATTCTGCTGGGGTAGGTTTGAACTAGGTTCATATCAAGCCCCCTTGAAGAAGCAGATCGTGACATTTGGCTGGCAGTGGTGGGGTCTCTGTAAAAAACACAGAAGGATGGCAGCTTATGAAGAGATGTCTGCAGCAGAGGAGGAGGAAGTGTCCAGACGGTATCAAAGATGGATGGAGGTAATGCCTGCAGGTTTTACTAAGGATCAGCAGAGGGAACTCCGGATACAAATCACACAGGAGGTTCCACCTGAGGATCCAGAGACCAAAGAGCCAGAGGGTACCCCAGATTGTGATTTGTCTCCTGGTATCCCTACAATGACTCCCCTGCAGCTGCCCAAAGACACTGGCTGTGTACCTGTAACCCTGGAAAGAAGGGGCCATTGGCCAGGCTTGGTGGGAGAAAGGTTGGCTACTGAGCCACAACAGCTTGTATCAGAACTGCCCATTAATCCAGCATGGATGCCACCAGTGAATGTCACTAGCCCATGTTGCAACTCCCGTATCACAGTTTATTCAGGAGAAAGATCAGGCCTGACAAAGGGAACCTTGTACTCTTCAATTTTACCCATGGGACAGAGTGCTGATCCAGAATCGGCAGGACAGGAGGTCTCCCTAGCCTGGAAGGAAAGGGCTTTGCTGGGTAAGGATCCTCCCAAATTTATGCTGGACTTACTAGCTGGGATGTACTGTTTCCCCTGGACTACCTTGAAGGGTCCTCCATGGCAGTTGTCTTATAAGTCTCCCCAGGGGCTTGGGAAAGTCACAAGGCCACTGGGAAGGAGCGAGTATTCGCCCTGGACAGGGGGAGGCAGGGTACCCAGAGAGCCACTGAGGCTATCACATGGATGGACTTTCCAGACAGGAGGACAAGTAAAAGCAGTATAGCTAGAGAATTATCCGTTAGGATGATCCTCTATGCTATACTAGAAAGGAAGGGGGAGAAGTTGTCATGATTTAATTGTTTAAGGACTCATATTGTCAGTGCTTTGTGAGTATGTCCAAGGGAGCATGACATTGTTGCATTGGGATTATGTGTTATTGTGTGGTTATATGTTGCCTGTACATGGTTATTATGTATCCTAGGTATAATATATTATGAGGGAAAATGTTATATAGAACATATGTGGAATTGGTAGAAATGCTCTGGATAGAAGTTAGCTGCAGATCATTGCACACTCAAACATGCAGACCTTGGGTCAAGACAGATGCATGTGCTTCAAGTGGTCCTGGGCAAACACTTGAGTTTAACATAAAGGTTATCTAATGAATGTGATCTCAAGAGCTTTGATAGCCCAAGGTTGCAAGCCAGATGGTCTGACATCACACATACACAAATGTACACAAGGGTGTGGTATTGGAGAGTATAAATATGTTGTTTTGTTCATTCAATAGAGGTTGCAATATAGTTCACATAAACAAGGTGTGAGACTATTTCTGTGTGTTGTATCCTGACTTGGGGAGTGGTCTTGCTATGGGCCACTAAGTAACCTGGATCCAGTATTCTCTGCCTGTAGCTTTTGGGCCTTGCAATCTTCAGAAGCCATCTTTTGTGCCACAGAGATCAGGAAGTACATGATTCTGCTGGGGTAGGTTTGAACTAGGTTCATATCAAGCCCCCTTGAAGAAGCAGATCGTGACAGCCGGGCTCCTCCCTCTTCCATTGGGTAATGTAAAAAGGTGTTAGTCAATAAAGCTGTGGCACGTGTTTTTCCCCATATTGTTATCTGCCTCCTTATTTTAGTGTGTTACCCTGTTAAGGTTATGCTGTACTGAGTGCCAATGGATCCTGCAGGGGTCATACTTATCTTTGTTTTGGCAGTAGACATTGAATACATAGGAAGCTTTTATCTAGACATTGGAAAAGCTACCAGTGCTTTCATTAGGATAAATAGAAAACTCATTAGTTTACAAGAGCACGCCCTTCTAAAACAGAAGCTGCAAGAAGCAACCAAATAAAAAACAGAACTTTGCAGTAAATAATATTTGTATAATTGTATAATTACAATTGAAACATTTAGAAGCTGTGTTTATTTGTTTACTTTCTGAAAATACTGTATTTTGTCCATTATCAAGTTTCCCTACTCAAAGATCCACAAAATGTTGCCCACAGCTGTTTTTTAATTGGAATTTCAGTGGTTGTTAAATGTTAAGACATTAAAGCATATGCAGAGAAACAGCTACAGTATATACAATAAAATCATTTTTTTTATAGAAAAAAGCTCATCAGTCATAGTACAGGTGGGTAAACTAGCGCTTACAAAGTTATGGAAAGCATTACAATCAAAGTACATGTGGGTAAAGTAGCATCCATAGTTAAATAAAACAGTGCAATCAGTCACATGCTTGGGTAAAGTAGGAAAGTTATAAGAAAGCACAGAGTAAAGTGAGATTTGGATTGTTGCTGAGAAAGTGCAATAGGCCAGAGGCTAAATCAAAGTCACTAATGTGCCATTAGATATTAGGGCAGTACTATTTGGGCAACGTAAGAAGGGTGATCAGGTTTGGCATGGTCTAAGATCAGGTTTCTTGCTAGAAGGTGCTGCTAGAATAATCATTTATCTATATATACAAGATTTCTTGTGACGTATAGCCTGAGAAGGATTGCTGATAGAGGAAAGACAAGATAGACAGATAATTTTTGTCCCATTAATATAATATGACCCATTATTGCAAACTGTTTAACAGTGATAAAATATTGACCACTGAAAAGAGCATAATCTGAATTTAAGCATCATCTTAGTCTAGAATACAAATATTCTATGTAGGCAATAAATAGTTGACTTGTTGATAGCTATTTGACTATAAGTATTGATATTACAGACTGATAAGTGTGAATAGTATTAGTACTGCACTGGCTTTTCAAAAAATGTTCTTGTAGCACAACAACATCTTACTTTTATTAGCTAGTTTTCTCTGAAAGGATTGTTATGGCTTTAACTTCAATAACTGAAATTCCATGTCTATATGACAAGGATAATACATTACAAATAAATCAGAGGTGCTTAATCAGAGGACAAACAATACATAAGTCTAAGTAGGTTTGTCCTAGAGGTCTGGTTACCTACTCAGAGAGCAGCCTCTTTTAGCTCACAGGAAGAAATATCCTGAAGTATATCAGTATGGTCTCACTCAAAAGATACGCATACGCATTTTTGGCCTCTGTGGGCCTTGTCAGTAAGGTGCAGCTGTACTCCCTAAGGCACAGGATAATACATTATTTTAATTGGATTCTGCTTATCAACTGGATAGGGAATTTAAATACTGGTTATTGTTTGAACAGGAATCATCAGGTGAGGATTTTTATCAAAGTAATAATAACTTAAATGACTATACAACAAACTACAAACTAGCAAGGAACTCTGTAACATAACCTTTTGATGTCATCCATATTTTTCAAGGTAATTCTTCATAAAGCCAGAAATAAATCTAAACTAATTGTATTATATTGAAATGGATAATGCCCGCTTATATTTGGTGCGAGTATCTCATCTCCTCTCTATTTCTTTATTCTTTTAAGATGATTCACTTCATAGTTATTTTTTCCCTTTATTTGGTAAATCCTGTACTTTTTAGGTGCTATTTATGACTCGTGTGACAGCAGGTGGTTATTTTATGACTTTTTTTCTGTAACATTTAGAAAAAGGACATAATTTGCCAGCATAAATCGACTTTCAAAGTGCTATAAGTGTGAGAACATATTAAAAAGTATTCAAAGTTACTATTTAAAACACTATTTAAATCATAATACCATGTTTTGATTGTCTTCTCACTCCACCCATATTTTGATTCAGTTGATGAAAATGAAACAGATGAACAGCTGAAGTGACATGGTAAGAAAGTGTGAAATTAATGTGTGGTGGTAATAAGGATCTATAAATTGCATATGTGGGTGCAGTTTTAGGTGAGTTCAGATGGAGAGCTATGAGTATTGATCTAGGAATTGACTGTATGGTAGACAATGGCCCCAATTCAGAGAAAATTGTAGTTTCGGGAACCCGTAATGGAGCCTGTAAACTAATTTGCTATTCAATTGGCATGTTTTCGCTAGCCTCAAATCATTTGTGGGTTACAGGCTAAAAATCCCTGCAATTGTTAAAATCTTAACTACAACTCCACCCTAGCTAACCTTTAATCTTTCAAGCCCATAAATGTTACAATCGTAAATCTCTATTCAATTGCTACAATTCCTCAAGCCCACAATTGTTCTCACACCCGTAAATGGCCAATGTAGAAGAAAATCCTATGAGTACCAGAAAGGACTTGCAAGGGGGTTAATGTACTGTGAATGCAAATAAAAAATCAATACTGCACTTTAAGAGTTGCGGATAGTGATGAAAGACATTAGAATTAATTCCACAACAGTCTAAAGCTCGCAAATCTGCAATAATTTGTTTTTTTTTATGTTTCATTTCCATGTCATATCAATCTTGGGAATCAATAATACATATCAGGCCACCCACATGGACTAGAACAGCATTGCAATTCATTTTTATTATTTTGTTCATTGCCGGATTGCGAATCCGATGGCATATCAAACCTCTAAATGCTAATTGACGTTTGACCTCCATGTTTTACTGACATAATAATAACGGTCTCATTTACTATTGGCTTTATTAGTTCTGGCCTTGCTTAATTGATCATGATTACGGTCTGAAATGCTACTTATGGGTGCATGGTTTACGGTTTAGGCATTTGATCAGGTAGTTGCAGTCTTGTTCAATTGGATTGCTTTGTAACTGTAGCAAATTGCAATCAAATAAGGCCCAATATTTACAAAAGTTTAAAAAGTTACTAAAATAAAGGTTTGTAATTTGTTTTGTTTAAATGTTATTGGTATTATGTTTTTCATTTTTCAGTCACACTTTTCTGTATAAATATTTGACTGTCAACTCTACAAAAGAAGCTCATATTTTTCTGCATATATGTGGAAGAATTGTATTCTTACTAAGGCATTTTCTGTATATTTACAGAGCTTGACAGATGGGAAGTGATGCATCCAATATAGTTTAATAATACTGTAAGAAAACAACCTGTGTTTTTATGCTACATTCAGTTTGCAGATTGAAGTATATATATTCTATAAACTACCCTGGAGAGAAGGATAAGCTGTGAATTTTATATTGACTGAGCATTAGAGAGCAGAGCTTCATTCTGTACGGTTTCAATTTATATTTCATGGGGCTATTTATCAATGTTTTTTTTAAGTAAAGTGACATAAGGTGACAAGAGGCTGCTAAATGCAGCTTTCAATGAGTTGTCTGACACCCATCCTTTTAGTAAATTTAACTGTTACTTGTGATAGGTGTTAAAGTTGGTTTGCATCTGTATAGAACTAAATATATTGTTCTGTTATCATGGCATCAGTGTTGGGAATATACATTTAATTAAAATATGAGCTAGCTTTGATTATCTTAAGCAAATCTAGCTTTAATATATTTTTACTCTATTAATGGCTATTCCCATATGAGATAAAAGTAATTTCTACTAAAATATTATTAATCTTCACTAAAAAGACATGAATTACACACAAATGTAATACAATATTCTAAAGTAATCTATTTCAGTGTTCTAAATAAAAGTACCAAATGCAGTCTATACTGCCAGCATTATACTTGAAAAGGTATTTGCATTCCTAAATAACTAAAAAGAATTGCAACAAATATATATATATATTACCTTTAATATAGTGTGTTCAAACAAGGCAAAAATGTGTATAATGATTATGAAAACGCATACCTGGAAATAATTATGCGGGAACAAGACTGGTTACAAGCCTACAAAAATTAATTCTGAACAAAAATTAGATGGTAGATTGGCAGTTCCTTGTATGATTTTATTATCAGGCAAAAATAATTTAGTTATAGAGATGTTGTGGCACCTCTAAATATATCATGTCAAATTCTAAGAGTTTGAAATGGTTACTCATTGAATAATATAAAGTCCAATGAATATTTTAGCAATATATTTAGTAATCAATATTTATTCTAAAAAAACTAATACCATTAGCCTCCATTCTTCCACATAAACTCTTTGTCCTGTTGATAGCATCCTATTGAAAACTGTTCTTTTTTTAAATTTAATGTTATTTTTTTAATAATTCAGTTCACCATATTAAGGAAATTATTCTACAACCACACAGATTACAAATTCTGATGTTACCTAACATATGACTTTATTATTATTATTAATATTATTACTTGTCAATTGCCCACCTGTACTCTCTCCCTGAGTGTCCTCTCCCTCTCTCTCTGTGCTCCCTCTCCCTCTCTCTCTGTGAGCCCTCTCTCTCTCTCTCTGTCTGCTCTCTCCCTGTGCAAAGTCTCTCTGTCTTTCTGCTTTCTCTATCGCTGTGCATACTCTCTCTCTCTCTCTCTCCCTCCCTCCTTCTCTCTTCCTCCTTCTGTCTTTCCCTCCCTCCTTCTCTCTCCCCCTCCTTCTTCTCTCTTCCCCCTTCCCCTTCTTCTTGTCTCTTCCTCCCTCAACTCCTTCTCTTTCCCCATCCTTCTTTCTCTCCCCATGTCTCACTCCCCCATGTTTCTCCCCCAAACTCTCCCCTGTCTCTATCCCATCCTCTCCCATCTCTCTACCCTCCTGTGTCTCTCCCACCCCTCCCCTGTCTTTCTATTTCCCTTCCCCATGTCTCTCTCTCCCACCATCTCCCTCCACTGTGTCTCTATAACAAAAATGACGCATCAATGCATGCACGTGCGAATATGTAGACTTCTTCCACAGTTTTACACACTACTGAGCATGCGCTGCATATTCGTACGCATGCTCAGATTAATACGTCGTCTTCTTCCAGGATTTTAGACACTAATGCACATGCACTGCAAAGCAGCACACGCGCAGCAGCTACTTATTCGCGTGTGAATACGTAGCGCTCTATGCCCCATTCTGTTTTCTTAAATGCGCATGTGCTCCCCCTGTAGCGTTACACACATGCGAAAACTATTATAGCTCATTAATAATAATAATAATAATAAAAATAATATTATAATAATTATATAAAAAATAATTATAATCACATATATAGTTGTGAGCAAACAAGCCGTTGCTCATGCTTGCGCCCTCGCTTTGCGAGCCCACGGCCGAAGGCACTCCTTGCCAGCAACTGCGACCCTCGCAAACTTTACGTCGTAACGCAAACAAAATACAAGACACGTTACGACCCATTACGACCTCGCAAAAATCGTCCGCAACATGCGCACATGTAAACATTAAAAATACAACAAATACACACAACAAATACATAAAAAGCTTACTTACAGGAAGAGGGAGCATCCAGGACCTCGAAAACTGAAGTTACCACTCAATTTAACTAAAATTAAAAGAGTTTAGACACTAAAAAAATCCTAATAACCTATTTTTTAACTTCACCTCTTCATTTTCACCCTTAATGCTTAATTTTCACCTCAACATTTGTTTTCTGACTCCTCATTTCGTCTTTACTTCTTCCCTTGCTCTTCTCCCTCCTTATCATGCCAATCTTGATCACCATTCTCTTTTCTTATATTGTTTCACTTTCTCTCACTTTGAACCGCAATTGTGCAATACTGTCTTGACTAGGCTGGTTTCACCTGGCATAAAGATGAATTACATTCATTATTTTTTGTGAAAAGTGTCAGAACTAAAAGTTCCAAAAGCTATTAAAAGTTGTGCTTTGTAAAGATCTCTCCCATTTGAAAAATGCTTCTACTTGTTGAACAATGTATTTGCATGTGTATTTAACACACATATAGTGCATATGCAATGATTCTTACAAAAACATTTTGTAAGAGAGACTACAGCTAGATTTCTGATTCAGTTTATTGAATATAGTGAGGTATTAATTGCCCTGACCTTGTCTTGCATCCTCCAATCTTACACTAATTAAGTTATTTTCAACAAGAGTTCCTTAAAGGGCCAATGAAGTCAATGAATTGTTTGTTAAAATGATTTATATACATATTTATATTTTATATTACACTAATAACAACTAAAAAATCTTACCTTTCAAATGTTTAGTTACATGCCAACTGGCTGTTGAATTAGTAATTAGCAGAGTGCCACAGAGTGTGTAAGGCTTTATGGGGGAAGGGTGTGATTGATAGAACATCTTCACCCTGGCTCAGGTTACGCTGCACTGATTAATTAACCCATAGCAGCCATTTCCTCATATAGGTGAATCCCAGTCTTCCATGCCTGCATAGATATGTGTTGTATGGGTTAATATTGTCTTTTTTTTGGTTGGGATCAGTGCATGGAACAATAAACCCGCTTTTGGTTCAGCATAGATAAAAATCCAGAGTCAGAACATGAATTTTATGCCAGTAAGAAAAACGTTCCGTCTTTGATAAATGTAAATAGCATATCATGAAGAGCTCATATGACTTACATAAGCACAATATAAAAAATACCAGTATGAATGTGGCATGGAAAACTACTAATTATTGTTGTAGTACATATAAAATAAGTGCCATGTCAATATCCTAAAAATATAAAGATATATTTTAATATAAATGTATATTATAACAGTTTATTATTAAGTTCTAAGCAAGAACTATGTTTAAGTGTTCCCAGTGATATGAAATTATAGTTTACAGTTTAGTGGCTTGCAACTTTTATTTGGCAGAGATAGAACCACAACGTTCCTTTCACACTGGAAACATAAACAACCTGACACAAACCTTACCACTAATTTGAATGGTAAAGTTAGTCGAAGTAATGAAGCAGGACCGAGCAGCCTTGTGTGAGATGTGGAGCAGTCAGTGGGCAGGCTTTTACACACATATAAACACATAGTTTATTTTATTTTATTTTTCAGTGAAAATGCACTTATCTCAAACATTCAAAGAGTATTTTAACATGCTTTTAGGTGATCTTTGCAGTGATTTTATCCAAACTGAGCTGAATTAAGGGGTCCTTTAAGCATCATTAAAGAATCACTGTGGTCAAATATTTAAATTATAATATTTTGAAGTACTGTATATACTTGAGTATATGCCGACCCGAGTATAAGCCGAGGCACCTTTTTTACCACAAAATACTGGGAAAAATCGAGTATAAGCCGAGGGTGGGAAATGTGCTGTGTCCCTCTTGTGCCCTCTGTGTCCCCCATCTTGTGTGCCCTTTTCTTGTGTCCCCCCTCTCTCCCCCCTGTGTCTCTTCTCCCCTCTCCCTCCCCTGTGTCGCTTCTCCCCTCTCCCTTCCTTGTGTCTCTTCCCCCTCTCTCTTCATTGTGTCTCTTCTCCCCTCCCCTATCACCCTCCTCAACCCCCTCCTCATCCTTCCTCCTCATTCTCAACCTCTCTCCTCAACCCCCTCCTCATTCTCATACTCCCTCCTCAACCCCTCTCCTCATCCTCAACCCCCCTCCTCATCCTCAACCCCCTCCTCAACCCCCTCCTCAACCTCCCTCCTCAACCTCATCCCCCTCCTAATCTTCAACCCCCCATCCTCAACCTCAACCCCCATCCTCATCCTAAACCAAACTACTCATCCTAAACCACCCTCCTCAGCCCCCTTCTCAACCCCCCTCCTCATCCTCAACCTCCCTCCTCATCCTCCCTCCTCCTCCTCAACCTCCCTCCTCCTCCTCAACCTCTCTCCTCATCCTCAACCTACCTCCTCAACCTCAACCCCACATCCTCAACCCCACATCCTCAATCCCCCTCCTCAAACCCCCCCCATCCTCATCCTAAACCTCCCTCCCCAACCTCCCTCCTCAACCTCTCTCCTCAGCCCCCCTCCAAAACCTCTCTTCTCAGCCCTCCTCCTCAACCTCAACCCCCCTCCTCAACCCCCCATCCACACCCCCCCATCCTCAACCCCCCATCCTCATCCTCAACCCCCCATCCTCATCCTAAACTCCCCCCATCCTCATCCTAAACCCTCCCCATCCTCATCCTAAACCCCCATCCTCATCCTAAACCCCAACATCCTCATCCTAAAACCCCCTCCTCACTTTACCCCTTCTCATCCTACACCCCCTCCTCACTTTACCCCTCTAAATACCTCCCCATCTCCCTGTCCCCTCACTTACCTCCATCTGCTCCTCTGCTCCTTCACGCTCCTTCCTGCATATTGACCCGGCCAATGCTAATGACGTGGCGCGCATGTGTAAGAGAGACATGGAGGGGTAAGAGAGACATGGAGGGGTAAGAGAGACACGGAGGGGTAAGAGAGACACAGGGGGGTAAGAGAGACACAGGGGGGTAAGAGAGACACGGGGGGGTAAGAGGAACACGGGGGGGTTAGAGGAACACAGGGGGGTTAGAGGAACACAGGGGGGTTAGAGGAACACGGGGGGGTTAGAGAGACACGGGGGGGGGTGAGAGAGACACGGGGGGGTTAGAGAGACACAGGGTTAGAGAGACACGGGGGGGGGAGTGACTCGAGTATAAGCGGAGGGGGCCCTTTTTAGCCTTAAAAAAAGGGCTGAAAAACTCGAGTATAAACGGTAATATTGAAAAGCTCCTTCATTTACAAGGAGGCATCCTCCTGAGAAAATAACAAACCCAGCTTCACATAAATATGATGTCACAAAAGGAATTAAGATAAGTTGAGCTTTATCACTTATCAGTGGATATTCATCTTTTACTGAAAGCCAAACTTCATTTAGATCCATGCTGCCAAATTTAACCTTGACCGCATTGTAGCAAGACAGCTCAATAATATTTTCTTCTTCTGCAGAAGTAAATTCAGATGGAACTTTGGCTTTTAATGGGTCTTGTATCCATGCACATTTGTCAATATCATCTTCTTGAAATTATTTTTCAAACCACTTTATAATCTGTTATAGGTGATCTTTAAAAACAGATTTTATATTGTGAGAGAAATCCACTTTTTGGAGACCACGAACCGCTGCAACAAGGGGAAAAAATATTTGCCACTGTCTTCATTTATTTTTCTTCTGCATAGTTGTAATTTTTTTCTGAAAGAGGAAATCTTCTTGGTCAATTTCAAAATGTGCATGTTGCCTCGCTGCAGGAAGAGATTCAACGCATTTAACTTTTCAAAAATATCAAACAAGTATGCTAGTTTCACCAAAAAATCTAATTCCACAAAGTGTTTGACATAATCGTGTTTTTCTTTTTCAAGAAATACTGTATATATATATATATATATATATATATATATTGTTGTTTTTGTTTAGTCATTCAGTCGCATCCAACTCTCCGTGACTCTATGGACCACAGCATGCCAGGTGCACCTCTCAGTCACTGCCCTCTGAGCTCCATCAAGTTCAGGTTCAATTCTTCAGTGACCTCATCTATCCATCTCCGCCTCTGTAGTTCCCTTCTTCTTGTGCCCTCAATCTTTCCCAGCAGTCTTCTTGCAGTCCAAGGGACTCTAAGCAGTCTTCTCCAACACCACAATTCAAAGGCATCAATTCTACGGCGCTCAGACTTCTTTATGATCCATCTCTCACATCTGTATGTTTCAACTGGGAATACCATAGTTCAAACTATGTGGACCATTGTTGATAGTTTAATATCTTTACTTTTTATTAGCTTGTCCATATATATACCGTATATACTCGAAATAAGCCGACCCGCGTATAAGCCGAGTCACCTATTTTCCCATAAAATACTGGGAAAACTTAGTGATTCCAGTATAAGCCGAGGGTGGGAAATGTGATGCCCAATGTGTCCCTCTTGTGCCCTCTATGTCCCCCTCTTGTGTGCCCTCTGTGCCCCTTTCTTGTGTCATCCCTCTCCCTCCCGTGTGTCTCTTCCCATCCTCTCCCTCCCCTGTGACTCTCCCCCGTCTCTACCTCCTCTGTGTCTCTTCCCCCTCTACCTCTCCTGTGTCTCTTCCCCCTCCCTTGTGTCTCTCACCCCCTCTCCCTTCCCTGTGTCTCTTTCCTCTCTTGTGTCTCTTTCCCTCCCCCTCCCTTATCATCCACCTCATCCTCCCTCCTCAAGCCCCTCATCATCCACAACCCCCCTCCTCAACCTTCCTCCTCATCCCCAACCCCCTCCTCAACCCCCTCCTCATCCTCAACTCCCCTCCTCAACCCCACTTCTCATCCTCCCTCCTCAACCCTCATCCTCAATCCCCCTCCTCAACCTCCCTCCTCAACCCCACTCTTTATCCTCAACCTCCCACCTCAACCCCCCTTCTCAACCCCCCTCCTCATCCTCAACCCCCCTTCTCAACCCCCCTCCTCATCCGCAATCCCCCTCCTCAACCCCCTCCTGATCCTCAACCCCCCTCCTCAACCTCTCTCCTTGTGGATTAACAATGATTTAAAGATCAAGATACAGAGTAAAAAAACAGGCATTTAAATTATACAAACAAGAGGGGACAGAGACTGCTTTACGGGAATACAAGGAAATCAACAAGGCTTGCAAAAGCGTGATTAGACTGGCTAAAATAGAAAATGAAAAATGTATTGCAAAAGAGAGTAAGACTAACCCTAAAATATTTTTTAAGTATATTAATGGGAAGAAGACGAGGAAGGAAGCTATAGGGAACATTAGAATGTGAAACAGGCTGTCTGAAAATTTGTGACCAGGAAAAGGCTGATGAGCTAAATAGGTTCTTTTCTTCAGTATACACAAGGGAGGTACCAGTGGTTGGGACACGGCAACATAATGAGGCTACACTAACTTTGCCAAATAATTGGTTAACACAGGAAGTAAAGCCCCGGGTCCTGATGGAATACATCCAAGGGTACTAAGGAAACTGGGTTCTGTAATAGCCAAATCATTATATTTAATTTTTCAAGATTCACTCAACACAGGGTCTCTACCAGGTGACTGGAGAAAAGCTGATGTGATACCTATATTTAAAAAGGGAGCAAGAGCAAATCCGGAGAATTATGGACCAGTGAGCCTCTCTCCTGTAGTGGGGAAGCTTTTAGAAGGGTTAATAAGGGATAATATATAAAAGAATATGTCTATTTGAACAGGATTATAAGTAGGAGTCAACATGGATTTATGAGGGATAGGTCATGTTAAACAAATTTAATTAGTTTCTATGAGGGGTTAGTAGGAACCTGGATCAAGGCAACTCAGTGGATGTAGTCTTTTTGGTTTTGCAAAGACTTTTGATACAGTGCCACATGGTAGACTATTGTGCAAACTAAGAGATATAGGAGTTGCAGTAAATATCTGTTCATGGATTGAGAGCTGGCTAAAAGACAGCAAGTAAAGGGTTGTTGTAAATGGAACATACTCCGATTGGACTAATGTGGTAAGTGGGGTTTCTCAGGGTTCAGTATTAGGTCCTCTCCTTTTTAACATATTTATTAATGACTTAGACATAGGATTGAAGTGTGGTGTCTCCATTTTCGCTGATGACACAAAGTTGTGCAAGGTAATTAAATCAGATAGTGATGTGCTTTCCCTCCAAAGGGATTTACATAAAATTGAGGAATGGGCATCTAAATGGCAGATGAGATTTAATATGAATAAATGTAAAGTTATGCATCTGGAAAAGGAAAAATAGCCATGCAATTTATAATCTTAATGGAGCAAATCTAGGTGTATCAAATATTGAAAGAGATTTGGGAGTGCTTGTGGACAACCACCTAGGTAACAGTGATCAGAGCCAAGCAGCAGCTGCAAAGGCAAAAAAAATATTAGCATGTATTAAGATGGGTATAGAAGCCAGGGAAGCAAATATAATTCTGACACTATACAAATCTCTAGTACACCCTCATTTGGAATATGGAGTACAATTTTGGGCACCGCTTCATAAAAAGGACATTTTAGAGCTGGAAAAGTTACAGAGGAGGGCAACAAAACTAATAAGGGGAATTGAGGGGCTAAGTTATGAAGAAAGACTAACGAAATTAAACTTATTTTCTCTGGAAAAAAGGCGTCTAAGAGGAGACATGTTTACATTATATAAATAAATCCAGGGTAAGTATAAAGATTTGTCAAGGGAGCTTTTTGTGCCAAGAGGTTTTCAACTGACAAGAGGACATCCCTTGAGTTTAGAAGTAAAAAGATTCCACCTTAAAGAAAGAAAAGGATTCTTCACAGTAAGGGTGGTTAATCTGTGGAATTCTCTACCAAGGAAGGTGGTGACAGCGGATTTGATAGATAACTTTAAAAGGGGACTGGATTTATTTATATTTAAAAAGGGAATTCCGGGTTATCATGGATAATTGGAGAGACAGTATTGATCTAGGGAGAAGTCCGGTTGCCGGTGTCTGGGATCAGGAGGGAAATAATTTTTTTTTATACAACTAATTCATTAATAGTTAATCCGCATATCGCAGATCAGAGGAGATTTTAAAAGGTTGAACTCGACCTTAAATACTACCTTAAATACTATGTAACTTTGTAACCTCCCTCCTCATCCTCAACCCCCCTCCTCAAACCCCCTCCTCATCATCAATCCCCCTCCTCAACCCCCTCCTCATCCTCAACCCCCCTTCTCAACATCCCTCCTCATCCTCAACCCCTCTCCTCAACCCCCCTCCTCAACCTCAACCCCCCTCCTCAACCTCAACCCCCCTCCTCCGCGCTTCTTCTGGCTGTGTCGGGGCCCGGCATATGCTAATGACGTGACATCAAATGTGCGTCACGTCATTAGCATTGGCCGGGTCCCGACACAGCAGGAAGATGCGCAGAGGAGCGGAGGAGCAGCTGATGGAAGGTAAGTGAAGGGAAAGGGAGAGGGGAAGGTAAGTAGAGAGGGGTAAAGTGAGGAGGTGGGTTGAGGAGGGAGGATGAGGAGGATGATAAGGGAGGGGGTGGGAAGAGACACGGGGGTGGAGAGACACGGTGGGTGGGAAGAGACACAGGTTGACTCGAGTGTAAGCCGAGGGGGCCTTTTTCAGCCTTAAAAAAAGGGCTGAAAAACTCGGCTTATACTCGAGTATATACAGTATATATATATATATATATATATATATATATATATATATATATAAAAAAAAAATATATATATATATATATATATATATATATATATATATAAATGCAAAGAGCAGGAGTCTTTTATATCATTTCTGTGGTTAGGAATTTCTTGATCATATATTTGTAGTTGATCCACCAAGTTTGTGCATTATAATTCCAAGATTAAAAACTGAGATATAAAAGATCTGTGGCGCAGTGACATACAGTTATTATTATACGTTTATTATAGATCTATTATAGCACTTTTTAGTAGTATGTGTAAATATTTGAATAATATCTTTGTGAAACCTTCTTTTTGGGGGGTCTGGGAGAGGATTTACTGGACCTGGAAGTAAGTAATGATGTGATGTGGGGGGACCTGCCCAATTTTATGTTCCAGGGAAGATGGGGTTAAACTACAGCAATTCTCTGATGATCACTTGGTCAAATATATATTGCTGTCATGCAAAGCTCCTTCCTCTTTGTGTATATTTCTTGTCTGGAGCTGACAACAGGAGCCAGCAGGACCACAATCTGTGGTAGGATGTTCAAGGCAGGGGACCTCAAATCCTGTCACTGCAGTCTGAGGGTTGCACAAATGCCTAGTAGTTAAGGCTACTATCAGGAGTCTTTTCATTGCTAGTCTGTCCTACCTGTAATTAATTGTAAGTTCTGCTTTGCAGATATATTTATGAATCTGATCTCTGTTAGTCTGCAGCCGCATCAAATACTAACTGTGCAATCTTCTTGCCTCCTACCGGCGCAGCATACGTGAGGCACGTGGCAGCCATCTTTGAAATGGAGCTGAATGCTGATTGCCTTAAGAATTCGGGGAGTGTTTGCGGCGCCCCTACAGGTCCCACTTTTGGAACCACTAACCTTACTAATAGACCTCCCCCTATGAGGATCTCCGGCAGAGTAAGACCCCTCTTGGCTCACCTCTGCATTTGATATGGACTTTCTAGGCTTCAGATTCACTGAAATAGGTGGCAATAAAATTTCAGCCAGTCCGTGTAATAGAATTAAAATTCTCTCAAACTGATTATTCAATATTAATCATAGAAGACTCTGTAACCTGATTGGTTCAGGATACTCATGACATTGAGTTTTTCTGACTGGCTAATGTATCTGCCAATCAGAGAATGGAAAAAAATCCCTCTATGTAAAGGCACCCGCGTGGTGGACAATCATTTTGTTATTGGCCTCAGCACTGTGCCACTCAACACTTTTTTTGCTAGTCTAGTGGAACCATTAGCCATGACCATTGCCATTAGAAAACAATTGATACCTGTAGGGTCTTGACACCCATTTCACATTTAAGATGTTTGGGGGAAGAAATATAAGCTGTGCAGAGCACACTTGCTTTTTTATTTGCCGCATTTTGTTATTTTTGTATTCATTTTGTAATAGAGACCTAATAAATATTTGTGTTTTTCAATTATTTATTAGATATATTTTATTTACGTATTCCCTTGGAGGTTATAAGTAAATGGATATATAGGTGTTCTTGCTCAATTTTTGATCTATACATTTTATCAACACTTTTCATTTGAATGGACTTTATGATATGTTCTTGAATATACTATTGAAGGTTGATTTTATAGAGTGATTACTTAGTCCAATCTCTGAGAGTTCTATTAACATTTTGTGGTTTAAAAGTTTCCCTTCCCATGAAAACTAACCCCTTGCTTATAATTTTTGTCATTTAAATATTTTTTTTAATAATGATCACAGGCTATTTATGAGCACATAAAGCCCTTTTATGGGCTTCCATTAAATATAAGGACTGTTGTGGTTCTTAGTAACCCCCATGGAGTAAGAGGACAGTTAGGAGTTGATAGGGTGGGCAGTGATAATGGCACACACTAGTCCACACTGTCTGTTAGGGCTTAGGTTTACCTAGCTCTCACTTCAAAGCACCAAAGGTGAGGGTAAAGGGTCCAATTGCCTCCCAGTGTGTAGAGGACATTAATATTATTTTTAATAGTCTGTTAGATGGGCAGGACAGGTGGAGGGTGTCATAAAACCACTGCATTCAAAAAAGTGATCGCAAATAGGGCCTTTACTTATAATCACTTAGACTTTATAAGTGTGTACATACATTTTGGACCATAGCTTGAGGTCCCAGATGAAGCAGTAGCTAAGGATACTGTAATAAACAAACCATTATTTCAAATTTTTCAAGACTTACTCTTCACAGGCTTGGTATCAGGAAACTGGAGAAAAATAGACATGATACATTTATTTCAGAAAGAAGCCATATATTGATAAAACTCACATCAATAATTGGGAACCTCTTAGAAGAGTTTCTAAGGGTGTGAGGAATTGACTCTGCTGGGTTTTGAACCCTGGTCCCCAGGCTGCTATACCTCTTCCCTACCACTGCGCCAACCTGCCTGTTGTGAATTCCATTGAGACCTTATAAGCTTGACTCTGCTAGCAATTGTATCAGTACCTAAGTCTCTTCAGCTGTGTCTGGTCAGGTGTCTGGTCCTTGGCCTATATAAGGCACTTCCTGTCTATTGATCCTTGCCAGATTATTGTGTGGTTTCTGATCACTTCAATAAACCTTGTTCTTGTTTTCACCTACAAGTTTGCGGAACTGGATTATTGCTGACCTTGGCTACTGGTCTCCACAACTTTGTGATTTCTATATCATTACAAAGGGATTGCATACAGGCAAACATTGCTAAGTATATCAAAACACATTTATTTTGACACTTAAAGAGATATACTTACAAGATGGAATAAGAACTTGCATGACTTACATATTTAAATAAAACATTTTAAAATGTTAAAGTTTACACAAACTTTAAAAGGAATGGTGTACTGAATTAAGTCACCCACTACAAACTTGATTTTAGAGATCTAACAGAATGTAAGGATAAGTATAGACAAATTCCAATAATTACATGTGCCTCTAAATGGCCAGTATAATATACTAGAATATTGCCCGTCAAAAAATGACGGCAATGAAATTGTAAGTGAGCTAAGGGTGTTTTGTGTATATAATGTAGCTGATGTAGCGTCGTTCGTTGTCTATGTCGTGCAAGTTTTTCGTATTATTAGTTTTCTATGTCGTGCGAGTTGTTCGGAATATCCGTAGCTGTTTTGCGTTTTTATGGTAGTGTTTTGCGTGTTTAGGGACCTTTAGCCTCATTTTCGTTTTGTTCGGCGGCCAGTTTTCTCTCGCTTAGAGAATTTTTTAGTGTCCAAAATGCTTTAATTTCATTTAAATTGAGGTGTAACTTTAGTTTTCGAGGTCCTGGATGCTCCCTCTTGCTGTAGGTAAGCTTTTTATGTATTTGTTGTGTGTATTTGTTGGATTTTTGATGTTTTCATGTGTGCGTGTTGCGGCCGTTTTTTGCAAGGTCGTCATGTGTCGTAACGTGTCTCATATTTTGTTTGCGTTATGACGTAAAGTTGCTCCTTGCCAGCAACTGCGACCCTTGTAACCTTCGCGAGGGCCTCAGTTGCTGGCAAGGAGTGCCTTCGGCGCTCCTTGCCAGCAACTGCAATTCTCGCTTTGTGAGGGCCGCAAGCTCGCTACACAAGCCCGCAAGCGTGAGCAACAGCTTGTATGCTCACAACTATTATAGTGATAAAACTCCACTCTAAGGGTCTTATATAGGGCTCTATATAAGCACAGAGCATATTTTTTTTACAGAAGTTTTTAGTTAGTGAAGATCTTGCTTTTGGATAAAAGTTCACCAACTAAAAACTTCTTTAAAAAAAATATGCTCTGTGCTTATATAGAGCCATTTTCAATTGTCCGAATCGCAATTTAATAAGACTGTTTCTCCCTGATATTATTGGGTGTCACGCTAGATTATGACAATCTTTGTGTATCTTAGTGAGAATATAAAACCCAGGTTCTTAAGATAATTTTTTTTTTTAATCCAGTGTCCAGAGTGCTTACCCCAAAGCACCTTTCAATATTGAAAACTCACAAACTTACAATCTAAAGGGTTTGGGTGAGGTACAGGAGAGTGAGAGATAAGTTGTGAAAGGAAAGGTGGGACATGGAAGGCTTCTTTGAACAGATACATTTTTAGTGAGGATTTGAAGGTTTTGAGGCAGGGAGATAGTCTAATGGAGCGAGGAAAGGAGTTCCAGAGAATTTGGGTAGCACAAGAAAAGTACTGAAGGCGGGAATGAGATGAGGTAATATGAGAAGTGGAAAGAAGAAGGTTGTTAGCAGAACAAATAGGGGTGGTGGGAGAGTATTGGAGATGAGAGCAGAGACATAAAGGGGTGCACCGTTGTTGAGGGCTTTGTCAGTTAGGGTCATGATTTTAAAGTTTATTCTGGAGGGAACAGGAAGCCAGTGGAGTGATTGACAGCGAGATGCTGCAGACACTGATTTTTGAGTATGGTAGATGAACCTAGCGAAGGCATTCATTATGGATTGAGTGGGGACAGATGGGAGATGGGGTGGCCAGCAAGGAGCGAGTTGCAGTAGTGTTAGAATCTTAGTTGTGTCTTGTGTGCGGTAGTAATGATTTTGGAGATATTTATTTGATGAAGCGTGCCGGATTTTGTTAGTGACTATATGTGAGGAATTAAAGAAAGGGCACAGGTGGGAGTAATGATGGCATTATCGACAGTGAGAGAGATGTGAGGGAGTGAAGCTGAAGTGCAGGGTTGGAAAATTAGGAGTTAAGTCTTGGACATGTTGAGTTTGCAATGGTGGGCGGACATCTAGGAGGATATAAATGGAGAGGCAATTGGAGACATGTGCTAGAAAAGAGGAGGGTAGATTTGGTGTGAGAGGTAGTGTCATGTGCATATAGATGATACTGAAGTCCAAAATATTTTTTTAGTGTTCCAAATGAGGATGTATAGATGGAGAAGAGGTGGGGGCCTAGGACTGAACTGAGGGGTACACCAACAGTCAGAGTGTGAGGAAAAGAAGTTGTGCCCTTAAAGGAGAAGCTAAATGTTTGATCTTGGAGGTATAATTTTAACCACAAGAGTGCAGTGTCTCAGATGCCGAGGGAGCACAAGATTTAGATTAGAAGATGGTGATCCACTGTGTTAAAGGCATCAGAGAGATCAAGAATAAGTAGAATAGAAAAGTAACCGGCTGACTTGGTGGTGATCAAGTCATTAGTGACTTTTGTGACTGTATTTTATACATTCTGCTATATACTTTGATTTCTCCATAATAACAATAGCAAGTCCCCCCCCCACCTATCTGAAAGTTTTATAACAATTACCTGTACATTTTTTGTATGAAGATTTAATAGTGCTATTCTCATCCAAATTAATATTTTATACATGATGGGTTAAAGGTGGATAGATTTATTTGATTCTGTATTTTTATATGTAGTCTATAATTTATCTAATTCTCAACTGGGATCTTTTTTACAAAGTATTTTTTAGAGATCATTTTCAGATACATTTCTGTAAAACCAAATAAGCCTCAAATATATTAATATTTTGAGAGAGTACAATTAATACTTTATTTAGTATATTTCTCCCTCTCTAGACAAAATATGGCTACTGAAATGATAAATTATGGAAGGATATAATTAATAGTTACTTAATTAGTTAGGATTTTCTCATATGTAGAGGTCATATTTTCACATGTATTGTTCTTTAAATTGAGGTTTTAGCATATTTTCTTACCTTGTATTAGTCTTTAACATGCCTTTAACATGACTTTAAAAGTACAGTCATATTAAAGGCCTTGTTAAGCATGTTGCGGTTTTGCGGGTTGTTTTCTAATCTTTGGCACTGATCTAGAGACAGACATCCTAGAGTTAAATGGACAATATTAAGCATTGCTAACAAGCTTGCAGAGGGAGATAGTATCCTAGCTGAATTGTTTAAAACAATTAAGGATGATGCTGTCAAGGTGCTGCAAATAATATATCCAGTAGATTTGAAAAGGTGGACTTATATTCCAATTCCAAAAAAGTGAAATGACAAAGAGTGCTCTTATCAAACAATTCCACTGATTTCACAGGGCAGCAAGATAATGCTCAAGATCCTGAGAGTTAGGCTCCAGCAGTTTATGGAATGAGAAATGTCATATGTACAAGCTGGATTCAGCAGAGGCAGTGGCATCATAGATCACATTTCAAATTAGCTTTGGATGATAGAGAAAGCAAAGGAGTTCCAGAAAAAATATTTACTTCTGCTTCATTGACTACTCTAAAGCCTTTTACTGTGTGGACCATAACAGACCGCAGCAATTTCTTAAAGAAATGAGGATAAGGGTCACATTATTGCCCCCTGAGAAATCTGTGTATGGACCAATAAGTAAAACCGTGTATGGAAGTTCTGACTGGTTCACGATTGAGGAAGGAATATTTATCTTGCTAAATATTTGGCTAGATGATTCAAAAGCTGTAATTAAAATTGCTTGTAGAAATTTCAATAACCTAAGATTATACCACTATTAAGAATGAGAGTGAGTAGGAGTAGAGGAACCTGCTGATGTGAGTGAAAGAAGAAAAGGTAAAATACTGGCTTGCTACTTAAAATCAGAAAGACTAAGATTATGTCAACAAGCTCTATTAATCATTGTCAAATAAATAGGGAGAACGTGGAGGCAGTGACAGACTATTTTTCTTGTATACACAAATTAGAAAGAGAACAGACACTCTACCTATCCACAAAAACTCTTATATATAGATAAAGTAGGGAGAGAAATTTTTGTGATTACAAATTTGTAAATGTATTAATGTTAAAATATGAACATTCAGACATCGGCGCTTAAAACATAATTAAAAAATTGAAAAGCTGCTTCTCAAACTGTATCGTCTTCTTAAGTAAATACTATAAGTGCAATGATAATGAGAGTAAAAAATTACCTAATCTATCACAGATATAGTCGGATATCCCTATAGTGATGTCACATTACTGATACAATTGATTTAGTCAATCTATAAGGAATATAGCCAATTATTCTTATAACAAAGAATTTGTTTAAAAATCAAACCGTCTTGGAATCCTCAAAGGATTTGAATAAAAGTGCAAAGTGCTAAGTGCTGAAATTAGAAATGTATACTAAGGTGCTAAAGACTAAATATTAATTAGTTGGTAAAAAAACAATTGTTTATATACTTAAAGTGCTAAGCAAGACAGTAATATTATATCCTCACATTCAATGTAACAAAATATAGTGTCTGAAATAACACTATAAACAAATATACAATGTAGGTATCAATTACATAGATGCATTGTCTTAAATATTAACTTGCTAATGGAATCAGTAGAGAGTACAAATAATCATAACTAATATATATTAATCAACATAACTCTCGTGTAACATTGATACTTATCTTAGTATCTTTAAATCCCAAGAGATATTTAGAACAGTAAGTCCAATTGCTAGTATGTATCTATTTCAGCCGATAGAAATCACCCTGCTGGTTCACAGTTCAGCAACTTGGCGTGTGACATCAGCGAGGCAGTGCATGCTGGGAAGTTGGCGCACGTTTCATGGGTAAAACGCTTTATCAAGACTTCCCACAACAAGGAATAACACCCTTAATAAATCCCAAGGTGAGTGTCCATTGGTCAGTTCAAAAAATGCCTCATTAATATCCTTTTCTGTCTTTTTTTTTTGGAATAGAGTCAATCTATGTAGTATCTCAGCAATCCTTCGTTGTGGAAATAAGAAGACGTCATCCACCAATTTTCAACATCTTCAACATCTAATTCAGACAATATTATTGGGCTTGCTTTATTCGATCATCTGTAAAGCTCTCTCAGCATGAATCAGAATGCAATCTTCATCTTTAGATATGTCTGCAAAATATAATGGTTGATAATTGTAGCATTAAAAATTGAGCAACAACATCATTTTATCTAAATTGTGCTCAATATCTTGGTTCTCATCAATATTGTATACTAGCGAATTGCCCATCAAAAAATGAGGGCAATGAAGTTGTATGGTAGCTAATGCTGTTTGGTGTGTACTACTGAAATATATAATACATTAATAAATGAATATACTTTACCTATTTTGAAGCATTGTGTTGAAGAGCTGCAATCTGTTTTGATGTTGCTGCAGCATTAGTGGTGTGGAGCTGCTGTGTAAGCGTGCTGAATGTGTGCAGCGTAATAGTGTGCGTGCGCGAGACCAAACCGTTAGCATAGTTGTGTAATTCCACATTGGCGTAAAATGGCGGGAAATGTGTGGTATGCGTGTTAATGGAATATCCGTAGGTCGTTTGTGGTGTTTTGCGAGTTTCTTGTGGTGTTTAGAGTGCTGTAGCCTCGTTTTCGTTTTGTTCGGCGGCCATTTTTCCTCTCGCCTAGTGAATTTTTTAGTGTTCAAACTCTTTTATTTTTAGTTAAATGCAGGTGTAAGTAGTTTTTTTTGAGGTCCTGGATGCTTCCTCTTGCTGTAGGTAAGCTTTTTATGTATGTGCTGTGTGTATTTATTGTGTTTTGAATTTTGTAATGTTCGCAAGTTGCGTCCGATTGTTGTGAGGTTGTAATGTGTGGTAACGTGTCTCGTATGTTGTTTGCGTTGTGAGGTAAAGTTTGCGAGGGTCGTAGTTGGTGTGTTGTGTTGTTTGCGTGGTCGCGGTTGTTGTGTGGTTGTTTGCGTTTGAATGTAAATTTTGCGAGGGTTGTTATCAACCAGCAGTGTCAGCTCTATTTATGTTGCATCCTGACAGTGAGAGAAAGAAACTGCAAACAGTGGATTGGAGACAAGCAGTGTTCTGTGTGAGACTGCTAAATTACAGACAGAAGAATTTGCAAGAAAAGAGGATTTTTTGCAGACTTAGGAATTGGAGCTATGATTCAGTGCTGTTGAGAAACAAGTGAAGACACCCAGAGTGGAACTATTTTGTGTGCTGAATTGACATAAAAACATAAAGCAAGCCACAGAGGGAGAAAATCTGGATTTATGGAATATACAGGCCAGTATAAAGTATAAGACTATTTATTTTGTTTGAGCTCCATTCATATTTAGCTATTTAGCTCACTCTAAGGGAGCTGGGCCTGTTTATTTAATTTATTTATTTTTGATTTATATGTATTGTAAAACTGGCTGAAAAGACTGTAAAGTTTCAAAAATTAATTACCACATGCCAACAGATTCTATAGTGCTATAAAGGGGTAAGTTCAAGTCAAAACAATATTAACATAATACAAAAACACAAATTGGAGGAGGGCCCTGTCTTTGAACTTAAAATCAATGTAAACAGTGCTTTCTCTAAAGAACTTAGCAATATTAAAAACTCACAGACTTACAGTCTAAAGGGTATGGGCAAGGTATGGAAGGATAATAGGTGTGATGTGTATATTAAGGCTGAAAGTAACAATCCACTTTAATCAGTTTACATTTTAGTGAGGCTTTGAAGGAAGCAGGAGGATTGTCTATTGGAGCAAGGCAAGGAGTTCCAAAGATTGATAATATGTGGGCAGGCATGAGTGTGATAGAGAGGGTAGGGATAAGTTGTGAGTGAATTTGGTTGTGTGGAGAAGCTGTAAGGCGAGAGGATTAAAGTAAACTAGAGATCTCATCCTCAGTTACAGGGTCAATATATTTATCAGCAATGAACAAATGGCTATTCTGATTAAGAGTATAGTTATGTCAATTAACTTTCCATCAGTTTCTGGGTTTGGTACATAACACTGAGTAGCCTAACTAACTTAAACCTATAGGTTCATTGCTATCACCCTATGGATTGTAAACAACTGGACAAATTCAATTATCCATTTTATGCTTATATTATTAACATTCTGATTAAAAGTGCAGATTAAGGATTATACAGATTTCATTACTGTCCAATTTTTCTTAATTATTTACTTGTCACAATGATAATTCATTGTGTCCCTTTATCTCTTTGAACAAAGATTAATGAAGCAAAGGAAACCTGAGCTTTAGCAATAGCTCATCTGGTTTGCAGCCAGGGAACAGCTGGGCACAGCGTTGATAAGGACTGGATCTGCCTTTTTGGAGCCCTTGGGCAGTGAAGTGGAGGAGCTCCAGTGCATTCCCTTTTTTGCTTTTTCTGTGCATGTCTATTTCTCTCAGCACATCAATGAAATTTCCCCATAATGCAGATATATTTTTACAATGTAACTACTCACATGCACAGTAAACAATTATAGTTACATAGTTACATAGTAACTGAGGTTGAAAAAAGACTTTCAGTCCATCAGGTTCAACCTTTTAAGATCTCCTCTGATCTGCAATATGTTTATGATTAGTTGTTGATTAATTAATTAATCCAGAGGAAGGCAAACAGAAAAAAGAACACCAAGTGAAACTTATCCAATCGTCTCAAAGGGGAAAAAAATGTAATTCCTTCCTGACCCCAGATAATGGTGATCGGATTCCACTCTGGATCAATTCCCTCTCTCTAATTATCTAGGATAACCATGAATGACCTTTTTAATTATAAATAAATCCAGTCCCCTTTTAAAGTTATCTATCAAATCTGCTGTCACCACCTCTTTTGGTAGAGAATTCCACAGATTAACCACCCCTACTGTGAAGAACCACTTTTCTTACTTTAAGGTGGAATTGTTTTACTTCTAACCTCAAAGGATGTCCTCTTGTCAGTTGAAAACCTCTTGGCACAAAAAGCTCCCTTGACAAATCTTTATACTGACCCTGCATGTATTTATATAATGTAATCATGTCTCCTCTTAGACATGTTTTTTCTAGAGAAAATAAGCTTAATTTGGTTAGTCTTTATTCATATTATAGCCCCTCCATTCCCCTTATTTGTTTTGTTGCCCTTCTCTGTACCTTTTCAAGCTCTAAAATGTCCTTTTTATTAAGTGGTGCCCAAAATTGTCCTCCATATTTCAAATGAGGGCGTACTAGGGATTTATATAGTGGCAGAATTATATTTGCTTCCCTTGCTTCTATACCCTTCTTAATACATGCTAATATTTTATTTGTCTTTTCAGCTACTGCTTGGCATTAAGCACTGTTACCTAGGTGGTTGTCCACAAGTACTCCCAAATCCCTTTCAATATCTGATAACCCTATATTTGCTACATTAAGATTATAAATTGCATTGCAATTTTTCCTTCCCAGATGCATAACTTTACATTTATTCATATTACATCTAACCTGCCATTTAGATGCCCATTCCTCTATTTTATGTAAATCCCTTGGATTACCTTCACAATCACAACTTTGTCTCATTAGCAAGAAATGGAGACATTACTTCTCAGTCCCACCTCTAAGTCATTAATAAATATGTAAAAAAGGAGGACCTAATACTGAACCCTGAGGAACCCCACTTACCACATTAGTCCAATCGGAGTATGTTCCATTTACCGCAACACTTTGCTTCCTGTCTTTTAGCCAGCTCTCGATCCATGAGCAGATATGCAATTCCTGTATCCATTAGTTCCTACTAACCTTCTCATAGAAACTATTTAGATTTGTTCGACATGAGTTATCTCTCATAAATCCTACTTATGGCTCTGTTCAAATAGACATATTATTGTATATTATCCCTTATTAATCATTCTAAAAGCTTTCCCACTACAGAAGTGAGGCTCACTGGTCGATATTTACCAGGATTTGCTCTTGCTCCCTTCTTTAATATAAGTATCACCTCTGCTTTTCTCCAGTCATCTGATAGAGACCCTGTGTTGAGTAAATCATTTATTAAATACCTTTGATGGTGGGACATATTAATGCACAAAACAATTAATTATTTATACTTTTCTATGGGAGGGCAGCAAGCATATATTATGCAAACACATATCAAGATCACTCGTATCACACAGAAAAACTGAGTAATTAAGTTAAAGTTAAAGGACCATTGCCTGATGACAAAAAAATATGTTTGAAAACTGATTAAGAGCATAATTAATGACACCAAATCTTTAATAAGCAAACATAAAATTTGATGCCTCCGCTTGACCATCGATGGTTGCTTCATGTTCCATTGGTGGAAGCTTTGTATGTGAGAGGGTGTTTATACTTATAGAGAGATTTTTCTGAAGCAAACAGCCTGGTTCTCACCATTAAGGGGAAATGGGTGTGGTGTCAATTGTAATCCTATCCAATTAAGAAATGCTTTATGTTCCCTCAACCATCCCTACAAGCTCTCAGGAAGTAAGAAACAAATGACATATAATAGTTGTGGTAAATATGAGTTGTCGTCACGCAATGTTAAAATTTATGGCTTGCATAAGTGCAATAAACCCCAGGGGCGCTCATTGCGAGGCCTGAAAGTTATGGATTTGACAGGGGCCGCAATGAGCCCCGAAGGCACTCATCGTAAGGACTGAAAATGACAAGCTTGATGGGGCTGCAATGAGCGCTCATCGCATGGCCCATAAAGTAGAAGAGGAGGAGAGGCTTCGGCGCTCATCGCCAGGCCCAAAAGTTAGAAGAGGAAGAGTCTCTCAATGAGCGCTGAAGGCGCTCACTGCGAGGTCCGCGATGAGCGCAGTAGGAGAAGGGGGAGAGCCTTCGGATGGCTTACATGTTACAGGCTTCAAAAAAATTACGGTTTTAAAGGCCATGTTTTGGGGAAAACAAATAGTGGTCATATTTCACTGCCACATCATATATATCAAATACTAGGGGAACATTTTATTATTTGTTGTTCAGTCCTTCAGTCGTGTCCAACTCTCTGTGACCCTATGGACTGCAGCACATTTAGCTATGTCTCTGCCTGTGTTGTTACACAAGGTTTGCATGCCAAAGATACTGGAGTGGTTTGCCAGATCCTTCTCTAGTGGACTGTGATTTGTATGACCGCTCTGCTATCACCAGCCCATCCAAACTGACCCTACAAATGGGAATGGCTATACATCTTGGCACATGGACAAAGCGTGGAACTTTCCAGCATGGGCATAGCGGAGATTACCCCTGATGGAGATGAGTTGGCTGTTGATCCATGTGCCTCTGCAAAGCCTCTACACTATGTGTTTTGTGGCCCCTCCTGATGGGTTAGAGTAGATTAGTGGGGTGTATGTTCCCCTGGTCCCCTTCAGTTTTGCTAAGTGGTGGTGGTGAAGGGGCTTGTGTACTGCAATGAAGCTGTGGGCTATACCATTTAGGGTCACTCTAGGTGGACAGGTCATAGCAGAGAGGTCAGACAAATTACAGTCCACTAGATAAAGGAACTGGCAACCCACTCCAGTATCACCTGTCATATTCCTATCAGGCCCTCAAGGGAATGTTCATACTCCACAGTATCACTCATTGGACTTGGAATGTGTATTAACCATTTATTATTATTATACATGACATATATTATTATATGATATCTAATGCTATTGGGACACTTATCATTTATATATGTATTAATCTATTGTAGGGTAACTAGGATTCACTGACATGGTTAGCATGGTATAACAAAGCTTTATTTTATACTTAGACCACAATAATAAATGGTCAAGACTGTGCATTTATATCATGGGTGTGGGCAAATCCAGAGAGAGTAAGAGGCTTTAATTGGGAAAAAGAAGATACCTACAGGGGGTAATGTCATAGTCTAGAATAAACATGATGCATAGCACCTACCCGGGTCACATGTGGTCACTACACCACTGCAACCAGAATCTGATGAAAAAAGGATCATCACAAATCACTCCATTTAATTGAAGAAACCATTAATGTGCATATCACTTACAACTTGTCTGGATCTGCTCAATGAAACAGATGATTCAACCTCTGGACTGTGTAATCCAATCCAGTTTCACACAGTGTGGTGACAAAAACTAAAATCAAAAAAAGTGGTTAACTTAATAGAAATATAAATAAATCTATATTCCTGAAAATTGAAAACAGTCTCTCTGAGGGTCTCCAGTTAGAAGGACTTATTTGGAATAGGGAAGTAGATAAAAAAGTAAAAGATAAACTACCCATTGTGGTCAAATCTCTATATTCTCATTGGCACATGATAAATAAACAATTACATTTAATTAAAGATGTTGCTCCTAATACTCCCCTAAATATTTTACACTCAATAAAAAATGTAAAAATCTAAATTGGGCCAATATGGGCTTAATTATGGTGGGTGAATTGTTTAGAAACTCTAAACTAAAAACTTTTCAAATGTTAGTATATGAAAATGTTCTCCCTAGAGACCAATGGTTCCAATATCTTAGAAAAAAAAGTATCTTAAAAGCGGCTTATCCAGTCTTCCAGAGAGCATTACAGTAATTAAAAACTTAAAATCAAATAATAAGACCAATAGGCTGTTATGTTGGGAACAGGCTCTATGTTTGAATTTGGAAATTGCTGCTTGGCACCAAGCTTTTAAGCTAACAAAACAGTATTTAACTTGTATCACACTAAGAGAAACTTATTTCAAAGTTATACAAAGGTGGTATATGACCCCTTATACTATAGCTAAATGGCCTCCGCAAACTACACGTGGTGAATGTTAGAGATGATGTAACGATAGTGGCACCCACGACACATGTAATGGTATTGTCCCAAAATTAAAAAATATTGGGAGGAGTGTATATTCCAATTATCTACAATTATGAACTGTAAGCTTCAAAATACTCCAACCTTGATCCTCTTCCATATCGGATTGAAACTTTTGGAACATAAACATAAAGTTACTGTAATTAACATCCTTTCTATTACAACATACCTTATAGTAGTAAAATGGACGAATCCACAAGTTCCTTCCTGGTCAGAAATTATAGCAATGGTGCATAGGAATAAACTAATTGAAATGGATTATACTCATATTGAACCTAAGAGATATAAAAATATAGTCTCAATATGGGCCCTTTGGTCCTAGAGACTACTTGGAGAAATGTTGATAATTTCTGCCTCCCTGCAAAGTACACTTCCTTACACTCTTCCTTTGAATAAATTAACATTTTATATGTAATTCCTTCATAGATTTTTATGCATTCTAAAGTACGTATGTGTGCTAATGTTTATATAAATATAGTAAACATATGTGTTTTAATAATGGTTAATTCAACAGAAATAAAGAAAAGCAAGTGGCAGGCATTTCCTCGGAACCGATTTATTATTATAGTTTATTATGAAAACAATTAATGAAATAATACACTTATTGATACACAGCACATCTTGCTTAGAAGTACTGTATGTTTAAAATGTATTTTGTGTTGTATTGTTACTCCAAATTGAATTATGAATTTATTGTATGTAATGCCTGTTTTGGATACAATTAATTTGCTTAAATTTATTGCAATATTTGTTATGTATGTCTTGTACTTGTTTAGTTTTTTATACACTGTCTAAATTATAATTAAATATAAAAAAAAAAAAAGAAAGTGGTCAACTAAAAAAAGGCAGAAGAGGACAAAAATAACTAATCAACATGCATGTACAGTACAGTGCTAAATACTGTAACTGTAACAATATACCAGCTCAGCTTATTCCTATATGCAAGCATTACTAACCATTAGCTAGGTCTCTGGATAATCAGAAATATGGAAAAATACCTATTAATACGGAACGGACACAAACGTCAGCAGCCAGATTCAATGTTACTTACATCAGACCCAAGGATCTGTTCTCAGACCGATATTGAGTTCAGGATCACATGCTTCACTAGTGCATATATTAATGCTGGCTGTCATTAACATGCCATTGTGAGACTTTGCAAGTCCACTGCCATAGAGGTATTAGTCTACATTTAAGCTAACAACAATCATGTCTTAGATATCTGGCTATATGATAGCTTTAAGATTGTGGGAGCTACATGTTAAGGGGGCTGTCATTGAAGGAATGGGAGGCACTGGGAAAACCTTACACCTCGACAATGCTTGCAGATGCAGAAGATGCCTTCATCGACCTGAATTCTACCTAAAACAAAAAAAAATGGGAAAAAAAAACAAACCTACAAAATAAGGCCTGAAAAAGCATAGGGACTGCAGCATCACTTCTGAAAAACAGCATTCCTCAGTGACCATCAACTGGTGACATGGTACACAGAGAAGAGGATCATGGACCATGTGATGGGAGGTAGCCATCTGCATACAACATATCACCATCACATAGGCCAAGATCTAAGACTCTGTAGCCAGGCCAGATTAGGTTAACATTGTGACTAATAGATTGTCACTGAGGAGTGTTGTTGAGCAGGCACAAACACATGCACAGCCCCTATGTCCTCCTCTGCCTAGCCACAGAGTGATTGAGTGAAACTGTTGGCGATGTCCATTCAGGAATGGCAATGCCAGATAGAGCTGTTCCCTCTAACAGCCGGGCGAACAGCTCTACTGGAGAAGAGGGAGGGCAGGTGGTAGGGGACTCTATTATTAGGAAGGTAGACAGGGTAATTTGTCACCCAGATCCCAGCAATCGAACAGTTTGCTGTCTCCCGGGTGCTCGGGTTCGGCATGTTGTGGATCGGGTGGATAAATTATTGGGAGGGGCTGGTAATGAACCGGCGGTCTTGGTACACATTGGTACCAATGACAAAGTTAGTGGAAGATGGAGCGTCCTAAAGAATGATTTTAGAGAATTAGGGAATAAGCTTAAAGCAAGGACCTCCAAGGTAGTATTTTCTGAGATACTACCAGTGCCACGTGCTAGCCCAGGGAGGCAGAAGGAGCTTAGGGAGGTTAATGCGTGGCTAAAAAAGTGGTGCAGTGCAGAGGGTTTTGGGTTTTTAGAGCACTGGGCTGACTTCTCACTTGGGTACAATCTCTATAGCAGGGATGGATTGCACCTTAATGATGAGGGCGCTTTTGTGCTAGGGAATAGGATGGTAGAACGGCTGGGGGAGTTTTTAAACTTGTAGGTGGGGGGGAGGGACTATATAGAAGTATTGGGGTAAATAGGGTAGAGAGGGAAAGGGATGAATTATTTACCCATGGGGGAGGAGAAGGGGGGAGGGTTACAATAGAAAGTAGGGAGATATTAATAGGGGCCTCAAATACAGTGGCAGGCACTTCACATCAGCAGAGCCATAGCAACATAAAGTGTATGATTGCAAACGCAAGAAGTTTGCCTGGGAAAATGGATGAGCTAGAAATATTAGCAGTACAAGAAAAATGGGGCTTAATAGGCATTACGGAAACATGGTGGGATGAATCTCATGACTGGACTGTTAATCTGGATGGTTATAACCTATTTAGGAAAGATAGGGGAAATGGTAAAAGAGGAGGAGGGATCTGTCTTTATGTTAAGCCTGAATTTAAGCCTATAGTTAGAGAAGATATTTATGCTGGCACTAACGGCATCATTGAATCCTTGTGGGTTGAGCTAAATAGTGGAGGAGCTAATTCTAAATGCATATTGGTGGGAGTATGCTATAAACCCCCAAATATAGCTGAAAGTGAGGAAATACAATTATTGTTACAGATTGGAAATGCAGCTAAGCATGGGCAAGTTCTAATAATGGGAGACTTTAATTACCCTGATATACACTGGATAAACGAGACCAGCAGCTCAGCTAAGGGAGCAGGTTCTTGAGTACACTCAGGGATCATTATCTAGCCCAGGTAATACAAGAACCTACTAGAAATGGGGCCATCTTGGATTTAGTCATCACAAGTAATATTGATATAATATCAAATGTAAAAATAGGGGAACCCTTGGGGAACAGTGATCACAACACAGTCTCATTTGAGATTGAATACAAAAAACAAAGTTGTAAGGGGCCAACAAAAACTCTAAATTTTAAAAGGGCTAACTTTAATGGGCTACGGGCAGCAATACAACATATAGACTGGGACAAAGAACTTACAGGGAAGAATACTGAAAATAAATGGACAACATTCAAATCCTTACTAAATAAACATACTCATCAGCATGTACCATGTGGAAATAAAATAAATAGGAGTAAATCACATCCCATGTGGCTTAACAATGACTTAAAGATCATGATGAGGAAAAAGAAATATGCATTTAAATTATACAAGAAGGAGGGAACAGAGGCATCTTTATGTGACTATAAGGAATTCAACAAGGCTTGCAAAAGGGCTATTAGACTGGCTAAAATAGAAAATGAGAAGTCAGTTGCAATGGAAAGTAAGACTAACCCTAAAATATTTTATAAATATATTAATGGGAAGAAGGCCAGGAAGGAATCGATAGGACCATTACAATGTGACACAGGCCATCTGATAATTAGTGACCAGGAAAAGGCAGATGAGCTAAATAGGTTCTTTTCGTCGGTTTACACAAGGGAGGTACCAGTGGTTGGGACACTGCAACATAATGGGGCTACACTACCTTCACTAAATAATTGGTTAACGCAGGAAGAAATACAAAAGAGGTTGGAGAAAATAAATGTTAATAAAGCCCCAGGTCCTGATGGAATACATCCAAGGGTACTGAGGGAACTGGGTTCTGTAATAGCCAAACCATTATATCTAATCTTTAAAGACTCGCTCACTACAGGGTCTCTACCAGATGACTGGAGAAAAGCAGAGGTGATACCTATATTTAAGAAGGGATCTAGAGCATATCCGGGGAATTATAGACCAGTGAGCCTCACTTCTGTAGTTGGGAAGCTTTTAGAAGGGTTAATAAGGGACAGAATACAAGAATATGTCTATTTGAACAGGATCATAGGTAGCAGTCAACATGGATTTATGAAGGAAAGGTCGTGTCAGACCAATCTAATTAGTTTTTATGAGGAGGTTAGTAGGAACTTGGATCAGGGCAACTCAGTGGATGTAGTCTTTTTAGATTTTTCAAAGGCATTTGATACAGTGCCACATGGAAGACTAGTGAGCAAACTAAGGGATACAGGAATTGCAGTAAATATCTGCTCATGGATCGAGAGCTGGCTAAAAGACAGGAAGCAAAGGGTTGTTGTAAATGGAACATACTCCGATTGGTCTAATGTGATAAGTGGGGTTCCTCAGGGCTCAGTATTGGGTCCTCTCCTTTTTAACATATTTATTAATGACATTGAAGTAGGACTCGAATGTAGTGTCTCCATTTTTGCTGATGACACTAAGTTGTGCAAGGTAATAAAATCAGATAATGATGTACTTTCCCTACAAAAGGATTTGCATAAATTAGAGAAATGGGCGGCTAAATGGCAGATGAGATTTAATACAAATAAATGTAAGGTTATGCATTTGGGAAGGAACAATAGCCAAGCAATCTATAATCTTAATGGAGCAAATCTAGGGGTATCAGATATTGAAAGGGATTTGGGAGTACTAGTGGACAACCACCTAGGTAACAGCGCTCAAAGCCAAGCAGCGGCTGCAAAGGCAAATAAAATATTAGCATGTATTAGGAAGGGTATAGAAGCCAGGGAAGAAGATATAATTCTGCCATTATACAAATCTCTAGTATGCCCTCATTTGGAATATGGAGTACAATTTTGGGCACCACCTCACAAAAAAGACATTTTAGAGCTGGAAAAAGTACAGAGAAGGGCTACAAAACTAATAAGGGGAATGGAGGGGCTAAGTTATGAAGAAAGACTAGCAAAATTAAACTTATTTTCGGTAGAAAAAAGGCGTCTAAGAGGAGATATGATTACGTTATTTAAATACATCCAGGGTCAATATAAGGCTTTGTCAAGTGAACTTTTTGTAGCAAGAGATTTTCAACTGACAAGAGGACATCCGTTGAGGTTAGAGGAAAAAAGATTTCACCTTAAACAAAGAAAAGGGTTCTTCACAGTTAGGGTGGTTAAACTGTGGAATTCTCTACCAAAGGAGGTGGTGACAGCGAATTCGATAGACAACTTCAAAAAGGGGTTAGATATATTTTTGAATAAAGAGGGCATTCAAGGCTATCCTAGATAACTAGCAAGGAATATTGATCCAGGGAGAAATTTGATCGCCAGTTTCTGGGGTCAGGAAGGAATTTTGCTTTTTTTCCCCTTATGAGACAATTGGCAAAGTTTCAATGGTTTTTTTTTTAATGTTTGCCTTCCTCTGGATCAATTAACAATAATTAACAATAATTAACAATTAACAATAATAATAAATAGTCCAAATTAAAAAGATCAATAGAGATCTAAAAAGGTTGAACTTGATGGACTAACTCTTTATTCATTCTCCAATACTATACTATTAATAATTATTTAATCAATAATTTAATTAATAACTAATCCGCATATTGCAGATCAGAGGAGATCTTAACAGGTTGAACTTGATGGACTGAAAGTCTTTTTTCAACCTTAATTATTATGTAACTATGTAACTATGTAACTATAAATAAACAATTACATTTAATTAAAGATGTTGCTCCTAATACTCCCCTAAATATTTTACACTCAATAAAAAATGTAAAAATCTAAATTGGGCCAATATGGGCTTAATTATGGTGGGTGAATTGTTTAGAAACTCTAAACTAAAAACTTTTCAAATGTTAGTATATGAAAATGTTCTCCCTAGAGACCAATGGTTCCAATATCTTAGAAAAAAAAAGTATCTTAAAAGCGGCTTATCCAGTCTTCCAGAGAGCATTACAGTAATTAAAAACTTAAAATCAAATAATAAGACCAATAGGCTGTTATGTTGGGAACAGGCTCTATGTTTGAATTTGGAAATTGCTGCTTGGCACCAAGCTTTTAAGCTAACAAAACAGTATTTAACTTGTATCACACTAAGAGAAACTTATTTCAAAGTTATACAAAGGTGGTATATGACCCCTTATACTATAGCTAAATGGCCTCCGCAAACTACACGTGGTGAATGTTAGAGATGATGTAACGATAGTGGCACCCACGACACATGTAATGGTATTGTCCCAAAATTAAAAAATATTGGGAGGAGTGTATATTCCAATTATCTACAATTATGAACTGTAAGCTTCAAAATACTCCAACCTTGATCCTCTTCCATATCGGATTGAAACTTTTGGAACATAAACATAAAGTTACTGTAATTAACATCCTTTCTATTACAACATACCTTATAGTAGTAAAATGGACGAATCCACAAGTTCCTTCCTGGTCAGAAATTATAGCAATGGTGCATAGGAATAAACTAATTGAAATGGATTATACTCATATTGAACCTAAGAGATATAAAAATATAGTCTCAATATGGGCCCTTTGGTCCTAGAGACTACTTGGAGAAATGTTGATAATTTCTGCCTCCCTGCAAAGTACACTTCCTTACACTCTTCCTTTGAATAAATTAACATTTTATATGTAATTCCTTCATAGATTTTTATGCATTCTAAAGTACGTATGTGTGCTAATGTTTATATAAATATAGTAAACATATGTGTTTTAATAATGGTTAATTCAACAGAAATAAAGAAAAGCAAGTGGCAGGCATTTCCTCGGAACCGATTTATTATTATAGTTTATTATGAAAACAATTAATGAAATAATACACTTATTGATACACAGCACATCTTGCTTAGAAGTACTGTATGTTTAAAATGTATTTTGTGTTGTATTGTTACTCCAAATTGAATTATGAATTTATTGTATGTAATGCCTGTTTTGGATACAATTAATTTGCTTAAATTTATTGCAATATTTGTTATGTATGTCTTGTACTTGTTTAGTTTTTTATACACTGTCTAAATTATAATTAAATATAAAAAAAAAAAAAGAAAGTGGTCAACTAAAAAAAGGCAGAAGAGGACAAAAATAACTAATCAACATGCATGTACAGTACAGTGCTAAATACTGTAACTGTAACAATATACCAGCTCAGCTTATTCCTATATGCAAGCATTACTAACCATTAGCTAGGTCTCTGGATAATCAGAAATATGGAAAAATACCTATTAATACGGAACGGACACAAACGTCAGCAGCCAGATTCAATGTTACTTACATCAGACCCAAGGAGATGTTCTCAGACCGATATTGAGTTCAGGATCACATGCTTCACTAGTGCATATATTAATGCTGGCTGTCATTAACATGCCATTGTGAGACTTTGCAAGTCCACTGCCATAGAGGTATTAGTCTACATTTAAGCTAACAACAATCATGTCTTAGATATCTGGCTATATGATAGCTTTAAGATTGTGGGAGCTACATGTTAAGGGGGCTGTCATTGAAGGAATGGGAGGCACTGGGAAAACCTTACACCTCGACAATGCTTGCAGATGCAGAAGATGCCTTCATCGACCTGAATTCTACCTAAAACAAAAAAAAATGGGAAAAAAAAACAAACCTACAAAATAAGGCCTGAAAAAGCATAGGGACTGCAGCATCACTTCTGAAAAACAGCATTCCTCAGTGACCATCAACTGGTGACATGGTACACAGAGAAGAGGATCATGGACCATGTGATGGGAGGTAGCCATCTGCATACAACATATCACCATCACATAGGCCAAGATCTAAGACTCTGTAGCCAGGCCAGATTAGGTTAACATTGTGACTAATAGATTGTCACTGAGGAGTGTTGTTGAGCAGGCACAAACACATGCACAGCCCCTATGTCCTCCTCTGCCTAGCCACAGGGCCCACATCATCTGCAGCTGGCCGCCATCTCCCTGCTTGTGGTAGTGGTGGGGAGGGGAGGCAACCCATGGTGGGAGGAGAGGAGGGGCCCGTCTGCGGGTGTCCTAGGGATGCCTCAGGGGTAGAGGAGGCGAGGCTGGGGACAAGTCCAATCCTGAGCGGCCCGGCCAGATAGGACTGTAATTAGATGATGCCTCCTCTCCTCCCTATTGCGCCTTGCCAGGCTGCGCATGAGCTCCACTTGATTGGAGGAGATGGAGTGGGGAGTGTCTGGGTCCTGTCTGGAGCCTGGGTCCAAACTTGCGGTGGTGTGGTTGGGCCTGGTGGTGGCGGCCAGGCCAGCGCACTGCTGTGGGGGAATGAGGTGATTGGCTTGCTGCTTTCCTGTGTTTAGTTCCAGTTACAGAACCCTGGCGAGATTCTCAGTCTTTGGAGGCGGTGGATAGTAGGGTCAAAACCCGGCGGTGTTGCCAGTGATCCAGCTGGCAACATCACTACCATATGACATCTCCCTCCATCGAGGCACGGCTCTCAGATCCTCTTCCTTACCCCTCCCCCAGCGTCGCGTCCTGCTGGGCAGTGGCTTGCTTCTCCACTTTGTGCTCCAATGGATGCCCCTGCCTCTGGCTTGCCACTGGACCCAGACCTCCTCCTGGATGCTGAAAGATAGAAAAGAAAGGTATATGTCATTAGTATGATGAATAATTCATTGTTATGTGTTCATTCCTCACTATCTGATATCTAGGCTTGAACCTGGATGATTCTTCCTATTGCCTAAAGCTCTAGTGGCAACTGTCTCAGATGGTACCTGATGACCGACTCATTATAGGTCACCCTCTGGTCCTTGTCCTCCTTAGCCATCATACTCCTCACCTTGGCCCTGATGTCGTCAAACCAGTGCTTATCAGACCTCACATCCCTTTGGCGCTGTGCCTACCGTGTGTAACCTCAGCCGCTACCTCCTTCCAAGCCTGAGCCCTAGGCCCTGGTTTAACTTCCCTGCAAGAATCACGGGGCGGCCAAGTATACCACTGAGGAGGACCACATTCTCCCGATGCGTTGAATTGTGGGCCCTGTGATTGCCCTTAGCCACTTGTCCTCTCGACTGTTGGTGGGGACCATTGCCTCCCTGACCTGTCCCTGGGATCAGGCCCCTTCCCCTCTGTCCCTGATGCTTTGGCCACCCAGCCACCACCCACCTCCTCCTCTGCACTCCCATACTTCGCGAGGGTCCGCATTTGCTTCGCGAGGGTCCGCATTTACGGACCAAACTACGTCCCTCGCTTTGCATGACGACGATTCGTAGTTTGACAACTATTATATGTGATATATATATATACATATAAACTGTATATCACATATATAGTTGTGAGCATACGAGTTGCTAACACTTGCGGGCTTGCGTAGCGAGCCGCGGCCCTCGTGAAGCGTCGTAACGCAAACAACATACGAGACACGTTACCACACATTACGACCTCGCAAAAATCGGCCGCAACCCACGGTCATAAAAAAATTAAAAACACAATAGATACACACAACACATACATAAAAAGCTTACCTACAGCAAGAGGGGGCATCCAGGACCACAAAAAATGAAGTTACACCTTAATTTAACTCAAAATAAAAGAGTTTAGACACTAAAAAATTCTCTAAGCAAGAGAAAAAATGGCCGCTGAACAAAACGAAAACAAGGCTACAGCACTCTAAACATGCAAAACACCACCAGAAACACGCAAAACACCACAAAACACCTACGGATATTCCGCTACAGACGCATACCACACATTAGCCGTCATTTTAGAACAATAACTTATACAATGCGGAAGTACACAGCTACGCTAACTGTTTGATCTCGCGCACGCACACTATTACACTGCACACATTAATCACGCTTACACAGCAGCTCCACACCACTAATGCTGCAGCAACATCAAAACAGATTGTCAGCTCTTCAACACAATGATTCCTGCATATATTACTTCAAAATAAGTAAAGTATATTACTTTATTAATCTATTAGGTATTTTAATATTATACACCAAATAGCATTAGCTCACTTACAATTTCATTGCCGTCATTTTTTGACGGGCAATTCGCTAGTAATGATATGGGGCCTCATTCTATTATAGGCCGCAGCCGCTGCTGGGCCGCAAAGACCGGCCGCAAGCTTTCCGGCTATTCTATTCCCCTCCGGCCGGGGATTCCGGCAGGCTTGCGGCCGGTGCCTTGCTATCTCTTGCGGCCGATCGCGCCGGAGGAAAGCCTTTGATCTAAAACGGCTGCAAGGAAATCGGCCGTAAGAAAAGCCTGGTTGCTATTCTATTGCTCCGGGAACCCTGTCTGCAAGGCTAAAAACGAGCCGCAGCTTACTTGCAGCAAACAGGTCCCGCTAGCACCAATTAAGCACATAAAATAGCTCAAATAAAGCCATCCTGCACTTTGCGGAGTCTATAAAGTGATATTCGGTGTTAGCAAAAATAGCACATACAGGGAGTGCAGATTTATTAGGCAAATGAGTATTTTGACCACATCATCCTCTTTATGCATGTTGTCTTACTCCAAGCTGTATAGGCTCGAAAGCCTACTACCAATTAAGCATATTAGGTGATGTGCATCTCTGTAATGAGAAGGGGTGTGGTCTAATGACATCAACACCCTATATCAGGTGTGCATAATTATTAGGCAACTTCCTTTCCTTTGGCAAAATGGGTCAAAAGAAGGACTTGACAGGCTCAGAAAAGTCAAAAATAGTGAGATATCTTGCAGAGGGATGCAGCACTCTTAAAATTGCAAAGCTTCTGATGCGTGATCATCGAACAATCTAGCGTTTCATTCAAAATAGTCAACAGGGTCGCAAGAAGCGTGTGGAAAAACCAAGGCGCAAAATAACTGCCCATGAACTGAGAAAAGTCAAGCGTGCAGCTGCCACGATGCCACTTGCCACCAGTTTGGCCATATATCAGAGCTGCAACATCACTGGAGTGCCCAAAAGCACAAGGTGTGCAATACTCAGAGACATGGCCAAGGTAAGAAAGGCTGAAAGACGAACACCACTGAACAAGACACACAAGCTGAAACGTCAAGACTGGGCAAAGAAATATCTCAAGACTGATTTTTCTAAGGTTTTATGGACTGATGAAATGAGAGTGAGTCTTGATGGGCCAGATGGATGGGCCCGTGGCTGGATTGGTAAAGGGCAGAGAGCTCCAGTCCGACTCAGACGCCAGCAAGGTGGAGGTGGAGTACTGGTTTGGGCTGGTATCATCAAAGATGAGCTTGTGGGGCCTTTTCGGGTTGAGGATGGAGTCAAGCTCAACTCCCAGTCCTACTGCCAGTTCCTGGAAGACACCTTCTTCAAGCAGTGGTACAGGAAGAAGTCTAAATCCTTCAAGAAAAACATGATTTTCATGCAGGACAATGCTCCATCACACGCGTCCAAGTACTCCACAGCGTGGCTGGCAAGAAAGGGTATAAAAGAAGAAAATCTAATGACATGGCCTCCTTGTTCACCTGATCTGAACCCCATTGAGAACCTGTGGTCCACCATCAAATGTGAGATTTACAAGGAGGGAAAACAGTACACCTCTCTGAACAGTGTCTGGGAGGCTGTGGTTGCTGCTGCATGCAATGTTGATGGTGAACAGATCAAAACACAGACAGAATCCATGGATGGCAGGCTTTTGAGTGTCCTTGCAAAGAAAGGTGGCTATATTGGTCACTGATTTGTTTTTGTTTTGTTTTTGAATGTCAGAAATGTATATTTGTGAATGATGAGATGTTATATTGGTTTCACTGGTAAAAATAAATAATTGAAATGGGTATATAATAATTATGCACAGTAATAGTCACCTGCACACACAGATATCCCCCTAAAATAGCTAAAACTAAAAACAAACTAAAAACTACTTCCAAAAATATTCAGCTTTGATATTAATGAGTTTCTTGGGTTCATTGAGAACATGGTTGTTGTTCAATAATAAAATTAATCCTCAAAAATACAACTTGCCTAATAATTCTGCACTCCCTGTAATTACCCTATACTCAAATCCGTAAAATATTTTTTTTTTAATATACGTAAAATATACATGTAAAAAGTCCAGAGTGCTTGGAGCACCTCAGACCCGCCCACACCGCAGCCGGAAAATAAACAGTTAATTTAACTTGGGTTTGGGCTGATGTGCAAGCTTGAGAGAGGGTTACTTTTAATCCTCATGTCCCCCAATATGATCCCTATTATTTACAGAGCTGTACAGTGCAGGCTTGAATTTATTTTTGCGTTTTTAGATTTCAGAGCTTACGGCCGGTTTCAAGATATGCGGCCGGCCGTAAGGGGAGATCCTTGCGGGGCCGTATAATAGAATCGCGAGTTAGCTGAACCCCCGCAAGGAATCGCAGCCTTATGGGCGATTTACGGCCGATAATAGAATGAGGCCCATGATGACTAGATTACTATATATATATATATATATATATATATATATATATATATATATACATACATATATATATATATATATATATATATATATATGCACATTCACTTTCTATACACCCAATTGAACATGTGTACACAACATCACCCACACACATCTCTCCACACAAGCTTTCTTTACTAGAGTTCAGGACACCACTCAAGAACAACAATTTTTTTGAAATAAAAATCCACTATTGCACCATTCAGCTGCACATTCTATTCCTTTCATTTTCTATTCAATTTGTAATATCATTTTTTTTACAGTTCACTATTAATTTTCATTATCAGTATATTTCTACATCCAGAAAACCTTGACCCTTATTACTGAACCAACCATTAAAGCTGTTCAGTTACTTACAAATCTATTCATCTTATTTCCAAGTAATCAAAAATTGATGGAGCAGGAGATTCATGATGAGAGATACTGTGAGATTTTTTATACCAAAATGTTCATATTGATGGAAAGCTATAGTGGCACTTATTAGAAGTTAATTCTGTTCTTTCATGTAGTTTTAAATAACTATATTCTAGTTAATTCTAATGTTGCATTGCATATTTTTTTAGGGTGCACATTTAGCTCAGGGCAAATATGAGCCTTTAAATAATTCAAAGTTTTTGCTAAATACAATATATATTACAAAGTATGTGTAATGAATGTGTTTTAGATAATGTATGAGTGAAAATTGCTGAAGTAATTCTATAAATTAATAAATCACACTTACAAACATTCTATATGAGTAACTGTAAACATGATTGAGAAATAATATTTATTGTTTATTCTTAACTTAGGCCCGTACCCAAAAAGAATCTGCATGAGTAGCCATGAAATGTGCATAGGAAACAATGGGGCCAGGCACGTAATGCACATTTGCAGGAATTTATCTGGGTTAAATGGAAATGCTGGAGCAAAATATATATTGAGTTTGTCTGTGAGAAATCATTATAAAGGTGTCGGACATCCCAGAGGTGACTATGGAGATTTGGTGCAAATCCTGTATGAGGTGAGAAAATCTTCTGAAATCCTGGAGACACTAGGAAATCTTTCGAAATTATACAAAAAACGAACATTAGCGAGGATCCTCAAAAAGGTTATTAAGTAACCAGATTTTGGAGTAGTGTGACGTGACTGACGGGAAGAGGCAGCGATTCGCCTGTTAGTACACCACATGAGCAAAATGGTGAGTAATTCCCTCTCAATATTATCAAAATTCGAAAGTTTATGTGACTATGGACATATGACAACATTCAAAACTGTTCATTCTAAACAGTATGCAAAGAAAGAGCTTTCTTCATACAGTTTTTTGATAATACATGTTGACTAACTTCCAAAGATTAAGTTAAAGATTGTTTCCACCGTTGAATAATTGGAATGATGTTATAATTAAAGACAGAGATAAAGCTTTGCAAAACTCACATAAAAAAACATTGATAATTTATTATTTATTAGAAGGTGGTAATGGTAAGTAGTAGTATGAATGTGACTTTTTGAGCACAGTTGAAAATATAGAGTAATAGCATGGATTAATGAAAAGAATGGAGCAAATAACTAAGTGCCCTATGTAATATGTAATAGTTGTGATAAAGGTTTAATTCATAATGGAGTACATTTTTGAATCTATTCCATGTGATATATTATGCAAGTCTATCTACTATTTCATACATTATTAATCATAGTCTTACTGCTATTCATAAGTGTAATTTTCATCCTCCTGGGGTATTCAGTCTCTCTCCTCATGGCCAACAATCAAATTGTATTATTCCAGGGGAATAAATGCATTGTCTTGGTGGTGGCTTACAAACAAAGGCAAAGATTTATGATTCATCTCACTGTTATAGATCCAGGGACCACAGTGACATAACTGTGAAGATGTGTAAAGAGAAAACATGTTTAATGTTCTATATTAAATGAGTAATATTGTAATTACCCTTCTCATTCAATTTATTTCCATTATGATTGTTCCATTCCTTCCACTACTTGTCATATTTGCTCACTCCTCATTTCATCCTTTAACCCTTTCATTTCACCTCCAGTTCAAGTCCATTACCATTCTTAATTCATCCCACTTGTCACTGTTATCATTTCATCACCCTTGTCAAATATCTCCTCTGATATCATTTCCATCTCTAAGCAGTATACTAAATTTCCAACCATTACTGTTTTAGACTCTTGTTTTTGCTTTGGTGCTGCTATAGCTCATATGCAGATGCCTTAGTGGGTAGGAGCTGGTATCTCAAGGAGAATGGTGCGATTTTAGGTTCATACACAGTTGGGGAAAAGCCTAAAGTGTCCTACAAATACCCACACTGTGCATACCATGTGTGACATGACATGTACATTTCAGCTGTTAAAGGGCTGCTAAAAGTAAAATTAATAAAATGTTTGAATTTCAAATTTTAAATGCATTCTTTACATTTTTAATTATTATATTCAAGTTTGCTTGAATGATATCAGACATCTGCCTTTCTAATAGTATTAGACACGTGCTAGTAATAGGATATTTATATTGTGTAATGTCTGTCTTGTCTATCTGACACCACAAAATCAAATGTTATTTTTATTTTTAAAGAACATGAAAACTGGCTACACTTTTGTATTAGTCATTTTTGTTTTTAAAGAGAATCATTCTGGAGAAACTCAGTATTATATGTGCTGCGTTTAATAAGTATATCCCAAATTCTAATTAGCTGCTTTGATGCGCCAATTAGAATTACAGCCTGTATCGCAGGTGGTCAAAATAATGACACCAAATATTATCATGCTGTTAGTGTACCTCCAATACGCTTATCTAGTACTCAGAGACTTAAATTAGTATATTGAGACACACATCAGCATAAAGTGGTTGCAAACACAGTGCTTATATACTGTAGAGAAAAAGGCTAGTACAATGTACCGTTTTTAATGCTCTTTAACATAGAATCCAACTTTCTGTTGTGGTGGCAGAGTCCTTTTAAGTTGAGCATCAACATGTATCCTAAATTCCAAATTAAACAATATTGTCCTATGTATAGAATACATGAGGTTTGTCACTCATTATGGATAATCTCCATATACTTGTATCATCTATTTCCCCCTGAAGGTGACTTGGGTATCACATATGCATGTTAGCAGTTCACAATATTTCTAATTGATCGTGAGTAGCTCTTAATAAAAACAGGTTGGAGAGTCCTGATCAAGACCTTGGTGAGTCTGCTTCAGTAAATCATATTTCCTTTAGTAAACCAACTGTAATCTGTATTAAAAAATAATCTCTAGAGCATTACTATTGCCTGAAAAGACTATCTTACCATTCAGTTAAAACATGCCTTGTAGACTTGCCTACAAAACAGTGAGCATGTCTGTAAGTCTGTATTAGCCTGACTTGTCCAGCTGAGGACTTTTCCATGTCATGGTGACCAAAGTCTTGTTTATTTAACAAAAATGTACAATAATATTCGCTAGAACTTCCTGATTACGATTTGGGACCTTGCTGTGCTGCTCTGACTCTATCTGTAACCTTGAAACCTCTCTGCAGGCTCTGAGCCTCGCTCTCTATCTCTATCTCCTGCTATGCTGCTGAGCCGATCGATTTGGTGGGGTCCCCCAGCCTTGTGTTATTAACATCCGAAGCTAAGTATAATAAATATTGCTATATTATTGACCTAAGCATAAGTGACTAGTGTGATGTTGTGTCACCAGAGGGCAGTAGAGAGCCCTTCAAGAATTCTCCCCAGGAGTGAAAGGGTTAAGAAGATCCTTAAAAAGCTTGGCTGTGGCTGCAATCAGGACCTACGGCTGTCTCCAGGTGGAAAGCTGTTTGACAGTGCTGGAGTGTTGAAGTGTGCAGGGCCGAAGTCAGAGGCCGCACTGAAAACTAATGGACCAAAGCCAGAAGCTTTGAAGAGAAAGTATGCGGATAAGAGGAACAGAAAGTCCCTGAAGGTGATGACCGAAGGAGGGATCTGCTTTGGAAAGAGAGGCCGGAGATACAGAGCCTAAGAGAGGTGAGAGGGAAAGACACCTCTGCTACCGATGTATGGACTGTATGTTTGCACTCCCACGTAAGACAGTAAGGGAAACTACAGTTCAGTTATGCAGGGCTTCAATGAGAAGCTAGGACTTATTTTCTGTTTGGTTTATTTTCTGTTGTATGCTGACAAATAAACAGCACAAATGTGCTAAACATTTAAAGGGCTCCTGCTTTCTCCATTTTGGTGCTGGATATAAGGACACGGATCCTGAGAGTAACAGCGAATCTGTCACATTTATGGTGGCAGTGGTGGGATAGAAAATTGTCTGTGTTTAAGAAGACAGCCCACAGTACAGTACAATAATGGAGGAACTATTGAAAGCCCTGGCAGATGCCACTACATGCCAGAAAGTGGGCGGAGCTTGTCGGCAAGAAAGCCAGCAGAAAGGGCTGAAAGAAATTGCAGAAGACAGAGCCCTTGCTGGAAATGATGCTCGACTAAGAGATGCTGCTGCATGTCTGAGAGAGGCCACAGAGAAATGGCAGAGACAAGCAGAAGAGGACATAATCCGCATGCGTGAGGCCACAGAGAAATGGCAGATACAAGTGGAAATGGACAGAGTCCACATGAGAGAATCATTGGAGGCACAGAAAGTGCAGCTGCAGAAACTGAAGTCTGCAAATAATACTGTGGTTACAGAAGCAAGTGGAAGCATGAATCCTAATTGCTTCCTAAAGAGGATGACAGCTCAGGATGACGTTGACACCTATCTCCTGAACTTTGAGAAGATTGCCACTAGGGAAGGTTGGCCTAAACAGCACTGGGCCACAGTCCTGGGTCCCTATCTGTGTGGAGAAGCTCAGAGAGCATATTGTGATCTGCCTGAAGAAAAGGCTACAAATTATTGTATCCTGAAGGAAGAGATCCTTTTCAGACTGGGAGTGAAAACAGTACAGAGACTGCACTCCTGGGATTTTTTTCACAGACAGGCTTATTGCTATCCAACGGACATGCTTGTCTGCCCAAGTTTAAAATGCAGTTTCCCTGTTAAGGGAAGGCAAATCAAACCTGATGAAGAAAGAAATCAGGAGTTAGAGACCTGGTGGATAGCAGAGAGAGTGCAACAAACCACCAAGAGAGCGTCAAAAAAGACTGCAGAGCAGGCGAGAGAGACTGCAGAGCAGACGAGAGAGACTGCAGAGCAGGCGAGAGAGACTGCAGAGCAGACGAGAGAGACTGCAGAGCAGGCGAGAGAGACTGCAGGAGCCGCTGCAAGTGAGACGGCAGGAGCCGCTGCAAGTGAGACGGCAGGAGCCGCTGCAAGTGAGACGGCAGGAGCCGCTGCAAGTGAGACGGCAGGAGCCGCTGCAAGTGAGACGGCAGGAGTCGCTGCAAGTGAGATGGCAGAAGTCGCTGCAAGTGAGATGGCTGAGAGCGCCGCAGAGAGCGCCACTGTGACGGCTGAGAGCGCCGCAGAGAGCGCCACTGTGGCGGCTGAGAGCGACGCAGAGAGCGCCACTGTGACGGCTGAGATCACCGCAGAGAGCGCCACTGTGACGGCTGAGATCACCGCAGAGAGCGCCACTGTGACGGCTGAGAGCGCAGCAGAGAGCGCCACTGTGACGGCTGAGAGCGCAGCAGAGAGCGCCACTGTAACGGCTGAGAGAACAGCAGAGAGCACAAGTGAGACTGCTGAGAGAACAGCAGAGAGCACAAGTGAGACTGCTGAGAGAACAGCAGAGAGCACAAGTGAGACTGCTGAGAGAACCACAGAGAGCACAAGTAAGACTGCTGAGAGAACCACAGAGAGCACAAGTAAGATTGCTGAGAGAGCAAAAGAGAACGATGATGCTGATAAAGTCATTGAGGAAGAAGGGAACCCAAACAGATGCGGAAATCTTGTGGACAAGAGCGATGAGAAGGCCTCCATAAGAGACCTGGACAGACACAGCCACCTGTCCTTGGTGAATACTCCTGAGCTGGAGAGTACTAGAGAAAGAAAGTGCCTGACAAAGATCTCTGACCTAGAGAAAGGAGAGACCAAGTGGAAGAATATAGCCAGTGTTCTTAGAAAGGAAGAATGTCATAAAAATGATAAAGAAGCTGGAAATCTTTCCAAAGTAAAAGATAAGGAAGAAAAGAGTCTGGAGATTGAGATGGAGAAAGAAAAACCACTGTCTCTGAGAGAACATATGAAGCAGGGCATGGAGATGTGTCCTTCTAAAACTATTAAGTGTCCCGAGAGCGTTCTGTCTCAGTTTGCCATAGAACAAAGTGCTATGGATAAAGAGAAGCAAGACGGGAAACAAGTAAAGCAAGGAGTACAGTTGAACTCTATCCCAGTGGGTTTCAAAAAGCCGGAAGTAGAAGACAGGCAAGTTGCTACTGAAATCAAGGGGATCAGGATGATGCCAGGTTATATTCGTGAATGGAGAAGGAAGCCTGCGTTTGAGGACAACAGAGTGTCCTATAGGAAGAAGACACCGATGTCTAATTGGGAGCAGTGGAAGAGTCCCCCCAAGTACAAGATGAATGAGAGAATTGTGCAGAAGCGGCTGCACAGTGGCGAACAGGTGAAGTGAGACCTCCTCACTGACCGTAAATCCCAGAGGGAAGCAGCTGTAATAGAAAAGGAGCTCCTGTTCCATACTCCAGAAAAGCAGAGGGTGAGCACACTCCCTGATATTGAGGCACAGTTGAAGCAGAGTGGAGATGGTTCAGAAGAGACTAACCCCGATCTTCAGGAACTGTGTGCACAAGATGCTACCTTTAATGCAGAGCGATACTTGCAGAAAGCTCATATGCGAGGCATAGTAAAGGAGCTTGTACAAGAAAGACAGAATGGTGAAGAAAACACGGCTGAGCAGCCAAAGATATTCAGGGACGACCTGATAGAAGAGTCAGAGGAGGTTCCTCTGTTGATCATGCAGCAAAAGATCCAGTACAAGCAAAGTCAACTGGATTTGCAACAAGCTAATGAGGAGAAACTGGGGCTGAAGGAAGCCAAAGACGATGAAAAGCTGGAAGCCTTGGAGGCAAAGCAAGTGGACAAGCCACTAAAAGAAGATATAATACGGATGAAGGCTGAGGATGCCGGAAATAAAAGTGATTTCCAGGAATCTAGGATTCAAGAGGCCACTAAGAAGTGTACTGGCCTATCTGCTGAGTGTCAGCCTGGAGTTGGTGAACAGCTGGAGATATTCCAGCAAAACCCAACATCTGAGAGATCCTTCCTGGCAGAGGTAGAGAGTTGCAGACCTTACAGGACTGAAAGCACAGTGGTCTGCTGTGAACCGCAAGAAAGAGGAGGTGCGGACCCAGGCTCAAGAAGCAGCCCTGAGAGAGGACATGCTTGTGGAGCCTCTCAAGGATGCTGTACCAGAAAAGAAGCAAGATGACTGGATGAGGCTGATGCGTTTTGGTAAGAGTTGTCAGCCAGCCAATAGGAGCACCTGGTACAGGGAGAGACAGAAACAGAGGGAGGAAAAACAGCCCAAGAAGTTGTTGTTATTCCATAGTAAAGTTGAAAGAGATGAGAAAGCTGTGGATAATCTCCTTTAAAAAGAACGTTTAACAGGAGGATTAAAGGAGCAAATGAACTCAAAGCATAAAGAGGCAGAAGTGAGGCAGCTCCAGTCCCAGGCTCCCGGTCTGCAGATGAGGCATAAATACTGTCGGGGTGACTTTGAACAGACGAAAACACAGCGTCTAGCCACAAACTGGCAGGGAGTATGCAAGCTGGAGAGTGAACTGGTGAACGCCAGTCCTTACATTAAAGATATAAAGAGGATAAGTCAGAGCTGCGAGAATAAGATGACGGGTCTAAAAGAAAAGATACATCAGCTGGAACACAAGGTCACGGAAACCTGTGATGTACCCCCAGGGAAGCGACTGTATGGAGAAACATATTCTCATACCAAAGTACAAGAAGTACTTTTCAAGGGTCCCTGGGGCAGGACACTCGGAGAGATGGGCGGGCCGGTGTCCTACCCTCAAAGTTTAAGTGACAGCAGGCGGAACGCCAAAGAAAGCAGGAAATATAGAGTGAAAGGAAGAGCGGGAAAAGGAATCGTCTCTTCACCCAGAAAGGAAACACGGTTCCAAGGAAAGGCAAAGGTATTTGAAAGCAGTGATGAAGAAGGTAAGCTGCGAAATTGGAAAAGTCCTATGATGGAGTTTAAGATGACAATAGAGACACATGATGTAGATGCTCCTATAAGTATAAAGACGGATGGTGCAGCTCGAAGAGCGGTAGCTCTGAGTAGAGAAAAGCCTCACTGGTGTCGCCGTAACGAGAAGAGTGCGGAGAGAACACAGATGGTTCAGAGGATGTGTTGGATCGCAGATACGGCCTCACGGCGTTGGACGCTCAACCCCATGGTGTCGAGCTGGGGTGGGGGATATGTGATGGTGTGTCACCAGAGGGCAGTAGAGAGCCCTTCAAGAATTCTCCCCAGGAGTGAAAGGGTTAAGAAGATCCTTAAAAAGCTTGGTTGTAGCTGCAATCAGGACCTACGGCTGTCTCCAGGTGGAAAGCTGTTTGACAGTTCTGGAGTGTTGAAGTGTGCAGGGCCGAAGTCAGAGGCCGCACTGAAAACTAATGGACCAAAGCCAGAAGCTTTGAAGAGAAAGTATGCGGATAAGAGGAACAGAAAGTCCCTGAAGGTGATGACCGAAGGAGGGATCTGCTTTGGAAAGAGAGGCCGGAGATACAGAGCCTAAGAGAGGTGAGAGGGAAAGACACCTCTGCTACCGATGTATGGACTGTATGTTTGCACTCCCACGTAAGACAGTAAGGGAAACTACAGTTCAGTTATGCAGGGCTTCAATGAGAAGCTAGGACTTATTTTCTGTTTGGTTTATTTTCTGTTGTATGCTGACAAATAAACAGCACAAATGTGCTAAACATTTAAAGGGCTCCTGCTTTCTCCATTTTGGTGCTGGATATAAGGACACGGATCCTGAGAGTGACAGCGAATCTGTCACACTAGGTACGTTAACTTGACTCCTTAAACCAACCCAAATAAAGACACTACAACTGAATGGGGTATCAACCAGGCCACAGCTTTTATATTCATAATGTATGATAACATATGACAAAACACAAGAGGTAGATGTACACCCACCCGTGGAAGGTGCTCACCCTCCCAGAGGTCCACTGGAACCCCGTGCCCAATGGACCTCCTGGACCAACCAGGACCGGATACGTTCCCAACCAATGAGCTCCAACCTAAGGCGAATGCCGTACCCCCTCACATGCTGTGACAATTACCTAAAACAGGGAGGGAGAGAGGGAAAGCATGATGTCCCATGCTCAGAGTGACACATGAGTGGGAAAACTCACCTATATATAACCTCTGCTCTGACTCCCCCACCCCCCGCCTTTATTCATAATACACTCCCCAGCACATTAGCCTGGTCAAATGCCCCCTCCCCCTATTCTTTCTCCAGGGGCAAACTTGACCTAAGCATAGCATAAGTGACTAGGTACATTAACTTAACTCCTTATACCAACCCATATAAAGACACTACAACTGAATGGGGTATCAACCAGGCCACAGCTTTTATTATCATAACATATGATAACATATGACAAAACACAAGAGGTAGATGTACACCTGCCTGCGGAAGGAGCTCACCCTCGCAGAGGTCCACTGGAACCCCGTGCCCAATGGACGGACTCCTGGACCATCCAGGACCGGATACCTTCCCAAACAATGAGCTCCAACCTAAGGCGAATGCTGCACTCCCGCCACCCGCAAGTCCTTAGGTCTAAGCACCACCAACAAACTCCATGGCCTGGATTATCCCTTCTTTCAACGTATAATTGAACAAATCCAACCCCACCTTGTTAAGGTGAACCCCATTTTTTAAAAAATACTCATGTGCCGAATCTTCAAATCCTTATGCCTTATAGCGAAGCCTTCTAACCTTCTGACAAAAGAAGCTATTATCTTATTAACCCTGCACCTAGATTCATCTAATCTCTTATGATCCATAGCCCCTCTCCACTTTTGCCTAGGAGTAATCTGGGACCAGGGGATAACTTAACCCTGGAATAACTCAATCAACCTCAAGATATCACATTTCATGATAGGGATCAGCTCCTTCATAGACATGAAACCTAGATCATTACCACCCACATGAGGCAACAAATTCTCCGGAGGAGGGAATACCCTCACATACCCAACTACATTTTCAACAACCTGTTCCCATTTCATTCCCCGAAACCCCAACCATTTTATTAAAGCTACTTCATCTGCAAACCCAAACCGTCGACCATTGTCCCGAATTGCTGTGACCTTCATGCCCAATAAATATAGGAATGTCCCAATATCCATAAATGCACTGGTGCTCCTGTAAGTAAAGAAGACAAAAGTACTTTTAGTTTCAAAACTATTCTTATCATCAAAACCACCAACATGAACATGTACATACCCCTGGGCAGTCACAATGTTATACACAGGTTGCCAACTATTCTCTTAAAGGCTCAAACTCCACAGGCAAGATGGGAAATGCAAAGGGGCTGGGTCTGTGAATGGTGCCACTTCCCTAAATTTTTTCAAATTCCCTGTCAACAGGGCGTCAGCTATGACATTGTTCCCCCCTGCTATATGGGAAGCCCTGATCAGCACGTTGAGCTGCTGACATAGTAATACCAACTTCCTCAGTAGTTTGACTACTGGAACTGAAGAGGTAGTAGTTGAATTAATGGAGTGGACTACACCCAAGTTGTTGCAATGGAAAATGACATGCCTATCTCTTAAACTATCTCCCCACAGAAAAAAAAAGATACCACTATTGGGTATACCTCAAAAAACATGAGGTTCTTTGTTAAACCACACCTTACCCACTCATTTGGCCATTCTTTTACGCACCATTTTCCCTTAAAATAAGCACCCCAACCTATGGAGCCAGCCGCATATGTATACAGCTCCAAAACTTCATTAAACACTGGCTCCTCCACTATTAACGAATACCCATTAAAGTGCCGCAAGAAAATATCCCATACCCTTAAGTCCTCCTTATACTCAACCGTTATCCTGATATTGTGATTGGGTAACCTCAAGCCCGCCGTGGCCAAATATAACTTCCTTTAAAAAATTCTCCCCATGACAATAATTAAGCTTACCAAGAAGGGATAGCATTATCTTTAACGTAACATTCTTAACTCCCAGAACCCCCAACACTGCCTCTCTCAAATCAACTACTTTATTGGCCGGAAGCCTACATTACATCTTAACTGTGTCAATAACAATCCCTAAAAAGCTCAAAAAACGACATAGGCCCTCAGGCTTATCCTTGGCTAGGGGAATACCAAACTCAGCTGCCATATCTTTAAAAGCATCCAGCAGTAATCCACAATCTGAAGACTCGTCCGAGCCCACAAATAAGAAATCGTCTAGATAATGGACTACTGCTAACAAACCTGTCCTCTTACACAGAACCCACTGCAGGAACTGAACTTTTCAAAATAGGAGCAAGAAATAGAACATCCCATAGAGAGACATAAATCAACAAAGTAACAACCTGAGATAAAGCAGCCCAGTAAATGATGGGATTTGGGATGTTCCGGCAATAATCTAAAAGCAGACTTAACATCCACTTTAGCCAACAAGGACCTACCTCCAGCCCTTCAAACCAGCTTCACTTATTGCTTAAAGGAATCATATGTAACCAATGACAAATCCTTGTCAACCCCATAATTTACTGAGCCCCCTTAGGGTACAACAGATGATCAATAAGCCTAAATGAACCAGGCTTTTTCTTGGGCACTAGACCCAACGGGGACACCAACAAGCCCTTAATAGGAACCCCTTCAAAAGGACCAGCCATCCTCCCCTTACTCACTTCTTCCAAAAGCTTACCCATTACTGCATTCAGATTCTCCCTTGCCGATTATAAATTTGGGGGTCTAATCAAGTTATCACTTACAACTGATGGAATAGGAAAACCAAACTCGTAACCGTTAACCAATAAAATAGCATCACCCCCTTTACCAGCCACTCTAGCTTACAGGTCTAACCAAACCTGCATCCTCTCTAACATTACTGGGATCCTCCCCTTTTGAAGCCTGCTCATTTTACTTTTTGACTTTCTAAAGCTGCGAAAAAGAGGGTGGGACAACCCGCATTCAGAGCACTTGTGATTAAACGTACAAGATGTCCCCCAACTATAGGCGCTCTCATTAAAAGCAAAACAACAGCCCTTCTTACTTGCATTGACTGATAACAGTTTTACCCCAGAAACTACTATTGGCCTTAAAGGGGTAACAATTTTTAGCCAGTTACCCATATCCCTATCATCCCACTGCATGTTAGGACACAGCCATTTTCTGTCTAAACCTCTCATTATAAGTCCACCATGCTAACCCCCCATACGTGTGGTGAATACCCTCTATCTCATCAAGATAGCAGAACAAAGAGGAGCAGGTTCTCCTCCCCGACTATACTAGCAAACATTACAAAGGCCTGAAGCCAATTAGAAAAATTATTGAAAATGTTCCTATACCTACCGCCTATGCTCCTAGTCCTCTTTTTTTTTTAATCCTCCTTCTTCTCATCATGCTTGATTTAAATGACATTATGCAAAGGTGATAATGAGAATATCTCCACAAACTCCCTTTTCCAAATTTTCTTCATTATTTCTTTTGACACATGTTCCCTAATAGGGCCAATAGAACATAATGCAAACTTTTTCATAGCCGTATCAGCCACCTTTATCAAAATCTCCCCATCCCCTACTGACTTACAAGAACCCCCTACCTCTACTGCACCCTTAATGCTGCCCTCAGCTGCCACAGCTACTACACTAATCCCCCCGCTAGCGGGAATGGCCACCTGCACCCTATCCTGCACCCATGCCACCCCCGAGCCAAAATTCTTACTACCTTCAAACTCAGAAGCAACTTTTTCAGACTAGACATAACATTTTGTAAATTAGATGTTTCGCTACTAGCCTGTGTGTGTTGTGAAAACTCACCTCTATACCTCCCTTCTGCGATCTCAGAGGGAGCAGTCTCATCTGTTCCAGCTGGTGCATTCTTGTTACCCCTCTCTTGACATGGAAGAGAAGGGGCAGGCCCATCTGCTTCTGTTGTCACCAACTTGTTACCCCTCCCTTCATGTGGAGGTGGCAGCTGTCCGCTCCTGCTCATCTGGCTTTTTCCTCTCCCTTTCCTTTCTTCCTCCTGTACCCTCCTGCTTCTGCTGGAAGGCAGTCCCAGGTCCTTTCTGTCACACTTGTCTCTGTCGACCCTATAATGATAAGATTCCCTCTCTCTGCTTCTGTCATCCTACCTATGCTTACCATCATGCTCTGTACCGCCGCTGTGACCTCCTTCCAGAACGAGACCTCCTAACTGGGGAGAGCATAAACCTGCTCCTTCGACCTGTTGATGGTGACCAACCACTCCTGCCTCTCCACCACTCCGCCGATCTCCTGCCTCTGTAATCACAAGCATAGGTGGGCCGACTAGTCTCACCGCAGCCACTTACTCTGACCACCAGCTCCTTTCCTCCTTGACCAAAAAGTGTATATATTGGTCTATTGATGTTTTGATTCACTTCATCTTTGTTTTAAAGTTAGAATCTATTGGGGCGGAGCGTGCGTCTGCTGGAGCTAGACTTGTTTATTGTGAGCTCCTGCTTAAAGCACTAAAAGTGGGCTTATAAATTGCCCTAGTGCATCATAATTAAACTGCATACCTGAAAACAACTTTCAGAAGAAGAGAGGGGGACCCATTTTCCCCGTGGGACCCTCAAAAGATACCCTTGGAGGCACAGCTGCAGAGAAACCTGCACCCAGCCAGCTCACTAGAAGACTGCATTTCTGCAGGGACCTACCGGGAGGTGAGAGCTTCAGAGGCCCTGAGCCTGCTACAGGCACCCTTTGCCAGAAACGGTAACACTGCAGGACCAGGTCAGAGCTACACAGGAGGCAGTGGGAGCTACAGAGACTCCAAGATCGGGTGGTGGCCATCTTGGATTTAAATGAGGAAGGGACTGAGGTGGAGGCCCAGGCCCTTGTGGGGGCACAAGATCACCTCAGGAGCTTTCCCAAGGCACCTGGTGGTGGCAGGTTCCGGCCGGGGAGGTCCAGGGTAGCTTCTGAACACACTGCCCAACAGTTTGAGGAGCGTCAGGGCGGGGGGAAAAGCCTGCGAAATGGGCGGCCGCCATCTTGGATTTCGGGCCTGGTGAGGAGGCTTCTATTTACCCATTAACCCTGAGATCCTATGCCTGGTAACCCAACTGTAAAGTGTGTACTGTGGGGCTGGAGGAAAGAAGCAGGAAGATAGGGGTGGCTATTTCTTTACCTACATTAGGGGGGTCAGAGCGGCCCTTGCTGACACTCTGCTGCATAGACCAGTGACTGCTACTACCACAAAGGGGTTTGCTGAAATGAGCCAGATATTCTTCTAATCCTTGTTTTCCATAACTGGCTCAGATAACTTACGCCCACAGACAGCACTGCTACTGCTGTCAAAGTCCTTTTATCTTTAATCAACTTAGAGGACTTATAATCTATACATACCACATACTAACTCCCCTGCTTCTAGCCATAGAAGATCTTGACTGCATCAGTTTACAATACATTCTTCTGTGCAAACTGGTGCTTTGGCTGTTCATATTGTTTGCTTCAAAGCTGTATCTGAGACAAGGTTACCCCACAAAGCCTACATATCACAAATATTACTGCTATAATGGCACTTTTGTATTAACATAATGCAGAATCTCCAGAGTGGCATAGACTTAATAAACCAACTTTGGGCTGGAATCACAAACTTTACTGTTGGAGTTTCACTCCTCCAAAAAAGAAAGGAAAAACTACAGAATTACCTGAGTGATTTGGATCTAATAAGCCTGTTCTAGGCTGGGCCAATATGACCAGTGTGTAATCTTAGTTAGCCCTGAACTACTTTTAACAGAGGCTAAATAAATGGTATATATTATCTGACAATTTGGTCTTGTGCTGCCACCGTGTGGACATTCTGGTTAATTGCAACTGATACTTCGCAGAATACAAACTTCCATTTGTTGAAGGTAACCAACCCATTGCCAGGAAGAACTGCTAAGTAACTACTAACATTTTGAGGGATTGCTACCCCACTGGCTCCCCATGATCTTGTATAGTAACCTTCATTGCAAACTAAAAGCTACTCAAAGTCTTTCTTTCTGGGTGTCTAAAACTTGTGCTTTCAACAAAAATACCTTAATCGTCTCTGCTGTCCTAAAGACACTGAATTAAAAATGTAAACATAAGCCTGAAGGGCGTTCTGACTAGCACCAAAACCATCACTAGTCTTCCTTTCAAATATAACTACTGAATTTAAATGCAAGTCAAGAAACAGTGTTCCTGTTCTTAAATCATTTACACCTGCCTCAAAAAAAAAGGAGAAATCTAAGGAGAATTTGACAGCTTCCCTGACCACAATAGACCTACATCTCAAACATGAAGAAAGGCAAAAGAGATCCGTCAAGGCATCCGGGAGCATTTCCCACCTAAGGCGGCCAAGCCCACTTCTCAGATGAATTCTGTTACTTATCGCTCAGACTCTTCAGACCAGGAGGACATTGATAAGCTACCAAATCAACGTATTGATCTCTCTGCTAGATCCATTCGAGCAACCACATTCGAGCAACTTCTAACCAAAGCGATTGAACCGCTGAGGAAAGATTTAAAGGAGTTGGGGCACAGAACTCAATTACTGGAAGAAATAGTAGATCAGGTTTGAAAAGCTCAACAATGTGACACGACATCTATTGACCAGAATATGTTCAACATCATGGAGCTTACAGACAAGATTGAAGATCTTGAGAATCAGTCTTGCCGTCATAATATCAGGGTACGTGGAATACCAAGAGCTGTTCAAGACATAAGAGCACATCTAAGAGAGACCTTTGCTACTATTCTCCCTGATCAAACACACACTACTCTAGAGATAGAATGGGCTCATAGAGCACTTGGTGGTACAAGAAATCCTGAGGTTTTTAAAGATGTCATTGTGAGATTTCTAAGACAACAGTCTAGGGACCTCTTACTTTCAGAGACCAGAAAGCTGCAAATAATCAAGGGCCCATGTAACTCCAATCTGCATTCTATGCCAATTTATCTCCCAACACGTTGGAGAGACGGAAACAGATTAAACCTGCTTTGGCTATTCTGCAGCAGCATAATGTGCAGTACCAATGGAACTTTCCCTTTGCCCTCACTTTTAACTACCAAGGTACGACACATACCACTCGTACATTGGAGGACTGCCTAGCTGTACTACGTCATTAACATCTGTGCTCAACAGAAATATCGGTAGGGGTCCAAGATCATTCTCCCCCTCTTATTCCCAAGAGACAGTGGACTCTAGTTTGCTCACAATCTCCGAACAAGAATCCACTACCTCCTAGAGCCCCCAGAGATTTGAACAAAAACGTAAAGGATGGGGTATCTGCAGCTCTACAAGCATGGGGGAATCCAGACTTATTGCTGATCCAGCACTTGCTGCGAGATTCGATTGATCCAAAATAAGAAGAAAAAAAAAAAAGTTTTTTTTTGTGTTTTTCAAAACATGACAGTTTGTCAGGAAAGTGCAGGATGCTGATTGACCTGCTGCATATTACTTAAAATTACTATCTAGGAAACTAGAAGCTGAAAGTTTATCTTTAGCTTGTGCTAATTAGACCCCTAGACCCGTAAAGAAACAGATTCTACTTTTTGAATCTGATACAAGTTCTTACAGTTAAAATTAAAAACGTTAGAATGTTTTTTAATATGTTAACCTCGATTATAGAGAAAGAGAAATACTATTTTTTTTGTTACAGCTCTGTAGTTGCTCGTCAAGTGTAGTCTCTTTAGAAGAGGCAGTATTACTGATCATGAAAGTTACTGTTCTCATTGTCTACTTATTAGATGGTCGCCTAAGGGTAGTCCCTTTGAAAGCTACAGAGCTACTGTTTAGGAATGACATTGCTCTAATTGTATATGTATATAATAGATGTCTTAAAAATGTAACACTAATGTTTTATATCTTTGCTCTATACTTAGTTTATGACGATAATAAACTGACACTCCGAGCCTTCCTCCACCTCAATCAGGGGAAAGTATGCCACCAGAGTTAAATCAAGCTGATTTGGTAGTGTTTCCTAAAGAGGGTAGTGACAATCTTGATGTTAAGAATTATCGGCCCATCTCATTATTAAATGGTGATGTTAAAATTTTAGCTAAATCTATGGTGCCCCGATTTCCAAATTTCTACCTGATATCATACATAAAGATCAGGCAGGATTTATACCATATAGGCAGGCGGTGGACAATGTCAGGCGAATTCTAAATATTCAACATCTAGCGAATACAGCAAAATCCCCAATGTGTTTATTGTCGAATGGCCTTTTCTTTTTAAAACGCTAGAAAAATTTGGATCTAAGGGACGCTTTATTACTTTACGTAAAATTTATTATGACTCCCAGCTAGCCAATTTGAAGCTACCAGGCGAACATAGAGCTCAGATTCAGATCCAAAGAGGTACCCGGCAGGGATGCCCACTCTCGCCCCTGCTGTTTGCCCTTGTTATAGAACCTTTGGCACAGGCTATTCGATTGCATAGGGAGATTCATGGTCTCCAAATAGGACTGCAACAGTATAAATGCTCTCTTTTTGCCGATGATATTTTATGCACTTTAACTAATCCATCATCTTCAATACCAGCACTTATGTCTGTTATCAATAAATTTAGCAGAGTGTCAGGACTTAAACTTAATCTAGAGAAGTCTGAGGCCTTAAGTCTAGGCATGACCCATCCCGACCTTGAATTCCTGAAATCTAAATATGCCTTCACCTGGCCTGGTCAGTATATAAAGTACTTAGGAGTCAACATTACATCCAAATTTTTAGATCTGTATAAGGCAAATTATCCCCCCATATACAAAAAATTAGGCGAGGACATGCTGAAATGGATGAAGTACCCACTCTCATGGACGGTCGTATAGCAGCCACCAAGATGAATATACTACCTAAGATCTTATATATTTTTAGAACTCTTCCTATCCTGATTTCCTTGAAAGAATTGGACAGATTTCAGAATAACATGTTCCAATTTATTTGGAAAAACAGACACCCCTGTATCCCTAAAAGAATAATGTATAGACCTAAAAGAATGGGGGGGCTCTCGTGCCCAAATCTAAGGAACTATTATAAAGCGTAACGTCTAGCACAGCTACCCCTAGTGCACTATGTTAAATACCAACCAAGCTGGGTATTCTTAGAAAACCAAAAATGATCCGACACAGGTGGGAGAAGATACTCTGGGTTCCAGAAAGATTATGCCCTATTAAATGACATCAAAATCCAATGATACACCTAACCTTAACCACTTGGAAATGGGTTAGAACTAAAAATAGACTAGACATAGACATCTCTTTTGCTATCGTTTTTTTATTTTCCCAAAATACTAGCGGACTATAGCGCAATATCGAAACATTGGTGGACCTCTAGAGGCCTAGATAGGTTTGGCTCATAGTTTGCTGAAGGTCGCCTAATAACATACAATACATTTTGCAAGATAATTAATCTACACAAAAGGAATTTTATAATTATAAAAGCTCGGTTAGTGACATTCTCAAAAGCTTTGGGCCCCCTAAACCTTCATGGATGATATTTTTACAAATACCACTTTGGATGAGAAGCCTAAATTTATGTGTAGATGGGAAGAAGATTTAGGAGTAGAATGGGAGTGAAAGAAATGGGTGGAATCATGTTCAAACTAAAGCAGAGAATCCTTTAATTACGCCCACTTAGAAACATCCATCAATGTCCTCCAGAGGGTATACTGTACACCTGACAAACTTCAGAAGATTAACCCCGATAGAGTAACAAATGCTTTAGGGGGTGTCAACAGATAAGGGGATCAATATCCACACTTGTTGGTCTTGTCCGGTGGGGAGACCTAACATTACTTGCCACATCACTATTTAAGAAGGCGATCCTGGTCAGTATAGAATTCTGCCTTTTGGGAATTGGGTTACAAAACTTGTCCCTGAATCAAAACAAGTTGTTTCAATTAATGGCGGTTGCTGTTAAACTACATATTGCTAGCAAATGGAAGTCTAAGGCCCTAAGCTTTCAAGAGGTACCGTATATACTCAAGTATAAGCCGACCCGAGTACAAGCCGAGGCACCTATTTTACCACAAAATACTGGGAAAACGTAGGGACTCGAGTATAAGCCGAGTGTGGGAAATGTGCTGCCCCCTGTGTCCCCCTTGTGCCCTCTGTGTCCCCCTCTTGTGTGCCCTCTCTGCCCTTTCTTATGTCCCCCCCCCTCGCTCCCCTGTGTCTCTTCTCCCATCTCCCTCCCCTGTGTCTCTCCCCCACTCTCCCTCCCCTGTGTTTCTTCCCCTCCTCTCCCTCCCATGTGTCTCTTCCCCCCTCTCCCTTCCCTGTGTCCCTTCCCCCTCTCCCTTCCCTGTGTTTCTTCCCCCCTCTCCCTTCCCTGTGTCTCTTTCCCTCCCCCTCCCTTAAATCACCCTTCTCAACCCCCCTCCTCAACCCGCCTCCACAACCCACATCCTCATCCTAAATCCCCCCTCCTCATCCTAAACCCCCCTCCTCAACCTCCCTCCTCAACCCCCTTCCTCAGCCCCATTCTTCAACCCCCCTCCTCATCCTCAACCTCCCTCCTCAACCCCCCTCCTCATCCTCAACCCCCTCCTCAACCCCCCTCCTTAACCTCAACTGCAATCCTCATCCTCAACCCCCATTCTCAACCCACATCCTCAACCCCCCTCCTCATCATCAACCCCCCTCCTCAACCCCCCTTCTCATCCTCAACCCCCTCCTCCCCCTCCCCTTCTCAACCTCCCTTCTTAACCCCCCCTCAACCTCAACCCCAATCCTCAACCACCATTCTCAACCCCCATCCTCAAACCCCCCTCCTCATCCTAATCCCTCCTCAATCTCCCTCCTCAACCCCCTTCCTCAACCTCTCTCCTCAGCCCCCCTTCTCAACCCCCTCCAGGGTCCCGACGCAGACGGAAGGAGCGCAGAGGAGCGGAGGAGCAGCTGCCGATGGAGGTAAGTGAGGGGAAAGGGAGAGGGGGAGGTATTTAGAGGGGTAAAGTGAGGAGGGGGTTTAGGATGAGGGGGGTTTGAGGATGAGGAGGGGGGGTTGAGGATGAGGAGGGGGGTTGAGGATGAGGAGGAGGGTTGAGGATGAGGATGGGGGGGTTGATGATGATAAGGGAGGGGGAGGGAAAGAGCCAAGGGGGGGGAAAGAGAGACACGGGGGGTTATTCTAGAATATCAAAACAACTTAATAAATGGAGGACTCGGGCGGAGGAGGCTTGGGACTCTGGATATACCCTACAACATGGGTGGCTTGACAGGAGGTAAATATTTAAATGCTTGCTCATAAATCTACAACTATTTTTTTTACGTTTAAACCCAGCCTTTAATAGACGAGCTAAAGACCTTTTATAAAAAATGTATATGGGAGCTATGCTAGAAATCTCTAGATTTAGATTAGATTTTTCTTTCTTGAAATTAGCCGTGCTTAGTTGTCGAGTTTACAAGATAATCTGTTATTTATATATACACAGTTGTACATGTTTATTTTATTTTTATTTTTTTATTATTTTTTTATTATTTTTTCCCAGTTATTGTTATGGTTCAATTATAATAGAAAATATAAAATGGTAAGGCTTAGCCAGCTTAAGAAGTGCAGTATTTTTTTGTTGAAGAAAAAGAATGTATGATGTAAATTTTGTTTAATATGTTGGAATTTTGCGTATGCCTTTCAAAAACAATATTATAAAAAAAAAATAGAATCTAATTGCTTAATATCTTATGAGTTTTCTGCAAACACACTTCATGGAGGACTACAATTAAAACTGTCAGTTTTTTTACTTTTACCTGCATTTTCAACTATTATTTAAATGAGAGTAAATTGTTTAGACATTAGTGACTATTTAATAAAGTGTAAGAGTATTAAGTGTAGTTAAAGGGGGGTACAGTCAGGAATGCTTATGCTATAATTAAACAAAGTGAATTACCAGTAATGTTTGGGAGAATGTTTTAGTTATGCAAATAGTCATTTTATGTACAGCAAGTACTTCTAAAATACAAAGGACTCAAACTTCAATAAGGGGGCACTTGATTGCCTCAGCTACACCCTGGAAGGTTGGCCAAAAAGATAAGCCTGTTTGATGAAGTGTATAAATATCTGTGAAAACATATGTTTCCGTCCTTATATTTCCCTCCCTGCTGTTATACTTTTAACTAGCTAGTTACCCGTCAAAAATGACGGGATTAAAATTGTAAGGCTGGCAATGCTGTTTGCCACACAATGTGAAGCTTCGGCGCTCATTGCGAGCCTCTCCCCCATGTACTTCAACTTTCTGCTTTGCACTGATCACCATCGACGTTCATCGCGAGCCCCACGCTGATAGACTTTGGAGCTCATTGCAAGCCTTTCCTCTCACCTGCGATTATTGCAAGCGTCTCCCGCTTGTGGTGCTCATCGTGTGTTCGTGTGAGTGTTACTGTCTTCGGCGTCATGTGTTTTGTAAGTTTTGCAAGCCTGACATTGCTGAGATTTATTTTCATCCTGTCTCTGAAATTTTACGTTTTTTCATCCTGCATATTTTTTCTTGCTTAAGCAATTTTGGAGTGACAAAAAATGCCAAATATGGGAGTAATTTTCTTGCAACCTCACCCCAAGGCTTCCTGTGTCTCCCCCTGTGCTGTGTGTGTTATAATTTTTTGTACATGTTTTTTTTTTGTTTTGGCGGGTTTTTATAGTTATGCACTTGTAGAGTGCCGCGCCGCTAAGTACTGCTTCGCCTCGCTTTGCAAGGCTCGCATGTGTGACAGCGCCGCTGGCTGTGATGAGCGCCTTTGGCGCTCATTGCAGCCTAAGTGCTTCGCGGCTGCTTGGCCTTGCTTTGCGAGGCTTGCATGTGTGAAGGCACCGCTGTCTTGCCTCCCTTTGCGAGGCTCGCGGTTGCGCCCTCGCTTCGCAAGGGACTCAAAGCGTGACCAACATCACAAACATTCCGGAAACTGATAACTATATATGTGATATAACTATGTAAATTATAAATGCAACGGTAATATTATGGAATTTTATTTTTATATCAGTCTATAGCTTGAATTGTATTAGTATATTCAATTTCGGTGGCAGTTAGATGTTTGAATATACTCCCCTTTTCCTAATGTTTTTCTATTATAAAGTGATATGTTTCTCAGCAGTATATTTATAAGCTTTGCATTTTCAGTCTAGGGTAATCTGTATTTGTATAGCCTGGAGCTGTTTTTCCTTTCTATTTATAACAAGATTTAAGAGCATAAAATGTGCATATACAATTATAGTACAATTAAATGTATTTCTTCAAGGGCTTGTGCATATCATTTACATTTTCTTGATTTATGTAAATGAGAAAAAAAATAACTTTTGCTGTGTGTACTGATAAATATTAATTATTGTCATTTTCATACCCCTCTGAAATAATAGAAGATCAAGTTTTATAACATGAGAAAGCACAGTTTGTGAATACAGCACCTTGATTGGCAATGGGCTACTGAGGTGCAGCAGGTGCAAAATAATAGCTCTGTCACTGATTAGGCCCATGATTGCTCTTTGTCCATTACTTTTACACATTGTTACACTATTTTGTCTTTTCTATAGTTTTTCTCCAGCCCTTATGGGAGAGAAGTCTGAAATAAAGCAATATAGTGTTGCGGGTTACCATGGCAACAGTTACAAGGTAAACATTAGCTTTCTGAGACAAAATGCTGGACAGAGTCACTTGCCAACAACTGCGGTAGCTGTGGGCCAGCAGCTTTCGATTGCCTTAGTCTGGGTCCATATCATCTGGTGCATGGGCACCAGATGGGAGTTATTGTTATGGACTAAAATCCATATAAAATGCATTTATGTTTGTGTCCTACTTATATATCTTATCTTTGCAGTATTATCACGTAACCAAAGCTTTATTATTATTGCTGAAACATTGGGAACTCTAAGATGGAGGATTCATCACTTCCACATGCAAGATGTCGGTAACAACATATCCTGACAGTAGTAAGATGACATTCATATCCGTGACCAAATAAGGATGTGAGCCCCACCACCTTCCGGGGCCAATCAGAGGTTTCACTTAAACTGGCCATAATGACATCAGATCTGAAACCTAATAAGGAAATGTGCCCCGCCGCCTTCCGGAACCAATCAGAGGCCTACTTAAACTGGTGTTCACCAAGATGCAACATTTATCTGATTACTAAAAATGTTATAAATATGACAGCTGATTTTAATAAAGTGTGGGGCGTGAGAGAAAGCTTTATACCAGAACTCCGTGTTGGTGTATTATTTCTCTAAGGTGTGCACACTAAATATCTCCAAGAACTATTTTGGTTTTCTCCAAAACAAATTGGCTCCCAACTGTGGGGCTTGAGGTTTAACTGAACCTGCAGCGGGACGCAAGGGATCCGGACGGAGCCTACAGGAGCGGGCGGAGCCTGATCAACTCCGGTACACGGTAAGGACACAGTTAGCACCTTGAACGCGTAAAACCCGTTCCTGGGACTCAGCCCGTCATCCAGACCCGCTGTTGGGGAAGTATCGAAGTACAGGTAATTCTTGCCTCAAGTCCATTATGAAACCTGTACCAGTGATATCTGTCACCTGTGTATGACTGTTGAGAGTGTGGGTCGAGTGATTGTGATTTCTTAGATATTGTAGTCAAGGACATACATTTGTACGTGCAACAGGCTTCAGGGACGGATTGTATAGTGTCCGAATAACGCTATAGCCCTGAAATGGCCGTACGTACAAACATGCATATATATGTACTCTGGGGATCGGTGTCATTTGACAATTCCTAGGGGGGGTCTATGCATGTAGGATAGCTGAGTATCTCTTTGGGGTCATTATGTTCGTGCCTTGGTAGCGTGATAAACCCGGGAGATATCTATCACACACTTAGGTGTAAAAGCATGTATGTGGGATGCAGACTTCCGGGACGGATTTATTGTGTCCGAATAACACGATAATTCTCTGAAGGCGTCAATTTTAACACACGACGGTGTGAGATTTTGAACTGCAATATTTTAAGAGTAAGAAATGTTCTGCAGAAATTGATATATATTACTGTGATCTGTTATTGCTGGTTGTGATGCATATTTTAAGGAGAAATGTAGTTTAGAATTTCTCTCACTGAAGCTGAAGCTGAAAGCTGATTTATCTACAACTGTGTGTGTGATTCAAGGTCAAAGAAGCACAGTCTGTGAAAAGGAGAAATTCCTCCCCCTCCCATCTCGTTAATTCTTTTAAGGACGTATCTTAGTTAAGAGAATTCTTTCTATTTCAATGCTTAAGGTCGTATGAAATAACTGTCATGTTTCTGTTCATGTTTTAATGATGATGTTAGATTTTTGCTTAACAGTATGTGAAATGATGTTTGTGTAAAAGTAGGAGTGTCCCGGGAGGAGATTGACACCCATCTTAAAGGCAAACAACATTTTCTATACCACCTCTGCTGGAGTCAGTGCCCTGTATCCACTACGTCTTGGCAATATTAATCCTTATTAAACAGGAAGATATAAGAGACATTCAGTGTTTCATTAAGCTTTACTATAAAAGGAAAAGTAAACGCAATGTTGCTTTAGGATATGTTTTACTCTGAGACAATTTCTGTATCATATGCTGCTATGTTGTGATATTGCTGACTAAGATGTATGTTTAATAATGAAATGTGATGTTATTCTCTTCCGTAATCTTGTGTCTATCTAAATCACTTGTCATTATACACTACAATCTCTGCTATCCCTTTGCCAGTAGTGCGTGGTTACACACTACAATCTAGTGGTCCCCCGGAGGGCAGTAACTATTGTCTGAGTTTAGGGAAGACGTATGAAGTGATTCTCATTTCATAGCAGTCGAGCATATCAGACAAAAAGATCTACTTGCTCCTCTTTTCTCTCACCTCTCTCCCTCTCAGACAACTGGTCTGCTTGTTCCTCTTTTCTCTCACCTCCCTACTGCATCTTGTCTGCCTTCTAACAATAGCTTGTGTTATACTTAGGACAGGAAGATGGGACAGAAGCAGACTAAATTGAATATTGAGGACATGTTGGCTCAGGATGTGGTGAAGAAAAGAGGGGGAGAGGCTGTGGTAATTAAATCTAAAAAGTTGTTTAAAGTGTGTGGATTCACAAATATTGTGGGAGGACATCTGAGGGCAGAAGAGTGGCGGAAAGTGTTGAGAAATAATAGAGGACAGTTACAAGATTGTGGTTTATTACCAAGTGCAGAGGTATGGTACACATAAGCAAGAATTGTAAGATGCCTAGAAAGCAGAGGACAAAACAGCATGGGGATGTCACTAAAGAGGAGAAGGGGGGCCAAAGCACAGCATAGGACAGTGGTGAGCCTGTGTCACTATCTCCTGCTATGGCAGTATCTTCAGGGGATAGCGGATTAGGACCTCAAGCTATTGTAACATTACCAATAGAAGGGATCCCTATCACCTTCCTAGTAGACACAGGTGCAGCCAGAAGTGTCCTAAGACAACAAGATCTGCCCGACTCATCTTACCTGTCTGACATTGATGTTGCTTGTGTAGGAGTTGACGGTATCCCCTCATCCAACCAGTTAACTCAGCCACTACAAATAGGCCCATTCCCAGACCTGCTTGCTAGATTTGTAGTGTCCTCCACATGCCCAATGAACTTATTAGGTGCAGACGTGCTTTCCCGCTTGCAAGCATCCATCTTGTTTACCCCGGAATGGGACTATACAAGTGTCCTCGCCTTTAACAATTACTGACACGTCAGCACTCTGTTCACTACCAATATTACTCCACTTAGATGCGAAAAATGACAATAGACAAGGCCCAGCCGACATCTTGGATAAGATTCCGGCAATCCTCTGGTCACGTGGTCCGGAAGATATTGGGCATTTAAAGGTTCCGCCAGTCATAGTAAAGTTGAAGCCTGGAGCTGAATTACCACGAAGATCCCAATACCCTCTGAAGCCAGCGCAGATTGATGCAATTACATGGCAGATAGAGAGCCTGTTGAAACAGGGGGCGTTAGTCCCGTGTACGTCACCATGTAACACGCCCCTCTTCCCAGTGAAAAAGAAATCCAAGAAAGGAGAGCCAGTAAAATACCGTATGGTACAAGATTTGCGAGCAGTCAATGAAGCAACCATATTGGACACTCCCATAGTACCTAACCCACACACTCTCCTCTCTGGAATACCTCCAACAGCAGCATACTTTACTGTAGTGGATCTGGCAAATGCCTTCTTTAGCATCCCTCTTGATCCTTCATGTCAGTACCTCTTCACATTTACACATGATCATAATCAATTTACATGGACTGTCATGCCTCAAGGAGCACAGAATTCTCCTAGTCAGTTTGCTAAGGCCATGAGTCTAATCCTTGATTCTTGGCAACTGGAAAACCCTGATGTTGTACTTCTGCAATATGTTGATGACCTCTTACTCTGTGCTGAAGACCTTCCTACAGCTACATGGACATCAGAGAGTTTACTGAGACATCTGGCAGAACAAGGGTGCAAAGCATCCAGAGAAAAGTTACAGTGGTGTCAGGAGACTGTGATATTCCTGGGACATTGTCTTTCCAAAGGAGTGCGTCATCTCACACGCAGCCGTGTTAGGGCAATAGAAGAAATGTCTGTACCAGAAGGACACAGACCCCTCCACGCTTTCCTAGGTCTCATATCCTATTGCAGAGCGTGGATCCCAGAAGCCTCTCTCCTGATGCAGCCCTTGTATGATGTTCTGAAGATTGAACCCTTTCAGATGACTCAGATAGCCCTAAATAACTTCTATGCTCTAAAACAGGCTATCTCCTCAGCCCCTGCATTAGGGCTACCCAACTATGACCTACCGTTTAAGCTGTTTATATCAGAAAAGGAAGGACATGCAATGGGAGTTTTGACACAGTCCCATGGAAACAGACAACGCCCCATTGGCTACTTCTCATGTCATCTGGATGCTGTAGCAAGAGGAGGCCCTTCCTGCCTTAGGGCAGTATTTGCAGCTCATGCCTTACTGGATAAGACAAGTGACATAGTCCTTGGGTATCCCTTGACAGTTCTTGCTCCACATGACATTGCTGCTATCATAAATCAGACGCAACCAAAACACCTGACAGCAGCCAGACACCTCCGTCTCCAATGTTCACTGCTCCTGCCAGATAATGTCACCTTACAGAGGTGTTATGTGCTTAATCCAGCCACTCTCTTGCCATTTCCTGAGGGGGGAGATGAGGAAGATGGACATTTCTGGTATAGTTTGAACTTGGATCAGGAGTCAAACTTCAGCTCGGATGTAAAAAGTCACTTACTGGGACGCCTAGTCAAGAAGACAGAAACAGATGAAACACAAGACTCTCTACATTGTACGCTGTGGAACAAACAAACACCGGGACGGGATCTTCAATATGAAGCGAAGCTTATGGAATTGAAGCAAGTCACGTTAAAACTGATGACATTGTATAATGATGCAATAGGGGATAGCGCACTCACGGTAGATCTTTATTTGAAGCAGAATTGCTCTATAAACATTGGGATACAGCTGTCCCACACATAGCACTAACAAAGTCTGCACAGAGTACATGGAGCTCATTGGGGACTGCGCTGAAATGGTGGGAGTCTGCAGATGAAGATGAACTAGAAGCAGAAGGAATAACAAAACAAACCCTCAACTGGCATGTGAATAGTTTTCCCAAAGTACAGGCTGAAGACACATATGCTGTTCCAGGATCAGTAAACCCACCTCATGACTGTCTTCAGCAAATGGAAATGGAGGCACCCCAGTAAAGCATGATAAAGCCATACGTGAACTGATGGATGCGTTAGCACTCCCAGAAGAAGTAGCCATACTGAAGGTGAAGGCACATGGGAAGCTAAACTCAAATGAAGCATGAGGAAATCATCTAGCAGATCAAATGGCTAAGAAGGCAGCAATGATATCACAGGAAATGGACAAGAAAGAGGAGAAGAAAGACATAAATATCTACACAATGCAGACTTTACCTACAGATTTGAAACTACTCAAAGAATTGCAGAAGAATGCAGATCCAGAAGAAGTAAACAAGTGGAAAGCAAAGGGAGCAACCCTTAAAGATGGATTGTATGTTGATAATCTGAGATTGTGTTTACCAAAGAATCTCTATCCAGCAACAGTACAATGGGCCCACGGACCGGCACACTTGTCAAAGACCCTCATAAATGCTCTAATAGACAAGTACTATATGGCCCCAGGCATAACTACACTTACGAGCAACTATTGCAAGTCCTGTAGCATCTGTGCTAAATGTAATACAGGCCGAACTGAGAACCCCACACAGAAGCATTTAGCAAAATCTCTGTATCCATTCCAGAGGATACAAATTGACCGCATACAGATGCCAAAAAGTGGCCGGTATGAATATGCATTGGTCATTGTAGACATGTTCTCAGGATGGCCAGAAGCGTACCCAGTCACAAATATGACTGCAAAGACCACAGTGAAGCGGTTACTAACAGAGGTCATCTGCAGATATGGGGTCCCTGAATTAATTGAAAGTGACCAGGGACCAGCTTTCACTGAAATCTTAGCTAAAGAAATATGGACAGCTCTAGGAGTGACACTATCTTTTCATACACCCTACCATCCCCAGAGTAGTGGGAGGGTGGAAGCGTTAATGGGACTTTGAAGTCTAGAATGCTAAAAATGTCACAAGAAACTGGTATGCCGTGGCCTGAGAGCCTTCCTATAGCTTTGTTCAGTGTCAGGTATACCCCTAGGGGAAAACATGCTTTATCTCCTCATGAGATCTTATTTGGGTCTGCGCCTAGATTAGGATGTTATTTCCCTCAGCAATTGCAGTTGAAATCTGATGTACTTGTTGACTATGTGATAGCCTTGTCCACAGCACTGACTAAAATCCATGCACAAGTGTTCTCTTCTATTCCAGATCCGGAGGTAGATACTGGAACACACCAACTACTTCCTGGAGATTGGGTTCTGGTCAAGAGGTTTGTGAGGGAAAACCCCACTGGAACCCAGATACGAAGGTCCTTTCCAAGTCCTACTGATCACAACCACTTCGGTTAAGTTGGAAGGGAAACCTACTTGGGTCCACGCGTCACATTGCAAAAAGGTTGCTCCCCCTGATGAACAGGAACCAACACAATGAGTATAACTCAGTGTTTTATCTTGTTTCTCACAGTATTCTTGAACAATGCACAACATGTAACTATTACAAAATGTGAAGATGGAGTCACATTTTGGTATAATTCACATACTACACATGTTGCTACATACACCTTTGACTTCTGTGATATTGTTAGATGTCCTACTGTCCATGAACAGTGTGACTTGTATAAATCTTCCCCTAATAAGGCTATATACATATGTGTTGATGGAAAGATTTATGGGAATGCTTATGGGAAAGATTGTCCTACATGGGATATGGTAGGATGGACTACTGGAACACCCTTGGAGTATAGACCTCAGAACGCTGTAGTCAAGAAAGATAACCTAGGTAGATCCCTACTAGTTCGTATGACTCTACTAAAGACTGGTAGATGTTTAAATAGTGGCAAGACTAGTTCTAGCATGCAGCTAACTCTGACTATACAAAATCCTAGTCCCATAGATGCTGACACATATTTGATGGGAGCATGGGGTAATGGGGAGACTACAAAGTTCTCAGGTAAATTTAAGTTAGCAGACTTATACAATTATCCTAACTTACCACTTGTATTACAGATATTACAACCAAGTCCCAAGATCATTGGAACAATGACTGCTAATGGTGATCCAACATATGAAGATACTTTAGCTACTGAAACAGGGTATTCAGATCCCAATGTATGGTTAGAATGGATGAAATATAATGTCCAAGAAAATAACAAAACTAATTGTTATGTTTGTGGCCATGCCAGGCCCCATTTGGGTACTGTTCCACTTACTATACCTTTATTAGAAGAAAAATGTTTCCTGAGCCTGTTTAAAAACACACTCAGTGATGTAAGTAGATGTAAAAAATGGAAAAAGACATATCCTATGATAACTAATAACCCGCATCCAGGTGAGGGTATAACTATATATCCAGGAAATTATACGTGTTATCGTAGGTATGTTTCTTATGGAACTAACTTACAGAGGTTCCCAAGTGGTTTTTGTCAGACATACAGAGATGGATCATCCACATTATTGATTAATCACACACAATCCTTGGGAGATATATATTGGATATGTGGGGACATGAAGCTGAGAGTCAGAATGTCAGGAGTATGGCGGGGATAGTGTACCTTAGCTAAGGTTATTATGCCACTCCATATTGTCCCAACTTATTATGGTGATCCATCTAGCATTCTTCAAACTCAATCTAGAAAGAAGAGAGATACATCATTATCATCCGAACCTAGAGAAAGTTTTGACCCACATGTATATATTGATACCATAGGAGTCCCAAGGGGGTTGCCGAATGAATTTAAAGCTCGCAATCAAGTAGCAGCAGGTTTTGAGTCACTCATACCAATGATTGGAGTAAATAAGAATGTTGCTTGGATTAATTACATTTACTATAATCAGCATCGGTTTGTTAATTATACCAAGGATGCCTTAAAAGGTATTGCAGAACAGTTAGAAGCTGCATCACACATGGCCTTCCAGAACCGCATGGCATTAGATATGATTCTTGCAGAGAAAAGAGGAGTATGTAAAATGCTTCCTGCCACTAGTGCATGTTGCACATATATTCCTGATAATACAGGACCAAACGGTAAGATCACCTTGGCCATAAAGAAACTAGCTGAACTTGGCCAAGAACTAAAAGAAAATTCTGGTACTATAGATAACTGGGATTCATGGTTTAGTTGGATGAACGGTTGGCAAAAGGTTTTGTTACAAGCTGGGATGGCTATCCTGGTTGTCATAACTCTACTTGCCTTCCTCCTATGCTGTATTATTCCCTGTATACCTACTTATTTGCAGAATGCAATGGAAAAAGCTTCCCCCTGGTTGTGCCCCCAGCACATAGACACAGATCTTTATGGACAGAATGATATATGCAAGACGTCTCACAGTCTAATGCAGACAGTAACTGGCTCTACGGAAAGTGTTTTGTAAAGGTATTATACCTAAGCATTATGCTCCTTGTTCTAGACCAGATACACTATTAGTTAATAGAGGCTTATTAGGTTTTCCCATGTCGCATAGGGTAGGTGTGACGTTAGGTCATGGCAAGCCCGATCGAACAAAGATATGTACCTATGTCATACTTACACGCAATGCTTCCAACATCTGGAAATAGAAACCACAAAGAGTAGTGCTCCGGAGGGGCCATAGTCAAGAACGTAGATACTAATAGATTTTGATATCCAATAATGAGTGAGGATATAATAACTATTAATTAAGACTTAAGAACGTAGGGGTAACATAAACATTGTATGACATTTTAGGGGGGACTGTTATGGACTAAAATCCATATAAAATGCATTTATGTTTGTGTCCTACTTATATATCTTATCTTTGCAGTATTATCACGTAACCAAAGCTTTATTAATATTGCTGAAACATTGGGAACTCTAAGATGGAGGATTCATCACTTCCACATGCAAGATGTCGGTAACAACATATCCTGACAGTAGTAAGATGACATTCATATCCGTGACCAAATAAGGATGTGAGCCCCACCACCTTCCGGGGCCAATCAGAGGTTTCACTTAAACTGGCCATAATGACATCAGATCTGAAACCTAATAAGGATATGTGCCCCGCCACCTTCCGGAACCAGAGGCCTTACTTAAACTGGTGTTCATCAAGATGCAACATTTATCTGATTACTAAAAATTCCGTGTTGGTGTATTATTTCTCTAAGGTGTGCACACTAAATATATATATATATATATATATATATATATATATATTGGTAATTTGGCCAGGGACAGATATCTCCAAGAACTATTTTGGTTTTCTCCAAAACATTATGACCAAGCTCCCCATTGATTTTTAGTTGGCAACCGACTTCGGCCTATGGAGTATTGCTATGTGGCCTTCATAACCTAAAGCTAAACATGTGGTAAGCAAGGTGTCAACAGGGAAGAAATTAGGGCCATGCTCATACCTGACTAAATTTAAGCTGGAGGTGAAGGAGGATCCTGCTTTAGAGGGTGTTATTGCTATTGCACTGACTGGGGAGACAGGACATGAGGGCAATAGGTATATTTGGGAGGGTGAATTTTTTTACAGGGTGACTAATCTGCAGAGGGATGAGCAGCCTTGGTGGGAGATATGATTGTTTGTCTCCGAGTGGTTTTGGGCAGCCCTGCTAGCTAATGCCCATGACATTCCCTTAGAAGAAATCCACAAATAAATATCACTAGAATCAAGGTAGGACATCTACATGCCTATTTTTTCTTACTTATTAAGCAGACAAAGAAAGTCAAAATATTGGAATGATTAATGTAGGAGGCAGTTCAGAAAAGGTCAGCTTTGCAATTGAACTAGGAGAGAAAGATTAATTGTTTCATTGTTCTTCAATTTTCCAGCAGAGTATCATATTAGCTCAAACTGCATTGATTTTGACAGATGAGGTTAACATGTTTCCGTGACTGCAAAGGGCAGTGGTAGACTCAAGTGGTTCTATATTCATTTAAAGTTTAATTTGCAATATAAATGAATATTTACAATAAACATGCAGAATGTTTGCCTCACATATTTTTCTGTTCTTGAGCCTTTCCATATATCATCATTATTTAATTATTTAAGTATGTTTTCAAACTACATTAGAATTATTCAAGGATCTGATTCCACTTCATCCATTCCACACTTGATCTAACAGTTGGTTTTCTTGCACAGGCACACAGAAGGGTGCAATTTTCAACAACACATAAAAGAAAAAGAAAACAAGGACTGATGAAATACTTCTTCATAGATTGAAGTTGAAACATCATGAGATCCCAGTCCCAAATACATATAGAAGCCATCCACATATTAAAAGCATGTAACTATATTCATCTCACTTATTGGTGATTGCACAAATCTTGAGCAGGATAACAACACTTGAAAAACAAAAGTTTTACAAAAGTACCTCAAGGCATGCTGCCTTTAATCTACATCTGAAGAATGCAGATTTTTCCACTTGAAAGTATAAACATTCTGGTGTCACAGCTAGCTCAGGGGTGTACTCCTCTGTGTCTTCCAGGTACAGCTTCAATACCTACAGCAGCACAACTTTGATTAACTCTCTCACTGATCTACATCTCAAATGTCTTGTATGCTTTCCTTTCATCTATGACTGCAGCTCCTATTGAATCATACCTAGCCTTAAATATCTTAGAATTGTTCAGAAACTTTGTATAGGTGAAACAAGATTAAGGAAAAAACAACCAGCACAACAAAAACTACTTTTCCCACTACCTGTTCAAGCTCTCAGAGATTAGATAAATGTTCCTCATGTACAATCTAGCAATTAATGCATAACCCAATGTACAAGAACAAAAATCAAAGAATTTTTCACAAAAAACAATAACCCCAGGTAATTAATTACCCAGAGCATTACCTCAACACTACCAGGCTAACCGGAATATATATGCTGACCTTACTGAAACATCAGATAAGATGTTGTTCCAGTGCTGTACTAAGATCTTTACTGCTTATGATAGAATAGAAAAATGAATGAGTGCTAATTTGTGCCAAGGGTGCAACTAAGTAATTTGAGTGCATGCCTGTTCAGAACACTGCATGCTTAATCTTTGTCATGGGCATTTCAGTGTCTGTGTTATAGAAAATCTATCAGAATTTTATAAAACCACATCCACAAATGATATGGCCTGGATCTCAAACAGATAATGCAAGACTCCACTTATAAAAGGAGTCATACTCTTGACATTGTTTTCCAGACTGAATCGGAAACCTTAAGAGTAACACTAGACTATGCCATCTGGTCAGATAATGACTTAAATGTGCTGCTGAGAGACAATCTGAAAGTGGCTAGTACATCTAGTACCAATAGAAACATTGGCCCCTATTAAATTGCCAAAATCACAATTACTATAGCCCATAATGTAGTCCGCAAAAGTTACTGCCATTAAATTGACCTTTTATCTACCCGCAATCAATCTACAGGTTTCAGGCTGAAAGTCCCTACGGGCTGTCAAAATCGTAACTGCAACCTATTTAAGCCTTTGATCTGTCAAGCCCGCAAATGGTACAATAGCTAAAATCGCAAATTGCTATTAAATTGCTACAATTTCACAAGGACGCAATTGCAGTCAAACCCGCAAATGGCAAATGTAGCCCTATATATTGCGGATTCAAAATAGGACTTGCAAAGGTTTTTATAAAGACGTAAGTGTGTCCTATTAGCCATTAAAAAGACAGTAAACCACTTTTAAACAATACAAAAGAAGGGAAGTTCATCAGAATAACATGCTCAACATTCCCATTGCCACATTTGTGCGAAAATAAAATATCTGCCTCGCTCCTCAAGTGACATTCATCATATAAACCTCATATACCAGTGGTTCACAAACATTTCATCCAGACTCCCCAGACAGGCCAGATAAAATATTTGTAAACTGAAAACCTGACCTGTCTGGGGAGCCTTGAGGATTAGCTTGTGAAACACTGTCATATACATTGCCAAAAACTGTTGACGCGGCATCTAGAGAGGTAGCACACTTAGATAAAAGGATGTAAAATCAGTTAACAATGGGAGATATCATCACTTAGCAATCACCGAGGCACAAAAGAGCAATCAAATATATTAATCAAAATGAAAATCATACGTCATGAAATACATCTGAACAGGAAAGGCCATGATGAGGCCTGCCACCCCAGTAAAACAAAAAGGAAAATATAAACTATAGCAATGCAATCAGATATATTCTGAAACAATACATAATCTGATACTGTTGTCAGTAACATAATTAGTTTACTCTGCATCAAAAAGTGAGTGTGATCAATACATGGAGCAGAACATAAATCAGCTGTAATGCCAGATAAGTCTTAAATACACAAGTGAGCAACTCCAAACCTGAAATCCACCTGGTTATTAATGGGTGCTGTAATCATGTGGATACACGGCCTTGTCTAAAATATTATTCTTTGTACAACATGTGGCATAGTGGGGTTCCGTGTGCAAGGTGTGCGATTGAGGAGTGACTGAGGAGAGGCAGAGAGGACTGTCTGGGAGTGAATAAAGGTGAGAGTGGTAATGTGATACATGCTGGTCCAGAACCAAGCCAGGCAACTGAATTACCACACGGGCTATGCACAGTGCTGTGGTGGGGAATCAGGTAGGGAAGAGAGCTCCAGTGGCAAAGGGACAGGGGTATATAGGGGCACCTGCAGTCAGGAAGGATGACATTGCTATGATTGAACAGCTTCAGGGGGGCCCAGAACTAGACAACATAGCAGGTGATATACTGGTGAAGGTTGATCAACAACCGGGTAACATTGAAGTGCTGGCTCCGTCTGGCTCCGGCTAAGCAACAGCCACAAAGGAACCTGTAAGGAGGGTCCGGACACACAATGTATACAGGAAGAGAGTATCACATCAGAGGGGTTAACTGATGGGGAAGTGTATGAGTGTTTTAGGCTGACCCATACCAGTCTTGTGGAGCTCTATCTGGTCCTGAGGGAGGACCTTGAGCCTCTCTCACAAACCAATAGAGCTATACCGGGAATGACACAGATTGTAATGATATGGAATCACAAGGTTGTGGAGACCAGCAGCCAAGGTCAGCAATAATCCAGTTGAGCAATTTGTAGGTGAAACAGGAACAAGCTTTATTGAAGTGATCAGGAACCACACAATAATCTGGCAAGGTACATTTGACAGGAAGTGCCTTATATAGGCCAAGGACCAGACACAGCTGAAGAGACTTAGGTACTGATACTATTGCTAGCAGAGTCAAGCTTATCAGATCTCAATGAAATTAACAAAAGGCAGGCTGGCGCAGTGGTAGGGAAGAGGTATAGCAGCCTGGGGACCAGGGTTCAAAACCCAGCAGAGTCAATTCCTCACACAGATGTTAGCCGCAATACACTTCCTTACATCTGGTAGTTTGCAGAACACAGTGAGCATAGTTCGAGGAATGTTTCAGCCAAGCTTTTCAAATTGTCTTAGCACATTCCTCTGTGCTATTGTTAGGAAAGCTACCAGATTCATCAGTTACCGTAACACTGTGAAAGAGACCTGGAAGGTGAAATCTGATTTTTATTTGGAAGTGCTATCCTGCGTCAATCATACACCCATTATTTGTTCCAGCCTGGTCAATATTCAACAGTTTGGATACTGGGTAAGTACCCATAATTAATCACAGGCAAGCATATCTTACTAACACAGGATACACTAACATCATGTTTCACTGTGTTGCTCTGACGTTCACATGTGACTAAGGGAGTAAAACTACCTGAGCCATAACATCATTCATTGTTGCTGTGCATAACCCTGTGTTATCTGGCCAAAAAAGTTCACAACATCATACCCAAAAACTAACACTACATGAATAGTTATGTATACTTCCATATGCTTTAACAAACATCACAACATCCTATTATTTTATCAGGTGATGCCGGATATGGGTATGTGCCATGATTTTCGACACCTGTAAAAATCCTCACACACAGGCAGAGGCAAGGTACAATGCGGCCTATAACACATGCTGGAATGTAATTGAGTGCACCTTCTGTGTGCTCAAAAATGCCCTGCAGATGCTTACATTCATCAGGTGGGGCTCTACAATGTATCACAGACAAGATTTGTCAGATCATCATTGTCTGCTGTTGTCTGCACAATATAGCAGTACAGGCCAGCTCTCTGGGGGGCATTGATGAGGCTCTGCTACATAGGGAGGAAGAGCCTTTACCTTGCCCTTTGTGGATAATGTTCAGTGGTCACAACAACATGCCCAAATCATTTGTGACCACTTCATATGTAAATACAAACCCAATAACAACTTATTATAATGGAGCTTGATTATGCATAACTCATACAACTCTTTTCTTCTCCCCCATTGTCATATAGCATATCAAACAGTCCACAGTAGAGGAGAGTTTCCTGATATGATGTATGTCTCATGATGCACTATTGATTAACACTGAATAAACTAGAACATGCTACGCTATCCATAAGTATGCACATATTCCGATACACTTAATATGTACTGACAATTCTAAACATCATGAACATAGATAAATTGAGTGGATTATATGTCCCACAATGTCAATGTATATAGGCCCCACACTCGTATATAAAAATGTCAACACACTATAGACCATTAAAGTTCACATTGTGTGATCATGAAAATCCACATCCAATAGAGGTCAATGCAATTCATATCAATCTGTAAATATGAACATACCAGCATATATTACAGGATCATGTTCAGCATGGGATACAAAGGTGTGATCACTAATTATAGTTTAAATCAATGGTGAAATCCAAATGATTACAATGGATTATATGTGACTCTAATAATCTCATCATATTGCCATTACAGAACTGCTGCCATGTGTCAACTCATCGTTTAACAACACAGACCAAAAAAAAACAACATGTACAGCAACAGAACAACAGCTACATCAATGTGAACTACATTGTAAGAATTTGCTGAATAACATGTGCATGTATGCTGAAGAAAAACAAAATAACGTCTCCATTAACGGAGGCAACCTTTCATTTTCCAAAAGACATCCCATATGTAATGAGTAAGTGGTCCAAACACAAAAACATTGACAGTGGAAGTGTCCTGGGGAAACAAATCTCCTTGTGGAAATCTCGGGATCCAAGGTAAAACACCACATGTGGATCTCCAATGATGCATCAATGTGTAATAGGTGTGATATTCCCACATGAGTAATTAGAAATAACCATCATCATCATCTGCCAGATGAGTAGCTAGTTTAATATGTAAGAAACTAACAGGTAAACATATTTGCCAACTTACCTGCATGTGTTGTTATATGATGAAGTAGCCGCTCATATAGCATGTGTAATGTTTATAATAACATGTTCATTGTATGTTTCTTACAGATCTCAAAGATTTGTGAACAAGGGACAAGGCCTGAACATGAGCATCACAACATTCCACGACCATGTTAATGTCATATTGTATAATTTTTGTTCATGTGTCCTAATCATTCAGTTGTTGCATCCAGTGTGATATGTGATTCTTACTACTGATTAGTTAATATATGTAAAGCTTTAATTGCAGAATACACATGATGCTCCTTGCATACCCACAGCATGTATATGCTCACATACTCTACATTGATTTACATGTACCTATTACTTTAGACATTCTATACTCACCTATACTTGGACTACTCTGAAACCTGCATCATACTTCCTTTCAGATCTCTTTTTCAGTGTGGACGTGATCCTCCCTGTACATATGAGGAGAGAGTAAATCTAGACTTGGAACATAACTGTTATTGAGGTCATGTTAATATTTAGTTATGCATATGTAACAACAGATAATAGAGATGCTTATTCAGAGAAGAATATTACCCTCAAATTGCTTTGTTTGTTGGGAATTAATCTCTCAAATAAGTTAGAACAGACTGATATGGTAATGGTCAGGTACAAATCTGAGTGTTCAAAGTTATATATGGGGAGGCTGCTCTCATAACGGATTATGCAGAACTGACCTAGAAGATCACTGATTTAGCAACAATGCTTCTCAGGTTGCATAGGCGTGTCTGTTGGACACACAAGCCTACATTTTACTCCTCCCCATAGGTATATCTCCTAATTCTGCAGTATTGTTGTTATTGTTTAGTGAAAGCTGCTGTTGTCTTGATATCTGTAATAATATGATGTTCTTGATATTGCCTCCTGCTGGATGATACACTGTAAATCCCCCTCAACTGATCATCCATATTAATGTCATCCCCAGTGCCTGCATTCTCTTCCTATATCCCTATTCCCCAGTGGCACAAAATCTCTGTATCTTACCCACCACCACCATGATACTTTGAATACCTGTGCTAATTTCTCACTGTGTGACTTTGTTGCAGTGTTGACGTTATGAATCTGGTAATGTTTAAATCTTATCAACTTTGTATTGTGTTTGTTAAGCCAAGGGGTTATTGTAAATGGTCTTCAGCAATGTTTTAGAATATATTGTTGAACAGGAAGACATTAGAACACATTTAAGGGATATGGAGTATTCCTAGATTGGGAATACATATGATAGAGGAGAATCAGTAGTGTATGAAAAGTTGTGTTTGCATGGCAGCATAGATAAATATAAACATCATCACCCTGATGTTTGCTACATCCTTGCAGTGTGCAAACATGTTATATTGTGAGTTAACCCCATGGAAAAGCCATGCTATGAATAGCAAGAAATGATGCATGTGAGGGCCCAGGGGGTGATTCCAACAACGTTGTAATGGGTGGCTGCGGATGGGCCAGCTTCGTGTGATGGTCCCGAGCCCTTTGGAATGTTTTGGCTTTCAACCATCACTTCCGGGGTGGATGTGGTTCCTCCTCCAGTGGGGCCACCGCCTGTGTCTCTGTGGGCGACCTTGTCCTCTTGGATACTGAAATTAAAGAACAATAGTGTTTGAGTTGAGTTCTCTACACAATTGATAGCTGTGTGTTTCCATATGCCTGACATCATGGTCAATTGTAATTGGCTGTAATGATTTTTTTACACAGATAAACATTGCCCTGCATCATGAGCATTGGGAATCATGGCTCATATGATTATATGCAATGCTGGTGCGGTGTGCCATTTGCATTTCATTCTGATATGTGCTCTGCTTAATCTGCTGTGCAGTGTGTGAGACTGACCAATCTGTGGCCAATTCTCACCAATGGTTGGTAAGACATGATGAGACATGGTCCAGGTTGGGCTAGTACATGACATGCTCATGCAATCCATCAGAGTCTGTATCAGCATATGATGCAGTGTGCACACCCATACATGTACCTTCTTTTGGATGTCAAATCAATCTTGATCTATTTGGCGCTTGCTACTCAGAATCAGTTTTAACTGCAGGCGTTGGACAGACATTTAATAGATAACAATTATGTAAATAATATGTTTGCTTCCTGGATTTACATGGTTATTGCAGCCCCATGTATCTTTACTCACAATCAGAGAGCTTACAGTGCTATTGTATGTCAGTTATCTATGTGTGCGGGGTTCATGTGTGTGCATATGAGGGTGTGCTGGTGTATATGATACTGACATTGCATGGTGCTCGGAAAACCTGTGTCCACCTGTCCTGGAAGGCCCACTACTGCCGCTGGCTCGATCCACTCCTTCAGAGTCTGCTCTCATGTGCAGTATGTAATGATGGGTGGTGGTCTACCACCAGTTTCAAGGGCTGCTATGGCCTCCTCTGCCATCTTCCTTTTCACCTTCATCCAGCTGTCATCATATCTGTGTTTGACATACTTCACATCACTGTTGGAATGCCCCAATGCAGCAACAGCTGCAGCAACCTCAGTCCAGGCACATGTCATCTGGCTAGGCAGCTTCCCTCCCACCATGTATGCACAACATTATCTCCTCTGGGCTATAATTGGGGGTCCTGTACCTTGCCACAGCCTTTTGCCCTTCCAACTGTGTCTGGTGTTCCTTGCCTCCCTGTTCTCTCCCTGGGACTGGTCCCTCAGCCTCACTACCCCCTCCCCCCCAGATCAGTCCCTGACCTTCTGCCCCTTCGCCTTGTGTGCCTATGTCTGGGGGGCACCTCTACCTCCCCTCCCTGACTGCCTCCTTGTCTCTCTCCCTCCATACCTCTACCTTTCCTCCTCTCCTCCTCCGGTGTTTCATTAACTTTCCTCCTCTCCCCCTCTCCTCACTCTCCTACTCTGGTGTTCCCCTTTCTGTCCTCTTCCCCTCTCCCTCCTTCTGTACCATCCTGGAAATTATAAAATAAATATAAGGACAAAGCAATATAATATATATGTGTATGTGTATGAGGTAAAACAAGAATGTGTGTATTATGTGTATTATAGTATGGGTATGGGGAGGAGAGGTAGGTGGGGGTATGTGGGGTGTAGCTGTGCTGTGGCCCAACGCTATATACAGCTATGTGTACATAATAATCTACATGTGTGAATTATGTGATATCAGTAATTATGTGTTTTGTAAATTAAGTGTTAATATATCTTAGAGATCAAAATAGCAAAAAACACAGAACAGCTCCTTCTCTCTCTCTCTCTCTCTCTCTCTCTCTCCATAGCTCAGAAACACTGCAACACCTAGACCTTTGTGATCACTTGCTCAGCTACAGCACAGTCATGGACTTACAGTTTCAGTAGCTTTTAGAGGTCTTTCCCGCAGCGTTGATTGGTGTTCCCCGGTCCCTATTGGTTAATTGGACTGTGACAGGATTGGCAATCCCGGGCTTACTTCAGTTTGACCCGCATCATCAAATCGGATTCCGGGAAGCGTTACATACAAAACCAGGGTTTACGGTTTTGAGGCTTCAGCCCTCTAGTTGTAGCCTTGTTTAATTTAATCGATCTGTAACTAGCAAATTTAAAAGGGGCCATTGTATTCATGAGCAGCGGGAGCAGACAATTGTAGAGTCTGCTTGATACTTTTCAGTGGGTGAAAATAGAGCTTTGAAACGCTTGTTAATAAAATTATGTTTACATATGCAAACAAACACTTAGTTTATTTTAATATTAAAAACTATTAAGAAACTACCATATACCTTTAATTAGATTCTCAACAGAAGCACATCTATTTAAGATTTTCTATATGCCAGTTATTATATATCACCATCTGAGAGTTCTGACCTCCCATGCTCTGAGCGATAACTTGATAGAATTGTTCTCTCTAATGTAATGTGAACCTTGGAGAGATCCTTTCACTCTGGTCTGTAATAACAATAATGATGTAACAGCTGCAGTACACAGTGTTGGCAATGACATTGTCAGTGATTGATGCTTTTTTTAGAATATCATAATAAACCATGGGTTATCTCAATCTCCTTGGGTTCTTCAGCTTCTGAGGTGTCAGGCAGTAGTCTGGATTAATTCACTTAATGGTATTAAGAAGTAGCTCTATCTAGGCGATTGTTTTACGTTCTTAAGTTAATTTCAGTAATCCAGACACTTTATTCATGAGGCACTGGTGCCATGCTTCACGGCAGTAGCAGTGGAGTTACAGATTCTTTAAAAACTTTCTTAATTTATTGGAGATGTTTTATTTGTATATGTTTATTGCTTATATTTTAAATGTTCATGTGTCTTTCTTTAATAGGTTTCTTGCTCCCTCTTATGCTATGCTCACAGCATGAGATACACAGTCTCTTGCATTTATTTTGCCTTTAGTGGGTAGGAGACTCATATCGCAAGTATAGAGTATATTTCACAGGAACAACTTATATAGCCACCTTGTAAATGTGCATGGTCTTGGGACGGTGCATGAGACAGCTCAGGTGCTGCAGACTCTCACTGCATTGTTAAAATGACCGCTGGGACACTATAACAACAGAAGATAATGCATTCCTGTAATACAGCCACATATTGTGAAGTTGATGGGCTCAGACACCTACCAATTCTTCTTGTGTAGTAAGTAGAGAGCTAAGTAGCAAATATTGTGGTGGGAAGTGCAGGATTTAGGGATATTCCTCAATAATCCTCACTGTCTTTCATCTTAAGACCATACTCACCGAGGACTCAAGATGAATGCCTGGAAAGGGTACTTAAAGGTATAAAGTGAGCTGGGTTATGAATGCATCTGACAGAGAGAAATTAGTAGTGTATGATTACATTTATTTGCATGCACACAAAAAAACTGGTGCAGGTGATGTATACACCCCCAGAATTAAGTGTACCCTATCCATGTGCGAATGCTCAATTTGCAGCCAATCAGCAATGCTGTATACAGCCAGCTAGATAATGCTGCTACACTCCTTAGAACTAGAGATCCTTAAAGGACCATAAATCGACATTCAAGTAAAAATGCTTGAGCAGTTACACGGTTGTTCTTTAGACATACACCCTCTCCTTGATACATTCTGACAAATTATAATTTGTACTGAAACCAAACATTTCAGCTTCTTCTTCCTATTCTAATTTGTCTTTTAGGTGAATGAGCATTTATGCTTGACTTATGGTCCTGCAATGACCTGCAAGAGCCGGCCATGGTCTCTGTGCATGAGTCTCTGCCTAAGTGTCTATTTTTTTCATCTGCATAATATAATTGACCAGTATAGCCTAATTTCTAATTATAAAAGTAGCATTTCCAAAATTGTAAGGCACGTAATGCTGTTTGCCACAGACAGTAAGTGTTTTGGTCGTCAGAGATCCTTTGGTGCTCATTGCGAGCCTCTCGGTTGGTGTATTTTTTGTTATCAGAGGCGCTTTTGCTCTCATTGTAAGGTCTACGCTGATCTCCTATTGGTGCTTATTGCAAGCCTCTCCCCTGGTGTACTTTGTGTCCTATGAGCACCGTTGGCGCTCCTTGTGAGGCGCACTGTGAAGGCCTTTGTCGTTTATTGAGATACTGTGGTGCTTTTTTTTTTCTGTATATGTATTTTTTTATGATAATTAATTAATTAAATCATAAATTAATATACTTTACCTATTTGTAATTAATATTTGCAGCAAGCAATGTGCTGAAGAGCTAACAATCTGTTTTAAGTTTCCTCCAGCATGCAATGTAGATTTGCATTGTTGTTGAGCTGAGGTGTAAGTGCCAGCAATGTGTGCAGTGTGTAGTGTAAATAGGATGCGTGCGCAAGGGGAAACCGTTTGTGTAGCTGTGTAGTTCCGCATTCTGTATGTTAATGTTGTAAAATGGCGGCGATTGTGTATGTGGTACGTGGGTGTGTATGATTTTGCGTCCTTGCTAATAGTGTATTTTGTACCTCGTACGGGTTTGTGTAAAAGTCGCATGTGCCTGGCGGTGTTTTGAGGGTTTAGGGGTTGTGTAGACTCGTTTTCGTTTGTTTTGGCAGCCATTTTTTCAAGTGTCTAAACTCTGTAAATTGGACTTAAATTTGAGTGCAACCTGACTCCCAGACATCCTGGCTGTCCCCCCTTGCTGTGTGTAATGTTTTTTGTGTGTGTTTGTATTTTGTGTGTTTTTAATGTTTTTCGCTGTGTGCGGTTCGGCCATTAAGTTTGCATTTTTGCGACCTCGTAATTTTTTGCAAATGAGGCCCCTCACTTCACATTTGGGGCCTGCAATGAGCCTTCGCTTTGCGAGGGTCCGGATTTGCGGCCTGCAATGAGCCTCCAAAGGCTCATTGCAGCCGACGTTGGAGCCTCCACCTTCCTCAAATGCGGCCCCTCGCTTCGCGAGGGTCCACATTTGCGGCCTCGCAGAGTGTGATGACGACTCACAGTTTGACAACTATTATATGTGATAAGAACTCATATAATAACTTGGTAGAGACCATTAAATCATGTAATGCATGTAGACTGTCACTTTCGCGGGAAATTGCCACAGTAAAATTTACTTTACTTCCCAAATGTAATTATCTACTAAGACCTATTCCTTTATCAACTCCTAATTTTTGAATTAATACGTTTAAAAAATAAGTGGATAAGTTTATTTTGCAGGGGAGTTAAATGTAAGTTGATGGTCATAATTTATCCAATTGGAGAACCATAGAATTACACTATATGGGTAAAGATAATGTATATGTTTCTTTATGCAACATCATTGAGCTCAAATCTATGTTTTCAGAAAATTTAGAGACTCTGAATTCGAGTTGCCTATTTTGACACAAAAATATTGTTAAATGGAAACTTACTTTTTTGCCTAGCCCTATAGTTCCGTTGTACCTGATGAAATCCATTTTTGATTTACTATTTTTAAACGATTGGTTTAGTAAAGGTATTAGATCTGTGAAAGATCTGTATGTGGAAGGGTCCTTAGCCACATTAGATCAACTAATAAACAAATATAATAATAATAAGCATTCTTGGTTGGACTATTATAAGTTTAAAACTGTTTAAATAGTTCTTTATTTTATATGCATAAGATCAGAAATTTGACCCCTTTTGAACAATTAATTATTAAGTATTGTAAATTACACACTATTTCGTAAACTAATAATATCCTTAAAAATTTGTTGTAAATTCTTTCTGGAAACAATGTTAAGATTTTTTGGCGAACAAGGTAAAGTCCCCCTTAATTACGACCCCAGAATTGGTTCTTTTTCATGTTTTTCCAGATTCTCTACCTTTGGACATTAAGGCATGTCTTTTACAATTACTTATGGCAGCTAAGTGATTGTTGGCTTCTAGATGGATGCAAGCTTCAGTTCCAAGTGTGAATGAAATTATGACTATTGTCGATAAAAATAGATTTTTGGAAAGGGGTTTTCCAGACATTAGGAGTTATTAATAATCACCATAAGAAATGGAAAATATGGGATGACTTAAATATTGATTAATTTGTTTAACGACACTGAGAATTGGCTCCTAATGTTAATTGCAATACTTGATATGTAATCACTACAATGTTGTATGTGTATGTTTCACTTTTTAATTGATTTTGTATGAAAATGTGTACTGTTAAATTTGAAAAAGAAAAGATTAAATAAAAAAAAAAATCATACACTACTAATTATCTTCTATCAGATGTATTCATACCCCAGATCACTTGCATATACCTTTAATTGCTACGGTTAGCCTGAGGAGAAAGTGTAACTACAGCTGTAGTCTCTGGGCTGTGGCTGTGGGGTGTGAAATCATTCAATGAGTAACAACGCTTGAGCTGAAGTAGGAGCTAATCCCCTGCACAAGGTGTTCAGTTTGCACAAGCCATCAAAAGTGCATCTTTAAAAAATACTTTTTTTATTTTTAAAAATATGCTGCTAGAAGTGTGTGTTAGAAAATCTACTGTAAACATCAGTATACCTTAAGATACAGTATAATTCAACCTCTGCAAGGAATTGAAAGCTGTACATTTTATACATTTATGATTGAGATGGCAGATGCATGCGTTATTTTTTTCAAACTGCTTGTGGATTAACATATTTCAATACAGAAAGTTTATACGATTCTATAACAGACCTTCACCTGGCACCTCGATTAACAGTTGAAATGTTGAGAGAAAATATGATTTCAGTTGCAAACCATTCAAGCAGTAAAAACCATGAATTTGAAATAGATTTTAATTTATATATTTCAGTTTTATAGCCACAGGTGGTAAACCTTGGAGTAAGAGAACAGTATTCTGTCAGCATTATTGCCAAAGCTATTTACTTCTCCACAAAAATCCTTAGCTATAAGGTAGTATAATTTGCTCAGAAGTGTACATTTCACTTTGAGAATATATCTTGGGGAAACAGCTTTATGTAAACAGTGTAACAGTATATATTTGAGACATTTTGGATACGTGATTTATACGTGATTTATAATGTCATAAGATTTTAAAATACTTGAATATTACTGAAACAGTGATGCTGAACAAACATGCAATTTATCAAGGAAATTCATTTTAAATAGATACATACATTTTTACCTGAGCTACATCTATGTGAGATCCTATGATATTTTGATCCTAACTTTCCTGATTGCTGTCTGCTGCTACCGACGGATATTGAATCCAACCATTCTGCACTGATTTTCTGCCTGTCATTGACCATGGATTTATTCAAGACCAATATTCTGCCAACCAGACCTGGACTTACCTACCTCAGTACAGAATGAACTCCTTCAGTTGATCAATCACTAGTATTTCAAGTAAACCTTGTCTTTAAATCCATGATGAGCTAAGTTAAATAACTTACAAGGGGGGTTGTAGTAGTCAACCAGGTGACTTGGAGAAAAGGAGTATCCTTGTTCTGTGCATTTTGGCTGTAAAAATCTGCATAATGCATTTGTGACTGGGAAATGACTATACAGTGAAACGGCAATGTGTGAATGAATATGTCTGTCTGGAGCACCCCTGTAATCTGGACATTTCTTTATTAATGCTCAGGTGTGAAAAGAAAGTGGATGAGCCAAGGTGACGTGTGAAGGATATAAAGGGAAGGTGCCAGTCACCATGATGACTGGTTCTAGCAATAGTTAAGGCAATTATTATTGTGAAGCAAAGTGTTCTGATGTCTCAACATGAAATCCTGCTTGCACGGTACTAACATCATGTGTCTGCAATGCAGGTTCTTCTCCGAACCCTTATTTCATATAATGATATACCCTTTATACCAATCATGGCAAACGGCAATCTCACTTCTTGGCAAATAGACGGGGAAGAAGTGGAGGCAGTCACAGAACTTATTTTCCTGGGATCCAAGATCTCTGCAGATGATGACTGTAGTCATAACATTAAAAGATGCTTGCTTCTGGGGAGGAAAGCTATGGCAAGCTTGGACAAACTACTAAAATATATATATATAAATAACAAAAGTCTGCATAGTTCGAACTATGGTATTTCCAGTAGTAACATATGGATGTGAAAGCTGGACAATAAAGAAGTCTGAGGTCCGTAGAATTGACGCCTTTGAATTGTGCTGTTGGAGAAGACTGCTTAGAGTCCCTTGAAATGCAAGAAGATCCAATAAATCAGTATTTCAGGAAATCAAGATGAACTGTTCATTAGAAAGTATGATAATGAGACTGAAGCAAAAATATTTTTGCCATGTCATGAGACAGCAGGATTCCCTAGAACTCTGATGGTGAGAAAGATTGAAGGCACAAGAGGAAGGGGGCAACAGAGGTGGAGATGTATAAATGAAGTCACTGAAGCAATGAACATGAACTTGATGGAGCTCAGGGGGGCAGTGATGTATCTGGTGTGCTGCAGTCCAAACTGTCACAGAGAGTCACAGAGAATGCGACTGGATAACTAAACAACGACAATACCCCATATCAGCATGGTGAAGATTAAGCAGCAGAGAGCATAATTAGTTATTTGCAGCTTGGGAAAATAACTTCTATGGCCAGCACTATAGGTCATAGATAATAATGCTACATTAAAGGCAGTCTATATGGCTCTCAAATACCAATTAGCTGCTTCAATCTACTAATTAGTGACACTGCTTTAAAATCGCATAAATAAAAGAAACTGAACCATTGTAGAGAAAAATGGCTACCACGGTGTAAAGCCAGCTTTGTAATACTGTTCAAAAGGAAATACATATGTTGTTGGGTGACAGTATCCATTTAATCGGGAAGTAAAGCAGGAAAGTGGACTTTGTTATAAAGATTGTAACAAAAGTGTCAAAAAGGCAGCTAAAAATTAAGATAATCAGTACATTAATTTTGCAAGTTTACCAATGGCAGATTACTAACTAGTAGAGATGTCGCGAACAGTTTACCCGCGGACTATTTGCGGCGATTTTGGCATGTTCGCGTTCGCATCGGACGGCGAACACATGCGCTTTTGGGTTCGCCCCCTATTCTTTATCATTGAGGAAACTTTGACCCTGCACCTCACAGTCAGCATACACAATCCAGCCAATCAGCAGCCTACACTCCCTTCCAGGGCCTTTCATCTGAAGGACAGCATACATTTTAGAATCATTCTGAAGCTGCATTCGTTGTGAGAGGACAGATAGTGTAGCTGCTGGAGATTTAATAGGGAAATAGATAGCCAGGCTGTGTATTTAGCTTCCACTACAATTAATCTAATTTCAGTTGCCTGTCTGTGTCAGGCTCACAGCTTATATTGTGCTCAGTGAAATAAAACAACACTTTTTTGACTGTAATAGATTGAATAGCAATTGCCTGCCTACAGGCGTGTGTGTGAAGCCTATTGCATCTACTCTGCCAACTTTTGCCAGTGCACAGTGATACGTCATATCTGGTGCAACCGTAGTGTACAGTGACATCAAACAACACTTTTTTGACTGTAATCGATTGAATAGCAATTGCCTGCCTACAGGTGTGTTTGTGAAGCCTATTGCATCTACTCTGCCAACTTTTGCCAGTGCACAGTGACACTCATATCTGGTGGCACCTTAGATTGCATGCGCAGTGCCCCAAATTAAAAGTAGGAGGTCCGAGCAAGCATCTTTTTCCATCTCCCTGTTCCAAAAATCAATGCCATATACACGTCCCCTAATAGTGGACGTAACAGGGATTAAACCAATAGGAATAGTACTACTTAACAGTACACACCTTATAATAACGCAGACAGAGGCAACGCAGAGAGAGGAGTCTGAAGAAGAGGAGTCAGAGGAGGAAGGTGGCTTTGAGGAGGTAGAAGACCAAACACAGCAGGCGTCCCAGGGGGCTTGTTATCACCTTTCGGGGACCCTTGGTGACTGGGTGGAGGAAGAGACCTTCAATGACATCAGTGAGGACAAGGAACGGGACATGGCTAGCTTGGTATCCAACCTTGTGCAAATGGGGAGTTTGCGGTTGTGCAAAGGGACTGTTTGCGGTGCATTAAACGGGGACATTGGTCTGTTACTGTGAAGCTTACACTACCTGATTGATACAACATCATACCTGATGTTTTAAAGCATATTATTCCAAACAATTTAGGAATGTTAGGTGATTTATGCCCTTTATGGCTTAAAACCAGACTCTGCATCAACTATGTAATTTTCCGTGGGAGTTTTGCCATGGATCCCCCTCCGGCATGCCACAGTCCAGGTGTTAATCCCCTATAAACAACTTTCCCATCACTATTGTGGCCAGAAAGAGTCCCTGTGGGTTTTGAAATTCGTCTGCCCATTGAAGTATATGGCGGTTCGCCGGGTTCGCCCGTTCGCAAACATTTGATTGAAGTTCGCGTCCGATGTTCGCGAACCGAAAATTTGATGTTCGCGACATCACTACTAACTAGTAATTAAGAGAAAGGAAAATGTGTTTGATGCACAAAAAAGGCAATAGTGGGACACGGCTACAGAATTGCATCTATCTTACCCAACACTATGCAGAAAGAAGTTTAATAGCAGTTTAATAAAATGAAAGTAGAGTAGTTAATCAAAAGGTGATGGAATGTAGTCATTGGAGTTTACGTACATTAGTAGTAAGCTAAACATTATTTTTAGCCAATGCTGTGTCATTATCCAATAGGAAACTGGCTATGCTGGTCTTTCTTCAGCACAAGGAAAGCTCTTAGTTTCTGGTGCACAATACTAAGGAATGTAGCGAGTAAAACTAAGATCAAACGATAAGAGTTGTAGAAGACTGTGTAATGAGCTTACATCCTCAGGAATTACTTCCTTTCATAATTCGGAGGATGTAGGATCTTTGCTATCAACGCTGTATTGTCACAACAGGATATACAATATGCAAATGCGGCTTATGCTAACAGAAGCAGTGGTAGGTACTGTAACTAGGTGACTTTAACACAAATATTTGTATAGTAACATGTGTTTTAATTAGAAAGCAAAGATATGCATGAACCCTATAGTCTAAATGTGACACTTTTGAGGGAATTGGGATAAAAAATGTAGGCATGTTTATCACTCATAGTGCACAATGCCAGACAATAACTTACATGTCTATAGTGTATTATCATTGATCAAAGGGATCATATATTTTAGATTGGAAAAGGTGTTTCCCTACTATGTGGTCAGACTCAAGCTCATGAGCCTCATTCAATTGAGCAATTGTAAGTTACTGGAGCCCGTAATGGAGCTGTAAGCTAATTTGCTATTGAATTGGCATTTTTTTGCGAGCCAAGTCTAGGCCGCAAACGGCAAATGGCAGCCAAAATCTTACGGATTCCAAATAGGACCCACAAAGGATTTACAGACTAGTTTGGAACACTGCAAAAACACAATAAAAACACACCAATGCACTTTAAAATATGGCCAAAGCAATGGAAGGCATTAGAATTACTTGCACAACAACTCCCAAATATCAAATAGTTAAAAAAATAAAAAAAAAATTTTTGGATATGTTGTAATGGTCATGCATATGCCAATATGAAAAGTCATGCTGCAAGATGCTGAACGCTATTAAAGACATGCTACCTCATTAAATTGCAACTCAAGTGCATGAAAATGGCTGCATTAGTAACCCTTTCTCAATCACAGAGGCTTTAATGTGGACCATAAAAATACAAAGATCATCTCTTATATATCTCACTCATCACATCTACATTGGGAAAACAGATAGTGGGCAAATTACACCGCCACATGGCATATATCAAGTACCAGGGGAACAAAAACTAATGTAGGCCAAAACATTATAGGTTACAAATAGGACTGGCAAAACAGTACAAAAGCAGAGAAGTTTATTAGATTATCATACTCAGGATTCCTATAGCCAGAACCTAAATCAGCTGTAATGCCAGATAAGACTCAAATGCAGAAGTGAGCAGTTCCAAACCTGAAATTCACCTGGGAATTAACAGGTGCTGTAATCAACAAGCTACATAATCCCAGCCCCAACAAGCCATCAGCAAATCTGTCCCATCATGGATTGCTGCCATGTGTTGAGACAGTGCCGTAGGAAGCATGAATATTGGTACCGAATGTTGCGGACTGAAGACCCTGATGCAAGGCGTGCAATTGAAGAGGCTGAGGAGTGACAAAGGCGTGGCTGGGTGTGAATATGGGTGAGTGTGCTAATGTGATCCATGGTGGTCCAGAACCAAGCTAGGCACGTGAATTACCACAGGATATGCCTAGGATCATGGTGGGGGGTTATGTAGGGGACAGAGTTCTAGTGTCACATGGACAGAGGGATATAGAGGCACCTGCAGACAGAGGTAATGAAATTTAAGTGCTGGCTCCTGCACAGCAACACCCACAGGGGGCTGAGCAGGCCCATGAGCCTGTAAGGAGGGTCAGGGAACCCAAAGTATATAGGAAGAAAGTAAATTTAGAGGGGTTAATTGATGGGGTAATTTATGAGCATTTTAGTCTAACCCATGCCAGTCTTGAGGAGCTCTATGTGTCCAGAGGGAGGACCTTGAGCCTTTCTTGCATCTGGTAGTTTCCAGAACACTGGTAGTATAGTAGGAGGAATGTCTCCGGCACGCTTTTCAAGGTGTCTTAGCCCATTCCTCGGTGCTATTGTTCTGAAAGCTACCAGATACATCAGTTTCCCCAACACTGTGGTCATTCCAGTGAATGTTGAGGATGGTGCGGAGGCAGCGTTGATGAAAGCGCTCAAGAAGTTGCAGGTGGTAGTAGTAGGTAACCCAAGACTCGGAACCGTACAGAAGGGTGGTCAGCACAACAGCTCCGTACACGTTGAACTTTGCGCACTTGAATAGATGCTTGTTTTTCCAAGCTTTTTTATATAATTTGCCGAATGCACCATTTGCCTTTGCATCTGAGGAGATGATGCAACCAAGGTAGGTAAACTGTTGGACTGTTTTCAGCTTAGACTTGCCAATAGTGATGTGAGGAGGACAGTAATCTTCCTGAGGTATGGGCTGGTGGAGAACTCCAGTCTTCTTCAAACTGACTTCTAGGCAGAACAGCTCGGCAGCCTCAGCGAAGCAAGATGTAATTTTCTGCAAAGCTGTCGCCATATGGGAACCGAGGCCAGCATAGCCGGCGAAGTGTAGCTCTCGAACGAGTCGTTCCATTGTCTTGGTGTGGGCCTTTAGACGCCTCAGGTTGAACAGACTGCCATCTGTGCGGAATCAGATGTAGAGTCCATCCTCAACATCAAGGTCTGTTGTAGCCCTTTGCAGCATCATACTGAAGAATAGCGTGAATAGAGTGGGTGCAAGAACACAGCCCTGCTTCACGCGGTTGCTTATAGGGAAAGGCTCAGATAGGTAATTGTTGTGTCTAACTTGGCCACGCTGGTCTTCGTGTAGCTGGATAATCATGTTGAGGTAGGACATCCTATACGTTCCAGGATTTGCCACAAACCCTTCCTGCTCACAGTGTCGAACGCTTTGGTAAGGTCGACAAACGTCACATAAATTCCCTTGTTCTGTTATCTGCATTTTTCTTGGAGCTTCCTGAGAACAAAAACCATGTCAGTGGTGCTCCTGTTAGCTCTAAAGCCACACTGCTCGGGGAGTAGTTCTTCTACGATAGTGGGCACCAGTCTGTTGAGGAGTGCTCTTGCAAGGAGTTTCCCTGTGATGGAGAGCAGAGTTTTCCTCCTGTAATTGGAGCAGTCATACTTTTCTCCCTTTTTCGTGTACAGTGTGATGATTGTGTCATGAAGGTCTGGTGGCAATTTGCCTTGGTGCCAGCAGCAAACAAAGAGCTCATGGAGTTTAGCGGGATGTGCTGGGCCCCCATGTTACCAGATCTCAGCTGGGATCCTATGAACTCCTGCAGCCTTACCATTTTTTAGCTGCTAAATGTCTTTTACAATCTCTTTGAGAGTAGGAATTTCATCCAGTTCTGTTTTCATTGTTTCTTGTGGAATGCAATGGAGCACTGAGACTGAAACTCTGCAGCTGGCACATAATAAAGTTTGAAAGTGGTCAGACCACCATTTCACAATCAATGCCTTGTCTATAAGGAGTGTTTGACCGTCTGCACTGCGTAATGGGCTTTGAACCAGGTATGAAGGACCATACATTGCCTTCAGGGCTTCATAAAACCCTCTGTAGTCTCTGACATCTGCGCAACGCTGAGTTCTTTCAGAGAGGTTGGTCCACCATTGGTTCTGAATTTCTCAAAGCTTTCATTGGAAGGTGCTGCATACAAGACGGAAGGCTTTTGAAGACGGCTGAGCAAGATGCGGTTGATGGGCGGATCTCTTTTCCAACAGTAATATCTGCAAACCACCAGAACATAGCTAAATGAATGGGATTATATATTCCATATTGTCAATGGCCCTCATTCAATTGCAATTTGGCCAATTGAATAGGGGTCTAAATAAGCACAAAACATATTTTTTTAAAGATGTTTTTATTAAGTAAACATCTATCCAAAAGCAAGGATTTCACTAACTAAAAACTTATTTTAAAAAAATATGTTATGTGCTTGATTAGAGCCCTATTCAATTGGCCAAATCGCAATTGAATGAGGCCCAATGTATATAGGCCCCAAAATCATATTTGAAAACCTCTTCACAGTACAAAACAGTACTTTTCACATTTTCTAATCATGCTAATCCACATCCAATAAAGGTCAATGCAATTAACAGCAATCTGGAAATATTAACATACCGGCATATATTAAATGATACTCAATGATCAGCATGGAGTGCAAAGAAGGGATCTTTCCTTTTATGTGACCAAGGATGCTGCCACCAGCAGTCACAGTCAGATAACATGAAAGGTCCCAAAGATGTGATCACTTATTACAGTAGAAATCAATGTTGAAATCAAAATGATTACAGTGGATTATGTGTGACTCTAATAATCTCATCATGTTGCCATTACAGAAGTGCTGCCATGTGTTAACTCATCGGTTAACCAAACAGACAAAGAAAAACAACATTTACAGCAACAGAACATCAGCTATATCAATGTTGACTACATTGTAAGTATCTGCAGAAAAAATGTGCATGTATGCAGAAGAAATAAAGAACAACTCCATTAATTGAGGCCTACCTTTCTGTTCCCAAAGACATCCCATACGTATTGCTGAAGTGGTCAGAAAACATAATCATACCCTGCGGACATGTCCTGGGGGAACAGATCTCCTCATGGATATTCTCTTGACCACATCCACTGTAAAACACCCCATGTGGATCTTCAAAGATGCATCAATGTGCAATAGTTATGATATTCCCACATCATGAGAAATTAGAAATATTCAAAATCATCATCTGCCAGATGAGTAGCTTGTTTCAGATATCACTAAATATCAGTTAGCAGAAAGGAAATGCCAAGACATGTGGAAAGGAGGAGATCTAGGCAAATTATACAGGCCATAAAAGGAGGAAGGGGGAGTAAAGCCAGGCAAGATAAAGTAAACATTTGTTTGAACTAATGTTAGAAATAATTCTATGTCATCAAATATAATAACAAGCATATAGTAGAAATATTAATAAAAGATATTGGCTCCTGGGAAGATGCAGCTTTCAAGGTCTTCTCCATACCTGATGGTGTGTATGAAACTCCCAGAATTCAGAGTAACCAGTGAGGCCTTCTGAAACCAGGATGCAGGTAAAATTTGGGGCTGATAGTGTGTAAGAAACTCCCAGAATTCAGAGTAACCAGTGAGGCCTTCTGAAACCAGGATGCAAGTAAAATGTGGGGCTAAAAAGAAAACAATAAAAATACGGTATGAGGGACCAATAGAACAGGGAGGGAGAGAGTGAGAGAGAGAGAGGGAGATAGAGAGAGGGAGAGAGGGAGAGAGGGAGAGAGAGAGAGAGGGAGAGAGAGAGAGGGAGAGAGAGAGAGGGAGAGAGAGAGAGAGAGAGAGAGAGAGAGAGAGAGAGAGAGGATTGAGCACTTATACGTCTGAAGTGGCATAGGAGTGTCTGTTGGACACACAAGTCAACATTTTACTTCTCCCCATAAGTATATCTCCTTATTATGTATTATTGTTATTTTAGCTTATTGAATGTTATAGTAGTGATGTCGCAAACATCAAATTTTCGGATCGCGAACAGCGGAAGCGAACTTCAATCAAATGTTTGCGAACGGGCGAACCCGGCGAACCGCCATAGACTTCAATGGGTAGGCGAATTTCAAAACCCACAGGGACTCTTTCTGGCCACAATAGTGATGGGAAAGTTGTTTCAAGGAGACTAACACCTGGACTGTGGCATGCCGGAGGGGGATCCATGGCAAAACTCCCACGGAAAATTACATAGTTGATGCAGAGTCTGGTTTTAAGCCATAAAGGGCACAAATCACCTAACATTCCTAAATTGTTTGGAATAACATGCTTTAAAACATCAGGTATGATGTTGTATCGATCAGGTAGTGTAAGGGTTACACCCGCTTCACAGTAACAGACCAATCTCCCCGTTTAATGCACCGCAAACAACCGCAAACAGTCCCTTTGCACAACCGCAAACTTCCCATTTGCACAAGGTTGGATACCAAGCCAGCCCTCACATCCCTTCCACCATCAATGATGCTATGGCGGGCACGGTTTTCCCTGAGGAGGATTTCTGTCTCCTCTGGGCTTTAATTGAGGGCCCTCTGCTTTGGCGCAGCCTCTTGCCCTCCCTGTGCCTGGTCTCCCTGAGGCCCTGCCCTCATCCTCACTACCTGCACTGCTGGGATCTGGCCCTAGACCCTCTGCTTCTATACCTACATGTGGCGGCATGTCCCCCCCCCCTCCTGCTCTCCTACACCTGTACCTCCCCTCCCCTCCTCTCCCTCTCTCCATACCTCTACCTCTCATCCGGTTTTCCCCTCTCTCTCCTCCTCCCGGTGTTTCACTCTTTGACTCTCTCTATATCTATCTCTCACTCGCTCTCTATAGCACTCTAACTCTCTCAGTATACCTCTCAGTCTTTGTCTGTCTCTCTCTGTCTCTATCTATAGCTCTCAATAACCTACCAACGCCTAGACCTGTGTGTTGACTCTCAGCTACAGCACAGTCAAGGACTTAGTTTTTGTGGCCTATTGGTTAATAGACCTGTAAAGGCATCGCAAATTATGGCCTTGTTTTATTTTGGAGCACTTCATGGGATCAGATACTCGGAAGCGTTACATTTGAAACCAGGGTTTATGGGCTTGAGGGCTCAGCCAGTAACTTGCACCCTTGCTCAATTGAATAGCACCCGAATTGTACACAACAGCGAGCCTGCAAAAGGCCTGCAGACATACGCCTTATATACTGCGAGATGCAGCCTTCAAATTGAATGAGGATCTATGTTTAGAAAGGGGGATATGCTTTTAACTGACTGGAAGTGTGTTAAATCATTTTAACTTGACAATGACACAAGCTTGTGTCTAAACATTGAGGACTGACTCAGAGTTACTCAGCACTCCTTGTTGAACTCATAAGGGTTGAAGACAAGCAGCTCAACTGTATGTGTAAAAGTAGATGTCTGAAAATAATTTTCATAATTAATATTGTTTTTCTAAGTTATTTTTTTTTGAAAATATTTTATTATTGTAGAAAGGTATAAATTACATACACTTCATAAGCAAACATATCTTCTACCCGACCGTTGGGAAATTTGCACATCAACATGAGGGAAACAGCAATATACCAGAGCAAATAACATGTACAACTTATCAGTTGGGTAAAGGAAATAAAACCATATACTGGAACCACAAGCCTCTTCCCTTTAACTTTACATTTTAAAGTTAACAACGAGAAATGTTACATGAAGAAGCAGAAAAGTACAGTACGTAGGATCGTTCTAGTTAAACCACGTTATTGTTATCATTCTGTCTTTTACTTCCTTTTCCTTTCCCTCTTCTTTTACCCTTCTTTTTATTATATAAATATTTTATTGTTGTAGAAAGGTATAAATAACATACACTTCGTAAAAAGACATATCTTCTACCCAACCGTTGGGAGAATTGCACATCAACATGAGGAAAGGAACAATATACCAAAGCAAGTAATATATACAACTTATCAATTGGGTAAGGAAATAAATCAAAATACTAGAACCCCAAACCTCTTATTTTTACTGTATATTTTAAGGTTAACCACCCAAAATATTACATTAAGAGGCACAAAAGTACAAGACATAGCATCATTCTGATTAACTCATGTTATTGTTATCATTCTATCTTTTATTTCCTTTTCCTTTCCCTCTTCTTTTACCCTAGTTTTACTAAGGCCTTCCATCTCTTTTGGGTCCTTTACACCATTACGTTCATTAGAGAAAGAGTTGAACTACAATATCCCAACGGTAACCCAATAATATACCAAACTACTATATTAAAATATACATTCTAAATAGACACACCTCCAATCACACTTCTTCCATTCATGGCTTCAGGCACGGGATTAGCTAGGACAGAGAGGACAGGGGAGTAGGCCAGGGTTGAGAGGCCAGAATGACCTAGGTCAAATCAACAGCTTCCTAATTTACGTATTGAGGAAGTACTTATCCCATAGGGACCAGGATGAACTACTTTTTTTTGTCACACCCAGGTCGGTAAAGTTTAGTTCCAATAAACGATTTTTATCCACTTTTCTTTTAACCTCGTTCCAAGACGGAACATCTTTCTGCTTCCACTTGGAGGCTATTAGTGATTTTGCTACCATCAAGATCTGTAGCATAAGGGCTTTAACTTTTAGAGGTAGTGGAGGGAAAATGTGGAATAAAATTATTTCTGGGTGTGGACTCAATTCTACCTCACATACCATCTGCCCGGAATTTTTTGATGTATGGGCATTGCCACCAAATATGCAGGGAAGAGCCTATCCCACTACACTTGCGCCAACAATACTTCTCATGATCTAAGCCACCAATCATTGCCATCCTAACCGGCGTAAAATCCCACCTATTGCAGATTTTAAAATGGAGTTCTCTATAGGAGGGATATTTAACAAATCTATCCGTAATTTCATATGATCTATACCAATCTTCTATGGTCCATTTACGCTCCAGTTCATCTTCCCAATCCTGCATACACTTAGATTTATATTCCATTTGTGGCCTTCTAATGATATCGTAACATTTTGAAATAATATGAATTTTAGATTCCGCCATAATCAATTTTTCCAGTTGAGTTAAGTCTCTTAATCTAGTCAAATAAAACTCTGACTTTTTGAGAGCTTTTTCCAGTGAGAGAGATTCTAACCATGAAATCTTTAGTTGAGGGGCTTTAGTTTTAATATTCTCCAGTGAAAAGGTATTACCAGGGAACAATTCTAACAGCAGGTTAAATCCTGCTTTAGCTATCCTCCTTAAGGTCGGAGATTCAATATGTGATGCTAGATCTAGTAACGGAGTAATTGGTGAGGGAAACGGAATCAAATTATATTTACCATTCAGTTTATTCCATATATTCCCCTTCCCTCTAACCATAGTTTCATCCTGTTTCAAATATTTAAAGTTAATCTTTTTTAAAAATAAGAGAATTTTAATATTCTTTAAACCTGTTAGCTCTTGTTCAATTTGAACCCAATTATTATCATTAATGGGATCTAGCCATTCCAACATATTTGCCACTAATATAGCTTCCTGGTATTCCTTAAGTAATGGGTAAGCCAAGCCACCGTGTTTAAATTTCCCTCCCATTCTTGATTTTTTTATTCTTATTTTTTTCCCTTTGTGAATTAAATTATCAATTTTATTTTGTAGTTGGTTTAGCAAATATGTAGGAATTCGGCAGGGGATATTCCGTAGGATATAGGTTATTTTTGGTAGTATTACCATTTTTATGGCGATAAGTCTGCCGGACCAAGATATATTTAAGCCAGACCAAGCATTAATCTTTTCTATAACCTTTTTATACACTTTTTTATAATTAGTTATTATTGTCTGCTTCAAATTTGTCTCCAATATTATCCCCAAATGTTTCAAGGAATTTTGCCATATGAGAGGGAATACTTGTTTTAATTTGAGTAACATTTCATAAGAGATATTGATAGACATGGCTTCTGATTTGCTAATATTTAGCTTAAAATTTGATATTTTACTATACTCCTCTATCAGTTGGAACAAAGATCCGAGAGAGGCTAACGGATTTTCTAGTGCAACAAGAATATCATCCGCAAAAGCAGATATTTAATGTTCCATAGCTCCCACCTGTATCCCTTGCACCTCCTTCGCATTCCTAATCAATATTATTAAAGGTTCAATAAACAAAGCAAAGATAGCAGGGGATAAGGGGCACCCTTGACGTGTCCCATTTGACATAGGAAAACTAAATGAACTGTATCCTGGCCCCACTACTTTTGCATTGGGGTCAGTGTATAGGGCCCAGATGGCTTTAGAACCAAAGTCCCCCAACCCATATCTGTCAAACAGTACTTCCAGGAACTCCCACCCAACCCTATCAAAAGCCTTCTCTGCGTCTAATGATAAGAGAACGGTGGGAGCTCCCTTCCGATTAGCATAAGAGATCAAATTGACCATTCTCTTAACATTGTCAGAACCTTGCCTCCCTCTAATGAAGCCTTTTTGATCTAAAGAATTAAGTCCCCCTAAAATTGCATTCAACCTAATAGCTAAAATTTTTGCATATATTTTAATATCAGTATTCAATAAAGAGATCGGGTGAAAATCCTTACAAGATGGTTCTTTATGGTCATCTTTAGGGATTGTTATAACCGAGGCCTCCAACATTTCTTTCGGTGCGCACCCTAAAGTCATAATTTAATTCAAAGCGTTCTTAAGAGGGATTAAAATTTCTGACTTACAGATTTTATAGTAACAATTTCTAAAGCCATCTGGGCCGGGGGAAGAAAAGTTTTTTAGATTGTCAATGGCTTCCAGAATTTCTTTAGCAGTTATTTCTTTATTTAACATATCCAAATCGTCATCAGAAACTCTTGGTAAGTCGATTTTATCCAAAAATTTAAGTATCTCTTCTTTGGATGGTGCAATAAATTTTTTATCTTCCCTCATATTATAAAGATCTTGATAGTAAAGACCAAAAGCATTCCCTATATCACTAGGCTTTGTCAGAGTCTCATTTTTATACTTTAACCTTTCTATTCTTTTGCTTGCTGTTTTGCTCTTTAATTTATTAGCTAGGAGTCGCCCTGATTTGTTCCCCATATGGTACATTCGTTGCTGCAGTGACCATAAAGATTTATCTAACAATTCTTGTTCTATTTTTTTAATCTGAGATCTTGTTGCATCCATATTCTTTACAATCTTATCATTTAACCAATCTTGTTAAGCCTATCTAAGTTTGTCAAGTCAATATATAAATCTCGTAAAGATCGACCTCTAAGTTTCTTCTTCATCGCCTGCCAGCTAATCAAGTATCCCCTTATGGAGGCTTTGTGGGAGTCCAAATTGTAACTTTAGATGTAACAGACGGGTTATTAACTTTAAAGTAATTATTGAGTTCTTTTTTTAAAAGATCTTTTATCTGTGGGTCCTGGAGTAAAGACATTTTTAGTTTCCATGGTGGTCTAACTGTTTCTAAATGACCCATTGATATATTTATAGAGACCATACCATGGTCTGACCATAATATAGGTCCAATTTCTGTTTTGATCACTCTTTTTAACGTTACTCTATTCACAAGTATGTAGTCCAGTCTTACATGCGTTTCATGTCGATAAGAGTAAAAGGAGTAATCCCTTTCCTGGGGATGAAAGGTGCGCCATGAATCATATACTTGATGTTTCATTAAAATATTATGAAAAAGATTACTTTTTTGTTTCGCGTGGGAATCTAAAGATATCCCTTTATGGGATTTCCTATCTAGGTCCGCATCCACACATAGGTTAAAATCCCCACAAATGATAAGAGCGCCCGAACTATATCGTCTTATCAAATTAAAAATTCGGTTCAGAAAACTAATTTGTCTTTGATTTGGGGTGTATATATTAACTATTGTAAATTTCTCACTATTTATTAAGCCTCCCCAAATTATATAGCGACCATTAGGATCTATTATGGAGATTTCTTCCTGCAAAATTAATTTAAGGTTAAAAAGAATTGAGACTCCCCGGGCTTTTTTCCTATAAGTAGAATTAAGAGTCAGGCCTATGTTTTTCATTTTAAAGTAGGGAATCTTACCTGTCTGCCAGTGGGTCTCCTGGAGGCATACCACATCGGCTGAGCCGGATCCAAACGATCTCTGGCATATCTGTCTGTTAACACCTAAATTTAGTCCTTGGACATTCTGACTACAGATTCTTAGTCTACCTTCTTTAAACTTATCTGTATGGGTCATCCTAATTTGAGACCCTTTACCTCTCCTCACCCCCCACTCCCCCCTCCCCCCCGGTCCCTTCCGAAGCCCTTATGCCTACCATAACATTCATACTAATCACATTCGTTACCCATACACTCACTACCGGTGAATCATTCTCCATCACCTCTCCGGATAAACCAACACAAAAAGAAAATTGGTTTACCGTGGGGAAAGAGAAAGTTGAACTTCAATAAGCTCAAAATTTGGAAATCCACTGGCTTAGTTACGCCCGTGGCATCCCGCAATGGCCAAAACAGGATGAGAAGCCTTTGCAAATAATTTATCCAGGGTATTCATTTCACTTTTATATTAGATCAATTATTCTCTACCCCTTCCTTCCACTTTCAAAACTACAAGATCATTTTTTTTATCTCCCCTCTAAATACTAAATCATTGAGGGTTTCTCCATTTCCAAGGGGATTACTCCACGCCCATCAATCTATCCCTCCCTCATACTCTCCACTTCGGTCTATCAAACAAACAGAAAATACATAGAAGTACCCTTTAAATCTAATATCCTTTTAACAGTTGTGATTTCTTTACCGTTTATCCTAAAACAGAGCTTTATTTCTTTTCGCTCTGAACCAAACCTTGTGCTATTACATTAACTTAATATTGCTACACCTTGTCAAATAAAAGTAATTTAGTGCAATATGTGTTCACCTTTCATATTTATCCTTAATCCAACAATTAATTTGAGCTGGGAAAACCCAATCCACTGCCTCTTGGGCTCTCTATAATTTATATAGTGTTCAATCAACTTTCACCACTGTTATCTTTTGGTGCACTGTGTATTCAACTTATAGTGTTTAAAACTAATGGCAAATCTTTACAAACACACAATTCATTCATTGAATATTAATTGTGCTATACATTAGAAAACCATTTAAATACTGCTGATTATTTAGTAGGCCGAAAATCCCGTCCTCCTATACCCAAACAAGTGGAAGGCGAGGGGCATATTTACAGATCTTTCAGGACTACTTCACCTTCATGAAGATTATAAATTATTACTGTTTTATTGCCCAGTGAGATTATCAATTTTGTTGGGAACCCCCATTTGTATTGAATGTTTTCAGTTCTTAAACTTTTGGCTATACCCTTCAATTCCATACGCTTCATAGTAGTTTCCCTTGAGAAGTCTTGAAAAATCTGCAAATTTTCATAGGGCGGTGGAAATGATCTTTTTTCAAACGAATATCTCATAATTGATTCCTTATAAGCAGCAAAGTGGATTTTAAGTATTACATCTCTAGGACAGTCTTTAGGAGCAGACTTAGGGAGTGGGAGACGATGTATTCTGTCAATCAAAATAGATATATCAAAGTTTGGTCTAACCATGGTGGATAAAAATGTAGCTACATAGTTATTTAAATCTGCACTTCCGATTTCTTCTTCTATCCCCCTAATTTTAATATTGTTCCTTCTGAAGTAATCATCTAGTTTAGTATTGCAAATTTTAAGGAAAGCTACTTCTGACTCAAGTCGTTGATAATTATATTTTAAAGTTTGCATTTCCTCCCTTATTATTTTAAGCTCTTTTCCTAGATTTTCTGACTTTACTTGAACCATACCTATTGCTCTTCCATTTTCAGCGATTTTCCCTGTTATATCAGAGATAATTGAGTTTTTAAATTCAAGGAAAAGCTCTTTAAGAGCAGACAATGTCACCCCGCTATCTTCTGGTTCTGACACTTTGCTAGAAGCTTCTGATCTAAGTGTCTCATTAGGAGACGATTGATCCATACTTAAAAAATTATCTTTCGTATTAGTCTCTGGGTATGTTAAATCAGCGGTGTTCCCTTTAGAAGATGGTGAGAAAAAGGCTCTCGATGTTACGAGATTTTGTTGCGATTTATCCGCCTTAAATTTATTTTTAACTACTCAGCCTTGTTTCTTGTTCATGTTTTCTCTTTTTTTTTTCTTTATTATTGTTATAAGGACCTACTTCCAACACTTTCTTCTCCTAATTTCTATAAATATAATATCTATTCTTGACCCCTACTCAGGTCACACCTTTATACAGCTGTATTCTGGCAGTGACGCAGCAGGAGAGAAGCGCGAGCCAAGCAGGAGCATATAGTTTGGACTCTTTGAAAACTCTGTTGAAGCTAAGCAGGTCTTTCTCTAATTTCACAAACATATAACTAAAAAAAGTCCTATGTTTAATGCAACTAACTGTTAGTACACAAATGTAGTTGTCATCTTTTCCAAATACATTAACTGGGAAGCTTCAAGGCATAATAACTTTGCTTTGCTCAATGCAAGATTGATCATTTTAGTAAGCTGTAGTTGTCTCAACTAACGTTGAAATGTATATAACTTGAGCAAAATGAATAAATAACAAGCAACATAATAAACAATCTCATTTAACTTAATGTGGAATCAAATTCAGCACTATGGACACTTCTAAAGTTTGCATCAGCTTGTGTGTGGTGGTGGGGCTGTGAGTGTGTATGTGTGTCCGAGTGTGTGTGTGTCCAAGAATTTCTAAACTTTATAAGCATACCATGAAAAGTTTAAATGACCACTGTAATGTTTCAATATATTACAGGATGTTGTAGTTCACAGTAAAACAAACAACTTTGCAACATACTTTGTTTATAAACAGCAACTTAATTACTAAAATATTACTTGCAAAAATATCTGGCCTAACTATGGAAAATGTTGTCTTTTTGTAAATGTAGAGTAGTAGTATTAATAATTGTGTAGCTCAATGAAGCTGTGAGCTATACCATGCAGGTTAACCCGCGATGGGCATGTCATAGCAGAGAGGGCAGGCAAATCACGGTCCACTGGAGAAGGAACTGTCAACCCACTCCAGTAACTTTGCTAAGAAAACTCAATGGACAAGCACAACCAGAGGCATAACTATATGGCACTGAAAGATGAGCCCCTCAGGTCAGAAGGTGCCTACCACATTACTGAGGAAGAGCAGAGGGCGAGTACGAGTAGCACCAGATCTAATGAAGTGGTTGGGCCAAAGCCAAAAGTACACCCTGCTGCAGATGTGTCTGGAGGGGAAAGTGCGATGCTGAAAAGAACAATTCAGCATAGGAACCTGGAATGTTAGAAATATAAACCAAGGTAAACTGGACGTGGTCAAACATGAGATGACAAGGGTGAACATTGATATCCTGGGAATTGGTGAACATAAAATGGACTGGAATGGGACATTTCAAATCAAAGAACCACCAAATCTTCTACTGGGGTCAAGAATCCCACAGAAGAAATGGAGTAGCCCTTATAGTCAATCAAAGGTTGGCCAAAGTGGTGCTCGGTTACAACCCAATAAATGACAGAATTATTTCAATTTGAATACAAGGCAAGCCATTTAACATCACAGTGATTCAAGTCTATGCTCCAACCGTGGATGCTGAAGAGGCTGAAGAAGATCTTCAACACGTCATAGATATAAGACAAAGAAAATATGTTACTGATATTCTAGTAGATTGGAATGCTAAAGTAGGAAACCTGGAACAATTGGCAAGTTTGGCCTTGGAGTACATAATGAAGCAGGTCATAGATTAGTAGAATTCTGTCAAGATAATTCTCTGGTCAATGCAAACACCCTCTTCCAACAGTCTCCGAGACAACTCTATACATGGACAATATAGAAATATGATTGACTATATACTTTGTAGCCAAAGATGGAGGAGCTCTATACAGTCAGCAAAAATAAGTCCTGTAGCTAACTGCAGCTCAGACCATGAACTTCTTATTGCAAATATCAGAATTAAACAATATCACTTGTGAATATGCAGTGGAAGTAAATAGATTTAAGGGACTAGACATGGAAGATAGAATGCCTGAAGAACTCTGGACCAAAGTTTGCAACATTATCCAGGAAACAGCAACAAAGAATATACCCAAAATAAAGAAAACCTGGCTATCTGATGAGGCTTTAAAAGTAGCCCAGGAAAGAAAGAAAGCGAAAGGTGGTGGTGAGAGAAAGGGATTTCTCCAACTGAATGCAGAATTCCAGAGGATAGCACGAAGAGACAAGGAGACTTTCTACAGTGATTGGTGTAAAGAGATAGAACAAGATAACAGAACAGGAAAGTCAAGAGATCTCAAGATAATTGGGCATCTCAAAGGAGCCAAAATGGGCATAATAAAACACCAAAATGGTAGGGACTCAACAGAAGCAGACTACAATGAAAATATATACATGGAGGAACTGTTACAGCAGTGATGACCTAAATAGTTTGTCCAATGAGCAGTAAGTAAGATGCTGTGAAAGTGCTGCTTGCCTTATGCCAACAAATTTAGAAAACTCAACAGTGGCCAATAGACTGGGAAAGGTCAGTCTACATCCCAATCCCAAAAAAGGCAGTGCCAAAGAGTGCTTCAATTATCGAACAATTGCAATCATTTCACAGTCCAGCAAGGTAATGCTTAAGATCCTACAAGCTGGACCCAACAATATATGCACCAGGAACTTCCACATGTGCAAGCCATGTTCCGCAGAGGAAGAGGCACAAGAGATCAAGTTGTCAATGTCTGATGGATAATAGAGAAAGCAAGAGCGTTCCAGAAAAGCATTTACTTCACAGACTTTTCTAAAGCATTTGACTGTGGGGATCACAAAATGTGGCAAGCTCTTAAGGAGATGGGAGTACCAGAATATCTCATCCACCTCCTGAGGAATTTGTATCTGGACCAAGAAGCCATGGTCAGAACTGAATATGGGACAACAGAATGGTTCAAGATAGGAAAATGAGTGCGACAAGGTTGTATATTGTCACCTTATTTATTCAACTTTCACACAGAGTACATCATGCGTAAAGCCAGGCTGGATGAGTTGAAAACCAAAATCAATATTGCTGGAAGAAACATCAACAATCTCAGATACACCGATGATACTACTCTGATGGCTAAAAGTGAGCAGGAACTGAATGACCTATTAATGCAGGTAAAAGAAGAAAGTGCAAAAGCTGGTCTGCTGCTCAACGTTAAAAAAAGACCAAGGTCATGGCAAACGGCAATATCAGTTCCTGGAAAATAGATGGGGAAGAAGTGGAGGCAGTGACAGTTTCTATTTTCCTGGGATCCAACATCTCTTCAAATGGTGACTATAGCCATGAAATTAAAAGATGTTTGCTTCTGGGGAGGAAAGCTATGGCAAGTCTGGACAAGCTAGTAAAAAATAAATATGTTACACTATCAACAAAGGTCTGCATAGTTAGAACCATGGGATTCCCAGTAGTAACATACAGATGTGAGTGCTGGACCATAAAGGAATCTGAGCGCCATAGAATTGATGCCTTTGAAATGTGGTGTTGGCAAAAACTGCTTAGAATCCTTTGGACTGCAAGAAGATCCAATAAAGCAGTACTTTAGGAAATTACAAACTGTTCACTGTAAGCTATGATCATAAGGCTGAAGCTCAAATATTTTGGCCATATCATGAGAAGACAGGATTCCCTAGAAAATACTCTAATGCTGGGAAAGATTGAAGGCACAAGAAGAAGGGGATGACCAAGGCGGAGATGGATAGACGAGATCATTAAAGCGATAAACATGAACTTACTCAAGCTCAGAGAGGCAGTGACTGACAGATGTACCTGGCGTGCTGTGGTCCATAGAGTCATGGAGAGTTGGACACAACTGAATGATTAAACAACAACAAATAATAATAATAATAAGTGCATCAAAGGAAAACAACAGTGTCCCTTTAATACTATAAATTATTTGCAAATATGTGTTTCTTACAGTTTCCTACTGGCACATGCACGTGATATCCTGAATCTTGAATACTTGTGGTTTAAAATTGTGATAAATATATATATTGTGACATGGATGGCATTACAGGACAGTTCCTCAGTAGTATTTCTCACACCATACACAGGAGGCTGTCATGTGGTTTTGAAGTTGTACTGCAATCTTTGTCATTTACAAACATTACTTTCAACAAAATAAAGAAAACAAAAATCTGCATAAACATACTGACTTTAAATGGAGAACACCCACTCTAAGCCTATGCAGCTTGTCTGCCACAGGGGAAAACACATATGCAATTACAGTCCATTTATGTAGGATGAATTCCTCCTGTATGAAGCGATAGCTTCTCATGGAGTACTGTCCCGCCCTTCAATACAAGTACTTCCCCCAGTGACCCTTTTATATGGCAGCACCTATGCTGCTCAGGAAGTCCACACTCTCAGACTTTCCCTGGGGGTCTAACATAGTACATACTTCTGTAACATTTTATCCGGGGTCCTTTTCTATTTCGTAGCCGCATCCCTTCAAAACAGTGGGGTTGAGTGCTGAGCCACAGCACCACCTGGTGGTGCAAAAAATGTACTTTAGGCAGATAACTATTTCCACCTCTGATCTGGCTCATAAGGCGCACCAACAGAAGAGGCCTTGAGCTCTGAGAGGCACGCCCAAGGCCCTGGGGGGTCGAGTGCCTGTGACGAATATATCGATGGCCTCAGCGTCGACTCAGTGCCGTTTTTTGCCCACAGTTCATTTTTTGCACCACCAGCACTCAACTCCACTGTTCTGACGGGATGCGGCTACAAAATAGACTAGATCCTTATCCGGTGTCTGTCACTTTAAGCCGCTTGCCTTTGTGCCAGGCTGGGTGTCTACCTCTCTGGGTTTCTCTCTCCTGCTTGCTCCAATAGCTTTGGGGAACTGCAGCAGTCTAAACAGCCTTCACTCACCGGCTCTTGTGTCCAGCAGCTTTAACACATCACTCTCTCTCTTTGCAGCTCTTGCAAAATCTTTCTCTCACAGCGACTCAAAGCTCCACAGCGGCAAACTCTGTGTCTCCCTCTCTCCCTCTCTCTCCCTCTCTCTCTCTCTCTCTCCCTCTCTCTCCCTCTCCCTCTCTCTCTCTCCCTCCCTCTCTCTACCTCTCTCTCTCTCCCTCTCTCTCTCTCTCTCTCTCTCATATATAGTTGTGAGCATACAAGTTGTTGCTAACGCTTGTGGGCTCAAGAATCTCCGCAGTTCCCCGCAAATGGGGTGGTGGAGCATCCCAACGTCCCCGCAAATGCGGATCCTCGCGAAGAGAGGGTCAGCATTTGCGGAGGTGGAGGCTCCAACGTCGGCTGTGTTAACACACCCACAATTAAAAAAAAAAAAAATCTCAAAGGCGCCTCACACGCGCTTAACAGACATACGCACGACTTAAAATACACTGCGTCGTATACGTAAAAGCCAACTGCGTCCCTCTCAAAAAAATACAGCTGCATCGCAAAAAAATACGGCCACATCGCAAAAAAATACGGCCGCCAAACCACCCATTCCAAACGCCACGCATCAAAACATCAGAAACACAAGAAATAAACACAACGAACACATAAAAAGCTTACTTACAGCAAGGAGGGCATCCGGTACCTCCAAAAGTTTATTTACACGTCCATTTAAGTCCAAAAAAAAGAGTTTAAACTGACGAAAATCACCTAAGCGAGAGAAAAAATGGCCACCGAACAAAACGAAAACAAGGCTTGAGACGTAACTTTACTACAGTGACTCGCAAGACTGAAACACATACTATGCGGAACGTACCACACTGATATTAACCACCATTTTGAAAACTACTACGCACAAAATGGCGGATGGAACGCAAATTGTAAGCTGAAACACAAATAGAGCATGCGTTTTGCGTGCTAACGGTCTGAGGCACTTGAAAGTTTATAAATACTGCCTACTTTCCAGAAATTTCTACATTTCGACTCAGGTGATGAACGGAGTGACTGGATAGTTAACTGCTGCTGTTACTTGAGAAGAGAATTGTTTCTTCATTTACTACTTAACACTGTGCAAATTTCAAATGAGAGGTAAGCTATAATAAATTACATTTTATTATCAAGACAGGATAAAAAAAAATAACATTTTAATTAGGAAAATGTGATTTATGTATAGTGACATGTGGCACGCACATTTATGTGTATAGCCCCTACAACAAACTAATCTTAATCCAAACTAATTAAACAAGTATATTTAAATGACAGTAAAAAAAAAAAAAATTAACTATTAAAATGGGATTGATGTATAGTGATATGTGACTATATATTGATATATACATATATGTGTGGAGGCCCAAAAACTAAGTAATGTTAATTGAAAGTAATTACAGAAGTATATTTAAATGACATTAATTTATTGTAACTCAATATATAACCTAAAGATCAATCTTTCTCCTTTTTTTTACTATTCAAACAGACTCTGCATCAACAGCGTCACTCAAGAATTTGCACCGTGCATTGTGAACCACAATTCCTTTTAAACAACTCCAAGAAAGAACAAGAGGTAAGATAGAAAAAGACATTACATGCTAAATCAAAAAGAAGAAATATACACTTAACCATTTAACTTTCTTTTTCAAACAGACACTACAAGAAGACCGCCGGATTTAGATTTCCAGGAGGGGACCCTCTGTCATTTTCCACTTCAATCAAGGTAAAGTATAACAAGTACAAAAAAGAAATGAACTATATATGTTTAATGGCCGCCAATATAATTAACAAAAGTGATGGGCACAAAACAGGATTGAACCAAAACTCACACAAACACATAGCAAACTAAATTAATATTCTTTTTTAATGTTTAAGAACCTATAAGCCTTACAAAGAAGCCTAAATAAGCATACCAAAAGTGGTGGGCACAAAACAGGATAAAACCAAAACTCACACAAACACATAGCAAACTAAATTAATATTCTTCTTTAATGTTTAATAACCTATAAGCCTTACAAAGAAGCCTAAATAAGCATAACAAAAGTGGTGGGCACAAAACAGGATTGTACAAAAACTCACACAAACACATAGCAAACTAAATTAATATTCTTCTTTAATGTTTAAGAACCTATAAGCCTTACAAAGAAGAATAAATAAGCATACCAAAAGTGGTGGGCACAAAAGAGGATTGAACCAAAACTCACACAAACACATAGCAAACTAAATTAATATTTTTCTTTAATGTTTAAGAACCTATAAGCCTTACAAAGAAAGCTAAATAAGCATACCAAAAAAGGTAGGCACAAAACAGGATTGTACCAAAACTCACACAAACACATAGCAAACTAAATTAATATTCTTCTTTAATGTTTAACAACCTATAAGCCTTACAAAGAAGCATAAATAAGCATACCAAAAGTGGCAGGCAAAAAACAGGATTGTACCAAAACTCACACAAACACATCGCAAACTAAATTAATATTCTTTTTTAATGTTTAAGAACCTATAAGCCTTACAAAAAACCTAAATAAATATACCAAAAGTGGTGGGCACAAAAAACAGGATTGTACTAAAACTCACACAAACACATAGCAAACTAAATTAATATTATTATTTACTGTTTACCAAGCTATAACACTTACAAACAAGTCTACATTTGGATAACAAAAGTGGTGGACACAAAACAGGATAATGCTAAAAACATTGCAATCATATCCAAAATAAGAACAATTACAGTATAAAAAATAATAAAAATACTGCAATATACAAATACATTTAAATTATTTTTAAAAGGTTGCACAAAAAACAGCATAGCACAAAAATTCACCATAACAGATACAATACACAAAAATAATGAATTTTTTGCTTTATTACAAATACATTTAAATCAAATAACATTTTCATTTTTCTTTTACAACAGATACTGCGTGAAGAGAATCGGAGGAGGACTTTCAACAGAGGACCACACCATCGGATGAGGACTTTTAACAGAGGACCACACCATCGGACGAGGACTTTCAACAGAGGACCAGACCATCGGACAAAGAGTTTCAACAGAGGACCAACAAACATTCTGATTGAAATCACACTACAACCAAGGTACAGTATAATAAGTACAAAAGGAGAAAACTAAATAAACATATTTGATCTGCATCCGTGTCAACAGAAAAAAAAAAAAGAACAAGCACTAACTATGTCCCTTATTCAATTGCAATTAGCCCAATTCACTACGGGCCTCATTCTATTAACAGCCGTAGGAGATGCGGGGCCGCAAGGACCGGCTGCAAGCTATTCGGCTATTCTATTCCCTTCCGGCCGGGGGCTCCGGCAGGCTTGCGACCGGCGCCTTGCTATCCCTTGCGGCCGCTCGCGCCGGAGGAAAGCCTTTGATCTTAAACGGCCGCAAGAGTTTCGTCTGCAATAAAGCCCCGGTTGCTACTCAAACCTCTCTGCAAGGCTAAAACCGAGCCGCAGCTTACTTGCACCAAAAAGGTCCCGCAGGCACACAAATAAGCACATAATAAAGCCATCCTGCACTCTGAGGAGCCTATAAAATGATTGTAGGTGTTAGCAAAAATAGCACAACATTCCCCTACACTCAAATCCGTAATTTTAGTATTTTAAAATTCTTGTAAAATATCCGTGGACAAAGTCCCGAGGGCTTGGAGCACCTCAGACCCGCAAAGGCTGCGGGATTAGCCTCCGTCAAGTCCGTAGATGGGTAAAAGAGACCTACGGGTCGTAAAGGGCTAACTTACAAGTCGTAGCATAGAAAAGCCATCCTGTACTTTTATTAAAAGTGAAAGTGATGTTTGGTTTTAGAATTAATAGCTCAACATTCCCCTACTCTCAAATCCGCAAATAAAGATATTTAACTTCATCTATCATGCAAGCCCGCACAGGTTTGAATAACGAGCTACGGGCTTGGAGGGCAATCATCCGCCAAACCCGTACGTGCTTCACTAAGAAGCTAAGGCCAAGTCTCAAGCCCGTAATCCTAAAATCAAACCTGAAATCAATTAACCAATAGGAAGATGACAATCAAGGGCACAAATAGTTTAAAAGGGAGGGAAATTCGTAAATCTGTGACTGTGTTGCATGCTGTCAGAGGAGGAGAGATGGAGGGAGAAAGCAGTGAAGGTCATGGAGAGCAGGTTCCCCAGCCACAGGCTGGCCAGCCAGCTGCTGCACGAAAAAGGGCAGCAAATTTCACCATCCAGTAAATAGAAACACTGGTTAGAGGAGTACAAGCCCGACACTCCATCCTAACCGGTGGGAGCGAAGTGAGGCCCAGGCAGAGGACAGATGCCTGGAAGGAGATCGCGGCTGAGGTCTCCTCGCTGGGGTATGCTAATCGTACCTGGCAGTCTGTCCAGCACCGGTACCAAGACTGCCGCATTGACATCAAAAAGAAGATGGCGAATGAGGCCAATGCGGCACGTGGAACCGGTGGTGGGCCGCCAGAAACCTTCACATACCCCGGTTGGGAGGCCACAGTCCGCGACATGATCCAGCCAGCGTCAGTCGTGGGCCTCCTTGGCCTGGTGGACTCGGGTCCGTCACAAAGCCTGCAATGTGAGTACCATGTCCACCGTAACACCCTCATATGTACGCACATGTACCCCACACAGATAGATAACTGACGTTGAATTGCACTGTAAGATATCTGGTTGTGACTACAGATATATGAGGCCGCAAAAATCATGTAAATCCAGTGTTAAGAAATATACTCGTCAGAATTGTTAGCAATGAAATATGTCCAATCCCTCCTCCCACAACTGATTATGATACCGTTTTGCAAATCTATTGATGTTACTGTTATGTTTGCTGTTGGTTCCCAGTGCATATAAAGCATACATGACAACTCCATTGCAATTGTTTGTTTAATGTCATGAGTTCCCCTGTCACACTCTACTCCATGTTAAACTGGCCCATCCATAGCTGTTTGGCTTAACCCTCCTACTGCTTAGAATTCATGTACATTTTGAAACTAGGTATAGCGGATGTATCCTCTTTTATGTGGGCATTTCAGTATGTGCTGGAAGAGTGCCGCCGCCGACTCTAGGGATGCGGCTGCGCTTGCGTCCACATGTAGCCGTCAAAAATAGTTGGTACACCCAAAGCCCCTAACCCTCTAACCCTAACCCCCTAGACCCCACTTTCTAACTCTCACCCATACCCCCTAACTGTAGCCAGAACCCGAAACCCATAACCACTTACTTGGCCTGCTGGGCTGGCGTAGCTAGAGTCGTTGGCGGTGCACTTCCAGAGATGCGCACATACAACAGGATAGGTCCGGTCTAGCTGGTACATCCCCATGAGACTACATGTATGGATGTGCACACTGCAGCATATGCGGATACATACTCTGATGGACTGCAAGTTTGTGTCGTGTAACAGCATAATCTGGACCATGTTACATTAACATGTTAACTCGCATTGCTGAGGATTGGTCACCGATTGGTCTGTCTCACACACTGGCCAACAGATTCAGATGAGCATGTGTCCTAATTAACTGCAGTTTGCACACCGCACCAGCATTACATATAGTCATATGAGCCATGGGCCCTTTCCTGTTATCTGACCGTGACTGCTGGTAGCAGCAGTGAGCAGCCTCTACATGTCACAGCATTTTCCTGGAGATTATATAATAATGCATATTTAGTGGGTTATGGTGGTGTTAAGGTAAGGGGTTCGGATTAGTGTGAGGGCTAGTGCTTTTGGGCTTCTGTGTAAGGTGAAAATGATGTATATAACAGGGGCAGCGCCATCTATCAGCCCCTTGGTCCAACTGCTGCTGCCAGCAGCCGCTGTCACATAACAGGAAAGATCCCAGCCAGGATCCACAATACTGATGATGCAGATCAATTTTGATTTTTGTCAAACATTCACAGCCAATTACAAGTCACTCTGATCTCAGAGATATGGAAACAATACTCAAATCCAAATCTTGTCTCATTTCAGTACCAGCCAGGCGTCCCCTGCCTCCTCAGGTTCCTGCACCATGCAGAGATGCAGGACCACCTGCAGCAACATCACCTGCAGCAGGACCGTCATACCAACCGTCCACCTGGGCCAGCCACAAGATGCCTCCAGCAATGGCCCCTCCAGCCAGGATAATGGCACCGCCTGGCTCCCAGCCAATGTGGGCTGGACAAATGTGGCGCCACCCAATGTGGTCCCATCCCAGTTGGGCCCACAGTATGAATCCCCAAGGAATGGTGCCCTGGAGCATGGGCCCCCGGCAGGGCATGTGGCCCCCGCAGGCCCAACAGGCGACTCTGGCCACTCCGGCCCGGTAGGCCCAGCAGGCCCAGCAGGCGACTCTGGCCACTCCGGCCCCACAGGCCCAGCAGGCGACTCCGGTCAGGCAGGACACACCACTCAGCCGTGCCTCCACCCAGAGGAAACAGTGGTCTGGGTCGCCGCCAGTTAGTCCGGCGCTGTCAGCGGCCCAGTGCCAGGATTTCCTGGCTCATCTCCAGCATGAGCGTGAGCAAAATCAACAGTTCATGCTGGAGATGAGATGCCACAATGACAGGATGTTCGAGGAGATGATGCGCCACAATGAAAGGATGTTCGAGTAGATGAGCCGCCACAATGAAAGGATGTTCGAAGAGGTGAGGCGGCATAACCTTGGGATGGAGGAGTATGCCCGAAGGGCCGAAATGGCCCGAGAAGGCCATCCCCAATCCCGGGCTACCCCTTCAACCTCCCAGACCTTGTCACCAGCATCCAGGCTGGAAGAGCCGCCAACCGTTCGCCGAGGTCGGGGCCGGCCTAGGGCAACGTTTGCCAAAGGCCAGGAGAGCCAGGAAACACACAAGCGAAAGCGGAAATAGGTGAGAACATGTTCATGTTGCATATAGAAGCAATTGATGTCCAAGATCTATTGACGTTGAGGTGTTGCAGTCAATGCGTATATTGTTCTAATTGATGTCTTGTTCTTATCTCTTTAGGTTCCAATTTATGGAATTTCCGGGAATTTATGCCTCCAGTTTTCTTTTTTTTTTATATCATTTGAAAGCATAAGATTAAAGATTATGTATTGCTCACATTATCATTGTTTGTTTTCGTTTGTACTGTACCATGATTGGTAAACACCACATGAATGCTACACACCAACGTTATTGGATTAGTACATACATCTTCCTTCAATATACCAGCCCTGTGTTAATGTAGGGTTGGGGTAACAGCCACTAGTGCAGCTGAGGGTGGAGGTAATATTCCTGAGTTTGATTCCAGTAACGGTGATGCATGATATTCGTGTTTCTGACACATGGAGAGATTAATTCATGGTAAATATCAAAAGTGAGTCCACCTCTAAGTGAAATTGTCGATATTTTGTGGGGCCACTATTATTTTCCTGCACTGACTTAACCCTCATGGGGATGGAGTTCCCCAGAGTTTCACAGGTTGCCACTGATATCATGGAGCTGGTGGATGTTAGAGACCTTGCACTCCCTGTAACGGAGTTGGAACACGCAGTCCAGTATCTCCGCTGGTATACGGTACAATATCCAAGAAGCACTACATTCTCACCATTCCCAACCTCCCATATTGGACGACACTCAATTGGGAGTCAAATGAATACTGACTTTATTTTGTTGGGCAGAAATATATATATACACATCTCTTCCCACAGGCAATACACACATCCCCCATAGTTGGCCACACAATACACATAGAGGGACAATAGGTGGGTCACACCTCCCGGAGGCTAACTGGCTACTTTGATACAATCAGACATTGCTTAGATCATCCTTCTTTGTTATGTCTGATAATGAAAACACTTTATACAATAGACTTCCTTATCCTATGAGGAGTCTCTGTACTAGGATTATCTATTATGCCAAGGTCTGCAATAGTCTGGGCTAAGATTTTGCAGAGTATAAACCAACATACATACAGTATAACAGAATGATCATATTTTAACCATAACCATAAAACAGGGTAAAACAGTGATGGGTTCCGTTACACTCCCCACTTTCCATTTGAGGATGCCCCCACAGATGCTCAATAGGGTTTAGGTCTGGTGACCTACTTGGCCAGTTCATCAACTTTTAACCTTCAGCTTCTTTAGCCAGGCAGTGGTCGGCTTGGAGGTGTGTTTGTGGTCGTTATCATGTTGGAATACTGCCCTGCGGCCCGTTCTCCGAAGGGAGGGATCATGCTCTTTCTCAGTTTGTCACAGTACATGTTCGCATTCATGGGTTCCCTCAAAGAACTGTAGCTCCTCAGTGCTGGCAGCATGCATGCAGGCCCAGACCAAACATATATGCATGTCTATATATGTTTTCGATAATATGTTGTGTGGATTCCCCCTATATGCATTTACCTAATGATGTCAGATGCTGCCTCCCCTCTCTCTGCATCACTGCTTAGGTTCAAAATGATGGGTTCATCTCATATCAATGTTTTTGTGTTCGCTGTGACTTATCCATTTATCTCCGGCACTGGGGAGCTACAGTTCATTGAGGGAACCATGAATGCAAACATGTACTGTGACATACTGAAGCAGAACATGATCCCCTCCCTTGGGAGACTGGGCCGCAGGGCAACATAACATAACGACCCTAAACACACCGCCAAGACGACACTGCCTTGCTAAAAAAGGTAAAGGTGATGGACTGGCCAAGCGTGTCAATATTGAGCATCTGTGGGGCATCCTCAAACTGACGGTGGGGGAGTGCAAGGTCTCTAGCATCAACCTGCTCTGATGTATCATTAAGGAGTGGAAGAGGACTCCAGTGGCAACCTGGGAAGCTCGGGTGAACTCCCTGGCCATGAGGGTTAAGGCAGTTCTGGCAAATAATGGTGGCCACACATAATTGACATTTCGTGTCAATTTGGACATTTCAAATTAGGGGTGTACTCACTTTTGTTGCCAATGGTTTAGACATTAATGGCTGTGTATTGAGTTATTGATGGGTCAGCAAACTTACTTTACATTGTAGCAGAGTGTCATTTCTTCAGTGTTGTCACCTGAAAATATATACTAAAATATTAACAACAATGTGACGGGTGTACTCACTTCTGTTAGATACTGTGGCCCTCATTCAATTGCAATTTGGCCAATTGAATAGGGCTCGAAATAAGCACATAACATATATTCTTGGAAAAATGTTTTAGTTAGTAAACATCTATCGAAAAGCAAGGTTTTCACTAACTAAAATCTTTTGGAAACAATATATGTTCTGTGCTTAGTTTGAGCCCTATTCAATTGGCCAAATCGCTATTGAATGAGGCCCTGTATGTTCACTATTAAGATGTGAGCCACTTACGGACACCTGTCTCATTTGTCTGTTTCTGTGTCATATAGATTGTTAATACCAACCTTCCCTCATGGTTGAAATCAGTAATGCAAACACACTGTGAGAATTCTATTGACACCCCTAACTGATGGTGCAGAGCACAGATGTGGAGTCTGAAGGTCCTTTCATTGATGTTACGGAAATGCTATGGTATCAACATTGACGAGGCAGACACAAACAACATCTCGGATAAATCATATCTACTATTTACAGAAATTAACAAAGCAAGCTTGCCACAAAGCCACAGGTTGACTAATCAACACAGGTATGCAAAGGATCATGGTGGAGGGGGGTAGGATACAAAATCCAAGTAACACAGGGAAATAGGGATATGAGAGCAGAATGCAGGCAGGGAAAATTACATTGATATAGATGATCATGGGATGTACAGTGTATCAACCAACATTAGGCAATATAATATATCTCATTATTGTTACAACATATATATAACAGTCAATAAGGAAAGACCATAATAATCCAGAATAAGGTGATATACATATGGGGAGAGCAAAATGTATGCTCGTGTGTTAAACGGACACTCTGATGCCACATCAGAAGTATAAGTGCTCAATCAGTGAATGCTATGAGCCCATAACGTCAGTTCTCACGCAACAATAAGCAGCACATAGATAACCTTGGTCAAAAAGATGGTGACCTGACCAGGACCATATCAGTCAGATGTTACTTATTGCAGAGAACTCACAAAAATCCAGGCAATATCAAGGATAGTTTGTTCTCTGATTGAGCATCTATACTCACTGTTGTTGCATATGCATAACTGAAGATTAACGTAACCTCCTTAACTGTCCCAAGCCTGGATTTACTCTTCCCCATATGCACAGGGAGGGTCACATCAGCACTGAAGAAAAGATCTTGAAGGGTTGGTGCTGCAGGCTTCACAACAGTCCAAGTAGAGGAGAGGATAGAATGTCTAAACCAATAGGTACATATGAATCTAAATAGACTATATGAGCATACACATGCTGTGGATATACCAGGAACATCAGCTGACAGATGTCACATCACATCTGCATTGTATATTGAAATTGTCTCGTGACACATATCGGCTATTCAGTCAAGGTCATCAGATATCAAACTGGATCAAACAAAGCAATGAAACGGACACATGCACATACATGAGGACATTGACATGGCCATGGAATGTCAGGATGTTTATCGTCACGCCTTGTTCTGACCAGGATCTGGAATACAAACACACAAATAATATATTAGTGGAAACCTTACATATGCCATATGAGCAGCCACCAACAGATATAGGTATGTCGGCACACATGTTATGCATTGGGATCTCGTACAAGCTAACCATCTGTCCGATGATAATGATGGCCTGGACTAATTTGTCCTGATGTGGGAATATTAGGATTAGTCTAATTCTCATTTATTTGTATTGTGCAAACATATTCCGTGGCGCTGTACAGGGGAGAAGAACACGAAAATATACAGTATGTAATATTGCCAACGCAAGAAAATGGAGGGCCCTGTTTTGAGCGTAAAGTCTGTTGATAACTGATTTGTTCCCAAAGGCCCCCACAAGATTCGAAAATCACCACTTCAAAGCTAAAGGTAATGGACATGGGGAAGAGTAGATAAGGAATAGCAAGGTTAATACGTAAGTGAGAGATACATAGGAAGGAGGTTGTGTCAAGTAGAAAGATATGCATTAGTCAGAGAGGAAAGGGATCAGATGTAAAGTGCGATGCACTATTATGTAATAAGTTATCTGCCCCATGTGGACAGATAATGTAATCTGCAGATGGGACAGTCAGGAGACACATAGTTTAACCCCAGCTTGAGTAAGATTAGCTGATGGGCGAATAAAAGGAGAGAGGTGGGCATGAGAGTTGAAATGAAAATGTTAGAGACAAAAAGGGGAGAAGTAAAGAAGAGTCTGAGGAAAAGGCAGGGGATGTGAGGAAGAAGACAAGAGAAAACATAGTGTAAAGGGTTAATTGGGATAGTTAGCAGAAGTTGCTAATTGGTCATGTGTCGAAGACTTGTGTGACTCAATAAATTAAGGGTAAACAGGGGTGGGTGGGATGAGGAGAGAGACAGACAGACAGACAGAGAGAGAGAGAGAGAGAGAGAGACAGAGAGACCAGTGCAGCCTGTAATAGAAAGGGAAGATCACAACTATCACACATTGATACATGTTCGGACATCCACATGTGGTTCTCTACCTTGAATAGATCAAGTGGAGTATTCAACGAAGAGATCTGTTCCCCCAGGACACGTCTGCATGGTCCGATCAACATTTCGGACTGCTTCAGCAATACATAGGGGATGTCTTGGGGAAAAGAAAGTTAGGCCTACATTAATGGAGTTATTAGTCATTTCCTCTCATGCATACATGCACATGTTTCCCGCAAATACTCACTTACAATGTAGACGACATTGATGTTGCTGATGTTCTGTTGCTGTACAGGTCGTTTCCCATGTCTGTGTGGGTAAACAATGTGTTGACACACGGCAACAGTTCTGTAATGGCAATATGATGAGATGAGTCACACAATCCATATGATATATTGCACGATTCCTAGTTAACACATCCTTGAGGCTATTCCTGTTATCTGATTGAGAATGCTTTTACCAGCATTCGCTGACAAAGAATTGGAGAGATCCCCTCTTTGCATCCCATGAGGTACATTTATTATGGTTTACAATATGCTGGTATGTTCATATATCCAGATTGCTAGGAATTGCATTGACCTCCATGGGATGTGGAATAGCATGATCAGACAATGGTAACATTACTGTTCTGTGAAGATGATTTCAAATACGATTGTGAGGCCTATATCCATTGACATTGTGGAATACATCAGACCATCCATTTAGCTTAGCTTCTTGAGGTTGGCAGATATCAATATATATGATGTGTATGGGAATGTGCGCATACTTACCATTAACGGATATCAGAGCAGGCTGTATTTGATCCAGTATGAAAAATGCGTCACGAGACATATGTTACATCACAAAGCGCTCCTCTACTGTGGACTGTTGGATATTCTGTAAGACAATGGGGAAGGAGAAAAGAGATGTATTAGTAACCATAATCAAGGTACATTATAGTTGGTTTTTAGTATTTTCAGACTTACATGGTAGGTACTCCCGAATGACGTGGGCATGTAGTTGTGACCCCTGAACGTTATCCTCACCAAGGGGAGGTACTGGACGCTCTGCCGGTTCAAGCGGAGCATGATCAATGTTACCCAGACAGTTTGCCTGTACTGCTATATTGTGCAGACAACAGCAGGCCATGATGATGTGACAAACCTTCACTGGTGTATACTGTAGCGCCCCGCCATTGGAATGTAAACATCTGAAGCGCATCTTCAGGAGGCCAAAGGTGCGCTCTATTACATTCCGGGTTCTGGCATGGGCCGCATTGTACCTCTCCTCCCCCTCTGTGCGTGGATTGTTCACAGGGGTCAACAACCACGGCAAACACCTATATCCTGCATCACCTGAAGGAAACAAAAATGGGAGATGTAGATATGAATGTGAGGTTGTGCTGCTCGTTAAAGCATCTGTAAATATACACAATGATTAATGTGACGTTAGTTTAGGGATCTCTGGGTTGGAACTTCATACTCCTATGACACCTTCACATCGGGTTAGGCACAGCAACAAGCTACGATGCAATGGCTCAGTCGGCACACCTTTTTTATGGCGCACAGCAAATGAGCGCGGACAATACGGCGCTGCCAGAAGCCGGCGACAGTAGCGCACTGTTGGAAATTGTGTGCCAAAATGTGCGTCCATCAAAGAGCGCAAGTTGTAGAATCTATTGACTAATGGGCCAAAACCCTCTAACCCAAACCACTGAGACCCCATGCCTAACACTAACACTCATAATCCAAAGCCTTAGCCCAAAGTCCCCTAACCCTAAAACCCCTAAGTCCACCCTTAAATCCTTATCTCAACTCCTGCGCGCAGATGTTGTGCGCGCTATTGAGGGACTCTATTTTGTCTGTTGCCGCATGCGTCGTTGCGCATTTTTCACGCAACAATGGAATAGCATTACAGTGGAACATGATGTATATGTTAGGGGATCCTTTATGGGTACTCACCCAGTAGCCACCCAGGTGGAGCTTGTCCAGACTCAAAATAAAGATGGGTGGATGACTGATGCAGGATATGGGCATCATGAGTACTTCCCGGGAAGCCTGCAACCACATTTTGTATGCGCATGTCTGCATCACAAACAACCTGTACATTGATGGAATGATAGAGTTTGCGATTTCGGAACAGCGCTTCTTGCTCTCTAGAAGGTTTCAATGCTACATGTGTACAATCTATAGCACCGAGCACATTGGGTATACCTCCTATTCGAAAGAAATCTGCTTTCACCTTCAAGATCTCTTCCCCAGTGTGGGGAAAACTGATGTATCTGGCAGCTTTCGGAACGATTGCATGGAGGAATGTGCTCAGGCACCTTGAAAGGCTTGCCTGAGACATTCCTCCTACTATGCTAGCAGTGTTCTGAAAACTACCAGATGATAGGATGTGTATGGCGGCTAACATCCGTGTCATGCCTAGGATGGCTCTATTGGTCCGTGAGGAAGGCTCCATGTCCTCCCTCAGGACCGCATAGAGCTCCTCCAGGCTGGCACGGGTTAGCCTAAAACGCTCATACACTTCCACATCAGTTAACCCCTCTAATGTGACTCTCTCCCTGTACACCCTGGGTTCACGAATCCTCCTGGCAGGCTCCTGGGCCTGCTTACCCCTCTGTGGGTCTGGCTGTGCAGGAGCCCCCACTTCATGTGCCACACCCTCTAGGGGTCTCTCATCTGCCCCCCCCCCATCAGCTGATCACCCACATCAAGGTCCTCCTCCCTGTATGCAGGTGCCCTCATATCCCCCTGTCCCTGTGCCACTGGAGCTCTCTCCCCTAACTGACCCCCCACCATGACCCTAGGCATATCCTGTGATGAGCCACTTGCCTGGCTTGGTTCCGGACCACCATGGATTGCATCAGCACGCTCACCCACATTCACTCCCAGCCGCCCCTCTCTGTCACGCCTCAGCCACTCCACAGTCGCACGCCTGACAGCCCGGTTTCCACTCTGCAACATTCGAAACAAATATCCATTCCTACGACGCTGCGCTCTACTCACATACCTATACGCCGCACTCAGGTTGCTGCTATCCATGATGGTTCAGACTTGCTAATTCCTGGATGATGATGTGGTTATATAGCTTGCTAATTACCCCAGATGTGATTATCCGGGTGGATTTCACAAATGGAAAAGCTCACTGGTGTATCTAAGCTTCATCATGTTATGAAGTTCCCTGATTATGGATTGGTTTAGCCATTTTAATTAGTAACCCCTAATATTCTGGCCCACATTTGAATTTGGGCCCATGCTACATGATCTATGTAATGTGGCGTTGAAATATATCCAATATTTGTGTTCAAAAATGTAGATGTGATAAAAGAGATGTAAATCAGATAATGTTGATATGTTTAGGGGACACATTCTAGCCTTTCTGAGTGCTAAAGGGTTAATATGGCCGCCATATTGAGGATGAACATGACAATAAAAAGATATATTTTATTAACATATTTGATCATTGCGGATTGTTTTTACAGTAATTCGAATGCCTTTTATTGCTTCCTTTATACTTTTAGGGCCCTTTAAGCCCGGTTTCATTACAATGCCGTAAGTGCATCGTGTGGACTTCAACGGATGCGGCCGTAAATTAAATCTAGCCAGGCGCGAATCGCGGCCTTCAGAATGTAGGAAGGCCGTGACGTTTAGGCGCGCACGCAAGCTGGAAGGGGGACGGACTAGCCGCGCCCGGCACAAACCATCCAATAGCGGAATCACGCATCGCGCCACAGGTCGCACAGCCAATCACTTACGGGATATACCATTTGATTGACAGTGGGAGTGAATAAATAGGAATGACACAAGCCCACGCCTCGACTGTGTTGCAATTTCGGACGAAGTAGCACGCGGTTCCAGGAGCTTGGTGGTTGAGAGGAGGTAAGTTGCTTTATTATCAAGTCGCGTTTTAAGTTCTTTTTACGGGAATCCGTTACTACATTTACGGATGCCGATGTAAAGAAGTACAATTGTGTTTTTTGCTTGTTTATAGGTGTTTGGAGTGTTTTTGATTGTTTGGGAGTTTTGATCCGGCCCGTAGGAGTTTGGAGGGAGGTAAGTTGCATTGTACATGCTTTTCATCCTATCAAGCTGTCTTTTATTTGAATGTTTTGCCAATTTCTATATTTACTGAATACACTGGCGAGAAGTACAATTGTGTTTTTTGCTTGTTTATAGGTGTTTGGAGTGTTTTTGATTGTTTGGGAGTTTTGATCCGGCCCTTAGGGGTTTGGAGGGAGGTAAGTTGCATTGTGCATGCTTTTCATCCTATCAAGCTGTCTTTTATTTGTATGTTTTGCCATTTTTGATTTTGAGTTTGAGTTTGATTTTGAGTTTGATTTTGAGTTTGATTTTGAGTTTGATTTTGAGTTTGATTTTGAGTTTGATTTTGAGTTTGAGTTTGATTGAGTTTGATTGAGTTTGATTTTGAGTTTGATTGAGTTTGAGTTTGATTGAGTTTGATTTTGAGTTTGATTGAGTTTGATTTTGAGTTTGAGTTTGATTGAGTTTGATTGAGTTTGATTTTGAGTTTGATTGATTTTGAGTTTGATTGAGTTTGATTTTGAGTTTGATTGAGTTTGATTTTGAGTTTGATTGAGTTTGATTTTGAGTTTGATTGAGTTTGATTTTGATTTTGAGTTTGTTTGATTTTGAGTTTGATTGAGTTTGAGTTTGATTGAAATTTCTACACATATTTGCAATACACATAGGTGTTCCAAACTGCTTCTTCAATGGGGCTTGACAAGAACTTATTTTCAGCCTAGCCCAGCAGGACCATGTAGTTCCTACTACCTCTGGTACAGAAGATGGCTTCAGGATAGGTACCACTCCCAGGAATATGTGCAGAGTATAATGCAGATAGGATATTATTGGCCTCAGACATAGCCGCATGCCTTGTATATATGCAAACTGTAACTGATCCTTCCACATTGTTTAGGAAAGTATTGATCTAGCGTGTTTCATCAGCGCCACTCAGGTCCAGAGTGAGAGGTGCTGTACACCCATCCCACTGCTGTCACAGGCTCTGTCCACTTAAGGTTGATTACTGCAGTTAGTTACAACATTGATATCCAAGCAGAAATAGTGTTAGAGGCGATCAGAATGGGGGACGAGGGTGGAGCAGGCAAACCAACTAAAACATTTCTTTATCTCTCTTTCTTTTCTTTTCAGGTGGTGATGGAGGGAGAGGAGCAGAGGAGAGAGGAGTGGCAGGGAGACCCGGGGCGTGGAGGTGGGGAAGAGGAGGGGAGGAGTGAGGAGGAGGTACTAGTTGAGGAGGGGGAGGTAGTAGAGGAGGAGGGAGGAGAGGAGGAGGAGGGAGGAGAGGAGGAGGAAGGGAGAGGAGGAGGAAGGAGGGAGGAGAGGAGGGAGGAGAGGAGGAGGGAGGAGAGGAGGACCAGGGGGGAGGGGCGGAGGAGAAGGAGAGATCGGAGGAGAGGAGGGAAGGAGGAAGGAGGGAGGAGAGGAGAGGAAGGAGAGAGGAGAGGAAGGAGGGAGGAGAGGAGAGGAGGAGGGAGAAGGGAGGAGTAGAGTAAGGAGGGAGGAGAGTAGAGGAAGGAGGGAGGAGAGTAGAGGAAGGAGGGAGGAGAGTAGAGGAAGGAGGGAGGAGAGGAGAGTAGGAGGAGGAAGGAGGAGGAGGAGGAGGGAGGAGGAGAGTGGAGAGGGTCCTCATCGCCAGTCTGGAGAGCAAGAGGCTGGCGGCAGGTCCAGGGCCCACAATTATAGCCGGGAGGAGAACAGGGTCCTCCTGGAGGCCATCCGTGCCCGCCCCGTCATCACCTCGGGGGGTAGGGAAGTCAAGGTTGGGCCCAGGGCTAATGCTTGGCAGCAGGTGGTGGTTCTGGTCAATGGTGTGGCGGGCCGTCGACGGAGTCTGCGGTTCATTAAGCACCGGTTTGACGACACCAGGGCCGTGGTGAGAAAGAAGATGGTGCAGGAGGCCGAGGGGCGGAGGGCCAAGTACCTTGCACATGAGGGGATTGCAAGGGCCATGCTTGCACCCTCCGACGCAGCTGGAGCATCAGGCCCGGTGGAGCAGCAGGACCCAGCCTCCATGGCAGGTGAATATGACATACAGCAACATGCCACCACATGTGCATCACACACACTACACATGGACATGACACTGACATGTCAGCTCCATGAAATATCAAGGAATAGATGGATGCATCATTAAATTCATGAAGCTGACAAATCACTGTCATTCCTGGTCAACACAACAGTAATCAAGCAATAGAGCAGGTGTGTCCAAACTAGGTCCTGGTGGGCCACACACATGCCTGGAATTGATAACCCTGCTGCGCACAGGTGAGTCAATCGCTTCTTCAGTCATCCTGATTGACTCACCTGTGCACAGAAAGGATATCTTCCAATCCAGGAAAGAGTTTGGACACCCCTGTAATAGAGAGTCTATGTATTGGTGTGACCGTTCAGCCTATGCAGTTACAGACAGCAGCCGTAATACAGATAGCGTTGTGAGCCGAGAACCATCAAGAACAGAAACCTAAGAATAGATAACAGCTAGTATAAGATAGCTAATCAGAGAATCATCCATATTCAAGGCTAGATGTCAGATAATTAGAAATGAACACATATCAATGCGCTAATCAACATACTAATGACATGTACCTTTCTTCTCTATCTCTCAGCATCCAGGAGGAGCTTTGGGTCCTGTGACCAGGCAGAGGAAGCGGGGCCATCAGCCCCGTACTAGGATCTTCCAGCACAGGGGGAGGAGGAAGGAAGATCGGAGGGCCCTGGGTCAGAGGATGGGCTGGTCATTGACCTTGCAGGGTCACCTGCCACAAGCCCTGGGCCTATGCCCATCCTCGAAAGACTTGCTCTGGGGCCCTCCCACGCCCAAGGGTCAGCACCTCCTTCCCCACACAGTGTGCTGGCCTTGTCACCACCAGGCACATTGTCCCCCCTGGCTCCAGCTGTGGACCTCCCCGCTACACCTCACCACGCCCACCCAGCGGTGTCGTCGCCGCAGAGCCAGGCTGTGCAGGTGGAGATGCTGGCCATCATGAAGGAGCTGCTGGCAAGCTCCCAGAGGATCGAGGCCAGCCAGCTCCGGATGGAGGCCAGCATCTCTGCCCTCCGGTCACATATGACCCACAGCCTGGCCAGGCTGTCCAGGGAGGTGAGGAGGCACCACATGACCAGCGAACACCTTCAGGTCAGGCTGCTCAGACAGGCGATGGTCCCCTCCCCAACATCAACGGGGATCTCCCAATCCCCCAGCCAAGAGCAGCCTGGCCCCTCCTCTCCTCCCATGTGTCCGCCACCACCAAGACCACCGCTGCCTGGCACTGCCCGCCCCCTCCCCCACCATCACCACCAGAGGGGAGACGGAGGATGGGCACAGGTGATGTGGGTCCTGGGCCCAAGCGGAGGAGGACATAGGGCCTCATTCAATTGCAATGTGGCCGATTGCTAAGGGCTCAATTTTTGCACAGAGGATATTTTCTACAGATGTTTGTACTTAGTGAACTTCTATCCAAAAGCAAGGTCTTCACTAACTACAAACGTCTGTAACTAAATATATGCTCTGTGCTTATATAGAGCCCTTTTCAATCGGCCAAATCGCAGGTGAATGACGCCCATAGGGTCTGCAGACATGTTTTAGCCTTCTCAACAGCACTGCTCAGTGACCATCAATTGGTGACAGGTTAAACAGAACACAAAGGGCCTCATTAAAATGTGATTTGGTCAATTGAATAGGGCTCTATAGAAGCACATAGGATATTTTGTTTACAGAAGTTTTTAGTTAGTGAAGACCTGGCTTTTGCATAGAAGTTCCCTAACTAAAAACTTCCTTTCAAAAAATATGCTGTGTGCTTATATAGAGCCCTATTCAATTTGTTACATAGCAATTTAATGAGGCTGTTAATTAGTAGTGTGACCAATACATTGTCACTAAGGAGTGCTGTTGAGAAGAGATGCTGCAGGCCCTATGATGTTTTCAGGCCTTATTTCTTAGGTTTTGTCTTTTTTTGCTTCTTTCTTTTTTTTTTTTTTCGGTCCATGAAGGCATCTCCTGCATCTGCAAGCATTGTGGAGGAATTATGAGGTGTAGGGTTTTCCCAGTGCCTCTCAGGTAGACATGCCTTCAATGGCAGCCCCTTTAACATGTAGCTCCCACAATCTTACAGCTATCATATAGCCAGATATCTCCGACATGATTGTTGGTAGCTTAAATGTAGACTAATACCGCTATGGCGGTGGACTTGCAAAGTCTCACAATGGCATGTTAATAACAGCCAGCATTAATATATGCACTAGTGAAGCATGTGATCCTGACCTCAATATCGGTCTGAGAACAGATCTTTGGGTCTGATGTAAGAAACAGTGAATCTGGCTGCTGACCTTTGTGTCCTCTCCATAATAATGGCTATTTGCCCATATTTCTGATTATCCACAGACCTAGCTAATAGTTAGTAATGCTTGCAGATGGGAATCAGGTGAGTTGATATATTGGTACAGTATTTAGAACTGTACTGTACATACATCGTGATTCTAAATTGTTTTTGATCCTCCTCCGCATTTTTTGATTTGAACACTTATTTCAGATTTTTGTTTGGTCAACACACTGTATGTGTGAAACTGGATTGGATTACACAGTCCAAAGGTTGAATCATCTGTTTCATTGAGCAGATCTAGTTACAAGTTGTAAGTGCTATGCACATAAATGGTTTCTTCAGTTAAATGGAGAGATGTCTGGTTCCTGTTGCAGCATGTGACCCTGGTAGGTGCTATGCATCATGCTTATTCTACACTATTAGATTGACCCCTGTAGGTTTCCCCTTTTTTCCAGCCTCTAGCCTCTATCAAATAAAGCTTTGTTATACTGTTATGTGAATGCACAATCTTGACCACTGCTGATTGTGGTTTGTCTATCAAATAAAGCTTTGTTATACTGTTATGAGAATGCACAATCTTGACCACTGCTGATTGTGGTCTGTGTAAAAAATAAAGCTTTGTTAGACCTTTATGACTGCGTCCATGTGTTATGAATATGTTTGGTTCTGTGAAATCCACATGCATTACATTAGTGTCACATTCCTATAAATGTAAACTGATGAGTCATAGTTAACATGCAATAGATCAATACATCTAAAACTGTTGAGGAGTCAGAATAGCTTTAGATATCATATGATCCCAAATATCATATCTACTACTAATATAGAGTTAATACCCATGACAAGTCTGATTAGCGATACTGTGGAGTAGGAACATTCCCCTGAGGGCCTACAATGAATAGGACAGGTGACACTGGAGTGCTATTCCAGTTCCTTCTCTAGTTGATTGGGATTAGTCTGACCTCTCTGATAAGACGTACCCCCCTACACTGGCCCTATGTAGGATAGCTCACAGCTTCATTGAAGTACACAAACTCCTTCACCCACATCACTTAGCATATGTGTGAATACAGTTAGTTGCCCAATAATAAACTTGCATTGGCTAAATATCCTTTGGTTTTCATATGTTGTAATGGTCATGCACATGCCAATCTGACAAACCATGCTGCAACATGCATAATATGATTGAAGCCACACTACCCAATTCAATAGCAAGAGTAAAACATTAGTCAGGTCATATGAACCCTTTGCCACGCACATGAGCTCTATTGTGATCCCTTAAATCTCTATCTAATTGCATATACATCTCGCTCATCACATCTACATTTGGTAACACAATTATTTTTCAAATAAACACCGCCACATGGCATATATCAAGTAGCAGGGAAACATTGTAATGTATGTTGTTCAGTTCTTCAGTTGTGTCTGACACTCTGTGACCCTATGAGCTGCAGCACATTCAGCTAGGTCTCTGCCTGTGCTGTTATCCACGGTTTCCAAGCTAAATATACTGGTGTGGTTTGTCAGTTCCCTCTCAAGTGCATTGGACCTTGTCTGATCTCTCTGCTATGATGTGCCCACCTACAGTGGCCCTACATGTTATAGCTCACAGCTTCATTCAGGTACACAAGCCCCTTCACACCACTTAGCAATGCTGAAGGGTACCAGGGGAACATACACCACACAAATCTACTCTGACCCATCAGGAAAGGCCGCAAGCTCCAGGATCGACAGCAAACTCACCGCCATCAGGCATAATCTCTGCTACGCCCATCCTGGTGGGAGCCATGTGCCAGGTGTCTAGTTATTCCCATTTGGTGAACTTCCAAACTGTTCTGCTATTTATCAATTTACATGGGTGAGGGTTGCTAAGTGGTGGTGGTGTTGATGCAGCTTGTGTACCTGAATGAAGCTGTGAGCTACTGTAGATGGGCAGGTCATAGCAGAAAGATCAAACAAATCCCAATCCACTAGAGGAGGAACTAACAACCCACTCCAATCTCTTTGGACTTCAAACTTTGGAGAACAGCACAGGCAGAGACCTAGCTGAATGTGCTGCAGTCCATAAGTCCACGGAGAGTCGGACACAACTGAAGAACTTAACCACATATAATGAAATATTCCCCTGGTACTTGATATATGCCAAGTGGCGGTCTGATTTGGCCACTATTTGTATTCTCTAATGTAGATGTGATGAGCGAGATGTGTATTCTATCGTTGAACAACCATATAGCGTGCATCAAATGTGCGCTGTCATCTGCGCACCGACAAATGCGTGCATCAACAACAGCAGGCCCGACAGGAGGCTAGCGGATCTAATGATTAGGATTAGGCTGTGGGGTGTAAGGGTTAGGATTAGGCTGCGGCTACAAGGGTTAGAAGGGTTTATAGCATTAGGTCATATCACTTGCGCCCTTTCATCGACGCGCACTAGTCAAAAATATTACAACTGCGCAAGGATGTGGGACCGCTCATGTCAGCTACATGTTGTCAAAACACATTTGCTGTGAGCGCCAATGTTGGGGTGACATATTCTATTATAGGGCTGTTTTAGAGGCTACAATGGAACCTGTATGTGTGCTGACCAATCAAACATATGAGGAATATTAAACTAATTTGAACTATTGTTCATTTGGAGGCTGTAATGCTTGGGCCTCCATTTTAGGGTTACAGGCTTAAACCATGCAGACTGCAAAAACCATAACTAAATGGATACCTTTAACCTCCAAGCACGTACGGCCTTTAAAAACGAGCTGCGGGCTTGGAGGACAGCCCGCACGGGCTTGAATAAGGAGCTACCTGCTTGATCATTGAAGTCCGTGGGACTTGTACGGATTTTAAAATCAAAGTACAATTTGGCGATGTGCAAGCTTGAGAATGTTTGGCTAGTAATCCTCATACCCCCCCATTATGTTCCCCATCATTTACAGTGCTTTGCAGTGCTGGATTGAATATATATTGGCTATTACAATGCTTGGTTTGCGGCGCTTCATCTCCGAACCCGTACGGGTTTTAACAAGGACGAGCCCGCGGAACTACGGGACGTAAAGTAATCCGTAAATAATATATTGGATTTGGGCTGATGTGCAAGCTTGAGAGGGTGTTGCTATTAATCCTCATGTCTCCCATTATGATGCCTAGCATTTACAGAGCTTTACAGTGCATTCTCGATTTTATATTTGCATTTTCAGTTTTCGGACTTTGCGGCCGGAAAACAAGATTTACGGGCGCTGGGAAAAAGGAAGGGGATATCCTTGCGGCGCCGTATAATTGAATTGCAAGGTAAAGGTAGCTCTACACGGGGCCGTAAGACGGCCGCAAGGAATAGCAGCTTTGCGGACGTTTTATGGCCGTTAATAGAATGAGGCCCTACATGTCTAAATAACCACATCACTTTTTTTTAAAAGAAGTTTTTAGTTGGTAAACATCTATCCACAAACAAGGTTTTCACTAACTAAAAACTTCTTTCAAAAAATATGTTATCTGCTTATTTACAGCAGTATTGAATTGGCCAAATCGCAATTCAATGAGGGCCTATAACTTTTAACAAAATATAACTGACACTTTTATGATTTACCTCTTATTTGTCTATTATGGACAATAATGTTTAACAGTAATTCCAAATTTCAATATACCCAATTACATTTCATTTTTTTGCTTTACAGATTAACATGGCTACTAACGAGAGCAAACAAGAGAAGAAAAGACGTCAAACTAGAGAAAGACAAGAGAAATGGGCCGACCAGCAGACACCAGAGGACAAAGAAATTCGACGAGAAAAAGAACGCAAAAGACTTGCAACTAAAAGACTATCAGCTGCAAAAATTAAAGATACGCCAAAAAAACTACCAAGCAAATAAAGCATTTACAACCTGTTCCTCAAACATCAGATTACATTTTACCAGAAAAATTAAAGAGATACCAAAAAAAAGCCACGAAAAAAACAAAGCATTTAGAACCTGTTCCTGAAACATTACATGACATTTTACAAAAACCAGTACAACATATACCAAGAAAAGCCACGAAAAAAACAAAGCATTTAGAACCTGTTGTTAAAACATTACATGACATTTCACCTGATGAATATGAAAGTCAAACTGCTATTGGTTTGCAAATTGTCCTTTACTCAAGTCTTTAGCAGAAGAGGTTCATAGTTGTGGGGACATGACTACTCAATGTCAGTTTTGTGAGGCTTATTATTTTAAACAGGAGAGACCCAGATATGGCCAATACATTAGTTGCTGTCAAAAAGGCAAGTTCAAACTTCCACAAAGAAAATAATTTCCAATCTATTTACAAAACATTATGACTGAACCTACTTTTCCAAACTACAAAAATGTTAAGACAAACATAAGATCCTACAATAGTGCCTTATCATTTGCATCTATGGGGGCAACATTAGCTGCTAATGTACCAGGACTGTTTTAAAGTCCAAGGACAAATTTATCATCGGACTTCCCATTTACATCCAGAGGAAGGAGAGCAAAGAAAATTCGCTCAACTATATGTCCTAGATACAATGGAAGCTGTTGACCAACGTATGCAGATGGAAGAAAATAAAAAATGCTTACCCAGTGTTTTTATAGAGCTAAAGAACATTATGGACAATAACCCCTACAGTAAAGCTTATACAAAATTTGTAGTAGTAGAAAATAAACAACAACTTCATGCACAAAAACATCAATTAGCAATGCCAAAGGTTAATATGGTGCTTAAAAAAGACAGACATACTGATAAACGTCGTTATAACTTGCCAACATCAAATAAGGTTGCAATGGCTTTTCAAAATGATGAAGGAGAACCACCATTTCAAAGAGACATTAGAATATATCCCAGAAATGAGGAGCAACCATTCATTAATATGAGTATCTTAAGTCCAAATTTAGATCCAATGACATATCCCATTTTTTTCCCACACGGAGAGGCAGGTTGGCAACCAAAATTAACACTTCCAAGTTACCCAAATGCTAAAGCCAGAATCCGAAATACTGTTTATATGCTTGAATTTAAAGTAGCTCAAATTGCCATTCGAAATACATTTAATCCAATTTTATGTGGTGGAAAACTAACACAACAATGGATTATTGATTCCTATTTGCCAGTTGAGGCCAATAATTTAAACTTTATAAAATATCAACAAGATAAACTACGTGTAAAACAATATTCTGGACTAATGGACTATGTTGCTGACGTGGCTACAAGTAGAGACATGACAGCTGGCAAAGCCATCATTTTACCATCTTCCTTTCAAGGATCTCCTCGAAATATGAGAGAAAGATACAATGATGCTATGGCTAACCTGATTTATTTCTGACATTTACATGTAATCCACAATGGCCAGAAATTACTTCTTGGACATAGTGCTTCTGATAGACCAGATTTAGTAGCCAGAGTTTTTAAGATTAAATTAAATGAATTAATACGTGACATCACTATCAGTCAGTTATTTGTCAAATGTCTTGCTTATGTATATACCATTGAATGTAAAAAAAGAGGACTTCCACATGCACATCTTCTGATAAAACTTCAATAACAATATGAATTAGATACTTCTGACAAAGTGGATGCAGTCATTGTTGCTGAACTACCTGATCCAGAACTATATGGTAGACTATATGAGATTGTTACTCATCGCATGATTCATGGACCCTGTGGTGAGCTTAATCCACAATCACCATGTATGGAAAATAATAAATGTTCCAAAGAATTTACAAAAGATTATAGAGACAAAACCTATGCCAATTGTGATGGCTATCCACTTTATAAAAGAAAAGAAGGAGATAGTGCCATTATTCGTGGAAAAAAAGTTGATAATAGATATGTAGTACCCTACAATCCACATTTACTCATGAAGTACAGCGCCCACATCAACGTAGAAGCCTGCACTTACATCAAATCCATTAAATATGTCTATAAATATATTTACAAAGGCTACGATGCAGCTACTGTAGTCGTCAAAAGTGCAGACAACCCTGAAAGTAGTGAGTTAGTACATGATGAACTTGCATCTCTAGATTAGCAGTATATTTGCCACAAAGACATTTAGTGTATTTCCATGCTGGAAATTAAATGAATGCATTGGCCTAAAGTGAAGATCGTCACACTACACTAACTGCATGGTTTGAATTAAATTCCACCGATTCACAAGGAACACAATTCTTATATATTAAAATTCCATATCACTATGTTTTTGTGAATGGATTATGGAGACCGAGAAATAGCAGAGGCAATAAAATAATCCCAAGAATTTACACAGTCAGTCCAAGAGATGTTGAACGTTTTTGCTTACGGATATTACTTTTAAATGTTCCTGGAGCACAAAGTTTTAAACACTTAAGAACTGTTAATGACATTGTATATGAATCCTTCCATTTATCTGCAAGACATAGAAACTTACTCGCTGATGATACAGAGTGGGAAAGATGTTTAGAAAAAGCAGCACAATGTCAAATGCCACGGCAGATGAGAGAACAATTTGCATTTATTTGTATCTTCTCAAATGCTCCAAATGCATTAGCTTTGTGGGAGAGATTTAAAAGTAATATGGCTGAAGACTTTATGCAACGATACAATAAACCCATTGCACACTTAAAAGCGTTAATGGAAATCCAAGAAGTATTTTTAACCGATGGATTAAGTTGTGCAAGCTTTAATTTGCCTGATCCAGGTCTTTTTGATGACATACACTTTGAAGACTATGACATTCAACTACAAGCAGAAAGAACAGAAGACAGACTTGCAACTTTAAATACCTTACAATTGCAAGCATTTAATGCCATTAAAAATGCAATAGATGATGACATGGTGACAGAGCGTTATTTCTATCTTGATGGACCTGGCGGATCAGGAAAAACCTATCTATATAATTTATTAATGAGTGCAGTAAGAGCACAAGGTCAAATAGAAATGGCGTTCGCCACTACTGTAGTTGCTGCACTTTTGTTAGAAGGTGGAAGAACTGTTCATAGTGGATTTAAGCTGCCAGTGCCTATTTTAGAAACTTCTGTGTCAGATATTCGCATGACATCATTACAAGCAAAGAAATTGAACAAATGTAAATTAATTATAATAGATGAGGCCACAATGATGTCATGCTATGCCCTCCAATGTATTGACCGTTTGCTTCGTGAATTCATGGATAATACTTTTCCATTTGGTGGAAAGGTAATATTGTTAGGTGGCGATTTTAGACAAACATTACCTGTCGTTGTACATGGAAATCGAACTGACATTATCGAAACTTGTATAAAGTCAAGCACACTGTGGAGACATTTTACCCATCTTCAACTACAATTTAATATGAGAACAGAAGGCCAAACTGATTTCAATGATTGGCTTATTAAAATTGGAGAAGGCAGAACAGAAAAAATACCACATTTACCGGACGACACTGTAGAGATCCCACCTAATATGATTTGTCACCAGGATATTATATCGGCTATATTTACACAGACAGAGAGAGACAGGAGGGACACAGACAAAGAGAATATTCCGAGCTTGCCAACCAATTCATACTAACGTGTAAAAATAAGGATGCATTAATCCTCAATAATGAAATCTTTAAAAAAATGTATGCACCACAAAGAAATTATCACAGTGCTGATTCTGTACTTGCTGATGACAATGAAAGTCAGGCTAACTTTTCTACTGAATTCATAAACTCACTTCTGGAACTCACTTCTTCATAAACTCATTTCTGGAACGCCACCACATATTTTGCAGCTAAAGAAAGGTGCAATTATCATGTTACTGCGAAATATGAACCCCAAAAAATGCCTATGCAATGGGATAAGTTTAATTGTTCAACAATTAAAGGACCATTTTATAGATGCTGAAATTTTAACTGGGAACCATAAAGGAGAGAGAGTTTTCATACCAAGAATAGATTTAGCACCAAGTGAAAGTAGTCTCCCTTTTATACTTCAAAGAAGACAATTTCCCATTATTATGGCATTTGCCATGACCATTAATAAATCACAAGGTCAAACTTTCAAATCTGTGGGGATTTTCTTGTAAGAACCAGTATTTGCACATGGTCAATTGTACGTTGCATTGTCACAGTGCAAAAATCCACAGGCTATTAAAGTTTACATTGAAAAGAATGAAAGTCAAGGTGATTTATTAGAAGATGGACGTATTTTTACTAAAAACATTGTCTACTATGAAGTACTATAACTGTTCAGTAAAGAAATAAAACCCATGTAAAACAAATGTAAAAGCATTCAAAAATACAAAACAAGAAACAATTCAGTCATAATTCATGGAAGTACTGTTTATGGATGATTCGCCTCACAAAATACTTGCCTTGCATTTTTTGGACAAATTATGTTAAAATGTTACTTAAATATGTTACTGTTTCTAATGGTAAAAATTTGAAAACAATATTTTCAAGTTCTTTACTTCAACATATTACAAAGTTTATGTTAACAGTTTAACCACATTTTAAGTCACAATGTAAATATTGTCTGTTATCTTAAGATTACTCCCTGGATTATTGTTTATCGCCAGTTCATGGGGTCTGTAAGGAATTAATTTAATTGGGTACATTTTAAGCATAGTTTTTACTGTTTACCTTCCTCTGCATTCAATGTATCTTGAAGTTAACAATTATTCTGATAGAAATTGCATGTTAATACTGATTAGTTTAAAGTTCAACTGTTTTTACATTCAAATGTTAATACTTTTAATACAAAATTATGTTAAAAAATGTATTCTCTATGTTACTGTTTATAATACTCCAAGTTCTAAAAATGTTTTGCCAAGTTCAAAAGTTACACACATAATAAAGTTCAAGTTTCAAAAAATATACTTTCAAGTTTCTTACTTACATATATTTCAAACTTCATGTTAAAATTGTGTACGTTTCAACAAGAGTTTTTACTCTTTGCTTTCCTCTCGATTCAATGTATATTGAAGTTAATGTTAGGTATTAATTTATTTATTATGAGTTTATTGACTAATATCATGATTATAAATGTATATCAGCTTGTTTTTTCATGTATCTTACTAGAATGTTCAAAAAGGTTATCTGTAGAAATGTTTAGGTAATATTCCTTTGTGCATCTGTTTCCTGTTTCCTTTTTATGCTTGCAACTGCTGACTGAGAAACCTTTTGCAGGAAGCCGTTATTTGTGATAAGGAATGTTTCGCTGAGTTAGACAGAAAAATACACTTGCTTAACTGCTATGATGGTGTATTTACCCTATTGAATCCTGCCTTTTGCTGTGACGTGTGTTATGCTATATAAGTGGCTGCCTGCCCAAATAAACTCAGAGATGCATTATTTTCTCTCATTATATCTTGGTACCCAGATATAATATATACACACATCAGAATACATGATTACTCACTAATCTGATCCTATCAGTTAACAATTCTTCAGAGACAGATTGCATGTTAAAAAAACATTACCTCAAATTTACAATACTGATTAATTTAAAGTTCAACTGTTCTTATACTCAAATGTTAATACTTTTAATACAAAATGCTTTAAGAGTTATTGTTCATCAAGAGAAAATTTTACAAAAATACACATGTTTAATATCACAATACTTACAAGTGTCAAATATGTATATTAATAACTAAACAACTTTCCAAACATACACATCTCATTGCCGTCATTTTTTGACGGGCAAGTCGCTAGTATATATATATATATATATATATATATATATATATATATATCAATAATGAGTATTGCAGTAAATTACGATACCTTTTGTATTGGACAAATGCCTTATTTTTATTGACAAGCTTTTAAGAGGTTTAACCTCTCTTTATAAAGTCTGAAGCAATACTAACATGAGATGGAACCAGCAGTTTTAATTAAAAACAGTGATGCAGAGAGAGTGGAGACAGCATCTGATCTCATCAGGTAAATACATATAAGGTGCATCAACATATACAGTGGATATAAAAAGTCTACACACCCCTGTTAAAATATCAGGTTTCTGTACTGTAAAAAAATGAGACAAAGATAAATCATTTCAGAACCTTTTCCACCTTTAATGTGACCTATAAACTGTACAACTCAATTGATAAACAAACTGAAATCTTTTAGGTAGAGGGAAGAAAAAATATAAAAATAAAATAATATGGTTGCATAAGTATGCACACCCTTAAAATAATACTTTGTTGAAGCACCTTTTGATTTTATTACAGCACTCAGTCTTTTTGGGTATGAGTCTATCATCATGGCACATTTTGACTTGGCAAGATTTGCCCACTCTTCTTTGCAAAAACACTTCAAATCTGTCACATTGCGAGGGCATCTCCTGTGCACAGCCCTCTTCAGATCACCCCACAGATTTTCAATCGGATTCAGGTGTGGGCTCTGGCTGGGCCATTCCAAAACTTTAATCTTCTTCTGGTGAAGCCATTCCTTTGTTGATTTGGATGTATGCTTTGGGTCGTTGTCATGCTGAAAGATAAAGTTCCTCTTCATGTTCAGCTTTCTAGCAGAAGCCTGAAGGTTTTGTGCAATATTGACTGGTATTTGGAACTGTTCATAACTCCCTCTATCTTAACTAAGGCCCCAGTTCCAGCTGAAGCAAAACAGCCCCAAAGCATTATGCTGCCACCACCATGCTTCACTGTGGGTATGGTGTTTTTTTGGTGATGTGCAGTGTTGTTTTTGCGCCAAACATATCTTGTGGAATTATGGCCAAAAAGTTCAACCTTGGTTTCATCAGACCATAACACCTTTTCCCACATGCTTTTGGGAGACTTCAGATGTGTTTTTGCAAAATGTAGCCTGGCTTGGATGTTTTTCTTCGTAAGAAAAGGCTTTCGGCTTGCCACTCTACCCCATAGCCCAGACATATGAAGAATACAGGAGATTGTTGTCACATGTACCACACAGCTAGTACTTGCCAGATATTCCTGCAGCTCCTTTAATGTTGCTGTAGGCCTCTTGGTAGCCTCCCATACCAGTTTTCTTCTCGTCTTTTCATCAATTTTGGAGGGAGCTCCAGTTCTTGGTAATGTCACTGTTGTGCCATATTTTCTCCACTTGATGATGACTGTCTTCACTGTGCTCCATTGTATATCTAATGTCTTGGAAATTCTTTTGTACCCTTCTCCTGACTGATACCTTTTAACAATGAGATCCCTATGATACTTTGGAAGCTCTCTGTGGACCATGGATTTTGCTGTGGGATGCGACTAAGAACATTTCAGGAATGACCAACTAGAGCAGCTGAACTTTATTTGGGGTTAATCAGAGGCACTTTAAATGATGGCAGGTGTATGCTAACTCCTATTTAACACGATTTGGAATGTGATTGCTTAATTCTAAAAAAACAGCTACATCCCCAGTTAAAGGAGGGTGTGCAGACTTATGCAACCACATTATTTTTAATTTAAATTTTTCTTCCCTCCAGTTTGTTTTTCAATTGAGTTGTACAGTTTATAGGTCACATTAAAGGTGGAACAAGTTCTGAAATGATTAATCTTTGTCTAATTGTTTTACAGCACAGAAACCTGACATTTTAACAGGGGTGTGTAGACTTTTTATATCCACTGTATACAAATTCTATAAACATATATATCACATATATAGTTGTGAGCGTACGAGTCGTTGCTCACGCTTGCGGGCTCGCGTAGCGAGCCCGCGGCCCTCGCGAAGCGAGGGCCGTGGCTCGCGAAGCGAGCCGCGGCCCTCGCGTAGCGAGCCGCGGCCCTCGCGAAGCGAGGGCCGCGGCTCGCGCAGCGAGCCGCGGCCCTCGCATAGCGAGGTCACTGGGCAAGGGCCTCAGTTGCTGGCATGGAGCGCCGAAGGCGCTCCATGCCAGCAACTGAGGCCCCTCGCGAAGCGAGGGCCTCAGTTGCTGGCGAGGTCACTGGGCACGGGTCTCAGTTGCTGGCATGGAGCGCCGAAGGCGCTCCATGTCAGCAACTGAGGCCCCTCGCGAAGCGAGGGCCTTAGTTGCTGGCGAGGTCACTGGGCAAGGGCCTCAGTTGCTGGCATGGAGCGCCGAAGGCGCTCCATGCCAGCAACTGAGGCCCCTCGCGAAGCGAGGGACTCAGTTGCTGGCGAGGTCACTGGGCAAGGGCCTCAAACCCTCGCAAAATTCACGTCGCTACTCAAAAAACACGACACACAAATTACGACACTCGCTAAATTTTACGAGGCACGCAAACAACGTACGAAACACGTTACCACACATTACGACCTCGCAAACATCGGACGCAACACGCCGACATACAAACATTTAAAACACAATACATACAGACAGCACATACATAAAAAACTTACCTACACCAAGAGGGAGCACCCAGGACCTCAAAAATGCAACTTACACCTCGATTTTACTCGAAATAAAACAGTTTAGAGACTAAAAAAAAAACGAAGCGAGAGAAAAAATGGCCGCCGAACAAAACGAAAACGAGGCTACAGCACTCTAAACTCGCAAAACACCACAAGAAACTCGCAAAACACCACAAAACACCTACGGATATTCCGATACAGACCTATACCACACATTACTCGCCATTTTACACCAATGCGGAAGTACACGACTACGCTAACGGTTTGGTCTCGCGCACGCACACTGTTACACTGCACACATTCAGCATGCTTATACAGCAGCTCCACACCACTAATGCTGCAGCAACATCAACACAGATTGCCAGCTCTTCATCACAATGCTTCAAAATAGGTACACTATATTCATTTACTAATTTAGCTACCTTACAATTTCATTGCCGTCATTTTTTGACGGGCAATTCGCTAGTCACATATATAGTTGTGAGCATACAAGCCCGCTTGAGCCGTTGCTCACGCTTGCGGGCTCGCACAACTCACAACTCCTCCTGCCCGCTCGCCGCTCTTAACTCCTCCCCCACCACTCTTAACTCCTCCCCGCCATGCTTAACTCCTCCCCTGCTGGTCTTAACTCCTCCCCTGTTGTGCTTAACTCCTCCCCTGGCTGCTCTCAACATCTCCCCCCAGCTGCTCTCAACTCCTCCCCCCTGCTGCTCTCAACTCCTTCCTGGGGAGGGACCGGCAAACATGCTGGGGACTGTGGTGAAAGAGACAGCCTGGAGGGAAAGAGAGACAGGAGGGACACAGATAGAGAGACAGGAGGGACACAGATAGAGAGACAGGAGGGACACAGACAGAGAGAGAGTGACAGGAGTAGCACAGAGAGAGTCAGGAAGGACACAGATAGAGAGAGACAGGAGGGACACAGATAGAGAAAGACAGGAGGGACACAGACAGAGAGAGAGAGTGACAGGAGTAACACAGAGAGAGTCAGGAGGGACACAGATAGAGATAGACTGGAGGCACACAGATAGAGAAAGACAGGAAGGACACAGACGGAGAGAGAGTGACAGGAGTAACACAGAGAGAGTCAGGAGGGACACAGATAGAGACAGGAGGGACACAGATAGAGGGAGACAGGAGGGACACAGACAGAGAGACAGGAGGGACACAGACAGAGAGAGAGGAGGGACACAGACAGGGAGACAGGAGGGACACTGACAGAGAGAGAGGAGGGACACAGAGAGAGCGGAGGGACACAGAGAGAGAGAGACAAGAGGGATACAGATAGACAGCAGAGACACAGACAGAGAGAGACCGGAGGGACACAGACAGAGAGAGACAGGAGGGACACAGATAGAGAGACAGGAGGGACACAGACAGAGAGAGACAGAAGGAACACAGAGAGAGGGAGACAGTAGGGACACAGAGAGAGACAGTAGGGACACGGAGAGACAGGAGCGACACAGACAGAGAGAGACAGGAGGGACACAGACAGAGAGAGACAGGAGGGACAGAGAGAGAGAGGAGGGGCACGGATAGAGAGACAGGAGGGACACAGACAGAGAGAGACAGGAGGGACACAGATAGAGAGACAGGAGGGACAGAGAGAGAGAGAGAGAGAGAGAGACAGGAGGTACAGAGAGAGAGAGAGACAGGAGGGACACAGAGAGAGAGACACAGGAGGGACACAGAGAGAGAGACAGGAGAGACACAGATAGAGAGACAGGAGGGACACAGATAGAGAGAGACAGGAGGGACACAGATAGAGAGACAGGAGGGACACAGATAGAGAGACAGGAGGGACAGAGAGAGAGAGACAGGAGGGACAGAGAGAGAGGGAGACAGTATGGACACAGAGAGAGACAGGAGGGACACAGACAGAGAGAGACAGGAGGGACACAGACAGAGAGAGACAGGAGGGACACAAATAGAGAGAGACAGGAGGGACACAGACAGAGAGACAGGAGGGACACAGACAGGGAGACAGGAGGGACACAGAGAAAGAGGAGGGACACAGACAGAGAGAGAGGAGGGACACAGGTAGAGAGAGACAGGAGGGACACAGATAGAGAGAGGCAAGAGGGACACAGTTAGAGAGAGACAGGAGGGACATAGACAGAGAGAGACAGGAGGGACATAGACAGAGAGAGACAGGAGGGACACAAATAGAGAGACAGGAGGTACACAGACAGAGAGAGACAGGAGGGACACAAATAGAGAGACAGGAGGGACACAGACAGAGACAGAAGGGACACAGATAGAGAGAGACAGGAGGGACACAGATCGAGAGAGACAGGAGGGACACAGAAAGAGAGAGACAGGAGGGACACAGATAGAGAGACAGTAGGGACACAGACAGAGAGAGACAGGAGGGACACAGAAAGAGACAGAAGGGACATAGAGAGAGGGAGACAGTAGGGACACAGAGAGAGACAGGAGGGACACAGACAGAGAGAGAGAGGAGAAACACAGACAGAGAGACAGGAGGGACACAGACAGGGAGACAGGAGTGACACAGAGAGAGAGGAGAAACACAGACAGAGAGACAGGAGAGACACAGATAGAGAGAGACAAGAGGGACGCAGTTAGAGAGAGACAGGAGGGACATACACAGAGAGAGACAGGAGGGACATAGACAGAGAGACAGGAGGGACACAGACAGAAAGAGACAGGAGGGACACAGACAGAGAGAGAGACAGAAGGGACACAGAGAGAGGGAGACAGGAGGGACAGGAGGGACACAGACAGAGAGAGACAGGAGGGACACGGATAGAGAGACAGGAGGGACAGAGAGAGAGAGAGACAGGAGGGACACAGATAAAGAGAGACAGGAGGGACACAGATAGAGAGACAGGAGGGACACAGATAGAGAGAGACAGGAGGGACACAGATAGAGAGACAGGAGGGACACAGATAGAGAGACAGGAGGTACACAAATAGAGAGACAGGAGGGACACAAATAGAGAGACAGGAGGGACAGAGACAGGAGGGACACAGACAGAGAGAGACAGAAGGGACACAGATAGAGAGACACAGGAGGGACACAGATCGAGAGAGACAGGAGGGACACAGACAGAGAGAGACAGGAGGGACACAGATAGAGAGATAGGAGGGACACAGACAGAGAGAGACAGGAGGGACACAGACAGAGAGAGACAGGAGGGACATGGATAGAGAGACAGGAGGGACACAGACAGAGAGAGAGAGACAGGAGGTACACAGAGAGAGAGACAGGAGGTACACAGAGAGAGAGACAGGAGGTACACAGAGAGAGAGACAGGAGAGACACAGAGAGAGACAGGAGGGACACAGAGAGAGAGACACAGGAGGGACACAGATAGAGAGACAGGAGAGACACAGATAGAGAGACAGGAGAGACACAGATAGAGAGACAGGAGGGACACAGATAGAGAGACAAGAGGGACACAGATAGAGAGAGACAGGAGGGAAACAGATAGAGAGACAGGAGGGACACCGATAGACAGACCGGAGGGACCGAGAGAGACAGGAGGGACACAGACCTAGAGAGACAGGAGGGACACAGACAGAGAGAGACAGGAGGGACACAGACAGAGAATGACAGGAGGGACACAGAGAGAGGGAGACAGTAGGGACAGAGAGAGAGACACAGGAGGGACACAGATATAGAGACAGGAGGGACACAGATAGAGAGAGACAGGAGGGACACAGATAGAGAGACAGGAGGGACACAGATAGAGAGACAGGAGGAACACAGATAGAAAGACAGGAGGTACACAGACAGAGAGAGACAGGAGAGACACAAATTGAGAGACAGGAGGGACAAAGACAGAGACAGGAGGGACACAGACAGAGAGAGACAGAAGGGACACAGAGAGAGACAGGAGGGACACAGACAGAGAGAGACAGGAGGGACAGAGAGAGACAGGAGGGACACAGACAGAGAGAAACAGGAGGGACACAGACAGAGAGAGACAGGAGGGACACAGAGAGAGGGAGACAGTAGGGACACAGAGAGAGACAGGAGGGACAGAGAGAGACAGGAGGGACACGGATAGAGAGAGACGGGAGGGACAAGGATAGAGAGACAGGAGAGACACAGATAGAGAGAGAGACAGGAGGGACAGATAGAGAGAGACAGGAGGGACACAGATAGAGCGAGACAGGAGGGACACAGACTGAGAGAGACAGGAGGGACACAGACAGAGAGAGACAGGAGGGACACAGACAGAGAGAGACAGGAGGGACATAGACAGAGAGAGACAGGAGGGACACAGAGAGGGAGACAGTAGGGACACAGAGAGAGACAGGAGGGACACAGACAGAGAGACAGGAGGAACACATATAGAGAGAGACAGGAGGGACACATATAGAGAGAGACAGGAGGGACACAGATAGAGAGAGAGACAGGAGGGACAGATAGAGAGAGACAGGAGGGACACAGATAGAGAGAGACAGGAGGGACACAGATAGAGAGAGAGACACAGGAGGGACACAGATAGAGAGACAGGAGGGACACATATAGAGAGAGACAGGAGGGACACAGACAGAGAGAGACAGGAGGGACACAGACAGAGAATGACAGGAGGGACACAGAGAGAGGGAGACAGTAGGGACAGAGAGAGAGACACAGGAGGGACACAGATATAGAGACAGGAGGGACACAGATAGAGAGAGACAGGAGGGACACAGATAGAGAGACAGGAGGGACACAGATAGAGAGAGACAGGAGGGACACAGATAGAGAGACAGGAGGGACACAGATAGAGAGACAGGAGGAACACAGATAGAGAGACAGGAGGTACACAGACAGAGAGAGACAGGAGAGACACAAATTGAGAGACAGGAGGGACAAAGACAGAGACAGGAGGGACACAGACAGAGAGAGACAGAAGGGACACAGAGAGAGACAGGAGGGACACAGACAGAGAGAGACAGGAGGGACAGAGAGAGACAGGAGGGACACAGACAGAGAGAGACAGGAGGGACACAGACAGAGAGAGACAGGAGGGACACAGAGAGAGGGAGACAGTAGGGACACAGAGAGAGACAGGAGGGACAGAGAGAGACAGGAGGGACACGGATAGAGAGAGACGGGAGGGACAAGGATAGAGAGACAGGAGAGACACAGATAGAGAGAGAGACAGGAGGGACAGATAGAGAGAGACAGGAGGGACACAGATAGAGCGAGACAGGAGGGACACAGACTGAGAGAGACAGGAGGGACACAGACAGAGAGAGACAGGAGGGACACAGACAGAGAGAGACAGGAGGGACATAGACAGAGAGAGACAGGAGGGACACAGAGAGGGAGACAGTAGGGACACAGAGAGAGACAGGAGGGACACAGACAGAGAGACAGGAGGAACACATATAGAGAGAGACAGGAGGGACACATATAGAGAGAGACAGGAGGGACACAGATAGAGAGAGAGACAGGAGGGACAGATAGAGAGAGACAGGAGGGACACAGATAGAGAGAGACAGGAGGGACACAGATAGAGAGAGACAGGAGGGACACAGACAGAGAGAGACAGGAGGGACACAGAGAGGGAGACAGTAGGGACACAGAGAGAGACAGGAGGGACACAGACAGAGAGACAGGAGGAACACATATAGAGAGAGACAGGAGGGACACATATAGAGAGAGACAGGAGGGACACAGATAGAGAGAGAGACAGGAGGGACAGATAGAGAGAGACAGGAGGGACACAGATAGAGAGAGACAGGAGGGACACAGATAGAGAGAGACAGGAGGGACACAGACAGAGAGAGAGAGACACAGGAGGGACACAGATAGAGAGACAGGAGGGACACATATAGAGAGAGACAGGAGGGACACAGATAGAGAGACAGGAGGGACACAGATAGAGAGAGACAGGAGGGACACAGACAGAGAGAGACAGAAGGGACACAGAGAGAGGGAGACAGTAGGGACACAGAGAGAGACAGGAGGGACACAGACAGAGAGAGACAGGACGGACACAGATAGAGAGAGACAGGAGGGACACAGATAGAGAGACAGGAGGGACACAGACAGGGAGAGACAGAAGGGACACAGAGAGAGGGAGACAGTAGGGACACAGAGAGAGACAGGAGGGACACAGACAGAGAGAGACAGGAGGGACACCGATAGAGAGAGAGAGAGGAGGGACACCGATAGAGAGAGACAGGAGGGACACAGACAGGGAGAGACAGAAGGGACACAGAGAGAGGGAGACAGTAGGGACACAGAGAGAGACAGGAGGGACACAGACAGAGAGAGACAGGATGGACACAGATAGAGAGAGACAGGAGGGACACAGATAGAGAGACAGGAGGGACACAGACAGGGAGAGACAGAAGGGACACAGAGAGAGGGAGACAGTAGGGACACAGAGAGAGACAGGAGGGACACAGATAGAGAGACAGGAAGGACAGAGCGAGACAGATAGAGAGAGACTGGAGGGACACGGATAGAGAGATGGGAGAGACACAGATAGAGACAGGAAGGAATGACAGAGAGAAAGATTGACAGGAAGGAAGGACAGAGATAAAGATTGACAGGAAGGAGAGACAGACAGGAAGGAGGGACAGAGAGACAGACAGGAAGGAGGGACAGAGAGACAGACAGGAAGGAGGGACAGAGAGATGAGAAAAGTGGAGTGGAAGAGACAGGGGAGGGAAAGCGGGGTAGAAGAGACAAGGGAAGTGAGAGGGGTGGAAGAGACAGGGGAGGGAGAGGGGGGGAAAGGAACAGGGTAGGGAGAGGGGTGGAAGAGACACAGGAAAGGGAGATGGGGAAGAGACACAGGAGGGGGAGAGGGGTTGAAGAGACACGGGAGGGAGAGAGGGGAAAGGGGACACATGGGAGGGAGAGGGGGGAAGAGATACAAGGGTGGAGAGGAGGGAAGAGACACATGAGAAGGAAAAAGAAACGGGAGGGAGGGAAGAGACACGGGAGGGGGAGAGGGTTTGAAGAGACACGGGAGGGAGAGAGGGGAAAGGGGACACATGGGAGGGAGAGGGGGGAAGAGATACAGGGGTGGAGAGGAGGGAAGAGACACATGGGGAAAGGCTCGCAATGAGCACCTTTGGCGCTCATTGCGAGGCCCTGATGATCTTCAAAGGTGCTTAGTAAAGTAGAGGGGGAGTGGCTCTCATTGAGCGCCTACCGTCAAGTAGAGGGGGGAAAAGTTAGAGAGGGAGAGGCTCGCAATGAGCGCCAAAGGACAAACACCTCACTAAGAGTGACAAGAATATTATTGTAAAATAAAAAAAATTCACAAGAAATTGTGATAAAAAACAGTGCTCTGTTTTGTCATGTATATATTGATATATAGTATGTGTATATATGTTTCCTATACTGTGTTGAGTTTAATCCACCTATGTATTTATCTGATGATGTCAGATGCTGTCTCCACTCTCTCTGCATCACAGTTTCTATTCAAACTGGGGGTTCCATCTCATGTCAGTATTGTTTATCCAATACAAAAGGTATCATGATATACTGCAATACTCATTAATCTCTCTCTCTCTCTCTCTCTCTCTCTCTATATATATATATATATATATATATATATATAGGCGCTCATCCCTTCGACTTAGTACGACTTAGGCAGGTAGCGCGGAAGACGCTCACTGTGCTGGTGGAGATGAGTGCTGTAGGCGCCCCTCCCTACGACCCCATACCCCTACGACCCACAGAACTACACATCAATAGAAATCTCAATTACACCATTCACAATGCGAGACCCGTAGCAGTTTGAAAAAAAACGTGTGGAAACATGATTGCCCATAACACTTGCAAAAAGGAAAGCAGCATTTACCTAAAAAATAAGACGACCTGCGGCACTTAGGAAAAAAAAATTACGAGGTCAAAAAAATATGAGGTAAAAAAAATACGAAGTTAATGGCAGAGCCGCGCACATATAAAAACAACAATAACAACACTAAAATGATTAAAAATACAAAAAAAAAAAAACAGCACAGTGGGACAGGCACAACGTCTGGGAGTCAGGCCGTATGACTCTTTAACAACAATTTGCTGAGTTTCCACACACGAAAATCGCCTAAGCGAGAAAAAAAGTGGCGGCCAAATAAAACGAAAACGAGGCTACACTACCCCTAAACTTGCACAACACCACCAAGCACATAAGACTTTTACACAGGCATGTGTGAAGTATAAAATACCTACTATTAGGGACAACGGAAAATGCTCCACACCCATGTAACGCATAGACAATCACCGCCATTTTACAACACTAACTTACTACCATTACAAAAAGCCCAATTACACAGCTAAACAAACGGTTTGGCCTTGCGCACGCAGCCTATTTACACTGCACACTTCACACATTGATGACACTTACTCAGGTCAGCACCAGTGCAAATGTACATTGTTTGCTGCAGGAAAACAGATTATTAGCTCTTCAGGATATTGAATGCTGGATATAATAATTACAAATAGATTATAAGTATATTAATGTATTATTTAATTAATTCATTAATTAGCATTAACAAATATATATATATATATATATATATATATATATATATATATATATATAGAAAACAAAAAAAGGACCAGGGGAAAGGATTGCAATGAGCCACAAAGGCGTTAAGCGTGGGGCTCACAATGAGCGACGATGGTGCTCAGAGGACCAAAAGTACATGAGGGGAGAGGCTCACAATGAGCATCGAAGGCAGTCAGCGCGCCCCTTGCAATGACTGACAAAGGTGCTCAGACCACCAAAACTACACAAGCGGAGAACATCGCAATGGGCATCAAAGGCGATCAGCGCGGGGATCACATTCAGCGCACAGGGTGCTCAGACAACCAAAAATAGAGTAGTGTAGAGGATCGCAATGAGCGACAAAGGTGTTCAGCACGAGGCTCACAATGAGTGCCGAGAGTGCTCAGAGGAGCAAAAGTACATGAGGGGAGAGGCTCGCAATGAGTGCCAAAGGCGATCAGCACAGCCCTTGCAATGAGCACCAAAGGTGCTCCCACCACCAAAATGATACAAGTGGAGAGGCTCGCAATGAGCGCCAAAGGCGCTCAGCGCTGGGTTCACAATGAGTGCAGAGGGTGCTCAGAGGAGCAAAAGTACACCAGGGGAGAGGTTTTCAATGAGCGCCGAAGGTGCTCAGACGAGCAAAAACCATACATTGTGTGCCAAACAGCATTCCCAGCCTTACAATTTTATTGCCGTAATTTTTTGACGGGCAAGTCGCTAGTACTGTTATAAATTAGAGAGTAGGCCATCACCAAAAGAAGACACTATATTTTACATTTAACTTCCCTTCTTAGATTCGTTGTCACATTACATCACTTCTCCAGTGTCCGAGTTCAGATTTCTTTCCTGCTGCCCTGCAGTCACCTTACGGCAATATACATGATAGAAGGTGCAGCTCTTTCACCCACCTTAAACGAAATTGTCTGACAGACATTATTTATGCCTCAAATTATGAAATGTATGTAGCATGAAAAAGTAGTTTGACTGCTGTACAAGTACAATAAAAAATCAAACAATAGAAAGAAAATATCTATTACCTAGAACTGAGGTATAATATTATAAAGGTCTGGTTTTAGATGAAAAGTGTACTTTGTATCCCTCTGGTAATTTGTTTTTTAAGTGTTTGTGTATGTGTGCAAGCATTTGTTTTATGCATGTTTGTTGCTATATCTTCAATAATATTAGGATATAATGTTTTTTTCTAAAACAGAATCTCAAATCTCACTTTATTCCCAACATATTGGTACATCCATCTAGGTGCAAATGTGTAACCAGTACTTTTTTCTTTATCTTCTCTGTTCTGAGGAATTTTGTATGGATGGAGCAGGTTTATCCATCCTAAATTGACTACAATTCTAATATTCAGGTGAAGCTGCTGGTCATTTTGGTAACAAAATTGATTCAAGACATAACTGAACAGTGTAGTAAAGCAAAGAGCAAGTTGCCTTTCTGAACTCATATTATATAGCATAGTTTTAATAAGGCAACAAGGTAACCATTTTGTTGATTAGCTTTTTGCTTTATTATTTTTATTATCATATAAAATATTTCTAGCTTTAACACAAATTAAAAATGAATGATAGGGTAATGCCATATTCAAGGGATTTGGTTACCATGAATACTTAGCTTATCACTTTTGTAAAGTACATATGATTATAATTCAGAATGCACTTTTCTAGTGCACATAGTATAATTCTGTCTGTATTTCAAACAATTGTTTGTAGTCTATCAGCTATAGTAATGCTCCATTGGGAGAGTACACACTTACCACTACTTCCTAAGTCCATACAGAGCTGCACGCATGAGCAGCTCTGTACAGACCCTGTGAGTGTGCGCACATAGTGCACGCACATGCACTGCTCGCTGTTGTGTCTATTGATGCAAGCTGCAGAGTAGGAAGGGGGAGGAAGACACAGAGGAGAGGGGAGAGGAAGACACAGGTGAGAGGAGGAGATAGACACAGGGGCGAGTGGGACGAAGACACAAGGGAGGGGAGGGGGAAAAGACACTGGGGAGAGGGGGAAAAGACACAGGCGAGAGGGGAGGGAAGAGACATGGGGGAAGAGACACAGGGGAAGGGAGAGGGGGGTAGAGACAAAGGAGAGGGGAGAGGAGGGGAAGAGACAAAGGGGAGGGGGAAGAGACACAGGGTAGAATATTTAATGCATATCATAGTAACAATGTTTATCAATGACATAGTAAAAAATTGTTCATAGAACAGATCTAATACACTATTTTTTATTCTCAAAATTTCTTTTATGCATTATTTCCATAAAAAACAATGTACATCAAAAATATGAGTATATGGCACAGTGCAATGAAAATCAATACAAAATGTAACTTTTAATAAGATCTTGTAAAAATATAATTTAAAAATCCTTGTAATGTAACAGTTTAGGAAGCTACATCAGTGAAATGCGTCTCATAGAGTTTACTCTCCCCTGGGACTTTGGGAACATTCTATACACTATTAGTAATGGATATCTAGAGGAACTTCTGCTCATAGATCTGTTTTGCCTCAGCCTTTGTTCTGTTACAAGCAGCCATATCTACACACATGGAGATAAGTTCTGCTCCTGTGCTTGCCATCTCACAGTGTCTGTGAGTCAGGACTATCACTATGTTTCAAAGAATGTCATTTTTTTTCCCCTTGTACTCATACTTGCTGTAAAACTGGACATTGATATTACAAATTAGTGCTCTTTTGGATAGTATGCATGGTTTCTATCCTGGACTTTTGCAATTCTGACATTGATTAATGGTGGCAATAAACGACATGGATCCTACTATTTTCAAAGGACTGATGCTTATTGTCTACTATTATTCTATTCCATTGTGAATTTGAAAAAACACAGTATACAATATCCCATGTGCCGTTGTAATACTGTACATTTTTATGCGCCAATATTAAGAGGATTTTTAAATTATATTTTTACAAGATCTTAAAAAAAAGTTACATGTTATATTGATTTTCATTTGCTTAATCCATGAGTGCACTTTTGAAATGGATGTTCTCTTTCTTCTTTGCTAATTATTAGTTACATAGTAATTTAGGTTGAAAAAATACTTTAGTCCATCAAGTTCAACCTTTTTAGACCTCCTCTGACCTGCAATGCGCAGATTTATTGTTAATTGATCCAGAGGAAAGCAAACAGAAAAAAATCCCCAGTGAAAATTTGCCAATTGTCTCAACAGGGAAAACATAAATAAAATTCCTTACTGACCCCAGATACTGGTGATCGGATTAATCCCTGGATCAATAATACCTCTCTCTTCATCCAGTATAACATTTAATGCCCTTTTTTTAAAAATATATCCAATCCCTTTTTAAAGTTATCTATCGCACCCGCTGTCACCACCTCCTTTGGTAGAGAGTTTCACAGATTAATCACCCTTACTGTGAAGAACTGTTTTCTTTCTTTAAGGTGGAATATTTTTACTTTTAACCTCAAGGGATGTCCCCTTGTCAGTTGGAAACCTCTTGGCACAAACAGTCCCCTTGACAAAGGCTTGTATTGACCCTGGAAATATTTATATAAGGTAATCATATCCCCTCTTAGATGCCTTTTTTCTATAGTAAATACGTTTAATTGGTTAGTCTTTCTTCATAATGTATCCTCTCAATTCCCTTTATTAGCTTGGTTGTCCTTCTCTGTACTTTTTCCAGCTCTAAAATGTCCTTTTTATGTAGTGGTGCCAAAAAATGTTCTCCAAATGAGGGCATACCAGGGATTTCTTTAGTGGCAGAATTATATTTTCTTCCCTTGTTTCTATAGCCTTCTTAACACATGCTAATATATTACTTGCCTTTGGAAATGCTGCTTTGCATTGAGCACTGCTACTTAGGCGGTTGTTCACAAGTACTCCCAAATCCCTTTCAATATCTGATACCCCTATATTTGCTTAATTAAGATTATAAATTACATGGCTATTTTTCCTTCCCAGATGCATAACTTTACATTTATTCATATTAAATCTCATCTGCCACTTAGATGCCCATTCCTCTAATTTATGCAAATGCCTTTGGAGGGAAATTACATCATTTTCTGATTTAATTAACTTGCACAACTTTGTGTCATCAGCAAAAATTGAGATACCACACTCCAATCCCACTTCCAAGTCATTAATAAATATATTAAAAAGGAGGGGTCCTAATACTGAACCCTGAGGAACCCCACTTAACACATTAAACCAATCCTTGTATGTTCCATTTACCACAACCCTTTGCTTCATGTCTTTTAGCCAGCTCTCAATCCATAAGCAAATATTTATGGCAATTCCTGTATCCCTTAGTTTGCTCAATAGTCTCCTATGTGGCACTGTATCAAAAGCCTTAGCAAAATCCAAATAGACTACATCTACTGAGTTGCCATGATCCAAGTTCCTACTAACCTCCTCATAGAAACTAATTAGGTTTGTTTGACATGAACTAACCTTCATAAATCCATGTTGGCAACCTACTTAATACTGTTCGAATAGACCTATTCTTGTATATTATCCCTTATTAACCCTTATTTCAGGGTAATTAAAATCTCCCATTATTAGAACTTGCCCATGCTTAGCTGCATTTCTAATCTGTAACAATAATTGTATTTCCTCTCTTTCAGCTATATTTGGGGGTTTATAGTATACTCCTACTTATATTCCTTTAGAAGTTGCTGCTCTGCTATTTAACTTTACCCACAAACATTCAATATTACCGCTAGTTCCACCATAAATATCTTCTCTGATTATAGGCTTAAATTCATGTTTAACACACAGACAAATCCCTCCTCCTCTTTTACCATTGCCCCTATCGTTCCTAAATAGGTTATAACCATCCAGATTAACAGTCCAGTCATGAGATTCATCCCACCACATTTCAGTAATGTCTATTAAATCCCATTTCTCATTAACTGCTAATAGTTCTAACTCTCCCACCTCCCTAATCTCCTCCTGCCTCCCTGGACTAACAGGTGGCACTGGTAGTATCTCAGAAAATTCTACCTTGGCGGTCCTTGCCTTCAGCTTATTACCTAGTTCTATAAAATTATTCTTTAGGACACTCCATATTCCACTAACTTTGTCATTGGTACCAATATGTACCAAGACCGCCGGTTCATTTTTCAGTCCTTCCCAATAATTTATCTACCCGATCCACAACATGCCGAACGCGAGCACCCGGGAGGCAACAAACTGTCAAATCTGTCAATTAGTGCTTGCCAACTCAGAACTGGCCTGCCTCCTGTTCCTGTTCCCCTCGCTTCCCCTTGTATATGTAGCCCAGCTATCTCCCTGGACATCCTCACTAGCCCCAGCTCCACCCTCCATTCTAGGCCCAGCTAAACTGTGCTCCGTGAGTACCAACCCCCTTTCCAGTGGAGCAATATCACTAAGTGCTGCAATTCTCCTCTCCAGTTCTCCAATTTGAGTTTCAAGATAGGCAAAATACTCACACCTGTCACAGAGGTGTGGACCCTGGATCATCGGTTCCAGTAGTGCATACATATGACAGGATGTACAATGAGTGAGGTTTCCACTGGACTGACATAATTATATTGGGGACATTTTTTTTATAAAGCACTACAATGCTCTCCCCCTTTGCACTCCCTCCTTTTATTTAAACGCCTACACTTATACTGCCCTTATTCTAGAAGTGTTCGCACCTTCCCCTCTTTATATTAGGTTCTTACTACTCACCTGCCCACTACTCACTGCACAAGTACACACACTTACTGTTCAGGAGAAATCACAGTACAGATGCAAGAAGACCTCAAATAGTCACTCACTGATATAGCTTTACATAGGCATAACCACACCCTCTCTCAGCTGGCACTAATCATTGCACAAGTACACAACACACTTACAGTTCAGGAGTAATCACAGAACAGATGCAAAATATACATATACATTCTAGTGCACCGGTATTATATATGTACCATGATTTATGTTAGTATAGCCTTTCCCTATAATCTATTTTTGTGACACACAATACATTTAACACTTTCATGATTATGAAGTAAAAATGGCTGAATTAATTGTAAATGAGAATTAATTTAGTGGTTTTAATATATGAAATAGTTTGCATAGCAAAATATCAGCAGATTATAAAAGAATACTTATAATATATAAGTGATAAGTGATATAAGTTAAAATTAAATACCTGGGTATTAATACTGCGGGCTCTTATAAAGCTTTATGTAACTCAATGCATCCAGACATATGAATAAACTGATAAGAATTGGAGGTCCAGGTATCACATCGCTTGGTTGGGAAAAATTGCAGCTGTTAAAATGACAATACCGTACAGATATATTTCTTCAGGTGCCTGCCAGTACATATTCTAAGAATGTTTGACAGAGTATACAGAAAAAGGCATTTAAATGTATATAGTCAATGAGGAAAGCAAGAATATCACACATTATTTAGTTAAAGCCTGAAGATCTGGGAAGTTTTGGAGTTCTAGATTTCCTGAATTAGCAGCACAGATAGCTTGTATGGTACACTGGCATGTCCCATCTGAAGTGTGCACACAGGTGGGTATAGAAAAATAAGAGTTGCTGAAGAGCTGGTGCTATGATTATATGTGGGAAGAAAGTTTAAATAGAAGTAATGTAAGGAATTCAGTAGACAAACATTGCACATCCATTTGGGATTCAAATAACAATCAACTGGGATCCATTAGCGACAATCTTCTACTTAAGCTCCCTTTCAATAATCCATTCATGCCAGCAGGATTGAACAATATAGTCTATTGGATGTGGAGGAAAAGTGAAATACATAGATTAATTTATATATTAAATTCCCGTAGTGGCGTGATGATGTTGCCACGCCCGCCAAATCGGGGCGGAAGGTAATGGGAACCCTCTATACAGGTATAAAAAGGTTAGATATCTTATGTACATTATTATTACCATTGATGGGCAAAATGCGTTTGGTACCACAGGTAGACATACTGGTGTCTTGTCTCTATTTATACATATTTTTATATTTTTATATTATAATACTTCCTTTTCTACCATATGTCAATTGGACTTATTGTTTCTCCTAATATGGACTTTTATATGGACCTCTGATTTGATTTTTCTTTATTATACAACCTTGGTTATTTTATCTGAATTTGGATGTCAACTTTTAACTCTTAATAGAGGTTTGGCCACCTTTTCTGACCACTCACATATTTTGGGCTTAGCACCCTTAAGTGAATGATATCAGAGCTGAAAATCTAGAGTAACTAGTAAGGTGGACTTTTATCCTCAAGTAGAGTTATTATTATTTTTTCTAAATATCAGATATATACAAGGTGTATTTTACCTTTGGGATTATATTCTACCATTCTGCGAATAAGGATTGTCTCATGTAAGCAGTGCACAAAGCAGATGTGGAAGATCTGAGTATAATCCTATGTACATATTCAATACCTCTTATATAGAGGATAATAAATGTGAGTGTCCATTTTTTATGCTTGTATACTTTTCATTTGCACTAGGAAGTGGTATGCCCTCTCCCCATCTTTTTTCCATTTTCTATAGTTTATTGACTCTGTGGTGACCAGAGTAATTGGAAACAGCTGCCCCACAATGAAATAAGACAATTTCAAGTACTTTAATATACATTCTATTTTGAGAAAAAGTATTTGTAACTTGAAATTTGAAATTCAATCAAAGTACAACAACTATTATTTTTTCTGGACTCACTTAAGTATTGTTTTTATTTATATTATATTTTATTTTTAGTATTATTATTTTTTGCAATTTTTGTATTGTTTTAATTATTTATTTTGAGTATGATGTTGGTAGATACTTTGATGTAATAACTCGTTTCTGCATTTTTTAAATTTTAGATTTGTTGCTCTGATATACATTATATGTGTATGTCTATATAAATATAAACGTTCATCTTTGAATTTACATCTCCATAACATTGCACATCTATAATTTTTAATCTCTATTTAATGAATCATATGTATAGTGGATATATATATATATATATATATATTTTTTTTTTTTTTTTTTTGACAGTAAGAGTTTAGATATTTACAAATTCCACCAGTCTTTTTATGTTATTTGCTCTCCGTATAATTAGGCGCTATAGTATAATCTGGGTTACCTAGGTTATATCATTATTTTTTGTTTCATATATTAAATACCTGATACGATATTAATACATTTCGAATATGATGGAGGGAGTTAACTGTGTGTGTTTCCTGTACTTACAAAAAATGTATCACTCAGAAACATAAGATCTAAGAGTATATGGCCCCTATTAAACTGTCAGATTCGCAATTACTGTAGCCCATAATTTATCCCGCAAAAGTTACTGCTATTAAATTGGCCTCTTTTAGCTACCCGCAATTGATCTGCCGGTTACAGACTGAAAATCCCTATGGGCTGTCAAAATCTTAACTCCGACCCATCTAAGCCTTTGATCTGTCAAGCCCGCAAAGGTTACAATTACTAAAATCAATAAAAATTAAATTGCTACAATTCCGCAAGGACGCAATTGCAGTCAAACCAGCAAATGGCAAATGTTGCCCAATATATTGTGGATTCAAAATAGGACTCGCAAAGGCTTTTACAAAGACCATAAAAAAGACAGTAAACCACTTTTAAACAATACAAAAGCAGGGAGGTTCAACAGATTATCATGCTCAACATTTCCATTGCCACATTTGTGCCAAAATAAAATATCTGCATCGCTGCTCAAGTGACATTTATCATATAAACCTCATATACCAGTGGTTCACAAACATTTCCTCCAGACTTCCCAGACAGGCCAGATTAAATATTTAACCATGTGAACACAGGTAAAAAAATCAGAGGCTCCTGTTCAATACTAAGTACCTCACCTGTGTTTACACACTGTTAAACTCAAAACCTAATCGGTCTGGGGAGCCTTGAGGATTAGCTTGTGAACCATCATATACAGTGCCAAAAACAGTTGACGCATCACAGAGGCACAAAAGAGCAATTAAAAATATCAATCAAAATTAAAAGCATACGTCATGAAATATATGTGAACAGGAAAGGCAATGTTGAGGCCTGCCACACCAGTAAAACAAACCAAAAAATATATAAACTGTAACAATGCAATCAGATACATTCTGAAAAAATAAATAATCTGATACAGTTGTCTGTATCATATATCAGCTGTAAAGCCAGATAAGTCTAAAATACACAAGTGAGCAATTCCAAACCTGAAATCTACCTGGATATTAACAGCTGCTGTAATTAACAAGCTATATAACCCAAGCCCCAACAAAGCCATTAGCAAGTCTGAACCTTCATAGATTTCCACCATCTCATATGGATGCTGGAGCATGTGGATATTTGATCTTGTCTGAAATATTATTGTTTGTACAACGTGTGGCATAGTGGAGATCCGGGTGCAAGGTCTGCGATTGAGGAGTTGCTGAGGAGAGGCAGAGAGGAGTGTCTGGTAGTGAATAAGGGTGAGAGTGGTACTGTGATCCATGCTGGTCCTGAACCAAGCCAGGCAACTGAATTACCACAGGCTATGCACAGTATTATGGTGGGGAATCAGGTAGGGGTGAGAGCTCCATTGACACAGGGACAGGGGAATATAGGGGCACCTGCAGACAGGGAGGATGACATTGATGTGGTTGAACAGCTTCAGGGGGTCCAGAACCAGACAACATAGCAGGTGATGTACTGGTGGAGGCTGATCAAAAACCCTGAAGTGCTAGCTCTGGCCCAGCAAAAGCCACAGGGGAGTGAGCAGGCCCAGGAGCCTGTAAGGAAGGTCCGGGCACCCAATGTATACAGGGAGAGAGTCACATCAGAGGGGTTAACTGATGGGGAAGTTATAAGTGTTTTAGGCTCAAGGTCCTGAGGGAGAACCTTGAGCCTCTCCCACGGACCAATACAACTATGCCGGGAATGACACGGATGTTAGCCGCAATACACTTCCTTTCATCTGGTAGTTTCCAGGACACCGTGAGCATAGTCAGAGGAATGTCTCAGCCAAGTTTCTAAAATTGTCTTAGCACATTCCTCTGTGCTATTGTTCAGAAAGCTACCAGGTTCATCAGTTACCCTAACACTGTGGAGACCTGGAAGGTGGAATCTGATTTTTATTAAATAGGAGGTGTCCCTAACAAGTTAGGTGCTATTGATAGCACACATGTGTCATTGATACCTCCTAAAGAGCAGGAAGCGCTGTTCAGAAATCACAAACAGTATCATTCTATCAATGTACAGGTTGTTTGTGGTGCAAACATGTGCATACAAAATGTGTTTGCAGGCTTCCCTTGAAGTGCTCACGATGCTAATATCCTGTGTCAATCATCCAATGTTCCAGTCTGGTCAATTTCCAACAGTTTGGCTACTGGGTAAGCATATCTTACTAACACAGGATACACTAACATATACATCACGTATCACTGTATTGCTCTGACGTTCACATGTGACTAGGGGAGTAATACTACCTGGGCCATAACATCATTGATTGTTGCTGTGCATAACCCTGTGTTATCTGGCCAAAAACGTATGCAGTTCACAACAACGTATCCAAAAAGAACACTACATGAATCATTATGTATACTTCCATAAGCTTTAACAAATATCACAACATCCTATTAATAGCTACATCTCCCATTTTGGTTACATCAGGTGATGCAGGATATGGGTGTTTGCAGTGGTTGTTGATCCCTGTGAGCAATCCTCACACACAGGCAGAGGAAAGGTACAATGCGACCCATAACACATGCCGGAATGTAATTGAGCACACCTTCAATGTCCTCAAGATGCACTTCAGATGCTTACATTCATCTGGTGGGGCTCTACAATATACCCCAGACAAGGTTTCTCTGATCATCATTGCCTGCTGTTGTCTGCATAATATTGCAGTATGGGTCAACTGTCTGGGGGACATTGATGAGGCTCTGCTACATTGGGAGGAAGAGCCTTTACCTTCCCCTGTTGTGGATAATGTGCAGGGGTCACAACAATGTGCACACATCATTTGTGAGTACTTCACATATAAGTACAAACCTAATAACCACCTACTATAATATAGCTTGATTATGCATAACTCATACATCTCTTTTCTTCTCCCCCATTGTCATATAGCATATCAAACAGTCCACAGTAGAGGAGAGTTTCCTGATATGATGTATGTCTCATGATGCACTATTGATTAACACTGAATAAACTAGAACATGCTACGCTATCCATAAGTATGCACATATTCCGATACACTTAATATGTACTGACAATTCTAAACATCCTGAACATAGATAAATTGAGTGGATTATATATCCCACAATGTCAATGTATATAGGCCCCACACTCGTATTTAAAAACGTCAACACACTATAGACCATTAAAGTTCACATTGTGTGATCATGAAAATCCACATCCAATAGAGGTCAATGCAATTCATATCAATATGTAAATATGAACATACCAGCAAATATTAAACAATAATATATGTTCAGCATCGGATGCAAAGATGTGATTGCTAATTATAGTTAAATCAATGGTGAAATCCAAATGATTACAGTGGATTATGGGTGACTCTAATAATCTCATCATATTGCCATTACAGAACTGCTGCCGTCTGTCACCTCAATTTTTAACAAAACAGACCAAAAAACAACAACATGTACAGCAACAGAACAACAGCTACATCAACATCGACTGCATTGTAAGTATTTGCTGAAAAACAAAATAATAACTCCATTAACGGAGGCCTACCTTTCATTTTCCAAAAGATATCCCGTACGTAATGTATAACTGGTCCAAACCAAAAACATCCTCAGTCGACGTGTCCTGGGGGTACAAATCTCCTTGTGGATAATTTTGGGACCACATCAATGTAAAACACCACATGTGGATCTCCAATTATTATTATTATTATTATAATTTATTTATAACGCGCCAACATATTCTGTAGAGCTGTACATAAATTAGGTTCAGACATGATAAATACAGATTAACAGGAAGGAGGGCCCTGTCTTTGAGCCAATGTCCATGGTGAATTTCCAAAGTACTTAGGATAGAAACTCGCAGACTTCCAATCTAAGGTATGAGAGTGGTAAAAGAGGGAGAGAGAGGTGATAAGTGTGTTAGGGTGGAAGGTGATACGGTTCTTTAAAGAGATACGTTTTAAGTGAGGTTTTAAATGTTTTGAGGCAAGAGGATAATCTGGTGGAACGAGGCAAGGAGTTCCAGAGACTAGGGGCAGCACGAGAAATGTCCTGGAGGCGGGAGTGAGAGGAGGTGACAAGAGTTGTAGTAAGAAGAAGGTCATTAGCAGAACGAAGATGGTGGGTGGGGGAGTATATGGAGATGAGGGCAGCGATGTAAGGGGAGCATTATTGTTGAGGGCTTTGTATGTTAGGGTCATGATTTTAAATTTTATTCTTGAAGCTAAGGGAAGCCAGTGGAGTGATTGAAAGAGAGGTGATGCTGACACTGAATATTGTGTACGGAAGATGAGTCTAGCAGAGGCATTCATAATGGATTGAAGTGGAGACAGTCGGGTGGTAGGTAGGCCAACAAGAAATGAGTTGCAGTAGTCTAGTTGAGAAATGATGAGAGAGTGTATAAGGATTTTAGTGGTGTCTTGTGTAAGATAGTGACAAATTCTGGAGATGTTTTTTAAATGGAGAAGACAAGATTTAGTAAGTGATTGTATGTGAGGGATGAAAGACAGAGTGGGGTCCAGTAGAACTCCAAGACAACGGGTTTGGGAGGAGGGGGTGATGATGTTTTGTTGATAGTCAGAGAGATGTGAGGAATTGACGCTGTGGGAGAGGGTGGGAAGATTAGGAGTTCAGTTTTAGACATGTTGAGTTTGAGATGGTGGGTGGATATCCAAGAGGATATACTTGAGAGGCAGTTGGAGACGTGTGTTAGAAGAGAGGGGGATAGATCTGGTGCGGAGTGGTAGATTTGGGTGTCATCAGCATAGAGATGATAATGAAGCCCAAAAGAGTTTATGAGGGTACCAAGTGAGGAAGTGTAGATGGAGAAGAGGAGGGGGCCAAGGATAGATCCTTGGGGTACACCGACGGACAGGGGATGAGAAGAAGAAGAGGTGTCAGAGAAGGAGATACTGAATGATCGATTTTGTAGGTATGATGATATAGACGAGAGAGCAGTGTCTTGAATACCGAGGGAGGCAATAGTATGTCAATATTTATACTAATTAATATTCAGTGAGGAGTGATGATGAAGAGGACTTAGGGAATGTGACCAACTACCTCCTCTTTCTCAGCAGTGGGCTCCCATCTTCCATGCCCACATGCCTACTCCCTCTAGCACGTCTCGGTGGTGTTGTAGCGAGGGGTGCAGATATGTTGCGTGGCTGGGTATCAGTTTGCGTTGGCAGCGAAGTTTGAGATGAGGAGGGTGCCAGCTCTTTTTGCATTGGTGGTTGCAGTTGTGGAAGTGAATGCTGGAGAGATATGAGCTGGTATCACGCCAATTCTATTGTTCGCTGTCTGTCCCTATTTGCCTTTTGCTTATACCGCACCATCCTTCGGTTGTGCCTCCTCATCTCAGAATAGAGCAATCTGATTCTCTCAAGGAGGGAGGTAATGAGCTCAACCTGCCTTTGGAGGTGTTGTGCCAGCTGAGCCCTATGGGTGGTACTTCTTGAGTCCTTCCTCTGAATGTGGTCTGTGTAGGGTGGTTGCTGGCTCCATGACATGATCCCCAGCTTCCTGTGATGTCCCAAGCCCTCTGGAATGTTTTGGCCTTTAACCATCACTTCCGGGGTGGATGTGGTTCCTCCTCCGGTGAGGTCACTGCTTGTGTCGCTGTGGGCGGCCTTGTCTTTCTGGGTACTGAAATTAAATCCCTGACATAATTACGTTAACTTGTAATTGGCTGTGGTGATTGTTTTACGCAGATAAACATTGCCCTGCATCATGAGCATTGTGAATCATGTCTCATATCAATATATGTAATGCTGGTGCGGTGTGCCATCTGCAAGTCATTTGGACATGTGCTCTGCTGAATCTGCTGTGCAGTGTGTGAGACTGACCAATCTGTGACATATTCTCAGCAATGTGTGTTAACATGCTAATGAGACATGGTCCAGGTTGGGATAGTACATGACACGCACATGCAGTCCATCAGAGTCTGTATCTGCATATGCTGCAGTGTGCACACTCATTCATGTACTCTATTTTGGATGTCAAATCAATCTTGATCTATTTAGTGACTGCTACTCAGAATCTGTTTTAAATTCAGTTATTGGAAAGTCATTTCATTGATAACAATTATGAGAATGATATGTTTGCTTCCTAGATTTATATGTGTGTGGGGTTCATGTGTGTGCATATGAGGGTGGGGTGGTGTATATGATACTCACATTGCATGGTGCTCGGAAAACCCCTGTCCTGGAAGGCCCACTACTGCCGCTGGCTCAATCCACTCCTTCAGGGTGCACTCCCATGCACAGTATGTAATGCCTGGTGCACTCCCATGCACAGTATGTAATGCCTGGTGGTGGTCCACTCCTAGTTGCATGGGCTGCTCTGGCCTCCTCTGCCTTCCTCCTCTTCACCTTCACCTGGCTTTCATCATATCTGTGTTTGACAGACTTCACATCCCTTTGGGCATAGCCCATTGGAGAAACAGCTAATGCTACCTCAGTCCAGGCACCTGTCATCTGGCTAGGCCTCACTTCCCTTCCATCATGTATAATGCTATATTGGGCACGGATTTCCCTGACGAGGATCATCATCTCCTCTGGGCTAAAATTGCGGGCCCTGTACCTTGCCACAGCCTCTTGCCCTCCTAATTGTGCCTGGGGTTCCTGGACTCCCTGTGTCTCCCTAGGGCTGGTCCTCATCCCCACTACACCCCCCCCACACCAGGATCAGGCCCCTGACCCTCTACCCCTACTCCTTGTGTACCTACATCTGGGGGTACATCTCTCCCCTACTGCTCTCCTACTCCTCTACCTCTCCTCCCTGACCTGCCTCCTTGTCTTCCTCTCTGTGGTGTTCCATTAACTCTCCTCCTTTTTCTCCACTGCTCTCTCTCCTCCTCTCCTTTCCTCACTCTCTGACTCTCCTCCTCTGTTGTTCCTCTCTCTCTCTCCTCCTCTCCTATCACTCCTCACTCTCATCCTCCTCCCCTCTACCCTCCTAGAAATTATGAAATAATTATAAGGATAAATCAATATAATATATACGTGTATGTATATAAGGTAAAACAAGAATGTGTGTATTATGTGTTTTATAGTATGAGTATGTGGGGGGAATTGGTAGGTGGGGTTATGGGGGTTTAGATATGCTGTGGCCTAATGCTATGTATAGCTATGTGTAAGTATTAATCTATATGTGTGAATTATGTGATATCAGTAATTATGTTGTAAATTAAGTGTTTAGTGGCCACAATAGCAAAAAACTCACAAACAGCTCATTCTCTCTCTCTCTCTCTCTCTCTCTCTCTCCAAAGCTCACAAATCCACCAACACCTAGACCTGTGTGATAACTTGCTCAGCCTCAGCACAGTCAGGGACTTACGGTTTCCAGTAGCTTTTAACAGCCTTTCTCGCATCGCTCTTTGGCGTTTCTCTGTTCCTATTGGTTAATTGGGCTGTGACAGAATGGTCAATTATTTGAGTTTATTTGAGTTTGGGGTTACAAACTAAACCAGGGTTTAGGGTTTTGACGCTTCTGCCATGTACTTGTTCAATTTATTCAATTTAATTGAACTGTAACTGTAACAAATTTCAAGCCCACAGTTGCCTTTATACAGGCTATAAGGGCTTGAAATTTGCTACAGTTACAGATGGATTAAATTGAACAAGGCCACAATTTAAAAGGGGCCATTGTATGGCATAAAAAAGTGTGTAGAACTAAAGGATATTATTAAAATAAGTTTGTCTACAATCTATGACAACCTACATAATTATGAGAAATGTATGGTAAACAACTGTAGGGTATGTTGGGAAGCTGATATAATGTGAAATAACATTTAGAAATGTGTTGAAAATTTAAAAAACAATTAAAAAGGACTCTGTGTTTAGATAAAATAGAACCTATATAAGATAATGTTATCATGGTACTGTATTTCTTTCCCAGCAGACTTTAGAGCACAGGCTTGAACGAGAAACTACAGTCCTGGGAAGGATGTAGTAAACCAGCAACCTATTACCATTATTGATGAGAATGTGAAATAATTCATGAATTTTGTTAAATTGTTAGAAGGACCTCGTTAAATTGCCTTCATACAGCCCCTAAGTCTGCAGGCTTAAAATTTGCAACAGTTACAAAGCGATTAAATTGAACAAGCCCGCAACTGCATCACAGAAAGCCAAAACCGTAAACCATGCACCCATAAGTAGCATTACAGGGCATGATCATGATCAATTAGGCAAGCCCGTAACTACCGATTTAGAAAAAGCCAAAAGTAAACCGTCATTGTGACATCAGTAAAACATGTATTTATTTATTTTTTTTTAAATCTTTTTTTTATTATATAATTTCTTTTAAATATTAAAAACAACATACAAAGACAATAATAAATCATTAATTAGGAAAGATACAAATATCTCAATAAATTAACTAGTTAATACAACATAAAAAGCTTAAGTAAGTACTCTTGATAAATAATTCAGATAGTATGGTAAAGTAGAATCCTGATTTGTAAGAGAATTTAAGAGGGAGAGTAATATTTATCCCAAAGGGTCCACTTATTGTCAGTATTTCTTTTCAAGCTCATTAAATTCTTTATATCTTGTTCAAGCAACTGGTCCCTGTGCACAGTTCTCTCAACCTCATACCACGATGGGTCGACCTTTGATTTCCATACTTTTACCAAAATATGAGAAATCCAAAGCCTAGCCCTCAGAGGTATCTGATCCATAGTGATATAAAACAGAATAAGTTCTGGAGAGCACAGAATCTCTATCTTAGTAATTTCAAAGATTTTAAAAATACAATGCCTTCAAGACTTCTGAATAGATTTACAAAGCCACCACATATGGTAGTGAGAGCCTCTTGTACTGCAACCTCTATAACATTTCTCAGAGTTCAATGGATCAAATGTATTCAAACTAACTGGCACTAAATGCCAGCATTGAATTAACTTAAAGTATAATTCTCGGTAAGAGGAAGGAGAGAGAGAGAGGTTTTCTTAATAATTTTAAATACCATTTTAAGGCCACATTTTTGCCATATCTTTTCCCCAATTATCTATTCTACAGATCTTCATTTTCATGATATAATTACATTTAGAGATAATCCATTTATTTGTATTTTTCATTATAAGTAGTTCCTGTGGGAGAAATTCTCTAAAGTTATCTAAAGGGAAGATAAGTTTTTCCAAATTGGTCTTAATAGATAAATAATCAAGCCATTTGATTTCTATCTCTGGTGACTTATCTAGAACATTTTAGTATGAGATAAACTTATTATTCAAATAAAAATTTCCTATTATATTATAACCATACACTTTCCATTTAGGTATCACCCAACCTGGGCTATAATGAAGGAACATTTCTATGGGGTTAAAAAAGGCAGATATTTAATCCACTTGAGTCTATCTCTCTTCTTATAACAATACTTTGCCAGAGATAAAATCCCTAAGGCGGGTTTGTCAATTGAGAACTACCTAAATAAGGAAGCCACATCAGAAGGTTTAAATGGCTAATTTTACAAAGCTTAGTTTGGTTTGAGGTTAGGGACCAATCCAAGATATGACTAAGAAATATTGAGTTGTCTAATTCAAACATTGAGGTGGAATCCAGACCTCCCTTTTCCATTTTTCTTTTTGTTATTTTCAGGCTAATTCTTTGTTTCTTATTATTATTAAGGAATTTTTTTAATAAGCTTTGAAACCTGTTCAATAAAAAAACAGGAACACTTTGTGGTCTACATCTCAGGATATTCAAGACTTTTGGGAGTATCACCATTTTAAGTAATCCCCAACCAGGAAAAAGAAGTTGGTTTCCAGTTTAAAAGCAGTTGTCTTATATGCTCATTTAGAATCCCAAGATTATATTTTAGTATATTTTTAATCCATTAAATTAAGAATACTTTCCAAATGTTGTATCTGGTTGTTATTCCAATGAAAGCTATATATAATTCTAATTTGAGCTAATATATCAGTGTGTATCCCACATGAAAGTATTTCAGAATTAAGCATTATTTATTTTCAGATACAAGAATTTACTATATAAATTCAATAGTTTGAAAAGATATTTTAAGGACTTCTCCGGATCGGTCAAAGTACAATATGATCTGCGTACATCATTATTTTATATTGCCTGTTGCAAATATTAACTCCCTTAATCATATCATTAGCTCTTATAAGTGTTGCTAATGGTTCCATAGGTACGATAAATATTAGGGGTGACAAAGGGCACCCCCTGTGTTGTTACGTTTGTGATCTTAAACTTTTTTGTTTCAAATCCATACCCCAATATTAAGGCTCTAGAATTTTGATACAATGCCATAATGGCTTTTGTACCGAAGTCCTCTAATCTGAATCTATGTAATACAGCTTCAGTAAAGGCCCAATTAACTCTGTTGAATACCGTCTTGGCATCTAAGGATTGAGTCAAGAAGGGGACATCTCTTATAACAGAGTAGTCAATCAGGTCTAAAAGTCTCCTAGTATTATCAGAACCTTGCCTATTATTAACCGACCCCACTTGATCCGAGTTGATTAGCTTATGTATATATCTATTCAATCTGGTTGCAAGGATTTTTGCGTATATTTTAACATCAACATTTATTAGAGATATCAGCCTATAATTAGCATGTTGCTCTGGGTTTTTATCCTGCTTTAACATATTAATTCCAGTGGTATTTTTCCAGTGTTCATAATTTCATTGAAGATGTTACACATACATGGGCTCAAAGCAGAGCTAAAAGTCTTGTAGTATAAATGTATAAATCCGTCTACCCCTAGAGATTTGTTTAACTTCAAAGTTGAAATAGCATTTTCAATTTCTTTGCTTGTACTATTAAGATTTAAATCACTAGCCTCTTCTGAGTCTAATTTCGGGAGATAAATTCCTAAGATAAACTTATCTATTTCTATTTTAGAAGGTATAACAAATACATTATTTGTTTACAAATTATATAAAGACTTATAGTATGATTCGAAAATCTTTCCTATTTCTGCAGGGTGAGAGGTTTTCCTGTCCTTTTTATCTCAAAGCAGTAATTTTTTTTGGGAAGACCTTTGTTTCTTAATTTTATTTATCAAACATTTATTTGCTTTATTCCCCATTGCATAATCTACTTGTTGAAATTTCTGTATCAAATTATCTGTCTGAATCTGCAGTATCTTTTTAATTTGACCCTTTGCCTCATTAGTCTGAAGACATCATTTTTTTTATCTGGTGAGCTTTTATTACTATTTTGTAGTTTGTAGAATTCCAGGTAAAGTTCTCTTAATGACCTCAGCCACTTTCGTGGCTTTTTCTCTGCCACTTTCTTGGCATTAAGAATTCCTCTTATGTACACTTTATGCGCACACCAAATTGTAGAGTGTGAAGGCACTGTGTTTTGATTAATTTCAACTAATTCTTTAATATCTGTTTCCAGTTTAGTTATGTCTTGAGATTTCAGGAGCAAAGGGTGTGTATTTTTAAAGATCGGTGTGCTGTTATTAGCATGCTAATAATTGCATGGTCCGACCAAGTTATATCCCCGATTTTTATATATTTTACTAATTTTAAGGTTTGGGCGTCAATTTAAAAGTGATCAATTTTCCTATGTGTGTTTTGTCTCAAGTGAAACGTAGGATCTCTTGAATCTGTATGCAATGTCCTCCACCCATCAAAAAGGTCATTCCTAAGAATTAACTGTAAAAATTGTCTAGCTAGACTCCTGTTAGCATCATTTGGACCTGAGATACAAGATGAAACTCGATCCATTAAGAAATCAGGGATCATGTTGAAGTCCCCACATAATATAAGGTGTCCTTTCTTAATGTTATTAACTAGAATATTGCCCTTCAAAAAATTACGGGAATCAAATTGTAAGTGAGCTAATGCTGTTTGGTGTATGGTAATGAACTAAATAATACATTAATAAAGGAATATACTTTACCTATTTTGAAGTAATAAATGTAGGAAGCATTATGCTGAAGAGCTGACAATCTGTTTTCATGTTCTTGCAGTATACAATGTGTGTTTTGAGTGCTGTGGAGCTGCTGTGTAAGTGTGAGCAATGTGTGCAGTGTGTAGTGTAAATAGTGTGCGTGCGCGAGCCAAATACGTTAGGGTCGCTGTGTACTTCCGCATTCTGTAAGTTAGAGCCTAATGTGTGGTACGTGGCTGCTGGTGATTTAGCGTCCTTGTTCTTGGACCTCGTCCGGCTTTTTCGGAAAATCCGTATGTGTTTGCGTGTTTACGGTCCTGTAGCCTCGTTTTCGTTTTTTTCGGCTGCCATTTTTTCTATTGCTTAGGTGATTTTCGGGTGTCTAAACTCTACAATTTGGACTTAAATGGAGGTGTAACTTCACTTGCAGAGGTCCTGGGTGGCCCCTCTTGCTGTGGGTAAGCTTTTATGCGTTTATTGTGTGTGTTTATTGTGTTTTGAATGTTTTGAGGTTCGCGCTGGTCGGCCGTTAAAGTCGTAATTTTGGAGGTCGTAATGTAATTTTTTTCTAAGTCATGCTTCTCGTATTTCTGTGTTGTAAGTCTGTAAATGTTGCGAGGTCCGCAGTTGCTGTCAAGGAGCGCGTTCGGCGCCCCTTGCCAGCAACTGCGTCCCTCGCTTTGTGATTTGTTTAAGGATTTTTTTCAGAAATGTAATTTGATTCTGGTTGGGTATATATAAATTCACTATTGTATATATTTTATCGTTAATACTCCCCAGCCAGATGAAATAGTGGCCATCTTCGTCTATAATTTTATATTCTTCAGAGATTATTAGGTTCTTAATAAAATGTATTGCCACACCTCTAGACTTATTAACAAAGGGGACACTAATACAAACTGTAAAAGTTTTATTCAGAAACTTAATATTATCTTTTTTTTTAGCTTTCTCCTTTATAAAGTTACTAGCAACTTGCCCGTCAAAAATGACGGCAATAAAATTGTAAGCCAGGCAATGCTGCCACACAATGTGATGCTTTTGCTTCTCTGAGCACCATCGGCGCTCATCGCAAATCTTTCCTCCCGCCTACTGTATGGGCCGGTCATTGCAGGGTTCATTAACCTGCACGTTTTGTGCTTTGTAATGCCATGTGTCTCTTTCCAGCATCTCCCTCCCTGTCCTTTCACTGTGTCTTTCTCCTCTGTGTGTCTGCCGAATGTTTGTGTGTTGCACGCTGACTGTCGTTTGTTTGTTTTATTTTCAATGTCCCGCGTGCCTGGCGTTGTTGGTGTAAGGGTTACAGTCTTTGCCATTGTGCATTTTCCAAGTCCTGTGTGCCTGGCTTTGCTCAGCCTCGTTTTCATCCAGTTTCAGATTTTTTTCCATTTTTCGTCTGCCATTTTTTTTTACGCTTAGCCGATTTTCTTAACGAAACACGGCAAATAAGGCTCAAAATTGCTTGCAACCTCACTCCCAGGCTCCCTGGCTCTTCCACTGTGCTGTGTGTAAGTATATTTTAATTTATTTTTTATTATTTTTCGCATTTTTCTTCTTTATCGATTTACACGGTTCGGCAGTTAACTTCTTATTTTCCGAGCTCTGATTTGTTTGCCCCGAGATTCTGAGGTCGGAGTCCTGCATTCCTCAACTGTTTGCTGCCTAAGTAACTCCCAGTTGCAGTGTCTTTGCAGTCGTATAATTTCTAAGTCCCGCGTTGTTCGTGTTACTGTCTTTGCCATCATGTATTTTCGAAGTCTCGAGTGCCTGGCTTTGCTCAGTCTCATTTTCATCCAGTTTAAAAAAAAAGTTATGTTTTTCGTCCGTCATTTTTTTTCTTGCATAGCTGATTTTAGAGTGACAAAACAGGGAAAATAAGGCTCAAAATCGCTTGCAACCTCACTCCCAACTTCCTTGCTCCCCGCCCTGTGCTGTGTGTGAGTGTCTTTTAATTTATTTTTTTCTATTTTTCATGTTTTTCGTCTTTTCTGATTTCCGCGGTTCGGCCGTTAACTGTGTATTTTTCTGAGGTTGGATTTTTTTTATCTAAGTGCCGCTTTCCTCAACTGCTTGCAGCCTAAGTCCTGCGTGCCTAAACTACTCGCCTTGCGAGGCTCGCAGGAGTGCTTTTGGCGCTCATTTCAGCCTGTCCCATGTGTTTCCATGCTTCAACTGCTCGCCTCGCTTTGCGAGTCTCGCATTTCAGCCTAAGTCCTGCGTGCTTCAATGCCTCTACTGCCTTCTGTGCTCATTGCCTAAGTCCTCCGAGCTCGGAAGGCTTTAATGCCTCATTGACTCGCCTCGCTTTGCGAGGCTCACAAGCGTGACGATAAATTGCATTTTGACAATTATAATATGTGATGCATCACAGTTCTCCTTTTATAGGGAGTGTTTAAACCTTTAGCATTATGCGAAAAGATTTTAATTCCCATCTATAAAAAGAGAGATCAAAAAGTTTTCCATAATTCTAAATACTTTCCCCCTATATCTGAATACTTTAAAATATAAATATACCTTTCCATTTTCAAAATCATTCATACTACAATTAATTGTTACCAATTGTTGTTCTAGGCAACAAGTAATCATTTTAACCAGGCGGAAAAAAAGATATGGAAACGTTAGGCTTTCAGGATGAGGGATTAACACTGATCTAGTTTGGAGAGGATTGGGGCTTTACTCCATTTGTATATACTGTCTCTTGATATATCTCTTTATAAATATAGATAAAAATAAATAGATATCTCTTTATAACTAATCTATAATAAGAAGGGGGAAGAAAATGTCCCCTTTTGCTATGTATGGCTCCTCCTATATATTATCTTCCATAATTAAATGAACAATTAATATAACTTTTAGTCTATATACTCAAAGGTATAAATACTTATACAAATATTCGAACATCTTTTGTCGTGTAAAGTGATATAAAATCAAAAACACAAATATTTACAAAGAAATAGTAAAGGAAAATCTCAGACATTTAAACGTTTAAACGTCAAACAATTAGCATTTAGACATCCTGATACGTGGCCTGATATGTATTAACTCCTTGATTCCCGAGAGTGACATAACATGGAAATAAAACCTGAAAATAATAATGTTTGATTGCAGATTTGTGAGCTTGAGACTGTTGTGCAATTTATTCTAATGTCTTTCATCGCTTTCGCTGTATTTTAAAGTGCAGTATTTAGTTTTTATTGCCTTTAAAGTGTTATGAGCAGATGTTTAACCCCCTTGTGAGTCCTCTCTAGTGTGAAAGCAAATACGTGCTTGAGGAGATGCAGCAATTTAATAGCAGTTTGCTATTTTAGCGATTGTAACTTTTGCGGGCTTGACAGTTCAAAGTCTTAGATGGGTCGGAGTTATGATTTTGACAACCGCAGTTGCTTTTCAGCCATAATTTCGGCCAGTCAAAAAAACGGAAATCTATTGTGATAGTGTGGAAAGAAAATGCAGCATCATCTTTAAATATGGTGCATTATAAAATATATTTAATTGAATATATTGAATAAAGGTACATAATTTAGTTATTTGAATATTTTTAAACTGCTTTAATATTATATTATATAATATATTTTATAATATTATTGCATTTTTGCATTAAATATACATTCAGTAAGTACTCATGACACTACATAACAAACTTTATTTCTTAAGAACACAATAGATTATACAATAGCTTACATATTCCAGAATGAGTCATGTGTTGTTATTTTTAAATACATTTTATACCCGACAGCAATTTCTCATTAATGAAGTCAGAGGCTTCTACTATTGAAAAGGTTTTTGGCATGTATTCTGTCAGCTGGCTTCTGCACTGTCTGGTTTTAATTGCCTAATGTGGGATAATAAATATAAATGATAACAAAAAATGGTGCTAGAAATTCTGATATACTTAAACAAATAGACAAACCTCCCTATGTTATATCAGAAAACAATGTATATTACAGTGTTTTTTTCAAAAGTATCCTTCCTGGAACATATCTTAATTATCTGCCAATAACATTCATAGTAATTTAGCTTATAACACAATTAGAGCACACTACATACACTAGAATAAAATAATTGGCAATGCAGTGTATTATTTGCACCTTTAACATAAAAGTTAATGATGTTCTTTGGGCCATTCTGTCATATAAATTTGCAATAATATTGGCTGAAACTGTATAACAACAGTCATTGGAAAGGTGGAAATATCAAATAGGATGTAATGGCTGCACAGGACATGTGCTTTCAGATTATAACTAATTGTGATAGCAGTCAACGTTATTTGGGTTTTGTGAATTGCACATAATAAATATTACCTTGTCCTGAGCAGGGCAGTTATTTTGATCAGTTTTGCTTAATGGACTCATGTAAGCTCCAGGTAAAGGACCATGAATATCTAGATCACCACCTATTTAGTTCAGGAAATATGTGTTCATAAATACGCGTTGAACAATCTCAGCCTTATTAAATTGATTCAGGCAATTGAATAGGGCTCTATATAAGCACAGAGTATATTTTTTTTACAGAAGTTTTTAGTTAGTGAACTTCTATCCAAAAGCAAAAAAAAATTGAGAATTTACAGTCCTGTCAGATTAAATGGATGCTTAAATCAGAACCCCTAAATAATTAAACAGCTATCAGATAACGTCAGTAACTTCTTAATGAAACAATCTTAGTCATGAGAGAGGAGGGAGGTGAAGACAAACCCTGCAGCTCAGACAGGTTAACATTCAATTTTAAACATTTTTTTTACAGATGACCTTATTGTTGAATTTATAAATGCATATTTCTTGATCTGATAAGTGTAGAATTAAATACTCACAGGGCCTCATTCAATAGCGATTTGGCCAATTGAATAGGGCCCAATATAAGCACATACCATATTTTTTTTTACAGACGTTTTTAGTTAGTGAACTTCTATCCAAAAGCAAGGTTGTAGCTTTTTAGCTCTAACACGTGCTTGTGGTCTGCCTAGGAAACACTGAGTTGGAATCTCAGAAGTCCCCATACCAAACCTCTGGAATGGTGCCCACAAACTAATGTAAACACAAATATATACACAATACCAAATACCTTCATGTGCATGGGTATCCCCCAGGATTTCGTCGTCTATATCCAAGGGGAGGAGGTTTGTTGTGAGAAAATATCTGTTTGTCATGCCTCTTCCATAATCAACACTCAATCAAGGAATTAAAATAGGACATGAATTTATTCAACGCCCCATATATGAAAGAAAGTTACACTCAGTGATCTGATTGCATTATTAATTATACAGCATATTATTTCTTCCTTATAAGGAGGGTTACATTTACATATACAATTATACAAGGATGGCTCTTAGGACTTATAACAAGAAATGACTAATAACAAGAAATGATGAAGCATACTAGAAGACTTTCCAAACCTCCTTCTGTGATAGTCTCTGAGTGACACAAAGACAAAATGTGCTAAACTGAAAACTGAATGCAAAAATAGATGCCATGCTTACTGCTACCATGAATATAGGATATAAATGTGTGTATACAAATTAGTGAATGGTCCAATAATAAGATATAGGGGAGATACTATTTTTTTCCCCTCTACATAATACCCCTTCAACACCAAGAGGGATCAGCAAAAAAATGGAAGTCTTCCACCTTCAGATCAAATCCCCTAGAGGAAAAGGCCTGCTAGTAATAAAAAAATAAACATGGTGCATGACATGTTCTTGTCCCAGGTAGTGGCAAATACCCTTAATTTGTGGAGAAAAGTCAAAGTCCAGAAAAGCCTTCTGTCTGGCTTTTGTCTTATATTCAGCAAACACTGTATCAGTTCTTTCATCTGTCATTATCTTTTGTCATCAGGATAAACACCCAGTAGAAACTTTCTGTCATCATACAATCAGCACAGTCCCTCAGCCCAGGCTTTACTCTCTTTATTTCTTTAAATTACCTGCCTTACAATCTTATTGCCGTCATTTTTTTACGGGCAAGTTGCTAGTATAATATAACACACTTTCAAAGGAATGATCAGCATCACACATTAACAAAATAACACACGTTGATTAAAAAATATTATCATAAAAGTGAAAAACATCATGTTGTTAATATAGTGTAGTTGCGAACCCGGCGAACCGCCATAGACTTCAATGGGCAGGCGAATTTCAAAACCCACAGGGACTCTTTCTGGCCACAATAGTGATGGGAAAGTTGTTTCAAGGGGACTAACACCTGGACTGTGGCATGCCGGAGGGGGATCCATGGCAAAACTCCCACGGAAAATTACATAGTTGATGCAGAGTCTGGTTTTAAGTCATAAAGGGCATAAATCCCCTAACATTCCTAAATTGTTTGGAATAACATGCTTTAAAACATCAGGTATGATGTTGTATCGATCAGGTAGTGTAAGGGTTACACCCGCTTCACAGTAACAGACCAATCTCCCCGTTTAATGCACCGCAAACAACAGCAAACAGTCCCTTTGCACAACCGCAAACTCCCCATTTGCACACTGATGTCATTGAAGGTCTCTTCCTTCACCCAGCGATCAAGGGTCCCCGAAAGGTGACAACAAGCCCCCTGGGATGCCTGCTGTGTTTGGTCTTCCACCTCCTCAAAGCCACCTTCCTCCTCTGACTCCTCTTCTTCAGACTCCTCTCTCTGCGTTGCCTCTGTCTGCGTTATTATAAGGTGTGTACTGTTAAGTAGTACTATTCCTATCGGTTTAATCCTTGTTACATCCACTATTAGGGGACGTGTATATGGCATTGATTTTTGGAACAGGGAGATGGAAAAAGATGCTTGGTCGGACCTCCTACTTCAAATTTGGGGCACTGCGCGTGCAATCTAAGGTGCCACCAGATATGAGTGTCACTGTGCACTGGCAAAAGTTGGCAGAGTAGATGCAATAGGCTTCACACACACGCCTGTAGGCAGGCAATTGCTATTCAATCTATTACAGTCAAAAAAGTGTTATTTTATGTCACTGTACACTACGGTTGCACCAGATATGACGTATCAGGCAATTGCTATTCAATCTATTACAGTAAAAAAGTGTTGTTTTATTTCACTGAGCACAATATAAGCTGTGAGCCTGACACAGGCAGGCAACGGAAATTAGATTAAAGGAAAAAAGGGTTGTTTTTTACACTATCTGTCCTCTCACAATGAATGCAGCTTCAGAATGATTCTAAAATGTATGCTGTCCTTCAGATGGAAGGCCCTGGAAGGAAGTGTATGCTGCTGATTGGCTGGATTGTGTATGCTGACTGTGAGGTGCAGGGTCAAAGTTTCCTCAATGATAAAGAATAGGAGGCAAACCGAAAAGCGCATGTGTTCGCCGTCCGATGCGAACGCGAACATGCCAAAATCTCTGCGAATAGTCCGCGGGCGAACTGTTCGCGACATCTCTAGTTGCACCTTAACATATTGACCCTAAGGCCCCTATTTCATTCCAAACCCGTAATTACCATCATACAGGCCGTACGTCTGTGGATTAGAAATTTACAACAGTTACAAAGGTATTTAATTGAACAAGCCCGCAATTACAGGGTCGAGGTCTAAAATCGTAAACCATAAACCTGTACGTAGCATTTCAGATCATGATCAATTAAGCAAGCCTGTAAGTTACAATTAAGAAAAAGCCAATAGTAAATGAGACCGTCATCATGACGTCAGTAAAACATAGAGTTTAAACTACAATCAATTAGTGTTTAGAAGTCCTATATGAGATTATACTCACAATCAAACAATGTAGAAATCAATAAAAACGAATGGAGAAACTGTTCTAGTCCATGTAGGTGGCCTGATATGTATTAGCTCCTTGATTCCTGGATCAATATAACACAGAAATAAAATGTGAAATAAATATTTTTTTATTGCAGATTTTTAAGGTTGAGACTGTTGTGCAAGTAATTCTAATGTCTTTCATTACTTTCCCAGGAATTTGCATCTTTAGCACTGGTAACAATTGTGAGCTTGAAACATCAAAGGAATAAATAGGACAGAGTTAAATTTTTCACAAATGCAGGGATTTTGAGCCTGTAACCCGCAAATCAATTGCATATAGCTAAAAGAAGCCAATGTTAACTATAATTCTTGTACAACTCTTGTAACTACAATTTGGCCAATTGAATAGGGGCCTAAGTGTTTAATTTGAACAAGACTCCTTACGATGTTGACCTTGAAGCCTTGTCCCCAAATACACACACAAAAATAACAGCCTCTTTAATGAGATTTGTTGGGATGTATGGAACATTAAATCAATATCAGGAATTCAGGAATGAACATAACCTTAACCCTTAGCTCACAGGAATTGCCATATCACAAAAACTTCAACATACAAGCAGTGCCGGACCTACCTTTTTGGAGCCCCCAGGCAGTGAAGTGGAGGAGCCCTGCGAGTTCAAGGTGTACACACACACATTTTTCCTTTTCTCTGCATGTATATCACTCTCTTGCTATGTGAGCAAATCACAGACATTTCCCAATAAAAGCCATTTTAACAACATAGCTACTTATACACATGCCAAGCTATTAGTTGGTTATTAAATGCATTTGATGGAGGGTCATAATATGTATATTTTTATTTGGAATGTATTAGGCGACAATTGGTCCCAGAGAGTACCTTCTTATTATAGCCGCATGTCACCTAATCCCCTAACCGCCAATAGTTTCTAACACTACCCCTAAAACACAGTTAAATTAAAAAAAAATAATGTTATCTCACACTCTCTTCTCTGCTTTCTATAGCCAATCAGAGAAGGGTATCAACAGGATAATACCCTGTTCTCAGTGGTTGACAATTAAACCTATCATAACAGGGGAAAACAGAGTCTGTTAAATGTTTAAATACTAATCAATTCAAATGCACAGCTTCCGATCCAAGCATTCTGATTTTATAACCAATCAGGAATGGGGCAGTAGTAATTCAAACACTCAATTCTTATTGGCTAAAATAAGATACACATTTGAGCCAATCAGAAGCAATGAAAATAGTATATAAGGCGAGGGCAAGGTCAGAAAGCTATTAGTCAGCATGAGAGCTCCTCAGCAGAAGAACTTTGTTAGTTTTGTTAATTTTGTTCAGTTGCATGTTTTTTTAGGTGGAGGCACTTTCTGTGGAACAAAGATGAGGATTTTTTAATAAAAGAAGAATAGCTATTTTTTCTATCAATGCAGAGGGGTCTGCTTTATACAGGCCTATTTGAGGACCAGAGTGTCTAGGATTATTGCTGGATTGTTGTTAATGGATGGGTAAGTATACATTTTCCCTACAATGGCAGTTTTTTTGTAGTTTATTTTTTTCATTTTTTGTATTTTATTGTTTTTAGGGAGGTAGTTTTAGGGACAACGGGGTCCATATGGACACCCATGGGGGCATAGGGTCCATGGGGATACATAAGGACCACTATGGTAGGTATTAGAGTGCCATGGGAGTCCATTGGGACCCACATGGCAGTAAGTTAGGCTTAGGTAACATGAGTGTCCATAGTGACCCCCATGGTTATAGTTTAGTATATCCTTGAGGTCCTTAAGGGACCCACATGGTTGGAGGCTAGGTTTAGGTAACATGGGAATCCATGTGGACCCCCATGGTTATAGTTTAGTATATCCTTTGGGACTGTGAGGACCCCCATTGTTTAGGTGTTAATGTTAGGTACAGTAGGGGTCAATAATCATGGTAGCATGGTTAATGTAAGGTGCTATATGATGGGTGTCCATAGAACTCCCCATGGTAATAGGGTTAATGTTATAGTTTAGATAGATTAGAGGTAGATAGATTTATGAGGGATCCCTGGTGATTCCATAACTCATAGGGGCAGCAGTAGGCAGTAGTAGCTGTTAATTTTATCGGATTTGTGCAGTCAAGCCACAAATTTGACACAGTTAAGGTATTAACTACTTCATCATGTCAGATTTAAATCATAGAGTCATTAAGGCTTCTCTCTTTTTGTGCCTTATGGGTGTTTGGAGGTACCTGGATGCTTTTCTAAACCAGGGGCAACCTGAGAGACTTCCAAGTAAACTTTACCAATATCCAATATCTTTATGGGAGGCCTGTGATAGCGATTTTTAAAATATTTACAGTACAGGCACTGTGGAGACATTTTGAGCACTCAGGTGGCATTTCTCAGAGGTTAGATTAAAGTGTCTTATAGGATAGCTTGGTAGTGGAGCTTGGTATAAATGAACATCACTCGTTTTTTTCCTAAAATCGCTAAAATAGGGAAAAATGAGGAGATAGCAACTTAGCTTGACACCAGTGCATGAGTAGAGACCAATCACGCTTGCTGCTACATCTGTCATTTACTCATATTCTATATGTTTCATGAAAAGGGTATTAACCTTTGTCATTTTTATACGCTATCATATTTCTCTCCTTCATAGTTTTGCATGTATATATGAGAAATCCCTTGTTGAAGGGAATTGCAGAATACTTACAAACAAGAAAAATCAATATTTGTATCAATGCTCTTAAAAAATGTTTCCTGATTACACCGTTTTTTTCTAAGTCTCACTATCATGCAGGCTGTAATTTGATTTTCATTTCTGTTTTGTAGTATTTTATGATTAAGCCATTATGTTTAAAAGAGAGACTTAGATGATATTACTATTTTAATTTAATCAGTGAAATGTTTTCAGTTTAACAAATGAAATGTAATGACTTATTTCAGCAGTGATCAGCCACTCAATGTATAACCTGATATATGTTTTTTTTTAAATCTATATATCACCTCAAAGAGCTGTTTGTAAAAACTGGAGATGTAGGTAAAACCTTGACTCAAATCCCAGATGAAATGACTTGTGGACAAGCCCTATGTTGACATGGATAAACATCATGAAATTGGCAGTCTGGCTGATCTCTGAGGTCTTTAGTTTTGTTAAAAGCATTTAGTATCCTCAGGGAATCACCCCTGTAATCTAATAAATACCCTGATCTGCAAGAATTGTGTACTTATCCAGAAGTGGAAATAAAAGCATAAAACAACTTTACTTTCCAAGGTTTAAACGGTGGCAGCTCTCTCTTTCCATTCTTTACTTACCGTACTATAACAATTTTTATAAAAATTCCAGGATTTACAAAGCGTTTTAAAATATTTTTTTTCAGAGAAATGAGTCCATAAGTGAATGCCATCAAACATCACTGAAATGGTTTTGTGTGGAGACGGCTAGAATTAATCCCAGATTATGTAGAGACTCATTAACACCTACAGGAAGCTAATTACTTCAAATGAATGCTCAAAAACGGTGTTCCACACTATTGCTTAAACACCACTGTAATGTATTTACAAGTAAAGCTCAAGTGTTTCTTTGCAGTGCATAGGATATTAATAAATATTATGCAGTTTTAAAATAAATAAAAGTTAAATTTTTTGCTTGGTTTTTAAATTGTCTGTTTTCCCTCAAGCAGAGCTTCATATCTCCTACATGTGTGTATCAGGGAGGGGGCCAGAAAAACATGTTTAACATACTGTTTTAAATAGCCTATGCACAACTTACAAACATATGAGCCTTACTTCTAAATGCACTACAGTGGTCCTTTAATCACATTATGCACTAACTTTTTTTTCTCACAAGGCTTCTGAATGTTGGATCATTAAGTTATCTATTTCATTTGCTGTCACAATCTCCTTTGGTACCGTCTGACTGCCCTTACTGTGAAGAATCTTTTTGTTTTCTTAAGGTGGAATCTTTTATCTATACTATTCCTAATACATGCTAATATTTTGACTTGACTTTGCAGATGCTGTTAGGCATTGAAAACTGTTACAAAAGTGGTTGTCCCTAAGCACTCCTGTAATCATTTCTATCTATTGATCGATTTAGACATATATTTCAAGCTTATTTTTCCTCCCTAAATACATAACTTTATATTTATTTGTATGCAATCTCACCTGTCATTTAACTGCCCATTCTTCAAACATATGTAAGTTTCTTTGCAGTTAAAGTGCATTATTTTTGCACACCTTAGTGTCATCAACACATAAGGACACATTCATTTGCCATCTTTCTTCTAAATCATTAATAAATATGTTAAAAAGTCGAGGGCCTAATACTGATCCCCGATGATCCACATTTACCATAAATCCATGTAGGTTCCTATTTATTATGTTATCCCTTAGCAAATAAGGTTTATATAAATAAGGTTATCACATCTGTTTTTTCTACAGTCATCTGGTATTAAGCCACTGGAGAGTGAGTGTTGAAAAATGTAAGTGTAGATATAATGATTACAGAAATCAGTTTCCCCAGTACCCTTAGATAATTTCCAAATACTTATTGCTTTATTGACATTTATTTATTTCCAGTCTCTTCCTGTGTTAATTACGTTCTTTGGTGAAGGTAGTGTAGCCCCATTTTTTGCAGTGTCCTAACCATTGGTATCCCCCCTGAGTATACAGAGGAAAAAAATATTCAGCTCATCTGCTGTTTTCTGGTCACTATTTATCATTCGTTCGGTTCCAATATTTTCTTTCCCAGCCTTCTTTCCATTAATATATTTAAAAGTGTTTTAGGATTAGTCTTACCTTACTTTGAAATTAACTTTTGGTTTTCTATTTTAACCAATCTAATAGCTTTTTTGCAAGACTTGTTATATTTGTACAAACAGAAAACTGCCTCTGTTACGTCTTTCTTATATAATTTAAATGTGCCTTTTACTCCTTATCATTATCTTTAAATCATTGTTAAGCCACATGGGTTGTCATTTACTTATTTCAATGTTATTTCCAAATTGCATTTGCTGATAGGTTCTTGTATAACTTGGGACAGATTATAATCTCAGAATATACTTAAGAACCTGCTCCCCTGCTGATTTGCTGGTCTCATTTATCCAGTTTATTTAAGTTTAGTTAAAATCTCCCATTATTAGAACTTACCCATGCTTAGCAGCTTTGCTAATTGATAGCAGTAACTGTAATTCCTTACTCTCAGTTATATTTGGTGGTTTATAGCAGGTTCTTTAAAATATTTTTTTAGGTTTTGTCCCTGCACTATTTTCTTCCACACACAAGGCTTCAACATTATCCCTATCCCACCATTAATATCTTCACTGACTATAGGCTTTAAATCAGATTTAACATAAGGACATACTCCTCCAAATCTTCTACCATTGACCCTATATCTCCTAAATAGTTTATAACCCTCTGAATTAATTATCTAGTCTTGAGAATCAACCCACCATGTTTCATTTATGTCTATCAAATCATATTTCTCATTTACTATTAATCACTCCGGCGCTATAATTTTCTTTGGCAAGTTTCTTACATTAGCAAGCAGACACATTAGGTTGATATGCAGCTTTGAAGTACTTGCTACTGTATTTGAGTTACTTATGATGGATAACTAACCCTCCTCCTTCACCTCTTCCATAAATCCTAAGCTTCTCCCTTTTCCCCTCTACACTTTCTCTCACATTACTTCTATCTAATCTATTCCTCCACCTAATAATTTAAAAACTCTCCCAGCTCTCTACTATCTTCTGCCGCAGTACACAAGTTTCTCTTCATTAAGGAGCGATCCGTCAATGCTACAGAGGTTGTACTCAACAAAGCAGTCAGCACAGTGCTCTAAAAAACCCAAACACTCCTTCCTGCAAGTCTTTTTTTTTTTTTGCGATGCATTAACCTTCCTAGTCTCATTCTGTCTCCCTGGACTAGCACGTGGCACTGGTAATATCTTGGAAAATACTATCTGGAAGGTTCTTATACTAAGCTTGTTTCCTTGATCCATAAAATAAGTTTTTAGGCCATTCCACTAACAACTTCCATTAACTTAGCCATTGGTAGCAATATGTACCAAGACGGCTAAGGCATTCCCAGACCCTCCCAATAATTTATCAACTAAATACTTTAGATATTCTAAAATTTATTAGGGCTACTTCTCAGGTCTTGGAAGCAATGAATGAACATGGAAAAGTGTTAGGTAACAATATATGGACCGAGAAATACCAGATGTGCAGCCTGGGCTTCCTACAAACACAAGAGATCAGATTACTAATATACGCTGGATAATCGAGAAAGCAAGAATGTACCAGAAAACATATTTACCTCTGCTTCAATGACTATTCTATAGCCTTTGACTGTGTTTTTATTTAAATACACACTTGCTATCATGTCATTAATTATCTTAAATCTATTCTGGCAATTTGTTCAGCAAATTGGCAAGCTTTGCACTGCTGTAGGTTCACAGATCAGTTCAAGTCCATAAGTTAGAATTCTCACGAAAGAAATTCTCATGACTAATCCCAAAATGTACATGCCATGTAAACAAATCATAAATTCATGATGTCATCAAAATAACCATGTAGTAGCATTTTATTAAAGTATAAAAGATAGACAGGAGTAAAAGAGCACTAACTCAAACTTTAGAATAACCATATAAAGAAATATATTTTCCAAGAGTATAAGAAGAAATGAGAACAGGGAAAAAAGAGCAAGACCACAGGGACGAAGTAATAAACTGCCAAAGTCACATAACTATGGTTTATAAGAGTGGAAAGACACAAAATAAATCATAAAAATGGTATTTCTGATTTTTAAAAAAAATGATTTTCTGAAAGACAACCAACAATAACAAAGTTCAGTTTCAGAATCCTAATTATCTTCATTTTGTATTACTGTAGTCTTTGCCATATGAATTTCTACATATTCTGCAGCAATCAACATTTCTTTGTCCTTTCATATAATCATTCAAAGTATACAATACTTTTCTTAAAATCAAGCATACCCCTTTGTCCCAATAAATATATGAGTATTTTTTTTAAATCTTTTACTGACCTAGGAACCAGGCACGTGACCTACTCCTATTTTGGGCCCAATCCTACACCAGCTAAGTGCCAGATACATCTCCCACTCCACACTCCTGCTTCTACCTAAACCCAGGCCTATTCAAGCTGAGGTGACTCTCTTCTCCTACCATGCTTTCACTGCTAAACCTACACTGTGACGTTAGTTTAATCTATGTTTTCTGCAAGTGTTTGTTTATTGTATTAGATTTCCCATTTCCTGATCTAAACAATAAATACACTTCCTCTGTTTTCCTATCCACCTCCGACACCTCAAATCCCCCTCTGTCTACCCACTGCACCTCCAACCATCCCACTCCCTCTTCCCTAGGACCCAGGCACATCACCTACTCCACACCGCTGTTTTATTTGGGCACAAGCCTACTCCAGCTGAGGAACAGATACATTTCCCACTCCACACTCCTACCTAAACCCCACATACACCCACAAACCCCCAATTGCTGCATTTGCAGATTATATTATCTGCCCTCACATTGCACATCTTCTTACCTAAGCAAATTTTCACCTTCTTCCTGAACCACTTCCTTCCTGACCTTATCTGTACTACTCCTTATCTGTATATTCGTGCCCATGTTTCTACTGAGAGTAGATTCTCAGTTAACCAGAACTCAAGCAACTAAAACTCTCAAGCAACCAGAAAAAAAATGGAGTACTTTTAGGGTTCACCAAATGCCAGGAGCCAGGTTGTCATGCCACAAAATGCTTACAGGCACCTAGACGGCATCCACTCTACGTCTCTGCAATTCAATTTTACCTGGAAGCAGACAGGCATGAGTGGCTGAGCCAGAGCAGTGTTGGCGTTAACTTCTCTGGGTTCAGCACTGCACCCTCCAGCCGAACGTACCTGTGTGTAAGTGAGGAGTGAAAGCTGCTGCTGCTAAAACAGCACTCACAAATATACTTAGCAGAGTATCCTATGTGCAGCTAATCTAGGCCTCCATTAATAGTAACTCTCAAGCAACCAGAAACTACATTTATCAGGCATCTACCAATCCCTGTGGGTGCCCGATAACTGAGAGACTACTGTAATAATACTTTCTGTAGAAATTGGCTACAGAATGAACTAAAATGAGACTAATCCAGGTCCAAATTGTTGGTGAGGCTCAAAAACCAAATGTACATAAAGGCTTACAGAGTGTCATTGCCAACCTCTCAAAGAAACATGTTTCAAAATATGTGATTTTTGTGGAGGGGGGATATACAGTATTATATTTAGTTTGGTATAGGAGTCCCAAGGTTGCATGTTGGGTAACTCTGTTTTTTGTTAATGGAGACTCTCTACCAATTTACCTATGACTCACACCTTACAAAATAAATATCTATAATGTGAGGAAGTCCTCTCCTGAGCACAAGTCTGATACAAGGGATAACCTGCCTGAGCTCAGGTGGTTTTAGTGGTGGCTGGTGAAATTTTTAATTGGTGGGGCAGAAGGTTCAGGATTTTACTGAAGTATAAGACCTATACTGCTGGAATAAAGGGCACATTGTTGGACTAACTAAATCATTGCTGGATTAAAAGGCTGGATTACTGTTTTATAGTTTATTACATATATAATAATGCATAGCAAAGTGTACATAATAAGCACATATTAAATCACCAATGAGTTTCTTTGACCATATAGAGATACTTTAGCCAAGCAGTCTGTGCTTCAATGCAGCAATGCTTTTTTTTTAACCTACGACGTGTCCTTAATCCAGCAATGTGTCCTTTAAAAAATCAGCATATTCTCTAATTCAGCAATGTGTAATTTAATCTAGCAAAATATCCTACAAATCAGTTTTGTATCCTATAAACTAGTAATCTGCTCTGTCTATAATCCAGCAGTGTGTACTAGAATGATGTAATATTGCATAGGTTTTATATGGCACTACATTAAATTACATATTACTATGTAATATATATATTCAATAACAAGACAGATAAATTGATTTTATATCCTTTGTTGGTAGGTAACAATTCTGTGATGCAATACACCTTTCTGGATTATAGGGCATGTTACTTAATTATAATACATATTATTGGATTATATTACATATTATTGGATCATAGAACTTGATTTTGGGTCATGAAATATGTTATCGGAATGCATATATATTATTTGAATATAAGACATTGCATAGATAGATAAAAATATAAACAATTAATCTGAGATATCTCTTTGTCTCGTCTCTCATTCTCTTTTCTCTCTCACTCGCTCTTCTTTCTCTCTCCTCTCTCTCTCTCTCTCACTCTTCTCTTTCTCTCTCACTGTCTCTTCTCTCTCACTTTCTTCTCTCTCACTCTCTCCTCTCTTCTCTCCTCTCTCTATACAATAAAATCAGCCAGCTTCCCTATAATCATGTATAAATACAAAGATATGGTCCAATATAAGAATATGAAATATTCAGCCAAGGATCTTTGTAATAATATCAATAAGGAAATATTTTTTAAAAGTTCTCTATAGTCAAGTAAATATATAGTGGTGGGGCCCTGTAATTATATAAATATATGCATTTTCAGCCAGAGTTATCTATAGACTTATAAATAATTTAGCCAGCCCCCGTACAATCATATAAAAATACACATGTATGGTACAGTGTAAGAATATAACATATATAGGGCCCCATTCTATTATCGGCCGCAGCCGTTGCGGGGCCGCAAGGACCGGCCGCAAGCTATTCTGCTATTCTATTCCCTTACGGCCGGAGGCTCCGGCAGGCTTGAGGCCGGTGCCTTGCTATCTCTTGCGGCCGCTCGCGCCAGAGGAAAGCCTTTGATCTAAAACGGCCGCAAGAGATTTGCAATTCAATTGCTCCGGGAAACCTCTCTGCAAGGCTAAAAGCGAGCCGCAGCTTACTTGCAGGAAAGAGGTCTCGCTAGCACCAATTAAGCACATAAAATAGCTCAAATAAAGCCATCCTGCACTTTGAGAAGACTATAAAGGGATTTTAGGTGTTAGAAAAAATAGCACATAATTACCCTATACTCAAATCCGTAAAATATTTGTTTTTTAATATCCGTAAAATATCCATGTAAAAAGTCCAGAGGGCTTGGAGCACCTCAGACACGCCCACGCCGCAGCCGGAAAATAAACAGTTAATTTGAACTTGGGTTTGGGCAGATGTGCAAGCTTGAGAGTGGGTTCCTTTTAATCCTCATGTCCCCCAATATGATCCCTAGCATTTACAGAGCTGTACAGTGCAGGCTTGAATTTATTTTTCAGTTTTTATATTTCACAGATTACGGCCGGTTCCAAGATATGCGGCCGGCCGTAAAAGGAGATCCTTGCGGGGCCGTATAATAGAATCGCGAGTTAACTGAACCCCCGCAAGGAATCGCAGCCTTACGGCCGATTTACGGCCGATAATAGAATGAGGCCCTCAGCCTGGGTCCTTTATAATAATATCAATAAGGAAATATTCAGCAAAAGTCCTCTATAATCAAGTAAATATACAGTAAATGATGGTGCCCTGTAATTATATAAATATATACATCTTCAGTCAGAGTCCTCTATAGAGATATCGATAAACAATTCAGCTAAGGTCACTATAATTAATGTAAGCATTCAACCAGTGTCTCATAGAAATGTAATTTTAAATATTAGGCATGTTCTCTTACCATCATAAAAAAATAATAAGTGAGGGACCCATAACCTTGTAGATACACAACTAATAAAACATGATAATTACATAAATAATCCATCTCCAGCAGCAAATGCTAAGGAACTGCTGCTATAAACCAAAACTTAGGGCCTCATTCAATTCAAGTTTCGGGCAATTAGGTAGCCCATAAGTGAGGTGACAAATTAATTTGCTATTCATTTGGCGTCTTTTTGCAGGCTCCAAACAGGTAACAAGTTATGGCTTGAAAAAATTGCAATGGTTAAACCCAGAACTCACAGCTTTCCAAAGCCTTTGATCTTTTATTTTCGCAAGAGTTACGATGGCTAAAATTGCAAATCGCTATTAAATTGCCGTCATTTTTGACGGACAAGTCGCTAGTAATAAAATAAACATTATATTGTTATTTTTTATATTGTTCCAGCATCTAAAGTTTTGGGAGGGCAGTTGCCCAACTGTACAAATGCACAGGCCACCACTGGGTGGTTTAGAATAACTAAATGTAAAAGATAAATTAGATTAGCAGAAATATTACTGTAGTTACCTTCCTCTAGTGCATTTATTACTTAAAACACAAGTACATTTGTTTTAATATTTTATACCATACTGTATATAAGTCTGAATTACACTTATTGGTATTTGTGGCTGGGCAGACATATCAGTAAAAAGGTGATCTATATTTGCCAGAATGTACAATTCATGCAACAAACATTGAGATTCCTAATTGACAAAAAACTTTCAAGGCAGAAATTATCAGCCTTATTAAATTGCAATTCAGCAAATCTAAAGTGTTCTATATAAGCACAGAGCATATTTTTTTACAGAAGTTTTTAGTTAATGAAGACCTTGCTTTTGCATAGAAGTTCACTAACTAAAAACTTCTGTAAAAAAAAAAAAACGAATTGCTTATAAAGAGCTCTTTAGATTTGCAGAATTGCAATTTAATAAGGCTGTATGTATTACTATTGAATGGGCTATAGTCATTGGACTTTATTTTAAGAATTACTTCATTAGACAACAAGGAATAGTCTGAAATTTGAATAAAAACAAATTGAGTGGTGGTCTCAGTTTAATACCCCATACTTTATTCTCTGGATTTAAAAACATATCTTCCATATCACAATACAATTTACTCAAGCTTTTATCAATTAATGCAAAATCCGTTGATAAATATGTCATTGTCCTTAAAAGCAAAACAAAAGATCAATAATTGATAAGCTGTGTGGATATCTGATCACAGCCTTCAGATTTTTTTCTATATGGTTCTATGAATAACTATCTTGATTTTAGGAAAAATATTAATAGAAAATAAAAAATAAATATAAACCTAGCCTTACAGTTTTATCTTGTATGCTCAAATATTCATTACTGCAGTGATCCATTTTTTAACCCGATCATGTCTGTTTCTTTGTCAGGAGAGTATGTAGACAAAATTATTGGACTAGAAGTTGTAGTTACCACAATAACATTGTGGCAATAAAAGCTTCTTATATATTCAAAGTCCCTTCCCACCCTAGGAAGTTCATCAGTAAGAACCAAAATGTATTAGAGGCTGCATTTTCTTATTTTTCATTCTAAAAACATATTGCATATTTTTTAAGTGTAGTTCTACAAACTATATTTTAAAAATATGATAACAATTGTCCTTTAAACTTGAATACCATAGCATTTCTTCTTATACTCTAGTGGAATAGAACTGGTAAATATATGTTTTATTTATATGGCAGCTCACCATTCAGTTAAATGTATTGTTATAAAGTAGAAGTATTTTGAGTTTGGAGATAGAAGCATTATCTTGCTTACTTGATATACATCAATTAAACATATTCCAATGCATTACAGCACACGTGGGAGTCAGATAAAAACACATTAGCAAATAACATGGGCATTTTCTGTGGAGAGTAATCTCTTGATAATGGTGACAGACTGCACTGCAAAGTTTGAACATGTGTATCAGTTTTTGACAGGAGGAAAATCATCTACAGTGCAATACATAGTCATAATCATAATAATGTGTTTGCAAAACATTAAATATGTATTTAATTAGGACTTAAATATTTTTTACAACACTAAGGGCCTTATTCAATTGCGATTTGGACGATTGAATAGGACTCTATATAAGGACAGAGCATATTTTGTTAGTAAACTTCTATCCAAAAGCAAGGTCTTCACTAACTAAAAGCTTCTGTAAAAAAATATGCTCTGTGCTTATATAGAGCCCTATTCAATTGGCCAAATCGCAACTGAATGAGGCCCTAAACATCTAAGTTAAGCGTATTGTGCCCCCCTCCAAAATGAATACAATAGCAACAAATCACCTAACACATTATGAGACATTAACATACAGGGTCAAGTAGAAGTAACACCATTTTTATGAGCTTCTAATCTATACCAAACCTTATAGAAAATACATAAGCACATCATTTTAATTGTAACAGACAGACTTGTTGACTTAATAACCTCTGTGTTCCAGGTTCCCTGAAGGAAAATGGACCATCGACTAACAACGGAAACATGAGTGAGGGCAGTGAAGCTTTTATGCGTTGTATGTCAGAGAATGGTTGCATTTCGAAGGGAGATGGATAGGGCAACGTTAGCCACTGGAGAGGCCAACTCGATCCTCAGACCAATTGGCACTCAATTTTTTTTTTGTGGTGTGTTCTTAAATATTTTGTGTACAAGAACAAACCCTGAAACGTTGATCAATTAAAAGACACAATTCAAGACAAATTTGCTGACATTGGTGTAGAATTATGTCGTAAGACTTGCTTGAGTTTGGTGGTAGGATATGTGAATGTCTCACACAAGATGGACAGCATTTTGAACATTACACCTAAAATGTTGTAAGAGTGTAGTTGTGTTATGTCACATAATTCTGTTGGATTCTATTTCTGTAATAAAATATTTGGTATAGATTACAAATTCATGAAACAAAGGGCATTACTGCTGCCTGACCCAATATATTTAAATAAACCACTAAAAATATACTGTAAAAAATAATGTATTGGGGAATTTGACTCACTTCGTTTTATTCCACAGGGCATAAAACATCACCCGCTTTTATGTTTTTTTATTTTTTTAAAGATAAACATATAGATAGATATAGCTGAGGTATATGTATATTTATCTATCCATATTTATCTATATACACCTATTTATATAAATCTTACTTAACTTTTGCTACTGACACCATGAATAAATTTATTATAACAATAAATTACCATAGAAACGACATTTCAACTACATTAGCATAAAACATTTGACAAGAATGTCAGTCTGTAAAGTGTGAAGAAATTAAAGTCTCAAGCTGTAACTCGCACGGCTGAAATCGATCAGGAATTGATTTCTTGCATGTAACTACAAAACATGTTTAATCCAGACATTAAAATGATTTTGATTTGTGATAGCAGCAGCATCATTCAGCTAGAAATATAAAAAGGAACAAATAACATTCCACAATATTTTATCTCCAAATTCTAATTTGTCTTGATGAAATTAAAAGATTCCAATGAGTGCATTGCAACAATTAGTAATTTTGTAATTAATGGAATAACAGATAGCTTGATTATAAAAAAAAAATGTGTTTTATAAAATATTTTGGTGACAAAGTAATCACACAATTATTTAAAGTCTTCTATGTAACAGATTTAAGATAACCTAAAGCATGTACACAACAAACAACATAGGAGATAAAATGGATCTTGTCATGGTCCAGAGATGAAGGGCCACGTGCACCCCAATTATCCTCCTTTTACCTTACAGGAATTATTCTAGGTTGTGGACTTGGGGGTTAACTCTCAATGCCCAGCCTGCACAGTCAGCCTAGGAACGACCAGTCCTCATGCTACAGGAACACTGAAAAACAATACTACCCCCAGTGGTTAGGAGCAGAGTTGCAGGCAGAGTCCGTAATGATAATTCCAGTGGATAAAATTATTTTAATCCCTCAGAATGAAACACACACCTCAAATTATATATATATATATATATATATATATATATATATATATATATTTTGTTTAACTGACAACAACATTTATTGATGGCCCAATGTTTATCCACACTCAGTCCTAGCATGTCTCACCACCACACCTCTCACTAGGGAGGGTGTCAGCGCCCAGGCCCATATTAGAAATTCACTCCTGCTCTTTGTACCTGGTCTTTTGATGTTTGTTCAGGAAAAGAAACAATTCACACTCCCCTGTCAGGAAGCCTTCACCATCAGGAGGGTAATATTGTCAACACTTTACAGACAAGGTGTCTAGGTAACCCCCCCTCACCCCCACTACTCTGCTGGCCAACTTCTGCCCCTCAAAACAGGTACCCCTGTAACTGTACTCCCTTCACTCCAGGGACCCCAGTAATACACTCCCTGGGACAAATGTAGCATTTTAATACCCAACATGCCTGTGTACCACCTTTACATCAATACATTTACACAACAATTCCTGCCTGAAAAAGGCCCTGTGTAATATACCCACACACTGCTCTGGGTATAATACACACACACACTGCCCTGTGTATAATATGCACACACATATGATAAGTATGATTAACCCCAAAAGTCCAATGGTTGGCCCTTCTGGGCATAACAGATCCCTCTGGAACTCCATGTGTTAGTGATGTAATTACAGCAAATATTATCCCTGACAATAGGAAGAATCTGAATTGACTCAGTGTTTTACCACATTATTGCTTGAGATAGGCAATGAAAATATCATGGTCCACGGTGTGAAATGCTGCAGAGAGTTTATGGTGAATTAGTATAGAATAAGATTCCAAGCTGCTTATGTTGTCTTGTCCTCTTGTACTGGCTTTGCTGCACTGACAGTAAAATAGAACGTTTAAAATGGAAAGAAGCAGTAGGTCCAATGATTGCATCTGAGATCAGTTCAGGGTTATAGTCCATTAGAAAGATATAGGTTGACAAATCACCTTATTCACTCCTTCAGCCACTCAGAGCCAGGTTAGTTGTGAATGTTGTAACTTCGTGAGCAGAGATCATGGGCAGCTGCCAAAGCAAGCAAATGTCTGGGAAGCTGCCGGCATGTTCCAGTGCACAATTGTGCCAGTGACTGAGGGCATTTAGTCTGTGTGTCTGCAAACACAACCACAAAATGAGCCTTCCCCAAAATAAATGTTGTTGGTATGCTGGGATTTTGGCAGGGACACCCAGCTCCTGCCAGCCATCCTACCTTATCCAATTGGCATACTATTTACTGGCACTTTGGAAGGAGTTCAAACAATGCATGTCAATCCATATGGTTTGTGTGGCAGCTCTAGGTTTATCCAGGCAAAGGGAAATATGATTGTCATTTCATAGGTCCTGTGTACATGCAATTCCCCCCTTCTTGGCTCCTAGGTCCAGACTTACAGAACAGTTTGTATAGTTCTATTCCTTGGCATGTATCGTGGACTACTGGGCTATGCCATTTTGTTGCTCATCACATTCTTCTACGGGCTTAGGAAGGCAGTTTGTAAACACTGATTTTTTTTTTTCCATGAAAAAGCTGCAAAAAGCTAATAATTAAATAATAGGCATAATGAGCTTATATGTTGTCCTTTCCCCAGCCCTCTATAGGGTACAACACATTTTATTAACACTCTAGAGTATACTTAGTTTATACTTCTATTGGGGGGTGGGGGTGCAGTGGCATTACCACTTTTAGTTTTGGTACTGAAAGAGCCCTTCAGTTATTACTTGAGTGTGGATGAGATGTGATTTTATGCAATATCCAACTGGAGTTTAGAACTATAAATCCATTTTATGAAACTGAAGTCCCATGTCCACTTTTGGCTGTAAATACTGTGACTCCCTTTTGTATTCCAGCTTCCGAAATTTTTATCAGCTGAAGTATTATTTTAAACATATTATATTAAAGTTGACCAACTTTTCATTTATTTGAATTTGCATAAATCATTTATAAGCTTAAAGGAACATGGATTTATTTTTTTGGGATCAGAAAGAGGGTATTTGATAATGTGCCACAGTGTGTTTTCTTTTTTCAAATGAATGCCGCAGAGCAGAAAATAAACGTATTTAGACATTTAACTGTTCAATGAGATCTACAGACTAAAGTATGCTCTCTGCATTTCCTGTTAGTTTAACTTACGTTTAAATGGGTTTTGATTTATATTTTTTCATGCAAAAAAAATACTTTTGTGATGTTTGAAACATGTTCTTTTCAATGCATGAAAAACAATTATGTTCAATGATTTTTTAAAGTTTTTATAAGATATAACATTTCAAATATGTTCAAAGAATACATAAAATAGAATACTAGCAAAATGTCAGATAATGAGAAGTGTACCAGAGGTAATGCACTGAGGTCGAAGAGTGAAACTATAATGGGAAATATGAGATAGAGAAAGAAAAATTATAGAAATTATGTATTCCTGGAACTGATTTTTACCTTCAACAAAACAACTAAAGAATTTAGTTTTGTGTAGAATAGGCATGAGCATGAAAAAAGGCCAAGGTTAGCAGTAACTACCAAAGCACTCTCACGATACATCAAATTTCAGACCACAACAACTGTTACAGACTAGTAGTAATATGTATCCTTAAATGGTAATTCAAGTAGTTTAGATGGTCAAACTCACCAACATTAAATACAGCCTTATTAAATTGCGATTCGGCCAATTGAATAGGGCTCTATATATGCACATAGCATATTTTTTTACAGAAGTTTTTAGTTAGTGAACTTCTATCCATAAGCAAGGACTGCACCTATACATATCTGTCCCCTTCTTTGTGTGCGTTCAGTCTTCCCCAACTTTAGATTCATCTCTAGGGAATTCTGTCTTCTCATTATATGGCCAAAATATTTGAGTTTTAGCTTCATGACCATACCTTACAGTGAACAGTTTTTGCTAGATTTCCTGTAGTACTGATTTATTAGATCTTCTCGCAGTCCAAGGGACTCAAAGCAGTTTTCTCTAGCACCACAATTCAAAGCATCAGCCTTCTTTTTTATCCAGCTCTCGTATATTTATCTACTACTGTGAATACCATAGTTTTAACTATGTGGACCTTTGTTGATAATGATATATCGTTACGTTTTGCTAGATTATTCAGACTTGCCATTGATTTCCTCACTAGAAGAAAACATATTTTAAATGTCATGGCTACATCATTTGCAGAGATCTTGGAGCCCAGGAAAATAAAATCTGTCACTGCTTCCATTTCTTCCCCATCGATTATCCAGGTACTGAGATTGCTGTTTGCTATGATCTTTGTCAGCAGGCCAGCTTTTGCACTCTCTTCTTTCACCCTTATCAATTGGTCACTTCAGTACCTCCGCATTTTCAGCCATCAGAGTAATATCATCTGTGCATCTGAGGTTGTTGATATTTCTCCCAGAAATATTAATTCCTGCTTTGGATTCTTCCATTCCGGACTCACGCATGATGTACTCTGTGAATAAGTTTACTAAAACACAACATACAACCCTGTTGCACTCCTCTGCCAGTCTTGAACCATTCTGTTATTCAATGTTCATTTCTAATCATGGCTTCTTGGTACACATACAGATTCCTCAGGAGATGGATTAGGCCCCATGTCCTTATGAACTTGCCACATTTTGCTCTGATCTGCACATACAGAGGCTTTAGAATAGTCTATTAAGCATGGGTAAATGTTTTTTTTCTGTACGTCTGTTGCTTTCTCTATTATCTAGAGGATATCGGCAATTTGATTTCTTGTGCCTCTTGCCAGCCTACACATCTGTTACTTCTTGGTCCATATATCCATCTTGGTCCATATATTGTTTGAGCCAAGCTTGCAGGATATTAAGCATTCCCTTGCTGGCATGTGAAATTAGTGCCTTTTTTTGGATTTACATTTTCAAGTCTACTGGCCATTGCGGAGTTCTTCAAATTTGTTGGCATAATGCAAGCAATACTTTCAGAGAATGATCTTGTAGGATTTGGAATAGTTCATTTGGGATTCCATCAACTTCTGCAGCCTTGTTATCATCAAAGCTTCCTAGGGTCCATCTAAATTCACTCCGCATCTGTTATCGTTGCTGTTAATGTCTTTCCTCTATAGGCCTTCTTTGTATTCCTGCCACTTCTTTATCTGATCTGCTTCTGTTAAATTTCTATCATTGTTTCTACTATCATTCTCACTTATTGCATAGTTAAATAGTTACATAGTAATTGAGGTTGAAAAAAGACTTTCAGTCCATCAACTTAAACCTTTTAAGATCTCCCCTGATCTGCAATATGCAGATTAGTTATTAATTAATTAGTTGCTAATTAATTGTAAATGAGTTATTAATCAAAAATATTTTTTTTATTTTTATTAATAATTAATTAATTGATACAGAAAAAGGCAAACAGAAAAAAAAAACAAAGGGCAAAAAATGAATTCCTTCCTGACCCCAGATACTGGCGATTGGATTCCTCCCTGGATCAATACTCTCTTTCTCTCATTATTCAGAATAACCCTGGATTCCCTTTTTAATTAGAAATAAATCCAGTCCTCTTTTTAAGTTATCGAAAGGTTCCCTTAAAATTCAAAATTTCTTGAAGAGCTCCTTTTCTCCCCCCCTGGAAATCTGCATTCAGTTGGACAAATCCGTTCCTGTCTCCACTACCTTTCTTTCTGTACTTGTGTGTTAATCCAAAAATCTTCACACACTTTACCCATTCTATTATTTACAATGTCCACTTACCCTATATCTTTTGTCCCACATGTGTCTGCTATTTCTTAGCATTTTGTGATCTTTACCATCTAATTTGTATAAAGACATAGAGCCCGATTCAATTGAGCAATTGTAAGTTACTGTAGTCTATAATGGAGCCCGTAAGGTAATTTACTAAAAACTGCTTATGTGTTACAGGCTTGAAAACATTGCGGTTGTGAATCCAAGAACTTTCAGCCTCCCGAACCCTTTGAACTTTCACGCAAGTTCTGATCGCTAAAATTGCAAATCGATATTCAATTGCAAAAATCCCTCAAGACTGTAAACGTAGTCAAGCCTGCAAACGGCAAATGTCAGCCTAAATCTTATGGGTTCCAAATAGGACCCACAAAGGGTTTGCAGATTAGTTTGGAACACAGCAAAACACACCAAGGCACTTTAAAATTAGGCCAAAGCAATGGAAGGCATTACAATTACTTGCGCAGCAAATCCCAACTATCAAATAGTTAAAACATTTTAATTTTATTTTCCTCATATGTTTTAATGGTCATGCATTTGCCAATATGAAAATTCATGCTGCAATATGCTGAAAGCTATTAAAGACACCCTTCCTCTTAAATTGCAACACAAATACATTAAAATGGCTGACATATGAACCCTTTCTCACTCACAAAGGCTTTAATGTGGACCCGAAAATTACAAAGATCATCTTATATACATCTCACTCATCACATCTAAATTAGGAAAACAAATAGTGGCCAAATTACACCGCCACGTGCCATATATCAAGTACCAAGGGAACATTTCACATTTGGTTGTTCAGTGCCCCTGTTGCGTCCTATTCTCTGTGACCCTATGGACTGCAGTACACTTACTTATGTCTCTGTCTGTGCTTATCCACAAGGTTTACATGCCAAAGATACTGGAGTACGTTGCCAGTTCCTTCTCTAGTGGACAGTGATTTGTCTGACCTCTCTGCTATGACCTGCCCACCCACCCACAGTGGCCATACGTGGTATAGCTCACAGCTTCATTGAGGTACAAAAGCCCCTCCACCACCACCACTTAGCAATCCAGAAGGGGACCAGGGGAACATACACCGCACTAATCTACTCTAACCCATCAGGAAGGGCCTCAAACACATATGGAGGCTGTGCAGAGGCACGTGGAGCAAAAGCCAACTCACCTCCATCATTGATAATCTCTGCTACGCCAATCCTGGAAAGTCCCGCGCCATTGCTGTTGGCAATGTTCCAAGTTGTATACCCATTACCATTTGGTGACCTCCCATTAAGTGTTTTGCTATCAATCAATTTACATTATCACCAGTCATATTCTTCTCAGGCCTTCAGGGGAATGTTGATACTCCACAATGTTACAAATTAGACTTTGCATGTGTATTAACCCTGTATTATTATATATTATTATATGATATCTCATGATGTTATTACTATTATTATTGTTATTATTGTTATTATATGTATTAACATGTTGCATAGTAACTAGGGCTTATTAGTTTACTGATATAGGAATGTGACACAAATGTGATGTATGTGGATGTCCCAAAACCCCAAACATTGAAAACACACCGACACAGTAGGAATGGTATTACAAAGCTTTATTTCATACACAGAGAACAATAAGAAATGTTCAAGACTGTGCAATAATATTTGGGTGTGCTGTGGGCGGATCCCAGGAGAGCAAGAGGCTTGTGGTAAAAAGGGGATACCTAAAGGGGGTAATGTCATAGTCTAGAATAAGCATGATGCATAGCACCTACCAGGGTCACATGTGGTCACTACACCACTGCAACCAGAATCTGACAAAAAAAGGATCACTCCATTTAATTGAAGAAACCACTAATGTGCATAGCACTTACACCTTGTCTATATCTGCTCAATGAAACAGATGCTTAAACCTCTGGCCTGTTCAATCCAATCCAGCTTCACACATACAATGTGTTTGCAAAACAAAATTCTGAAAAAAATTGGTTAAAAGAAAAAAGGCGGAGGAGGATAAAAAAACAAACATGTACAGTATGTATAGTACAGCGCTAAATACTGTAACTGTAACAATATATCAACTCACCTGATTCTCATCTGCAAGTATTACTAACCATTAGCTAGTTCTCAGGGTAACTTACTGGCCATGACTATAATAATGATGTGTCATCTCACAATAAATGCCTTGCTGTGACCAGCATCAGTAGTCAAAGTGTACTATCACCTTCTCCAAATGATATTGTTCATCAACATTGATATCACATCCATAAGCTATACAGGTGTTAGCACATGTTAAAGGATAACCATGAAATCAACAATAGGGGAAAATACCTATTCATATGGAGAGAACACAAAGGTCAGCAGCCAGATTCAATGTTACTTACATCAGACCCAAGGATCTGTTCTCAGGATCACATGCTTCACTAGTGCATATATTAATGCTGGCTGTCCTTAACATGCAATTGTGAGACTTTGCAAGTCCACCGCTGTAGCGGTATTAGTCTACATTTAAGCTAACAACAATCATGTCTTAGATATCAGGCTATATGATAGCTTTAAAATTGTGGGAGCTACATGTTAAGGGGGGGGGGGCTGTCATTGAAGGAAAGTCTACCTGAGAGGCACTGTGAAAACCTTAAACCTTATACATTTCCTTCATAATGATTGCAGATGCAGAAGAGGCCTTCATGGACCTAAATTGTACCTAAAAAAAACAAAAACAAAAACATAACACCTACAAAATAAGGCTTAAAAAAAAGAGGGACTGCAGTATCTCTTCTCAACAGCATTCCTCAGTGACAATCAATTGGTAAAATTTTAAACATAACCCTACATGTCCACAGAGAAGAGGATCATGGACCATGTTATGGGAGGTAGCCATCTGCGTACAAAATATCACCATCACATAGGCCAAGATCCAAGACTCTGTAGCCAGGCTAGAATAGGTTAACATTTGGACCAATATATTGTCACTGAGGAGTGCTGTTGAGAAGGCACAAAACATATGTGCAGCCCCTACACTCTCCTCCGCCTAGCATCAGGGCCCCAATCCCCCGTGGCCGGCTGCCGTCTTCTTATTGGTGGTGGGGGAGGCATCCACCCAGGAGGCAGCAGCAATTGCAGTGTTGGTGGTGCTGGTGGCCTTGGTGGAGACATGAGGGGAGGAGTGGAGTGGCCAGGCCGCTGGTGGGGGGGAAGTCGTATGGCATCTGCAGTCATTGTTGGTTTGCGTTCTGGTCTTCCCCCATCTGAGCAGCACGGCCAGGTATGATTCTATCATTAGGTCTCCATATTGCGCCTGCCCAGGCTGTACATGACCTCCGCATGATTGGCAGTGATGCTGGCCTGGATCCCCTGGAGACGCTCCATCTGCTGTCGCCTCTGCGCAGCCTGGCTTGGTGGTGGGGATGGAGGTCCCTGGGCCATTGCCTGGTGAGGAGGTGGTGGTGGCTGTGGCTCAGTGGGGAGGGTCTTGGGCCCGGCTGGAGCCTTGCTCCATGGGGGCAGTGGTGTCATTGCTGGACCTGGTGGTGGTGGCCAGTCTGCAGCACTGTTTAGGGGAGGAGGAGGAGATGGGGTCACACCCTGCTAGTCCCTCCAGTAGGAGGGCCTTGGTGAGATGGTGAGTCTCTGGATGAGGGGGAAAGTGTGGTCAAATGTCAAATGGTGACGCCACATCCCAGATGACATCCTCCTTCTCCGAATCAGGGCCCTTGGCTCCACTCCTTTTCTTCTGCCTCTGCACCGGTTCCTGCTGGCTCACCACTGACCTAGACCTCCTTGATGCTGAAAGAGAGATAAGAAAGGTATATGTTATTAGTATGATAAATAATACATTGTTTTGTGTTCATTCCTAACTAACTGACATGTAGGCTTGAACCTGGATGATTCACTAAATTGCAACTATGAGTAGCTATAATTTGCTAGATGTGATCTATTCTTTGGTTCTTATTCTGAATTGTTCTTGGCTCCTAAAGCTATCTTGATTCCAGCTTCAGTCTGTAACTGCATAGGCTGCAGTGGGCACACCAATACATGGACTCTCTATTGGTTGATTACTGTTGTTGTGCCCGGGAATGACAGTGATTTGTCAGCCTAATGGATTTATTAATGCATCCTTATATCCCTTGTTAATTCCATAGAGCTGACATGTCAGTGTTCTTGTTGATCATCATGTACATATGTAGTGTGTGTGATGTACCTGTGGTGGCATGTTGGTGTATGTGATATTCACCTGACATGGAGAATGGTTCCTGCTGGGCCACCAGGCCTAAAGCTCCACCGGCAGGCAACTGCCTCAGAAGGTCCTTGGCCACCCTCTCGCACTCGTTGAAGTTCCCAGTCACTTTGGGGCTACCACTTGGTGCTGCAGCTTGCTTCTCCTCCTTGGCCATCATCCTCCTCACCTTGGCCCTGATGTCATCAAAGCAGTGCTTCACAAACCTCACATCCCAATCTGCGGTACCCATTGCTGTTACTGCGGCGTTCCTTTCATGCCTGCACCTTAGGGACGGGCCTAACTTCCCTCTCCCCGCAAGGATAATGGGGTGGCCACGGATGGCCACATTCTCCTGGTGCATGTAATTGTGGGCCCCATGCTTGCCCTTAACCTCTTGAATTCCCGACTGTGGATGGGGATCTTTGGCTCCCTGACCTGTCTCTGAGGCCTGTCCCTTCCCCCAAACTACCCCTCTGGCATATGGCCCCTTCCCCTCTGTCCCTGGACTACATGTGCCTTCTTCTTGGGGCACCCTGCCACCACCCACCTCCTCCACTATCCCCCTCTCCTCCACTCTCTAACTCCTCAACACCTCCGCCTCTCTCCTCTCCTCCACTCTACACCTACTCCGCCACCTCCTCCTCCTCCACATCCTCTGCCACCTCCTCCACTTCCAACTCCTCCACATTCTCCTCTCCTCTCCTCTGCCACTCCTCCCCTCCTCTCCTCCACCACTCCCCAGGACCACCTCTCTCTCTTCTCTCTACTCCTCGCCTCTTCTCATCTCCCCCTCCCCCCCACTCCACTCCTCTCCCCTCCTCTCTCCTCCCTCCATTTAAGTCCCAAAAATAAGATAAGGATAAATAAAAATAAGTGTTTTTGTATTTGTATGAAGATAATAAAAATATGTGTATTATGTGTATTTATTAACTGTTGGGGATGTGGTATGGGCAATGAGATAGGGTGTGTGTTTATGGAGTGACCTAGCTCTATGTGTATCTTTGTGTGTAATTTAATTTATGTGTATTGGTATTATGTGTAATCTGTAAATATGTGTAATGAAGCATTAAGTGTAAATTCATAAACAGATGAATAGAAATAAACAAAACCGCAATATACTACTCTCAGAACTCGCCTACTCTCTCACTCTCTGCAAAAAAACTCCTTCTACTTCGTCAGAATCTAAAACACAGTCAACGCATGAAAGGGTGGAAAGCAACTTTATAATCTCTCTCTCTCAATCTTCTTTGGCTAGACCACTTTCTATTGGCTGAGAGGCCTGTGTTGCACTCCGTTATATTGTGATTGGATCGTAACTGCAGACCGCATCTCATCCAGCCCATTAACAGCTTGCGGCAGTAGGTGGGGTTTACGGGCTTTGAGGCCTCGGCCCGTACTTTCGCCCTTGATCAATTTAATAGCACCGGAATTGGAGATGACCGTGAGCCTGCAACAGGCCGGCATATATACGGCCTTTATACCACTAGTTGCAGCCTTCGAATTGAATGAGGCTCATAGCTTGTATCTGCAGAAAAGAGTAGTTTCCCTTTAAATCATGTCACTCTAAATTACATGTTTGTCTAAAACTATAAATCCACTGCTAGTCCATTCACTAATATAGTTGTGGTGTGTGTGTAACGCTGACGTCATCAAGTGGGCTTGGACATGACATCATTGTGGGCGGTGCCTAAAATCTGATATTAACAGAAGCTGGCAGCCATTTGCATTTCAGAGACAGACAGCAAAGTGAGTGAGAGAGAGAGTGGGAGGGAGAGAGGTACAGAGCAAGAGAGATAAATATATAGAGAGAGACAGTTACACAGAGAGTGAGAAAAACAGGTAAACACAGAGAGAGAGAGATAGACAGGTACAGAGAGAGAGAGACAGGTACAAAGAGAGAGAGAGACAGCTGCAGAGAGAGAGAGACAGAAAGTGAGGGGTACAGAGAGAGAGAGAGTACACAGACAGAGAGTGCGCACACAGACAGCGCACACAGAGTGAGAGAGAGAGCATACACAATTTGAGATAGAGCGTACACAGAGCGAGAGAGAGCATGCAGAGAGTGCACAGACAGAGAATGCAGAGAGAGCACAGACATAGAGCGCAGAGAGAGAGTGCACAGACAGAGAGTGCAGAGAGGGCACAGACAGACACCGCAGACAGAGCACACAGACAGAGAGCACAGACAGAGTGCAAAGACAGAGTGCACAGACAGAGCACATGCAAACAGAGTGCAGAGAGTGCACAGAGAGCACAGTGAGAGAGAGCACACAGAGAGTGCAGAGAGCACAGAAAGAGAGCGCAAAGAGAGCACAGACAGAAAGCGCAGCAAGATGGCACACAGACAGAGAGTGCACAGAAAGTGCAGAGAGTGCACAGACAGAAAGAGCAGAGAGAGAGAGAGTTCACAGAAAGATTGCACAAAGAGAGAGTGCCCAGGCAGAGTGAAAGAGAGCACACAGAGAGCGCAATGTGAGAGAACACACAGAGAGAATGCAGAGAGTACACGGACAGAGAGCACACAGAGAGAGCGCAGAGAGAGTGCACAGAGATCGCACAAAGAGAGAGTGCACAGAAAGCGAGAGAGAGAGTGCACAGAGAGAGAGAGTGCAGTGAGAGAGAGCGCAGTGAGAGAGAACGCACAGAGTGCACAGAGAGAGAGCACAGACAGAAAGTGCAGAGAGAGTGCATAAACAGAGAGTGCACTGCGAGCACAGACAGTGCACAGACAGAGAGTGCAGAGAGAGAGAGTTCACAGAAAGATTATGCAATGAGAGAGTGCACAGAGTGAAAGCGAGCACACAGAGAGCGCAACAAGAGAGAGCGCACAGAGAGAATGCAGAGGGTGCACAAACAGAAAGCACAGAGAGAGCACAGACAGAGAGCGCAGAGAGAGAGTGCACAGAGATCGCACAAAGAGAGAATGCACTGACAGAGAACGAGAGAGAGTGCACAGAGAGCGCAGAGAGAGGGAGCGCAGAGACTGCACAGACAGAGTGCAGAGAAAGAGTGCACAGACAGAGATTGCACAAAGAGAGAGTGCACAGAAAGAGAGCAGAGAGAGCACAGACAGAAAGAGAAGTGATAGAGTACACAGAGCGTGCACAGAGAGCGCAGAGAGTGCACAGACAGAGATAGCAAAGAGAGTTCACAGAAAGATTGCACAAAGAGAGAGTGCCAGGCAGAGCGAAAGAGAGCGCACAGAGAGCGCAACATGAGAGAACTCGCAGAGAGTATGCAGAGTACACAGACAGAGAGCACAGAGAGTGCACACAGAGAGAGCGCAGAGAGAGAATGCACAGAGATCGAACAAAGAGAGAGTGTACAGAGAGCGAGAGAGAGTGCACAGACAGCACAGAGAGAGACACAGAGAGAGTGCACAGAGAGTACAGCGAGAAAGAGCGCACAGAGAGAGAGTGCAAAGAGAGCACAGACAGAGCGCAAACAGAGGGTGCACAGACAGAGATCACACAAAGAGAGAGTGCACAGAAAGAGAGAGAGAGCATAGAGAGTGCAGTGAGAGAGAGTGCAGCGAGCGAGAACGCAGAGAGTGCACAGACAGAGAGTGCACAGACAGAGAGTGCACAGAGAGTGCACAGACAGAGAGTGGAGAGAGAGAGTTCACAAAAAGATTATGCAAAGAGAAAGTGCACAGACAGATAGCACAGAGAAAGCACAGACAGAGATCGCACAAAGAGAGAATGCATAGACAGAGAGCAAGAGAGAGTGCACAGAGAGAGAGAGACACGGAGAGAGTGCACAGACAGAGAGCACACAAAGATCGACACAGAAAGGGAGAGGTACAGAGAGAGACAGAGAGAGCACAGACAGAGAGAGTTAACAGTGAGAGAGAGAGAGCACAGAGACAGCATACAGATAGAGCGCACAAATAGAGAGTGCACAGACAGAGTGCACACAGATAGAGAGTACAGAGAGAAAGAGAGTGCACAGACAGACAGGAGAGACAGAGAGAGTACACAGAGAATGAGCCACAGAGAGAGTGCACAGACAGAGAGAGTGAACAGACAAAGAGCACAAAGAGACCGACACAGAGAGGGAGGGGTACAGAGAGAGGCAGTGAGCACAGACAGAGAGAGCACACAAAGACAGGGCACACAGAGAGCTAGAGAGAGTGCACAGATAGAGAGAGCTTAGACACAGAGAGATAGGGTGCACATAAAGAGAGAATGCACAGAGATTGACACAGAGAGGGAGGAGTACAGAGAGAGAGCGTGCACACAGACAGGGAGAACACACACAGATAGCGCACACAGAACGCGAGAGAGAGCACACACAGGGTGCACAGAGAGAGAGTGCACATACATAGAGCATGCAGACAAAGAGAGATAGTGCACAGACAGATAGAGTGCACACAGAGAGTGCACAGACAGAAAGCACACAGAGAGAGAGTGCATAGACAGAAAGTGCACACAGAGAGAATTCACAGACAGAAAGTGCAGAGAGAGAGAATGCAGAGAGCGCACAGAAAGAGAGAAAGTGCACAGAAAGAGCTCACAGAGAAAGAGAGTACACAGACCGAGAGAGTGTATAGAGAGCGCACAGAGAGAGAGAGCACACCAGGAGCAAGAGAGACAGGTCAGAGAGAATGAAAGGAGAGCAAGAGAGACACAAGACAGAGAGACACGCACACACACAGAGCACAGACAATTCAAGATAACATTTTATGATACCGTCATTTATGACGGGCAAGTTACTAGTCATCATAACGAAACATTTACATGGAGCAAAAGTTATTTTTCATTTTGACAATTTACACATTTTTTCAAGCAATATAACAGTGCTACAAAAGGAAGCTTGTTAATATTTCACTCATTCATAAATCCATGGGTCCCCGGCATATGCTAATGACGTGGCATTACATGCGCGCCACATCATTGGCCGGATCAAGACGCAGCCAGAAGGAGCGCAGAAGAGCGGAGGAGCAGCTGCTGCAGATGGAAGGTTAGTGAGGGGAAAAGGGGAGGGGGAGGTACTTAGAGGGGTAAAGTGAGGTGGGGGGTTGAGGATGAGGATGGGGGGTTTGAGGATGAGGATGGGGGGTTGAGGATGAGGATGGGGGGTTGAGGTTGAGGAGGGGGAAGAGGAGGGAGGTTGAGGAGGGGGTTGAGGATGAGGAGGGGGGTAAAGGATGGGGGGGTTGAGAATGAGGATGGGGGGTTGAGGATGCCCCCCATCCTCAACCCCCCAATCCTCATTCTCAACCCCCCCCATCCTCTATCCCACTCCTCATGCTCAACCCGCTCCTCAACCTCCCTCCTCAATAGGGGATTTGAGGATGAGAATGGGGGTTGAGGATGGGGGGGGTTGAGGATGAGAATGGGGCGGTTGAGGATGGGGTGGTTGCGGATGAGGGGGTTTGAGGATGGGGGGTTGAGGATGATGATGGGGCGTTGAGGAGGGAGGATGAGGAGGGGGGTTGAGGAGGAAGGTTTAGGATGAGGATGGGGGGGTTGAGGAGGGGGGATTGAGGATGGGGGGTTGAGGATGAGGATGTGGGGTTGAGGTTGAGGAGGGAGGTTGAGGATGAGGAGGGAGGTTGAGGAAGAGGAGGGAGGTTCAGGAAGAGGAGTGAGGATGAGGAGGGAGGTTGATGTGAGGGGTTGAGGAGTGAGGATGAGGAGGGGGGTTGAGGAGGGAGGTTGAGGATGAGGAGGGGGGTTGAGGGTGAGGAGGGGGGTTGAGGATGAGGAAGGGGTTGAGGAGTAAGGTTGAGGAGGGAGGATGACAAGGGGGGTTGAAGAGGGTGATAAGGGAGGGGGAGGGAAAGAGACACAGGGAAGGGAGGGGGAGGGAAAGAGACACAGGGAAGGGAGAGGGGAAAGAGACACAGGGAAGGGAGAGGGGGGAAGAGACACAGGGGAGAGAGAGGGGCAACACAAGAAAGGGGCACAGAGGGCACACAAGAGGGGGACACAGAGGGCACAAGAGGGACACAGGGGCAGCACATTCCCTACCCTCTGCTTATACTTGTGTCAAGTTTTCCCAGTATTTTGTGGTAAAATAGGTGCCTCGGCTTATACTCGGGTCGGCTTATCCTCGAGTATATACAGTGGATTTAAAAAGTCTACACACCCCTGTTAAAATGTCAGGTTTCTGTGCGGTAAAAAAATGAGACAAAGATAAATCATTTCAGAACTTTTCCACCTGTAATGTGACATATAAACTGAAATCTTTTGGATAGAGGGAAGAAAACTAAAAAAGAAAAATAATGTGGTTGCATAAGTCTGCACACCCTCTTATAACTGGGGATGTAGCTGTGTTCAGAATTAAGCAATCACATTCCAAATCGTGTTAAATAGGAGTCAGCATACACCTGCTATCATTTAAGTGCCTCTGATTAACCCCAAATAAAGTTCAGCTGCTCTAGTTGGTCTTTCCTGAAATGTTCTTAGTCGCATCCCACAGCAAAAGCCATGGTCCACAGAGAGCTTCCAAAGCATCAGAGGGATCTCATTGTTAAAAGGTATCAGTCAGGAGAAGGGTACAAAAGAATTTCCAAGGCATTAGATATACCATGGAACACAGTGAAAACAGTCATCATCAAGTGGAGAAAATATGGCACAACAGGGACATTACCAAGAACTGGAGCTCCCTCCAAAATTGATGAAAAGACAAGAAGAAAACTGGTCTGGGAGGCTACCAAGAGGCCTACAGCAACATTAAAGAAGCTGCAGGAATATCTGGGAAGTACTGACTGTGTGGTACATGTGACAACAATCTCCCGTATTCTTCATATGTCTGGGCTATGGGGTAGAGTGGCAAGACGAAAGCCTTTTCTTACGAAGAAAAACATCCAAGCCAGGCTACATTTTGCAAAAACACATCTGAAGTCTCCCAAAAGCATGTGGGAAAAGGTGTTAGGATCTGATGAAACCAAGGTTGAACTTTTTGGCCATAATTCCAAAAGATATATTTGGTGCAAAAACAACACTGCGCATCACCAAAAGAACACCAAACCCACAGTGAAGCATGGTGGTGGCAGCATCATGATTTGGGGCTGTTTTTCTTCAGCTGGAACTGGGGCCTTAGTTAAGATAGAGGGAATTATGAACAGTTCCAAATACCAGTCAATATTGTCACAAAACATTCAGGCGTTTGCTAGAAAGCTGAACATGAAGAGGAACTTCCTCTTTCAGCATGACAACGACCCAAAGCATACATCCAAATCAACCAAGGAATGGCTTCACCAGAAGAAGATTAAAGTTTTGGAATGGCCCAGCCAGAGCCCAGACCTGAATCCGATTGAAAATCTGTCGGGTGATCTGAAGAGGGCTGTGCACAGGAGATACCGTCGCAATCTGACAGATTTGGAGTGTTTTTGCAAAGAAGAGTGGGCAAATCTTGCAAAGTCAAAATGTGCCATGCTGACTCATACCCAAAAAAGACTGAGTGCTGTAATAAAATCAAAAGGTGCTTCAACAAAGTATAAGTTTAAGGGTGTGCATACTATACAACCATATTATTTTATTTTTATCTTTTTTCTTCCCTCTACCTAAAAGATTTTAGTTTGTTTTTCAATTGAGTTGTACAGTTTATAGGTCACATTAAAGTTGGAATAAGTTCTGAAATGAATTATATTTGTCTCATTTTTTTACAGCACAGAAACCTGACATTTTAACAGGGGTGTGTAGACTTTTTATATCCACTGTATATATATGGTAGTTCTTCTGCATTAGCCCGTCATAATACCTTACATGCCATTGCTAGTTTTTAATAAATATAGACAACAAACCATGGGCCTCATTCAATTCCAAGGCCTTAACTCGATTGCAGACAGCCGCATGTCTGCGATTGAGATGTGGGCTCCAGTTGGTCTCCGTTTGCGAGGCTATGCAATTTCTCCAGGTCGCAAGTTGCGATCTTGAAGCTAGCTCCGTAAACCATGCACTGGTTCAGAGCAGTTGTGGGCGGGAATCGTATCAATTCACCAAGCCCGTAACCATTTCGAATCGGACAATAGAAAATGAGATTGTCATAATTACAGCAGTAAAACATGGAGGTTACGTGTCAATCAAGCAGGTTCGGGGGTCGGACATGCGATCAGACTCACACAACTTTGAAAATGAAGAATTATGAAAATGAATGCCAGTACTGTTCTAGTCCATATGGTTGACCAGATATGTATTAACTAATTGATACCCAAGATCATTTAACCCCGAAATGACCCATAAAAATAAAACTTATTTCTTGCAGTTTTGCGGGCTTGAGACTGTTGTACAATAGATTCTAATGTCTTTCATCTCTCTCCCCATAATTTACAGTGCAGGATTGCTGTTTTATTTGCATTTACAGTGCTACGAATTGGTGTTTAACCCCTTTGCGGGTCCTCTCGAATGCATCTAAGATTTTTTTATCCACGAGTGTGGATAGTTTGCGAGCTTGGGAATTGAAGCAATTGAATAGCGATTTTAGCCCTGCGAAAGTGACAGATCAAAGGCTTCTGGAGGGTCAAAAAAAAAGTCACGGCCGTAACGCGTAACCCAATCCGAGCCCGCAGAAAAGACGCCAGTTGAATAGCAAATGTGAGTGCTCGCTTACTTACGGGACTCCGGATCTCAAATTCGGCCAATTGAATGAGGCTCAATGTATTTCTCCAATAACTGCAATTGTATCCACTTTTAATTCCCTTTTTAATGTACAGGGCATTTGTGGTGCTTTGAAAGTTACTGTTAGTATAACATAGTAAGATAGGGTAAAAGCAACTGCTAAATCATATCACAATTTAAAATAGAGACCATATGGCTTATCAAGGTGAATTATGTAATATTTCACACAACAAGTGTGTAATTAGGAGAGCACAGCAGTTGCAAGAGGCGTTCTATGCAGCAGAATGTTTGAAACTACTTTAAAAGAGAAGTAAGTGCAGGATATAATGATAATTTAGTATGATGTTTCATATGTGTATAAAGGGCCACAGAAATTTGTGTAAGAAAAATATATAATAACGGTTTATTATTTTTAAACAATTACTGATGTCTAAACTAAAAAATAATGAGTTTACATCATTTGTTGCATCTTATCACTGTCTGAGCTTTGTTTGTCACAAATACAGTATTTATTGTAGTATTTCTCTTCCTTTCTTTTGTATTTGATAAAAAGTGAAAATGAAAATGTAAAAAACCTTTGATATTTACTAAAAGTACATCAGGATTCTTAGATATCTTATAATTCTACCATTAAAAGCACTGTATAATATATAATTAATAGTATATATAATGAATATAATAATATTCAATATGTAGTAAAGAGGGTCACAATTGTCTTTGTTTTAAAATAAGAAGTGAAGGAAACATTCAATAATTCAATGTTTCATTCAGTAAACATCTATTTTAATTATTTTTGCACACTAAATCCATAGCAACATGTCAAAGTTATTAATGATATAAATCTTAATAGTTTGGAGCATTAATGTTGGCATCAATTACATTTAGTGAATTATTTTAAATTGTTCAAACTTATTTAAAAATGTTAACACATTTCAAACTGTTCCTATCCACAAGGAAGATCTACTGGAGCCTTCACAGCGACTGTGAAAATGCTGAAAGGCTGTGTTACATCAGGCACAAAAATCCAGCCTACGCTTCAGAGTATTCATTAAGCTATATTTCCAAGCAACTTCTCAACTAATTACAAAATGAGGGCTTGTTGTGAGTATTTTAATTGTTAGTGGTTTCATGTTCAGGAGGGTCCACTGGACTTTTGGGGATTGTTGGAATATTGGGGGCCCCTGGATTAACATGGACAGGTATTACCCTGTTGGCATGAGGTGGTCAATATTACCTGGGTATGATTGTAATGTTAAGTATGATAAGCCCCATAGCATGTTTAGTATCTAAATGCTGCATTTTCCCCAGGGATATTTATAAAGTGTACTACCAAGGTCTCTGAGGAAAGACGGGTCCAGTTATGGGGGTTAGCTGATTGTGAAGTAGGAAGTTTCCAGAATATTAAGGGTTTTCCCTATAAAGGAAGGTAGGGGTTTGATGCATGCCAATATGTCTTCCTATGTAACTGGAGATCAAAGGGTGGGAGGGTGACAAGCGGGAGTGGATGAGCAGTGGGATAGAGACAGGGGAGGAAAAGGGTGGGAGAGAGACACAGGGGAGCAGTGGGAGAGGCTGGGAGAGAGACAAAGGAGGGAAAGCGTGGAGTGAGACACAGGCGAGGAGAGACATGGGGGGAGCAGTGGGAGAGGGTGGGAGAGAGACAGGGGAGGGGGTGGCAGATAGACATGGTGGGACAGGGGAGGGGTGGGAGAGAAACATAGGGGGGAGACAGGGGAGATGGTGGGAGATAAACATGGGATAGGTAAGAGGCATTGGGGAAGAGAGACATGGGAGAGAGAGAAGGAGGTTAAGGGGTAGAGAGAAGAAGAAGGGGAGACAGAAGGAGGGATGGAGAGACATAAGGAAGGATAGAGAAGGAAGGAGGGAGAGAGAAGGAGGGAGGGAGAGAGAGAGAGAAAGAGGGAGAGAGAGATAGGGCACAGAGAAACAGCGCACAGAAAGAGAGGGAGAGGGTGCACAGAGAGAGAGGGAGAGGGCGCCCAGAGAGAGAATACTATACTGTCATTTATGATGGGCAAACGGCTAGTAAAAAAATATTAATAATAAGAAGAGTCTTTTAGTTATATAGCTAGCAGTGGATATGCAGTCTTTGACACTTACAGCCACATTAAATTAAAAGCCAGTAAGTGCAACTTGAGACCCGCACCGGCTGCAGGCTTGAAATTTGGCCGAGTTACAGAGCTATTAAATAAGAACGGGCTGCGAGTTCCAAGCTTGAGACGCAAACCCATAAATCATTTGTTGAACGTTGGATGCAAGTGATCAATTAGTCAAACCCATAGTTACGGGTTTAGATGGAGCCAATGGCAAATGAGATCGTCATAATTAAGTCACTGAAAAATGGAGGTGGGATTTCAAAGTCTTACGGTTTTCAATTATGAGTTACAATCGGACCCACATTCCAGATATGATGCAATATTAATAAAGCCGTAAATATGATATTCTATTACATGCGAGTTACAGTATATGTATTAACACATTGATTGCTGGGATTGATATAACACGGAAATCAAACATGAAATAATATATTTTATTGGGCCGATTTACGAGCTTGAGAAAGCTGTGCTATTAATTCTAAGACCTAACATCACTTTCCTTGTTCATAAAAGTACAGTAGTGTGTGTATATGTGAATTTAAAGTATTACAGATTGGACTTTACCCCCCTTGCGAGCCCTCTCTAGCACATTTGCTTGTTACGGGAGTTGTAGGCAAGTGAAATCATTGCAATTTAATAGAATGATTAGAATTGTATTGGATACAGGCTTGAGACAACAAAGGGTTTCGGTCACGAAGTTCCATGTTCCACTTCCCGTAGGCTTTTTTCGCTCAAAACCCGCAGTTCAGCAGTGGCTTGATTTACAGGGCTAATTTAATAGCCGTAAGTGTTACTGGCTATACTACGAGCTATGGTTTTACACAAAGGGGGAATTTAATAGGGCTGTTAGACAGCTCTCAAGTATACTATGTCAAAAAAATCATCTAGTTGCTGTGATAATGCATGGGGGAAGACAAGGAAATATAGTACTGCAATAAGGGTGCTGTCATGAAAGGTAGACTAGACTGTGTCACATGTGAGTAGCTTAAGTGGTCAAGTGGATTTTTTTCCTTGCTTTTAATAACTGGAAAATATACGGCCATTGATTGAGGATATGAGTTTTAAGTTAATATGATATGCAGTGAGAGTAAATAAATATTGCTACACAGAACCTGCGGTCTTGTTCAATTGAATAGTACCGGAATTGTAGCAGACTGCGAGCACACAGCAGGCCCACAGACATACATCCTATATACTGCGAGATGCAGGCTTCAAATTAAATGAGGCTCCAAGTCTGATAAATTGTATAAGGTTTCTGTCAAAAATGTTACGAGTACTGAATAGGACTTGCAAAGGCTTTTTTAAGCACTTATCAAAGCTTCAGCAGCAATTTACAACACACTAAAGTACTTTAGAAGCATGGAAAGTCATATACATATATTAGAATTAATTGCAGAACAGTCTCAAACCCACAATTAAAAAAACTGTTTAATGTTTTTTGTGGGAAATGGATTCTTGGACTTAAGTGGTTAATACATATCATGGAACCCACATGGACTAACACAGTTGCTTTAATGATTTTTATTTATTTCTACATTGCTGGATTGTGAGTCTGATCGCAAAATGTATTTCTCAACACTAATTAATTTGTAGTCTATAAACTCCATGTTTTACTGGCGTTATGATTACTGTCTCATTTACTATTGGTTGTGTCTAAGAAGTAAATTATGGGCTTGCTTAAATATTGTCATAATATCATGCCCCCTGAAATCCTACTTACGAGTGCATGGTTTCCATGTGAAGGCTGTGAGAGGGCAATTGCGACTTACATACAATTGTATGTGTCTAAATGTTTTTTTAAAATGTATAGAGCTTTTGTGAACTTTCAACTGAATGGGGACCTTATCTTGTTTATATACTATTTATTTACTGTACTACTGTAAAGTAAATACGGTACAGAGAGCTTCTTTTGCTCTCTTGCCCACCATAAATTAAATGATTGTTGTGGTACACTACCTCCCAACAAAATCTACTACACAAGTTAGGAACCGACCTCATGCTGATGAGAGACAGTAACCTTGAATCAGCTGCACGTTGGTGGGGATTACTGGCTTGTGTATTATCCATCCTAAGCTTTGCCTAAAGCTGTAAAATACAGCATTCAGGTGCTTAAAGGAAGCCATGTTTAAAATGGTTTTGGATTAAGTGAAGGCTTTGTGGACGCATATGCATGTCCCTGCCCTGGTTCCCAGAGTGCAGTGTAATAACTTTGTTTCTCGGAATTCCGAGCAGGAAACAAGTTTTCTTTAATTTGTTTTAGACGTTTAAATCTGAACACAGGGAGAGAGAGGCAAGGAGATGTCATGGGGGAGAGGGAGAGAGAGAGGCAGGAGGGAACATGGGGAGTGAGGTAGACATGACGGAGAGGCAAGGGGGGGGACATAAAGGGAGAAAGAGAGGCAAGTGGAGAGAACAAGAGACATGGAGAGAGGCAAGGGGGAGACATAAGGGATAGAGAGAGGCAATGGGAGAGAGCAAGAAACATGTAGAGAGAGAAGAAATGGGTAGACATGGGGCGTGAGGGGGAGATGTTGTGGGGAGGCAAGGGGTGAGAAAGAGGCAAGGGGAGAGAAGGAGAGACATGGAAGGACAGAGCGGCAAGAGGAGATACGGGGGGGAGATGGAGAGGCAAGGGGGTAGGGAGTAGCAAGGGGGAAGAGGGAGAGACATGGGGGAGAGGGGGATGGAGAGAAAGAGAGAGGGAGAGAGAAATAGGAGGAGAGCAAGAGAGCAAGAGAAAGAGAGGAGAGAGGGAGATAAAGGGGAATGAGAGAGAAAGAGAGACATGAAGAGAGAGGTTGGGAGGAGAAGAGAGAGGGAGAGAGGGGAGATTGAGAGAGAGGGAGAGAAAGAGAGGGGAGAGGGAGAGAGAGGGGAGAGGGGGAAAGAGACAGAAGCAAGAGAGGGGGGAGAGGTAAGTGAAAGAGAGAGAAGGAAGGGCAAGAGGAAGAGAGACATAGAGGGAGAGGTTGAGAAAAGAGGGAGAGAGAGAGAAAGAGAGGGGGGGATATAGAGAGAGAGGGGAGAGAGAGCGGAGGAGCTGAAGGAGAGGGAGATGGAGAGAGAGAGAAAGAAAGAAAGAAAGAAAATAAGAAGGAAGGGGAGAGAGAGAAGTGGAGAGTGTGAGAGAGAGACGAGTGTGAGAGTTGTGGTGAACTACCTACTCATAAGGTCCACAACACAGGCTGATATCCTGCTCCATGCTGATGATAGCCAGTAAGCTTGAAACAGCTGTACATGGCTAGGATTCTCAGCTTGTGTAAAATCCAGCATTGGCTTTGAAATAAAGCTGTGCAATACAGTGGGCATAAGCTTAAAGGAAGCCATGTTCAAAAATGGCTCTGGATTGAAGAGGGGGACGGCAAACTCAGGGACAGCCCCGGGTGGCAGAAGCTCTAGCTACGCCACTGTATATAACAAAAACTTAGTTAATTCAGTCTATGCTACATCATGTCAGAGTGAGTGGCCTGATGTTACTTTTTCAATAAAAAGTTAAAGTGTTTGGAACAAATTATGTCATAACTATCAACTTGCCCGTCAAAAATGACGGGGCAATAAAAATTGAAGCCATGGCAAAGCTGTTTGCCACACAATGTAAAGCTTTTAATCCTCTAAGGACCTTTGGCGCACATTGCAAGCCTCTCCTCTTGTTTACTTTTGCTCCTCTGAGCACCTTCGGCGCTCATTGCGAGCTTCTCTCCTTGTGTACTTTTGCTCTTCTGAGAACCTTCGGCACTCATTGCGAGCCTCTCCCCTTGTGTCCTTCAAGTTTCGTGCTTTGCAACTATCATCTTCGGCGCTCATCGTAAAGACAGATATATAAGTACAGTGTTAAATATACCATTTTTTATGTGCAGTGTAAATTAGAAAATGTTTTCAGGTCTCAGAGCATAAAAAAAATATTTAAATATGTAACTGCTTTGAGAGTGCTATCACTGGCAGCCAATGAGCAGTAATCCAGATATATAAGTGCAGTGTAAAAAGTAAACATTTTTTTAGTGCAGTGGAAAGTATACATTTTTATTTTCCATTACTAATTACTAATTATTAAATTAATGTACATTAATAATTCATTAGGAATTAAAAAATGTATTAGGAAGTGCAAAGCATTAATGTATTCATAAAGTAATGGCAGTGTAAAATATGCTATTTAGCGTTTATTTATTTTTTTTGATATATATTTTTTTATAATAATGAATGAATTAATTAATGAATTACTTAATAAATAAATGTACTTTACCTATTTCTAACTAATATATCCAGCATTCAATACCCTGAAGAGCTAACAATCTCTTTTAATTTTCCTGCAGCATACAATGTAGAGTTGGACTGTTGCTGACCTGATGGGAAAGTGTCAGCAATTGGCCAAGTGTGCAGTATAAAAAGGCTGCGTGAGGGCAAACCGCTGGTTTAGTCAGGTAAAGCACCATTTTAGATTCGTAATGTTATTAGTTGCAAGTTAGTGTTGTAAAATGGCTGCGATTGTCTACAGTTGCAAGCAAAAGTATGTGAACGCTTTGGAATGATATGGATTTCTGCACAAATTGGTCATAAAATGTGATCTGATCTTCATCTAAGTCACAACAATAGACAATCACACTCTGCTTAAACTAATAACACACAAATAATTAAATGTTACCATGTTGTTATTGAACACACCATGTAAACATTCACAGTGCAGGTGGAAAAAGTATGTGAACCCCTAGACTAATGACATCTCCAAAAGCTAATTGGAGTGAGGTGTCAGCCAACTGGAGTCCAATCAATGAGATGAGATTGGAGGTGTTGGTTACAGCTGCCTTGTCCTATAAAAAACACACACCAGTTCTGGGTTTGCTTTTCACAAGAAGCATTGCCTGATGAGACTTTCCAGCAACAGAAAAGTGAGAAGAAACAGCACCACCTCCTCCTCATCATCAAGAACAAAGAGCCTTTCCAGCAACAGAAAAGAAATAAGAAGCAGCAGCACCTCATCATCATCAAGATAACAGAGACTTTCCAGCAACGACAAAGAAAAAAGAAACAGCCCCACCTCATCATCAATTACACAGAGACTTTCCAGCAACATTAAAGAAAGAAGAAACAGCACCACCTCATCATCAAGTACACAGAGACTTTCCAGCAACAGAAAAGTGACAAGAAACAGCATCACCTACTCATCATCATCAGGAACACAGACACTTTCCAGCAACAGAAAAAAATGAAGAAGAAGCAGCACCTCTTCATCGTCATTAAATCAGAGACTTTCCAGCAACATTAAAGAAAAAAGCAACAGCACCACCTCATCATTAAGTACACAGAGACTTTCCAGCAACAGGAAAGCGAGAAGAAACAGCACCACCTCCTCCTTATCATCAATAACATAGAGACTATCCAGCAACAGAAAAGAAAGAAGAAGCTGCAGCCCCTTATCATCATCATCATCATCATCATCAAGAAAACAGAGACTTTCCAGCAACATTAAAGAAAAAAGAAACAACACCACCTCATCATCAAATACACAGAGATTTTCCAGCAACAGAAAAGCAAGAAGAAACAGCACCACCTCCTCATCAGCATCAAGAACACAAAGACTTTCCAGCAACATTAAAGAAAAAAGAAACAGCACCACCACCTAATCATCATCATCAAGAACACAGATACTTTCCAGCAACAGAAAAAAAAAAGAAGCAGCACCACCACCTCATCATCATCATCAAGAAAACAGAGACTTTTCAGCAACTTTAAAGAAAGAAGAAACAGCACCACCACATCAAGTACACAGAGACTTTTCAGCAACAGAAAAGCGAGAAGAAACAGCATCACTTCTTCATTATCATCAAGAAAACAGAGACTTTCCAGCAACATTAGGAATGAAGAAACAACAACACCTCATCCTGATGTACACAGAGACTTTTCAGCAACAGAAAAGCGAGAAGAAACACCACCACCTCACAATCATCATCAAAAACACATAGAGTTTCCAGCAACAGAAAAGAAAGAAGAAGCAACACCACATCAGCGTCATCAAGAACACAGAGACTTTCCAGCAACAAAAAGCAAGAAGAAACAGCACCACCTCACAATCATCATCAAAAACACATAGAGTTTCCAGCAACAGAAAAGAAAGAAGAAACAGCACCACATCAGCCTCATCAAGAACACAGAGACTTTCCAGCAACAAAAAAGCAAGAAGAAACAGCACCACCTCATCATCATCAAGAAAACAAAGAGACTTTCCAGCAAAAGAAAAGCAAGAAAAAACAGCACCACCTCATCCTCATCATCATCAAGAAAACAGAGAGACTTTCCAGCAAAAGAAAAATTAGCACAAGCAGCACCACCTCATCATTCTCATGGAGTAATTTGACAAAGGGACATTGGATGTGTAAGAAGAATATTTAGACAAACAAATATCAGTATTTACATTGATCATGGGGTATTTCATCTTAGACTGCTAATTTGTAGCTTGAGGGGCAGAGTTATCCTATACTGCCCTATTCTGCTATATAATTATATTGCCATTTGTTAATCACATATTATAATTGTCAAACTGTGAGACGTTGTCACGCTTTGCGCTGTTGTGTACGACTTAGGCGATGTGAGCCAAAGACGTTCATTGCCTGCGAGCCTCGCATAGCAAGGCTAGCATTTGCGCACGACTTAGGCGATGATCGTCGAAAGTGTTCATCACTTGTGAGCCTCGCGTAGCGAGTTGAGCAGTTGAGGCATTAAAACTCGTAGCACTTAGGTGATGAGTGCCAATGGCGCTCATTGCCTGTGAGCCTCGCGTAGCGAGGCAAGCAGTTGCAGTATTGAAAGACGCGATACATAGAACTCGCAGCACTTAGGCGATGAGTGCCAAAGGCGCTCATTGCCTGCGAGCCTTGTGTAGCGAGTGGAGCAGTTGAAGCATTGAAAAACGCAGGACTTAGCCTTCAAGCACTTAGGAAAAGCAGGATTGCCTTAGGATTCAAGCACTTGAGAAACGCGGGACTTAGAAAAAAAAATACGAGGTAAGAAAAATATGAAGTTAATGACCAAACCGCGCAAATCAAAAAACACAAAAAAATCCAAATAATATGCAAAACACATCACACACAGCACAGGGTGATAGGCAGGACGTCTGGGGGTGAGGTTGCACGCAAATTTAAGCCGAATATGCAGAGTTTCAGCACTCGAAAATTGGCTAAGTGAGAAAAAAAATGGCAGCAGAAAAAATTAAATCAAGGCAATACGACAATGAACCGCGCAAAACACAGCCAGCCAAGTACCAATTTTACCCAGGTACGAGATATAAAATACACTATTAAAAAGGACGGAAAATGCTTGCGAGCCGCGTAACACATAGACAATTGCCACCATTTTACAACACTAACTTGCAACTAATAACATTACAAATCTAAAAGGGCGCTTTACCCAACTAAACAAACGGTTTATCCTCGCGCACGCAGCCTATTTATACTACACACTTGGCACATTGCTGACACTTTCCCCTCAGGTCAGCAACAGTCCAAATGTACATTGAATGCTGTAGAAAATCAAAAGAGATTGTTAGCTCTTCAGGCTATTGATTGCTGGATATATTAATTAATAGGTAAAGTATATTAATTCATTAAGTAACTAATTAATTAATTATTATTTTAAAATATATATATATATATCTGTCCTTGTGATGAGCGACAAACATGAGCGTTGCAAAGCACAAAACTGGAAGGACACGAGGGGAGAGGCTTACAATGAGCGCCGAAGGTACTCAGATGAGCAAAAATACACGAGAGGAGAGCCTCGCAATGAGCGCCGAAGGCGCACATTGGGAGCCACGTAAGAAGCACCAAAGGCGCTCAGCGTAAGGCTTGCAATGAGCGCGAAAACCCCTCAGAGTAGAAAAAGCTTTACATTGCCATGACCACATTTTATTGCCCCGTCATTTTTGACGGGCAAGTCGCTAGTATTTATAGAGTTTTTAAAAGGAATAAAGATCTTATCTATATCCAGTGTTTCTCCCGTTTCTTCAAGGTTTCTAATCTATTTAACAACAAAGATAATGGGTCTGACATCATTAAAGGAAAACTGAATGCAATAGTTAAAAAGGCCTGTTATTTATTTTAAATTGTGCAAAAACATTTTCAATATTTTCAAGTTTTTCATAATGGCATTTTATATAGGACACTTTAGTGGTCCTTTAATAGCTTCATGCTTATGCCATGCATACCTAGGTCCCTACCACATTTGCTTAAAGGTTATTTTTTAACATCTTCTGTACTTGCACATTGCTTCTAAATATTTCACATTTCAACTTCAAATGACGATCTGTTGTTCCTATAATTTTGTTGTAGGAATATGCTGTACAGTCTAGTAATCAGAGTCTCCTCCCGCAGCTTCAAGCTGTGATGCAGAAACCAGTCTCTGACAACTTTTTTAGGGTAAAAGTAATGGAAAGTGTTATAATCTGATGGTTAGCAGGGGAAAGGATAACTGTCTGTTACTGAAGATACCCATTGTTGTCTTATACAGTTATACTTGTAATTTGGTTTATTGAATGAAATCAATTAAAATTATTAATGAAAAAAAAGAAAACAAACAAAACAAAAAACTATATTGGGATCCTGGAAACTTTACAGCATGGCTGCTGATATTCCATCCAACGGGCAACCAGTGCACATGGCTTATGCTGAGAAGGAACATTAAATGGCAATAATCCTCTCCTCTGCTATTTTTATTTTTTATATATCACATAGAATAGTTGTCAAACTACGAAAAGTCATCACGCAAATCGAAGGACGCAGTTCGGGCCGCAAATGCGGACCCTCATGAAGTGAAGGGCCGCATTTGCGGAAGGTGGAGGCTCCAACGTCAGCTGCAATGAGCCGAAGGCTTATTGCAGGCCGAAAATGCGGACCCTTGCTTTGCGAGGGGACGCTTTTGCTGAGGTGGAGGCTCCCACGTCGGCTGCAATGAGCCAAAGGCTCATTGCAGGCCGTAAATGTGGCGCCTCGCTTTGCGGAGGTGGAGGCTCTACGAAACCTTACAGGCGGTTACAAACACCCACACAAGCGGGACTTGGAAAAAAAAACTAAATACGGACTTACACAAAAAATTATGATTCGCGACACTTGGAAAAAAAAAATACGGACTTACACAAAAAAATACGAGCCGCCTGACTTAGAAAAAAAACATTGTGAACTCACGAAAATACAACATTAACAGCAGAACCGCGCACAACGAAAAACATTAAAAAAACACTAACAGCCTTATTAAATTTCAATTCGGCCAATTGAATAGGACTCTGTATAAACACAGAGCATATTTTTTGCAAATACGTTTTTAGTTAGTGAACTTCTATCCAAAAGCAACGTCTTCACTAACTAAAAACTTCTGTAAAAGAAATATGCTCTGTGTTTATATAAAGCCCTTTTCAATTTAATAAGGCTGCAAATAAACACAAAAATGAAATAAAAACCTTACCCACAGCAAAGGGGAACACCCAGGATTTCTGGAAGTGAGGTTACACTTCAATTTAAGTCCAATTTACCGAGTTTAGACACTCGAAAATCCCCTAAGCGAGAGAAAAAATGGCAGCCGAAAAAAAACTAAAACAAGGCTACACTACCCCTAAAGCCACCACCAAGCACATACAACTTTTACAAAAAGCTGTACAAGGTACAACATACACCATTAGCAAGGACGCTAAATCATACACACCCGCGCACCACATACACATTCACGGCCATTTTACAACACTAACTTACACAATGCGGAAGTACACAGGTACACTAACGGCTTCCCCTCGCGCACGCAGCCTATTTACACTACACACTGCGCGCATAGCTGACATTTACACCTCAGCTCAACAACAGTGCAAATCTACATTGCATGCTGCAGGAACATCAAAACAGATTGTTTTTCTTCATCACATTGCTTGCTGCATATATTAATTACATATAGGTAAAGTATATTAATTTATGATTTAATTAATGAATTATCATGAAAAACTACATATACACAAAAAAAAAACACCACAGTATCGCAATAAACGGCAAAGCCCGTCACTGCACGTCTCACAAGGAGCACCAACGGTGCTCATAGGACACAAACTACACCAGGCGACAGGCTTGCAATAAGCGCAAGGAGATCAGTGCAGACCTAACAATGATAACAAAAGCGCCTCTGATAACAAAAATACACTTTGGCGCTCATTGCCAAAGGCGCTCAGAGCCAGGCTCGCAATGAGCGCCGAAGGATCTCAGACAACGAAAATACTGTCTGTGGCAAACAGCATTACCTGCCTTACAATTTTATTGCCCCGTAATTTTTGACAGGCAAGTCACTAGTATATATATATTTTAATAATAATTAATTAATTAAATAAAAAATAAATATACTTTACCTATTTCTAATTTATTTATCTAGCAATCAGTATCCTGAAGAGCTAACAATCTTTTTTGATTTTCCTGCAGCATACAATGTACATTTGGACTGTTGCTGACCTGAGGAGAAAGTGTCAGCAATGTGGCAAGTGTGCAGTGTAAATAGGCTGCGTGCGCGAGGCCAAACCATGGGCCTCATTCTATTATCGGCCGTAAATCGGCCGTAAGGCTGCGATTCCTTGCGAGGGTTCAGTTAACTCGCGATTCTATTATACGGCCCCGCAAGGATCTCCTTTTACGGCCGGCCGCATATCTTGGAACCGGCCGTAAACTGTGAAATATAAAAACTCAAAAATAAATTCAAGCCTGCACTGTACAGCTCTGTAAATGCTAGGGATCATATTGGGGGACATGAGGAATAAAAGGAACCCACTCTCAAGCTTGCACATCTGCCCAAACCCGAGTTCAAATTAACTGTTTATTTGCCGGCTGCGGCGTGGGCGTGTCTGAGGTGCTCCAAGCACTCTGGACTTTTTACATGTATATTTTACGGATATTAAAAATGAAATATTTTACGGATTTGAGTACAGGATAATTATGTGCTATTTTTTCTAACACCTAAAATCCCTTTATAGTCTTCTCAAAGTGCAGGATGGCTTTATTTGAGCTATTTTATGTGCTTAATTGGTGCTAGCGAGACCTTTTTCCTGCAAGTAACTGCGGCTCGTTTTTAGCCTTGCAGAGAGGTTTCCCGGAGCAATTGAATTGCAAATCTCATGCGGCCGTTTTAGATCAAAGGCTTTCCTCCGGCGCGATCGGCCGCAAGAGATAGCAAGGCACCGGCCGCAAGCCTGCCGGAGCCTACGGCCGTAAGGGAATAGAATAGCAGAATAGCTTGCGGCCGGTCCTTGCGGCCCCGCAGCGGCTGCGGCCGATAATAGAATGAGGCCCCATTTGTTTAGTCGGGTAAATCGCCATTTTAGAACGGTAATGATATTAGTTGCAAGTTAGTGTTGTAAAATGGCGGATATTGTGTATGTGTTACGCGGCTCTCTGGCATTTTCCGTCCCTTCTAATAGTGTATTTTTGTACCTCGTACGTTCCTGGGTAAAAGTCTTATGTGCCTGGCGGTGATTTGAGTGGTTATGGGTTGTGTAGTCTCGTTTTGTTTTTTTTCGTCCGCCATTATTTTTGTTATTTGGCAATTTTCGAGTGTCCCCCGTGCTTTGTGTGATTTTTTTATATATTTTTTTTTTGTGTGTTTTTGTGTTTTTTTTTTATGCCGTTAACTTCATATTTTTTCAGCCTCAGATTATTTTTTTCTAAGTCCCGCTGCTCGTATTTGTTTTTTTCTATGTCCCGCTTCCTAATAGTGTATTTTGAACCTCGTATGTTCCTGGGTAAAAGTCTTATGTGCCTGGCGGTGTTTTGCGTGGTTATGAGTCGTGTAGCCTTGTTTTAGTTTTTTAAGACGCCATTTTTGTTGTCGCTTAGGCGATTTTCGAGTGCCCAAACTCAGCAAAATAGTTTAAAATTTGCATGCAACCTCACTCCCAGACGTCCTGGCTGTCAAATCCCCCCCCCGTGCTGTGTGTGATGTATTTTTTATGTTTATTTTTGGGTGTGTTTTTTGATGTGCGCATTTTTTTTTCTAAGTCCTGCGGCTTTGCAAAGTGTTACGGGCCGAAATTTCCCCCCTCTATTTTTCCAAACTGCTATGGGTCCCGCTTTGTGAATTCTATAATTGAGATTTATTTTGATCTGTAGTCCTTCGGCGCTCACTGCCTTAGTCATACGGGGTCGTAGGGTTGAGTGACTCCTTACCAGCAACTGCGGCCCTCACATTGCTGCACTCTATACAATCTGGTAAGGCTGATTATTGCAAATTGGGACAATTTGGAGGTATGGTTGTATATAAAACAGTACCAGTACCAGAAATCCCAAATCTAATGCATGTATGCTGTTCATGTAATCATGATAGAAACTGTAAGAATATTATGTACATGTAAATCAATATAAATATTGTAAATTAATTTCTATTAATCATAGGTTTAATTGTTTATGAACATAGCAAATGTTTGTTTCCAGTATAATGTAACAATTTTTGCCATTTAATGTTCCCTCTCAGCATAAGTCATGTGCACTGGTTGCCCGTTGGATGGAATATCAGCAGCCATGCTGTAAAGTTTCTGGGATCCCAATATAGTTTTTTGGTTTGTTTGTTTTCTTTTTTTTTCATTAATAATTGTAATTGATTTAATTCAATAAACCAAATTACAAGTATAACTGTATAAGACAACAACTCTGCTCTTAATTATTGTTTTGGCTCTTCAAATAATACTGTATATACTCGAGTATAAGCCGACCCGAGTATAAGCCGAGGCACCGATTTTACCACAAAATACTGGGTAAAATGAGTTACTCGAGTATAAGCCGAGGGTGGGAAATGTGCTGCCCCTGTGTCCCTCTTGTGCCCCATGTGTCCTTCTCTCTCTCCATGTCTCTTCTCCCTTCCCTGTGTCTCTTCCAACCTCTTCCTTCCCTGTGTCTCTAGCCCCCTCCCTTATCACCCTCCTCAAACCCACTCCACAACCTCCCTCCTCATCCTCAACCTCCCTCCTCATCCTCAACTTCCCTCCTCATCCTCAACCTCCCTCCTCATCCTCCCTCCTCATCCTCAACCTCCCTCCTCATCCTCCCTCCTCATCCTCATCCTCAACCTCCCTCCTCATCCTCAACCTCCCTCCTCATCCTCCCTCCTCATCCTCAACCCCCTCCTCAACCTCCCTCCTCATCCTCAACCCCCTCCTCAACCTCCCTCCTCATCCTCAACCTCCCTCCTCATCCTTAACCTCCCTCCTCAACCCCCCTCCTCAACCCCCCATCCTCAACCCCCTCCTCAACCTTCCTCCTCAACCCCCCCATCCTCATCCTCAACCCCCCATCCTCAACCTCCCTCCTCAACCTTAACCCCCCTCCTCAACCTCAACCCCCCTCAACCCCAACCCACCTCCTCAATCTCAACCACCCTCAACCTCCCTCCTCAACCTCAACCCCCCTCAACCCCAACCCACCTCCTCAACCTCAACCCCTCTCAACCTCCCCCTCAATCCCCCTTAACCCCAACCTCCCTCCTCAACCCCCCTCCTCAACCTAAACCCCCCTCAACCCCCCTCCTCCACCTAAACCCCCCTAAATACCTCCTCCCTCTCCCCTCACTTACCTGCTTGTGCTCCGGCCACCTCTCCTTGACCCGGCGCGCATGTGACGTCACATGCGCGCCGCATCATTAGCATATACCGGGGGCATACTAGAGATTTGTATAGTGGAAGAATTATATTTGCTTCCCTGGCTTATATACCCTTCTAAATACATGCTAATATTTTATTGACCTTTGCAGCTGCTGCTTGGCTTTGAGCACTGTTACCTAGGTGGTTGTCCACCCCCCCAAGTACTCCCAAATCCCTTTCAATATCTGATACACCTAGATTTGCTCCATTAAGATTATAAATTGCATTGCTATTTTTCCTTCCCAGATGCATAACCTTACATTTATTCGTATTAAATCTCATCTGCCATTTAGATGCCCATTCCTCAATTTTATGTAAATCCCCTTGGAGGTAAAGCACATCATTATCGGATTTAATTACCTTGCACAACTTTGTGTCATCAGCGAAAATGGAGACCCCACACTCCAATCCTACCTCTAAGTCATTAATAAATATGTTAAAAAGGAGAGGACCTAATACTGAACCCTGAGGAACCCCACTTACCACATTAGTCCAATCGAAATATGTTCCATTTACAACAACCCTTTGCTTCCTGTCTTTTAGCCAGCTCTCAATCCATGAGCAGATATTTACTGCAATTCGCCCTTTTAAAATTAAGAGATTTTGTTGGCCCCTTAAAATGTTGTTTTTTTAATTCAATTTCAAATGAGACTGTGTAGTGATCACTGTTTCCCAAAGGTTGCCCTATTTCAACATTTGATACTATATCAATATTATTTGTGATGAGTAAATCTAAGATAGCTTCATTTCTAGTAGGCTCCTGTATAACCTGGGCTAGATAATGATCCCTGAGTGTACTCAAGAACCTGCTCCCCTTAGATGAGCTGCTGGTCTCATTTATCCAGTTTATTTCAGGGTAATTAAAATCTCCCATTATTAGAACTTGCCCGTGCTTAGCTGCATTTCCAATCTGTAACAATAATTGTATTTCCTCACTTTCAGCTATATTTGGGGGTTTATAGCATACTCCTACTAATATTCTTTTGGAATTTGCTGCTCCGCTATTTAACTCTACCCACAAACATTCAACTTTATCACTAGGTCAACCATAAATATCTTCTCTGACTATAGCCTTAAATTCAGGCTTAACATACAGAAAAAATCCCTCCTCATCGTTTACCATTGCCTCTATCTTTCCTAAATAGGTTATAACCATCCAGATTAACAGTCCAGTCATGAGATTTGTCCCACCACGTTTCGGTAATGCCTATTAAATCCCATTTTTCATTAATTGCTAATAATTCTAACTCTCCCATTTTTCCTGGCAAGCTTCTGGCATTAGCAAGCATAAACCTTATGTTATGAGTCTGTAGTTCTGAAGTGCCTGCCACTGTACTTGAATTACTTAGTACTACCTCCCTATTGACTATACTACCCCTCCCCCATCTCCTCCCCTATGAGTTGTTAATTCATACCTTATACCCTCTACACTTTCTACCCCATTACTTATATCTAGTCCCTCCCCCCCACCTACTAGTTTAAAAACTCCTCCAGCCTTTCTACCATCCTATCCCCTAGTACAAAAGCTCCCTCATCATTAAGGTGCAATCCATCCCTACTGGAGAGATTGTACCGAAGTGAGAAGTCAGCATTGTTGCATTCTTTATATTATTTTAATCAACTATGATTCAGTTTAAAAACTGTGTTTCCATATTAAATTTCTAGATAAAAGCATAGTGAAAAAATGAATGTTTGGTTAATGATATGGCTTAAAATTCCTGGTTGTCTTCCTAACCACATTGTGCTGCCGCTGTAATTGATTTCAAACTCTTTTATCTCCCTGTGCCTTTTAGTTATCAATGACTGGGAAATATAAAACACTAGCGACTTGACCGTCAACAAATGACGGCAATAAGACTGTAAGGCAGGTTATGGTGTTTGTTTGCTACATTCATTTTGTAGGTGTTCCAAGATCCTTCGGCGCTCATTGCAAGGCTATTTGTTTGTGTGCTATGTGCAGCATTGGAAATAATTAAGAAATGAATAAATGAATATACTTTACCTATTTTGAAGTAATATCTGCAGGAAGCATTGTGTTGAAGAGCTGACAATCTGTTTTGATGTTGCCGCAGCATACAATGTGTGTTTTCAGTGCTGTGGAGCTGCTGTGTAAGTGTCAGCAATGTGTGCAGTGTGTAGTGTAAATAGGCTGCGTGCACGAGAAAAATCCGTTAGGGTAGCTGTGTACTTCCGCATTGTGTAAGTTAGTGTTGCAAAATGGCGTCTATTGTGTGTAGTACGCGGCTGTGGCTGATTTTGCGTCCTTGTTCTTGCACCTCGTATGGCTTTTTGGAAAAATCTGTATGTGTTTCGTGGTGTTTTGCGTGTTTCTCTCACTTAGGGGATTTTCGGGTGTCTAAACTCTTGACTTTCTACTTAAATTGAGGTGTAACTTCACTTTTAGAGGTGCTGGGTGCCCCCCCCCCTTGCTGTGGGTAAGCTTTTTATGTGTTTTGTTTGTGTATTTTTTGTGGTTTTAATGTTTTCATGTGCGCGGGTTTCAGGCGCTAATGTCGTATTTTTGCGAGGTCGTAATATTTTTTTTCTAAGTCCCCTGGCTCGTATTTGCGGATGCTAAGACCATAAATGTTACGGTCGCGTGGAAGCTTCCACCTCCGACAATGCGGCCCCTTGCGAACCGAGGGTCCGCATTTGCGGGCCTAAAGTCCGAAGTTGCAGGGTTGCAGCGTTAGCAACAACTTTTGACAACCCGCACTCCTGATAACTATATATGTGATTGGTACCTTTTCTTGTATCACTTTGTAGATGGTCTTTCAGAGCCAAGTATCTAACATCTTGTCTGTATTATTTCTTTATAACAATAGTGTCATTGTTCACATGGATAATAATGTAGTTACATTTGCTAATAGTGTCTGTTGTACCTCGTATGGCTTTTTGTAAAAGTTGTATGTGCTTGGTGGTGTTTAGCTGCTTTAGGGGTCGTGTAGCCTTGTTTTCGTTTTTTTTCGGAGGCCATTTTTTCTCTCGATTATGGGATTTTCGAGTGTCTAAACTCTGTAAATTGGACTTAAATTGAGGTGTAACCTGACTTCCCCCCTTGCTATGGGTATGGTTTTTATTTAATTTTTGTGTGTATTTGCAGCCTTATTAAATTGTGATTCGACCAATTGAAAAGGGCTTTATATAAGCACAGAGCATATTTTTTTTACAGAAGTTTTTAGTTAGTGAAGACCTTGCTTTTGGATAGAAGTTCACTAACTAAAAACTTCTTTAAAAAAATATGCTCTGTGTTTATACAGAGCCCTATTCAATTGGCCGAATTGCAATTTAATAAGGCTGTTAGTGTTTTTTTAATGTTTTCCGTTGTGCGCGGTTTTGCAGTTAATGTCGTATTTTTGCAAGTTCGCAATGTTTTTTTTTCTAAGTCAGGAGGCTCGTATTTTTTTGTGTAAGTCCGTATTTTTTTTCCAAGTGCCGCGGGTCATATTTTCTTGTGTAAGTCCGTATTTAGTCATTGCATGTTAGAGTTTTTTTTCCAAGTCCCGCTTGTGTGGGTGTTTGTAACCGCCTTTAAGGCGCCGTAGAGCCTTCACCTCAGGGCTTGCAATGAACGCTGAAGGTGCTCAGACCAACAAAAGAACACCAAGGGAGAGGATCACAATGCGCACCAAATGTACTCAGAGGACCAAAAGCCCTACATTGTGTGGCAAACAGTATTACCTGCCTCACAATTTTATGACCATAATTTTTTGACGGGTGATTGGCTAGTATATTTATATATGTATTGCATTAAAGCACTGTAATGATTTATTATCCAAGGTAAACATTGAGACTAATGTTGTAAAGAAATAATACAGACAATATGTTAGATACTTGGCTCTGAAAGGCTGTCTATAAAGGGATACAAGAAACGGTAACCATGTTTTCCATTTTAATAATGCAGAATTGTTTGAAAATGTCAACGATGTTTATGAATAGTTAAAATAGGGTATAAAAAAATAATATTTGAAACTATAACTTGCATGTACTGTATTTAAATTAAAGGACCAATGTCTAGTCATATTTATAATAGTCTCTTTATTAGAGGTTATGCTTTAAAATGTATTTTTAAATTATTCATAATATCAGATGGTGCATTGCAATAATACAAATTAAATAATTAGAATAATGAAAGACCTAGATATGTGCTCATTATTTTAAAAAATGGTGTAGAAGACCTAACGATGTAGGCATTATATAAATATATATATATATATATATATATATATATATATATATATATATGTGTGTATATATATATATATATATATATATATTTCAAAGCATTGTAATAATTTCAAATGTAACTACATTATTATCCAAGTGAACAATGACACTATTGTTATAAAGAAATAATACAGACAAGATGTCAGATACTTGGCTTTAAAAGACCATCTACAAAGTGATACAAGAAAAGGTACCCATGTTTTATATTTCCCAGTCATTGATAACTAGAGGCACAGGGAGATAAAAGAGTTTGAAATCAATCACAGCAGCAGCACAATGTGGTTAGGAAGACAACCAGGAATTTTAAGCCATATCATTAACCAAACATTCATTTTTTCACTATCCTTTTATCTAGAAACCTAATATGGAAACACAATTTTTAAACTGGATCATAGTTGATGAAAATAATATAAAGAATGCAACAATATAAATGTGCTAAAAGAGAATCAATACCAGGATGATGCCTATTTCTATTTACATAAATATAACCATATAACATTACATAACTACAAAATGGGATCCCATGTGAAAAATAAAATAAATAAATAAAAGGATACAAATAAGCACCCCTGATTAATTAATCCGCTATTTATCAGCTGACAAAATGCAGTTGCTGACTACAAGACCTGAAATGAAGGAAAAGGTCACACAAATGAATCCTCTTTGAAAATATTATTTGAAGAGCCAAAACATTAATTAAGAGCAGAGTTTCTGATTAGGCTTAGCCAAGTCATACTCTCGTGAAGATGTCAGGGATCTGCCTGACTGAGCAGCAGGAGACCAGTGCCTGATGGTTTCACTGAAGCCTTATTCAATTAGCTACTTGCAAATGCCTTGAACTCATAAATTTGGTTTTGGGTGTTTTTTTTATTATAAATGTTTATATGCATTCTATTGACTTAAAAATTAAGTAGTGCCAATAAGTAATATTTGCCGAATGTGTAGCAATATTCAAAGTGATTTTAAGTGTGTATACATTTACAAATTGGGCAATTAAATCAGGCCCAAAGGATTTACAGCCTTATTAAATTGGGATTTGGCCAATTTGGCCAATTGAACATAAGCACAGAGCATAGTTTTTTACAAAGGTTTTTAGTTAGTGAACTTCTATCCAAAAGCAAGGTCTTCACTAACTAAAAACTTCTGTAAAAAAAATGCTCTGTGCTTATATAGAGCCCTATTCAATTGGCCAAATCGCAATTTAATAAGGGTATTAAAGTTCCAGGCACTAAAGACAGGCACTCAGCAGTTAATCCTCCTGCAGCAGTCAAAGAAGCAGGAGGTCCTGGGCAGGCCTTAGCAGGGAGAACGATGCCTCCTAATAAAAAACGTTCACAGAATACTCAAATGACATAGGACCTCATTCTACTAAGGGCCGTAAAATGGCCGCAAAACTGTGATTCCTTGCGGCCAGCTTACGGCCCTGTGTAGCGCTACGGCTACGCTGCTATTAAAATGGACGGCGCCGCAAGGATGTCCAACTTACGGCTGTCCCAAACTATGCAATCAGCCACAAGCATTTCACGCTTGCCCGTAGATCGTGTTTCAAGGCCACAAAGTCTGAAAACTGTAAATGCAAATATAAATTCAAGACAGCACTGTAAAGCACTGTAAATGATAGGCATCATAATAGGGGATATGAGGATTAATAGCAACACCCTCTCAAGCTTGCACATCGCCCAAATCCAATATTTCATTTCAGGTTTATTTTCCGTCCCAAGTCCCACAGGCTTCAATGGCCTCGAAGCCAGTAAATCGTTGTTAAAACCCGTACTGGTTTGTAGGTTGAAGGCCGCAAACTCAAAGCATTGTAGAAACCAATATATATTCAATCCAGCACTGTAAAGCACTGTGAATGATGGGGAACACAATGGGAGACATGAGGATTAATAGCAAAACATTCTCAAACTTGTACATCACCAAATTATAATTTTTGATGTTAGGTTTCATTTCCGTCCAAAGCCCCACGGGCTTCAATGACCTCCAAGCCCGTAGATCGTCATTCAAGCCCATGCGGGCCTGGAGGGTGATTGACCTTAAAGCCCGTGGGACTTGCATGATAGATAGAACACGAACATTGAACATGAAGTTAAATTTCTTTATTTGCAGATTTGAGAGTAGGGAAATGTGGAGCAAATAATTCTAAGACCAAACATCACTTTCACTTTTAATAAAAGTACAGGATGGCTTTTCTATTTGCTTAATTAGTGCTACGATCTGTAAGCGAGCCCTTTGCGACCTGTGGGTCTATTTTACCCATTTATGGACATGACGGAGGCTAATCCCGCAGCCGTTGCGGGTCTGATGTGCTCCAAGCCCGTGGGACTCTGGACACGTAAATTGAACATGAAATACAAAAAAAAATATTTTCAGATTTGAGTGTAGGGGAATGTTGTCCTATGAATTCTAACACCTACAATCACTTTCATGTCTCATCATAGTACAGGATGGTTTTTTTATGTGCTTAATTGGTGCTACGATTTGTAAGTAAGAGCCTTGCGGGACCGTTTTGGTGTAAGTAAGCTGCAGCTCGGTTTTAGAGAATTACAGCCTTGACAGAAGGGTTGGCGTAGTATTTGAATAACGACCTGGGCTTTCTTGCCCTGCAACTCTTGCTGCTGCGTAAGATCAAAGGCTTTCCCTGCGGCGGGGGTGGGCGCAAAGGATAACAGGGCACCGGCCGCAAGCCGTCCAGAGCCCTCGGCCACAAGGAATTAGAATAGGGAAGTAGCTTGCGGCCATCCCTTGCGGCGACGCATCTCCTACTTAATAGAATGATGCCCATATAGAGGGTTTTTCTAATAGAATTATGTTTAGGAAATTAGCTCCTAAATTCCAGGGCTAACCAGGGAATACTTAAGAATATTTAGTCCATCCTTTCCCAGAGTTCTCTGCCAGCTGAGGGTTTAAAAATATATAGGAATAAAAAAGTTTTAGTAATAATTTAACCACAAAGGAGAGTGAGATATTAAAACAATTATTAAAGGATAGAAGTATTAAGGAAGTCGATAAAAAGAGGAACAATTTGCGATTCTTAATGCCATAGATTATTTTGACGAATTCTTTACTCGTTTTAAATGATGGAAGAACATATGTTAAATAAAAAAATAAGAGTTTTGTTAATAAGTCTATATTAACATTTGTAGTTTAGTTGTCCAGTAGTGTCCGACTCTCTGTGATCCTATAGACTGCAGTACGCCAGGCACATCTGTCGTCTACGGACCCTCTGAGTTCCATCAAGCTCATGTTCATTGCTGTACCCTGCTCTCTGCTGTACCCATCTTATTATGGCTTCATGATCATACCTTCCAGTGAACAGTTTAGCTTGGTTTCCTGAAATACTGTTTTATTGGTGTCCAGGAGACTATAAGCATTTTTTCTCAAAACCACGAAGCAAAGGTGTCAATGCTTCAGCGCTCAGCCTTCTTTATTGTCCAGCTCTCACATACATATATTAACACTGGGAATACCGTAATTTAAACTATGTGGACCTTGCTTGATAAAGATATATCTTTACTTTTTTATAGCTTGTCCAGACTTGCCATAGCTTTACTCCCTAGAAGCAAAGTCTAATTTCATGGCTGCAGTCACTATCTGAAGAGATCTTGGAGCCCAGGAAAATAAAATCTGTCAATGCCTTCACTTTTTCTCCATCTATTATGCAGAAACTGGTGTTTGCCATAATCTTTATAATCTTTATTGTTTTAACGTTGAGCAGCAGGCCAGCTTTTGCTTCTATCACCTTCATGAATATGCCCTTTAGTTTTGCATTGTTTTCAGCCGTCATAGTAGTATCATCCATGTTTCTGAGGTTGTTGATATTTCTCCCAGCAATATTTTTCCAGCTTTGGATTCTTTCAGTTCAGCCTTAAGCATGATGTATTTTGCATATAGGTTGAATAAATAAATAAGGTGACAATATAGAACCTTATCGCACACCTTTTCTGATCTTGAACAGTTCAGTTCTGACAGTGGCTTCTCGCTCCATATACAGATTCCCCAGGAGATGGGTGAAATGGTCTGGTACCCCCATCTGTTTAAGAACTTGACACATTCTGTTGTGATCCACACAGTCAATGTCTTTAGAATAGTCTATGAAGCAGAGTTTAATGTTTTTCTGGAACTCTTTTGCTTTTTCTAATCTCCAGCGGATATTAGTAACTTTATCTCTTGTGCCTCTGCGAAACCCAGCTTTCACATCTGGTAGTTCTAGGTCCATAAACTGTTAGAGCTGAGCTTACAGGATCTTAAGCTTTACCTTGCAGGCATGTTAAATGAGTGCAATTGTTCAGTAATTTGAGCACTTGCTTTTGGGATTGGTATATAGACTCACCTTTTCTAGTCTACCATTGTTGAGTTTTCCAAATTTGTTGGCATAAAGCAAGCAAAACTTTCACAACATCATCTTCTAGGATTTTGAACAGTTTATTCTATCAATTCCTGCAGCATTGTTATCAGCTAGGCTTCCTAGGGCCCATCTCACTTCACTCTCCAAGATGTCAAGTCAATGGCCATACAATTAAGGTTATGAACACTGTTAAGGTCCTTCCTGTATAGGTCTTCTGAGTATTCCTGTCTGTTCTTCTTTATCTGATTTGCTTCTGTTAAGTCCCTACCATTATCTCTCCCAATTTTGAATAAAATGTTCCTTTGTGATTCCCAATTTCTTGAGGAGATCTCTTTCCCATTCTGTTATTACATCCCATTCTCTTTACATCAATCATTATAGCATGTCCGTTTGTGCTATCGACTGTAATTTTGCATTCAGTTGGACAAATATTTTCCTATCTCCACTGCCTTTTGCTTATTTATGGTTAAAAATCTTAAAAATTAAATTTTTCTTTACAATAACTAAGATACATACACATAGATCCAACCCTGCGAGGAGACGCACAATCAATGGTATAAATTATTTTATGTGTAATTTGTAAAGATAGATATATACAAAAGGTTTTGATATTTTTACACCCAAATAATTTTTTAAAGCTAGAATATCAGTAATGAATTTATAAAAACATATTTAAAGGCAGAAACGGTTCATTGTGGTAATCTTGGATATATGTTCCATTTATTCAGTTTTAGAATCTGCAAAGTATATATATATATATATATATATATATATATATATATATATATATATATATATATAAACTTTTAGTTATAACGTTTACAATTTTCAATAACAATTGCTTTTGGCATGTGAATATGATCTCTTTCCCCTAGGTGGAAGTCATTATGGTGTACTGACCAGTTGAACAAAATATGCTTGTGCTATGCACTATTGTAATTAGTTACATTTCAGTGATGTACTGACCAGATTTGATACAAATGTACAGTGAGAAAAATAAGTATTTGATCCCCTGCTGATTTTGAACGTTTGTCCTCTGACAAAGAAATGATCAGTCCATAATTGTCATGGTAGGCGTATTTTAACAGTGAGAGACAGAATAACAAAAAAAAGAAAAACGCATGTCAAAAATGTAATAAATTGATTTGCAGGTCAATGAGTGAAATAAGTATTTGACTTAGTACTTGTTGGCACAACCCTTGTTGGCAATCACAGAGGCCAGACGTTTCTTGTAGTTGGCCACCAGGTTTGCACACTTCTCAGGAGGGATTTTGTCCCACTTCTCTTTGCAGATCCTTTCTAAGGGCCTCATTCAAATGATGGCCGTAAAAAAAAAAAAAAGTCACACTTATGACTCTGCAAGGAGGTCCCCCTTACGGCCGATCGAAAACCATGCAGTCGGCAGTAAGACTTGGCAGGCTTAAACCCGATGGCGGCAACTGGTTAACTGCAGGGGTTCCTGCAGCATTGAAAAGTTAAAAATTCCCTGCCGCAGGTACTTAAAGGGCCCACAGCATGCAAATGGTTACCCCAAGCCGCGGGGGTACTGTAAGTCCCCCCAGGGCACCTAACATTACCCCCCCCCCAATTCTGGGGGTCCCCATAGGGACCCCTGCTGTATCCCTACATTAACCACTTGCTGTAGGGGTCCCAAAAGGGACCTTGCAAAACTTCAAAATTTTAAATTTCCCGCCGCAGGTCCTGAAAGGTTAAAGGTCCTTAAAGGACAAGCGATAAATAAAACTATTAACCCCTGCTGCAGCAGTACTATAAGTACCCCCCAGACACCTAAAATTAACCCCATCACTCATGGTGCTCTATACAGAGCCCCATTGTCCCCTAATTAACCCCATCACTTATGGGGGTCTATGCAGGCCCCCATAAGCCTCTATGTAACCCCATCACTCATTGGGTCTATACAGACCCCCAAAGGCCTTTATGTAACTCCAATCCATATGGGGGTCTATACAGACCTCCATAAGCCTCAATGTAACCCCATCACTTATGGGGGTCTATTTTGCAAATTCTCAGCCAGACTTCCAGAAGGATGGAGATATTGCAAAAAGTTAAGTTTTATATTTAATATGTTTAGATGTTGATGTTGGGTTTACTTTTCACTAATGTTATGTTTCTTTTGTTCCAGGGGCCCAGCTGTAGAAGACTACAGGAAGGACGGGAACATGGTGGAAAGGTAAGTTTAAAATTTAGAATTTTAGATTCATGGTTGTGTTTATTTGTGTAATAATTTTATGTTTTTTTCCCTAGGGATGTGACCTGCGGAAAGTAGTCTTATTTATTCCTTTTTTAGGTTAGATTTAGGGATTTTAATGTATGTAGATAGGGGTTACTGTATGTAGTTAGTGGTTAAATGTTTTGTAATTAGGGGGCTAATAGTATGTATTTAGAGGTTTAATGTATGTAGTTAGGGGGTTAATAGTATGTAGTTAGGGGTATATTTGAACTGTATTTATGGAAGTTTTGTAATGTGGTGTATATTTGTGCATGTATTTTCTTCTCAGGTGCGTAGTTCTTTTTTTATTTTCTGTAGTGGTGGAATGTATTTTTTGCAATGTTCTTTTATTATGTTTTGTAATGGTGCTCTTTTTTATTTTCTGTAACTTAGCTTTTTTATTTTTTGCGACTTAGGTTTTTTTATTTTCTGTGACAGTTTTTTTTAATTTTGTAATTAATTATATTGTTAATTAATTATTGTGAATAGGTTAGGGTAGTTGTTAGGTATCTAGGGGTTAATATGTTAGGGCAGAGGGGGGTTAATAGGATAGAGGGGAGTTAGTTTAGATTTAATGGTTTATTGGGGGAGAATAGTGTAGTGTAGTGTAGTGTTTGTACTTAGTGTCATTAGGGTCCTGGAGGACCCTCATGGCACTTATGGGGTTAATGTTAGGGTTCTTATTGTCCCATGAGGGTCTTTATAGACGCTTGTGTGACTGATGGGGTTAAATAGGAATAAAAGTGTTTCAATCGGCCTAGATGGGGTTGAATAGGCCTTGACGTGGTTAAATTGTCACAGTTAGAGTTAAAGGGGGACAATTGGGGTAAATGGGGTTTAGTTAGGGTTAATAGTTTAGTGTAGTGCTTAGACTTGGTGTCATGAGGGTCCTGGAGGACCCTCATGCACTTATAGGGTTAACCAAGAGGTCAATGTTGTCCTATAGGGGTCTATATAGACCCCTATTGGACTGAGTGGGTTAATGTTAGTCTTATGGGGGTCTATATTGACCCCCATGAGTGATGGGGTTACATAGAGTCTTATGGTGGTCTGTATAGACCCCCATAAGTGATGGGGTTTATCAGGGGCTTATGGGGCTCTGTATAGAGCCACATGAGTGATAGGGTTAATTTTAGGGGCCTGGGGGTACTTATTGTACCTTAGCAGCTGGGGTCAACTATTTTATTTATTGCAGGTCCTTTAAGGACCTTTAAGGTCCTTTCAGGACCCGTGACGGGGAATTTTAGAGCTGCAGGGTCCCATTCTGGACCCCTACACAAGGGGTTAATGTATGGACACTGCAGGGGTCCCGACGGAAAACCCTAGCATTGCGCGGTTAGTATTAGGTGTCACTTACAGTACCCCACGGCTTGGGGTAAACATTTGTGTGCCGCAGGCCCTTTAAGGACCCGCGGCAGGGAATTAAAAATGTTTAAGTGCTGCAGGTTCCCGATCGGGAGCACTAAAGCAAGGGGTTAATGTAGGGACATTGCAGGGGTCCGGATCAGGACCCCTGCAGCAAGGGGGGTTTGATTGGGGGCAGTGCAGGGCTACGTAAGGGCTTAACAAGCCCTTGCGACTGCTCCAAGGTGTCAAAAATCTGCGGCTTGATTTGAGCCATTTCTGGGCTTGACGGGAGGGTGATCATAGCATTTGAATAGCGATTTGGGCTTTCTTGAGAGGCTGTAAGGGATTGCTGCTAGACGGCCATAAGCCGCCAGTGGTCGCCATTAGAATAGCTAAGTAGCTTGCGGTGGCCTCTTGGGGCTACTTATTCAAAAAACTTAGCATTAGAATGAGGCCCTAAGTCATTTAAGTTTCGAGTCTGATATTTGGCAACTCGAACCTTCAGCTCCCTCCACAGATTTTCTATTATTATTATTATTATTATTATTGTTTATTTATAACGAGCCAACATATACTGTAGCTCTGTACATAAGTTAAGTTCATACAAAGATAAATACAAATAGCAAAGCAAGGAGGACCCTGTCTTTGAGCTACGAATCCAATGTCCATGGTGAGTTCCCAAACTCCCAGACTTACAATCTAAGCTATTGTTGAGGGCTTTGAAAGTTAGGGTCATGATTTTTAAAAAAATTCTTGACTAAGGGGGCCAGTGGAGTGATTGACAGAGAGGTGATTCTGAGAACGTTGTGTACGGAAGATGAGTCTAGCAGAGGCATTCATATTGGATTGAAGATCTGAGACGCGAGGAATTGACACTGTGGAAGAGGGAGGGAAGATTATGAGTTCAATTTTAGACATATTGAGTTTGAGATGGTGGGTGGATATCCAAGAGGATATGCTGGAGAGGCAGTTGGAGATGTGTGTTAGAAGAGAGGGGGATAGATCTGGTGTGGAGAGGTAGATTTGGGTGTCATCTGCATAGAGATGATAATGATGCCCAAAAGAGTTTATTAGGGTACCGAGTGAGGATGTGTAGATGGAGAAAAGGAGGAGGCCTAGGACTGATCCTTGGGGTACGCCAACAGACAGGGGGTAAGGAGAAGAAGAGGTGTCGGAGAAGGCGATACTGAATGATCGACTTTGTAGGTATGATGAGAACCACGAGAGAGCAGTGTCTCGAATTCCGAGTGAGAAGAGGATATGGAGTAGAAGTAGATGGTTGACAGTTTTAAAGGCAGCAGAGAGATCTAGAAGATTAAGAATTGAAAAGTGACCTTTTGACTTGGTGGTAAGCAGGTCATTGGTGACTTTAGTGAGAGCTGTCTCAGTGGAGTATTGGGGCCGAAAGCTGGATTGGAAGGTGGTAAGAAAGGGAGTTAGAGGAAATAAAGCTGGTAGATGAGCCGCTCCAGCAGTTTGGAAGCCAGGGGAAGCAGAGAGATAGAGCAGTAGTTAGATGCAATATCAGTTGAGTCAGATGATGTTTTTTTGAGGGTGGGTATAACTATGGCATGTTTTAGAGAAGATAGAAACATGCCAGTGTTTTGGGAGATGTTGAAAATATGTGCAAGAGCTTGGATTAGTGTGGTAGAGAGGGGAGAGATGAGCTGAGATGGAATAGGATCCTAAGGACAGGTATAGAGGTGAGTGGATGATAGCAGTTTGAAGACTTCGTCCTCTGTAGCCGGATCAAAGCAGTTCAAAGTGGCTGTGTTATTGGAGAAGGAAGAAGACTGAGTGTTGTTGGCTGGTTTAGAGGGTGGAGTGTGAGAGCCACTATGAGATGAGACTTCATTGAGGATGTTTTGAATTTTATGAATAAAATGGTTGGCGAAGTCTTCAGCTGTGAGAGAGGAAGGGATGTGAGGAGGTGGGATTAGGGTCTGTAGACTGGCTAGGCTACTCCAGGACCTTAATGTGCTTCTTCTTGAGCCACTCCTTTGTTACCTTGGCTGTATGTTTTGGGTCAATTTCATGCTGGAATACCCATCTACGATCCATTTTCATTGCCCTGGCTGAGGGATGGAGGTTCTCACCCTTCCATCGTTCCTTTGATGCAGTGCAGTTGTCCTGTCCCCTTAGCAGACAAACAACCCCAAAGCATAATGTTTCCACCTCCATGTTTGATGGAGGAGATGGTGTTCTTGGGGTCATAGGGATCATTCCTCCTCCTTCAAACACGGCGAGTTGCGTTAATGCCAAATAGATCGATTTTAGTCCCATCTGACCACAACACTTTCAATCATTCAGATGTTCATTGGCAAACTTCAGACAGGCCTGTACATGTGCTTTCTTGAGCAGGGGGACCTTGTAGGTGCTTCAGGATTTCAGTCCTTCACGGTGTAGTGTGTTACCAATTGTTTTCTTGGTGACTATGGTCGCAGCTGCCTTGAGATCATTTACAAGATCCTCCTGTGTAGTTCTGGGCTGTTGCCTCACCGTTCTCATGATCATTGAAACTCCATGAGTTGAGATCTTGCATGGAGCACCAGACCGAGGGAGACTGATAGATATTTTGTGTTTCTTCCATTTGTGAATAATCGCACCAACTGTTGTCACCTTCTCACCAAGCTGCTTGGTGATGGTCTTGTAGCCCATTCCAGCCTTGTGTAGGTCTACAATCTTGTCCCTGACATCCTTGGACAGTTCTTTGGTATTGGCCATGGTGGAGAGATTAGAATCTGATTGATTGCTTCTGTGTACAGGTGTCTTTTATACAGGTAACAAGCTGAGATTAGGAGCACTCCCTTTAAGTGAGAGCTCCTAATCTCAGCTCGTTACCTGTATAAAAGACACATGGGAGCCAGAAATCTTGCTGATTGATAGGGGATCAAATACTTATTTCACTCATTGCAAATCAATGTATAACTTTTTTGACATGCGTTTTTCTTGGGGTTTTTTTTGTTATTCTATCTTTCACTGTTAAAATACACCTACCATTAAAATTATAGACTAATCATTTCTTTGTCAGTGGACAAACGTTCAAAATCAGCAGGGGATCAAATACTTTTTTTCTTCACATAATGTAGGACTATGCATTGTTTATAGAGTTATGGATTAATTAGGTTTTCACTTTATTTTTATTAGCCTCTTGGACCATAAGGATCATTTTCTACTACACTATATTATATAATATTTTGTACTACACAATATATAGAAATGTATTATATTGATGCATGGTTTTGTTACTTGATGATGATCATAAGTATTGTACATTGCATATTCTTCAGTAAATGTTTGAAACTGAATCACTGTGTAGCCTCTTTAATTTTGAAAAGGGTGATTGTTCTGTACACAAGACCAGTGGGGGTAAAGTCTATCTTATGTGTGCAGCCATCACTCCAGGACTGCAGTTGTTTCAGCTTGTGTATTCAAGTTCTCTTTGATTGAGGTCAGGTAAGTAACTCAAATGATATCCATTGTAGTGATGTACAAGGGCTTAACTGAAGTGAACCACAATACATAAGCAGCCTTTTATTGCAATCCTGGATATTTGTTGACATTCATAACACAGACCATTGCACCAATTCACCAACTATTATGTAACATTTTAAGAATTACATAAAAAATGTTTAATGTGATTGTGAACGTGCATATGCATTTGTACTTCGACACATCACAGTTACCTTAATTAAACACCTATTATATTGTAATATATAGTAGGGTATAAACATTGCATGCTTAGGATTTTATGGGACAGTACATGTATAAGTTGGCCAGATGGGTGTGTGTTGACCTTTGGGGCTCTGTAATAGTCATGTCATGTTTGATTTAGCATTAGTTCGGTGGCAGTGTTTAATAGTGTGAGCAGGTATCTGTAATTTACATTCTGAATGTATTATTCTTTAGTATTTTTTGTTGTTGAGGGCCATTTGTCCATTTCAAATGATTATTTTGTGCTTTAGGGTGTATAGGCCTAATTTTTATTTTATTAGGGTCCAGGAAAATGTTTCTTTAAGGTGTTTTTTTGTACTGTTTTTTATGGACATGTAAATTTTTGCAGTAGATTTATTTTGCACATCACTACAAGTGTCCTCAGAGCTTTACGAATACATTAGCATTAGCCAGGAATTCTTACGGGACCATGTAATCGCACATTAGGTAATACAACACATAGAGCAATTCACATTCACTGGAATGGAGGCCTATATCAGTAACACAAGATCATGATTTTTAGTTAGAGTATTTCTGCCAATCTGGGCCTGGTTGCCCTCAAACCTACTTGTATCTGTCCGTGAGTAACATTTTAGTACAAGTGTTTTATCCTGTCCTCAAGTTCCACTCCAGAACTTGTCTGATTTTGTCAAGTAGCAGTGCATCTGTATATTAACCAAGTTTACTGGAGGTGTTATATTTGGTCTGTGCCCCTGATATTTCAATGAGTCGTCCTGTTTATTCCGTCATGTCACTAACTTCCCATTGTTTTCCTAGACTACCGCAAGATGTGGTTTAGTCTCCCTGTTTGAGTTTCCTTAGCACTATATTTGAATAATGATTGCCAAGTGTAAACGTTTTGAATATTTTATACTGTCCTTTATATCTGCTGTACATCTTTCTTGTGATTACATTTTGTTGTGGTATTTTTGGATATGTACTTTTTAAATACAACTAATTTCTATGTATCTATTTAAATATTTTATAATTGTAGCAATTTTTTTATATTGTGACAAAATAAAGGTGGAAAATTAGAATGATCCATCCAGTGTTTTAATTGTAGTACTATTTGAATATTTATAATAAATTCATATAAAATTGGAACTTTTATTTCTAGTCAGGCTGCTTCATACTTGATATTGTTAAGAATGCTTCATGCCAGCCTCTACTTTGCTAATGAGAATCAATTACTGCAACATGATCAGTAAACAAACATCTTGATATTCAAGGTCACTAAGCATCAGACTTAATTAACAATAACAACCTCGCAGTTCGTTGTGTTACTGAACCATTTAAATATACTTCTCAAGGTCTTAGAATGCTTACAATTCTATGAAAAGAAATAATGTACAAAGGATAAGGGAATAATACCACATTTTAGATATTGGCAACATGCTGTATCTAAAATGTATAATCTCTATAATCTTTCATATATCAAATATAAACAAAATGTCAAGTGTTCATTGTTTTTAGCATAATGAATGTGCTGCATGCTTAAATGAGATTCTGTTTGCCCTATGTGTTTCTACTGAATTTTCTCCACAATACTTTCATATACCTTCCCCTCCAGAAAGGCATATTTATGAAGCTAAAAAAATTCACAGATTGGGGGTATAATCAATGTTTGCAAAACATAATACTATTTATTTTATAACACAAATAAAAGCCAAGTTTGCTCTCACCATTAAAGTAAAAAATAGGTTTTATATAAAGACTGTAGTTAAAAATCTCACAATGTTTTTCTTTCTCATGCTTTCTCATTTATTTCTGCAAGCTTCTTTTCCACTGGACGCATCTCTCTTCTTAAATGAACACTGTAGTCCTATATTTAAAAAAAACACTCTTTAAAAATTACATTTAAAAATTAAACAAGGTGTTGATTGACTTTCAGCAAAGATGCCTTGGAGCTGATGTTACCACTTCCATTCTCCTGTGACCCACTAAATATCCTGCACTGTTAGTTGGGCCCAAGATGGCTTACTACCTGGATACCCTGAGGACCTGTAATAGTGGTACTGATAGTTGTAAGATATTATTAAGCTCAATATTTTACTCTATTAGGATTGGCTAGAATCATAAAGAGTAATTTGACTTGATAGGCACTTTATATCTTTCCTATATATATGATGTCATGACTGACTTACAAGGGCCAGGATGGGGACCCTGAACTCCATCAGCAAGGGCATCTATGGCCCAAGATTGAACTGTCACCACCCTGAACTCAAGGACTACCGTATATACTCGGGTATAAGCCGAGTTTTTCAGCCCTTTTTTTAAGGCTAAAAAGTGCCCCCTCGGCTTATACTCAAGTCACTCTCCCCCCATGTCTCTCTAACCCCCCGTGTCTCTCTAAACCCCCGTGTCTCTCTACCCCCGTGTCTCTCTACCCCCCCGTGTCTCTCAACCTCCCGTGTCTCTTTCCTCCCCCCTCCTCATCCTCAACTCCCCTCCTCATTATAAAACACCCTCCTCATTCTTCCTCCTCAACCCCCCCTCCTCAACCTAAACCCCCTCCTCATTCTAACCCCCCCTAAATACCTCCCCCTCTCTCCCGTCACTTATCTGCTCCGGCCTCCGCTCCTTCTTGACCCGGCACCCGGTATATGCTAATGACACTGCGCGCATGTGACATCACGGCATTAGCATATACCGGGTGCCGGCACCCGGTATATGCTAATGACGCTACGCGCATGTGACGTCACATGCGCGCCGGGTCAAGGAGCGGAGGCCGGAGCAGAAGCAGGTAAGTGAGGTGAGAGTGGGAGGTATTTAGGGGGGCTTAGGTTGAAGAGGGGGGTTTGAGGAGGGGGGTTGAAGAGGGGGTTGAAGGGGGTTTAGGTTGAGGAGGGGGGTTGAGGAGGGAGGTTAAGGTTGAGGAGGGGGGTTGAGGAGGGAGGTTGAGGTTGAGGAGGGAGGTTGAAGTTGAGGAGGGAGGTTGAGGAGGGAGGTTGAGGTTGAGGAGGGAGGTTGAGGAGGGAGGATGAGGTTGAGGAGGGAGGTTGAGGATGAGGATGGGGGGTTGAGGATGGGGGGTTGAGGATGAAGAGGGAGGTTGAGGTTGAGGAGGGAGGTTGAGGTTGAGGATGAGGGGTTGAGGATGAGGAGGGAGGTTGAGGTTGAGGAGGGAGGTTGAGGTTGAGGAGGGAGGTTGAGGAGGGAGGTTAAGTTTGAGGAGGGAGGTTGAGGTTGAGGATGGGGGGTTGAGGATGAGGATGGGGCGTTGAGGATGAGGAGGGAGGTTGAGGTGGGAGGTTGAGGTTGAGGAGGGAGGTTGAGGAGGGAGGTGGAGGAGGGAGGTTGTGGTTGAGGAGGGAGCTTGAGTTTGAGGATGGGGTGTTGAGGATGAGGATGGGGGGTTGAGGATGGGGGGTTGAGGATGGGGGGTTGAGGATGAGGATGGGGGGTTGAGGAGGGGGGTTGAGGATGAGGGTGGGGGGTTGAGGAGGGTGGTTGAGGATGAGGATGGGGGGTTGAGGAGGGGGGTTGAGGATGAGGGGGTTGAGGAGAGGGTTGAGGATGAGGATGGGGGGGGTTGAGGAGGGGGGTTGAGGATGTAGGGGTTGAGGAGGGGGGTTGAGGATGAGGAGGAGGGTTGAGAAGGGGGGGTTGAGGAGGAGGGTTGAGGAGGGGAGTCGAGGAGGGGGGTTGAGGATGAGGAGGGGGGTTGAGGATGGGGGGGTTGAGGATGAGGAGGGAGGATGAGGATGAGGAGTGGGGTCTAGGAGGGAGGTTGAGAATGAGGAGGGGGGTTGAGGAGGGTGATAAGTGAGGGGGGAAGAGACACAGGGAAGGGAGGGGTTGGAAGAGACACAGGGAAGGGAGAGGGGAGAAGAGACACAGGGAAGGGAGAGGGGAGAAGAGACACAGAGGGCACAAGAGGGACACAGGGGCAGCACATTTCCCACCCTCGGCTTATACTCGAGTCACTCATTTTACCCAGTATTTTGTGGTAAAATAGGTGCCTCGGCTTATACTCGGGTCGGCTTATATTCGAGTATATACAGTATTTTGTTATGAACATAATAACCTGTATAATGTTAGTCCTCAGGCTCTGATCTGGTATCCCTGATCCCCAAGGAGCATGGCCTGTGAGTATTCAGGCCTAATAAGAATGTTTATAAGAATATTATACAATGCTTAGAGTTCAGGTTGTGGTTATGACATGACACTGTTATGCTAAGCCCCTTTTCAAAGTACCATTTAAAAGTAATGTATATTTCCAATGTATCTACCCAGATCCATCACAATTTCAGCACTGCATGAAAGCAACACTGAATGGACTAAAATGAGATGTGTTGCCAAGCTAAGCTTTTTCTTAAAGCCTATCCCAATCACAGTTAACGGTCCTCACACAATTTACTGTCTGTTCTCACACAACTGACTGTTTTGAAAGGCCTCATGGGAGCTGATTTTTCTTTAAAGTCTTATGTGTACTAAAAACCACCTGTAGAGAGGCAAAATGAGCCCCAGGAAAATCTTGTGTACACCTCTTCTGTTAACCTCCTGCCATTGCTGTTGTGCATGTAAGAACATGTATACACATAATACATATTTTGAAGTCAATCTAGTGTTTGTGTATTCATATCTTATGATAATGATAACGGGAATAAAAATTAAAAAAAACTTCTATTGCAATAGGGATACAGGACAGTGGTATGTTATTATTTAGTAGTATTAACAACACATATAAATATCATGCTAACAACATATTAAATAATGTTTTTGCACCAGTATTTGGTCACATTAATTTAGGTGACAACTTAACAACCATGCCTGTGTCATATGAACATGATTATGAAGTCGCACTTAATGTATATTTCCTTTGTTGTTTGCACCAATATGTGAATTGATGTAAAATGATGTTAATGTTAACTTCATATTAAATCAACATTATTTTCTAATTAACATAGCAATATTGACATGGAAACATAAGACTAAAGTAATCAAATACATGAAGACATAGAGGTGTCGAGACATATTTTACCATCATTCATATTTGACATATACAAATTAATATGTTGTTATACAATTTTTCTTAGTCTCTTCAGAAGATTTCCTAATATGTGATTTAAATACATCCACCATACATTAACACACCATGGGTATACTTAAACATGATATAGATACACCTATCAAATCATTAACTAAATGTAATGTGTGTCAAAGTCACAAATCAGTAACCATTAGAGAAACACAGCTGGATTACGGTACAATAAGAATATAAGTGTATTATATCCACAGAGCACAGTCTGAATTGTAGCAGACCATGCATTAGTATCATTGGTGTGGTGCAAATGCTACCCAGGAGGACAGGAGACTGTATAAAAAAGTGATCATATGTTGACTTACAGGTAACACTGTATGATGGTAACACATAGAATTTACTAGTGTTACAGGTGGTCATTACACCACAATAATGATAATTCAAAGAATTCAAATACCATCATTAATTAATTCCTATAACAGAAGTAAACATTAATGTGCATAGCACGTACATTGTGTCTTCATCTGCTCCATGAAACCGATACAGTAAATTCTGGATAATGTAATCCAAATCAATTACATAAATATAGTGGCCCTCATTCAATTGCAATTTAGCCAATTCAATAGGGCTCTAAATAAGCACAGAGCATATTTTTTTTAAAGACGTTTTCAGTTAGTGAAAATCTTGCTTTTGGATAGATGCTTACTAATGAAAAACTTCTGTAAAAAAATATGTTATGTGCTTATTTAGACCCCTATTCAATTGGCCAAATCGCAATTGAATGAGGGCCAGTGTGTTTTGAAATAGCATGACAAAGCTATGAAATGATCAGTGTATATTGGTCATATTACAAGTATCTGTTGAGGAGAAAAATCAAGCATGATCTGTATGTATAGTTCAGTGCCTTATACTGTTACTGTAAGAATAAGATAGCTTACCTGATGTTCATCAACAAGCAGTGCAAGCAATAATGTATCTGGCATGAGTAATCAATTGACATAACAAATTACAGATTTTTAGCAATTATGTGGTATCTTACAAGTGATGCATAGCCAAGATCATAATCAAAAGGCCAAGAGTAATATCACTTTCTCTATATGATATACTTTTGCCATGTTGATATCACATGTTAAAGGTATACAGGTGTTATCATATGAAAAATTGGTTTGTTATGATATTGTGACATCTAAACATGTAGGCATAGTTATTGCTGACAAACAAAGGTCAGCAGCTTTAATGTATTTTAATAAATTCACAATAGCAATTCTGGTCTGATATTTTTAGAAGCATGACTTAGTTAGCTCACATATGTATAAATGCTGTTATTTGATTTACATATTATTTATCGTAGGACTATGCCATTCCATAGCCATATGTGCATTGTTTCATATTAAATGTGACATCAATCATAATGCTTAAAACATGATATATGTATTTATTTATAGCGTGTGAGATCATTCTGCAGGGTTGATGTCATTAATATAATGGCTAAATGATAGCCATTTTATATAGTTTACTAACATTAACCATTAACATACTTATCCACAGATGAGATTATCATGGACTTTGTGAAGGTGGCCATGGTTACTATATATCATCATCACATAGGACTGTGTTTGAAAAGGATTAAATGAGATGCAGCCCCTATCTTCTCCTCTTCCTAGTCACAGACCCCATCCTCTGCCATCATGCCCTCTCCGACGTGGAGGTCTCCTAAGAGATGCAGGTGGAGGCATTAATCATGGTGGAGCTGAAGGCAAAGCTGATGGAGATGCCAGTGGAGGTATTGAGGCACAGGGGGTTGGACAGCCTGATGATGGCTTGGTAACTGCTCTGTAGTTGACAATGCTGTACTCACCAGTGCTGATTGTTCCAGATTGAAGCAGTACACTCTGATTGATCTTTGTATATGGATTTATATATGATGACTCTTCATCTCCAGATATATCTTTGTTCATGTGCATGCCACAGTGGTATAACTTATATAGCCTGCACGCTTGAATGCTGCAAGTTTAGCAATGTTGGCTTCCAATGATGGGCCAGGGGATGAGGGGCTGACGACTGCAGGTGGGTGCTGCATCAGTGCTGGTGGTGGTGGTGGCATTGAGCGGAAGTGCTGAGATGGTGGTGTCATGGTGAGGAGGTGCTGAGGTGGTTGAAGTGGCAGTTGTCTGAATGCTGGACCTGTTAGTGGAGGAGCTGTTTGTGGTAATGGTGTTGCTGGAGGAGGTGGCAGCCACTATACTGGATCATCCCAGCTGGAGGTCCCAGATGGTTGATCGATCTATGGGAGGAAGTAGCAAGCAGAGTCACCCTGGTAGCTGATGGGCCAGCATTCTTCCCCACTGAACACATAAACTGATCCTCCTCCTCCTCATATGCTGGGTCCTCCTCTGGCCAATGTTCCTCCTCCTATTACTGCTCCTCCTCCTCATACCTGGGATCTTGCTGTGTCTCATATTCAGACTTTTAAGCCTCTGTTTCTCTCTTTTCCTTGGAGACATCAGATGTCCTTGGAGCTGAAATCAGATATCAAAGGTAAATCAGATAAGAACATTGGATGATCATCTGATGACTGTGTGTTACTGTGTACCTGATTTCATGATGTGTTGATCCTGGGTGGTTGAATTAATTTACATTGTAAGGAGTTTTTATTTGCTCAGAATTATCACTGATGTCTTTGACTTGTATTACAATTTTATGTTAAATAGGCCCAATACACAGATTTGTAATATTACAATTTAGAATCTCTACTGTGATGTGAAAGAGTGCCTGATGGATATATTCAATATATCTGTAGGTAGATGATAACAACAATGCACAGCCTTACAATTGTTCTGATAATTCAAAGCAGTATTTGAAGCAGAGTTTGGATCTCATAGCATCAACATTCATTTGTTATAAATACATCTACTGAGGATGGTATGGGATAATACAATGTATGGAAAGATAAAGTGAACCACACATCCATATCTTTACTACTGGGGTGACCCAAGGCGTATGTATTCTTGATTTTACAAGATATTTAATATACCTGCATGTCTATTTACCATAATGTATTTTTTTATTGAATGTTTATGTTTGTCTGCCTTATATCAAAACAATAAACCCAGCAGGGTTCTGCCCGCGGCAGCTCTTGAAAACAAATACTCTGCTATACTTGCTGTGCTCATTTCTCAGCATGTTGCAGAAAAGTGGTCCCTGACTAGTGAGTGGGATCAGACTGATATACTACAGGATATTTCTCCCTGTGACTCTAATGAGTGGGACCAGGCTGATATACCACAGGATATTTATCTCTGTGAGGATATTTCTTCCTCTGTCTGAGAGCTAAAAGAGATTGCTCTCAGAGTAGGTTATCATATCCATTAAAATAACCCATTAAGTTTAGTTCATTCTCTGTTTGAGCACCTCTTACTTCTTTGATTTGCTCTGATAGACTAGGACACTACACATCAAGTCCTATAGACTCTGTATTTGCATATTCTGCAGTGGGCAGACCCATGCAGAGTATTTATTTGATGTTTATTCAGTTATGTTTTAATTCATTCACAAATAAACCAGGGCCAGGACAGTAACCGCGCCCAGGGCCACCCAGTGATTTTCCAAGCACAACCATAAGGTAGGGCAACACCCACTTAAGCCAGTGGGCGTTGCCCACATTACACACTTCCTACTTAATTCCTCTCCTATAACACAAGAAAAATATAAATATATATACATATATTATATATATATATATATATATATATATATATATATATATATATATATTATTATTTTTTTGACCAACCCAACTTTCTTAACTAACTTGGGGCAGGGAGGGAGGGAAAATCCTGGCAATGGCTGGCGCAGAGTGAAGGAGGAAGCCCGCGAAACAGGCGGAAGTCCCTCCTCCACTCTTCCAGCCAATCAGGAGCGCCCCAGGCTCCTCTGGGTCACGTTGCATCAGATCCCCGTGGGGCTGCCTCCGCGACGGCCATGACCCTGCAAGATCCATTAGCTTGTGAAATAACGACTGACACCAATATGGGAGTAACACAGGCCGCAGCTTTATTAACCAACTGGATTAACATAATCCATAACTTAAACATAATTACCATAATTAATATAGCATTCCTTAATTAACATAATGGACGAGGAGCCAGGACAGTAACCTCAGCCCTGGACCCGCGCCCAGGGCCACGCAGTGCTTTTCCAAGCACCCCCATGAGGCAGGGCAACGCCCACTTAAGCCAGTGGGCCGGGCAACTCACCTCTTGCCATGGGGCAGCTGATGGACACCTCCTGAGGCTGCGATTCCCCACTTACGCTCAATAAAGCTAGTGCCCGAGTTACCCCTTCCTTGAATTCTAATGTCAGCAGTTCCAACCCAATCTTGGTTAAGTGCACCTTATCCGGACGAAAGAACTCATCAGCGTCTACGCCTTCGAATTCCCGGTACCTGATGGAAATTAAACCTAAATTTTGTACAAAACTGGCCATTTGCTTATTGATTTTTTTGCGGGCCCTATCAACTACAACTGGGTCTCTAGCATTCCGCCATGAACGCCTTTTTATCATATCGGACCAAATGATAAAAAGTCCTGGGAACTGGCGCACCCAGAGGGAAATATCCCTCTTCATGTCCTTCAACATTTTGCGCATGGGAACGACGCCTAAATCATTGCCCCCAGCATGGATGAGCACCATATCAGGATCACTGTAGTGATGTGCGTAATTGTCCAGCAAGCCTCGCACCTGTGCCCACCTCAAGCCTCAGAAGCCAAACCATCGTACCTGCATGTCCGTTTCAGGTATGCCCAGCTGAGCGTTACTCCTGGTGACTGCGGCTAACCTGTGGGCCCAGTACACGCAAGAATGGCCGATAATCCAAAGCTGTCTCTGTCCACCTGTAATACACAGAAAGTATAATTTAGATAACCCTTCCGGGTCGCACATAAGACCTATACGGCTGGGATTCCGTTGGCAAGCCTAATCTCACCGCCTCGGTAGCAGCTCCTATACAGAAAGAATGGGTCCCAAACTATGCCGAATCCAAACCCAAGCATTCAAGGGCCGCCTTTAAAGATTGCTGTGAGCTGAAACTGAGACAATGCCTGCCTGTCGGCATGTATGAGCAGCGGGCCAGGTGCCCGTGGCCGCCGTTGTAAATACTCCTTCACATTCGCATGTGGGCAGCATCCAGAGCCAATTCTATGTAATGTCACCTCTCTTCTTTTCCCCTCCTGATCGGTCTTGGACCTCCTCAACCATAACACCACTCTGACACATTCCAAACAGACATCCACCGCCTGCAGCCCCCCGAACCGTGCCTGTTCGCTGAGACAAGCTCCCCTATTCCTAAGGCTCTGAAAAACGCTAGGGAGAAAGCCGTCCGGAAAAGCAGGGATACAAAGAGGTCCCTGCAGAGTACTTCCAACTCCTGCTCCATGCGCGCCAACAATGAGAAGGTAATCGGACGCCTCTTGTATTACCTCTGATCGCCCATGAAAATGCCTTTCACCATTAGGCGAACCTAAAAATTCATACGTCAGGTCCCTTGTACCAGCCACCTTGAACATGAAGGCCAGGGCTGTGATCTGCCGACTAACCGATGGCTATGAAATTTTCCAGGCTCTTTTTTCAGCACTATTCCCAACGGAGAAATGACCAAGTCTTGGATTGGGGGAATTGAGAATGGACCCGCCATCCTACCGAGCCTTACTTCCGCCCAGATCTTTTCCGCAGCCACCCCGGGGAACTCACTAACTGACTTCAAATTCTTCAGATGCGAAGTGGATGTAGGGAAGGAACACAGGATCTCAAAACCATCCCGAAAGCCTCCCTCAGCGAAGCTGCTTTTGCCTTTCCCGGCAGTCTACTGTAGCGTTCTAGCCACGGTAGCATTGCACCTTCCCTGGTCCTGCTACACTTGGATACTGGGTGATCGCCACCGCAGATCGAGCAGGAGTGCTTAAAACGACAGTTTGAGGCCCATTTGCAGCTGCCATTATTGAAGGAGCGGCAAACCCCGCTGCCGAGGGGCCCCCGACTTGGCGTGGCTCCTTGTCCCACTTGCGTTCCCATGAAAGGACGGCATAGCCCGCATCGGGGTCATTATGTTCAGCCAATAGGCTACAGCCTTGTCGCTCCATGCCATGGTTGGCCTTGACGCCATTCACAGCCAAAACTCCTCGTCGTACCACCACCACGCCATCCCCCAGTAGGTCCTATACGCATTCCTGGTCCCTTTTGGTATACGAACAGTCCAGAGCATTGCTCCGGGTGCCATTCACTTAGTACGCAGGCCATGATTGAGAAGGGCTGGAGCCAGTTGTCGAATGTATGCAGAAGCTGCCTAGCAAAACGCTCCAGGGAATCTGCTAACTGGGATATGGGCAATAATGAGAAAAGTTTGACGAATTCCCTGCGCCAGATATTTTCTTTGACATCCAGAGGCAAATGCGCCCCAAGGTTGTCTCAATGGTGGGCCTCCCTGCCCGCCCCGATTAGGGGACTGTTCTGAATGAAGGGGGACGGCGCCCCTTGGGGGCTTGCCGGAAGGAGAAAAATTTTGATTGCCGTGACGGGGAGGGGTTTAGCCCAGAGGAGTGACCCAGGTGCGCCCGGGCGTTCCCGGATAGACTACCCACCCACGCCCCGGCTATTTCGTCACCGATTGGGAGATCGTGGGCACATATAAGAGATTTTAGGGATGCAAGCAACTGGGGTGCCATGGAAGGAGGCCCCCCCTCGTATCACTACACCCCCAAAACCCTTGTACGCTCACCTGACTCCCGTCGTGCCGGGGTAGCTGCAACTCTGGAACACTCTCGCCGCTCGGTTCGAATGGGAGTCTGTGCCGCCTTGTCCCCTGAGGGCTCTTCTCCCTGCCGGCTCCTGAACAGGTGCAGCTGCTACCGCCTGATCTCTCACTTCGGGAGCTGGACCTGCCTCTGGATCTGGGAAGACAGGAAGAACAATTACTAGCTCTCCTATGCCTGTATCCCGCTGCGCTGGCAGTCCGCTCGCACCCTGAGGAGTGCTAGGAAACCAAATCTAGGGCAACGGCACGGCTTAGAGACTCAACTGACGCCAACGGCTTAAGGGCTGGGCCGATGCCCTAACTAAACACGTCTTGCGTGTCTGTATCCCTTGGCGTCCCCTTGGCTAGGGTATTGTAATGCCTTTATTGACAACTTAAGAATGCATGTTGTCCTGATCTGGGAATTTTATTTTACAAGTAGGTTTGCACCCATTGGTTATTAAAAAAACTGCACTATTCTATGAATAGTTGTTTTCCACTGGAAAAACTCTATAAATGTGTTCATAGTTCATAATAAATGTTGTCAGTTCTGGTTTTCACATAAACAAGGTGTGAGACTATTTACTGTGTGCCTGTATCCTGAGTGGAAAGTGGTCCTGTTCTAAAACCAATAGTATCCTGCCTGCATTATCATCTGCACATATTACTGGGCGTTATCTCTATCCTGAAGACATCTTTTGTGCCAGTGGTAACAAGAACTACATGGTCCTGCTGGGGTAGGTTTCAACTAGGTTTTTATCAAGCCCCATTGAAGAAGCAGGTTGTGACTGGGACCTCTGTAAAATACAGTAAGATAGCAACATATGGAGAGATCACCATGACAGAGCTAAAAGAGTTTTTCAGGCTTGGAGGATTTAACAGGACAGCGGGGATGACTAAATCAACATTGTTAAAGGAGCTGCTCCTAAATGAAAAACTATGCATAGTAGAGGTATGCCTAGAGAAAGGGGTAAGCACATTATCGGTGACACAAACTCCAGGACCTTGGCCTAGGCTGTCTGCAACAAAGGAGGAGGAAATGTCCAGATGGTACCAAAGATGGAAGGAAGTAATGCCTGCAGATTTAACCACGATTTAACCAACGATCAGCAGAGTGACCTATAGACACAGATCATACAGGTGGTACATATGGATTGGAGAGAGTTATGCAATAGCCCCTTCCCAGCTCCTATGCATGGGACATGCTTATCCACAGTAGCAACAGAGAACTTTGTGGTGCCTGGAAAGGACTGTTAAGGAATGGGCCTACTAAACAAATGGATGATGTTCCTTGGACTATGGCCATGTCACAAGCTAATGGAATGACTGGAGGAATTGGTATGTGAGAGGTTGCCCTGGATGAGCAATATGCTGTTTGGGTGGGACATGTTGGGATACTCATGTAGTGCCCTGTTTTTCATTGGGACTGGAAGAGGCACTTTGGGAGAATGTATATGGATATCTGGACTATGGCTTGGGGACTGAAAAAAGATAGCTGTGTTTGTTTGCCAGGTACTGTCAAATACTGGGACTCGAGACAGGTTTCCAGGCAGCTAGCTTACTTTGGCATTTGATCCAGCAGGAGTTACAGCTGGATATTTTAAATTAGACAACTACCATATGTGGTCAAGAATCCCACAGAAGAAAAGGATTAGTCCTCATAAACAATTTAAGGGTGGCCAATGCAGTGTTTGTTACAACGCTGAAGTTGTCCAATTTTATGAGGATATTCAACACGCCCTAGATATAATATGAAGAAAAGATGTTACTCTGATCATATGAGATTGGAATGCAGTGGAGGTAGAGAATATACAGTGGATATAAAAAGTCTACACACCCCTGTTAAAATGTCAGGTTTCTGTGTTGTAAAAAAAAATATTTTTATTTTTTTTCTTCCCTTCACCTAAAATATTTCAGTTTTTTTTTAAATTGAGTTGCACAGTTTATAGGTCACATTAAAGGTGGAAAAAGTTCTGAAATGATTTATCTTTGTCTCATTTTTTTACAGCACAGAAACCTGACATTTTAACAGGGGTGTGTAGACTTTTTATATCCACTGTATGTAATGGACTAGACATGATAGATAAAAATGCTTGAAGAGCTTTGGACAGAAGTTTGTGACGTTGTCCAGAAAACAACAACAAAGAATATACCGAAAGGAAAGAAAACTAAGAAGGCAAACTTGCTGTTTGATGAGGCTTTAAAGGTATCCCAGGAAAAAAAGATAAGCAAAAGTTAAAGGAAATAGGAAAAGCTTTATCCAACTGGATGCAGAATTCCAGAGGATAGCAAAAAGAGGCAAGGAGATTTTCTAACACTAGTTATAGAATCAGACAGAAGAAAATAACAGAAAGGGAAAGTCAAGAGATCTCTTCAAGAACGTTTGGAATTGCAAGGGAATATGTCATGTCAGAGTGGGATGATAAAAAACTAAAATTGTAGGGATTTAACAGCAGCAGATCAGATAAAGAAGATGTAGGAGGAATATATAAAAAAAATATGCAGGAATCATCTTAACAGCATTGATGTCCAATGAGCTGCAGCCAAACATCTTGGAGAGTGAAGTGACATGGGTCCTATGAAGCTTTGTTGATATCAAGGCTGCAGGAGTTGATGGAATCTCAGCTTAACTGTTTAAACTCTTACAAGATGATGCTGTGAAAGTGTTGTGTAATGATATAGGTATCACAAGGTTTTGGAGACCAGCAGCCTAGGTCAGCAATAATCCAATTCAGCAACTTTGTAGGTGAAACAGGAACATGCTTTATTGAAGGGATCAGGAACCACAATAATCTGGCAAGGTACATTGACAGGAAGTGCCTTATATAGGCAAGGACCAGACACCTGACTAGACACAGCTGAAGAGACTTAGTCACTGATGCTATTGCTAGCAGAGTCAAGGTTATCAGATCTCCAGGAATTTCACAAAGGCAGGCTGGCGCAGTGGTAGGGAAGAGGATCAGCAGCCTGGGGACCAGGGTTCAAAACCCAGCAGAGTCGATTCCTCACATTACCCTCGCCTCTATAGGTGCAGCCTCTGGATGCCCTATTACCCGGTTTAGCAGGGTACTGCACATGGAAAGACCGAAGAAGGTCAGGAGCGTGAATATTGTCCGCTGGTTCCCACGAACTATCCTCCTCACCATAGCCTTTACAACGCACCGGATACTGAAGCTTGTTGTGGAAGATCCTGGAGTCCAGAATTTTCTCCACCTCGTATTCATCTTTACCATCCCTGAGGACTGGAGGTGGGGCAGGCAGGGCTCAGCAAGGGAAAGTGTTTGCATGGAAAGGTTTCAGCAGTGCAACGTGAAACACCGGATGTATTTTCATGGAATCTGGAAGTTGCAAACGAAAAGTGACAGCATTGATCTGAGCGATGATCTCAGAAGGCCCCATGAACCTCTGACCCAATTCATGAGAAGGAACCCTAAGCTTAAGATTCCTTGTTGACAGCCAAACCTTGTCACCAACATGATAACCGGGGCCTCCGTTCTATGCCTATCAGCAGCTCTCTTGTAACATTTCTGAGCCTTCGAAAGAGTCTCCTTCAACAGGTCTTGGGAATCTCGTAAGGTGGTTAGCCGATCAGTGACTGCAGGAATGGAAGTAGTAATTGGGTGAATCACTAGAAAGGTTGGATGGTAACCATAGTTGGCAAAAAATGGGCTCAAAGAAGTGGAGCAGTGTTGGGCATTGTTATAGGCAAACTCCAGTCATCCTGCAGGTAACTAATATAGCACCGCAAATATTGCTCCAAAGTCTGGTTGGTTCGCTCAGTCTGTCCATTACTTTGTGGATGAAAAGCTGACAACAGATTTACATTAATACCTAGATTAGAACAAAAATGTTTCCAAAAACGAGATGTAAACTGCACTCCCCTGTCAGAAACTACTTCATCAGGCACTCCATGCAAGCGAAATATTTCCAGAATAACCAGGTCAGCCGTCTGTTTAGCTGAAGTGTGTTCCTTAGAGGGAGGTAGTTCCACAATAAAGTCCATGGATGTAGATCCCCAGGGACGATGAGGAATCGAAAGAGGCTGAAGCAAGCCAACAGGGGATGAGCGAGGAGTCTTATGTCGGGCACATACATCACAAGAGGACACATACTTCTTAACATCCTCATAATACTTGGGCCACCAAAAGGATCGGGTAAGTAGCTCTTGTGTCTTTCGGATTCCTGGATGACCTGCTGGTTTTGAGTCATGGTAGAGACGTAAAAGATCCAGTGGCACTGACTCCGGAGCAAACAGACGTTGTTGAAAAATCCAAAACCCATTAAGCATCGTCATGTGGAGATCATGAGAAGGATCACGACGAACTGGGTCTTCAGCGTAGCCCTTTTTAATGCGAGACATCAGAAGGAAATGTAACTCCTATAAATATATCCTCCGGCAAGATGGTGGTCTTGGTTACGGTAATATGGAGGGGGTCAGCTATTCTAGACAAGGCATCCGCCTTACCATTCTTGGAGCCAGGAAGGTATGTAACTAAAAAATTAAACCTCGAGAAGAATAGGGACCATCGTGCTTGTCTGGCTGACAGTCTCTTAGCTGATCGAATACATTCCAGATTTTTGTGATCTGTGAGGACAGAAATTGGATGGGTAGCTCCCTCCAAGAGATGTCTCCATTCGGTGAAGGCAGCTTTTATAGCCAATAGTTCTTTATTCCCTATATCATAGTTTCTTTCTGCTGGCACCATCTGGCGGGAATAGAAGGCACACGGATGTAACAGCATCTTAGGTCCAGTCCTTTGAGACAGTATAGCGCCAACAGCTGAATCAGAAGCATCAACTTCCACAATAAATGGTAATTCCGGCTGAGGATGTACCAGGACGGGGGCAGATGTAAACAGAGTCTTTAATCGGGAAAATGCGGTATCAGCCTTATCGGACCACTGAAAAGGAGTGCCTTTACGTGAAAGTTCAGTGATCGGTGTAATAACGGCAGATAAATTCTTAATGAAATGCCTGTAAAAATTGGCAAACCCCACAAATCTCTGAATATCTTTTTCATTCTTGGGGATGGGCCAGTCCAGCACAGCTTTAATTTTACTTGCGTCCATACTTAAACCTTTAGGAGTTATTACATACCCCAGGAATTGAATTTCTGTTTGTTCAAACTCACATTTTTCCAGTTTAATGTATAGGTGGTGGGTACGAAGGCGCTCCAGAACTATACGGACCTGTTTTCTGTGGTTTTCAAGATTATCAGAAAATATTAAGATATCATCCAAATATGCCACAACAAACTGATCCAGGAGATCTCGTAGTACATCATTGATAAGATGCTGGAAAGTTGCAGGGGCATTACAAAGCCCAAATGGCATTACTAGATATTCATAATGCCCGTACCTGGTTCTGAAAGCTGTTTTCCATTCATCATTTGGTCTTATGCGAACCAGAATATATGCCCCCCGAAGATCAAGCTTCGTAAATATTTTAGCTGAGCGAAGACTCTCCAGAAGTTCAGGAATGAGAGGCAAGGGGTAGCGGTTTTTAACAGTGATGTTATTAATGTCCCTGTAGTCAACGCATGGCCGTAGGCTGCCATCTTTCTTTTCTACAAAGATTATAGGAGCTCCTGCTGGAGAAATAGACGGTCAAATAAAGCCTTTGGCAAGATTTTCTTGTATGTATTCACAAAGAGCTTTCAATTCAGGCTCAGAAAGGGAATATATATTGCCAAATAGGATAGCAGCCCCAGGTAACAGCTCTATTGGGCAATCATAAGGCCTGTGGGGTGGAAGCTGATCAGCATTCTTCTTATCACAGACATCTGCAAAATCCCAATATTGTAGAGGAAGCTTAGTTAAGTTTGTAGCAACCATTTCATTATTTTTTGTGGCAACAGGTGTTACCTTAGAGGGTTGACAATTCATTAAGCTGTGTTCTGAAGGAAAGGACAAAGTTCTGATTTTCCAATCAATCTGTGGGTTATGCAGAGCAAGCCAAGGTACACCCAAAATCACTGGAAACTGTGTTGAGGAAATTAGGTGGAAAGATATAGTCTCATGGTGATTCACTTCCAGATTCACAGTCTCATGTGTAACCGGTCCTGACGTAAGTGGAGAACCGTCTACTGTCTCCATTAACACAGGTGAAGAATTAGGGATAGACTGAATTCTATTTCCTGCTGCAAATTTGATGTCCATAACGTTTCCGCCTGCTCCAGAATCTATCATAGCTGTAGTTGAAATTTTACTATCACCACATTGCAAAGTGATAGGCACCACAAAATGAGGATGTTGAGTCAACATACCCTCTTCACCATGAGCCAGAGAAAATAAAGGTTGTGTGACAGAATCCAGTTGATTTGAAATCTGGGATTGGTGTTGAATCTGTGCACCCTCAGCAGCCATAGCTATTGTTCTTTTGGATTTGCTAGGGCAATTGATGGCATAGTGCCCTGCACTACCACAATACAGGCATAAATTGTGAGTGCGTCGACCTGGTTTTTCTTCATTGGATAATAGCCCTCTTATTAGATTTACCTGCATAGCCTCAGGCTCAGAGTCTGTAGGTGTTTGTGGGGTCGGAGTAGAAATTCTTGAATAGAAAATAGGAGTAGCACTTGGTCTAAAAGAGCCCTGTCTTTCCAATCTTCTTTCAGAAAGTCTCCGATCAATACGGATAGCCAAACGCACAAATGCATCAAAGTCAGCAGGAAGATCAACACAAGCTAGCTTGTAGCTTCTGAGAGACCTTTTCGGAAGTGGAACCTCTGGGCTGATTGGTTCCAGGTAGTATCAGCAACCCACTGTCTGAATTCAGCAGCATATTAGCCAGAGAGCGCCTCCCTTGATGCAAATGAAGGAGAGTGGCTTCTGCTGTAGTCACATCGATTGGGGTCATCAAAAACTAGGCACATGGCCTCAAGAAAGTCATTTAGATTACCCAAGACTGGACTGTCCTGTTCCAGAAGAGGGGAGCCCCAAGGCAGGGCTTCATCTTTGAATAGGGAGAAAATAAATCCCACCTTCTCTCTTTCAGATGGAAATCGGTGAGGTAACATCATAAAGTGCAAACGGCATTGATTTAGGAAACCCCTAAATCTTTTGCGATCTCCTCCAAACTTTTCTGGTAGGGGCAAGCGGGCATTTTGTGCAGGTGTAACAGTAGCAGCCGCAACATCACGTGCCCTGTAGCTGGTATACTCACTGTGCATTGACTGAACTGTATTTTGCAGTTCAGCTACCTGGTCCTGCAGCACTTGAATGGTCGGTGCCTGGGTCTGCACAGTTCTTGCAAATAAAGCAACCTGCTGGGCCAATGCAGAATCTCACCCAGCTGTCTCCATGAATTGGCCAGATTATTCTGTAATGATATAGGTATCACAAGGTTTTGGAGACCAGCAGCCTAGGTCAGCAATAATCCAATTCAGCAACTTTGTAGGTGAAACAGGAACAAACTTTATTGAAGGGATCAGGAACAACAATAATCTGGCAAGGTACATTGACAGGAAGTGCCTTATATAGGCCAATGACCAGACACCCGACTAGACACAGCTGAAGAGACTTAGTCACTGATGCTATTGCTAGCAGAGTCAAGGTTATCAGATCTCCGGGAATTTCACAAAGGCAGGCTGGCGCAGTGGTAGGGAAGAGGATCAGCAGCCTGGGGACTAGGGTTCAAAACCCAGCAAAGTCAATTCCTCACATGTTGCTTGCATGTTCCCATTAACAGTGGCCAGAAGACTACAAAAGGCCAGTCTACATCCCAATACCAAAAAGGCAGTGCCAAAGAGTGCTTCAGATATCAAACAATTGTGCTCATGCCAACAAGGTAATGCTTCAAGCAAGCTTAGATCCAGCAATATATGGACAGAGAATTGGCAGATATGAAAGCTGGGTTTCAGAGACGCACCAGAGATCAATTTTTTGATGTACTTTGCCTAATAGAGAAAGCAAAAGAGTTCCAGAAAAACATGTACCTTTGCTTCGTAGACTATTCTTTAGCCTTTGACTGTGTGGATCACAACATTTGCCAGGTTCTTAAAAAGATGGAGCTACAAAACCATTCCCTGAGGAATCTGTATGTGGACAAAGAAGCCACAGTCAGAACTAAAAATAGAACAACAGAATGGTTCAAAGTCAGGAAAGGGGTGCTATAAGGTTGTATATTGTCACCTTACTTATTATACATGGAATACATAATTTGTAAGGCGGGGCTGGATGAATCCAAAGCTGGAGTTAATATTGCTGGGAGAAATCTCAAAATCATCAGATACTCAAGTAATACTACTCTGACAGCTGAAAGTGAGGAGGAACTAAAGGGCCTATTGATGGGGGTGAAAGAAGAGATTTCAAAAGCTGGCCTGTTGTTCTAAATTAAAAAGACGAAGATCTCTACAAATGGTGATTAAAGCCCAGAAAATAAAAGGTGTTTGCTTCTGGGATGAAAGCTATGGCAAGCTTGGACAACCTATTAAAAAGCGAAGATATTACACAATGGTCTGCAGAGTTAGAACAATGGTATTCTCAGTAGTAACATACAGGTGTAAAAGCTAAACTATAAAGAAAACGCCTTCAGATTCTGGTGTTGGAGAAAACTGCTTAGAGTCCATTAGACTACAAGAAGATCCAATAAATCAATACTACAGGAAATCAAGCTAAACTGTTCATTGGAAGGTTTGATCAAGAGGCTGAAGTTTAAATATTTTGGCCATATCATGAGAAGAAAGGATTCCCTAGCGAAGACTCTGATGCTGGGAAAGATTGAAGGTACACAAAGAAGGAGACAGCAGAAGTGGAAATGGATAGATGAGGTAATTGAAGCAATAAGCTTGATGGAGCTCAGAGGGGCAGTGGCTGAAAGATGTGCCTGGCATGCTATGGTCGATAAGGTCACAAAGAGTAAGACATGACTGAATAACTAAACAACAACAGAAAGTTTATTAAATGTATTTCATTACATTTATGATTCTACTATTTATACAGAAAATACAAAGTATAATATAAAATAAGTACAATATATTTTTGTGGAAGAATCTCTGTAATGAGCTTCAAAGCCAATAGGAAAAATGTATATTAAAAGATACTAAGATTTTATACATATTTTATGTTTAGACTCTGTCTATTTTATTGGGGTTTTCTCAGTTGTTCCTATTTTACTATAATAAAGAAAAATGATGATCTATATTACTAGTATCCTGGGTGCTTTACACCCCTTAATATATGGCTCTGTAGATTAACTACAGTGTCTATATCAAGGAGAGAATAGCACTATTGGATATGAGCAAAACAAAACACATATAGCAATATACTTGCTGTTCAGTAGTAAAGCTCTCCAATGCAGCTCTCCATAGACTTTCTAGGGTCACTGGATAATTGAGATGTTAAAATATATGAATAAAGTGATAATTGAGCCAATACAATTGTAAAAAAGAAAAGATTACACTCCAAAGAGTGTTTGTACTTAGCTTCCAGTGTTCTAAGGTTCAGAAGGTTGGGAAAAATGATGCCAACGGGCCGTTTCGTCCCTCCACGGGGACTTTTTCAAAGGCTTTTAACTTAAACCAGCGTTTTAGGCCTATTTAAGGCCTGTAAAATGCTTCCTTAATTGGATTCCATTGAGAACGCAGTGATGCGCAGCGTCATGACGTCATGACGTCATGACGTTTTTCAAAGTTGATTAGACTTTATTGTTACAGACAGTGGCCGAATGGACGCCGGAACGTCAACGTGGTGACTTCACAGCGTCCATTCAAATCCTATTCAACTTTATTAGGATCGTTTTTGACAGGGAATACATTTACCTGCAAATTGAGACCAAATAGGCTCAAAACGGCCCAAATTGGTGTCAAGAGTTTTGAGAGATCTCACTAAGAGTACTAAGGGCTAAATATATATATATATATATAAGAAAGGTGTTTTAAATATGAAGAATGAGGATAGAATATTAATGTACATGATACATATAAAAGAAATCAATAATTTAAATTATAAGTCTTATTTCTTCTATTATACTTGTGCATATACTACGCCTTCAATAAAGAAGGGCAGAGACTGTGCCTATATTCCAGATAATCCAAATGTGTCTTTAAAGTTAAGTTATTTCTATAATTTTGGAAAATCAAAAGGGAAAATATAATATATACTATAATAAAGGATATATACAATATCTAAAAGAATAAACTTGCTGTATAACATACATTATCATTTTCCTATTTGGTACAAAGACATGATGTGCCAATTGATGTTTGAATAATATAGAATAGGATAGGTCTAAATTCTGCAATAAAATATATAGGGCTTAAATAAATAAGCATTGATGAAAAAGTGTTCCTACTTTATGTATATTTAAATAACAAAAATAAATTCATGTTCTCACTGCTATGCAAGTAAATTGTATTATTTTTTCTTGTAAACCTCTAAATTAAGAAAAAATCCACCCAGTAAGATAACTAAAATAATAAAATATAAATATACTTAGGATTTTAGAGTTTGGACATGTCAGTTAGAGCCAGTCCAGGTGATGTCTTAGCATACTTAATTTGGGGTTGTGAAGTTTGTTAAAAGAGTGGCCAGCCATATAAATGTCAATATAATAAGTATCTCTGGCAGTGGGCCAGGACTGTGGAGTATAGTCATAGTTAAAAAAAGGCTGGCATTGGTAATAGGTGGTCAGACAACCTGGTTTTCATACAAAGAGGCTATATACACTGGGGAACACCGGGGACCATGCAATAGGGTCAGATGGCAAATGACTTAATAAGTAATCACTTTTTAATGAATGACTTACTTCCTGGTCTGGCCTCTACAAAACAGGTATTGTGAAACTCAAGTGTCCATTTTTTAAGGTGGAGTAGCTATTGGAAGTCGAGGTTTAAGCCTGCAGGAAAAATGTGCTTACTTCACAAGATCTTTTAAAAATCAACATCATTATTTTCACATGCAAAACCTGAACGTTGATCTCAAAAACAGAGAATGCAATCCTTTATTTATCAAGAATGAAAAAAATCAATCTTTTCCAGGTGCACTCAACTGTGAAATTCACATCATTATTTGATAATATCACATAAGAAGCAAAATGTGGGGAAAAGATTGATGTTTGTGTGGTTACTCTGAGATTGGCTACGCCCCCTTTGCGGGGGACCAACATTTTTTTGCACCAGGGCTCTCCATTTACTAGCTCTGCCTCTGGTCAGTGTAAATACCAACATCAGTTAAAAGCTTTTTCTTTATAAAAGTACCTTGCTCTCAAGAGTGCATCTATTATTAACAACTGAATTCTACTTTTCCATACCTTTGGGATTTTTTATGTTCATTTTTTTCAATGTATATTTATATTGGAATTCATACAATACAGGTATTTTTCTTGGAATAATTCCTGACCTTCCAGTCACTTGCACATACATTTTTCTCCACAGACTTATGCTAACGAGAGACATGATTAACACTGTCACATTTGTGCAGCTTCAGCTCAACTGGAATTGAACTAGAGATTGTTATCTCAGTTATAGATACAATATTAGCTACAACTGCCATTCATTTCTTTAAGCTATACAGCTGAGGTGACCTTTACCTTATTAGCTCTTTACAGTCAAGTTCATGTTTTGAAAGTTTTATTCTTAAATACGCTGAATCATTATCTAAAGTGACATGCAGTTTTTCATTCCAAATCCATTAATTGCCATTGCATTGATTTAAATCCCAAAATTAAGGCCAACATTTTAAAATGAAATTATTCTTTTTTTAAAGGATAACTGGCAAAACCTTGAATAACAGTGATTTTCTCAACCACTCAGATTGCACATTCATCTATAAAACACTGCTTTTTCCATTTAACATCTACTCAGTTAACTAGTGCTGTCCCTGGTTAAAAGGCAGGCACATCTTGTTTTATTATATTAGACTAGATTATGGCAACTACTGCAATATTCCCTTTAACATGTTTTCTTTGTGCTTTACATGTTTAATTGTAACCTCCTTTAGATTGTAAGTAGCGAGTTTCCAGTCTTGTAAGGTGCTTTGGGATAAAGCACTTTCTGCTAAGATTCTAAGCTCAAAACAGGGCCCTTCAACTTTTGAATTTGTTAAACTAGTATTTCCCCTGTTCTTATCCCCTGTACAGCGCTACGGAATATCTTGGCGCGAGACAAATAAAAGATAATAAAAATAATAATATTAACCACATAGGCTTGAATCTAATTAAATCCTTTAAAAAAGTGACAGGCGTTGTTGAAACTCAAGTTTTCATTCAGAAGGCCTCTATCATGAGCCCCTGGACTTAAGGACACTTTTGGGTTGACAACCAGTTATGGATGGACACTAGCCAATGTGCCTATCAAACTCAAGGGATATTCTCATGGCCATAAAAGTTACTTAAAGAGACTATGACACTATGACAAAGTTATGTTGTTGTGTAATGTTGGGCCCCAGTCCCTGTTGTGTGCCCTTGCCCTCCAAGAGCTCATTCCACCAAGTAATGTAAGGCTCTGGGTTGTAATTGTAATTTTTGAATGCTTATTTCCTGTTCAGGATATGTTTTGGGGTGTAACTGTTACATTAAATAGTTACATAGTTACATAGTAATTAAGGTTTAAAAAAGACTTTCAGTCCATCAAGTTCTACCTGTTAAGATCTCCTCTGATCTGCAATATGCGGATTAGTTATTAATTAATTAGTTGTTAAATAATTATTAAAGAGTATAGTATTTGAGGATGAATAAAGAGTTAGTCCATCAAGTTCAACCTTTTTAGATCTCTATTGATCTTTTTAATATGTGGACTATTTATTATTAATTGTTAATTGATCCATTGGGCTAATAAAGAATATTTTGGGGTTAGTCCATTGTAAGGGTGATCTGTAAACACTTCCAGTATCCAACTTTGATACCCAGTTCACTCCCAGTCCCAAAGCTGGCAATGGTCCTGGCTGGGTTCAAACTTGAGTCAAGCTCTAGATTAAGCTCCATATAGCCACATTAAATTCCAAGCTTGTATGTGCAACGTGAGACCCGCAACGGCTGTGGGCTGGAAATTTGGGCGATTTCTGGAGCTATTAAATTTAAACATGCTGCAAACTACGGGCTTGAGAGGCATTTGTCGCTTGTTGGATGTGCGGCCATGAACGTGATCATTTAGTCGTATTTACCGGTTTAGATGGAGCCAATGGAAACAGAGACCGTCAGAATTATGTCACTGAAAAATGGAGGTGGGATTTCAAAGTCTTACGGGGTTCAATTACGAGTTACGATCAGACCCACATTCCAGATATAATGCAATATTGATAAAGCTGTAAATATGATATTCTATTACATGAAAGTTCTATTATATGTATTAACACATTGATTGCTGGGATTTATATAACACGGAAATTAAACATGAAATAAAGTATTTTATTTGGCCGATTTGCGAACTTTAGAATATTGTGCTATTAATTCTAAGACCTAACATCACCTTCCCTGTTGAGAAAGTAGTGTGTTTATATTTGCATTTAAAGTGCTACGGATTGGACTTTTCCTCCCTTGCGGGTGCTCTCTAGCACTTGTTGGCTTCTTGGCACCATTCACGAGTTACAGGGTTGAACGCCAGTGATATTGATACAATTTAATAGCGCGATTGGAATCAAAAGATTTGCGTGCTCGCAAGTAATAGTGAACTTTAGAATATTGTGCTATTAATTCTAAGACCTAACATCATCTTCCCTGTTGAGAAAGTAGTGTGTTTATATTTGCATTTAAAGTGCTACGGATTGGACTTTTCCTCCCTTGCGGGTGCTCTCTAGCACTTGTTGGCTTCTTGGCACCATTCACGAGTTACAGGGTTGAACGCCAGTGATATTGATACAATTTAATAGCGCGATTGGAATCAAAAGATTTGCGTGCTCGCAAGTCGAATTCTCACATCCCGTAGGATTTTCTCACTCCTATCCCACAAGTTGTTGGCGGGCTGGTTTCAGAGGCCAATGTAATAGCCGTCTGGTGGGCTCCGTTACGAGCTATGTTTTTACATGTTAGGAGAATTTGATGTGGCTGATAGACTTCTATGGGAGGTTCAAGAACACAATTTAGCCACCAATTATTGTTCATGACCCCCATTAATTTTAATTGCAGATTGAATGTCTAGAATTCTTGTGTACTTCTGGGTCAGCCCAGAAAAGTGAATAAACCTTGGATCCACCACAAACCCCTTATCAGACTCCTCTCAAGTTCAATAAAGGTCTTTTAATCTAAGGGGAGATCCACTAGGTTCCCCGCATCGCAGTGTTTCGGTTCCCGCTAATCTAAAACCTTGCACACCCTACGTCTCTGGAGGTAGCTGATAACAATAGCTCTACACTCCTTAGCACCTAGAGGGAAGAGGAGACAGGTTGGCACCAAGTCCTTGGAGACAGACCTAACCCACATGGGGTAGTTCAGTGGGGTCATAAGGTGTGAAATTTATGTTTGCCCAAGGAAGGGACCAACAGTGATTAGCTGTATAAATATGTGTCCTGAAAAAAATAAAGTTTACGCTGTGCTTAGGATACTTATGTATGATGTGTTTCATTTAGAGGGAAGGTGTTTATTACTTCTCAGTCAGAATTTAATTTCTGCAAGTTGTCCTGGCACCTGGTAACTTGTCCTAAACCTCCGCTAATTAGTCTGGAGAATCAGTTACTTGTCCTAGCCTCCGGTGAAGCTATCAATGTGTGCGTGTATAAAAAGAACCTGCGGGTAATATTCGTCTTCTTAGCTTTTTTAATCCCAATGAAGAACTAGTTGTGATAGAAGCCATTAACAGACTTATACCTAGGTTTATCAAAATACATTTTTAAGTAAAAACATTCGGGTGTGGTTACTGCAGTAACAAATATCTACATAATAAGCAAAAGCAGGCTCTTTATCTAAAATCCATCAATACTAAGCAGGTAAGTGAAGTTGTCTGGATTAAGTTACTTATCAGTAAGGCATGTCCATAACCACTGATGGGTACAATAAACTATACATAAATAAAATTATATGATAAAAATTAATAGGTCAAATTGGCATCCAAAAGGACAAACGAACAGATTTTTTTCTTACTAACTGGTCTCCCAATGTAAATTAGATTGAGAGAATATAGCATTTGATGCCAACTCAGATAAGTCTGACTCACTTGGTTATCCCACAAATGAAATGCAGAGGCTAAGGAAGCAATTTAAAATTATTGTTTGCAATGAGTTCCCAAGGCACAGTTTGGTGGGTTATGAAGATAGAAAAGTCAAGGTAACGAGTTAGAATAAATGTCAAATCTTCTCTTGTGTAAGATAGGTGGGCAAATTAATTTGGTAATGAGACAATTCACTGAACCAGCAGAGGAAGATACATAATGGTTCCAAGGGAGTCACCACAGAAATGAAACACAGTTATCAGGACAAACAATAATTTTAGTGGCCATTTAGAAATGGATACTTGCGTTACTTAGAACAATTTCTGCCATCATGCAAGCAGTTTGAATCCTGACAGTACCCCCATCCCACACTCCTGATAAAAGGGTTAAAATATTTATCATTTGGGATGATGATTTATTTCTGCCTACATAAACTATAGCAGAATAGCCAAGGTGTCTGCTAATATCTTTCTTTCCGTAGGAATAGAACCGAGATCGGACCAAAGAAATTTGGTGAATATGCAATTTATTGGTTTAAAATCTATTTTGTTGGAGTAAGATTCAATAAATTACTGGTTTAAACTCAACAGAAAAGTGAGTGTTCTACACAAGAGACACAAGATAACTTGTCTATAATGAAACCATCTCAAACAGAATACTATAAAATATTGCTATTTGCTGCTGAACTGACCCACATACACATTTGAAAAACAGTCTGGGTTAATACTTACTCTGAAATTAATTTATCCATAGAATTAATAAGTTTGTCCTTATTGCTAATGAAATAAACATATCCAATTAGTTAGAGGCATAAAGGTCATATACTTGCTCCTTTGCTGTATTCAACAAATTAACTTTTCCATATATTTTTTCATTGGAGAAAGCGATTATAACTCAAATTAGAATGACTCATAAGACACCTGTCAACTCTCCCACAAATTATTCATATAACGTTCTACACAACTTTTAATATTCAAGCTAATTATGAATATGCATTTACTAGGAATGGTCTGTTATGACATCACCATTTTCTATTTCTATCAATAGAACATGAAGGCAAAAAATGAAGGACAACACGGAGGTCACAGAAAACAAGACAAGTGTTTCTTCTATCAGTACATAGAGTATGTTGATCTCAGAAATTAAGGTCTAATTTCCTCCTATAGAATGTTGTTTTCTTTTACATGGATATTATTATGGCTATATATGTTTTAGGATTATACATTTTTTATAAAGCATTGTTAATTTCATATTGTATTTTATATGTAATATACACTCTCCAGTTAGTAGCTTTCAGACAACTTGCTATGAAATAATGCAAAAACAGATTTGACAGCAGATAAGAAGCAAAAGTGCCATATAGTTTGCTCATTTTATACACATAAAATGATTGTCTTCTTTAAGTTACAGGATAGTTTTATACACATAAAATGATTGCCTTCATTATGTTACAGGATAGTCTTACACTTACCACAGGCATGCTTTAATTCCTTAACAGTGTGCATTTACTGGAAGGGTGTTCCACCTATTTCCACCTCTTCAGTACCCTTTCTATAGTATTTTTCAGTATTACACTTTAATCGTTCACCTTCCAGCTTCAAAGCCTGACACCTTATTCTTGCATTCCTCTTTATTCTGAAAGATACTTCCATCTTAAACTTTATCAAATCTTTAATATGTTAAAACATTTATCATGTCACACTTATACATGTAGTTTGCAGTTCTAATAAAATGATAAATGGACACCAACAGCCTTATTAAATTGTGATTCGGCCAATTAAATAGGGCTCTATATAAGCACAGAGAATATTTATTTTACAGAAGTTTTTAGTTTTCTATCCAAAAGCAAGGTCTTCACTAACTAAAAACTTCTGTAAAAAAATATTCTCTGTGCTTATATAGAGCCCTATTCAATTGGCCGAATCACAAGGCTGCAAATGTTTTTTTTTTCATAAAATAGAATGATCTGTAAACTAATAAACTGACATTACAGTGAATTAAAACTCCGGTGGTCCATTGTTTGTGCTTCATCATGGCCTGAGCTATGAAATCTGGAGGAGGTGTAGGAAAGTGTCTATCAAGTTTGCTGTAATAACAGAAGAGTAAACCCTATGCTTTTCACCCACTCCTAAATCACTGAGGCAACTGCAAAGAGACACTGAGGCAAGCCTCATTTACAAATTACAGATAGCTTTTCCATTGACTTTTCACACTGCCTATAGATTATGAGTTATTCCGATAGACAATCACCCCCAACATCCATGCTAATCAAAAATATTGGATAGCTCACAAATAAGAGCACTGCCGTAACTGTCAAAAACAGAGGAAATTATTATGGGTACTAAAAACACTACAAGCAATTACTTTTAATGGCGGACTGCTGCTGAACCTCTTAAATGCACAGGAAAACAATACAAAAGACTGCAAAAACAGGCAAAATCGTCCCAAATTAAGGATTCACACTGCTAGTGGCAGATAGGAGGAATTGAAAACTAATAAATAATGACATGACACCAATCATAGATATGGAAACAAAACATATCATCCCAAAGCTGCATAAATATCGCAAATAAACAGCACATTCAGAAATAGCTTCAGAAATTAGACAACTCCATTACAAATACATTCTCACAGTCACAGAGATACACATGTGATAAAGTACATTCACGTACAGTATATACATCAATAAGTATCACCTACCAATGGAAAGATCACATCCCCACATCACATATACCAACGTACAGGGGAACATAGAAATAGTATGCTAAAGATTCATAACAATCACCAAACACACATGGGCGACGGCAGATGCTATCAATAATCCACCATTAAAGGGATACACACCCCTAAACAATATGCCACTGAGTGTATGCAACCCCATATTTATGTGTAAATGCCATACCTTCCCTTAGATGATGTCTATGAGTACTGTGCTGTGGTGCTGATCAGACATCATCTAAGGGAAGGTATGGCATTTACACATGACGGTAGGTATGTCAAAATGGGCAGCAGGAGGTCTAAAACAGAGGACTGCCCGACAATGATGCTGCATGAATGGGGGGGTCATCCTCACAGGTAGATCAATAAGGCACAGGCCAGGCACTGAATCTTCACATGAAGCACCTTAGGAACAGGCTTTCATAGGCACAGGCAAATGGCCATATGGTGACAGATCATCACAAGGGGAATATTGCTCACCTCATGAAGCTTGACATACAGGTCCAAAAACTGACAGTAAATGAGGCTGTGGAGAGGCACATGGTGTACCACTAATCTTACCTCTGGCCAATAGGAATCATGTCTACTGCTGTCCTGGCAACTCCAATGCCATTGATGATGTGTAGGTGACAACATCTACACCAAGACTTGTCACGTGACATTAAGTGATATTGTCAATCTATATATTAACCATATATTACGAATATCATATATTTACCAACCCTTCAGTAGAAGGGTGAGGCCCAGCAGTGCCACACTGTATAGGTATCACAGTAATAACTTACAGTAAGCAATATCCATGTTATTCAGACATGCATTAGAAAAAAAGTGATAATAACTTTGCAAGCATTGTTAGAATACATGTTGTACATATTAGTATATGACTACAATTGTAAGTCACACTTGTGTACCCGGGGATGTTCATTAATGCTCACAGAACAGTGCTGCAGTATGTAATGAAAAGATATATGTCATCATACTGGCACACGTCTGCAGAAATCAAGTGTTGTGTGCACCAATATGGGATTTGATTATAAACTCAAATCCACAATGTACAGACGGTAGTGATAGGAAAATATATGCTGACATTCATAAACGGCATGAAGGGATGACAATACAGGATGATCACCATTATCCTAGAAATAAACAGTTAAATATCTTTATGCATGTGTATGTTTACAATCTAGTAGCTTGACAAACACACGGAAACATGGATAATGGTATAAAAATAACATATTTTATTGAATACACAGAGCACAGTCATAAACATATCCGACTGAGTATTAATATGATGGGTGTGGTGTGGGGGTGGCTCCAAGAGGACAAAAGGCTGGAAAAACTGGAAAAACCTAAAGAGATTAAGGTAATACTGTATGAGAAGAATGATGCATAGCATCTACTGGGGTCACATGTGGTCATTACACCACTGTAAACACAATCAGGTGAATCAAAAAATCATCATTAAAGTCTCCATATAATGGAGAAGTAATTATTAATATGCATATCACACACACCATGTCTTCATCTGCTACATTACACAGATGATTGAAATCAAGGATTATGTAATGCAATTCAAAAACATACATGCAGTGTGTAACAAAAAGCAAAAACAATTAAAAAAATGGTCCTAAGCTAAAAATGGCAGAGGAGGAGATAAAAACTAACTATAAAAATATTTGTGTGCAGTACAGTGGTAACTACTGTAACTGTACCAATAAAACAGCTTACCTGTACTTCAACCGCAAGCAGTGCAACCTCTATATGTCATGAGAAATCACTTGCCATCACCATGAATAATGATGCAGCATCTCACACGGAATGCACAGTTGGGACTACAGTGAATGGAGCCTGACTAACAGCACTATTTCTAGGAGATTCTGGCAACACTGATATCCCATTCAACCTGTATACAGGAGTCATCAGATTATAACTGATTGTTAGAATATCATGAGGTATATTTCCGTACCCATTAATACTGGGGGTAGACAACGTTCAGCAGCCACAATGTCTGTTGCTTACAAGGTTAATTTACAGATGGTGGGACTAATATCTGTTAAATCAATATAAAAGTAAATTTATTTTATAACAGCGGCGGTTAAAAAGGGAATTTAAAAAAATGACACAGGAAGATTAAAAAGGGGGCAAATGTGGGGAATAGAACAATCACAATAAAACTTGAATTGTGCAGTATATATCTCTTAATGAGTGGGTATTCTTATTCCAACCTTCAGTCGAGCCAAATGTTATAATAAGATTTTGAAATTGAAAAGATATTCTTCATATGTTTATATAACACCTTCATGCATTTATATATCCCCCTCCGAGTGTCTAGAGGGTAATACCTCTTTTAATATAATAGCACACTATGTTTGAAGCCTTAAATATACAATGGCACACTGTGCTTAAAACTTTTTGCCCATAGTTCAAGAAAGACTTTTAGTAAAATACCAGTTTTTCATACTGTATATATATATATATGGGAGATAACTCCTAGAACCCTTCAAGGCCACAATCCCAGCTAGCGATTTATAACGAAAGGGCAAGCTGTATAAATTCTAGCTTTCATTTATAGAAGTAAATATTCCATTTGGAGGCCTATGTGTAACACATCATACTCTGTGTCCAAAGCCTATATATGGATTCGAGTCACTGGTTTGTAGCAGGGGCTATTTCAAGTAGAATAAAAGTCTTGCATGCATAGTGTACTAAGCAGGGGTGCATGGGGCATTAGACTAGGCCGTATCTGTTTAGAATTTGCGGGCCCAGTGTTGCTCGACCTCCGGATTTGCAACGCGCATGCGGACGCCTAGCGTGATGACGTACGCAGCGTGGTTGCTAGGAGCCTGACGCGTTTCTACGTGTGACGTCTTTATTAAAGGGAGGTTGTATAACGATGTCTCAAGAAACTATTTATAGGCAGTTGTTGCCTTGGCAACATGTAATAGGAAACACGGATGGGAAGTCCATAGGTCTGTGTACTCACAGCAAATAAATAAGTCTTCCAACAACTGGGGACATGAAAGTATTACAAGGACAAGTCTCTTAAGAGAGCAAAAAAAACATATATATGGATACATTAATCCTTCTGTGCATGCATATGTATATAGACAGTATATAAAGATAAAACAACACTACCTATGTCCTGTAGTGTGCAAAGTGAAATAGTTAAAGCGGCATATTAGGAGAAAGATATGGATATACATATATACATAAGAAAAATATATGTGTAAGACTCTATAATAAAACCCTAATGACTGGGTGCTTACAAGGGTGCAGTGAAAATGCAGTTAAGTGACCATCAATTCTTAAAAAAAGTGACATCCATATGTGATGGATATATATATTAGAAGAACAGAGCCCTATTGTCCAATAGGAAACTTCAGATATGTGACTGATGTGAAATACATACAGAGGATGATTGCCTCTAAGAGGCATCAAACATTGGGTATAATTGTGTAATCACAGGATTACTAATAGGTAGTTGTGGATAAAGATATTCATCTAGAAGATAAAAGACGAAATGAAATTATAGTGAAAGAAGAATGAAATGATGTGAAATAAACAAAGGGCCTCAAATGGGCCTACCTGCCTAACAATTATGTGGATCAACATGTTGATGTATGTGATAAACCAGTATCTTGCATATCAAAAGATATTTCAAAAGATGTGTAGAAAAAAAACATAATAATAATATATATATATATATATATCTCATAAGAGAAGTAGAATCTAAATGAAGGGGGTGAAGGTGAATCCCTCATTAAGGCCCTTTGGCTTTTGGGCCTTCAATTTATAGATCCAACGTGCCTCACATTGTAATAATTTCTTCTCTAAGTCTCCTTGTCTCGGTCCTATATGGACTTGATCAATTGCACAAAAAGATAGGACTTCACTTTTATTACTGTGGCAGTATTTCACATGGCGGGCAATGGGTGTATCCAGTGTATTCTTTGTACTATATATATGTTCACCAACCCTACGGCGTAACTGGAGCCTCGTTTTGCCTACATAGATCTTCCTGCAAACACAGATGGCCACATAAATTACCGCTGTGGAGCAACAATTCCGAAAGTCCTTGATTTAAAAATGTTTCCCAGTAATAGGGTGTTCATATACTTTTGTGGGTGTAATATATCTGCAGAACTTGCATTTACTGCATTTGAAGCATCCTGCTAGAGGTTTTAACCAGGTTCCAGGTTTTAATTCTTTAAATGACCTATGGACCAGTCTGTCTTTCAGATATTTGCCTCTACAATATGTAATAGAGGCCTTAGGTGTTAAAACATATTTCAAATCCTCATCACTCTTTAAAAGGTGCCAGTGTTTTGATAGAATGTCCCGGATTATGTCAGAGTCAGAGATTATGTCACAGTTGTATGATCATATGATTGATGTGTGTTCCTACCTATCTGCCATGCAGTTATCCTGAATCTGGATGGGTCATTATACAACATGATAGTCTGCTCTCCTTTTTTGTGGTTTGGTGACGCTTGTTTAGGCCATTTAGAAGTTCTGATCTATTGCAGTTTGATGCATAGTTAAAGGCAGATTTGAGGCATTTGTTTGAATAGCCTCTATCCCGAAATCTAGTTCTCAATTTGTCTGCTTCTAGTTTAAACTCGGCATCAGAACTGCAATTCCTTCTTATACGAAGGTATTGACTTCTTGGAATCCCCCTTTTCAGGGGTTCAAAATGCTGGCTATCCCAAGTCAATAGGGAATTGGTAGCCGTATCCTTCCTATAAGTGGTGGTTGAAAGCTTGCCCTCTTTATCCTTTGTTATCAACAGATCTAAAAATGTGATAGAGGATAGGCTTAGCACATAGGTAAATTTAAGGCCTAAACTGTTCGTATTTAAATTAAGCATAAATCTTTCAAACTCTGATTTAGTGCCTGTCCAGACTACCAACATATCATCTGGGGTGGAGGAGGCAGTGCTGGCAACCAGAGTATGCTGGGCAATATTCAGGCTGAGCTGACTTATGGCACTCTGATTAAGCACCGCCTGTAGCATCTGGGCCAGAAAAGACTCCACCTAAGCATGTGTCCTTGCATCACTCTGTATGCTCCGGAGGATTCTGCAGATGAACATCTGCTGGGAAGAGATGCTAGCCTGAATCCAAAGCATAGAGTCACGACACTCTATGAGCAGGGCAAGCATCTCCCCCGTGTTCGCCTCCGCAACTGGGCATTGGGACTGCATTCTGACCCAGTGTGGAGGGCAGGATGGCTGTGTGTTGGTGGGCCTGGTGATGTGGTTGGCCAGAATGTGCCTGTGGTAGGAGGAGGAGCCGATGATGATGGTGGTAGTGCTGGCATGGCCCTCATGTCAGTCCAGTACGCAGGCCTGGGTGGCAAATCGATCTGTGGGAGGAGGGGGTCAGTGGGGTCAAAAGCCACGGGTATGGCACATGGTCCCTGAAGTCCTCCCACTGACCACTACTGGGCTCAGACATCCTGGTATAATGGTATATGGCTAACACAGTTGTATGATCATATGATTGATGTGTGTTCCTACCTATCTGCCATGCAGTTATCCTGAATCTGGATGGGTTACTTGTTAGCTAATGTTGGAAGCTATCCTTTGCTTGATCTGATTGTTGCTCTGTAATCAAAACTTGTGTGCATACATATACATTCTCTGCATGAGATGCTGGGCATTGTGTAATACTAAACAATCATTGAGCATCTCTCAGCAATAGTTGTTAATACGCTGCTGAGGGCTGTTTCCTGCTGGTCTATTAATCAATACTGCATATCCATTCCTACAGAGTCTGTATCTGCATATTCTGCAGTGGCCATATCCATAACTGTGCTATTAATGTGGGTTAACTAAACTTCTATCTATCCGCTATTTGCTGCTTGTATTCCTGACAAATATGATGATGTACAACATTAAGTGTGATATGTAGGGCCCATGATTTTATCCAGGCACCTGACATGTGACGGTCATTCTTTTATAGCATTTCAATGATAATAGTTATCTGTTATGTGTGTGTGGTGAGCTGTTCCTCTGGCCTCCTCCACCATCATTCTTCTTACCTTTGCCCAGTTGTCGGCATATCAGTGCCTAAAAGACCTCACATCCCTATCCTTCCAGGCCCTACTCCCTGGGGCCTTCACTTCCCTAACCCTGTGATAATGTGGGCACGGGCATGGATGGCCTCACAGAGTATTACCAGCTCCTGAAGTGTGTAGTTGGGGGCCCTGTGTTTGGCTCCAGTCTCTTGTCCTCCCAGCTATGGGCTTTGATCCATATCTCCCTGTTCTGACTCTCAGGCCTGTCTCCCCCACCCCCAAGATCAGGCCCCTCCCCTGACCCTGAACTATAAATTCTTAAATCTAGGGGCTCGCCTAACCCTCCATCTAAATCACCTCCCACCTCCCCAGAACTACCCCTCCTAGGCCTACCCCCCAGAAACACCACTCCAAGCCCTACCCCTCCACTCCCATCCTCTCTGCCGCCATCACTCCCACTACCTCCCTCCCTCTAGTCCCCTGGGCCTCCTCTCTCTCCTCTCTCTGTCTCTTCCTCTTTCTCCTCCACTCCTCTAGCCTCCTCCACCCTCCTGTCTCCTCCTTCCATTGAAGTGAGACGAGCTGTTGCGGGCTGCAACTGCAACGGCGCTCATTGCAGGCCTCACTATGAGTGCCACAGGTGCTCAGCACAAGGCGTGCGGAACTTAGGCTGCAATGAGCGCCTTTGGTGCTCATTGCAGGCGTTCAGCGCGAGGACTGTACAACTTGGGCTTAGGTTGCAATGAGCGCCTTAATAGGACTTAGAACTGAAGCTTGTACAAACAACTCCGGCCTCGCAAAATTACAAATTCAACACCTGGACAATGGAACTGGAAAGACAATGAAAAAAACAAAAATATGCCTCAAATGAACCAGAAAGCCTGTGAGTGAGGTTGCAAGTGAATTTGAGGCATATTTGGTGTTTTTTCCCACTCGAAAATCACCTAAGTGAGAAATAAAATGGCGCCAATAAAACGTACCAGGGTGAAAACGAGCCCAAAGGCAGTAAAAGAGAGCTTGAAGCCAGTAAAACTTAAAACAATCCAGTAACACCTAACTCAAACCAGTAACAATTAACCCAAGGCAGTAACACTCACTGCGATGCCCATAAAATACACGAGGGGAGAGGCTCGCAATGAGCGCCAAAAGGCCCATACTGTAGACGAAGGCACTCAGCGTGGGGGCTCGCGATGAGCGCCGAAGGTACAGCATTCCCAGCCTTAAAATGTTATTCCCCTCATTTTTGATGGGCAAGTTGCTAGTTGTCTATAATAATTAACAGAAGAAGAACCTGCACTCGAAGATAACTCTCCTACTCTCACTCTCTCTCCCCAGAACCGAACCCTCCAACTCCAGGACCTATGTGCTAACTTGTAAAAATCTGTGACACAGTTAGCGCTGTGGCAGGATGCTCGCAAATATATATATATAGTACTAGCGACTTGCCCATCAAAAAATTACAGCAATAAGATAGTAAGGCAGGTAATGTTGTTTGGGTGCAAAATTAATTTTGTTGGTGTTTTAAGATCCTTGGGCGCTCATTGCGAGCCTCGCGCTGAGCGGTTTCGGCTTTTTTGTTTGTTATGGCAATGAATAAGTAATAAAATAAGAAATTCATATACTTTACCTATTGTGAAGTAATATATGCAGGAAGCATTGTGTTGAAGAGCTGGCAATCTGTGTTCATGTTGCTGCATCATCAGTGCTGTGGAGCTGCTGTGTAAGCGTCATTAATGTGTGCAGTGTAATAGTGTGCGTGCGCGAGGCTGTTAGGGTAGCTGTGTACTTCCGGATTGTATAAGTTATTGTTCTAAAATGGTGCCTAATGTGTGGTATGTGGCTGTGGCTGATTTAGCGTCCTTGTTTTCGCATGTCGTCCGACTTTTTGGGAAAATCCGTAGGTGTGGTGTTTTGCGTGTTTAGGGGCCTTTAGCCTTGTTTTAGTTTTGCTCGGCGGCCATTTTTTCTCTTGCTTAGGGGATTTTCGGGTGTCTGAACTCTGAAATTTGGAGTTAAATCGAAGTGTAACTTCACTTGTAGAGGTCCTGGGTGCTCCCCCTTGCTGTGGGTAAGCTTTTTATGTGTTTGTTGTGTGTATTTATTGTGTTTGTAAAGTTTTTGGGGTCTCGTGGGTTGCGTCCTTGTTTTCGATCTCGTACGTCTTTTTCGGGAAATCCGTAGGTGTTTGGTGGTGTTTTGTGTCTTTAGAGTGCTGTAGCCTCCCTTTTGTTTTTTTCGGCAGCCATTTTTTCTCTCGCTTAGGGGATTTTTGAGTGTCTAAACTCTTTTATTTGGAGTTAAATTAAGGTGTAACTTCAGTTTCCGAGGTCCTGAGCCCCCCCCCCCTTGCTGTAGGTAACCTTTTTATGTATTTGTTGTGTTTTTCATGTTTTCATGCGCGCAAGTTTTTTGCGAGGTCGTAATAGGTCGTAGCAAGTCTCGTATTTTGCTTTCGTAAGTCCGTAAATTTTGCGAGGTCCGCAGTTGCTATGCGAGCCCTCAAGCGTTAGCAACAGCCCGCATGCTCACAACTATATATGTGATGGCTGTCAATCATTTCCGTTTGCCATGTTCCATTGGTTGCTACAGCTGTGGCGCAGCAAGAATGGCGGTGGTCCCCAACCTTTTTGGCACCAGGGACCATTTCCATTAAAAGAAAATGTTCATGGCCCGATGGGGAGGAGTTGACGGAGGAAAGGGTGGGGTCACAAATAAAAAAAAAGGCAGGAGCAAAAAATGCTTTGATTGCCCCCCTCCATTGCCATATATATATTGTATATATATATTAATTTATTTATTTAAACTAAGTAAAAAATATTTTATGCTTACATGTTCCTTTTCTGTAGCGCACCCCCGCAACCACGCCCCAGCAGCACCATTCAGCCCCCCGGCACCACTATTCAGCTCCCAAACCTCCAGCAGCCACATTCAGCCCCCAATCCTCCCAGTAGCACCATTCAGCACCCCAGTAGCACCATTCAGCCCCCCAGCAGCTCCACTCAACCGCATAACTCCCCAACAGCACCATTCGCGACACCAGCAGCACCATTCATCACCCCAAAAGCCCCATTCACCCCTCAGCAGCCCCATTCAATCCCAACCCCCCAGTAGCACCACTCAGCCCCCAGCAGCCCCACAACTTCTCAGCAGCTCCCTGGCACCACCATTCAGCCCCGAACCCCCAGCAGCCCCATTCAGCCCCCAACCACCAGCAGCATTCAGCCCCCAGCAGCTCCACTCAACCCTACAACCCCCCAGCAACACCCTTCACCACCCCAGCAGCACCATTCATCACTCCAAAAGCCCCATTCACCCCTCAGCAGCCCCATTCAGCCCCCAACCTCCCAGCAGCCACCTTCACCCACAGCAGCAACATTCAGCCCCCAACCCCCCAGTAGCACAATTCAGCCCCTCAGCAGCCCAATTCAACCCCAACCCCCCAGTAGCACCATTCAGTCCCTCAGCAGCCTAATTCAGCCCTCAACCCCCCGTAGCACCATTCACACCCTCACCAGCCCAATACAGCCCCCCAGCAGCACCAGTCGCCACCCAGCAACCCCATTCACCCCAAACCCCAGCAGCCCCATTCACCCCCCAGCAGCCCCATTCAGCCCCCAACCTGCAAGGTACCACCATTCAGCCCCTCAGTAGCCCCATTCAGACCCACAGCAGCACCGTTCAGCCCCCCCCCCCCTAGCAGCTCCACTCAACCCATAACCCCCAACAGCACCATTCACCCCCCAGCAGCACCATTCACCCCCCAGCAGCACCATTCACCACGCCAGCAGCCCCATTCATCACCCCAAAAGCCCCATTCACCCCTCAGCAGCCCCATTCAAACCCAACCCCCCAGTAGCACCACTCAGCCCCACCAGTAGCAGCATTCAGCCCCCAGGAGTTCCACTCAACCCCATAACCCCCCAGCTGCACCATTCACCCCCCAGCAGCACCATTTACCCCCCAGCAACACTTTTCACCATCCCAGAAGCCCCATTCATCACTCCAAAAGCCTCATTCATCCCTCAGCAGCCCCATTCACCCCCAGCAGCACCATTCAGGCCCCAACCCCCAGTAGCACCACTCAGACCCCCAGTAGCACCACAATCCCCCAGTAGCCACATTTACCCCCTCCCAGCATCCCCATAACCCCCCAGCAACACCATTTACCCCAAGCAGCCCCTTTCCACCCCAGCAGGCACAATAAGCCCCCAACCCCCCAGTAGCACCATTCAGCCCCTCAGCAGTCCAATTCAACCCCCCAGTAGCACCATTCAGTCCCTCAGCAGCCCTATTCAGCCCTCAACCCTCACTGTCATGATTTAATTGTTTAAGGACTCATATTGTCATCAATTTAGGAATATGTCCAAGGGAGCATGACATTGTTACATTGGGATTATGTGTTATTGTGTGGTTATATGTTGCCTATACATGGTTATTATGTAGCCTAGTTATAATATATTATAAGAGGGAAAATGTTATATAGAACATATGTGGAATTGGTAAAAATGCTCTGCATAGAAGTTAGCTGTAGATTATTGCACACTCACATACAGACCTTGGGTCAAGACAATTGCATGTACTTCAAGTAGTCCTAAGCAAACACTTGAGTTTAACATAAAGGTTTGTTCACTAGATATCTGGTGAATTTGATCTCAAGAGCTTTGATAGCCCAAGGTTGCAAGCCAGATGGTCTGACATCACACATACACAAATGTACACAAGGGTGTGGTATTGGAGAGTATAAATATGTTGTTTTGATCATTTAATAAAGGTTGAGTGATAGTTTTCACATAAGCAAGGTGTGAGACTATTTCTGTGTGTTGTATCCTGACTTGGGGAGTGGTCTTGCCATGGGCCACTAAGTAAGCTGGATCCAGTATTCTCTGCCTGTACCTTTTGAGCCTTACCCTCTTCAGAAGCCATATTTTGTGCCACAGAGAACAGGAACTACATGATTCTGCTGGAGTAGGTTTGAACTAGGTTCATATCAAGCCCCCTAGAAGAAGCAGATCGTGACATTTGGCTGGCAGTGGTAGGATCTCTGTATAAAACACAGAAGGATGGCAATTTATGAAGAGATGTCTGCAGCAGAGGAGGAGGAAGTGTCCAGACGGTACCAAAGATGGATGGAGATAATGCCTGCAGGTTTAACCAAGGATCAGCAGAGGGAACTCCGGATACAGATCACACAGGAGGTCAGGGGAAGTGGAGAAGGGTAAGCAATGGCCCTGTCTCAGCTCCTGTGGAGAGGAAATGCTTATCCCCAGTAGAGACAGAGAATGTTCTGGTGACTGGAAAGGACTGTAGAGGAATGGGCAAATGGATGGCATTCCTGGGACTATGGTCAGGTCACAAGCTAAGGGAATGGTTGGAAGAATTTGCATGTGAGGAGGTCACCCTGAATGAGCAATATGCTTATTGGGTAGGACCTGTTGGGATACCTCATCATTTTTCATTGGGGCTGGAAAGGGCACTTTGTGACATAGTACATGGGGATCCAGACTGTGGCTTAAGGGACCGAGAAAAGAAAGCTGTGTCTGTTGCCAAGCGCTGTCACATGCTGGGACTGGAGACGGACTCTCAGACAGCTAACCTACTTTGGCCTTTGATCCAGCAGGAGCTACAGCTGGAGGTGGATTATATAGACTTACAGGATGAAGCATCCCTGGACGTTTGTCGGCCACCCAGCTGGGAGGGCTCATGCCAGTCAGGCATGGAACAGATCCACCTAACAGGTACTACAGAGGCCCAGCTAAATATTGCCAAGGCTGGGTCAGAAAATAAATGTATGGACTGTGGGGAGAATTTTGATATCCATGATTCTCAAACTAACAAGGATGCCGGCATCCATGGGGTTGACTGGGAAGAGGAAGAACTGGTCCCTATCTTTAGGGGGCTAAGTCTCACCCAGTTAGAGGAATGGGGACAGGGCCAAACCACAGCAGTGCCAGGCCCAGGGTAAGAACTGGGGAAAAGCTACTCTGCTCCTAGAGTAAGAGAAGAACCTAATGAGCACTGGGCCCTACCAATTGACTGTGGAAATAGTGGAGAGGTTCCTTGGATGACCACTGTCCAGGAGCAAGCCACAGACCCTGGAGCAGAAACAAAAAGTAGCCCAGTTCTTCAGCCTGAACAAGAGGCAGTAGCAGCTGCTTCTCAAGGGCTGCCTGTAACTACACACCAGGCAGTCTCAGATGGAGAGAGTCAGGAGGTTCCACCTGAGGATCCAGAGACCAAAGAGCCAGAGGGTACCCCAGATTGTGATTTGTCTCCTGGTTTCCCTACAAATAGTGGAGAGGTTCCTTGGATGACCATTGTCCAGGAGCCAGCCACAGACCCTGGAGCAGAAACAGAAAGTAGCCCAGTTCTTCAGCCTGAACAAGAGGCAGTTGCAGCTGCTTCTCAAGGGCTGCCTGTAACTACACACCAGGCAGTCTCAGATGGAGAGAGTCAGGAGGTTCCATCTGAGGATCCAGAGACCAAAGAGCCAGAGGGTACACCAAATTTTGATTTGTCTCCTGGTCTCCCTACAATGACTCCCCTGCAGCTGCCCAAAGACACTGGATGTGTACCTGTAACCCTGGAAATAAGGGGGCATTGGCCAGGCTTGTTGGGAGAGAGGTTGGCTATGGAACCACAACGGCTTGTATCAGAACTGCCCATTAATCCAGCATGGATGCCAACAGTGAATGTCACTAGCCCATGTTGCAACTCCATCATCCTAGTTTATTCAGGAGAAAGTTCAGGCCTGACAAAGAGAACCTTGTACTCTTCAATTTTACCCATGGGACTGAGTGCTGATCCAGAATCGGCAGGACAGGAGGTCTCCCTAGCCTGGAAGGAGAGGGCTTTGCTGGTTAAGGATCCTCCCAAGTTTATGCTGGACTTACTAGCTGGGATGTACTGTTTCCCCTGGACTACCTTGAAGGGTCCTCCATGGCAGCTGTCTTATAAGTCTCCCCAGGGGCTTGGGAAAGTCACTAGGCCACTGGGAAGGAGCGAGTATTCGCCCTGGACAGGGGGAGGCAGTGTAACCAGAGAGCCACGGAGGCTATCACATGGATGGACTTTCCAGACAGGAGGACAAGTAAAAGCAGTATAGCTAGAGAATTATCCGTCAGGATGATCCTCTATGCTATACTAGAAAGGAAGGGGGAGAAGTTGTCATGATTTAATTGTTTAAGGACTCATATTGTCAGCAATTTAGGAATTTGTCCAAGGGTGCATGACATTGTTACATTGGGATTATGTGTTATTGTGTGGTTATATGTTGCCTATACATGGTTATTATGTAGCCTAGTTATATTATAAGAGGGGAAATGTTATATAGAACATATGTGGAATTGGTAGAAATGCTCTGCATAGAAGTTAGCTGCAGATTATTGCACACTCACATACAGACCTTGGGTCAAGACAATTGCATGTACTTCAAGTAGTCCTAAGCAAACACTTGAGTTTAACATAAAGATTTGTTCACTAGATATCTGGTGAATTTGATCTCAAGAGCTTTGATAGCCCAAGGTTGCAAGCCAGATGGTCTGACATCACACATACACAAATGTACACAAGGGTGTGGTATTGGAGAGTATAAATATGTTGTTTTGATCATTTAATAAAGGTTGAGAGATAGTTTTCACATAAACAAGGTGTGAGACTATTTCTGTGTGTTGTATCCTGACTTGGGGAGTGGTCTTGCCATGGGCCACTAAGTAAGCTGGATCCAGTATTCTCTGCCTGTACCTTTTGGGCCTTGACCTCTTCAGAAGCCATCTTTTGTGCCACAGAGAACAGGAACTACATGATTCTGCTGGGGTAGGTTTGAACTAGTTTCATATCAAGCCCCTTGAAGAAGCAGATCGTGACAATCACCGTTCACACCCTCCTCAGCCGAATACAGCCCCCAGCAGCACCATTCACCACCCAGCAGGTTCATTCAGCCCCCAACCCCCCAGTACCACCATTCAGCCCTCAGTAGCCCCATTCAGACCCACAGCAGCACCATTCACCCCAACCCCCAGCAGCCTCCAACCCCCCAGTACCACCATTCAGCACCTCAGCAGCCCCATTCAGACCCACAGCAGCACCATTCACCCCCCAGCAGCCCCATTCAGCCCCCAACCCCCTGGTAGCACCATTCAGCCCCCAGCAGCCCCATTCAGCCCCCAACCCCCAGCGGCACAATTTACCGCCTCCCAGCAACCCCATAACCCCCCAGAAACACCAGTCACCCCCTGCAGCCCCTTTCACCCCCAGCAGCCCCCCCACCGGCAGTCTTATTCACCCCACCCCCCCCCCCCAGCAGTCCCATTCAGTCCCCAGCAGCGCCATTCGGCCCCTCAAAAAACATGCAACACCACTCACCAGCAATCCCCTCCTCTTACTTGTTCAATGTGGTCCCTGGTCCGGTTGTCTCATTAGTCAGAGGCTGGATATCCTTCTCCTGCCGGAGCTTCCTACTACAGGGGAAGGGAATTCCTAATGAAGTCATGTGACCCTGTAGTATGAAGCTCCGGCAGGTGAAACATATACAGCGTCTGACTAATGAGACAACTGGACCAGGGACCGCAGTGCTACTGACTGAAGCATGGTTTACAGATGTGACCTGACTGTCGTAAAGCATGGAACGAAATGTTCAGCATACTGTTGTAAATTGAGTCAAAAATCTCCAGCAGCCATTTCCCCCTAATTCCCTAAGTTAGAGCACATGATTTACATGAGGTCCTAGGTAAGCAAACACATTGTTGCCAAAATCAGAGTAACAAATGTTTTTTTTATGGCTTTGATGACACATTCAGATAATACAACTATTTATACAAATTTTAAGTTGTACTAAAGTGTTGGAAAAAAGAGATGCGTCGATAACCTTTCCTATGTTATCATATATAGTTTATATTTGCTAAGATTTAACACTTAAAATAGTTCTCTAACACTTCACCCTTTAGTATGTATGCCGTAAATCATGACACTTATTTAGGTTTTATGCTGCCCTTGGCCCACTCAGACTTATGCTCCCCAAGCTTTATTGCCTTGAGCATACCCACACCGCAGTTTTACTCCTGCTATCACCTTGCTATATGCCAAATCATAGGTTTATGACTATATATGTATATCAGATTGCTTGGTACACTAACAGACATATATGTCACTACAAATTGTCATGTCTATGCCTCTGTTACCATTGTTCCATTATGGGCCTGCACTGGCATCTTCAGTCAGCCTACTTCCCTGAAAATGTGCTGCATTTTACAACAACACATCACAGTTGCAAAGTATTTTTATGTTAAAATGTAATCAATTTCAAAAGAACAATTTGCAAGATTGGACAATCTAGTCTCAAGGGGAAGCAAAATAGCATTTTCTTAGACACACTGTTTTAAAATATTGTATTATTATTATTCCTTTATTTGTAATGTGCCAACATATACGGTAGAGCTATAAAGGAGTAAGTTGTAAAAAAAAATATTAACACAATGGAAAAGAATGGAGGGCCCTGTCTTTGAGTTTAAAATTTAACGTTCACAGTGCTTTCCCTAAAGCATTTAGCAAGATAGTTTGTAAGTCTGCAAGTTTTCTAACAGCCTTATTAAATTGCGATTCAGCAAATTTAAAAGGGCTCTATTTAAGCACACAGCATATTTTTTTACAGAAGTTTGTAGTTAGTAAAGACCTTGCTTTTGGATAGAAGTTCACTAGCTAAAAACTTCTGTAAAAAAATATCCTGTGTGCCTAAATAGAGCCCTTTTAAACTTGCCGAATCAAAATTGAATAAGGCTGTAAGGGTATGGGTGAGGGATAGAAGTATGATAGACATGGATTAAAATATTACTTGTGCTTTTTAGGTAAGAAAGACAATATTTTGTGAATGATTGTATGTGATGAATGCAAGAGAGGGCAGGATCCAGTAGAACCCCAAGACAACGGGCCTGGGAGGTGGGAGTGATAGTTACATAGTAATTGAGGTTGAAAAAAAACTTTCAGTCCATCAAGTTCAACCTTTTAAGATCTCCTCTAATCTGCAATATGCGGATTAGTTATTAATTAATTAGTTGTTAATTCATTCTTATTTAATTATTAATCAACAATTGATTTTGTTGATTGGCGATCGGATTTGTCCGTGGATCAATACTCTCTCTCTATAATTATCCAGGATAATAACCCTGAATTCCCTTTTTAATTAGAAACAAATCCAGTCCCCTTTTAAAGATATCTATCGAATCCGCTGCCACCACCTCCTCTGGTAGAGAATTCAACAGATTAACCACCCTCACTGTAAAGAACAATTTTATTTCTTTAAGGTGAAATTGTTTTACTTCTAACCTCAAGGGATGTCCACTTGTCAGTTGAAAACCTCTTGGCACAAAAAGCTCCCTTGACAAATCTTTATACTGACCCTGGATGTATTTATATAAGGTAATCATATCTCGTCTTAGACGCCTTTTTTCTAGAGAAAATAAGCTTAATTTGGTTACTCTTTCTTCATAACTTAGCCCCTCCATTCCCCTTATTAGTTTTGTAGCCCTTCTTTGTACCTTTTCCAGCTCTAAAATGTCCTTTTTATGAGTAGTGCCCAAAATTGTACTCCATATTCCGAATGAGGGCGTACTAGAGATTTGTATAGTGGCATAATTATATTTGCTTCTCTTGCTTCTATACCCTTCTTAATACATGCTAATATTTTATTGGCCTTTGCAGCTGCTGCTTGGCTTTGAGCACTGTTACCTAGGTGGATGCCCACAAGCACTTTGAAATCCCTTTCAATATCTGATATCCTTTGCCCACCCCCACCTCCTGCCCCTTCCTGTCTAACTGCTGATGATTTTGCCAGCCACTTTAAAAATAAAATTGAAACCATCCGAAATGAGCTCTCCTCCCAGCTGGCCCCGTCCTTTCCACAAACCGACAACACCCAACCCTTACCCTTCCCCAATCCCTCCTCCACTATGGATTCCTTTGACCCTGTAACCGAGGATGAAGTATCTACGTTATTATTAACCTCTCACCTTACAACATGTCCACATGATCACAGCCAATCCCTCCTCTATCCACCGCACTTATCCCAGCTCTCACACATCTATTCAACCTCTCCCTAAACACTGGCAGGTTTCCATCCTCCTTAAAACACGCCACAATTACACCCATTCTCAAGAAGCCCTCATCTGACCCAGCTTCTGCCTCCAACTACTGCTCTATCTCACTACTTCCCCTGGCTTCTAAACTGCTTGAGCGTCTTATTTACAATCACCTCACTCAATTTATTTCCTCCAATTCCCTTCTTGACCCCTTCCAATCTGGTTTCCGTGCCCAACACTCAACAGAAACAGCCGTCACAAAAGTCACCAATGACTTGCTAACTGCCAAATAAAAGGGTCACTTCTCCATTCTAATTCTCCTGGATCTCTCTGCTGCCTTCGACACAGTTGACCACCCTCTTCTAATCCAAAATCTCCGCTCATTTGGCATCCAGGGCACAGCTCTTTCATGGTTCACATCCTATCTAAAAGATTGTACATTTAGCGTCTCCTTCTCTGGTACCTCTTCTTCACCTTTCCCTCCGTCTGTTGGCGTTCCACAAGGTTCTGTCCTAGGCCCCCTCCTCTTCTCCATCTACACCTCCTCCCTTGGCACCCTCATAAAATCCTTTGGATTTGAGTATCATCTCTATGCAGATGATACTCAAATCTACCTCTCTGCACCCGATCTATCCCCCTCTCTTTTATCTCATGTTTCCAACTGCCTCTCTAGCATATCCTCCTAGATGTTTACCCGTCAACTCAAACTCAACATGTCTAAGACTGAACTCCTAATTTTTTCACCCTCTACTACAGCTTCCACTCCTCAAATATCTCTCACTGTTGACAACAACATTATCACTCCCACCTCCCAGGACCGTTGTCTTGGGGTTCTACTGGATCCCGCCCTCTCTTTTATTCCTCACATCCATCAACAAAATTTTGTCAGTTTCACCTAAAAAAACATCTCCAAAATTCGTCATTATCTCCAAACATCTCCAAATTCGTCATTATCTTACACAAGACACAGCTAAAATTCTAATACACTCTCTCATCATAACTCGACTCGACTACTGCAATTCACTACTTACTGGCCTACCCATCTCCCGTCTATCTCCCCTCCAATCCATAATGAACGCCTCCGCTAGACTCATCTTCAATACCAAACGATCAGTGTCTGCAGCTCCTCTCTGTCAATCACTCCACTGGCTTCCCATAGCTTCCCGAATCACATTTAAAATCATGACCCTAACATATAAAGCCCTCAACAACAGTGCACCCCCTTATATCTCTGCTCTTGTTTCAAAATACTCTCCCAACCGCCCCCTTCATTCTTCTAACGACCTTCTTCTTTCCTCCTCTCTAATCACCTCCTCTCACTCCCGACTTCAAGACTTTTCTCGTGCTACCCCTACTATTTGGAACTCCTTGCCTCGCTCCATTAGATTATCTTCCTGCCTCAAAACCTTTAAAAAAATTCTAAAAACACACCTATTTAAAAAATCTTATCACCTTCAGCCTTTATAATTACAACTGCACACTCCACAGCTTAATAACACTCCCACCCACAATCTACAGTACAACACACAGACCCCTCCAATTGACTAAACAAATTGCATTCACGTTGCCATTTTGTATTTGTCACCCTCTTGTATCACACTTAAACCCTTAGATTGTAAGTTTGCGAGTTTTCAATTGTGTGTCCATGTCTTGGAAACAAGCACTATGTGCATTTGATTATACGCTCAAAAACAGGGCCCTCCATTCTTTATAAGGTGTTAAGTTTGTTTTTTGCCATGTACTAAACCCCTGTACAGCGCTACGGAATATGTTGGCGCGATATAAATAAAGATAATAATAATAATAATAATAATAAAAATAATAATATTTGCTCCATTAAGATTATAAATTGCGTGGCTATTTTTCCTTCCCAAATGCATAATTTTACATTTATTCGTATTAAATCTCATCTGCCATTTAGATGCCCATTCCTCATTTTTTTGTAAATCCCTTTGGAGGGAAAGTACATCATCTGATTTAATTACCTTGCACAACTTTGTGTCATCAGCGAAAATGGAGACTCTACTTTCCAGTGCCACCTCTAAGTCATTAATAAATATGTTAAAAAGAAGAGGACCTAATGCTGAACCCTGAGGAACCCCACTTACCACATTAGTCCAATCTGAGTATGTTCCATTTACAACAACCCTTTGCTTCCTGTCTTTCAGCCAGCTCTCAATCCATGAGCAGATATTTACTGCAACTCCTGTATCCCTTAGTTTGCACAATAGCTTTCCATGTGGCACTGTATCAAAAGCCTTTGCAAAATCCAAAAAGACTACATCCACTGAGTTGCCTTGATCCAGGTTCCTACTAACCTCCTCATAGAAACTAATTAGATTTGTTTGACATGACCTATTCCTCATAAATCCATGTTGACTCCTGCTTATAATCCTATTCAAATACACATAATATTGTATATTTTCCCTTATTAACCCTTCTAAAAGCTTCCCCACTAAAGAAGTGAGCCTCACTGGTCTATAAAAATGGCATTGTCCGAAGTTAGAGATATATGTGGAGTGGAAGGTATATTTTCATTAATTTCTTAAATTATCACTCTATCCCTTTTCTTCCCTCTCAATATTTTATAAGTATTCCTGGTTTATTCACTCTATTATAATATTTAAGATATTTAACAGACTTATATAAAAAATTAAGAAAGATATAAAAAAAGAAATAGAAAAATAAAAATATTTTTATTGATTTATCACTGTTAATGTTATAAAAAATTATACAAAAGAACAAAGACATTTAAAAATGTACCACCCACCTCAGCATTGATTGTGTGGTAGATTCTCACAAAGTAGCATGCAGGTCCTGGAGTTGGTTTTTAGTGATAGAGAGAGAGAGGGAGCAGGCAATTTATTAAAACAGGAAATTACGGTTTTATTCTTTTACATTATTCTAAAAACTATTTTACACTTACATTTTTATTACACATATTTACAGCTTACACATAATACAAATACACATATATTAAATAACACACATAGATATACATAGAGATAGGTCACGCCACACACACAGCCACATCCCATCCCCCACACCCCACCACCAAACAGTTAATAAATACACATTAAACACACAATTTTTTTCCTTATATACTTCTTTTGATTTATCCTCATATTATTTTTGGGATAATTATGGAAGGAGAAGAGAGGAGGGGAGAGTATTGTGGAGGTGGGGAGGAGAAGAGGAGAGGTGATAATAGCTTTGATCCATCTGGTCACTGTGGCTAATCTATATAGTTGCACAAGCCCCTTCACCACGACACTGTAAATACAGATCTTAGCTACACACAGTCACTCTGATAAACCTTCTCTCACTCTTTTCCCTCGCTACTGAATTTATATTACTACATCTATTCTGAGGCTAACAATTTTTCCCTCACCTTCATCTCATCTACTTCCTGTACCTACACTCTGTGTCACAATGCTCTCTCACTCTTTCCTCCTCCTCATTTTCCACTGCCTCTCGTTCAGACTTTCATTTGCACTCTCTCATGGTGGTTTTCATCTCAGTCACAGACCAAGACCTGGGAACAAACAAGGTGGAGGTGTAAATGTATTACTTTCCACTCACTGTACATGTCACTTCATACCTCCTGTCCCATCCCTCCAATTTTCATCTTTTGAAGTTCATACTGCCTCTCTCTCAGACTCTCATTTGCAGCCTCTCCACAGCATGCCCCAACACTATAACCATCTCACATTCCTTGCTATCCTCTGCTCTTCTTTGCTCCCATGAGCTCCTCTCCCTCCTCCAGTCACGCTCTGCCCTAAGGGCAGCAAACACCCAAAACACCCAGAATTTGATACCCATCACTTGTCACAAACCTTCCACTTTACCTTTCTCCCGCGCTATCTGGAACGCACGGTCTATCTTTTCACTTTCACTCACTATTCATTACCAACTCCCTCAATCTACTGGCTCTCACTGAAACCTGGCTCTCCTCTTCAAACACTACCTCGCCTGCAGCACTCTCTCATGGTGGTTTTCACCTCAGTCACACACCACGACCTGGGAACAAACGAGGTGTAGGTGTATTACTTTCCACTCGCTGTACATTTCACCTCATACCTCCTGTCCCATCCCTCCAATAATTTTTTTTTGAAGTTCATACTATCCACCTCTTCTCTCCCATCTCTTTACATGTTGCTGTGATCTATCGCCCTCCAGGTACTCCCTCTCAATTTCACAATCACTTTTCCACCTGGCTCCCTCACTTTCTCTCCTCCAACATTCCTTAACTGGGACTTGGGCCTTCAACATTGTAATCGACACCCCCACCTCACCCACAGCTGTCAAATTGCTTTCACTCACCTCTTCCCTCTGCCTCTCACAACTTACAGATTCTTCAACTCACCATGATGGAAACTATCTTGACCTTATTTTCACCAATATCAGTCCCGCCTCCATCCCAGTCATCCACTCCACTCCCTCTATCTGACCATCGCCTCCTTACCTTCAACCTCACTATATGATCCTCTAATCACCCCTCTTCAACCCAGCCACCGTTACCCAAAGAAACCTGCTTGACCCTACAAAGCTCTCCACTGTGCTCCAACCCCTTCTCAGCCCCACCACCAACCTCAACTGCCCTGACACTGTCACCTCAGTACAAGTCTATCTCTTCCACCTTTACACCATTGCCCCCATAACCACACGGAGGCGCTCTCAATCTCAACCACAACCATGGCACACTACACACACACATTACCTTTAGAAGTGCTCCCGCACTGCTGAATGGCTATGGAGGAAATCATGCTCTTCAACGGAATTCCTTCACTACAAGTTTATGCTACGTTCCTTCTCCTCCGCCCTGAACCTTGCCAAACAGCACTACTTCAAATCACTAATATCTATTCTGTCCTCCAACCCAAACGTCTGTTTGTCACTTTCAACACTCACTTCCGCCCACTACCTCTTCCCATTCCTTCCTGTCTCATGTCTGAAGACTTTTTCAACCATTTTATACATAAAATTCAAACTATCCGCAATTAACTCTCCTCTCATTGTGGCTCACACACTCCACCCTCTCAACTAACCAACAATGCCCAGTCTTCTCCCTTCCCCACAGCCACTATGAACTACTTTACCCTTGCAACAGATGATGAAATCTCCAGCCTAATATCATCCTCTCACCTCACTACCTGTCCTCTGGATCCTATTCCATCTCAATCATCCCTCCCCTCTCTACCACACTAATTCCAGCTCTCACACACATCTTCAACCTGCTGGAGCGGCTCGTCTATAACCGCCTTACCAGTTTTATCTCCTCTAACTCCCTTCTGGACACCTTCCAATCTGGCTTTCGGCTCCAACATTACACCGAGACAGATCTCACAAAAGTCACCAATGACCTGCTCACCCCCAAGCAAAAAGACCACTTTTCCATTTTGCTTCTTCTAGATCTCTCTACCGCCTTTGACACAGTTGACCATCCACTTCTACTCCACATTCTCTCCTCCCTCTGCATTCGAGACACAGCTCTCTCGTGGTTCTCATCATACCTACAAGAACGATCATTTAGCATATCCTTCTCTGGCACCTTTTCTTCTCCTCACCCCTTGTCTCTTGGCATACCCCAAGTATCAGGCCTAGGCCCCCTTCTCTTCTCCATCTATACATCCTTACTTGGTACCCTAATAAACTCTTTTGGGTTTCAGTATCATCTCTATGCAGATGACACTCAAATCTACCTCTCAGCACCAGAACTATCCCCCCCTCTTCTAGCAGACGTCTCCAACTGCCTCTCTAGTATATCCTCTTGGATGTCCGCCCACCATCTAAAACTCAACATGTCTAAGACTGACTTATTAATCTTCCCACCCTCTACTACAGCTTCAATTCCTCACATGTCTTTCACTGTCAACAATGCCATCATCACTCCCAGCTCCCAAGCCTGCTGCCTTGGGGTTCTACTGATCCTGCCCTCTCTTTCATCCCTCACATACAGTCACTAACAAAATCTTGTCTTCTACATCTAAAAAACATGTCCAAAATATGGCACTACCTCACACAAGACACAACTAAGATTCTAATCCACTCTCTGATCATTTCTCCTCTCGACTTTTGCAACTCACTTCTTGTTGGCCTGCCCATCACCAGCCTTTCCTCACTTCAATCCATAATGAATGCCTCCACCAGACTCATCTTCCTTACACAACAATCAGTGTCGGCAGCTTCTCTTTGTCAATCACTCCACTGGCTTCCCTTAGCCTCCAGAATAAAATTTGAAATCATGACCCTAATTTACAAAGCTTTCAACAACAGCACAACCCCGTACATCTCTGCTCTCATATCCAAATACTACTGCATATGCCCTCTTTGTTCTGCTAATGACCTTCTTCTTTCTACCACTCTTGTCACCTACTTTCACTCCCGCCTCCAGGACTTTTCTTGTGCTGACCCTATTCTCTGGAATTCCTTGCTTCACTTCACCAGACTATCCTCCTGCCGCAAATCCTCAATAAAAACACATATCTTTAAAGAAGCCTATCACTTTCAATCCTAACATGCACAGCACAGCTCCCTCCTGTACCATACACAAACCTTAACCTTTAGATTGTAAGTCTGCGAGTTTCAATCATGCAAGGTGCTTTGGGGATAGAACTTTGCAAATAAAGAATAATAATAATAATAATAATAAAAGTAATAATAGTGGTTATAAGTTATTCATATATGTATCCAGCGAATTATGAAAGGGTTACCTATGCCTGAACATTACAATGTTATAATTCAATAAACTAAGACCTATAATCAGTGGAGTAGCTAGTGGAGGGGGGCACAGTGCCCCAGGCATCACCTCCTTGGGGGGCGGCACTCATGTGCCATCCCCCAGGCTCCCTCCTACCCCCTTGTCTCTCCCATCCTCCCTTGTCTCTCTCCCCCCACTTGTCTCTCTCCCCCTCTTGTCTCTCCCCTTCGCCCCCCTCCTCCTCCTCTCTTACCCTCTCCTCTGTCTCTTATCTCGGGGCTTGGATAATGGCTCCTCCCCTTCCAGCCCATGCTCTCATTTGAGTCATCTGACCGGAAGAGGAAGAGCCGGCAGGAGGAGGAAGTATCAGCTAAGCTCATCCACAGAGGTAAAATACAGGGGAGATTATTATTATTATTATTATTATCTTTATTTATATCGCGCCAACATATTCAACCTTAAAGAATGGAGGGCCCTGTTTTTGAGCATGTAATCAAATGTACATAGTGCTTGTTTTCAAGACACGGACACACAATTGAACACTCGCAAACTTACAATCTAAGGGTTGGAGATAGGGAGAGAAACAAGTTAGAGGGGGAGGGATATACAAGAGGGGGAGAGGGCAGCTAGAGACAATAGGGGAGAGACAAAAGGAGGGGGAGAGAAACAAGCCGGGGAAGGAGGGGAGAGAAACAAGCGGTAGGAGGGACAGACAAAAACGGGGAGGGAGAGACAATGAGGGGATCAACAAGTGGGCGGAGAGACAAGAGGAGAGGGAGAGACAATCAGGGAGAGAGGCAAGGGGGAGAAAAACAAAGGGGGGAGAGGGGGGAGACAATTGGGAAGAGAGATAAGAGGGGGGAGCGACAGTAGGGTAGGAGGTACACAATGGAGGAGGAGGAGGAGGAGAGAAACAAAGGGGAGTAAAGAGGGGAGAGACAAGAGGAGAGAGTGAGACAATGGGGGAGATAGACAAGAGGGAGGAGAGGGAGAGAGACAATGGAGAAGAGAGGGAGAAAAACAAAGGAGGGAGAGAAACAAGAGAGAGAGAGACAATAGGGGAGGAGGGGGAGATAGTCAAGAAGAAGAGGGAGAGAAAAAAAGGGGTAGAAGAGGATGGAGAGTACAAGGGGGTAGAGAGACAAGAGTGGGGAGGGGAGAGAGATAATGGGAAGGAGAGATAATGGGGAGGAGGTGGAGAGAGATAATGGGAAGGAGGGAGAGAGAGACAAGAGGGTGAATGAAACAAAGATGAGAGAGACAATGGAGAGGAGAGGAGAGAGACAGTGGGGAGGAGGGGAGAGATACAAGGAGGGGAAGAGAAGTGGGATCAGGGGAAGAGAAACAAGAAGGAGGATTGTGAGACAAGAGGGGGGAGAGACAGGGGGAGGAGGGGGAGAGAGACAAGGGGGCAGGGAAGGAGGGAGAAAGAGACAAGGGGGAGAAAAACAAGGGTGAGGGGGAGAGACAAGAGGAGTGAGAGAAACAATGGGGGAGAGAGACAAGAGGGAGGAGAGGTAGAGTGACAAGGGAGAGGAGTGGGAGAGAAACAAAGGAGAGGAGAGGCAAGTGGGGAGAGAGACAAGAGGGGGATAGAAAGAGACAATAGGGGAGGAGGGGGAGACAGGAGGGAGAGAGAGACAACTGGGAGAGAGAAGAGGGGGAGGAGGGGAAGAGAGACAAGGGAGAGGAGGGGGAGAGAAACAAAGGTGAGGAAAGGGGGAGAAAAACAAGAGGAGATAAACAAGAGGGGGAGAGACAATGGGGAAGAGAGGGGGAGAGAGACAAGGGGAGGAGGGGAGAGAGACACAAAGGAGCAGGGGGGTAGGGGGAAAAAGACAATGGGGAGAAGGGGGAGAAAAAAAAGGGGGGAGAGACAAGGGGGAGAGACACAAGGTGGAAGAGAAGCAAGAGGGGCAGGGATAAAGGGGGAGAGAATCAAGGGGGGAGGGCAGAGGGGAGAGAGACAAGAGGGAAAGGGAGAGATAAGCGGGAGGGGAGATAAAAGGGAGGAGAGAGAATGGTGGGAGAGACAAGGGAGAAGGGGAAAGGCAGCAGTAAAGGGAGAGACAAGGGTGGGGGAGACAAGAGGGAGAGACAAGTGAGAAGGGAAGAGACAAGGGCGGGGGAGAGACAAGGGGGAAGGGGAGAGACAATGGTAAAGGTAGAGACATGGGGAAGTGGAGAGACCAGGGTGGGGGGACAGACAAGAAGGGTAAACAGAAAATGGACGGTGCGTCAGTGTAACTGTCGACTGGATGGCGGGGGTGATGGCTCTCTAATGCTCTCTAATGCTAAAAGACTGACAGCCTGGCTCTCAAACACCCTCTATACCCCATAGACCGTCGTATGTCCCATGCTCACCCTTAGCCCGTTGCTGTATCCTCGCCCACGCTGCTAAGGCACTGCTGAGTCCGGCGGAGTTTCACGCCGACACTGAAGTCCTGCGCGTAGGAGGTGGAGGTGGAAGCACTGCCTCCGGATGTGATTCTCTGTCTCCGAACACAACCCCCAGCTGGAGTTCCGTTTTCGGCAGCGTAGAGGCGTAGAGGCGGCTGAGGAGGTGCATTACATGGAGGAAGCTGCACAACACCCTGGCAGCCACGGCACCCACATAATTATGTGACGTTCAAGAAGCACTGCCATTTGACTGATCCAGACGGAGCTCCCTGCTGCTACTATTGCCCTGGAGGTAAAGTCTCCCCTCTGACTCCGGACGTGGCCCCCTGCATCTGGAAGCAACCTCCGGATTGGAGCATCGGGTCCAGTATTGAAGCCAGAGAGCCAAAGCCGGCCGATGAGGCGACCAGTTAAGAGGTGGATAACCTCTACGGGGCACTAACGGAGTCCTACAGCCTTACTCCCCAGGAGACACAAGACCAGCAGTCACAAGTAATCCCAGAAGACTAGCTGGGGCCAAAGAAAACTAAGGTAGGGGGGCCAGATTGTATAGAGGGGGTGTGAGTTGGAGAAGGTGGGGGCTCCGCTGGCATATGGTGTAACAAAGCTCTGCTGTGTGTGAAGATTCTGCAGAAGAAGGGTTTAAAAACTCTAATATACATTTCTCCTTCTCTATGCCACAGCCTATAATAGATATACTCATAAAATATAGAGTGTGGATAAAAACTTCCAATTTGATCAAAACTTCACTTTAAAGTGAGGGGGACACGCTAATCTCCTCTAGTTATCCTTATGTATTTAAGCAAGGAGGTTTAGGTGTGAACCCGCGGGTTCTATTTCTATACTACTATGCCAACTAAAATGAAATCTAGGGATAGAGCCAAAAATGAGCCAACAAAACCCCCCTTAATGTTTTCACCTCGATATAAGGGCTCAGGCTCTACCATTCAGGCAGTAGCTAACACATCTACATCATCAGTAACCCCCTCGCCAGACAAAGCATTGCAGACATTACGTTTGGAAAACTCAGGGGTGGAGGAGGAAGAAATTCTCACCTGCTCTAAAATGCAGGAAATGCTAAATCTTTTCAGTCTAACCTAATTCTGGACTTGACAAAAAAAATAGCGGATAATTCGATATTAATTAAAGAGGTAAATATGCGGGTGGAATCTGTAGAAGACATTTGTGACAACCTAATTACAGACAATAATAATCTTCTCAAATATACCAAGTCGCTGGAGAACAGAATTGAGGATCTAACAAATAAGATCTCTTCAATTGAAGACCGTAGTAGAATGAACAACCTTCGCTTCAGAGGCATCCCGGAATCAATACTTGACTGTAACCTGAAATCTTATGTAGAGAACTTCCTATTAACCTTGGCTCCAAATGCAATACCTAACGAAAATACTATTGACGTTATTCATAGATTACCACTTGCAAAACACTTAGATAAATCTGTTCCCAGGGAGGTCATTGTAAGAGTCCACTATCGTTCTTATAAAGATGAGATAATGAAGAAGTCATTTATTATGCAAAAATTTCCACCGCCATATGAGAATCTCAAAATCTTCTCAGATCTGTCGGTATACACTCTATCTAGGAGAAGAGAATTTAGTCCAATCACTCAGGTGTTAAGAGAAAAAGAAGTTAGATACAAATGGTTATCTCCAGTAGGTCTTTCTGTTTATAAAGACTCGCAGTGGCACAGGATAAAAACGGTACAGGAAGGGGCTAAAATGTTACAAACATGGAATTATGAATTAACAGTTGTAGAACAGGGGGCCGGTATGCCGAACCTATTATCCAGTGAGCGGGTATGGCAAAAGAATTAGGAGTTATGGGGGTGGGGGCGGGGAGGAACCTTGAAGTGTGGATAGCTGGGAACCCGTATCTAACTCCAGGCTCTCTCCCCTCATGGTCCCTCCCATTGCCTACTTAGGGAATAGAGGCGGAGGTGGGTGCAAGAATTAATAAAGCAATTTTGTGGCCGTGGATTAGCAATTCTTGAGTAAAATTCCAAAGGATGTAGGAAGGGAGAAAGGAAGAAAAGAAAAAAAAAAAAGAGAAGGGGAGGGGGAGAAGAGAGAGAGAGGGGGAAGAAGCGGGATAGAGTAGGCCGCCCTTATAGGAGGGCGTTATCAGGGTTATTAAGTATATCACAAGTTCAAGGGAGTACCAATCCTAGGTATATCATTACATTGAATATAAGCTTCCTGTCTCTTCGCATTTAGGGACTTATCCCTCTCAAATCACTTTAGCAATGTATGTGAGAATATTTATCTTTTTTTTTTTTTTTTTTGTTTATTCCTGTATGCTCCTTTTTTCACAGGTGATCATAATTAAGGAAATTTTGTTTCAACCCAGTCTCGGCACATAGTAATCTCTTTGCTTTTTCTTTCTTTTTTTTTCTTCCTGTTGATAGGAATTATAGCACTCATGGCACGGAGCTACACAGATAGCCCAATTAGTCTCTCTTCCCTTGAGTCGAAAGGCGCATCTAGTGAATCAGTTAGCCAGGCAAGTCAAAATTTATTCTCAATAGTAATATCTTGATTAATGACAACTCCCGAGAGCAAAATAGTGAGCCTCTCTATCCCCGCCATGTTCTCTATGGAGTTATGGGGAACCTATCCAGCCATTTTCTACTATCAGGTAGTTGCTTTGCTAAATGTAATGTTATTTGTTTTGTTTGTATTCACCCGTCAAGAGTATTTAGGAGGGTCTGTAAGAGCAGGTTTCTGTTCTTTAGACTCCCATATATTCAATACAGGTGGGGGATGTATGTTGTAAACTCGATAGCCGTGTGGGCACTATATGGATTATGGGACGTACCAAGTAAGATACATGAATTCTCAAATTTTGACCTATGCCCAAAGGTTTAAAAATAGTTTCTCATAATGTTAATGGATTGAACTCCCCGACCAAAAGGAAAATAGCCTTCCTAAACTATACGAAAATCAAAACAGACATATTGTGCCTGCAGGAAACTCACATGAAGAAAGATTCATCTAAGTATTTGGCCGATAAACAATACCCCTTTAATATACACTCGACTTTCACAAGTAAATCTAAGGGAGTATCTATAATGTTTAATAAAAGACTGCAGGTCTCCGAATTATTCTCAAAAATAGATCATCTAGGGAGATATATAATATGGTCAGGGTATATCAATATTAGTCTGTTTACTATTGCGAATGTCTATCTGCCCAATAAAAACCAGATCAGATATCTAAAAACCTTTCTGAAAGATCTATATAAATTAAAGAGAGGGCTGCTTATTCTATGTGGAGATTTTAATCAGATTAGGGACCCCCATATGGATAAACAGAGGGCCCACAAGATCAAAACTGAAGTCAAAGAATGCAAAAATGCCATCGACTTCTCCAATATCTTGAATAGTTATGAACTATTCGACATATGGAGGGTCTTCCATCCTAATAGTAAAGATAATACATTCTTTTCGAATCGGTTTGAATCTTTATCCCGCATAGATTATATATTCTCTGATTCAAACACACTAAAATTGATAGCGAAATCAGATATCATCTTAACACCCTGGTCAGACCACAGTATGAATTCTATCATTCTCCTGGATTCATTGGAATCGAAAGTATCAAAAAGATGGAAATTCAATCCTATACTATTTAAAAATATAGACAATCTTAATGCAGTAAAAAAGGATACTCTGGAATTTTTTGAGCTTAATAAAGACACAGTGTCCTCCAGTAAGACTTTATGGTGCTCCTATAAAGCATATATTAGGGGTACTATAATCTCAAGGATGGCAGTCCTAAATAAGCAAAGGGGTCTACCTCTTAAAACCTTATATATTGAACTAGAGAAACTCCATCAGCTTAACAAAAGGAGCCCAAATAAAAATATTGGACTCCAAATAAATACATTAAATAACCAAATAAATCGTATCCTACAATCCCAGGCAGACAACCTCCTTTGGAGACTGCAACAATCCAACTTTCTTTTTGGTAATAAAACAGGTAAAATTCTCGGGAATAGATTAAAGAAACAGCGAAACTACAATAGGATCCTAAAAATAGTAGATAATGAGAAAAGAGTTCACATGAACCCAGACAAAATCGGTGAGCTCTTCCAGGGATTTTATGAGAATCTATACAACTTAGATAAAGATAAAAATCTGGTGATACCAGACAGGGCTACTGTTGATTCCTTCTTAGATAAGATCCAGATCCCTAGGATCTCGGATCAAGAATCCCTAGATCTAAATAGGGAAATATCTAGCGAAGAAATTACTATAGCAATAAATTCAGGCAAAACAAATAAAGCACCAGGTCCAGATGGGTTTGATCATATGTTCTATAAAATGCTTCATTCTGAGCTCAAACCGTCTATGTTTAGTTTATTCAACGAAATTAAACAATCAGGCCATATTCCATTAGAAATGACAGAGACAAAAATTATAAATATTTTGAAGGTAGGGAAGAACCCTGAGGAGTGCAGTAGCTACAGGCCAATCTCACTAATAAACATAGATGTTAAAATTTATTCAAAAATCCTAGCAAATAGATTAAAGAAGATCATTGTCAATCTGGATTTATCCCTGGCCGCCAGACGTCAGATAATACAAGACGTCTTTTGAATATACTATCCTATGTCAAAAATAAAGATATACCGGTAATGATACTTTCATTAGATGCTGAAAAAGCGTTCGACAGGGTTAACTGGGAATTTCTACAGTGTGTACTGGTGAGATTTGGCCTGGGCGACTTCGCTTCAAAGTCAGTCAAAGCTCTTTATAGAAACTCTTTCTCACGTATTGTGAATCCTGACTTTGAATCTAAACAATTTAAAATTGGGAACGGCATCCGTCAGGGCTGCCCTTTATCCCCGCTTCTATTTACACTCTTCTTGGAACCTCTAGCTATATACATTCACCAGTGTAATGAAATCAAAGGGGTTTGTATAGGTAAAGAAGAATTTAAATACATGGCCTTTGCCGATGACATTATAGTTACCATAACAAACCCGGAATACGCGTGCTATAAACTTCAAGAAATAATTGAGGACTTTGGCAGGCTCTCATTTTTTAAAGTCAATCAGACAAAGTCAGATACCCTAACAAAAGGAATACCACTGGAAACTAAGAATAAATTAAGGGAAGACTTTAGGTTTAATTGGGATTCCAAATATATAACCCATCTGGGAATAAGATTCTCTTTTCGGGTGGATAATATTCTTAATGACAACATTAATGAGGTTATGAAGCTAATTAGACCTATATTAACTGATTGGAGCCACCTAAACCTATCCTGGTCAGCCCGAATAGCATCAATTAATATGAACATACTTCCCAAAATTACATACTGTATGAGATCCATAACCGATATCTTGGCTAATAATTATCTCAAGTGTGTACAGGATCAATTAGATAAATTTATGTACGCAGGGAAAAAACCTAGAATTCGGAAAAGCATAACCTACAGTAAATTTTCTAATGGTGGCTTAAATGCACCAAGTTTAAAAGAAATCCATCTTAAGATAATTATTGCCCAACTCATTGGGTGGCATATTACTAAAGATAAGCCAAGATGGCTATCGCTGGAAGAAGCGTTAGTGAAGGACCATCCCATTTCAAACTTTGATCTGGTTACCCGCATATGATAAAGCTCTATATAGCGATCTCCCAAAAAACGTAATCAATATCATTAAAATTTGGTATAAATATAGAAGAAAGATGCAGTTAACAAATATACCCTCAATCGTAGCTCCACTGGAATATCTGAGTTTGAGGGCGCAATGTCCCTCAATAAAGATGCTATCTGATAAGGGTTTAAGATGTATCTCCTACCTGTATAATAAAGGTAATCTTCTTACCATTCAGGAGCTGCAGCAGAATTTGGAGTTAAATAATAAATTCAACTGGTTAAACTACGAAAGTCTCAAGTTAAATCTAATGGGGAGAGGATATAAACTCTCAGGGATGAATAGTCCTACTAAAATAGAGGAAATCATTCTAAAAGGAGATTTTTCACATCTAATCTCTAAGTGCAGTAGACCTATTGATGACTCTGTCCCCTTTATTAAAAGCCTAGGGGTTAAAGGGTGGGAAATGGATCTTGGAATCTGCCTAGATGAGACAAGTTGGAAGTATAGTCTAAAAACCACAAAAAAGTCCTCGGTTAATATAATATATACAGAGCTATATTTCAAAATTATTCATAGATGGCACTTAACTCCAGTTAAATTGAGTAAAATCAACCCAGAGGAGTCAGATTGCTGTTGGAAATTATGTGGCTCACGAGGGACTTATTACCACATTTGGTGGGAATTCAATAAAATGCAGAAGTGGTGGTTAGACATCTTCCAACTAATATGCAAATAGCTTGACAAACAAATTTTATGGTCTCCTCAAGTTGCCATTCTCCACATGAACTTAGAGAAATTCCCGTCCACTGAGAGGTATCTGATTTGCCATATTTTATTAGTAGCCAAATACCTTATTGTCAAATACTGGAAGCTACCTATAATCCCAGCTTTTAGCGAATTGTGCAATCTTATCTCTACAAATAGAGAGCTAATGAATAACAGTAACCCATTTCCGTTGGAGCGCAAGGTCTGCCATTTTAGCTGGCTGAAATGGGACAGCTACATGGAATCCCTATAACCATAGCAAATTCACTCTTATATTCTGTATGGCTCTCCTTATTTATGACATGGTAAATAAGTTCCTTCAGTCTGATTATGAAATGTATCTAGATTTGTTTCCACATTGATGTCGGGTTTAGGTGTGTGTGTACTTTATGTACTAATCCAGATACTAATGTATTTATTGTAAAAAAAAAAGAAAAAAAAAAGAAAAAAAAGAAGGGTAAACAGAAGCAAGATAAGAGAGAGGGAGAGACAGAAGGAGGGAGAGAAGGAGAGTCAGACGGGAGAGAGAGAGAAGGGAGAGGCACATAGAGAAGGGAGAGAGTGAGTGAAGGGAGAGGCTGCACTTTGGTTCTAACAGGCATAGCCTGAACTCTGGTCCTTCCAGGCACAGGCTGCACCTTGATCCTTTCAGGCACAGGCTGCACCTTAATCCTTTCAGGCACAGACTGCTCTTTATTTCCTGGAGAGACAGGATGCGGGTGCCACAAGCAAGGCAAGTTCCAAGCCAATTTTTCAAAAGTGAGGCTCGTTGTGTACTGAAATCAACTAAAACCGGAACTGACATGTACACAGGTACCATTGAATATATATATATATATATATATTTATATATATATATATATATATATATATATATATATATATTTATATATATATATATATATATATATATATACAGTCAGGTCCATAAATATTGGGACATCGACACAATTCTAAACTTTTTGGCTCTACAATGGATTTGAAATGAAACTAACAAGATGTGCTTTAACTGCAGACTTTCAGCTTTAATTTGAGGGTATTTACATCCAAATCAGGTGAACGGTGTAGGAATTACAACAGTTTGTATATGTGTCTCCCACTTTTTAAGGGACCAAAAATAATGGGACAATTGGCTGCTCAGCTGTTCCATGGCCAGGTGTGTGTTATTCCCTCATTATCCCATTTACAAAGAGCAGATACAAGCTCCAGTGTTCATTTCAAGTGTGCTATTTGCATTTGTTGCTGTTAACTCTCAATATGAGATCCAAAGAGATGTCACTATCAGTGAAGCAAGCCATCATTAGGCTGAAAAAACAAAACAAACCCATCAGAGAGATAGCAAAAACATTAGGTGTGGCCAAATCAACTGTTTGGAACATACTTAAAAAGAAAGAACACACCGGTGAGCTCAGCAACACCAAAAGACCCGAAAGACCACGGAAAACAACTGTGGTGGATGACCGAAGAATTATTTCCCTGGTGAAGAAAACACCCTTCACAACAGTTGGCCAGATCAAGAACACTTTCCAGGAGGTAGGTGTATGTGTGTCAAAGTCAACAATAAAGAGAAGACTTCACCAGAGTAAATACAGAGGGTTCACCACAAGATGTAAACCATTGGTGAGCCTCAAAAACAGGAAGGCCAGATTAGAGTTTTCCAAACAACACCTAAAAAAGCCTTCACAGTTCTGGAACAACATCCTATGGACAGATGAGACTAAGATCAACTTGTACCAGAGTGATGGGAAGAGAAGAGTATGGAGACGGAAAGGAACTGCTCATGGTTCAAAGCATACCACCTCACCAGTGAAGCATGGTGGTGGTAGTGTCATGGCATGGGCATGTATGGCTGCCAATGGAACTGGTTCTCTTGTATTTATTGATGATGTGACTGCTGACAAAAGCAGCAGGATGAATTCTGAAGTGTTTCGGGCAATATTATCTGCTCATATTCAGCCAAATGCTTCAGAACTCATTGGACAGCACTTCACAGTGCAGATGAACAATGACCCGAAGCATACTGCAAAAGCAACCAAAGAGTTTTTTAAGGGAAAGAAGTGGAATGTTATGCAATGGCCAAGTCAATCACCTGATCGGAATCCGATTGAGCATGCATTTCACTTGCTGAAGACAAAACTGAAGGGAAAATGCCCCAAGAACAAGCAGGAACTGAAGACAGTTGCAATAGAGGTCTGGCAGAGCATCACCAGGGATGAAACCCAACGTCTGGTGATGTCTATGCGTTCCAGACTTCAGGCTGTAATTGACTGCAAAGGGTTTGCAACCAAGTATTAAAAAGTGAAAGTTTGTTTTATGACTGTTAATCTGTCCCATTACATTTGGTCCCTTAAAAAGTGGGAGGCACATATACAAAATGTTGTAATTCCTACACCGGTTACCTGATTTGGATGTAAATACCCTCAAATTAAAGCTGAAAGTCTGCAGTTAAAGCACATCTTGTTTGTTTCATTTCAAATCCATTGTGGTGGTGTATAGAGACAAAAAGATTAGAATTATGTCGATGTCCCAATATTTATGGACCTGACTGTCTTTATATATACAAATTAAAATCCCCGGGTGCACTGGTGCACTGGCGTCACAGGGCCTGCAGGTGCACAGTGGGGGGGGCACAGTGGGCCATTAGGGTCTGCAGGGGATGCACGGGAGGTCTGCGGGGGCCATAAGGAGCTGTAGGGACCCCAGACCATGTGTGGGTCCGCAGTGGGCAATAAGGGGCTGCAGGGGTCCCATGGGAAGTGTGCGGGGGCCATAAGGGGTGTGAGGACACTGGGCCAGCCAGTGGGCCATAAGGGGCCACAAGGGCACCATTGGAGGTCCGCGGGGGCATCAGTGGGCCTTAGGGGCCACATGGACCTGTGGAGGCAACTGGGGACTAGCTGGGGGGACACTGAGGATGCATGGGGGCCACAGGGGACCCACGTGGGCCAAAGGAAATCCTGGGGGCCACAGGAGGGCCACGGGGCAACTGGAGGGCCACGGGGGCCCCACAGAGGTCAGGGGCCTTAGTGCCTTGCACCATCTGCACTGGCAGTAGCTCCACCTGTGGTCCAGAGTAATCTGTCAAACTCTCCCTGATGTTTGTTAAATCCTTTTAGCTTGCAATCTAAGGCTTTCATCAGTTGACACCCCCTGCTAAGATTAGCATAAAAGTCATAATTTTATTTTGGCCAATCAGGAGAAAGCAGATACATTTGTATCATTCGCTGGGTTTCCTGTATTGCAAAGAATCCTGGGATCTGTAGTCTATGTATCTCTATATCCTTGTGATCTTGTCCAACCATGTGATTTCATCCAGCAGCAAGTACTTCTTTTGAAAGGTAAAACTCCATACCTAGCTGCATTTCCTATGCATACTTGGTTATGAAACCTGCCTGTGGTTGTGCAAAGCTGGAATTTACTTTATGTTCTATAACTTTGAAAGTACACTGAACTTATCTCTATAATACATCTTTCTCTGATAATCACTGCCTGTTTCTTACCAAACATTTGAAACCCAGGAAACGTATATATAAGTTTAACTATCCTCACATATGTCATCATTCCTTGTTCTTTGCTAACTTCTCTCTCAAACTCCTGTCAGTTTGCAATCTGACACATTGTTGCAATACTAAAACTTGGTTACCTTTCTACTCTCACCCACTAACTGGATACACTCTTCCAAACTTGCACATTTCCTACTGAGGCAAACTTTCCACCTGTCTTACTGCAACAGTTGTATTGTATTCTCTCCTCTCACATCTGTCACTCTCTCCCTCTCTCTTTAGTCAGTTCCAATCCATTACTGCTATTCTTGTCCATGTTCCTTCCTCTCCCACTCCCTTTAGATTGTAAATTTGAGAGTTATAATCTTGAAAGTGTTTTGGGAAAAGGCACCACATACCTAAGATTGTAAGCTCAAAGACATAGCCCTTCATTTTTGCCATGTGTTAATATTGTGTTTTCTTTGTACTCCACCCTTGTACAGTGCTATGGAATATGTGGATGCATTTCAAATAAAGGATAATAATAATAATAATAATAATAATAATAATAATAATAATAATAATAATAATATATCTTGAATAGAATGTGTTAAAGACCCTATAGACCTTTTTATGTATGCTGTTTGTTTTGGGAAGGCTTTCAGGGCTATACAAACAATAACTAAAAATGGCAACAACAAGTAAAAAAAATGTAAAACCTTTTCCACATGATTTTGCATCCTCTGTCTGGTGGTGTAGACAACTTCAATGATCCTTTAAGCTTAAATACCATGACATTCTTCAGTGTCACACAAGCAGTGTATAATAATGAACAGTTGAAATAGAAATAGAGGTTGAATATTGTTTATCACACATTTAAAACAATATGTTGTAGATATTACAAGAAGTCCTTTGCATTATAGAACACAGTAAAACATGTTAAAAGTACAATTGAAGTATCATGTTCATATGTTGTGCAAAATGTTTTTTCAACAACTCCTTTAATATCTCCAACCCAGCCAATTCTCTGAACTTCTTCTAGTGTCTGGTCTCAACCCCAAAGCTCAGCCTTGGGCCTCTTGCAATACGCTATATGTATTCCATTTGGTACACTTATATACTCCTCTGTGTACCAGTACCATCTCTATGTTAATTACACTCAACCTATCTTTCAGTACAATCTTTACTATTCCCTATTAATAGCACTTTAATAGTTGGGAATACTTAACCAAAAAGTGTGAAGTTAAAAACCTCACGTAAGGTAGTATGGGTGATGTAGATCCAAGATAGCAATAACTCTATTATATGGGAACAACCTCCCAACTTGTATAAGTTGGACCTAAATCCCATAACTAATATCTTTCCATAGTCCAATTGTCCTCATATGGCAACCAAAGTTGCTAATCCTTGCACAAATATATTCTAAAAATTGTTATAGTGAGGTTAAAAAGAAAGAACAAAAACAATAAGATACACTGTAGCAATATAGGACTTTCTTGATCAAAAAATACTGATACGTAAATCATGGAGTATTGAGCAATGTGTGCATTGGATAGACAAACAACCAAAGGCTTGTCATGTGAGTAAGCCCTAAAGTGGGTGAAACAGACTGTCGGGAAGTACCAGTGGATACGCAAGTAGCCTTACCTTGTTTATGGGACGTGGGGAGTTGTAAATTGTGTGCCAGGTATGCCTTATTCAATTTATTGTTGAAATTGCATGGTTTGCACTCATGATATACGGCAGTAGCTACCTATGACAAGCCTTTGGTTGTCATATATCTTATCTCTCATCAATCTTGCTGCTCTAATCTGTGTAAGATCTTCAAGATGTGACTTTTCTTCACACAAGATTCAACTAAAGTTTTAACCTAAACACTCATGTCTTGCATTGACTACTGCAACTCCTACCTGGTCTCTCCACCACCCACATCAATTAGGGTTTCAACTAGAGTTTCATTGCAAAATGTCTCTTGAACACTTAATTATTCAGAAAGGTTAAACCTTTCTGAGATAGCATATATTATCTTTCTATATGGATATACTGGCTGTTCATAGACATTTTTTTTTTCATTTTAGCACTTTGTTCCACAGTCTGAGAATTTGCACTAGATAGTTGACTATCCCTTTACCCATAAAGGACCATTGTAGTCATACATTTAAAAAATACTGTTTTGAAGTCCACTTGAAAACAGAGTAAATTGTTATTAGAAAGTGAAAGATAATACATTTGTTATAAAATAACACATTTTTTATACAGTAGACTCTCAGTTAACCAGAACTCAAGCAACCAGAAAATAAATTGAATATTGTACTTTAAATAAAAAAATACATTTTACAGGGCTCAACCTATGCCAGGAGCCAGGTTCTCATGCCACAAAATGCTTACAGGCACCTAGATTTCTACCACTTTATGTCTCTGCAATTCAATGTTACCAAAAGCAGACAGGCATGAGTGACTGAGCCAGTGTAGTGTTGGCGTTAGGTCAGCACTGCACCCTCCAGCCCAACGTACCTCTGTGTAAGTGATGAGTGAAAGCTGCTGCTGCTAGAACAGCCCTCACTGACAAATATACTTAGCAGAGCATCCTATGTGCAGCTAATCTAGGCCTCTTTTGATAGGGACTTTAAAGCAACTAGAAACTACATTTATCCTGCATATATCAATCCCTGTGGGTGCAGGATAACTGAGAGTCTACTGTAATATCTGTGTCCTTTTATCTCTCATTGTCTTTGTCTCCATCTCTACCTTCTATATGCCTCTATTTGGTCTCAATCTGTCTGTCTGTTTCTCTCTCTCCTTTTTTATTCATTGTACCTCTCTTTATCTTCTCTATTTGTTGTCTCTCACAGTGTCTCTCGAACTTTGTTATGGGTGATTGCAGCCTTTGTGTTTCAGTTGCTTATTACTAATGAAGGTGTTATGTAGTACTTTGATTAGAGTAATTGTGTAATAAAATGATTTGTGTGGAGTATAATATAATTAAATAAACAAAAAAAGAAAACTTTAGTTTACAGGCAAGGTTTTTTATCTATAAATGTCTTTTGTTTTGTTGTGTACACAGTCAAAAGTAGCATAATTTTTTCCTAGCTTTAAAAAAAAAGTCATATTTATCCTACAGGTTTAAGTTACAGCATGTCATATCCATGTGAAGGTGCTACAGTATATTATGCTAGCTAGCGACTTGCCCCGTCAAAAATGTTGAAGGCTGGCAATGCTGTTTGCCACATAATGCAAGGCTCTCCCCCCTGTAAGTTGCGGGCCTCGCGATGAGTGCCTTTGTCGATCATAGTGGGCTTTACAATGAGCACCTTCGGCACTCATTGCGAGCCTCTAACACCATCTACTTTAAGGGCCCCGGCCAACCTGCAACTTTCATGCCTTGCAATGAGCACCTTCGGTGCTCTTTGCAAGCCTCTTTCCCTGTCTACTTTACGGCCTCACAATGAGTGCCTTCGTCGCTCATCGCGAGCCCTGCAATGAGCGATCATTGCAGACATCATCCAACCCGCCACTTTTGTGCCTCGATCTGAGCGCCTTCGGCTGGCACACTGTTTGCCACACAATACAAGGCTCTCCCCCCTGTAAGTTGCAGCACCTTCGGCACTCATTGCAAGCCTCTCCCACATCTACTTTATGGGTCTCGCAATGAGAGCCTTTAGCGCTCATAGCGAGCCCCGCCACTTTCATGCCTCTTAATGAGCACCTTCGGCACTCATTGCAAGCCTCTCCCCCTGCCCCTTTACTTTAGGGGCCTTGCAATGAGCGCCTTCGGAGCTCATCCGGAGCCCTGCAATGAGCGCTCATTGCAGGCATCGTCCAACCCGCCACTTTCGTGCCTCACTCTGAGCTCCTTCGGCTGGCAATGCTGTTTGCTACACAATGCAAGGCTCTCACCCCTCTAAGTTGAGGGCCTCGATTCCCCCTCTCTCACCCCTGTGTCTCTTTCCACCATCTCCCCCCTCTCCCTCCCCTGTGTCTTTCTCCTCTATCTCTCTGCTCAAGTCTTGCTTGCCTAGCGATAAGCACCATTGGTTCTTTTTTACAAAGTTTCGCGTACCTTGCGATGATCGGCATCAAAGTGTTATGGGCTTCAGCCACATTTAGAGCCTTTTTTAACATTTACATTTTTACAGTCGCCATTTTTTTCCTTGCTTAGTCATTTTTCTATTTAAAAAAAATGCCAATTAAGCCTCAAATTAGCTTGTTTCAAAGTCTTGCAGGCCTCATGCTCATCGTGGGCCTGGCCAAAGTCTTGCAGGCCCTGCGATGAGCGCCTTCGACACTCATTGCAGCCCTCGTCATTTAATAATTTCAAACTCTTGCAGGCCTCGTGATGTGCGCCAACTCGCAATGAGAGCTCATTGCAGATGTCGTCCAACCGGCCACTTTCGTCCAACCCGCCACCTTTGGCGCTCATTGCAGCCCTTGTCATGTATAAATTTCAAAGTCTTGCAGGCGTTGCAATGACCGCCTTCGGCGCGCTCATCGAGAGCCCTGCAATGAGCACCTTCATTGTGTGACGACAACTCACAATTACGACAACTATTATATGTGATAATTGAAGAGGCTGTTAAGACCAGCCTGCTGATCTCCACTGACAACATCTCCCCAAAAGACAAATATGCTTTCTACCACTCCCCATCTCTACTTTTCCAGTCCGCGCTAATTCCCTTACAAAAGATAGTTTACAAAAAAGTTGGTTGTTTCCTGTTTAACTGATTAAGGGCAGGTAGTTTAATCATGTATGTGGTTGAACCAAAGTTATATTGTTCTGTTGAAAATAAAGTGAACAGTATGCTCATTGGGCCAGAGTACAAGTGTCTGAACTGTTTATCTGGGAATTCAAGGGGAGAAAAAGATACTTTATCATAAGGCCCGGCTGGGAAGACTAAATGCTTGGGAGCAGTAGCTCTTCCTTGGGAATACAATGGGGTTCCTCTTTGCTCATATAGCTGCATCTGCTGTTCTAGTTCTCCAGTGTTCCTGTGTTACAGCTTCTGTTCAGCATCATCCAGGAGGCTGAGTGCTACATACCCCCTCACAGATCCGGCTAGATCCACAGCCTTACCGGGTGAGTTCCAGAGCATTGTCGGCACAGAGGACTGAGTTCCATTGGCAGAGGAGCAAACTTTGCGATTTAATGACCATCTATATCTGCTCCTGAGGCTTACCGGCTTCTCCTGAAAGGTCTGTATGTAGATACCCCCTGCTTGACCACATTGAGAGGTTCTTTGCTGGTGGCGGTTGGAGGCCAGGAAAGTCATGCCATGGCAGAGGGTATCTCACAGCTGTCAAAGTCCAATAAATATTTTCAGCAGTTTAAAATATTATTTATTATTATCTCTATTTGTAACCCGCCAACATATTCCATAGCGCTATACAGGGGTTAAGTACATGGCAAAGACAAAATTAACAATTTATAAAGAAAGGAGGACCCTGTATTTGAGCTTAAAATCGAATGTACCTAGTGCTTGTTTCCAATGCACCGACACAAGATAACTCGCACACTTACAATCTAAAATGTATCAATCATGTATACTTGTACTCCACATATGTTACTGGTAGTGACATATACTGAAGGCAAAGCTTATATTTGTTTCCTTACATATAATTGCATAAATCACACAATTACATTTTCCCAAACTCTCTGTTTATCTCCTGTATTTCTATATTACTTGTTTAGATCTCTTAGAAAAAAAAATCAGATGATAAAATTGGGATCCTAGTATCTCTCCACTGCAGACTACAAGCAATACCTGCAAATCAACTATACAATCCATCTTGGATTTTACAGTATAAATATTTCTGATATTATAAACTGTTTTTCAAATGATTGGTCTTCTGGTGCACATTATTTACTGGACATAACTTTCACTGCATATTTCCTAATGGATTTTACAACTTCACCATATATTACATTTAGCACAACTTACTTCCATTTTTGTAGAACAATATTTAATACAATGTAAATTTTGAATGGTCTCTGTATATTAATGAATTGTTTCTCTATTAGCAGTGCTGCATAGTGTCTTGTTTTTATTTTCTCTTAGAGAAAATAGTACTATCAGAAAATGATTTCTTTGTCTACTTGTAACTACATGAACTGTAAAAAGAATTGTTTGCACTTAATGTATATCATAAATCAGTGAGGTACATGCTGAAACCTGACTAGGCAGGCAAAGTGGTGAAGATCAACTGATAAAGTCTAATTACAATATGCATTTTGTGAATATATTTAAAGGAATTCAATATATTTTTATATGATTTTTTGATTAGTGTCATGTTCATGCTTGCCTATGTGATCATGTGATAAAAGGTTATGTACAAGATATCTATACTGTTATTTCTGATCTTCACAATTCATGACTATAGAAAGAAAAAAAAAGTGACATCAGTTTGCACATAAAAAGCTTGCATTCAAATACAAATGTTTAGCTATATTTAGAAAGCAATAAAATGCTGTTAACAGGGAACTTCATTTCTGTTGAAAGCACTAAATTGACACTGTAGTCCTACATTTTCTATCATGCATTTAAAAAGATCACATTTGAAAAAATATATGAAAGTTACAAACCCTGTATTATTACTCAAAAAATAACTACTGCCATCAAGTTACCATGTGAACACCTGTTAAAGTACAAAACAAAATAAACTACTTCACGTATAACCATTACTGATGGAAGATATTGAATTAAAATATATATTCTGACAACCTCCCATCCTTTCATTTAAACAACCACCAAACCTGAAACAAAAACTTGTCAGCAGAAAATTGGCCAAAGAACTGAATATAACAAATGGAACTAAACCTTGTAACAAACATTCCTGTAAATTATGTGAACACATTTGTGATGACACAGCCACACATAACAACAAGACCTATAACATTGAAGGATCATATACATGTACATTGCTCAATGTGGTTTATATAATACCATGTACTTTATGTGACACAGGCTGTAACATTGGAGAAACCAGCAAAAAAGGCATGAATGGATGAATGTACACAGACATGCAATAAGAAAGCATAATGAAGATAGTTATTGTAGCCCAGTGGGACACCATTTTAGCCAGAATGATCACTCCATCCAAAACTTAAAAGTAAAAATACTCAGAGGACATTTTAAAATCATCCAAGAGAGAATAGCATTTGAAATAAAGATGATCACATTCTTCAACACTAAAAATATAGAACTTAATATGGACTACATTTTTTTCTTATTCTACCATAACAGGCTTAGCACTCTTAGTTTGTCCAACAGGAATGATATCACTGTGGACTACAGTGCTTTGTTTTTTCATGTATACATATCGATGTATATGTGTATATAGTATGTGTATATACAGTATCTCACAAAAGTGAGTACACCCTCACATTTTTGTAAATATTTTATTATATCTATTCACGTGACAAAACTGAAGAAAGGACACTCATCGACAATGTAAAGTAGTAAGTGTACAGCCTGTGTAACAGTGTAAATTTGCTGTCCCCTCAAAATAATTAAACACACCCATTAATGTATAAACCGTTGCCAACAAAAGTGAGGTGAATGTTAGAGAGCTTGCACTCGCCCACCTTCCAGTTGAGGATGCCCCACAGATGCTCAATAGGGTTTAGGTCTGAAGACATGCTTGGCCAGTCCATCACCTGTACCTTCAGCTTCTCTAGCAAGGCAGTGGTCGTCTTGGAGGTGTGTTTGTAGTCGTTATCATGTTGGAATACTGCCCTGCGGCCCAGTCTCCGGAGGGAAGAGATCATGCTCTGCGGGCCATCTCATGTACATGTTGGCATTCATGGTTCCCTCAATGAACTGTAGCTCCCCAGTGCCGGCAGCACTCATGCAGGTCCAGATCATGACACTCACACCACCAAAAGTATACATCTATACTGAGGAAAGGTAGTTGAAATAATTCCTACATGACAGATAAACGGATAAGGCACAAAGAGCACAAAAACACTGATATGAGATGAAACCCTCAGTTTGAACTTAAACAGCAATGAAGAGAGTGGAGGCAGCATCTGACATCATCAGGTAAATGCATATAGGGGGAATCAATACAGCATATTATAGAAAACAATCATACACATATAGACATATGTGTATATGTGTTTGATTTGGGTCTGCATGAGTGCTGCCGGCACTGGGGAGCTACAGTTCATTGAGGAAACCATGAATGTCAACATGCGCCTCCTTTCCCCGTCTCCTTTTCCCCCCTCTCCCTCCCTTGTGTCTCTTTCCCCCTCTCCCTCCCCTGTGTCTCCTTCCCCCTCTACCTCCCCTATGCCTCCTTTCCCCCTCTCATTTTCCCCTCTCTCCCTTTCCTGTGTCTCCTTTCCCCCTCTCCCTTTGAGCAATGCGCATGCGCAACCCTCTCTGTGCAATGTGCATGTGTGGCTCACAAACGTATTGGGCATGCGTGACCCCCTCTGCTCAATGCACATGTGAGGCTCATGCCATGCATTATGCATGCGCTGCTGGCGCCGCACAGTGGTCATGCGTGACCCCCTCCGTGAAATGCGCGGCTTCTGTCGTGCATTACGCATGCGCTGCTCATGGCGCACATTTCACATGCGTGACACCTCTGCGCAATGCAAATGCGCAGCTCCCAACGCACATTGCTCATGCGCGTCCCTCTTTGCGCTATGCGCATGCCCAGCTCACGGCGTGCATTGCACATGTACAACCTACTACGCATGCACAGCTCGTGCCGCACATTGAGCAGGCGCAATCCGCAACAAATGCGCACCTGGCACTGCGCATTGCGCATGCACTAGTTCCCGTAATTGTGTGCGTTACATAAACCTCGCAATTACAACAAATATTATAGCTGATATAACTATATAACAGTGTAATAGCTGTATTTCTTGGAATTCTGAGGAGGAAGCAAGTTTTTTTTAACTTGTTTTAGACATTCAAATTTGAACACAAATGTACTATTTATACGTTGTACTACTGTACGGTGGAGGGCTTCTATCGCTCTATCTACCTATTGAAAATATCCAATACACAAGCTGGGATCTCGCCCTACGCTGATGATAGGCAGTAACCTTGAAATGGCTGTCAGTCGGTAGGATTCCCAGCTTTTGTATAATCCAACCTTGACTTTGCATAAAAGCTGTGTAATGCAGCAGGCATAAGCTTAAAGGAAGCCATGTTTAAAATGGTTATGGATAGAAGAACAAATCATTTGTGGACACATTTGCATGTCTCTGCACAGCTTCCCAAAATGCAGTGTCATAACTATAGTTTTTTTGACTTGTCTTATACATTCAAATGGTAACACGAATATACTATATATATATATATATATATATATATATATATATATTAAATAAATAGTTAATCTGTGTTCGCATTTGAATGTCTAAAACAAGTTAAAAAAAACCTGCTTCCAGCTCAGAATTCTGTCAAGCTGAGCCGGAACATGCAAAAGTGCTCACAAATGGCTCGCTCTTCGATCCATAGCCATTTTCAAACATGGCTTCCTTTAAGCTTATGCTTGCTGTATTACACAGCTTTAATGTAACCTCAGGAGAAATACAGGCTGCTCTAGAAAAAGACGGTGTGCTAGTTTCAAGGAGCACAATACGACAAAAATGAGTTGCATGGTCGAGTTGCCAGAAAGAAAGCTTTACTGAGCTAATGCCATAAAAAAGCCTGGTTACAATATGCCCAACAGCACCTTGACACTTCTCACAGCTTCTGGCACACTGTAATTTGGAGTGACGAGACCAAAATAGAGCTTTATGGTCACAACCATAAGCATTATATTTGGAGATGGGTCATCAAGGCCTACAGTGAAAAGAATACTATCCCCACTGTGAAGCATGGTGGTGACTCACTGATGTTTTGGGGTGGGGGGGTGAGCTCTAAAGGCACAGGAATCTTGCCAAAATTGTTGGCAAGATGAATTTAGCTTGTTATCAGAAAATACTGGCAATTTGCATTCTTCTGCATGAAGACTGCGATTGGGAAGCTCTTGGATTTTCCAGCATGACAATGACCCTAAGCACAAGGCCAAGTTGACCCACCAGTGGTTACAGCAGAAAAAGGTGAAGGTTGTGAAGTGCAAAGGTGGAGTGGAAAAAGCGCACAATCCCTTCAGTAGTGGCCATCACAGTCTCCTGACCTTAATATCATCAAGCTACTCTGGGGAGATTTTAAACATGCAGTTCATGCAAGATGACCAAAGACTTTGCATGACCTGGAGGCATTTTGCTACGAAGAATGGGCAGCTATACCACCTGCAAGAATTTTCCGCCTCATAGACAACTATTACAAAAGGCTGCGTGGAAGACTATTAGACAAACTAAGGGATCCAGGAATTGCAGTAAATATCTGCTAATGGATCGAGAGCTGGCTCAAAGACAGGAAGCAAAGAGTTGGGGTAAATGAAACATACTCCGATTTGACTAATGTGGTAAGTGTGGTTCCTCAGGGATCAGTATTAGGTCCTCTCCTTTTTAACATATTTATTAATGACTTAGAAATGGGTCTGGAAAGTAGTTTCTCCATTTTTGCTGATGACACAAAGTTGTGCTAGGTAATTAAATCAGATAATGATGTATGTTCCCTCCAAAGGGATTCTCATAAATAAGACGAATGGGCATCTAAATGGCAGATGAGATTTAATACGAATAAATGTAAAGTTATGCATCTGGGAAGAAAAAATAGCCATGCAAATTATCATCTTAATAGAGCAAATCTAGGGGTATCTGATATTGGAAGGGACTTGGTAGTACTTGTGGACAACTACCTAGGTAACAGTGCTCAAAGCCAAGCAGCAGCTGCAAAGGCAAATAAAATATTAGCATATATTAAGAAGGGTATAGAAGCAAGGGAAGCAGATGTAATTATGCCACTATACAAATCCCTAGTATGCCATTATTTGGAATATGGAGTACAATTCATAAAAAGGATATTTTAGAGCTGGAAATGGTACAGAGAAGGGCTACAAAAGTAATGAGGGGGAATGGAGTGGCTGAATTATGAATAAAGATTAACCAAATTAAACTTATTTTCTCATGAAAAAAGGTGTGTAAGAGGGGATATGATTACATTATATAAATACATCCAGGGTCAGTATAAAGATTTGTCAAGGGAGCTTTTTTTGCCAAGAGGTTTTTTAACTGACAAGAGGACATCCCTTGAGGTTAGAAGTAAAAAGATTCCAACTTAAAGAAAGAAAATGGTTCTTCACTGTAAGGGTGGTTAATCTCTGGATATATTTTTTAAATAAAAAGGGCATTCAGAGTTATGCTGGTTAATTAGAGAGATAGTATTGATCCAGGGAGGAATCTGATCACCAATATCTGGGGTCAGGAAGGAATTAATTTTGATTTTCCCCTTCAAGATGATTGGCTAAGTTTTACTTGGGATTTTATCTGTTTGCCTTCCTCTGAATCAATTGACAACTGATCCACATATTGCAGATCAGAGGACATCTTAAAAGGTTGAACTTGATGGACTAAAAGTATTTTTTCAACCTCAATTACTATGTAACATTTTGGCACAATGTAATCCATGTTCCTTGTGGTTAGGAAATTCCTTGCTACCTCCAGTTGCATGGCTTCAGGATTAGGCAACTCTTAGGACTAGCTTGGTAGCCTGGAATGAAAATTTAGCCACTATCTCCAGTCTTCACTCTCTCAAACAATGATCCATTTGAACAATGAATGTAGCCATCTCCTCCAAGGTAGAGGAAATAGGTGCCCAGGCTTACTCATCTTTGCTTAGATAACCCCAAGCAGAATGACTGTTCATACCACTGGATATCCCTAGTCCATTGCCAGAATTCAATGACATTCTCATCAGCTTTTCTGTTTCCTTGCTGGAAGTTTCTCAAGGCTAATTATGCTAACACAGACCTGTGAGGTTCATCAGAAATATGGCCCATAGCAACCTAAAACTGAGCAAGAGTGTCCAAATCAGAACAATGAGTCTCAAGTATATTATATGCCCTTCTCGATTGGGGTGTCCTTTATAGGAGAGATAAAGGTGCGTACATTTAGATAATGTTGTGGAAATAATACAAATATACATTATTTAGTATATATATATATATATATATATATATATATATATATATATATATATATATGCATATATATAATTTCAACATTTTTGTAACACTTGTGAACAGTACTCAGTCCATTACAAGCCATGAGGTATGCAAACAGTTAATTCCGCTTTCAATTATAAAATAATTGGTTTTATTCTATAACTGTAAACAAGTCCCTCTTCTCATAATAAAAATTAGTTCTACAGACAGTAAACCACTATGTAGCATAAACAAATATGTATTTTAGTTTAGGTTTTTATACAAGGTCTGCACTTGTTCTATGCTCAGAGATAATAAATAACAGTGTTTGTTGCTCATATGATGACGTGGGAGCCTCCAGCTTCCACAAATGCGGCCCCTCGCTTTGCAAGGGTCTGCATTTGTGGCCCGATCTGCGTCCCTCGCTTCGCGTGACAACGTTTCGTAGTTTGCCAACTATTATATGTGATACATTTAACAAAAAAGTCCTTTAATAGGAGTAATCTAGATCCTATTGCAAGTAACACCATTCTATTAAAAGTACGAAGGGGGAGGTGTTTTGTCGAGCAAATTTTCAGACACAAAGTTATATCAACACAATGATCTTGGCTAGAATCTTACTGTGTTAAAGTGATTGTCCTTGACAACAAGCTTTTGCTGTTGCTTATCAATGTTTGCTTTGCCTCATATCTAATCTAATTGTTCTTAAAATCCTTTAGACCTGTGTTAAAGGCCCTATTCCCTTCTGATGGACCTATAAGGGTGGACACATTCAGATCAGCTGGAGACTGATACCTCCATCTTTGAATGTTAATGTAATATTGAATATTCCATTTAGATTTGTTTTGTTTTTTAATCATTAAATATGAAATATGTAAACGATTCATGTATAATTAAAATAACTACCATTATGCCATTACTTCAATGGCTTGGACAAATGTATAGAATTTTTTTTGTTTATGTTACTTGGGTAGACAAATCCAACTGACAAGTCAATAGTAATTCAACTGTACACTCTCTTCTTTGAATAATCAAGTCAGATTATCATTTTTATAATGTCAGATAGACCAACAAGACTCTGCATTGATTTTCAGAAAGTTAAGGTGATGTTTCAACTTGAAGAATTTCTACAGTTTCAGAATGTCATGCTGATACAATAATAAGATATTGTTTTGTTCACAGCTGCTACTCTTTTAAGCTACTTGCCTCATAGCTTATCTTCATGCTTTCAAACTTTTGGAGGACATTGAAATCTCCCATTATTTGTTGATCCTAGCAGCAGAAATACTGATTTTACTAGAATGGCAATATGTTATCTATCACTACACTTCTCTGCCTTTATAGCTTCTCATTAGTTTATGCCTCCCTGTAAGATGTTATAGTCAGAAGCAACAAGAAGTCTGTCAACTTAAATGGCTTTACACCCACAGATATGTTTCATCTCTATATTCTTGCACACGTTACTCAGCAAATGGAACCCACCTCTGCATTCTGAGAAAATCTGAGAGCCTCAATTGCCCAGTTATTCACCATGAACTAATTGGTTTTCTAAGACTGTAGCTATAAATAGTTGGAAATGTTACTAAGACTTCAGAGATAAATGTTGGTTCTCTGTAGGAAATATACTCTTACAATCTGTAACTAATTCTTAGTATGAACATGTCAAATATTAACAACTTAAATTTTTTTTATTTTTTTTATTTTATAGAATGTGATTTTATATATAATAATTTTAGGATTAACTAAATTACTGTGTTAAATTTCTTACACACTCAGTGGTCATAACATTGTCATCATGTGGCTTGGTAATTTTATCTGATGTAAAATTACAAAATATGACCACAAATATATATACATACCTAATCAGCAAATATGAGACAAAGTATTTAACAAAGAAAAAATAAAAGAGGGATTGCTACCAGAGCACAGATGATTTACATTATTATGAAACAGGAACTTGGAAACAATTCCATTGTGGTCATCAGGGTGACTGTACATTCTGGATTTGTAAACCTTGATAAACACCCCAAAAATTAAAAATAATTCACCTCCACCTCTCCCACCTCCAAATTTGATTATTGTGAATGGACCAAAGATGTCCAAAAAGTAGGTATTAAAAATGTTATTAAAGCCTAAACTAGTTTATATGATTGAAATTGGACCAATAATATATTTACCTAATCAGCAAATACTAGACAATGTTTAGAACAATAAAAAAAAGAGGAGTATCTACCATGGCACAGACAATTTAAATGATCATGAAGCAGGAACTTGGACCCAACTGTAGACATCAGAATGAGTGTATATTCTGGGTTTGTCACACTAGATAAATAACATGTAAAGCCTAAAAGCAATCCCGAAGAAAGTCAGAAAGTGTGTATCAAAAATATAATTTAAATTAAAAACATTTTGGGTTGAACATAACACATTTAAGTCTAGGTTTGATTTAAACTGGAAGAGGACATTTGTAAAAATCCTATTAACATTAGCAAACTATAATGCATAATACTGTTTGATATCATCAAACTTAGGAGTATAATAAAAAATCAAATATATATAAAGAAACATTTAGAATGCAAGTTTGAGAGTTCTCAGTCTTGTATGGTGCTCTGGGGACAACCACTATATACGGTCCATCTTAAGCTCAACGCACTATGCAATATGTTGGTGCATTGCAAATAAATGATAAAATGAACATTTTTAATTCTGCACACAATAATTTCCACTTGACTAACCTGTAATTATTTCCGGATACCATCTGCTACCTCTCTTTCAGATCTCTAACTCACCCCCTTCTGCTATAAACACAACTGGGGCAGTCTTTGTCTAATGTACCAATATTTTGCAATGCTTCCTATGTAATACCAGTTAGACAGGTCTTTTAAAAATTAGAGCTCTACCCATACAGAAAGATGAAATGTAAACAAATGATAGCTGGATAAAAAATAAAAATATGTGTAAATCAAAGGGAACAAAATTTTCAATGTAGAAAACTAAAAATAATATTTTACCTTAATATATTATTATTATTATTATTATTTTTATTTGTAACTAGTGGCTTGCCCGTCAAAAAGAACAGGGCAATAAAATTGTAAGGCAGGTAATGCTGTTTGCCCCAGACATTCATTTTTTTGGTAATCTGAGATCCTTCGGCGCTCATTGCGAGCCTCGCTCTGAGCACTTTTGACGCCTATTGTGAGGCTGTTGATTTTTTTTTTGAGAGCCTCTTTTGCTGTTATTGTTTGGTCTGCACTGATCTGCTTTTTGCGCTTTGTGTGCTATAAGCAGCGTTGGCGCTAGTTATGAGGCGTGCGTCGAATGGCTTTTGTGTTTATTGTGATAGTGTTTTTTTGTTTTTTGTGTATATGTGTATTTGTATGCTAATTAAATAATTAATAAATGAATATACTTTACTTATTTTGAAGTAATATATGCAGGAAGCATTGTGTTGAAGAGCTGGCAATCTGTTTTGATGTTCCTGCAGCATACAATGTAGGTTTGCACTGTTGTGGAGCTGAGGTGTAAGTGTCAGCAATGTGTGCAGTGTGTAGTGTGAATAGGCTGCATGTGCGAGTGAAAGACGTTAGTGTAGCTGTGTACTTCCGCATTGTGTAAGTTAGTGTTGTAAAATGCCGGCGAATGTGTGAGTGTGGATGATTTAGCGTCCTTGCTCAAAGTGTATCTTTACATCATACGTCTTTTTTGAAAAGCGGCATGTGCTTGGTGTTGTTTTGCGGCTTTAGGGTCCTGTGGCTTCGTTTTCGTTTTTTGGGCGGCCATTTTTTCTCTTGCTTAGGGGATTTGCGGGGGTGTCTAAACTTGGAAATTTGGTCTTAAATTTAAATGTAACTTCACTTGCAGAGGTCCTGGGTGCTCCCTCTTGCTGTGGGTAAGCTTTTGTGTGTTTTTTTTGTGTGTATTTATTGTGTTTTTAATGTTTTCAGGTGTGCGCGGTTCGGCCGTTAAGGTTGTATTTTTGCGAGTTCGTAATGTTTTTTTGTCTCAGTCCTGCGGCTCGTATTTTTTTAGCCTAAGTCCGTAAATTTTGCGTTCTAAGACCTGCGGTTCATATTTTTTTGTGTAAATCCGTATTTAGTGATTGCGTGTTAGATCTATTTTGTTAAAGTGCTGCTTGTGTGTGTGTTTGTAACCGCTTGTGAGGTGCCGTAGAGCCTCCACCTCCGCAAATGCGGCCCTCGCTTCACGAGGGTCCACATTTGCGGACTGCAATGAGCCAAGGGTTAAATACAAGATCAAAAAACTAAATTGACACATTGCAGATAGTGGAGAGCTTAGCCTTTGAGTTTAGAATCTAGTGTGCTTAGAGCTTTTGCTGGAGCACCTTACAAGATTGAATACTTGCAGACTAAAATCTAATGAGTTTGGGTGTGGTATGGGAGGGTGAAAGATATGCTGTGTTGTGCATATGCATGTTAAGGCTGGAAGTGAAAAGCGTATTTGAATAGATGTGTTTTTAGTGAGGTTTTGAAGGATTTGAAGCTTGAGGATATGCTAGTGTAGCGATGCAAGAAGTTCCATAGAACAGAGGCAGCCCAAGAAAAGTCCTGAAGGCGGAAGTGAGGTGATAAGAGAGGAGGAGAGAAGTTGGTAATTTGCAGAAGGAAGAGGGCAGGTGGGGGAGTATTTTGAGTTGAGAGCAGAGATATAACCGGGTGTATTGTTCTTGAGGGCTTTGTAAGTTAGGGTCATGATTTTAAATTTATTCTGGAGGTTACATGAAGCAAGTGGAGTGATTGACAGAGAAGTGCTGCAGACACTGAGCATTGATTATGGATTATGGTAGATGAGTCTAGCGGAGGCGTTCATTATGGATTGGAGACAAACGGGTGATGGGGAGGCCAGCAAGTAGCGAGTTGCAATAGTCAGGGCGGAATATGATGAGAGAATGTATTAGGATTTTAGTTGTGTCTTGTGTAAGGTAGTACGGTAGTTTTTTTAGATGGGAGAGACAAGATTTAGTTAGTGATTGTATATGAATAATGAAGTAGAGGGCAGGGTCCAATATGGCCTGTGAGGTTGGAGTAATGATGACATTGTCTATAGGGAAAAATGTCTGATGAATGGAAGCTGTAGTAAAGGGTGGGAAGATTAGGAGCACAGTCTTTGACATGTTGCGATTGAGATTATAGGCAGACATCCAGGAGGATATGCTTCGGAGGCAGTTGGGAATTTGTGCTAGAATACGGGGGATAGATCTGGTGCTGAGGTAGATTTGAGTGTCATCTAAATAGAGATGATACTGAAACACACATTATTTTATCAAGGTACCAAGTGTAGATACAGTTGTGCTCAAAAGTTTGCATACCCTGGTAATATATGTACCATTTTTGAAGAAAATTTTTGAGCAGGCAATACACATTTCTTTTATTTCTTATGGGCTTCATATTAAACTGTAGGTTATAACAGAATGGCACAAAACTAAACATGGTAACAAAGAAAAAAATGAAATTACCCTGTTCAAACGATTGCATGCCCTAAGTTCTTAAAACGGTATATTGCCCCCTTAAGCATCAATGACAATGTGCAGTATTTTGTAATGGTTGTCTATGAGGCCCCTAATTCTTGCAGGTGGTATAGCTGGCCATTCATCTGGGCAAAATGGCTCCAGGTCATGCAAAGTCTTTGGTCCTCTCGCATGTACCGCACGTTTGAGATCTCCCCACAGTGGCTCCCTGATATTAAGGTCAGGAGACTGTGATGGCCACTCCACAACCTTCACCTTTTTCTGCTGTAACCACTATAGGGTCAACTTGGCCTTGTGCTCAGGGTTATTGTCATGCTGGAAAGTCCAAGAGCTTCCCATGAGCAGCCTTCATGCAGAAGAATGCAAATTGCCAGTATTTTCTGATACGGTGCCCTGGTGGTCCAGTGGTTAGGTTGCAGGTGCTTTCACCACAGCATTCTGGGTTCAAATCCAGCCAGGGAACAAAGAGGTGTACTAATGAAACATTATTTAGACTGCCTGAGATAGAGAACCAAATAAAGTATGCCAGGGATGTGATTTGTTGAATGGAAATTGATATTTGTAATGCTTTAAAATATTTCATTCAAAATAGCAAGACATTTCAGACTGGATATTATAGCAGCCAAAATGGGAATTAGCAGAGCCTCCCAAGTATTCAAGAAGTACAAAGTATAGATAATAATAGATACCTATACTTATCTGTTTCTATGGGAAATTATACCTTATCCATATCTATCCTCTTGGGATTATTGAAAAAAGTTTATCTCTTGGGTATATACAATGACCAAGGAGAGACAAAAGCAGATGCCTGTTATAGTAATTCAATATCATTATCTGTTGAACAGAAATAGATCTATTTGGGATAGCATCCTATATATCTACTAGGATAACAGCACCGGTGAACAGTCTTCCTAAAAACAGGAAGTTTACTATAAATCAGGAGATTTTGAAAATATGAGGAATTTAAGGGATCCAAAGAAAATAGCATTTCCCAAATTTTCTAGCAAAATGGTAGAAACCAGAAAGCTAGACACAAAACATTTTTCACCATAGATAACCCAAGTTTGATGTGTATATTGTTCTGCCTATACTTTTGTATAAAATGGGGATTAGCAAAGATAATTAGATAAAGCATAAGTCTGCATTAGTCCAGCATGACCAAGGAAACTATGGTAGCCACTACTAAATTTTTCTCTCACTGGAACCTCCAATACTTCACAGATTAGATCTTCTGTCTCAAATTCCAAACTACTACCCTTCTAGAGAAGACCTGCATATGACGGAGTGGAACTTTGAAAATATTAGAAGAATTAGGGGTCTATCAAGAAGAGATTGGTGTGCTACTCCCGGCCAATAAAGGTATACCTCTATGGTATAAACCCACAATCTAGAAGTCCAATTAACAACTTTGATGTCTGATACATTTTAAACGTATCATACATATAGTCCTAAATATTTTACAGAATGAATTAGACATGGGCCCAGGTTACAATATTTTTAAATTTAGGTACATGCAAGCAGTATGAAATTATGCACAGCAAAAAGGCAAATGTCATCTCAATGTATGATCATGGTAGCCTATTTTAGCTCACTTGTTTCCTCTATTAAGGTTAGTTTGTTCTCTGATTGCACTCCTCTATTTCTGTTGTTGCTTATGCAAATGGCTCATAGGGCTTAGCCTCCCTAAGGGTGATAGGGGGCTCCAGGCATGAATGTCTTGCTCACTGTGCCTTAGGCAGTTTAGCTACACCTTAGTGATGCTGGCCAACTAAGGTCGAAACGTACATCCTGGGTTTGCTGTTTCTCTTGTTCAGGGTAGACTTGCCTGGTATTTTGTGGCTGATCATTTTATTCAGTGAGATCAGACATACTACAGGATATTTCTCTCTGTGAAGGGCACAAGTGAGGTAAAAGAGGCTGCTTTCAGAGTTGATTTTTATGTCTGTAGAACTAACCTATTAAGGTTAGTTAGCTCTCTGAGCACCTCTAATATTCTTGTTACTCATAGGCATATCTAAATATCCTGAAAATTAAGATTGCCATACATGTGGGTTTAATTTTCTATTATTTTTATTCTGGTATATGCCAGTATTATTTCTATAGATACAGTGCCTTGCAAAAGTGTTCACCCCCCTTGACTTTTTACCTAGTTTGTTACATTACAGCCTTAAGTTCAATGTTTTGATAATCTAAATTTTATGTGATGGATCAGAACACAATAGTCTAAGTTGGTGAAGTAAAATGAGAAAAATTTATACATAAAACTATTTTTTTAGAAATGGAAAACAGAAAATTGACATGTGTGTATGTATTCACCCCCTTTGTTATGCAGCCCATAAAAATCTCTGTTGCAACCAATTACCTTCAGAAGCCACATAATTAGTGAAATGATGTCCACCTGTGTGCACTCTAAGTGTCACTGATCTGTCATTACATATACACACCTTTTTTGAAAGGCCCCAGAAGCTGCAACACCTAAGCAAGAGGCACCACTAACCAAACACTGCCATGAAGACCAAGGAACTCTCCAAACAAGTAAGGGACAATGTTTTTGAGAAGTACAAGTCAGGGCTAGGTTATAAAAATATATCCAGATCTTTGACAATCCCCAGGAGTACCATTATATCTATCATAACCAAATGGAAAGAACATGGCACAACAGCAAGAGACGACAGCCCACCAAAACTCACGGACCGGGCAAGTAGGGCATTAATCAGAGAGGCAGCACAGAGACCTAAGGTAACCATTGAGGAGCTGCAGAGTTCCACAGCAGAGACTGGAGTATCTGTAAGTACAAAACGCTCAATAGAGTTTGGCTTTATGGCAGAGTGGCCAGAAGAAAGCCATTACTTTCAGCAAAAAACAAATGGCACATTTTGAGTTTACAAAAAGGCATGTGGGAGACCCCCAAAATGTATGGAGGAAGGTGCGAATAAAATTCTGATGAGACTAAAATTGAACTGTTCGGCCATCAAAGAAAACGCTATGTATGGCGCAAACCCAACACGTCACATCACCCAAAGAACACCATCCCCACAGTGAAACATGCTGGTGGCAGCATCATGCTGTGGGGATGTTTTTCAGCAGCCAAGACTGGGAAACTGGTCAGAGTTGAGGGAAAGATGGATGGTGCTAAATACAGGGATATTATTGAGCAAAACCTAGGACGGAGGTTCACTTTCCAGCAGGACAATGAGCCCAAACACACTGCTAAAGCAACACTTCAGTGGTTTTAAGGGAAACATGTAAATGTGTTGGAATGGCCTAGTCAAAGCCCAAACCTTAATCCAATAGAAAATATGTTGTCAGACTTGCTGTTCACAAGCGCAAACAATCCGACTTGAAGGAGCTGGATCAGTTTTGCAAGGAGGAATGGGCAAAAATTCCAGTGGTAAGATGTGGCAAGCTCATAGAGTCTTATCAAAAGCGACTTAGAGCTGTGATTGCCGCTAAAGGTGGCTCTACAAAGTATTGACTTTAGGGGGGGTGAATACATTGCTTTTTTCTGTTATTTTATCCTATTTGTTGCTTTCTTCACAATAATAATAAAAAAAAAAACATCTTCAAAGTTGTGGTCATCTTCAGTAAATTAAATGATGCAAATCCTCAAACAATCTATGTTAATTCCAGGTTGTGAGGCAACAAAACATGAAAAATGCCAAGGGTGGTAAATACTTTTGCAAGGCACTGTATATCTATAGATTTTTAAAATGTGACTTCTATGTGGTGGAATAAGGCTTCACTTACATTGCACTGAAAGAAACATCTTCAAGGTAGTTTTGGTGCAAAGGGTGTTTTTACAGGCATACTTACGGAGCTATTTCATTGTCTTCATAAGAAAAAACACTAAATACATAGTCAGATAGTTTTGAAAGTAAATGATTAGGTCTTATGTGGTCTTATAATGCTTCTTAGTTGTATATGTAAAAAGCTATCAGTATGACTTAGCAAGTCAATGGCAATAAACACAATAACCCCTTGGCAACACCTGTCAAGTTAAAGAACATCAGTAAAAATTGCTACGTCTATAAAGTTATCAAACAAACAAACATTAACTGCTCTACTCTGAGAAAACGAAGACACAGGAGCAGAGTTCAAGGCTTTTTTTAACGGGCTGGACTTTGGACTTTGTGAGCATTTAATGGGGTATATCTTCCATGTTATATCCCTTCCAATGCTCAAATTGTATCATTATCTGTGTTACAGCTTTAATATATATTTGAATGCAATGTAGTATATCAATTGTGATATTATTGTTATAAAAAACGTAGGCAGTATGTTTTTTATGTGGTAACAGAGCTTGATGGTTCAACCATTTTTCAAAAACAGATTTATGGGAATGTGTGCATTTAGAGCAAACAGGCATACTCAACAGTGTCTAACATAGCTGAAATTATTAATAAATATAGGTTTGATCCACCAAAAATATTGATTCTTGCTTGGACATTGAATAACAACATTTCACCACAACTATTCTGATATATTACATATATAATTAAAAGTGGGCTTAATTGGTCCCTTCTTTATTATACTATTGCAGATGACTAAGCCCCATCATTCCAGAGTCTGATTAAAAACCAACACCCTTATTAAATTGTAATTCAGCAAATTTAAAAGGGCTCTATTTAACCACGCAGTATATTTTTTTTACATAAGTTTTTAGTTTGTGAACTTCTATCCAAAAGCAAAGTCTTCACTAACTAAAAATTTCTGTAAAAAAATATGCTGTGTGCTTATATAGATCCCTTTTAAATTTGCCAAATCGCATTTTAATAAGGCTGTAAATTTTGTACCAAGCGCCTGGTGTTTTGCAAAAACACTTCAGATGTTTTTTTGCAGTAGATTTTAGAACACATATGCACATTTAATATTTCACTAAACTTGGCAGAGTTTCCATACACTGTACTAATCGGTATATGTCTAGTCTAGGAATTAAAATACAGTTTAATATTTTATTCTGTTAACAGAAATTAGCCATTTTATGGCAAATGTAATATACAGTTCTACTTTATAAATGAAATGCCTTGTACGTTTTTTCCTGTATATTAATTGTAATTGTTTTATATTAGAGACATAACCAGTCTTTCTCTCAAATCTAATTTAATTGCTCTCCTTCAGATGTATAAATCAGGTTTTCTGAGCTCAAATGGCAAAGTCATTTTTCTACATTTTTGATATTAATATAACAAGAAGGATCTCTAATTGGTTTGCTCATCATTTCATTTCTGTTATCAGCAAACATGACACAAAGATTTATTAGAAAGAGATATTCACTTTCTGTTAAATAGAACTGAGCAGTTACAATTCTTAAATTACGAAAATGAATTTAAACATTGTAGATGTTAATTGAATGGCAATTAATTTAAAAAGAGCTATACAACACAGGGGGAGGAGGAAATGTGACATTGATATTATGAACATGTCTATGTAGATATTAATATTAAAAGCAAACACATGAGCTTGCAAATAAACTCACAGTGGTTTAAGTAGACAACACTGAGTGTGTAGAACTGTCTATATGCCCTCCATAAACACCAAAAGCACAGTCCAAAAAGAGCTAGGAGTATGCACATTAGGATAATGAATGAAAAGTAAAATGACAAAAGAAAAATGCATTGAATACGGGGAAAGAAAAGAAAAAGCAGATCAGTAAAAATAAGGGGCAAAGAGGACTGGTCCACATAGCGAACAAGGAGAACATGGTAAAAGTCAGTAAGAAGATATTAATTCAACAAATAAAAATAAAACCGGCACTGTATAGGAAGGGTATATATATATATATATATATATATATATATATATATACACATATATAAACATATACACATATATACATATACAGGGGGAGGGGGGGGGGTATTTGATCCCCTGCTGATTTTCAACGTTTGTCCACTGACAAAGAAATTACAACAAGAAAATCGTGTGTCAAAAAAGTTATAAATTGATTTGCAGGTCAGTGAGGGAAATAAGTATTTGATCCCCTATCAATCAGCAAGATTTCTGGCTCCCAGGTGTCTTTTATATAGGTAACGAGCTGAGATTAGAAGCACTCTCTTAAAGGGAGTGCTCCTAATCTCAGCTTTTTACCTGTATAAAAGACACCTGTCCACAAAAGCAATCAATCAGATTGCAAACTCTCCACCATGGCCAAAACCAAAGAGCTGTCCAAGGATGTCAGGGACAAGATTATAGACCTACACAAGGCTGAAATGGGTTACAAGACCATCGCCAAGCAGCTTGGTGAGAAGGTGACAATAGTTGGTATGATTATTCGCAAATGGAAGAAACACAAATTAACTGCCATTCTCCCTCTGTCTGATGCTCCATGCAAGATATCACTTTGTGGAGTTTCAATGATCATGAGAATGGTGAGGAATCAGCCCAGAACTACACGGGAAGATCTTGTTAATGATCTCAAGGCAGCTGGGACCATAGTCACCAAGAAAACAATTGGTAACACAATACACAGTGAAGGACTGAAATCCTGTAGCTCCTGCAAGGCTCACTGATCAAGAAATCACATTCTTTGGAGGGAGCTAAAGGTTCGAGTTGCCAAACATCAGTCTCCAAACCTTAATGACTTGGAGAGGATCTACAAAGAGCAGTGGGACAAAATCGCTCCTGAGATGAGTGCAAACCTGGTGGCCAACTACAAGAAACATCTGACCTTTTCTGATTGCCGACAAGGGTTTTGCCACCAAGTACTAAGTCGAAGGAGTCAAATACTTATTTCCCTCATTGACCTGCAAATCAATTTATAACTTTTTTGACATGCGTTTTTGTTTTGGTTTTTTTGTTTTGTTGTTTATTCTGTCTCTCACTGTTTAAATACACCTACCATTAGGTCAGTGGACAAACATAAAATGTCAGCAGGGGATCAAATACTCCCCCCCCCCCCGCCCCCACTGTATACATGGTCTTATAAGCAGAATAACACATTATACAATGAGAAAAGAAAAACCCATTAGCGTTACTACGTTATTCTGCCAAAGCAACATTTCCTTTTAATCAGCTTTGTAAAATAAATAGTACAGTCATTTTAAATTTTTTATAACCAAGAGCCTCATTCAGATGTGGCATCGGGAGATACAGGCTTCGGAAATGGAGGCCGTAATTTATTTTCCAATTTAATTGGCGTCTTTTTGTGGGCTCCAGCCTCCGATTTATTGCGATGGTTAACATTGCAAGCTAATGACCCTCAAAGCCTTTGAATTTTCACTGCTGCAAGAGTTCTGAAAGCTAAAAACGCAAATCGCTATTCAATAGCTCCGATTCCCCCTCGCTAGCCGTCAAGCCGCAAATGACAAAAGATTAACTGCAAGTTGTGGGTTCCAAAGGGCTTAAATACATGTCCAGAGCACTTTAAATGCAAATAAAAAATCAATACTGTACTTAAAAAAACGGGGAAAGTGATGAAAGACATTAGAATTAATTGCACAACAGTCTCAAGCCCACAAATCGGCAATCATAAATCATTTATTTTACAATTTCAATTCAGGGTTAGATCGATCTCAGGAGTCAATGAGTTAATACATATCAGGCCACCCACTTGGACTATCACATTGGCTTCATTAATTTTTATTATTTTGGACTTTGCAGGTTTTCGGGTCCAATCTCATATCCGACCCCAGGATAATTGATTGACATGTCAATTCCATGTTTTACGGCCTTCATGATGACAGGCTCCTTTTCTATTGGCTGTTTCTGCATCTGGAGTTACAGTCTTTCCTAATTGATCATGGTCAAGCTCGTAAATGCTACATACGATAGCATGGTTTACAATGTGCGCCGGGACCTGCAGGCTTGGCCAATTGTATAGTACAGTATGTCGGGGACACTGCGCCCTACATCCCGTGACTTGTGGGCTTGCAATTGAATGAGGCTCCAATTGCTTGAAAAAATCTTATTTTGGTTAACATTGTAATACAAAGGCCCCTATTCAATTGAGGAATTGTAAGTTACTGGAGCCTGTAATTTGCTATTCAATTGGCGTTTTTTAGTGAGCCGCAAACGATCTATAGGTTACAGGCTTAAAATACCTGCGGTTGTCAAAATCGTAACTTGCAGCCCATCTAAGCCTTTGATCTTTCATGCCGGCAAAAGTTACAATTGCTAACCTTCATTGAGGTTAGACATGTGGTGAAGGAGCTCAGCTTATATCCTTATAATAGGGATATATTATCCTAAACATTGGGCAGCACAGTCTCAAAAAATATCCCCAAGGGCACTAGTACTGTCTGGGGTGCATTGTGTTCCCCCTACAGCAAGATTGAGACTCCCGGAGGAGTCCAAGGGGTACACCCTTGCAGTTGCTGAAGTTTGCCTGGGACGGTGAGGCATGTATACTGATATGAGGATTGCCTCATCTGGTGCCACAAGTCTGAAGGGAGGAGAGGAGATCTGGTTAAGCGGAGGAGCCGGCCTGGCTGAGCGGCTGGGCGGGGGTAAGATCATTCCCCTGGTAGAGACTGCCTGCGGTGGTGGAGCACCAGACAGCGGTGGCCATCCTCCCCCACATAGCAGAGGATCCATCTAGAGATCTTACCCGGCAGGGAACCATCAACAGCTAAGTGTGCTCTCCTGGTGAGGGCAGATCGGATACCCCATAGAGAAGATCAGGTGCCAGGCACGTGAGCCATCACTGAGGATTTCAGAGGTGTCAAAAGAAATGAGCGCCTCAATCCAGCGGAGGTTTCCCACCAAGTGAGCGGCGTCAACTTAGGCTCCTTCTTTATAAGCTACCCTTCGTATATAGGGCTTTGCCTAAGTATTCCCCTTGCACAGCCTCCACTAACTATGGGGCCATCAAATCAGATAAGCACCATCAGAGGCCTGAAAGATCTATTTGGATAGGAAAAGAGGCGTAGCAGCTATCTGCAAAAATAAACAAATTTAAGTATTGTTGAAACCCAGCACTATTCACATACCCGCAAAAGGCCTCTGAAAAACAGCTGGGTCTGATCTGAAATATCTTCTAGCCCCTGGGCCCAACTATAGGTATTCTAGCCTATGCCCATAACTAGCCAATTAACCCTTTCATATGATTAGATTTATGGATGAAATCAACAGAATATTGAATATAGGCTGTAACTGGGATTTACTGCACCCTGTTGGTCATAGGGGGTAGTTCTTCCTCAATGTGCCAATTGTCAGAAATCATTAGTATGTAGACATTTAGGCTAACTGAAGCCAATGACAGAATTGACAATCACCTTCTTAATGATCTTTCATTGACTGTTAAACAAAGTATAGTTGTCTCGGTTAACTGAGGAATAAGATCGGCAGTGATAACGGTATAACATTTTTGCCTTGGGCCATAGAGAAGAATTTCTCATTTTAAATTAAATGGCAAAACCAAAGAGCCTTAAATCCAAGAGTTTTACAGACCACTTCCCTAAGCAAACCCCTAATTCCACACCCATGCAAAAAAATATGCCGGACTCTCCTTCTGACTCTGAGTGGTCAGTAACTACAGTCTCCCATGAGGATAGTTCTGGAACTATTTGAGAGCCCACACCACAGCCAAACATTCCTTTTCGATAATGGCATAGGCTATCTCTCAGTTCATCAGCTTCCTACTGAGGTAGGCAATAGGATGTTTTGTACCTTGGTCATCAGTTTGGCTCAGAACGGCTCCTATGCTTTAGGTAGACTCATCATTCTGTACCACAAATGGTTTGATGTAATCCGGGGGGCTAGTACAGGTGAGCAAGTTAGAGCGTCCTTCAGGGCTTGGAAGGTGAATTCACAGGCAGGGATCCATGTCACTTCCCTGGCAATTTCTTCTTGGTCAGGTCCGTCAAGGGCTTGGCTGTACCACTATAAGCAGGAATACATTTACTGTAATATACAGAAATACCCAAGAAGGCCATTACCTGCTTCCTAGTTTTGGGAGTGAGCCAGGTGGCTATACCATCTATTTTTGCTGGCTCTGGTCGTAACTTCCCATTTCCTACCCAATTGCCCAAATACTGCACCTCTGCCCTGACCCACTGAAACTTGTCAGGTCTAACGGCAAGCCTAGCCTGACTGATGGTCTGCATAATATTTGTTATGTGCCTTAGATGGTCCTCCCAGGTCTGACTAAAAAGGACTATGTTATCCAGATAGGCCTGTTCATATTACTGTTGCCCCTGCAATAACTTATCTACCAATCTCTGGAAGGTGGATGGGCATTTTTCATCCCAAAAGGCATAACCTTCAATTGGTAAAGGCTAAATGGGGTGATAAATGCAGACTTCTCCCTAGATGTGTCCTCCAAGGCAATCTGCCAATATCCCTTGGAGAGATCCAGAGTAGTTAAATACTTGGTAGTACCTAGACGGTCCAACAACTCATCCATGCGTGGGATAGGGTAAGCATCTGTTTTAGTTTTTTCATTTAGCGTCCTGTAATCCATGCAGAAACAGGTGTTCCATCTCTCTTGGGCACCAATACACTGGGAATGCTCAGGGATTACTGGATGTCTCAATTACTCCTAGCTGTAACATTTTACACAATTCGGCATAAATGCTGGCTCTCACAGCCTCAGGGACCCTATAGGCATGCTGCTTCAAGGGAGGCCCCCCCCCCCCCCTGTTACTATTGTATGCACCGCTAGCTGGGTGCACTTTGGTTCAGTGGTAAATAACTCTTTAAATGAGCCCAAACTATGTGCTAGCTGCTCCTTCTGGGAACTTTCTAGTTTCTGGATTTCCCTCAATCCCTCTGCCAGAGAACCCTGTTCTGGTAAAGCTAGCATATCTGGCAATTGCCCTTCTTCTGGATCACTCCCTGTGGGTAAAAAGATGGCTAGTAGGTTGGCAAGTCATCTCTGGTATACCTTTAATCTACTCGTGTGGGCTAATCTAGTGATTTTCCTATCTAGGTCTGACATCACCACATACGAATGGGGGTTTAATTTTTTGGTAACTCGGTAGGGTCCTTCCCACATAGCCTGGATTTTATCCTGGGGACTGGCTACTATCATTAATATTTCCATTCCCATCTCTAATTCCCTCTCACTGGTACCTGGATTATAGTATTTCTGATCCTTTGCCTGTGCTTTATGCATATTCTCCCTGACTAACCCAGTTAGCATGGCCAATTATTCCCTGAATGCTACCACATAGGTGACTACTGGCACCTCATGCCTTCCATATTCCCCCTCCCAAAATTATCACATTTCATGGACCTCTGATTTGTCTCCCATACGGGAGCTCAAATGGAGAAAACCCAGTTGACTTCTGTGGAACTTCTCTATAGGCAAAGAGAAGATAGGGTAATAACTTTTCCCAGTCTTTCTCCAGCTCCCTAAAAGTATGGATCATTTGTTTCAGAGTTCCATTAAACCTTTCACATAGTCCATTGGTTTGGGGATGATAGGGAGAGCAAACTTGGCCAAGAACTGAGTTCCTCGGTCAGATAAGATCTCTTGGGGAAATCCTGTCCCCATTAAAGATTCTGCTACCTTGGGAGCTGATGTATTGGACAGGGCTACAGCTTCTGGATACTGAGTGGCATTATCCACTATGGTAACTATGAACTGTTTCCCTGTCTTGCTAGGTCTAGCCAAGGGACCTACACTATCCATAGCTACCCCCTGGAAGGGCACATCCATGATAGGCATAGATTGCAGGGAAGCTCTAGTTCCCTTTGCAAAGCGTCCATGGCGCTGACAGGCATTACAAGAGTTACAGTAATCCTTCACATCCTTGTTTACCCCAGGCCAATTAAACACCCCAGTTATGCTGTGTCTGGTCTTTTTTACCCCTAAATGCCCAGCCAAAGGGACCTCATGTGCCAAAGCCAATAAGCTACTTCTATACTTCTGAGGGACCACCATTTGCTTGCCTGGTTCTCTACCAGCCTGTTCATTACTTACTGCAGTCATCCTAGCCTATTCCTGCCTAACTGATTTCTCTCTTACCCCAGCCAGCGTCTAATCCTGGGCTAATGCTGCTTTTAATTCCTCTATGCTAGCCCAGCTTCCTCCCAAATTTGTAGAAGGTAATGGACTTATCTTAGGGTCTGGATATTCCATCTGATCCTGGTTCTCAGTGGTATTCCTTGCTACCTTGGCCTGAGCCCTGGTGATAGGGTGCACATATCGACTTTCCATGTGCCCTAGATCATTGCCCAACAAACCTTCAGCCGACAACCCTTCCATCACCCCCACTTCCTGGATCCCTTTCCCAGTGCCCCAATCCAAATGCAACCGAGCAACTGGGATGGCAAATTTCTCCCCTCCAGCAACCATCACCATCATGTCTTTAGGTAATTTTGCAGAATGTTGAACAAAATCATGGTGTACAACCATGACTGCGGCTCCTGAATCCCTGAAGCTAGTCACCTTACACCCTTGTACCCAAACAGGATGCAAATGCTGTCCCTCATGGTACTTCTGTTCCTTCTGGAGAGTGTGGAAGTGGGCACACCACTCAGCTTCTTCTGGCTCCGGCTGAGCTACGTTGGAGTGCCCTGTGGCTAGGTCCCACTCACCCAGAAAACACACTGGTCTAGCAGTGGTCTCCTCTCATCTAGATGGTCATTGAGTGCAATCCCTGAGCATATGCCCCCGGGTGCTGGCACCCATAACACTCCCCTCTGGTATTCCTGCTGCCCGGATGCATAGCAGATGTTGTAGGGGGAGGTTGAGGGCCCCACCCAGAATGTTTGTTGCCTTGGTGAAGCTATGGTGCATGGGTCAATGCAGGGATCCAGGTTTAATTCCAGCAGCCCCTCTTGTTTGGAAATGCCCTTGAATAGGCAGTCGTGGGGTTCCTTGGCCCAGCTCTTCCCCTCTAGTGTCCACAATATGATCCACCATACTTGGTGCCTAATCCCCCGTGGCTGTTTTTTTGTCCTGGAGCCAAGCGCGTAATGGTGGTGGACACAGGTGCAGCTGCTGTTCCATTGCTACTTCCTCCAGAATCGCCTCTGCCGTGGTGGCTCCTTTAGCTGCCCACCATTTCCGACAGGCATGCTTCAATCTACACATGACCTCAGCATAGGTATCCCCTGGACCTTTGCTGTCACATCTTAGTCATTTGATAAATGTCTCTGGCGTGATAGCATACCTTGCCAATAGCTCCTGGTACACTTGCTCATAATATTTAGCCTGTTCTGTGGGCATAGCTCTGTATGGCTCACTGGTGCTGCCAGTGAGTTTGCCGACAAGCAACTCCACCTATTTAGTATGTGGAATGTCATGCAAGTTGCATTTTCGCTTAAACTTCTGCAGGAAGCCATCCATAGTGTCTATCTTCTCTACAAAAGTTTTAAAACTCTGATATGCCACCTATAGTTGAGATAGCATACCCCCATTCCTCTCGGCAGGCTGAGGATAAGCCTGTCTGTGGGTTCTATTGTATTCCTCCCGCACCTCCTTACTTATCCTTTCTCTGAGGTTCACCGCCTGCTCCACAGTCATTCCCTCTGGGTGGATCTCTTTCCATTTTTGGAACCTGTGGATGATTTTGTCTTCATCTGTCTCCACCAGCTCCAGGCTGGGATGTGGGATTTGGGTTCTTGGTATTGTTCTGACCCCCTCTCCCGGATCCTCTGCCTCCATTTGTCATTTGTCATTCAGTAACAGTTCCTCGACCATAAGTGACTTGGTCATCCCTGCTACCCTGGATAGTCCTCTGCTCTTGAAAATCTCTCTTACTTCTGTCACAAACATCTCTTCATACTGTGCTATCTTGTTCCAGAGGTCTCACCACTGCCAACCAATTTGACAACCTGTATGTTGAATGGGGTATGATAAGAGCCTATTGCCCAAACCTCTCCCCACAGTTATGCCCAGTTCGTTTTACCTCCCATTCTACTGTAACAATACATCAATTACAGTAATTGCATTAAACAACAATCCACAGTATTGATCCACACCAGCCCTTGATCCACACCAGAATCTGGCTGTGTGTTATGTGACTCATAGGTGTCAGTTATCTCCCTAATCTGGTTAATAAGGAACTAGTCCAGTACTAGGAAATATTGGGCATATACAATATTTCCCTTGTAATTGCTAGACCCTGCCAAAGCACAATATAGACATACATCCCATTACTATCATGTTATTACTCACACCCAAACTAAAAACATGGGTACTATAGTATGGGCCTAGTGGTATCAAGGCAATTTCCACTATCATATGCTTCTAACAGGCATAACAAGGTATAACACACAAATTTTCCCCTGGCACAATATGCCTAGCCTATAAGGTTGAGGTCATCAGTCTTTAAGGTATTGCACAGCTTGTACCTTGGCATGCTAAAGCCATGACAAACTTCATCTGATTGATGCTTGGAGAGCAACTTATTCAAATGAGAGGAAATATACATTTTACTCTGCAGTACATAAAACTTATTCTAGAATCGATAACTTACTCATTGGCTCGGAACTATCCGATAATATAGTCGAGAGTCCATCCATGCTCTTGGTCTGATCACTCTTTTGTTAGCTGCACTCTTGATTTAGGTACAAACTTTAGATCACCATACTCATGGCGCCTAAATGAAATGCTCTTGTTGACCCCCAATTCAAAGAGAAAATAGAACTTTACTATTCTGCAAATTCTAAACTAGAATGGGATGTGGGATGGGCCTGGGTAGCGCATAAGGCGTTTTTCAGAGGCTCCTGCATGAAATTAGCATCAGCACATAAGAAAGCCCAAAGGGCCAGGGACAGTCTCATTGACCTAGAGGCAGAAAATCAGAAAACTCACTCTGAGGAATTACGCAGGAAAATCGAGAAGACTAGGTTAGAGCTAGATTTAGTTCTTTCTGAACAGACAGAAAAAGTTATGCGATTGATCAACCATCCATACTATACCAAAGCTAATGAACCTGATGCGCTAGTAGCCAGGAAATTACAGAAAAAAATTAATCAATAAAAAATCTTTAAGCTTAAACATACCTCAGGTGCTTCAACCATCAGTCCATCCCTTATTCAAAAAATGTTTTTAGGCTTCTTCCAAAAGCTGTAGTCCTCACCCCACCAAGTGTCAAATAGTCAGTAGTCTTGTTTCTTGGGAGCTTGTGATCTGCCCATTCTATCACCTTAAGAAAAAGGCTGGGTTATTGCACCTATAACTAAGAAGGAGGTCCTAGAGACGATTGAATCCATGAATAAAGAAAAAAGCCCCTGGGCCAGATGGATTCTCAAATCTATACTATAAAAGCTTTGCGGAGCTTCTAGCGCCACATTTAACAATTGTATGTAATAGTATGCTCAATGTGCACAATGTCCCACCTAAGTTGAACCATGCAGAAAGAAAACAAGTAGAATGGATACTTTCCTCTATAGGTTGATCCACAAAGACCAGGTGGCGTTTTCCCGAAAAGACAAGTGGGGGACAATGTGAGGAGGGTATTAAACATTCTACACCTCTCCGAGCAGAACCATAACTCAATGTGCCTTCTGGTTCATGATAGAAAAGGCATTTGGCTCGGCTGATTGGACTTATCTTTGGGCAGTATTGAGGAAATTTTTTGAAGAGCAAAATTTGAATCTTATAAAAACCTATTATAATGATACCAAGGCCTTCCTAAGACTGCCGGAGCATAATCTACCATTCATCTGTATTAAAAAGGCACTAGACAAGGCTGCCCCCTATACCACTCCACCACTGATATCAAAGGCATGACGGTGGGACTACATCACCTGAAATGCTGCTTTTTTGCGGATGACCTGCTATGCTCACTGACCGATCTGGCAGTCTCGGTCTCAGCCCTGTTTCAAGTCCTAGATGACTTTAGTTCGCTCTCAGGTTTAAAACTAAACATGGAAAAGACTGAAGCTTTGAGCATTTCCTTAACGGAACAGGATCTGGGTCTCCTCCAACAGAAATATATTTTTTCCTGGCCTAACTCGCATATTAGGTACTTAGGGGTTGACATACTCACTTAATCTCAGGCATCTATAAAGCCAATTATCGCTCATTATTTTAAGAGCTATATAAAGATATCCAAACATGGTCAAAGGGTAGAATTTCTTGACTGGATCGAATCAATGCGGTAAAAATGAATATTCTCCCAGAACAGCAAACTAAGCTCTCTGATTTAACTTTAACTGACTTTAATAGTCTGCTGCGGTCGCATTTTGATAAAGCGGTTAGTGAAATCAAACTGGACATTCAGGACCTTTGCCAATGCACCCAGGTGTTGGAAACACTAACTGACAAAATTTTAGATAAACAGCAGACAGACCGCGCAGATATACATCAGAATGCCTCTCAAATGTCCGCCTTACAGACTTATTAAATGGTGATTTGGCCAATTGAATAGGTCTCTATTTAAGCACATAGCATAGTTTTTAGTTAGTGAACTTCTATCCAAAAGCAAGGTCTTCACTAACTAAAAACTTCTGCAAAAAAAAATATGCTCTGTGCTTAAATTGAGCCCTATTCAATTGGCCGAATCGCAATTTAATAAGGCTGTTAGAAAACAAACTTGAAGATCTAGAAAATAGAATGCGGCTTAACAACATTAGATTTAGAGGTATTCCAAAACCAGTTACGAATCTAAAGACTTATCTTAATGCTGTAATATGTACGATTTTACCGGACTACCGCCTGGACTCATGGGATTTTGAGCGAGTACACAGAGCGCTAGGAGGCCCTAATACATCAGACCTACCCAAGGATGTGATAGCCAGATTTCTGTGTCAGGCATCCAGGGACTTAATCCTTACAGCGTTTAGTAAGTCACAGAACAGAATTGAGACGGATGGAGCATCTATACAAATCTATGCAGATCTGGCCCCAGGTACACAGTTCAAACGTAAACAGTTGAAGCCAGCCCTGTCAATATTAGTCAAGAACAATATTAGATAACGATGGGGATTCCCCTTCAACCTTACGTTGCAGCTTGGTGCAAATACCCACATTGTTCATTCCTTGGAGTGCTGGGCAACCCTATCTCGATTAAGTATTATGACTAGAGAAGACAATTTAGGATTTTCTAAAGCACCAGGTTTGCCACAATGCCCAGCCAAACAGTGGACGGAAGTTCAAAAATCCAAGAGGCAATGCAAGCAAGCAGAGAATTGGCCAGGACCTCTTCAGGCAACCAGGGATTGATTTTGACCTCAAGCCCGACTTGATAGTCCTGGCTTAGCTCCTACATCATATTGTACATAATTAATACCCCACCTGGGCAGGGTATTGCTTTACTAACAGACAGATCTCAGGAATCTGTTAGGGTGATTGCAGCTAGGCTGTTGTCAGTGGACTATGCATTACATAATGGATTATGTCTAATCTAGCACTAATATGGATAAACTAATAGAGCTATATAAATGTATATCTTTGTAAATGACTGTTTCTTTATCTGTGGTGATTCAGATTACGTTTTGCTGACATTATCTCAACCTCGGGACAAACTTGCAGCAGATTAAGTTAGTTTATCTACTAGTCTCTTTATCGCTATGTTTCATGTTTATGATTGTATTAATTCTCACGTGGTTGTATTGATGGTTAATAAACCTTATTTCTGCAGACATTTTGGTACTTATGGATCTTAAAATAGTTATGAAAATTCAATTTATTATGCCAAGACGGAGGGCCTATGGTGGTTTGCGCATAATTATCAGTAAGACTGAAATATGCAGTCCATGAAGCAAATGTTAGCACCGTGCTTATGAGATCTACATAAGCCCATAGAAATCCCAACACTATGGATAGAGTTCAAAATTGGCTGGCCAGGCCCATGAAAATGTTATTTGATTACTGTATAACTTTAGGGAGTTTGGGTCACTTAATTCTTTTTCCCTGGCACAGAGGTGCCTAGAGTATTGGTTTGAGGAATGATGCCCACTATTACGTTTAATCTTTTAAAGTATGTTATTTGGTTCCCCCTTCCTCTCCCTTCTGAGCATTTTGTTTCAGGTCTCAAGGTTCAGCAGTTGTCCCATCGCCATCTCCGGGATCTCGTGGTCCTACTCCTACTCCACTCCCTAGCAGACCTCAGGTACAAGCTTGCAGTTTTTTTTATTCCCTAGCTAATACCCCACATAACTAAGTTATTAGCTTGCTTAAATACCTGAGATCAGCTGATATGGGATGGGATATTTTAGGAGGAGACCTTAATCTTGCTTGGACAGGTCAGTGCAGGACCGGGGTGGCAGATTTTCAAATAAACTGAAACAAATTGATACCCTTCTCAAGGAGCTTCATTTGCTTGATTCATGGAGGCAGATGCACCAAGGCGAGAGGGGATACACCTTTTATTCCTCAGTCTATGGATCCTACTCTCGGATTGATTATATTCTAATGGATTCTGCTATGTCAGATAATGTACAAGAGGTGGATATCCGTCCGTGCCTGTGCTCTGACCATTCCCAGGTCTATCTTTTTCTAAATTTGGGCCCGAACAGTAAGCCAACATTCTCATGGAGGTTAATGAGAGAATTGTATCCAATCCAAGGATCGGAGAGCAAATTGCCCGGGATATAGAATTATATTTTTCGACTAATGTTAATCTAGAATCCGATGTTGCATGGACTTAGGTGGCTTGAAAGGTTTTTATTAGCGGCTCCCTTGTAAAATTAGCTTCTAGACATAAAAAGAAAATGCATCTTAGAGAGGAGTCTTTGGGAAAAAGTTTAATAGAATTTGAGAGGTTAAATCACCAGAAGCCATCCAAAAGATTACGCAAACAGATTGATAAAATTAGGCTAGAATTAGATCTATTATTATCAGATCACACAGACAGGGCGTTGAGATGGACGGGTTACAGGTTCTATGCTAAAGCTAATAAACCTGATACATTACTGGCTAGAAAACTCAAAAATACACTCAGGCAAAGATATTTAGCGTAAGAACTCATACCGGAAATATCACAGTTAGCCTGATTAAAAATCAAAAAATTGTTTTTTTTTATTTTTTTCAAAAAATATATCAATCTAATTCACAGAATCAGGATTGGCAGTGGCTGGCCTTCCTGAACTTTTGTGATCTGCCCAAGCTTACGGCCCAGGAGTGTGGTCTATTACATTCCAAAGTTACAGAAACTGAAGTTAAGGGCCTGGGTGGGGGGCGGGCCCCGGTTCCAGATTTTTTTTCCAATCTCTATTATAAAAAATATGCGGACCTGCTCTCCCTTCACTTAACAAACCTCTTTAACTAAATTTTAGATGGACATCAGATGCCTCAGGAATTGAATCAGGCGAATATCGTCTTTCTTTCAAAAGGAGGCAAAGACCCACTTGAGGTTCATAATTACCGTCCCATCTCATTGCTGAATGGGGTATAAAAATATTGACGTAAAAAATGGCGAACAGGATATCAGATTTTCTCCCTAGAGTTATCCAAAAAGACCAAACAGGGTTTATTCCCCAAAGACAAATGGGGGATAATGTAGACGTATATTGGACTCTATCTCTATGGCAACCAGTAATAAAATCCCATTGTGCTTATTAGCACTTGACATAGAAAAAGCCTTTGATACTTTAGAATGGCCCTATCTTCATGCACCATAGAGTGTAGTGTAAGTACCTTTTTTCATAAATCTTTAACCTTTGGACATGTCCACCAGATATGTATGAATGAGCCTATATTTCCACAGTCTCTGAAGCAACTATTATTTTGGACAAGACCCCAATTATATAGCAGTGCTAGATAAATTTGGTTTCAATGGCACATTTTTGAATTTGATTAAAACATATTATAATTCACCCGCACAAATAGACATACAAAGAGGAACCAGACAGGAGTGTCCCCTCTCACCACTCTTATTTGCTTTAGCAATCAAGCCCTTGGCTCAAATCACAAGATCTAATGCCAGTATACATGGAATTAAATTTGGCCTCCATCATCTTAAACGTTGTCTCTTTGCTGATGACATGTTAAGCTCTCTTACAAGGCCTATCACCTCGGTACCAGCCCTTTTTCAAACTCTCAAACACTTTGGTGACCTGTCAGGGATGAGAATCAGTATGTCCAAGATGGAAGCATTGGGAATCTCCATGTCCCAGCCAGATATTGACAAAATTCAACAAACCTATAATTTTGCTTGGCCCAAATCTTATGTTAAATATCTAGGTGTGAATATCACGAAGAGGTTGTCGGATCTTTCTAAAGCTAATTTTTCTATTTTATATAGAGATTTACGACTAGATTTAGGGAAATGGACGAAAGGGGCAGATTTCCTGGCTGGGGAGAATAAATTCTGTGAAAATTAATATTCTTCCCGCCTTCTTTATTTGTTTCGGACCCTTCCGATAGCTATCGATTATAAAGAACTGGAAATATTTCAAAGCTTGGTATTTAAATGTACATGGAATCATAGAGCCTCAAGAATATCAAAAATAAATATGTATACACCTAAAACAAAGGGTGAACTCTCATGCCCAAACTTTAAACAATATAATAAGGCGGCTCAGCTGGCCTTCATTCCACTTTCCTACTCCTCTCAGCATCAACCCCTTTGGATAATTACTGAAATGTTAAAAATGTCTCTGTACTCATGGGACACAGATATATGGCTCTCTAAACCATGGATAGTGCTTGGGTCAATATCTAACCCTATGATCAAACACTCACTTAATATTTGGTCTTGGGCCACCTAGAAAAGGAGCCTGGTACCAAAACTATCTTCTCTTACCCCCGTCATACATAATCCTCATTTTCCCATTCACCTCACATCTAACTCAATGCACTGGTGGAAATCAAATAATTTATTACGATTTGGGGCTTGGTTTCCAAATAATACGAGCATAACTTTCGAATATTTGTGTGATCATTTTAACTATTTTTGTAGAATTAGGCACTTTATAACAAATTGGACGGGAACATTTGGAAACCTGATCGACAACTGGTTCACTGAGCGTTGTAGAGATCATCCACTGTCGAGCAAAACCATTAGCTTGTTATATAATTATTTTAATGAGGCAACCCCACTTTTAAAACCAAAGTATATGTGTTTTTGGGAGGAAGACCTGGGGGACTCTCTAAGTGATGAATCCTGGGTCTGGCAAACTATCACAAAGGGATCCTTGAACTATAGCATTCTTGAAACGCCAATAAAAGTCCTACATAGAACCTACCATACTCCTGTTAAGCTTTACAAATGGGGCCTTGTCCAAAATAATAGTTGCTTCAGAGACTGTGGAAATGGAGACGGTGGATGGAGGCGAAAAGGAACTGAAAACGATTAGTACCGTATGTACTTTTCTTGTCTTAATTTTATTTATTTACTAGCGACTTGACTGTCAAAAAATATGTATGTTTTGATTTCTATTTTGCATGTAATATGAGTAGTTGAGACTTGTAACCTTTTTCTTATCTATAAAGAAGTACAATTATTATATAAAACATGTTTATTTTTTTAACATGCAACTTGTAGGTGACCAACTTTTATATTATCTTTTTTTAAGAGTAGTAACATTTTAATGTAAGAACGGGTCAACATTGTATTAATGAGAATTGTAAACATGATATAATGTTTGGTAACATGCAACTTGTAGATTAACAACTGGTAAACTAAGCATGTATTGAATCCAGAGGAAGGCAAACAGTAACCCCAATTTTTTTTTTTTTTCATTATTTTTTCTCAGATTGACAATACAAAGATATAAAAGTGAAAAATACATACATATAACTATGGATACAACTCAATATCGATTTTGAGAGTGCTATACAATACATTATTTATTATTACATTACGTATGTATTTAAAATAAAAAATAAAGAAAAAAGAGAAAGAAAGAAAACACAAGATAAAAAGATACCATACACTCATACAATCATACCGAAGGTTCCATAATTTAGTTAATACGATATAATGGAGGAGCATACTTTACAGTGATTTTACCATCAATCTTTTGACCAGTTAATAAGGGACACATATTTCTGAAATACTGAACAATTATAATTGTGCATCAAGTCCCTGTTCAAACTAATAACATTACTCAGTTCCCTGATTGTTGGTACAGCAGATTGATTCCAATATTTCACAATCAGCCATTTGGCCACTAACAGAATATGACAAATCAAATATCTTTCTGCTAATGGCATTTTCTCAAGGTTCATATGGAAAATGACTAATTGTGGAAAGCATAAAATCTGTTTGCCCATCACCTTAGATAATAACTGTCAGATTTCAATCCACCACCTATAGATTTTATTACACTCCCACCATAAATGGAATGCAGTAGCTCGTAAACCACATAATTTCCAACATAAGCCTTCCCCTTTTGGGTCAATTTTGGCCATTTTAACCGGAGTTAAATGCCATCTATGCATTATTTTAAAAAACAACTCTGTGTATGCTGTATTAACCGACGATTTGTTAACTAGTTTTATGATTTCCCTCCACCTGATATTATCTAAGTTCATTCTAAGGTCCAGCTCCCAACCTTTAATTCCTAAGCTTTTGGAGAATGGAGTTGACTCATTAATAATCCTGCTACATTTAGAAATGATATGTAACATTTCTCCCTTTATAAACAAGTCTTCTATTTTTGTTGGAATACTCATCCCGAAATTTTATATCCTCTTCCATACAGATTTTTCCTCAAGCTTTCATAATTAAGCCAATTACATTTTTTAGTCTCAAGTTTAAACTGCAACTCCTGTAAGGTAATAAGGTTGCCTTTATTATATAATTCGAATATAGAGGTTAAACCCTGATCTATTAATATTTTAATTGTTGGACATAGCTCTTTCATTTTAAGGGACTCAATCGGTACTGCCAAGGAGGGGAATTTGGACAATTTTATTTTCTCTTTATTTTTATACCAGTATTTTAAAATGGCTTTGATGTTTTTTGGAAGTTTGCTAAACAAGATTTTATTGTAATTGGAGAACCATAAAGTAGTTTGGATGGGAAATTCCTCTATTAAGGCTTCTTCCAATACCAACCATCTTGGTTTATCTTGGATGGTATGCTTTTTTTTTTTTCCAATGTTTTTTTATTATTTATCAATACAAAACAACATCATATACATCCAAAGTGACTTAAAATCAATAAAAACATATACAATCTTTCCAAACATACAGTCATAAAATCATCGCAAGAATGCTTATTTATCCTTGTCAGTTTATATAGAAGAGGACATAATTTATTGTGTCTTAAAGGACCATCCAATATTATAGAAGGAGAAAGAAATAGGAAAAGGTGAACATCGAGCACTTAATCATAAGGATTTATGCATTACAAACTTTCTTATTTCTTTACATCTTACTTCCTTCCTTCCCTTTTCAAATCCACATATTTATCCCATATATTCCACTGTGTTGACAATCCCTTAATTTTTACTTGAAAACTTTGGTTTATATGGTCAAAATCTCTATTTCTGTTTATAATTCTAAAAATGTTGGGAATTGAAGGCATTGTACTAACTTTCCGAGATTTGGAGATTAATCCCTTAATGACCAATAGAATATGTGATAACAAGTAATAAAACTTCGGAAATTGTTTCTTAAGATGTAAATGTAATATTAAAGTTTCCATATTAAAAGGAATTTCTTCCTCAAATACTTCGGATAACCAAGCAACACACTTCCTCCAAAAATATCTCAATTTAATACAGTCCCACCAAAAGTGTATTGTGTCAGCCCTTAGCCCACATTCTTTCCAACACAATATGGCATCTTTCTTTACAATTTTACTAATAAATTCAGGTGTGTAGTGCCACATATTAATAATTTTAAAGTATAATTCATAATAAGCCAGAGAGCTTGCTGATATTCTATTTTAATAGTATTCTGCCATTCCTCAATAGAGCTAAGAAATCTTCCTTTTTTCTCCCACTCTACCATTCCTGCAGTTTTACCCCATTGCTCATTCAAGTAAAGGATCATTTGGCATCTCGATATTCTATGAGTATTCTTATTATTATATATCATTAGTTCAAATGTAGTTAAAGATTTCATATTTTTCTTTTTAAATCCTCTCTGTTTAAATAAGTTCTGAATCGACATAAACTGCAGCCACATATTTCTGTTTAGTTTAAAATGTTCCCGAAATTTTGCCCAGCTAAGCATCAATCCTCCTTCATAGAAGTCATTCATATAGTTGATACCATGTTTTTTCCAGGATTCTATACAAACTTGCTCTCGATGCACTTTTAAGATTTCTATGGGGGTACCTAACGATGGATATTCTGATAATTTCATTTTTGTTTTAATTTTCATCCAAAATTTTAACAACGACTTTATATTTCTTGGAATAAAGCTATTTTTCAATTCCTCCATATTAGGAATCCATAGTAGTACCTGTATTACGGTTTTCATAAAGAACTCTCCTTCCATTCATTTCCAATTAGAAATTGGTACTTGTGTACCCCACTGTATTATCTGGGATAACACAATTGCAGTGTATATATCCTTTATACATGGGGATGCCAAGCCCCCGTTCTCAATCCTTCGTTTAATAATCTCACTGGAAATTCTAGCTTTTTTCCCCTGTAAAATATATCGATCTATATCTCTCTGATTTTTTTTAGTCAGTATTCTGGTGGTACCTCTGGTATTGATCTAAAAATATATGTTAATTTGGGAATAGCTATCATTTTTACTACCGCAATTCTTGCTGTCCATGATAGATAAATCGATCTCCAATCTGTCAGGATCTTTAGTATTTTTCTATGAATAGCCAGGTTGTTTTATAAAATATTTTCTAGATCAAAAAATAGACTTATACCCAAATGATTTATTTAATTAGCACTCCAATTAAAAGGATAAAGATCTCTTAGCTTATTTTTAATTTCAAGAGGAATGCCCCTAGTAATAATATCTGTTTTTTGTCTATTAATCTTAAAATATGAGATTCTACCAAACTTGCGCAGTATTTTATCAAGGTTAAATAATGGTTTCTCCGGATCAATAAGGGTAATAATCATATCATCTGCATAAACCGTTAACTTATATTCCGTATTCCCAATTTTAACCCCTTAAATATCTTTTGTCATCCTTATTTTTTCTATCAGCGGTTCTAAAAATATAATAAACAATAATGGGGACAGGGGACATCCCTGCCTCGTTCCATTAGTAATACCAAAGTAATCCATCTCAAAATTTATACCCACAATTTTTGCTCTTAAGTTGCTATAGAGAGCTCTTATCGCTTTACTGGCAAAATCTCCCAAACCATATTTCTGAAGTACCACATGGAGGAATTCCCAGATGACTCTGTCAAACGCTTTTTCGGCATCTAATGTCAGAGCCAGCATGGGAACTCTCTCCTTTGCACTAAATGCAAAAAGATTGATTAACCTCCTAATATTATCGCATCCCTGCCGGGACCTAACAAATCCCACTTGATCTGAGTGAATGAGTCTATTAATAAAAGGATCCAACCTATTTGCCAAAATTTTTGAATATACCTTCAGGTCAAAGTTTATTAACAAAATCGGCCTATAACTCTTCTTATCTGCTGGATCCTTACCCTCCTTTAATATATCTATAATTTTAGCTTCAGTCAATTCAGCGAGTATATTCCCACTATTTTTACATTCATTAAACATCTTAGCTAATGGAGCTTTCACTATGTCTAAAAATGTTTGGTAAAATAATTTGTCTAGCCCATCTATACCGGGTGCCTTGTTATTCTTGCATGCCTCTGTCACTTCCTCAACCTCCTTCTCAGTTATGTTTTTTTTCAAGGTATCCAGTTCTAATGCAGAGATTCTAGGAAGGTTAATATCCCTTAAAAATTCCTCAATATCCCTTATATCCATTGTATTTGTCTTATATTGCATTTCTAAATTATAGAGCTTGGAGTAATATTGATAGAATATATTCCCTATTTCTTTAGGGCGTTGATGAACCTTTCCATCCTCCCCTTTCATCTCCACAATCGAATTAGCTATTCTTTGTTTTTTCATCTTATTAGCTAAATATTTACCCATTCTATCTCCCATCTCATATTTATTTGCTTGCATCTTCCATATTAATCGATCTAATTTATATTGTTCAATCTTTTTTATTTGTAATTTTATTGTGTCTATTTCTTTCAAAGTTTTCCCATTTGGATATTTTTTATTCAACCTATGTTTTTCTTCTAGGTCAATACCTAGTATTCTTAGAGTTTTTCCTCTTCCTCTTTAACCCTGCTGTCTTAGCTGTAAAAATACCTCTTATGTATGCTTGTACCTATATTTATATTTGTATACATTATTAAATATAGAAGCATCTCCCAAAATATAATCTATTCTTGAATAAGTATTAAATCTTTTGGAGAGATAAGTATAATCCTCTCTCATAGGATAACTTATTCTCCATAGATCAAAAAGGTTCACATCTATCATCATTTCTCTCATTTCTTTACTCCACATATTTTATTAGTCTCTTTATTACTCTCTGGCCTATAAGATTTATCTTTTAGTGGGTACATCACCTGGTTGAAATCTCCACAAATTATCGTCCTACCTTTCTTAAACCTATTAACCAGCTTTAACATACTTCTTATAAACTTCTCTTGTTTCTGATTTGGCGTATATAAGTTAATAATTGTATATGGCTTATTATTAATATATCCCACCCATATAATATATCTGTCTTCCTCATCGATTTTTTGAAACTCTTCTTTTATCATTAAGCTTTTACAAAACAATATGGATACCCCTCTAGCTTTACTACTAAATGTAGAATTTATACTCTTTGTATATCTCCTGTGTAATAATAAATGTACTTGATTTTCTTCCAAATGAGTTTCTTGTAAACATATGACATTAATTTTTAATTTAGCATACTCTGCCATGGCAATTCTTCTTTTTATCGGAGAATTCCATCCATTAATATTATGGGAAACTATCCTTATAGACATCTATCCAGCTGTTTTAATTTTATCTTTATCCTCTTTTTCATCTTCTCTAATGTTACTCATCTTGCTCTTAACTTTCCATTTAACTTCACATTCATACATCCTTTCATAACATTAACTGTATTAGTTCTTTGATACAGTCTCCTCCTGGGGTGTCTTGACCTATTGGTCAGAAATGGTTGGCGTTACTCGTTGGTAATGATAAATCAAAAATCTATAGATTTCTTCATATCTTATTTACATCTTTACAAGTTCCTAAGGTTTCTCTCATTTATTAAATCACGACCTCATTCTACTTTCCTCATATTTCCATTTCACCAAAAATTATTTTTAATGTGTTTTTTATTTATTATAATTTTGTGTATTATAATTTCTCCCTACCTATATATAATATAAGTTTATATCATCCCATATTGTTTATCCAAAAAGTACTCATGTGCAATTTTATATCCCATACCGTGCTTAAAGCTGTATATAATCCCTTTCTCACTTATATATCTAACTCTTAATAGGAGAGGAAAGAAAGGAAAATAAAAAAACAGCTAGTTCATTAGTATATATCACCAAAAATACCTTTTCCTTAATTCGTTTTGTATTATACAGTTTTAAAACCTTTTTCTATGTGCAATAACATTTTTTCTTTATGAGAATAATATTATATTCCTCATAGCATATAAATCTTTAAAGTGTATTTCGACTAGTTCCTTAATATTTATATCCCTTAAACACCTATCCCTTAATGACTTTGAATCTTAAAATTTTAAAACCTATGTGCGTTAAGTGTGCATTACCATTGCTATTTTATGACTTATATATTGCATTCCTCATAGCATACCAAACTTTAAAGTGCATTTCCGCCCTTATCTGCCCCTCCTCACTCCCCCATCGAAAGAAAAAAGAAAAAAAAAAGGAAAAAAAAAAAGAATAGAAGACACCAAAAAGGAGGGAGAGAGAAAGGAGAGGAAAACTCGTTCTTCATTCAATTCTTAGTGTCGTGATTTCTTTCTTCCTCCTATTCAATAATAAGCATATGAGAAAAGTAACTCAGTCCCGATAATGAGTCTCCAATTGAACCATGAGTCTCTAAGTGGACTTTCCCGTAGTTCTACTTTTGTTGCCATTGTGGGGCTGATGAAATAGATTTTGCATAAAAGATGTTTGTAGTTCCTTCTCAATATTCCAACTTTTTAGCAAATCTTCTCCTTCCTTGATTTTATGCCATCTCGATATTTTTGTTAACAGAAATTCCGTTGGCATAACCCATCTGTATTTCAGCTTTTCTCTTCTTAAAGCTTTTGTAATAGTGGAAAACTCCTTTCTTTTACTTATTATATACGCTGAGATGTCCGAGAAGATTTTTATATTTTCATAAGGTGCAGAAAACCCTTCTGCTCGTAGGCTTGTTTTGCTTATAGCATCTCTCATTGATAGATGATGTAGCCTAACAATTACATCTCTAGAGGTTTTATTTTCCAAAAATGTAGGGATCGGGATCCTAAAGAAAAAATCAAATCTATTTTCAACTTGGGAAAATTCTGGAACCAGAGATGAAAATAACTTTGTTAAATATTTCTCCAAAGCATCATCTGTAATGGTTTCCAAAATTCCTCTAATACGAAGATTATTTTTCCTCCATTTATCATCCAGAGTTGCAACTTTATGGCTCAGTGTTATTACCTTCTCTTCTAATTCTAGATTTTGTTTTTGTAATACATTAAAGTCCAGTATTACCTTTTCCAGTTTTTCCTCAATCTCCAAAGTTTTAATATTTACTGCTTTAATTTCGTTTACATTCTCTAGAATTTGTGTTTTAATATCCGACATAAAGTTTTTTTGAAACTCTTGTAATAATATTTTCATCTTTGCCACCATAAGTATTTCATCTTTGTGTAAAATGGATTCCTTACTAATAATGCTTTCATTTAAACTCTCAATACTGACTTAAATTATGTTCCATATCTGGAGAAATTGGTAAAGGGATATTTCTGAGGTTTCCCTTTGTCTTTGTATTGGATTTTTGATGGATGGACTTTTTGTCCTTATTTTTTTACTCTTGCAGGCAAAATAAAAATTTTCCACTCCAACTTCTAGACTTTCAGTACATAGGAGCGTTTAAACTGTTTTTATTCTTCTTCTATAATTGATCTTATCCTTGATTTCCTTTATAATTATCTACTCCTTTTCTCTTTCTTTTCCTTTCTTTTTTTCCTTTTCTTTTCCCCTCTCTTATCCTTTCTGAATGGGTCTTTAGTGGGTGAACAATTATATGCAGTTATACATAGATAGTGTTCTGCCCCTTATTTACAATACTGGCATAGAATTGTGCAATGCTCTTAAAATAGGGTTATAGGAAGATTCCAGGGAAGAAAGTGAATTCCTTGTACTTATGCCATCTCCTTCTCCCATTTTCTTATGTCCGTATATACAAAATTGTATACATTATTTGTGGTTTCTAGCTTTCACCACCTTAGTATCCTCCTCCTTTACCATGAAGGGAAATGTTAGTGTGGTTTGCATCTGTCTGCTGTGTACTATCTGTACCTTCTTCACTCACCCCCCTGCAAATTTTCTCTGGGTCTGTCATACACCTCGCGGTATCCGATCTTTCACCTGTCTTCCCATCAGCCTATTACGCCATTACTCACAGTTATATGCGGTTCTTATCTTGTGGCACTCTCCACTCAACGATCTCCAGTATCCAGACGGTGCCCCACCACGCCCCCAGGACTCATTCCGGTCACGCCCCCAGGACTCATCTTGAATGGTATTCCAACTTATAAGTTGGGCTTTAATGATCTTTTGATGAATTTATTTTATTCAGGGTGCATTTAGACCTTCTTTATCTAATTTATTATAAGTTATACTTTTCCTGATTTTGTTTTTTATTCCCTCATAGATGAATTTATCAAGTTGGACCTGAATGTGTTTTAGATAATTATTTGCTAAAATATCCAATATTGATCTCATACAGTAAGTAATTTTCGGTATAATACTCATATTTATTGAGGCTATTCTAGCTGACCAAGAGAAGTTGAGATGTCTCCAGCCAATTAAAATTGTCCTAATTTGTTTCATTACTTCATTAATGTTATCTTTAAGAATCTTACCAACACAAAAGGAGAATCTAATCCCTAGGTGAACTATATAAAGGGATTTCCAATTAAAACTAAAACATTTCTCCAACCTTTTTTTGACTTCAGGTTTTATGCCTCTAATTAAAGTATCTGATATATATATATAATATATAATTATTAGTATATAATTTTAAAGTAAGACAATCTACCAAATTCATCATATTTTCATATCTTCAATATTTCCTGAAGTTTTTGACAGGAAGTCTCTGGGTTGGATATAGTGATAATGATATCATCCGCAAAAGCCATATATTTAATTATTCCTGGCCTATAAATACCCCCTTGATTTCTCTACAGTCTTATATATATCTCTAACGGCTCCATAAAAAGAATGAATAATAATGGAGAAAGTGGGCATCCCTGGCGGGAACCATTACCTATTTTAAATTGACTCGACTCAAAGTCAGGACTCCCAACTCGTACAAATGAATTCGTATATAGAGCCTTAACTGACTTTGAGGCGAACTCATCAAACCCGAACTTCATAAATACAGTTAGCAGAAATTCCCAATTGACCCTATCAAAGGCTTTCTCCGCATCCAATGACAGGGTCAATAAGGGTACCTCATTATCCTTAATATAAGACAAAATATTCAATAATTGTCTGGAGTTACCCCCCCCCCCCCCCCCCCTGAAAATTAGCCAATTGTATCAAAGGGGGAAAAATTAATTCCTTCCTGACCCCATTAACTGGCGATCGGATTACTCCCTGGATTAATATTTTGCATTGAATTATACATTTAAATTGTATAACAAAAGCTCCTCCTCCTCTTAACATGATCTTTGAAATATATGCAATGAAACAACTTTGCACACTTTTTTCCAAAAATAATCACATATATAGTTGTGAGCGTACGAGTTGTTGCTAACGTTGCGGGCTCGCGTAGCGAGGGCTACGGGCGAGGGCCTCAGTTGCTGGCATGGAGCGCCGAAGGCGCTCCATGCCACCAACTGCTACCCTCGCCAAATTTACGTCAAAACGCAAACAACACAACACAACAACCGCAAACCTCGCAAACTTTACCTCGCAACGCAAAAAAACATACAAGACACGTTACCACACATTATGACCTCGCAAAAATCGACCGCAACTCGCGAACATGACAAAATTTAAAACACAATAAATACACACAGCACATACATAAAAAGCTTACCTACAGCAAGAGGAAGCATCCAGGACCTCAAAAAAACAACTTACACCTTCAGTTAACTAAAAATAAAAGGGTTTAGACACTAAAAAAATCGCTAAGCAAGAGAAAAAATGGCCGCTGAACAAAACGAAAACGAGGCTACAGCACTCTGAACACGTAAAACACCACAAGCAACTCGCAAAACACCACAAACGACCTACGGATATTCCGCTAAGACGCATACCACACATTACCAGCCATTTTACGCTAATGCGGAAGTACACAACTACGCTAAAGGTTTCGGCTTGCGCACGCACACTATTACACTGCACACATTCATCACGCTTACACAGCAGCTCAACACCACTAATGCTGCAGCAACATCAAAACACATTGCCAGCTCTTCAACACAATGCTTTAAAATAGGTAAACTATATTCATTTATTAAATGTATTACATATTTCAGTAGTAGACACAAAACACCATTAGCTACCTTACAATTTCATTGCCGTAATTTTTTGACGGGCAATTCGCTAGTAACATTATAAACAGTAACATAATGAAGTAACATTTAAACTATAATTGTTCTAAAATGCAAGCCAAGTGTTTTGTGGGGCTAATCATGCTAAAAGGCTACTTCCATAAAATTAAAATATGTTATTTTGTAGTTGTTGATTTTTAATGGTTGACATTTTGTTGTATTGTTGTAATTTGTGAAAATGGCACATAGAGTTTCCTATGGGAAATATTGGTTCTCTAAAAAGAGAACGCCAGACATCAAAGTTCGTCCGCGGGGTGTAACCACTGTTCTCTATGGTTTTTTCCATTTTATAGAGTTTCTTATGGAAATAGTGGTGCTCTAAAAGGAGTCTGAGTGACATAAAATGTCATCCTGGAAATCAAACCACTGTTCTCTATATACATATTTTTTTTGTTGTTGTACAAATGTTCTTGAGATGAAAGTATTGTTGGAAAATGGCACATAGAGTTTCCTATGTGAAATAGCGGTCCTCGTAAAAGAGTCCAGAGATACCTATTTTTCCTGGAAGAAAACCCACTGTTCTCTATGTTTTTTGCCATTTTATAGAGTTTCTTATTTAAATAGTGGTCTTCTAAAAAGAGCCAGAGTGACTTAAAAGTTTGTCCCCGAAATTAAACCACTGTGCTCTATTTTTGTCTTGTTTTTTCATCTGAAAATGTCGTTGAGGTGATTTTTTTTTGTTTGTTCTGTGCCATCTCATGTATTTTTATATTTTGTGGAATTAAAGTTATAATACCTCATAGTAGACAATGTTTTTTTGTAAAAATGCAGCCATCATGTAATAAATCACCTTGACTTTGGTTGTTTTCAATGTAAACTTTAATAGCCTCTGGATTCCTGCAACTTGAGAATGCCACATACATATTGCAGCTGGCAATGTACAAATACTGGTTCTTCTAAAAAGATACCCACAGATTTGAAAGTCTGTCCTTGTGATTTATTAATGGTCATGGCAAATGCCATGATGATGGCAAATTGTCTTGTTTGGAGTACAAAAGGGAGGCTACTTTCACTTGGTGCCAAATCTATTCTTGGTCTGAAAACTCTCTCTCCTTTATGGGTACCAGTTAGAATTTCAGCATCGAAATGGTCCTTTAATTCTTGAACAATTAATCTGGTCCCATTACATAGGCCCTTTTTAGGTTCATATTTCGCAGGAAAATGACAATTGCACCTTTCTTTAGCTGCAAAATATGTGGTGGCATTCCAGAGGGAGTTAATGAGTTAATGAATTCAGTTGAAAAGTTTGTCTGACTTTCTTTGTCATCAACAAGTACAGAATCAGCAATGTGATATTTTTTTGTGGTGCATTTTTTTTTATATATATTTTATTATTAAGGAGTAATGCATCCTTATTTTTGCATGTAAATATTACTTTGTTGGCAAGCTATGCATAGTCCTCGTTATTTATTATAGTTTGGAATATAGCTGATATGAGATCCTGTTTGCAAATCATATGAGCTGGGATGTGCACGGTATCATCGGGTAAATTTTGTATTCACTCAATCATTGAATTAATTTTCTCCTTCTGATCTCATATTTTGTTGTAATTGAAGATAGGTAAATAGTTTCCATAGTGTACTTGACTTTATACATGTTTCGACAATGACGGTTCAATTTCCATGTACAACAACAGGTAATGTTTGTCTAAAATCTCCACCTAACAACATTACCTTTCCATGACTTCCCGTAGCAAACGGTCAATACATTGTAGGGCATGGCATTGTAGCTTCATCTATTATAATTAATTTACTTTTTTTTACATTTTTTGCTTGTAATGATGTAATTTGAATATCTGACACTGACGTTTCTAAAATAGGAACTGGCAGTTTAAATCCACTATGCACAGTTCTTCCACCTTCTAACAAAAGTGCGGCAATTCCAGTGGTTGCAAATGGCAGTGCTATTTGACCTTGTGCTCGAACAAAACTCATCAATAAATTATACAGATACGTTTTTCCTGATCCGCCTGGTCTATCTAGATAGAAATAACGCTCTTTGAGCATGTCATCATCTAGGGCATTTCTGATTGCATCAAAATGCTTGCAATTGTAATGTATATAAAGTTGCAAGTCTTTCTTCTGTTCGTTCTCTTTGCAGCTGAGTGTCATAGTCTTCAAAGTTTATGTCATCTATGAGACCTGGGTCTGGCAGATTAAAACTTGCACAACTTAATCCATGAGTTAAAAACACCTATTGGATTTCAATTAATGCTTTTAATTGTGCAATTGGCTCATTGTATCATTGCAAAAAGTCTTCAGCCATATTTTTTTTTAAATTTGTCCCACAAAGCTAATGCATTTGGAGCATTTGAAAAGATACAAATGAATGCAAATTGTTCCTTGTCCTCACTGATGTCATTGAAGGTCTCTTCCTCCACCCAGCGATCAAGGGTCCCCGAAAGGTGACAACAAGCCCCCTGGGATGCCTGCTGTGTTTGGTCTTCCACCTCCTCAAAGCAACCTTCCTCCTTTGACTCCTCTTCTTCAGACTCCTCTCTCTGCGTTGCCTCTGTCTGCGTTATTATAAGGTTTGTACTGTTAAGTAGTACTATTCCTATCGGTTTAATCCCTGTTACGTCCACTATTAGGGGACGTGTATATGGCATGGATTTTTGGAACAGGGAGATGGAAAAAGATGCTTGGTCGGACCTCCTACTTCGAATTTGGGGCACTGCGCGTGCAATGTAATGTGCCACCAGATAGGAGTGGTGTATTAAGTTGTACTATTCATTCCTATCAGTGTAATACCTGTTACGTCACCTATCAGGGGACGTGTATATGGCATGGATTTTTGGAACAGGGAGATGGAAAAAGATGCTTGGTCGGACCTCCTACTTTGTATTTGGGGCACTGCACATCCAATCTAAGGTACCACCAGATAGGAGTGGTGTATTAAGTTGTACTATTCATTCCTATCAGTTTAATACCTGTTACGTCACCTATCAGGGGACGTGTATATGGCATGGATTTTTGGAACAGGGAGATGGAAAAAGATGCTTGGTCGGACCTCCTACTTCGAATTTGGGGCACTGCACGTGCAATCTAAGGTGCCACCAGATGTGCACTGGCAAAAGTCGGCAGAGTAGATGCAATAGGCTTCACACACACGCCTGTAGGCAGGCAACTGATATTCAATCGATTACAGTCAAAAAAGGGTTCTTTTATTTCACTGTACACTACGGTTGCACTAGATATGAGTATCTCTGTGCACTGGCAAAAGTTGGCAGAGTAGATGCAATAGGCCTCACACACACGCCTGTAGGCAGGCAACTGATATTCAATCGATTACAGTCAAAAAATGGTTCTTTTATTTCACTGTACACTACGGTTGCACTAGATATGAGTGTCAGTGTGCACTGGCAAAAGTTGGCAGAGTAGATGCAATAGGCCTCACACACACGCCTGTAGGCAGGCAACTGATATTCAATCGATTACAGTCAAAAAAGGGTTCTTTTATTTCACTGTACACTACGGTTGCACTAGATATGAGTGTCTCTGTGCACTGGCAAAAGTTGGCAGAGTAGATGCAATAGGCCTCACACACACACCTGTAGGCAGGCAACTGATATTCAATCGATTACAGTCAAAAAAGGGTTCTTTTATTTCATTGTACACTACGGTTGCACTAGATATGAGTGTCACTGTGCACTGGCAAAAGTTGGCAGAGTAGATGCAATAGGCTTCACACACACACGCGTGTAGGCAGGCAACTGATATTCAATCGATTACAGTGAAAAAAGGGTTGTTTTATGTCACTGTACACTACGGTTGCACTAGATATGAGTGTCACTGTGCACTGGCAAAAGTTGTCAGAGTAGATGCAATAGGCTTCACACACACGCGTGTAGGCAGGCAACTGATATTCAATCGATTACAGTCATAAAGGGTTGTTTTATGTCACTGTACACTACGGTTGCACTAATTATGAGTGTCACTGTGCACTGGCAAATGTTGTCAGAGTAGATGCAATAGGCTTCACACATACGCCTGTAGGCAGGCAACTGATATTCAATCGATTACAGTCAAAAAAGTGTTGTTTTATGTCACTGTACACTACGATTGCACTAGATATGAGAGTCACTGTGCACTGGCAAAAGTTGGCAGAGTAGATGCAATAGGCCTCACACACACGCTAGCAGGCAGGCATATGCAATTAGATTACACAGAAAAAAATAATAAAATAAAATAAATTATGTTCTAGCCCTAAAAGGGACTTTTTGGGTTGCTGTCCTTGCAGCAGATATCAAATGAGTCCTTCAGGTGTGTAGTGAAAGCTAAATACACAGCCTGACTATCTATTTCCCTATTAAATCAGCAGCAGGTAGAATATATGTCCTCTCTCAATGAATGTAGCTTCAGAATGATTCTAAAATGGAGGCTGTCCTTCAGATGAAGTCCCTGGAAGGGAGTGTATGCTGCTGATTGGCTGGAATGTGTCTGCTGACTGTAAGGTGCAGGGTCAAAGTTTCCTCAATGATAAAGAATAGGGGGCGGATCGAAAAGCGCATGTGTTCGATGCGAACGCGAACATGCGAAAATCGCCGCAAATAGTTCTCCGGCGAACTGTTCGGGACATCACTACATTCTGTATCATCAGCTAGGAAGTTTCTGTGTTGTGCAGCTGAATTAAATGATTCATAAACTATGTCATTAACAGTTATTAACTGTTCAAAACATTGTTCACCAAGAACATTTAGAAGTAGTAATCGTAAGCAGAAACGTTCAAGGTCTCTTGGACTTACAGTGTAAATTCTTGGGATTATTTTATTTTCACGACTTTTTTGTTTTCTCCATAATCCATTAACGAAACATAATGATATGGAATGTCAATATATAACAATTCCATTGCCTATAAGTCAGTACAATTTAATTGAAACCATGCAGTTAGTGTAGTTTGGCGATGTTCACTTTGTGCCAAAGCATTTGTTTCATTTCCAACATGGAAATACACTAAATGTCTTTGTGGCAAATGTACAGCTAATCGATATACTGCATGTGAGCGATCATGCATTTCAAATTTTAGAAGACGCCACCTTGCTTCTGGCACACTTAAATAGCAAGCATCTACATGAGATGCAAGTTCATCATGTACTATCTCACTTTGTTTGTTATTTTCAGCACTTTTGACCACTACAGTAGCTGCATCATAGCCTTTGTAAATATATTTGTAGACATATTTAATGGATTTTATAGAAGTGCAAGCTTCCACATTAATATGTGCATTATACTTCATGAGTAAATGTGGATTGTAAGGTACCACATATCTTTTATCTACCTTTTTTCCACGTATAATGGCATTTTGCCCTTCTCTTCTTCTATATAATGTATAGCCATCACAATTAGCATAAGTTTTGTCTCTATAATCTTTTGGAAATTCTTTAGTACATTTCTCATTTTCCATACATGGTGACTGTGGATTAATATCTCCACACGGTCCATGAATCATGCGATGAGTTACCATCTCATATAGTGTATGTATTTCTGGATCTGGTAGTTCAGCAATAATTACTGAATCCACTTTCTCACCAGTATCCAATTTATCTTTCTCTTGAAGGATTTGAAGAATATGTGCATGTAAAAGGCCTCTTTTTTTAAATTTGATGGTATAAACATAAGCCAGACATTTGCTAAATAACTGAGTTATGGTTATGTCACGTATTAATTCAGTTAATTTAATTTTAAAGACTCTTGCCACTAAATCTGGTCTATCAGTAGCAGTTTGTCCAATTAGCAGATTGTGTGTAATCTCTGGCCATTGTGGATTACATGTAAATGTAATAAATAAATCTGGTTTTCCAAATTTTGTTACAATAGCCATGGCATCATTGTATCTTTCTCGCATATTACGAGGAGATCCTTGGAAAGAAGATGGTAAAATGATGGCTTTGCCAGCTGGCAGCTCTTTGGTTGTAGCAACCTCAGCGACATAATACATCAATCCACAATAATGTTCTACACGTAGTTTATCTTGTTGATATTTGATGAAGTTTAAATTATTTGCCTCAACTTGCAAATATGAACAATGATCCATTGTTGTGTCAGTTTTCCGCCACATAAAATGGGATTGAATCCATCTCGAATGGCAATTTGAGTCACTTTAAATTCAAGCATGGAAATATTATTTCTCACATGTACTTTTGAATTTGGGTAACTCTGAAGGGTTCATTTGGGTTGCCAACCTGCTTCCCCATGTGGAAAAAATATGGGATATGTCATTGGATTCAAATTGGTACTTAAGATACTTATATTAATGAAAGATTGCCCCTCATTTCTGGGATATATTCTAATATCTCTCTGAAATGGCGGTTCTCCTTCGTCATTTTGAAAGACCATTGCAACCTCATTTGATGTTGGCAAGTTATAACGGCGTTTATCAGTGTGGAGATCTCTTTTAAGCACCATATTGACTTTTTGGATTGGCAATTGAAGTATTTCTGCATGAATTTCTTGTTCCTTTTCTACTTCTGCCAATTTTTTATAGGCTTGAGAGTATGGGTTTTGAGCCATAATTTTATGTAGCGCTATAAAAACAATGGGTAAGTATTTTTTATTTCCTTAAAGCTGCATACATTGCTCAACAGCTTCCATTGTATCTAGGACATATAGTTGAGCAAATTTTCTTGGGAAAAAAAAGTTACAATCGCTAAAAAATGCAAATCGCTATTCAACCACTACATTTGCTACAATTCCTCAAGCCCGCAAATGTTTTCACACCCGTAAACAGCAAATGTAGAAGAAAATCCTACGGGTACCAGATAGGACTCGCAAGGGGGTTAGACACCTGTTCATAGCACTGTAAATGCAAATAAAAAAAATCAGTACTGCACTTTAAAAGATGGGGAAAGCGATGAAAGACATTAATTAATTGCACAACATTCTCAAGCTCACAAATCTGCAATAAAAAAATACTTTTTTTTTTGTTTCATTTTGGTGTCATATCAATCTCGGGAATCAATGAGTTAATACTTATCAGGCCACCCACATGGACTAAAACAGTATCACCATTCATTTTTTATATTTTGTACATTGCCGAATTGCAAGTCTGATCGAACGCATATAGGACCTCTAAACGCTAATTGATTGACGTGTAACCTCCATGTTCTACAGATGTAATGATGACTGTCTCGTTTACTATTGGCTGTTTCTAAATCGGTAGTTACAGCCTTGCTTAATTGATTATGATCACACTCTGAAATGCTACTTATGATTGCATGATTTACAGTTTCGGCTTTCAGCCCGTAAATTGCGGACTTGTTCAACTGAATTGCTATGTAATTGTAGCAAATTTCAAGCTCCCAGAATGCGGCCTGTATAACGTATTACTACAGGATTGCAATTGAATAGGGGCCAAAGTGTCTCACTAAAGTCACTCTGAATCTGAGTCCATTGAACCTTAAAGAGACTCTAGGATTATGACAGATAACAGAATGTGTCTCTCTGGATCACTTCTCTTCTGTAAATGGATCAGATTCAATTTCTGATACTCTATGCACTTCTAAAATCATGTTGTCTAACAGACATGTTTAGTTAATTATTTACTTAAAAATAACACCCACTAAAGGAGCAGATGTTAATTATTATCCCACCAGACTTTCACACTGGTATTCAATATATTTGTCATCATAGTTTGAACTTGGGAACTGCCAAACTACTTGAAAGCTAATTACCAGAGTATAGCTGAATATAACATGAAAATATTTAGAACTATAATCATTACGTGAAAGAATAATTAGTGACTTGGTAGTGTGGGAAACAAAGGTCTGAATAACCCTGGTACAGTGGATTTCAAATATTGATTTGACTTGTGATTTAATAACAGCAATGTACGTTTATTATTTAAGATTGTTGTGCTCTAAGATGAGTAGCAAGATCTTACTGCTTGACACCTTGAATGTTTGAATGTTGGAGGTCATGCAAAAGAAGATTGAAGAAGTGTAGAATACAAAGAAAGATATTCATGTTACTTTTACATAGATGAGGGGTGGGAGTCCCAGATTTGCAAAAATATTATTTATTTAGGCCACACTTTGAGCAACAATCGACTGTAGTTTATCACTCATGACCTTTACCTGGGTCTCCAATAGATTTTCTAAATTACTAGTATTATAATTAGGTCTGCGATGAGCAGTCGTAATGTCCAATGCAGCACTGTGTATCCACTTCCGATCCACCCCTTTACAGTGCTGTCCGTCAGTGCAGGCACCATATTGGTTGGCAAACTGCAATCTTTGGCAAAATGTAAATACTGGTATCACACCAACAAATCCAACAAAACAATACATGCCCATGCATAGTCAGTTGCAATACATAATAATAAAATATCTATCTAATGGATAAACACAACACTAGCCAATTACCTCCTATGTGCCCTGGGTATCCCCTGGGATCCCCTCAAGACCCCTTGTGTTGTCCCCCCGTGGTGTTTAACATTTACCCCCATACTGTGGGGGTTGCTATGGACTCTCATGTTTTGCTAACCTATAGCCATGGCACCAACAATTAACTCCTATAGCATAAGGGTCCCTATTTATTATCCTTTATTTATAACGCGCCAACATATTCCGCAGCGCAATACAGGGGTTAGGTACAAGTATAAACAATGCCCCACAATGAAAATAATGGAAGACCCTGTTATTGAGCTTTCAATCTGATATACACTGTGCTTTCCCTAAAGCACCTCACAAGATTAAAACTCGCAAACTTACATTCTAAAGGGCTCCCATGGTTTACTATTCTAAAACCACAGAGGAATCCGCCAGTTCCTGGTGTAAGGAAGGAAATACATTTTTTTTCCCTTTTGAGATGGTTGGCAAAGTTTCACTTGGGTGTTTGCTCTTATATATGGACAACTTTTAACATGACTTCAATTTGTATTTTATAAATATAACTTATTATATACAACTGTAAGAAATCTAGTGTTAATAATTTGTTATAACAATTGTGTGCTTGTATCAAGACATTATATCTCAGGTCTTTTTATTATTTCCACAAATATATATATATATATATATATATATATATATATATATATATATATTATAGATGTGTATAAATTAGCTAGCTATAAGTGAATGTAATTAGCTAAAAACCAAGTCTGTGTGTGGGAAAAGACAACAGGTGTGAGTAGCCCAGCTCAAAATAACTCAGAGAATAAAAAAGGTCTTATTTACAGTAAAAACAGCAAGTCTTGAATGTGTACATTTTTAGACAGCTGAATACAAGACTGTAGATGGGTGTATATGAGTGTAATGTTACCACCTGTATAGAAGCCAACAGTCTAATTTCAACTTATAGCCATGTATAACGTATGGAGAGGGTGGGTCATGAGCTACAATATGATATAAAAAGCCAACCAGCACAGGCACCGGCTGGCCCAGGTTGAAGGAGCCTTCATGCAGTCCAGAGAGAAGTGTGCCAGATGAGCCCAGCTGAGCCCAGATCCAGATCCTGACCAAAGAGAACCTGATGGAGGCTGAACTTCCAAAACTGACCACAAGTGGTATTATCCTGTATCTTTACATTACATAATGTAGAATTCATATCAGTATTATATTTGTAAATATTGTCTTAATACTTCTTGTCTGCTATCTGTTTTGTCTAAAACCCATTGTGTAACTGTATCTTGATTTATGTAAAATATATCTTTTAATTATAAACTTATTCATATGTTCGTTTATTGATTTGTCCAAAAGAACTTATTACTTGTAGAAATGATACATTAATTATTTAGTAATTAGATAATTTCTTACATCTGGATCAATTAACAACTAAACCACATATTGGAGATCTTAAAAGGTTTAACTTGAAGGACTATACGTCTTTTTTCAACTTCAAATACTGTGTAACTATGTAACTAATATAGGTGTCATTATAGAACCCTTTGTACCTTATCCCCGCCATGTGGGTCAGAAAGCATCTGTATAGTTACTGCCACTATCCCCCAAGTAAATAAATTAAATAAATAAATTGCAGAAAAATACTTCAGAAAAATAAAAACAAAATTATAGAAAAAGAAAGAAAGAATTACAAATAAAAATAAATAAATAAAATAAAAAAAAGAGATTTTACAAACATTTAAAAAAGAATTGTGCCTTTGTGGCAGGATAATGCTTATTCTCCATTGGACGACCCTCCAACAATGATCAGTGATTCCTTTGTCCTCAATCTTTGTCACTGGATAAGCAAGAACGTAATTCAGATCGGTTGATTTATGGTCGAAATCTATCTTAACCAATCAGTAGACATAAAATACGTATTCATGGGAAGGGTGCCATCAGAAAGCCATTAGTCATGAGGACAGGCTCCTTACAGGAGCAGCTCCATTAGTAAAGTTAATGTTTTTAGAGTGGCAGGATTTTTTTATGTAGAGGTCCTTTCCAAGGGCCAAAGAGAGGAGACAAGAATCTTCAAGCAAGACTGAAGACCACTGATTTCTACAATACACATGGATATGCTTGCTTATCCAGAAATGGATAGTGAGGACAAGGGCATCACTGATCATCGCTGGCTGGTTGTCCATGGGAGGGGTAGGTATAATTCCCCCCAGAGCATATTTTTTAAATGTTTTAGAAATTCTCTTCTTTATTTTTTATTTTATTTTATTGAAACATATATATATATATATATATTAAATGTGTAAGTCTTTTTTTAATTTGTTGTGTTTATTTTTTATTTTCTGTACTTTTAAAACGTAATGTATTTATTAGGAGTTAGTGGCAAGGACTTTGGGGGGTCCTTGGGGACCCTCATAGGGGATATGGTCAATGAAGGCCCAAAAGGACCCCTATGCTAGTAGTATGAGTGCCATGGGGGTCCACTGGGACACCCATGATAGGGGGTTAGGTTTAGGTACTATGGGAGACCATAAGGTCCCCAATTAATAGAATAGTATACCATGGGCATTGGTAGGGACCTCCATAGTATAGGTGTTAATATTAGGTGTCATGGGTACATAGTAACCCCTATCGCTACTGCTTAGCATACCATGGAGGTCCATAGGAACCCTCATGATATGTGGTTAATGTTAGGTGCCATTGAGGCCCATCTCGACTCGACTACTGCAATTCCCTCCTTGCTGGCCTACCCATCTCTCGTCTGTCTCCCCACCAAGCCATAATAAACGCCTCCGCTAGACTCATCTTCAATACCAAACGATCAGTGTCTGCAGCTCCTCTCTGTCAATCACTCCACTGGCTTCCCATAGCTTCCCGAATCACATTTAAAATCTTGACCCTAACGCATAAAGCCCTCAACAACAGTGCACCCCCTTATATCTCTGCTCTTGTCTCTAAATACTCTCCCAACCGCCCCCCCTTTGTTCTGCTAACGACCTTCTTCTTTCCTCTTCTCTCATCACCTCCTCTCACTCCTGTCTTCAAGACTTTTCTCGTGCTGCCCCTACTATTTGGAACTTCTTGCCTCGCTCCATTAGATTATCTTCCTGCCCCAAAACGTTAAAAAAATTAGTTAAAACACACCTATTTAAAAATTCATATCACCTTCAGCCTTTATAATTACAACTGCACACTCCACAGCATAATAACACTCCCACCCACACTCTACAGTACAACACACAGACCCCTCAAATTGACTAAACAAATTGCACTCACGTTGCCATTTTGTATTTGTCACCCTCTTGTATCACACCTAAACCCTTAGATTGTACGTTTGCGAGTTTTCAATTGTGTGTCCGTGTCTTGGAAACAAGCACTATGTGCATTTGATTATATGCTCAAAAACAGGGCCCTCCATTCTTTATAAGGTGTTAAGTTTGTTTTTTGCCTTGTACAATACCACTGTACAGCGCTACGGAATATGTTGGCGCAATATAAATAAAGACAATAATAATAATAATAATAATAATAATAATAAGGAACCCCTTGTGTATACATTAGAGTCCCTCATAATAATAGGGTTAATTTTCGATGTCATGTGGGTCCACTTTTTATACCTCTGTGGTAATAAGTTAAAGTTGGGTGCCATAGGGGTCCATAGGGACCACCTTGCTAATATTATGCTGATGAGAGGCAGTGAAGCCCTTGTTGGCACATTTGCATGTATCTGCCCAGGTTCCCAAAATGCAGTGTAATAACTGTATTTCTCAGAATTCTTAGCAGGAAACATGTTGTTTTTTACCTTGGTTTAGATGTTCAAATGTGAACACAAATGTACTATTTATTTACTATATATATATATATATATATATATATATATATATATATACAGTGGATATAACAAGTCTACACACCCCTGTTAAAATGTCAGGTTTCTGTGCTGTAAAAAAATGAGACAAAGATAAATCATTTCAGAACTTTTTCCACCTTTAATGTGACCTATAAATTGTACAACTCAATTGAAAAACAAACTGAAATCTTTTAGGTGGAGGGAAGAAAAAGAAAAGAAATTGATGAAAAGACGAGAAGAAAACTGGTCTGCGAGGCTACCAAGAGGCCTACAGCAACATTAAAGGAGCTGCAGGAATATCTGGCAAGTACTGGCTGTGTGGTACATGTGACAACAATCTAGAGTGTAGAGTAGAAGAGTAGTAGGGTAGAGTGGCAACACGAAAGCCTTTTCTTACGAAGAAAAACATCCAAGCCAGGCTCCATTTTGCAAAAACACATGCAAAGTCTCCCAAAAGCATGTGGGAAAAGGTGTTATGGTCTGATGAAACCAAGGTTAAACTTTTTGGCCATAATTCCAAAAGATATGTTTGGCGCAAAAACAACACTGCACATCACCAAAAGAACACCATACCCACAGTGAAGCATGGTGGTGGCAGCATCATGCTTTGGGCTGTTTTTCTTCAGCTGGAACTGGGGCCTTAGTTAAGATAGAGGGAATTATGAACAGTTCCAAATACCAGTCAATATTTTTCACAAAACCTTCAGGCTTCTGCTAGAAAGCTGAACATGAAGAGGAACTTCATCTTTCAGCATGACAACGACCCAAAGCATACATCAAAATCAACAAAGGAATGGCTTCACCAGAAGTAGATTAAAGTTTTGGAATGGCCCAGCCAGAGCCGAGACCTGAATCTGATTGAAAATCTGTGGGGTGATCTGAAGAGGGCTGTGCACAGGAGATGCCCTCGCAATCTGGCAGATTTGGAGTGTTTTTGCAAAGAAGAGTTAGCAAATCTTGCCAAGTCAAAATGTGCCATGCTAATAGACTCATACCCAAAAAGACTGAGTGCTGTAATAAAATCAAAAGTTGCTTCAACAAAGTATTAGTTTAAGGGTGTGCATACTTATGCAAGCAAATTATTTTATTTTTATATTTTTTCTTCCCTCTACCTAAAAGATTTCAGTTTGTTTTTCAATTGAGTTGTACAGTTTATAGGTCACATTAAAGGGGGAAAAAGTTCTGAAATGATTTATCTTTGTCTCATTTTTTTACAGCACAGAAACCTGACATTTTAACAGGGGTGTGTAGACTTTTTTATCCACTGTATATATATATATATATATATATATATATATATATATATATATATATATATATACAGTGCCTTGCAAAAGTATTCACCCTCCTTTAGTATTTTTCATGTTTTGTTGCCTCACAACCTGGAATTAACATGGATTGTTTGAGGATTTGCATCATTTAATTTACAGATTATGCCCACAACTTTGAAGATGTTTTTTTCTTTGTATTGTGAAGCTGACAACAAATAGGACAAAATAACAGAAAAAGTCAATGTATTCACCCCCTAAAGTCAATAGTTTGTAGAGCCACCTTTTGAAGCAATCACAGTTCCAAGTCGCTTTGGATAAGTCTCTGAGCTTGCCACATCTTACCATTGGGATTTTTGCCCATTCCTCCTTGCAAAACCGCTCCAGTTCCTTTAAGTTGGATGGTTTGACCACAGATTTTCAATTGGATTGAGGTCTGTGCTTTGACTAGGCCATTCCAACACATTTACATGTTTCCACTTAAACCACTCAAGTGTTGCTTTAGCAGTGTGTTTGGTGTCATTGACCTGCTGGAAGGTGAACCTCCGTCCTAGCCTCAAACATAGCGTTTTCTTTGATGGCCGAAAAGTAAAATTTTAGTTTCATCAGACCAGAGCACTTACCTCTATACATTTTGGGAGTCTCCCTCATGCCTTTTTGCAAACTCAAAACGTGCCATTTTATTTTTTGCTGAAAGTAATGGCTTTCTTCTGGCCACTCTGCCATAAAGCCCAACTCTATGGAGCGAACGGCTTATTGTCGTCCTATGTACAGATACTCCAGTCTCTGCTGTGGAACTCTGCAGCTCCTCCAGGGTTACCTTAGATCTCTGTGCTACCTCTCTGATTAATGCCCTCCTTACCCGGTCCGTGAGTTTTGGTTGCCAGCCGTCTCTTGGCAGGTTTGCTGTTGTGCCATGTTCTTTCCATTTGGTTATGATAGATTTGATGGTGCTCCTGGGGATCATCAAAGATTTGGATATTTTTTTATAACCTAACCCTGACTTGTACTTTTCAACATTATTGTCCCTTACTTGTTTGGAGAGTCCCTTGGTCTTCATGGCAGTTGGTGCCTCTTGCTTAGGTGTTGCAGCCTCTGGCGACTTTCAAAAAAGGTGTGTATATGTAATGACAGATCATGTGACACTTAGATTGCACACAGGTGGACATCATTTCACTAATTATGTGAATTCTGAAGGTAATTGGTTACAGAAGAGCTTTTTATGGGCTCCATAACAAAGGGGGTGAATACATATGCAAATGCCAATTTCAAGTTTACTTTTTCTTTAAAAAAAATGATGTATATATTTTTCTCATTTCACTTCCCCAACTAAGGCTTTTGTGTTCTGATCCATCAAATAAAATTCAGATTAACAAACATTGAACTTAAGACTGTAATGTAACAAAATAGGTAAAAATTCAACGGGGGGTGAATACTTTTGCAAGGCATATATATATATTGTAATAAAGTGCAGCAGGAATCCCTGATAACCTGCAACACAGTACATCAGGGAAGATATATAAGCCGCAGATGGAGCAAAGCCATATACCCTGGACTTACATAAAAAAGGTTAATCCAAAATCTTCAGCGTAATTAAGCCAACACCTGACCCTGCTCATGAGCAATTAAAAAGGCTGCTCAGTGAAGTTTGCAGTCAGCCTAGCAGTCTGAGGAGGAGGGTGTCACTGAGAGACTTTCCTAAAGGCGAGAGCGGCCGGCTTCTGTCCAGGAGAAATCAAGCTGAGTAAGGAGCCATCCAAAAGCCCCCCCATTCCTGATAAACCGGATTCAACTTAGAGGATAAAAGGTTGGTGCCAAATACATATTATTTTCATCATACCCAGAAAATGGATTACAAATGCCCCAGGGAGAAGAGAGTATTAAGAAAGAGTAATCATCCCTCATCACAAGAGGGTGACAAGGGTCCCTGGGGTGAAGCATAAGGGAGAGAATGGTGGGCCCTATGCTTCACCCGCTATTGACAGAGAGAGAAGAGGAAAAAGGTCCTCAAGAGATCCAAGAAAGAAGCAGAGAGCTTACACTGTGGACTATATAATTTTACCTGCAGGCCGAGAAGCGGTCTCAGGGCGAGTCAGGGTGTTCCAGGTTATAGTAAGCCCGTTTATGTAGAATTTTATTTTGTTGCTGAGGATAAGCACTATTTTTCTTTCTGTTTGTACTGACAAAATAAAACAGCAGTAAAACAAAGCTTCTGACAAACCTGCTGTGTTTTCCTCCATAAATAAGTTAAAGAGCAAGGAGAACTGGACGCAACCCCCCCCCCCCCCCCCCATCAGAAGGGGGCGCTCTGTTACAATACATATATATATAGTATTAGGAATGTACGTACTTTGGATAACAATTCAATTTTCATCTTCTCATGTTCTTTATAATGTGTACATGAGTCTGGTTTCTGGAAGCTGTGGTTAGTGGAAAGGCAAGATATAATCTGTTTGAACAGAGTGCTGTCTATGGTTAGTCTAGTTGGTTTGGGGAGAGATAAGCTACGTGAGGGTCCCTTAAAGAACGATTTAACTTGTGGTGCCGATAAGTAAGACTCTGAAAAACTGGGATTGTGATAAATGGAATTGTACTCCTGTTAAGTACATTTTAATATTTTAAGGATGGAGATGAAGTCCATTTCTACAATGAGCGACGAAGGCTAAAAAAATAGGGAGAGTGTTTTTTGTTGTAGTGATCTGGTGATTGGTGATTAAATTCTGGTACAGAGCCCATGCTCTATAGTACATTTACTTGGTGTCATGTGCAAGGCCATTATCCATTGTCTGACGTGCTTGCTGAAGTAGATGGACCAAAGGTGGAGGTCTGTGAGCTTTGAATCCTTGTGGTACTTATTTGATTTCCTGAGAGAAAAAGTAGTTGAATGAAGAGTCATATCTATGTAAGGATGGATAAGGAAATGGAAGGTTAGTGATTGGAAAGCCAGTTTTCTGAGAAGGGACATTGTGTTAACCTACTGTAGCTCTGGGCAAAATTACATAAGCAAACTCTGAAGTTGTGAGGAATATGATGAATTTGCTTTGCCATTCCGTGCTCCAGATGGAAGTGGCCATCCACACTGGATATATGAGTCTTGCTGCAGAGGTAATTTTTACCTACTTATATACAATATACACTGCTATACTTTACATCTAGCAGTGTATGTTGTATATTAATGTATGAAGATTGGTTATATTATTTTATTCAAAAATATAATAAAATCCTAATGTGGAGTTGAAACACACAATGCTGAATATCATTATCCTGGATAGTCAAAAGCAAGATGCAGGTAACATGACCTTAACACAACCATAACACACTCCAATCACTACAACACACAATCTATCATAATAAGCTGCTACAAGAAGGGTCTTTAATAAATCACACAATGAGCAGAGAAGCTTTAGCACATGTTAACACATGCTATAAGACCAGGCATTACAATTATATGTCACTGATTAGCGTGGAGTTATTCCAATGGCAGGAATCATGGATAGTGGATAAATAATATTATATATGAAATATACAGTAGTGAAAGAAAGAAAGGAAGAAAGAGGTATAGATAGATAGATAGATCGATAGAAAGCAGTTCATTATATTGAAACTAATTACCTGTGTTAGGCTGAATTTAGCATCTGAACTTAGGTTCTGAAATCAGCTTAATTTGAATGATTTTGTATACATTTTTTCCCAAGGCATTTGCCAGTTGTTGAGAAAATGAACATGTCATTTTGCAAAGATGTTTTTAAGTAGTACTAGTGGAAATTACCCTGTAAAAATATGACACAATTAAGATTATTATCGATATAGAAATTCTGCAGAGGCGTAAAAGATTGCCTTTACAATGTTAACATTTTTTTTCTTACCTTCCCTCATTTATCTTATCAAACTCAGTGCAAAATTGATTTTAGACCATAGACTCAGAATTGATCAAGCATTTAAAGAAACAATCCCTTGTATTTTATTTAAACATAACCAGCCTTATTACATTGAGATTCAGCAAATTGAATAGGGCTCTATTTAAGAACATAGCATATTTTTTTACAGAAGGTTTTAGTTAGTGAAGACCTTGCTTTTAGATAGAAGTTCACTAACTAAAAACTTCTTTAAAAAAAATGGTATGTGCTTAAATAGAGCCCTATTCAATTGGCCAAATCGCAATTTAATAAGGCTGAACATGTGCTGTAAACAATTAATTTTGTTTCTGAAGAATATTTTGAAAATAATTTACTGTACACCGAGAGGCTATTTAACCCAATTCCCTATTAATCCAAATGGAGCTTTTATGTAACATCATCTGGTGGGCACTATCCCAGTTTTGTTTAGAAAAATCATAAGATATCAGTTCTCCACTCGTATTCTTTCTAAAAAGCTGAACCCATTTTTTTTAAATGGTTGTGAGAAAGTTTTCACCTTTCAACTTTTATGCTTTATAGTCTAAAACATTTAGAAACATATATAAAATAGTTTTTAAGCTTTTAAATAATTTCCAAAAAGGTATCATTATCTGGCAATATTGTACCTGTCACAGAATACAAATCAATGATTAATCCCTATATTAAAGATCATGACCTTCTATAGATGATCAAACCTCTCACTGACCAAACACTTTGATCAAATTAGCAAAATTATGTGTCCAAATAAAAATATTAAAGGTTTCTGAGACTGTATGACACCTATGTACATTATCTGTTTTCTTTTATGTACTTTGCTTCATTAAGTGCTTTACAGTTCTTTGTCTCTGAATAAAATCCTAGAAGTTGTACGTCTGCCCTCTTAGTGAAGTGGAATTTGAAAATGCTTTTGAAAACTTTAACATTGCCTCTTTATGGGTGTTAACAGCATATTTTGGGGAAAAAATGCAACTGTTAATTCTAATGCAATAGGCGTAATCAATGAATACATAAAGTATATGCCTAACTGCAAATAACCTTTTTTAAGAAAAAAATAAATAAATACAATATGTTAAAAACTTTATTACCTACCTGTTACTGCAATGAGTGCACTTTTGTAGCAGGAAGATCTACTTTTTCTATACACTGTTTTGTGTTATTTTTACAAAATAAAACACAAATGCTGTACATATTCCAGCTCTTTATGCACAGGAGACAAGCTGTGATGATATGCAGAACATACATTTTATATAGATATGTGCATTTATTACCAAAATGATGAACCCTGATGGAATTTTGCTTCAATATATCTGCAGTGCATAAGATCATTGTTAAAGGTCAGGTTATGCTAAACATTTTAGTGCATTGACATTGCACTTCTACATCAGTTTTTTTTTTTTTGTAAATTAAAATGAAAGAGATAACTAAGATTTATGATGATAAACTAAGGCATAAGCAGAATTTGTATTTTTTTTAGATAGATGTGCGTCACCAATTGTGATTTGTCTGATATAAAACATTACATTACCATGGTTACAATAAAAAAAATACATCCAGGACATTAAAACTGACCTGAAAATACAAGTGACATAATAATATACACAAGAACGGATTTAAAAAAGTGTGTGGTGCAAACAATGCAAGCTTTATTCAAGAAATAACAGTGTGCTGATGTAACTTGGAACACAAATGCTAAGACATAGGAAATATTGCCTTATGAAAATACATATTGGTCTGTGCATTGTCAATATATTTTTAGATTTTAAAATAAAGTGATACAACAGGAATTTCTTTAAACAGGGGCGAAGCTATTGCGCAGTCCTCCTTGACTCCCCACAACCCTCCTCTGCCTCATGAATCACATGAAATTAAAAATCATCATACAGAATGAATGGAATTACGAGAAGATTTGGACAATTAAACTAGACATCATAATTTACGTCTCAAAAAGAATCCTCAAATGATTACACATTTCGACAAATTCTTTATGCAACTATTAGCACCACTAGTTCCACAAATTCCAATGTCAGAATTACGTATGTATCCATAACACAGGGCACTAAGACCTGCACCAAAGCTGGGAGAGCCTCCCAGAGATGTAATTATATATATGCAATATTTTTAAATGAAAGAAGAAATTCTGAAGGCCCGGGAAGATTATTGGCTACAAATACAGTAATCAATCCAATACAGTACGTTCCATTTTATATAACGCAGGCTCATTACATATATAGCAGTAGAGGAAGACATTCAAACAAAATTTAACTAACAACTAAAATGCCTACAGCAGCAATTCATAAAGAACACATCTTGTCCACAGGCATTTCAATCCTGAAACTTGTCATTCCTGTGCGCCTTTAAAGTTTGCCTTTATATTGAATTAATATATTTAGAAAGGTGAGTTTCTCTGCAAAATAATTTTCTCTATTGCTGTGCTACACCATTGCTATCTGTTTATATTTAGGTTTCTTGAACATGTGCGTCTGTAAAGAGATATTCCTCTACTGTATATTTCAGTAATGGTACCTATGATTTCTATAATATATATGCTTGTGAAAATGTAAAAAACTAACAATATCAGTAACTACTACATATTATGATGCCAATCATCTGCAAATCCATATTAATTATACTTATTACATTATTTAGTTATAATAAATGCCTAGAGATAAAAAAAAGTTTGTCTTTACAGTCATTTAATATCAATTTAATTTGCTGTTCTTGTGTTAGAGGTTTAAGAGAAGTTTTTTTAGCTCATTAAATTATATAATCAACTTGGCCATTATTTCTAAACTCCATGGGCCTCATTCTATTATCGGCCGTAGGAGATGCGGGGCCGCAAGGACCGGCCGCAAGCTATTCGGCTATTCTATTCCTCTCCGGCCGGGGATTCCGGCAGGCTTGCGGCCGGCGCCTTGCTATCCCTTGCGGCCGCACGTGCCGCAGGAAAGCCGTTCATCTAAAACGGCTGCAAGAGTTTCGCCCGCGAGAAAAGCCTGGTTGCTATTCTATTGCTCCGGGAACCCTGTCTGCAAGGCTAAAAGCGAGCCGCAGCTTACTTGCAGGAAAAAGGTCCCGCTAGCACCAATTAAGCACATTATAAAGCCAAAATAAAGCCATCCTGCACTCTGAGGAGACTAAAAAGTGATTGTAGGTGTTAGCAAAAATAGCACAACATTCCCCTACACTCAAATCCGTAAAAAACATATTTTTTAATTTATGTCAAAAATCCATGTAAAAAGTCCAGAGTGCTTGGAGCACCTCAGACCCGGCCACGCTGCGGCCGGAAAATAATCCGGTTAATGTAAACTCGGATTTGGGCTGATGTGCAAGCTTGAGAGGGGGTTACTATTAATCCTCATGTCCCCCAATATGATCCCTAGCATTTACAGAGCTTTACAGTGCTGTCTTGAATTTATTTTTGACTTTAAAGATTTCTGAGCTTACGGCCGGTTGCAATATATACGGCCGGCCGTAAGAGGAGATCCTTGCGGGGCCGTTTAATAGAATAACGGAACCCCCGCAAGGAATTTCAGCCTTGCGGCCATTTTACGGCCGATAATAGAATGAGGCCCCATGCAAATTTAGAAGCTCCTTATAAAATATAAGGATTCCATATACTTTTAATCAAGAGCATATTTTAAGCATTGCAAAACAAGTGCTGTAAAAGAAAAAAGTTAAAATGAATGTGCAAAGGCAAGCTTTACAAATCAAAACCTCCATAACCATATTTATTTATACAGTTATATGCAAAAATCAAAAAATGCACATAGGTTCAAATGTATTTTTCAAAATTAAATAAATTCATATTTTTATGGATATACAAATAAATAATATAACTGTTTTCAGACAGATACGGAAAAGAGGGTTGCAAAAACTGTGATTTATTTTGAATGTTATGAAAACTTTAAGATATACAGTACATAGACTAAATGTAGCATCCACATTTTAGAGATTGTTATATTACATAATTAGCTTAATGGAAAATGGTTTTATATAATGTATTCCTTTTGCTATCCTCAAATTTGTACTCTGCTTCAGTTTTTTTTTGTAAGCATTTTAATTTATTTTAAATTAAATAGCCTTAGTCAATGAACAATAAATGGTATCTTCTCTCTTTGGTTTTAGAGGTTGTATTCAGCAACTGGTTCTAGTCAGCCAATTAAATTAGAACATTAAAATGAATTTGTAATAACTCATGGAATCAACATACACATCTTAAAATGAGAAATATGTGAAAAAAACAAAATATGTAAATGTAAAAATCCTAAATGTTGTCTTTTGGTGAACTAGTGTATCACAACCAGATCTTTGTTGGGATTAAAAAAAGTAACTAGACTGACCTACTGGCAGGTTGACTCAGTTCTGTATGCCCACAACCAGGACGGTTTAACAGGATTCTAGGACAAGTTACAATTCTCAGGCCTAGTTACCGGGTTCCAGGACAAGTTGCAGAAATGATTTTTAGATTAAAAAAAGAAATAAGGACCCTGGGTTCGGGTGACCTGGTGGAAATTCGTCTTTGGGATTCAGGACATGTAAGCAGGGGTTTGGGGAAACATCACAAAATATAAACACATTACCAATTATCGTTTGATCCTATACCCATCCAAAGTGATATAGTGCTTTACAAGAAATGTCTTTATGGCTATTATATTAGACTTGGTCCATCTGATAACCATGGCTAATGCACATAGGGGCCCAGTCATAAGGACCAAAAACTCCAGCAGTTCCTGGGATAATGTCCAAAGTATACATCCCAAGCATGATAGTTGTTTATAATGGTTCTGATAATCCTAGATTATTTCATTAGATGCCCTTTCTTCATGAAACATGATTAGTGTGTGAAAACAGAAGATTCTCACTATAAAGTTACCTGATCATAACGGAGGAAGCATTTGGGGGTCGCTTTACAATAAATAGACACGTGTAGAAAAAAACACATTCCTTTATAAACTAGTTCTTATAGTAGGGCATCTAACAGTGAAGATCAGTAAAAAACCTAACAGATAATATGTATATTCTGACTGGTAACTGAAATTTGCCAAAACATCTTTTTACATAAAAGCTGTACTAGTTCTAAAGACTTATCTGTATTTTGCATTTAAGCCTTTTTATCTCATTATAGGGTTTGTAGAAGGGGTGAATACTTTTTTTCTTATCTTTTATCACTTATTATCAGATCAAACTGCTGATTAAGGTATCATGTATCAGGTGATCTAGTAAGTTTTGCAACAAATATCAAGTATCTCATAGTTATTAATTAAAATTTTAGGGAATTAAGAGAAAATCTTACAAGTGTTTTAATAAATTAAGACCAATAACTTTTATTACTATAACTGAGTTTCTGTTTTTACAATGGAAGTGGAATGGAATTAAGTTATAACTCTGATTCATCGCTTTCCATATTTTGAAACAAGATCGTACATTAATTAACTTGTTTCAAATTCTGTAGCCATATTAACTTTCTCATTTAAAGTTTAGTAGCCAATTACTCTCCATTTTGTACCATCCTATCTTTTTGTACTTTAAATTCCACTTTAACATTTGTGTCAACATAGTGGCTTTATAATATACTTGACAGGTGCATAGTAAATTTGTGATACCAGAAGTCATAACACTATCGAAAGAAGCACAGACACTCAGTATGGGATAAAACAGGCTGCAGCTCCTTTATTTACTTAAATATATAATTGCAAAAATTTCTAATAACCACAAGAGGTGCTTTGCCCACTGACACACATGAACTGAAGGGGACCCCACGCCCCTTTACTTTTTCCATATGTGGGCAAACACCTCCTGCAACAAAAGCTTCACCCTAACATGGAGCCCTCCACCCACAAAGAGTGAGCCACCCTAACTAGGCACACTCAAAGGAACCCGGCACACCCCCCCTGTCCCTAATACGGGAGGGCTAACACCCATGGACACTGCGGCCTTACAAATGCCCATCCATAAGGTCAAAATTAAAAATCCCCCAACCAAACTCATTGAAATGCACCCCGTCCTTAGCAAAGAACTCTGTGGCCTCAGGACCCTCCAGATCAGCATGTTTAATCTTGAAACCCCCCAACTTCCTGACATGGCTGGATGTGACCAAAATCAGCTCCTTTAGTAGCAAGGTACCCAAATCGTTACCACCCGCATGAGTCACCAGTATATCCAGGGGCATATTGGACTACCTCTGGAAGTACCTGACCCCATATTAACCTCCTAACTCCAAACCTTTTTACATTCAACTCCCTACTGTCAAAATTCAATTGCAGACCCATATCCTTCTGAGCAGCCGCCTGGCAGGCCCAATAGACATATGAATGGCCGATTATCCAAGTAGACACCGGCTTATCACCAAAAACAACACAAACAATTGAAACAATTAAAATATATTTTAATACATTAACATCATTGCACATCAGTTACTTATTTTTTTTTTTTAGACAAATGTGACAACTTACAGAAATACAACAAAATCCTCTTTAACAAGCATACCTTATGAATTCCATACCACCCAATCCTGACCATTTTTTTTATGTCCCATGATTAGCACTTACTGTATTTTCCTACAGCAATTTCCCCTTAGCAAACTGAAAAAAGGGGGGAAAGAAAGGGGAGGGGATGAGCGGAAGGGGAAGGGAAAAAGACCTCCAGCAAGATACCAATCTAACCGGGCTAAGCGCACCGATCCATCTCCCAGAGCCCGGTATGAAAAGGAGTAGCTGCCACTCTCGCACCTGGTGACAAAGAGCAATCGAGTTCTTACAGCCAGGTATATGAACCGCCCTACATACCATATTCTTCTTGATACCCTCCACACTTGATACCCTCCACACTTCTTCTTGATGCGCACCACTGGTAGTGAAGCAGCTGACAGGGAGTTTATAGCTGAAAATGCACCCATATTGTCGCAGTGGAACACGACATGTTGGTGCCTCAACTGATCGCCACACAGATGTATTGCCACTACTATAGGGAAAAGCTCCAGGAAAGTCACATTCCTATGCCGCCCAACCTGCACCCATTGACATGGCCACAACTGATGACACCATAGCCCCCTGAAGTATGCCCCGAAACCCTTACCCCTGCCGCATCAGTGAACAACTCCAATTCCTCACTGGTTGCCCTGTCTGCCATGAAGAAAGACTATTGAACCAGCTAAGAACATTTTCCAGACCTCCAAGTCCTCTCTCATAGCCCTATTAATCCTAATCAGGTGGTGTGGTTTCTTAACTCCTGCTGTTGCTAATGACAATCTCCTGCTAAAAACCATACCCATGGGGATCACTCTACAGGCGAAGTTAAGCCTAGCCAACAAGGATTGGAATGTCCTAAGTGACGCTTTCTTACCCACCAAGAATTCCTCAATACACCCCCTTAAATCTCTCAACTTATCCAAAGGTAGAAAACTTTTAAAACCCACAGACTCTTTACTCAATACCCAGAAACTTCATAGTCATAGCGGGACCCTCTGACTTATCTGTTGCTAATGAGATACCAAACTTCTGCAATATTTTTCATGCAGCCGAAAACAATCCATCATGTACCTAGCTTCCTCAAATTATGAACCCACTATCAAAAAGTCATCCAGGTAGTGAATAATCAATTTACGACCTGACACCTGATCTACTACCCAATGCCCAAAGGTACTAAAAGTTTCAGAGAGCAAGATATTGAACAATCCATTGGTAAGCACATTGGTAAGCAACAGCCTGAATGCCGATTCCACATCAAACTTAGCTAACCAAGCTTCCCTACCCATTTTACGAACCAGAACGTCTTGGGCATTCTCCTATACCTGCGCTTCCATTCCTCCTCTTACTTCTTAGCCTTGTTCTTTCTCTCATAAACCTCAAAATAACTAATGTTAAGAGGGAAAACAGTTCTATGAATTCTCTCTTCCCTATTCTTTCCTTCACCTCCACGGGTACATGGAGCTCTAGGGGGCCTATCTGACATAGCGCTGGCCTAGCCCTAGACGTGTCTGCCACAATTAGAACCTCCTCCTTCCTGTTCCCACCTGACACCCTCGCCACATTTTTGGCCTGTCTCATTCCTCAGTTCCCCCTCCCCCTGAACCTCTATGATGGGGGGGCTGCTATCCCGCACTACCCAGGCTCCTATCAATGGACCCAGCAGGGACCCATGCTGATGATATATCGTGACCTGTCCTTGCCATGTTATGCTGTAAACTCTGCAACAAATCCTGCAATTTGCCTAATACTTCATGCAATCCTTGTCTCTCCATTGACTCACCTGTCCCAAGCCCCAGCTGCCTCCTTGTGCTAACCCAACAGGTCGACTCTTCTGTCCCTACTGTGTGAGGGCCAGCGCCCCCATCCAACTGATCTCTTAAGCACACCCTCGTGTTTGTGAGGGGAATGCTGTCCGTCTTATGGGAACCCTGCCACCAGGGGGCAAAGATGATCTGGCAGCCGGTCTCTTCCTCCTCTGTGGTCTTGCAGGTTCACGTTGCCGCACATCAGCCATACTGTGTTCTGAAATAGAGTCCACAGATAAATCCCCAGCAATGACATTCTCCCACACCGGAGGTACCCCGCTTTCCAAGCAACCTGACGGCCCCTCCTCAGGGTCAGAAAGGGATAATGATGACATCTGTTCTGCTCCACTGCCGCTATTCCCCTTTTCTACCCCAAGGCTAAGCCCCCCTGGCCAACATGCACCTCCTGTGTGGAGGCAGTGAAAATTGGTCTGCTGCAGCCGGGCTGGGGCCAAGATCCTAAGCCCAACCCACTCCTCCCTAACCTACCCCCATAAATACCCTCCCCCAAAAACACCCCCCATCCCCACGCCCCGCTAGAACACTCCAATCCCCTAAGCCCCACTAAAATAAGTAGGCTCCCTACCTAAAAAAGACCCCCCACCACTGCCCCTATGCCCACCCTTACCATAAGCACCCCTACTGTTATAACCAGGATCACCCCCAACTGGATAAAGGAAGACTCCACCCCAGGCCTATCCACACTGCTGGCCAGAGCACCCCTATTTATCCTACCTAGAAGAAAACACCCACCACCCAGCTGACCCACCACCCACAGCCGCCATCTTCGGAACCACCCTACGAGCTCCAACACCCCTCTTATCCCCAGGAGTAAAGACACAAAAACCCAGACGACCAGGCCTAGCTACTAGGCCAACATAGCGAGACCCCCGACATCCAAAGACGTCACCAGCAGGTGCAAAATCCCGGCGTGTAGCCCGCGCTGGACCAGCCATGCACCTAGGTGTACCTCTGCTTTTGCTGGATGCCGCCTGCTCCTGGATGGCACCAGAGGAGTCCCAGGAAGGGGAAAATGAGGGAGCAGGAGACACAGGCCTGCCCCCTGGAGAGGGTGCCCGGAAAGAGGTAAGAGAAGGGAGGGGATGGAGAACACTAGCTGGGGCAAAACACAGAGGGGGGAACCAGCTCTGGCATTAACACGGCCACCCAGGGAGGGGGGAGAACCCCTAAGGGGAGTAGAAAGGGCCTAACTGGGCTTTCTGCTGGCCCTTGGGGGCCTAGTGGACTGCCCCAGATACTCCTGGAATCTCCTGGGAGGCCTACTGGACCTAATGGGGCGAGTAGGGGTTGAGCCACCCCCCTGGGGCCTATCCCCTAGGGAAATACTGGCCCTACCATGACTGGCTGTCCCAGGGGTAATTAAAAGGAGTAATGCCTGCGCCAGACCCACGCAAAGCTGACCTCTCTCCTGATCTGCTCAATGAGGCTATCTGCTATTGGGAAAGCCATGACCACTAACTAATAGTTTAAATGAGCTGCTAGATCAGATACCTGGATCCAAGAGACAGCCCACCAGGAAGGTAAGATAATATATACCCAACTCCTCCCCCAAGAAACCAAAACCATTAACCTTATAATAACCAACTGTTATTATCCCATTACTAGCCCAGTCAACTGCCCACTCTCCTCAACTTCGTTCAGCCGTGTGCTATCTTAAATATTTTGGACTCGAAGACCACTATGTCATATAAATTCTATAGGACCTTTAACCTATTTATAGGTGGTTTTCATTTCCTGATAAAAAGAGAAGTGCTGTCTGGAATTAGTTTAATATATTTTTAGGAATCATAGGAAGTTTTTACTATAATTGTCTATCTGAATTTCCAAACATTTAATGATTTCCCACCCCATGGTTAAATATTTTTTTTTTAAATGTCTGCAAGGATTCTTGTCCTACATTAATTTCTTATTTAATATGTATTTTTATATCTGTATGTGTGTGTGTTTACAAAGGTAATGTTCTATAAGAGCTCTTATACATTAAATATGTAATATTGTTTTATTTTCTATTCTTCCTCAGGTTCACTAATCCCCATTCACTGTGACACTATCCAGTTTAAAAGATTAGCAGATGGATTTTAATTACCTAGAATTAACACACATTTGATGATTTACAGTATACACACATTCCCCTATAATCCAAATATTTAAAGTAACTTGACAGATATTCATTATATAGATCATGTTACACCAACTGAATAAAATACCACCACTAATGAAGTGGAAACAAATCATTAAGAAGACAGCTTCATGATGATGTTCTTTAATAAGATCCTACAGGTAACATAATTGCTCAACTGTAGGCATCTACAGACAACAGTATTCTGTGGTAGCTGAAATTATATAAACATATTAATATGTAGAGAGAAATTACATTTTCAGCTCTGTATTCTGATGGCTCAGTATTTCCAATTCGATTTTTTCCATGATCCAGAATGTGTGCATGTTTTAAGTGATTATCAGTGTTGCACTGTTTTCACACACTTAAAGCAGTCATGGGGTTTGACTCTTACTCTTGTTTCCAATATACATTTTTTATTGAGGTTGCCAAAAACGTATTTAGTCTTATACACTCCTGTTGAGTAAATGACACAAGACCAGCCACCATAGCAATGTGCACTACTGCCCTTGTTCCCGGCTAATGTGACTAATTTCCCATATTGTGTGCCCAATTCTATGCTACAGATCCTTCTCTAACATCTATATAAATGTATAAATAAATGCTTGTCTAGATACTTTGTTATACAACATCTGTGATTGAATGATTATGAGAGTGATGTCTATTTTACCTATTTCAAATATCCAAAGGATATAAGTTATCATTCTCTCTTATTAGATCAGGAACTCTCTATACAACACATTATTCCCTAGCATTGGTGATAACATGTTCCATTATATAATTTGCAAAAGTTTGTTTTTTGTCAAAAATACTGTTTAAGTAAGAGAATAAATACTCAGGAGCACACACATACAGGGAATAAATTAGAATATAAAAGAAAATAAATCCACATTAGATATATTTACATACTCAAATTATTACTTTAATAAAAAATACCGGAGCAACACTCACAATAATTGATATGTACAAAATTAGAAAAATAAATGTGTGTTAGAATGTGTATTCATGGGTTAACTAGATGTTCATCGAGATATAACTTGATTTGATGTACACATACAAATAAAATTTAAAAAAAACTTTATTGTGTCTATATAAAACAGTAATACAAATATAGAATTAATGGTAAATTAAAGCAAGCTTGTCCGCCACTCATCCTGTCATCCTTTTAATATTCCCCTTGTTTGTGCATCTATTGTGTTGTATTTGAGTGTGTGTCTATGTCTGGGTTTTGTCTGTGTGTGTGTGGACTAAGTCATGGACATACATTTTTTGGGGGAAAATCTGAATGTTTGTAGTCTGTCTCTATGAGTATAGGAATACATTTTCTGTTTGATCATTACTTCTTGAGAGCTGGATCCTGCGTTTTCAGTGGAAGGAGGGATGAGGAAAGAGGGAACAGAAAGCATGTATTAATTGGAGAAGATTGGATTTGACACCATAACCCTCCCCCCTCACTGGCCCAGAAGCAGAGTTCTTGTTTCAGGAAATGCAACCATATAGCTCCAGGAATGTTAACTCCCCCTCTCTCACACACACACACAAAATGTATTTGTTCTAATTAAAAACTAGCTGTATGACTTTTTTCCTGATTACTTATGCTCTTGGTTAGTCTTAATTTCTTCAAACAATTTCTGTGCAGTGGCCCTTTAGCTCTCATAATTACTCAGTGTTTCTATGTGATATAAGTGATTATGATGTATGTTTGTGTAACATGTTCTCGCTGCCCACCCATAGAAAAAAATAATATGGCCCACCATCAAATGCATTTAATAAACAAGTAATAGCTCGGCATGTGTATAAGTAGTTATGTTGTTAAAATGGCTGTTATGGGGAAATGTCTGTGATTTGCTCACACAGCAAGAGAGCGATGTATACGCACAGAAAAGGGAAAAATGCATACCTTGCGCACGTACTCATAGGGGCTCCTCCACTTCACTGCCCAGGGGCTCCAAAGAGGTAGATCCAGGCCTGCCTGCAACCACTCCCAAGCAGACAACTACAACACAAAGTGTACAATATACTTTTCCTTCTCTGTACTTGTAACCGCATGCACTAAATAAGGATTATGAACACGGTTCTAAGAAAGTTTAATTTAATGTTATCCATTTCTCATTTAGTATTTAAAATGTTAGCTTTTCTGCATAAATCATAAATATAACTATGTGTTGCAACATTGTACTGTATAAATTCTGTCTGAATCAATTTTTTTTATGTCAATTGATTGTGACAGTGATTAAATATAAAAAAGGATTTGATACATATCAGTATCAACCAAATAGCCAGGTCTGCTAAGATTTTGTCTGGAAGCTGCTACTGTTAGATTATTAAACACTTCACACTTATGCAAAGGCAAATTTCTGACCACTTATAATATTAGTATTCTGACCACTTACAATATTAGTATTGCCCCACATCCTCCCCAATTGCCTTACTCATACATTTTATAATTGCATTTGTTTTTCTCTTCTGTTTGTGTGTGTGTAGTAGCTGCCATTCTCAATGTAAGCGTTTTGTCTGTCCCTCTAGTTTTATTAGTGAGCTATGACAATAAATTATTAGCTCTGTATTTTTCACACTGTTGCAGCACACAGCTTTAGTATCTATGTGACAACTTTGGCATTCAAAGGATGCAGCAAAATTAATAAATACATACTTATCTTCAGAGACAAATTTACGTCTATGCTGTCCCTCGTTAGGTGCGCCCTCCAGTATTCCAGCATACATATATGAATTTTAATATTACATTTTGTGTTAATTATCCATGAAAAGCACTGTTTGTTGTTAATTATGAACATAAAAACTCTCTCTGCATGTTTAGATTTATACTAGCGACTTGCCCGTCAAAAAATGACGGTCAATAGAATTTTTAATGCTGGGAAAACTGTTTGCCACACAATATTGGTCTATGACATTCTTAACCTTTTGTTTTATTAAGTACCAATAAATAGAACATTTTGAATAAAACTTTTTCTTTTTTTAACTTTCAACTTGTATTTCACCAATAGGTATATATATATTTTTTTGTAAATATGAACTTTTTTAATTGTTATACATGTAATAACAATATAACAATGTTTTAATTTTTCATGAAGAAATATTGTAAACCATAACAAAGTTTTTAACATGCAACTTGTATTTTAAACAACAATAACATTTTGAATTGATAGTTATCTATAAATAACAAACGACTATGTAAAGTTTCCAAAAGTAAATATTTTGTACACTAACATTATTTGTAACCTTTTTTTTTAAACTCATGTTAAATTAATTTGCATTGAATCCAGAGGAAGGCAAACAATAAAACCCCCATTGAAACTTGGCCAATTATATCAAAGAGGGAAAAAAAAGAATTCCTTCCTGACCCCATTACCTAGCGATCGGATTGATCCCTGAATCAGTACTCTATCTTAAAATTATACAGTTGAATGTATTAACAAATGCTTAAACTTGTCGTAACATAAATGTTTGACTATATTCAATATAGCTTGAAGTAACTTTCCACAACTTTGAAAAGACAATGTTATACAATATAGCTTTAAATAACTTTCCATAACTTTTAAAAGACAATGTTAACATGTTAAATACTACTTTAAAACATTTAAATATAAGCTTCCAATTAAAGAGTTAAAGAATTAATGAATTCCATACTAAAGTTTGCTTCACTCTCTTTGTTGTCAGCCAGAACAGAATCTGCACTGTAATAGTTTTTTGGGGGAGCATTGATTAATTTTAATATTTTGTTGTTTATATTTAAGGCATCGTAATTTTTTGATGTCAATATGACTTTGCTTACAATGTCTGAGTAATCCTCATTATTGATGGTATTGAGGAAGATTGTTGAAATTAGTGGTTCTGTTGAAATCACTTCTGGTGGAATTTGCACTGCATCACCAGGTAAATTAGTTATTTTTGGCTGTTTTCCTTCTCCAATGTTAATGAGCCAATCATTGAATTGATTTCGCCCTTCAGATCTCATATTTAATTCTAATCTCAGGTGTGTAAATATTTTCCACAGCTTACTTCTTTTAATACACATTTCGACTATGTCAGTACGATTGCCATGTGGCACCACAGGTAATGTTTGCCTGAAATCTCCTCCTAACAACATCACCTTTCCACCAAATGGCAAATCATTAGCCATAACTTATTTTAATAATCAATCAATACATTGGAGGGCATGACATGACATCATAGTTGCCTCATCTATTATAATTAATTTACTCTTGTGCAATTTTTTGGCTTGTAATGAATATATTCGAATATCAGACACTGATGTTTCCAGAATGGGAACTGGCAGTTTAAATCCACTATGCACAGTTCTACCACCTTCTAACAAAAGTGCAGCAATTCCAGTGGTTGCAAATGGCAGTGCTATTTGACCCTGTGCTCGAATGCAACTCATCAACAAATTATATAGGAAAGTTTTTCCTGATCCACCCGGACCATCCAGATAGAAATAACGCTCTTTGAGCATTTCAACTTCTATTGCATTTGTGATGGCATTAAATGCTTCCAATTGCAATACATTTAAAGTTCCAATTTTTTCTTGTGTTTTTTGGTATTCAATGTCAGTGTCATACTCATCAAAAATAATTTCATCTATAAACCCTGGATCAGGCAGATTAAAGTTTGTACAATTTAATCCACGACAAAGAAAGATTTCCTGTATTTCGATTAATGCTTTAAATTGTGCAATGGTCTCATTATAACGTTGCAAGAAATCTTCACACAATTGTTCTCTCATTTGCTTTGGCATTTGACATAGTGCTGCTTCCTCAAGACATCTCTCCCATTCTGTATCATCTGCTAGAAAGTTTTGATGTCTTGCAGCTAACTAGAAAGTGTCATAAACTATGTCATTGACTGTACGTAAATGTTCATAACTTTGTGCACCGGGAACATGTAAAAGCAGTAATCTTAAACTGAAACGTTCAATGTCTCGTGGACTGATGGTATTTATTCTTAGTATAATTTTATAATTATGTTTCTTTCGTTGTCTCCATTCACCATTTACGAATACATAGTGATTTGGAATGTCAATGTATAAAAATTGTCTGGCCTCAGTGTCCTAACAATTTAATTGAAACCAAGCAGTAAGCGTTGTTGCTCTATGTTCACTGTTAAAGCATTTGTTTCATTGCCGGCCGTCAAGCAAACAAATTGACTTTGTGGCAGATGGACAGCTAATCGATACACAGTCTCAGTGTCTGAGTCTCTGGGTGTCTGAGTCTCTGGGTGTCTGTGTCTCTGGGTGTCTGTGTCTCTGGGTGTCCGAGTCTCTGGGTGTCTGTGTCTCTGGGTGTCTGTGTCGCTGGGTGTCTGTGTCTCTGGGTGTCTGTGTCTCTGGGTGTCTCTACGTAGGTGTGTCTATATCATGAATGGAAAAACAGAAACAGTTATCGTGTTACTAAAGAAGAGCTACACAAAAGAGCAATTGACCTAATAAAATACATGAAATACAATATTTAACTGCTTCTAAGGTGCTATCCCTGTCAATGAGCAGTAACATAATGATGAATGAATACAGGAATACACATAAAATCTTTATTATAATTTTTTTTTCTTCTGATATACCTGTAAATTAGCTGTTCTATATTTTAAAATGCTCCTGTTTTGAGGCAGGTGTAGACGTGAGAAATCTGTAAAAAGATGCAAAAATCATAATACATTTTTTTATTGAATGAATGTATGAAATACCATTACTCAACACAAATCAATAGTTCATATTATATTGTGTTAACAAATGTCATCACAAAATCATTTACCTGTCAATTTAATATTCTGTAATGTTAGACTCCTGTATAGGCAGTTGGCGATGTCACAAATCTGTAAAAATAAGTAAAAATCATATGTTATTTTTTTTTCATAAATGCATGAATCATTGATATTACTTAAAGTACTTGTTGTCCTTTTCATACATGCATGCAGTAAAGTAAATATAAATATTTTAAAATGATATACCTGTGAAGGTGATGTAATTGCAGATAAAATGCTGCAAACAGCCGTCTGTGTAGTCACGTGGGCAGATAATCCAACTGTGAGAAAATAAATTGAAAAAAGGGCTTATTAATGGTTGCTATGTTTTAAGTAGCATAGCTGCAAAATAGAATTCAATGCACTGTAAAATGTAAGTAAGTGATATAAATATGTAAACTGTTTGAGGATCCTATACCTTTAATACAATGAGAATCATCAACAATAGTAATATCTAAATTCAGTGTAAAAGGGAGATATATTTTTATGAATTTTTTACTTTAAATTTCTTGTATGAATGATTATTATTATTATTTATTATTATCGTTTATTTATAACGCGCCAACATATTCCGTAGCGCTGTACATAACATATGTTCAAGACAAAGATACATACAAATTAACACATAGTAAAACAAGGAGGGCCCTGTCTTTGAGTTTGGAATCCAGTGTCCATGGTGCTTTCCTTAAAACACCTTGTGGGATTGAAACTCGCAGACTTACATTCTAAAGGTATTGTGTGAGGAAAAGGAACATTAATAGTTGAGTAGCAAGCACAAAATGTAAAACAACTATACATTTTTTTTCTTTTACGAAATGTGTTATTATGACTAATTATTAATTAATTAACATTATTAATAATCGTAATGATGAATAAAATAATAAATGAACATTATTACTTGAGCAGCAATGTGAAAATCTAATTCCAGTGAATTTTTTTTTTCTAATAAACGATTTTTTTTTTAATAATTAGGGCCTCATTCTATTATCGGCCGTAAACCGGCCGTAAGGTTGCGATTCCTTGCGGGGGTCCCGTTACCCCGCAATTCAATAAAAACGGCCCCGCAAGGATCTCCTCTTACGGCCGGCCGTAAATCTTGCAACCGGCCGTAAGCTCAGAAATCTAAAAAGTCAAAAATAAATTCAAGACAGCTCTGTAAAGCTCTGTAAATGCTAGGGATCATATTGGGGGACATGAGGATTAAAAGTAACCCACTCTCAAGCTTGCACATCAGCCCAAACCCGAGTTTAAATTAATTGTTTATTTTCCGGCTGCGGCGTGGGCGGGTCTGAGGTGCTCCAAGCACTCTGGACTTTTTACATGGATATTTGACGTATATTAAAAAATATATATTTTACGGATTTGAGTATAGGGGGATTTTGTGCTATTTTTGCTAACACCGAAAATCACTTTATAGTCTTCTCAAAGTGCAGGATGGCTTTATTTGGGCTATATTTCGTGCTTAATTGGTGCTAGCGGGACCTCTTTCCTGCAAGTAAGCTGCGGCTCGGTTTTAGCCTTGCAGAGAGGGTTCCCGGAGCAATTGAATTGCAAATAGGATTTTCTTACGGCTGATTTTCTTGCGGCCGTTTTAGATCAAAGGATTTCCTCCGGCGCGATCGGCCGCAAGAGATAGCAAGGCGCCGGCCGCAAGCCTGCCGGAATCCCCGGCCGGAGGGGAATAGAATAGCAGAATAGCTTGCGGCCGGTCCTTGCGGCCCCGCAAGTTCTGCGGCCGATAATAGAATGAGGCCCTAAGTAATTAATAAAATGTATGTCCATTAAAAATTAATTAATCAATGAATAAACATATTTGAAATGGTTAATGATTAATACCGTGCTAAAGTACAGGTATTGCAAAATGCAGTAATGTATATATATATATATTTTAATAATAATTAATAAAATTAATGTTCATTAAAAAATAATTAATCAATAAATAAACATATTTCAAATGGTTAATGATTAATACCGTGCTAAAGTACAGATAATGCCAAAGTCTACATTGTCTTAAAATGGCGGCTATATTGTATGGTCGTTACACGCATCGGAATAATTTTGCGATACTCTGTTGTACTACATGGTGTAAGTCCTAAGTGTTGGGCACTGTTTTGCGTCTTTAGGGTCCTGTAGCCTCGTTTTCGTTTTTTTCTGCGGCCATTTTTTCTCTTGCTTAGGGGATTTTCGTGTGTTTAAGCTCGTGAATTTGGACTTAAATGGAGTTGTAACTTCACTTGCAAAGGTCCTGGAGGCGCCCCCCCCCCCCCCTTGCTGTGGGTACGTTTTTTATGTGTTTTTTGTGTGTATTTATTGTGTTTTGACTGTTTTCCGTTGTGCCCAGTTCGGCCGTTTAGGTCGTATTTTTCCTTAGTCGTCATTCTTTTTTTCTAAGTCCTGCGAGTGAGAGTTCATGACATTAAGGTCGATTCCGAGGTTGTAATGTTTTTTTTTTCTAAGTAAGTCGTGCGTGTGGGTGTTTGTAACTGCGTGTGAGGCGCCTTTCAGCCTCCACCTCCGCAAATGCGGCCCCTCGCTTCGCCAGGGACCGCATTTGCGGACAAACACATACGACGTTGGAGCCTCCACCTTCCGCAAATGCGGCCCCTTGCTTTGCGAGGGATGCAGTTCTTGCGAGCTCGCTTTGCGAGCTTGCAAAGCGTAACGACTAATCGTAGTTTGACAACTATTATATGTGATACATATTTTCATTTTAATACCCTTAATTTTTTAGAGATGTTCAGGAGCTGAGGAAAGGTGAGGCAGACATCTTAGGTACAATAAGTAAACAACAAATAAGCATATTTATTGCTGCATATTAAAAAAAAACTATAGATGAATGAATAAACTTTGTTAAAAGACAAAAAATGCAAGTTTGCGCACCCATAAAATATCATTCTACATTAGCATACTACTGAATACTATTCTAGTGTGTCAAAACCAGTTAGGTGCAACAATTATTAGGTTTTTCATAAATAAAGTCCAGTAGTACATTGACCCTCCCATATGCATGTTTTGAAACGCTGCTGAGAGACATCTAGTACATGTCTAGTACACTGTGTTGCATAAATTACAGGGGTAGACATTTGTTGGGACTATTTGGAAGGATTCAGTGAGTAGCCAGGCCACTGAGCCAGAGTTGTTCAGAACCCCTCCTCATCTTTTCATATTGATCTCCCTGTTGAAGATTGTTCAGACTGTATAACTTTAAGTCTTCACCGCATATTTTCAGTCTGTCTGAACAATACTTTACATCTGAGTCTTGGAGTTTGACACTCAGGAACTTAATCAGTATGTGTTGTTACACAGACCTCAGATTGCAATTGCAAATCGCATGATTTATAAGGCAACTGTTGGCTCTACAGTGCATTGATAGTTACAGTCAACTATTTCCCTGGTAAATATATTAAGGCTATTACATTTAACACCAATTGTAGAATATCACACCTCTCCAAAGAGCTGGCAAAGCATAAATTACACCATGCATCACATCCTGAAGCTGACAATGTCTGCTTACAGTTCAGTTGACTTGACTGACTAGTCCTATGAATTAGCTTATTGAGTGGCAACATCTACATCATCAATATCTATGAAGCTGCTTATAGAAGGGATGCAGACTTTCTACATTATTTCAAACCTCTGACTTATGATCTACAGCAGTGACATCCTTTAAGATATATGTTGATCCACAATTTAAAAAAAATGAAACTGATTTATGTGGATTTCTGTTGTTTATTTTGGATAGTACCCCTGTTCAGCGCTACGGAATATGTTGGCGCGATATAAATAAAGATAATAGAACAAGAAAACGTAGTTAATATATATATATATATATATATATATATATATATATATATATGTGTGTTGCTGGGGGGTTGTGTGAATACTGGGGTGAATGGTGCTGCTGGGGTTGAATGGTGTTGCTGGCGGGAGCTGAATGGTGTTGCTGGGGGGAGTTGAATGGGGCTGCTGGGGGGTGAATGGTGTTGCTGGGGGAATTGTGGGGCTAAATGGTGCTGCTGGGGGGAGTGAATGTTGCTAGTTTGGGGTTGTGGACTGAAAGGTGCTGCTGGGGGGATTGCAGGGGTGCACTGCACTACAGAAAAGGAACAAGAAAACTTAGTTTAAATAAATATATATATATATATATATATATATTTATATATATATATATATATATATATATATATATATATATATATATATATATATAAATATATACTTGTTGCTGGGGGGTTGTGTGACTACTGGGATGAATATTGCTGCTGGGGTTGAATGGTGTTGCTGGCGGGAGCTGAATGGTGTTGCTGGGGGGAGCTGAATGGGGCTGCAGGGGAGTGAATGGTGTTGCTGGGGGTATTGTGGGGCTAAATAGTACTGCTGGGGGAGTGGATGGTGCTGCTGGGGGGTTGTGGGCTCAAAGGTGCTGCTGGGGGTGTTGAAGGTGTCCACTGCACAACAGAAGAGGAACAAGAAAAATTACTTTACAACTATCTAAATAAATAAAAAAGTTTTTTTGCACCAGGGCCCTGCATTCACTAGCTCCGCCACTGCTAGTAAGTATGCTTCTCTCGAAAAACATTGTAATTCTTAAACTTTCTATAAAGTGTATGTTTTTATTATTGCATCCAACCATTGAAAGTATCTCTAGAATGTTATGCTAAACTATGATGGTTTAGCCTCTAGAAAGACATGTAGAATATTAATCACTGGAGTTAGTATTCATCCAGTGCAATATTGTTAATGGATTTTCTAAAGAAAAGATTAAGTGAATGTATTTGCATTGATATATAGTTTAGTGAAGACATTAGAATATATAGTTTAGATTAGAATAGTGTATTGCTTGTGTATATGAAGCCATTGACTAATGAAAGAATAAAAGTCATTAAAGGTAATGGGATAATGCAGATAAAATATTCATGTTATATATTGAGTAGTACCTCTGACATAAAATGTTGGAGTTCATGCATATGTCTGAAACTTGTGCTCTTAAATGTTACACAAGTTGTTTAATTTAGGTTTTCACTAAATGTAGGCTAAGTCAACTGCATCTATAAATGTTTTAAAGATCTCTACCACCTGTGGAAATAATATTGTAAATAGCAGCATTCATTTTCAATATATGTAATATGGGCATCTGTGGGTCATATAAGGCAGATGTTTATTTACTAAGTAATCTGAGACCTTTTCTTCTTGATCTGGGAACATATTATCTGGTAGGTGATATCATTTTGAATTGTACTTCCCCTATCTCTCAGGGTCATATGACTGACTATCTGTAGGAACTGAATGTCCCCAGAACTCTGTTTGATTTACCTGTTAGCATGTGACTGACTAACTGGATAGGATTCACTAATGTTTGCAAGAGACACCAATATTGTGATGCGTTCAGACATTGTTGCCCCTTCACAGATTCCTCAACATTTTTTCCCTCTGACTTCACAAGGCAATGGATATGGGCAGCTTGTTTGGTGTCTGTTAAGAACACTAGTTGAAATCCCTGCAAGTGTTCAATCAGTATTTTTCCTTCTAGTAACTAACTATGAACCTGCTACCAAACTGTGTCATTATGCTGATTTCAATGTGTTTAACTGAATAATGACAACTAACAGTAGATCTGTATATTCACTACATATTACAATACAAATCCCTTTCAAATATATATTAGTTAACAATATATAAACACTCTTTGTTCCATGATTTCTGTTTTATATAGATGACACTTTTTTCTACTCTAATATGAGAAAATAGTGACTATAATTAGATAATACACATTTACAGGTAACTTGTATTATATTCTAACACACGTTTGATAAATAAGTACAATGCCTGCACTAACACCAAACACTGTTATATACAATGTACTAATACAATGAGGCGCCAATGTATGAAGAAATAGTATTTAAAAAGAAAGCACAGCATATACAGTATAAACTTAGAGCCACATTAAATTCGAAAGCCCGTATGTGCAACGTGAGACCAGCAACGGCTGCGGTCTTTTAAAATTTGGCAAAGTTACAGAGCTATTAAATTAGAACATGCTGCGAGTTATGGGCTTGAGGCTCAAACCCGTAAACCATTTTTTGAAGGTTAGATGAGCGTCCTTGAACGTGATCAATTAGTCAAACCCGTAGTTACGGGTTTAGATGGAGCCAATGGTAACAGAGATCGTCTTAATTACGACACTGAAAAATGGAGGTGGGATTTCAAAGTCTTACGGGGTTCATTTACGAGTTATGATCGGACCCACATTCCAGATATACTTCGATATTAACATGAAATAAAGTATTTTTTTGGCCCGATTTTCGAGCTTGAGAATGTTGTGCTATTAATTCTAAGACCTAACATCACTTTAACTTTTGATAAAAGTACAGTAGTGCGTGTATATGTGCATTTTTTTTTTTTTTTTTTTTTTTCCATCAATAGTTTTTATTGGTCACTTCCAAAATTAAACAAACAATATATCAGTAAGCCATGACTCACAGGTCAGGAATTAAGCTTCTAACAGCATTTTTATAAACATATGTAGCCTGACTTTGCAATCAACGTGACCTCTCCCCCTTCCTTTTCCGTTTTCTAGTAATACAACACTAACCATAAATGGGTATAACTTATTTTTTTTCCTCTGCAACTTTTCATTTATCGACTCAGTAATCCATAGCTCGCAGGCTAGGCTTAATGGGGCCTATTACAATTGGCAATATTAACCTTAATCCCCAAATGCCCCTTCTAGTGTTCTCTGTATTTGCCCTACCTGCAACATTCCATATAGCCTTTAACTTATATAAATCCTACCCACGCCAACTAAACTAACCAAATGTGAAATTCTAAAATAAAACAAAAAAAACAGAAAAACAATCTCCAATAGGGTTTTTTTGTCTTTATTTATACATACTCGGGTTTAAGCCTGGTCATTTAAGCCTATAGCCCTTCCCTCCTTACTACCCTGCTACGGGTTGGACTTTACCCCTCTCTAGCACTCGTTGGCTTCTTGGCTCCATTTGCGGGTTACAGGCTTGAACCACAGTGAATTTGTTGCAATTTAATCGCATGATTGTAGATGTAACAGTTAGACAGATCAAAGGATTTGTGGGTGCGCAAGCAGAATTCTCACGTCCCATAGGGTTTTCTCGCCCTTACCCCGCAAGTCGTTGGCGGGTTGCTTTACAAGGCCAATTTAATAGCCGTAAGTCTTGCAGGCTACAATATGAGCTACTGTTTTACACATTAGGGGAATTAAATGTGGCTATTTGTTTACTAAATTCAAATGAGATGCACTAACTAATTAAAATATAGCTTTTAATAACTAAAATAAAAAAGTAAATAACAAAATGACCAATATATTCCTCAGGTAGAATGTGACAATGGACATGATACCAGACACAAGATGGGCCTATGTGCAGTCTACATGTACTGGGGGAAGTTAAGATAAGGGATGATACTTGCTGGCCACACCTGGAAATCTGGGAACTCCCCCTGCTGATATCAGCTTCCTGAGCCTGATGCCTTTGTTAATTAGAGGACAATGGGGAGACTTAAGGGGGAGGAAGCTTTAAGTTGCCAAAGTAGTTTGTTTCTTCTTTAATGTTGACTGACCTTTTGTTCCATCCCCTGTAAACTGCTTAGCCATCCCTAAAAAAAGTCAGTTCTGATCAACAATTGCAAGAGTGAGAGCTGTACTTTGTTAGCTTAGAAAAACTACTTTATAAGACACACTACTTTCAAAAGAGAATATCTGTACTTTGTTTGTAGTCGCTGAAGATAGAGAATACAAGGACCTAAATCTGTGGGTTCACCTCCCGGCTGGATGACCAGCCCATTTAACCACAATTAGTGTCACCCACTCCTCTCTAGAGGTTGCCCATGATGGCATTTCTCAAAACCCCAGTGTATTATACCCAACATTATTGTGTAGTTGATGTTCCAATATGTATACTGACTCAAACATATATATTGATTAAAATATATTTAAATACCACATTTGTGTTTATGGGATTGTATAGTATTAATTTCAAATGCACGTACATGCTTTTTTAATGCTGTATTTTTTCTTTAACCGCTTTTGCAGGTCCCAGAAAGGGTTTTAAAAGCATTTGTGGGAGCTCTTCAGTGCACGTAAATGTTTTTTCTATAAAAAGAGAAACTTGTGAGTTGCAGGTCTTAAGTAAAATTACAACTGAATAGCCTTTGTGTTCAAAATCAATGGAAAGGAATCCTGTAGTTAAGGTAATGGGAATTAGTAATAGCATGGGAAATTAGTGTTGTCTGCCAATTGGTTATATAAGGGGTTAATATAATGGGTTGGTGTTAACGGGGGGGGGGGGGGGGTTATGTAACAGCTTTATTTAACAGTTCTCTTTTCTTCTTAACTCAGTAGGTTTTATCACCTTCACATCTCCACATCACACTTACCCTGCTTCTGCATGGAATCAAGTTTTGTGGACTATTTTATTGCCCATATTAGGAGGAAAACAGCTGTCAGGGGCCCCTCATGGCTAGCATCAATTATACTAGCAGTACTCATGCAGGCCCAGACCAAACAGATATACATATATGTCTATATGTGAATATATGTTTTCTGTAATATGCTGTGTTGATTCCCTCTATATGCATTTACCTGATGATGCCAGATGTTGCCTCCACTCTCTCTGCATCGCTGTTTACGTTCAAACTGAGGGTTTCATCTCATATCAGTGTTTTTGTGTTATTTATGCCTTATCTGTTTAGCTGTCATTTAGGGATTATTTCAACTACCTTTCCTCATTATAGATGTATACTTTTGGTGGTTGGAGTGTCATGGTCTGGTTCTGCATGAGTGCTGCAGGCACTGGGGACATGTTCTGTGACATACTGAAGGAGAGCATGAGACTGGGCTGCAGGGCAGTATTTCAACATGATAACGAACCCAAACACACCTCCAAGACGACCACTGCCTTGCTAAAAAAGCTGAAGGTAAAGGTGATGGTCTGGCCAAGCATGTCACCAGACCTAAACCCTATTGAGCATCTGTGGGGCATCCTCAAATGGAAAGTGGGGGAGTGCAAGGTCTCTAACATCCACCAGCTCCGTGATGTCATCATAGAGGAGTGGAAGAGGACTCCAGTGGCAACCTGTGAAGCTGTGGTGAACTCCATGCCCATGAGGGTTAAGGCAGTGCTGGAAAATAATGGTGGCCACACAAAATATTGACACTTTGGGCCCAATCTGGTCATCTACACTTAGGGGTGTACTCACTTTTGTTGCCAACGGTTTAGACGTTAATGGCTACGTGTTGAGTTATTTTCAGGGGATAGCAAATGTACACTGTTATACAGGCTGTACACTTACTTCTTTACATTGTAGCAGAGTGTCATTTCTTCAGTGTTGTCACATGAAAAGATATAATAAAATATTTTAAAAATGTGAGGGTTGTACTAACTTTTGTGAAATATTGTATATATATATATATATATATATATATATATATATGTATAAATATATGCAAATAAAAATATACATACAACAAAAATATATATACACCTGTATGAATACTTCCTTAGGTGCCCGATGCTGAACTCCAGTTCCTGGGGTGAGGAGGGCCACGGCAGGCCAGAGGGCTGAGGGGTTCACAGGGGTTCAAGGGGGACCACAGTAGGCCGAGTGGTGCCACAGGGGGCTGAGGGGGCTACAGGGACTGACAGAGGTCGGCTGGGGTCACAGTGGGCCAAGCTGGCCTGCAGGGGGGCACATAGGGCTGAGGGTGGCCACAGGTGGCTGAGAGGGACCACAGGCGGTGGCAGAGGGCTGTGGGGGTGACAGGTGCCTAAGAGGGGCCATGGGGGACTGAGGGCCCACAGGTGCCTGCAGAGGACTAGGGGAGGGCTGCTGGGGGCCTCAAATGGCCATGGGAGGGCCACAGGTGGCTGCGGGAGGTCCAAGGGGGCCGTGGAGGGCCGCAAATGGCTGCAGGGGGATGCCTTGGCTGCACCAGCGGTAGCTCCGCCTCTGGCTACAGACATGCTGTGAGGATTTGGCTTACACACAGAGGGGAAGACATGCATGTGCAGATATGCTATCCAGTTGTCATGTCAGACAGTGGTGAGGAACTGGATGAGGTCTGTCGAGATGAATTTATGGTACTGAGGGGAAGTGGCAGTGAACAGGATATCAGTCTTTCAGATTTAGATGAGAGTTATACAGGAGAGGAGGATAATGAGTCCAAAAGAAATGAACAATTGCAGGACCAGGTTATGGTATCAGTGCCTGTTAAAAGGCAAACTGTGTCTGAATATTTTCTTACAGAGGAGGATGTATCTGAGGATGAGGAGGATCAGAGCCTCATCTACCTCGCAAAGGCGGTTGTTAAATAATAATAAAGGATTGCTCTACAGGACCTGAAGGAAGTGCACTTGACAGGAAGGTATGGCCTAGCAAGGAGCATATGCTAGCTATTTCAAATGCAGAAGGGCGCAAACATGCGCATAGGGAGGAGGTATACCGGAGGAGGGAGAGGGGTGTCTCTTCTAACAGAATATGTAGCGCAGAGTGTGACAAAGGTTTGGCCAATGGAGGCAACTTGAGAAAGCCTTCTTATTTTATGATATCTGGTAAAAAATTGAATGATGTTGCTACTAAGTTCCTTATCCTGTACTTACGGAGCATGATAGATCATTTCTAAGGACAGGATAGCAGCATAGAAAGAGCATTGGTACCAAAAAAAATGCTCCCTCCCCCTATACAGGTTGTTCATTCATATCCCCTGGTAATGATCAGCTTTCAGAAGACATATCTACTTCACCAATCATTAAAAATGGGGTAGAAGCTGAAGTGGAGTCTGGTGAAGATGGAGGAATAAGTAAGAAATCAGATATTTTAATTCTGGTGTACATGCCTTGTGTCATCAGGGGCCAATGGGCATACATGTTCCTCTCAATATCAAAGAGAAGCTTTTGGAAAAGGAAGTGCATTGAACTGTTTTTCACTCCTTCCACTAGATATTTATTTTGAGGTCAAGGAGAGAAAGGACGAAACACGAAAGGAAGCGTAAGAAAGACAAAAAATGGTATAGGTGGATTCCTAAGACATTTGCAAACTGGCTTCAGGCTTGTTTTGCTTCCTGGGCGTGATGGTAAATATCTGCATTTGTGCCTGAATCTGCAGGAGAGACGCCATTTGCAGACCCAGTCTTTGCTTCAGCTGTCTGTAGAGACCCCCTACTCTAGATGGAGTAATCAGGTTCCCATGTCCCTCTCACAGAAAGGAAGGTTCTGTGGTATGCTAGAATGTCTGCTCTGTAAAGGCAAGCATTATATTAGGAGGTCTCAGTTCTAGTTTTATATTTTTTTCTTCATTATCCTTTTCTAAGCTTCCTTGTCCAGCAAATTTGATCTATGCTAGGCAGTACCCTGGGGTAGTTTATGAGAAACTTCAAAAGTTGCTGCCTCCTTTTCACATCCATCAATGGAGCGTTTATGTCTATCACCTTTAGATGTGGATTCCGAAAAGGAACCTGGTAAGTTTGGACTTATTCACCTAAATCTCACCAACCTAAATCTCACCATCTTCCAGGGTGTACAGCATGGGTTTTGAAGCATATATTCAAGGTTAGTGGTGCACTGCTTGGTGGCCTCAGACATGAGCTGGGGCAGATTTGTCAAAGAACATGTAGTTTCTAGAGCTTTTCCCTTGTTGCTGTTAATATTTGGGGTGAATTACATCACAGATGCATTATCAAAGAAACAATGGCAGAGATTCAGAGATATAGCACCGTGTGCTTGCAGAAGACCAATGTCTTTCCTGGAGGAACTTTCGCATTTGGCAAATGCTTAATCAGTTCAAGTGTTTTTGTCCTAGCCCTAAATCTTGCCTGGATGACTTTGGCAGCTGGAGGATGCTTTTTCAGTCTTGTGCTACTATGCAATGTTACTATTGTGTGTTACTAGTGGTCTGATTGAAAAAAATAAATACATATATATATATATATATATATATATATATAGTAAATAAAAAGTACATCTGTGTTCACATTTGGATGTCTGCAGCAAGTTAAAAAACCTGCTTCCAGCTCAGAGTTCCAAGAAAAACAGTTATTACACTGCATTCTGGGAAGTTGAGCTGGGACACACAAATGTGGCCACAAATGCCTCGCTATGCATTCCGTAGCCATTATCAAACATGGCTTCCTTTAAGCTTATGCATGCTGTATTACACAGCTTTAATGCAAAGCCAAGGTTGGAAAAAACACAGGCTGAGTATCCAATCCATGTACAGCTGTTTCAAGCTTACTGGCTATCATCAGCATGGAGCGGGATCTCAGCCTGTGTTGTGGAAATTATGAGTAGGTAGTTCACCACAACAATCATTTATAATATGGTGGGCAAAAGAGCGATAGAAGCCCTCCACCGTACAGTAATACAGTAAATAAAAAGTACATCTGTGTTCCCATTTGAATGTCTGCAGCAAGTTAAAAAACCTGCTTCCAGCTGTAATACATATATATTCCAGTACATATATATATTTTTTTATTAAATATAAATTAAATATCACGTGGGCGATGTGTGAACACCAGCACCCACCTCTTCTCATTCACTGTAAGGCTACCCCCTGTAATTTCTGGTTATACTTATGTTGAATTGTATTAGGTTCAGTGTATTTACATATTCAATTTGTTCTGCAGGTGCTTTGCCCAAAAAGATTTGGATTATGTGCCATTTATATATATATATATATATATATATATATATATATATATATATATATAAATATATATATACTGGGCCCGAAGGATGGCTGGACAGAGCTTAGGTTAATATTAAGCGGTTCAGTAAAAGGGGTTTAAAATGGGAGGGTAGAGGGAATGATCTAGGGTTTATGCCCCTGAAAGATTTAATTCTTAGCATAAAAAGGGATTTGTCCAGATCACGCAAATTATTCCCTAACATCCTGCTAATCTGGTCTGAAATTGTTCCTCTCCATAAATGTATGCATATTCATAATAATATCATGTCCCAAATGTGGGAAGTGAATAAGAACATAGCACTTTTGTTAATAAGTTTGGTGGCATGAGTTTTATTTAAAGGACAGGTTCAATTAAATGAATAGTGGTTGTGTTTGTTTAACCTGGGTATCTCTGCGGGTATATCATAGGCCATAGCTAGTCTTCCCTTTAGCTAGTCTTCCCTGTAGCTGAGAGCACCATGTTAGGGGTGTGCATCCATGGGGCAGAGAGGACCTTTTTAGAGGTGTGCCTTCTCTTTTGGGGTCTACTGTGTTTATTCTACTGTTATTCTGTTTGGGTATATCAAAGGCCATAGCTTGTCTTTCATGTAACGAGAGTACTATGTTAGGGACATGCCTCCATTGGGGCAGAGAGCACTGTTTTAAAGGCATGCCTTCACTTTTGGGGTGTGCTGTTTATGCTACTAGGCTTATTATACTGTTATTCTGTTTAGGTATATCAAAGGCCATAGCTAGTCTTTCATGTGGTGAGAGCATCCTGTTAGGGGCATACCTCTATTGGGGAAGAGAGCACCATTTTAGAAGCATGGCTTCACTTTTGGGGTGTGCTGTTTATGCTACTGGGTTTATTATACTGTTATTTTGTTTAGGTATATCAAAGGCCATAGCTAGTCTTTCATGTGGTGGAGAGAACCATGTTAGGGGCATGCCTCCATCGGGGGGAGCACCATTTTAGAGGCGTGCCTTCGGTTTTGGGGTGTACTGTTTATGCAACTGGGTTTATTATATTCTAATTCTGTTTGTGTATATTAAAGGCCATAACTAGTCTTATGTGGAGGAGAGTGCTAGGTTAGGGGCATGCCTCAGTCGGGACAGAGATCACTATTTTAGAGGTGTTCATTCGGTTTGGTGTGTACATTTTATGCTACTGTGTTTATTCTACTGTTATTCCCTTTGGGGTTTGTGGCTTGGTTGGGCAAGCGCACCAGTCTGGGACGTGTGCTTGTGGTGGAGGGTTCTTGCCCTCACTAAGGTGTGGGCATCAGGGTTTGCTCATGAGGTATCGGTTCCCTGTGGGCATGATGCCCCTCGAGTTGAGTTTATGGGTGGGCAAGCAACTCTCGTCATTTGTTCTTATTACCTGTTGAGTAATTGATTAATAAAATACTATTATTCACTAATTAAAATTCCAATGTATGTGTGTGTGTATTTATTGTTAGGTATTACTGTTTGAGAGTCCATGTTTACTATGCCACAGTCATTTGACCGGGCTAGTTATAGGATGGGAAGTTTTGGTTGTCTGCCAATCGGTTATGTAAGGGGTTAATATAAGGGCTTTGTGTTAAATGGGGAGGGATGATTATGTAACAGCTTTTTTTATCTTGTCACAGCTGGTTGGCAGAAGGTGCTTGCCCACAGTGAGGTGTGGATATCAGTGTTGCTCATGAGGTATCATTACTCTTGGGGCATGGGGTCTCCTCTGGGTTGAGTTTACGGGGGGCAAGCAAATCTCATAATTTGTTCTTATTACCTGTTAAGTAGTTCACTAATAAAAGACTTGTGACCTTTAAAATCATGTGTATTTATTGGTAGTTATTACTGTTTGAGAATCCGTATTTAAATTGCCACGGTCAAAGCATCTTGTAATGGTATGGAAGTGCAAAAAAACAATGGAAAAGCATCTCGTAATATTACATACATGAATATGAGTTATCTAGAGAGTTTTAAGTGGCTCACTCTCAGACATGAAAAAAGAGCGTATTGAATTAATAAGTAACAATTGTAAGCAATTATGAGTGATGTTACTTGAGGAAATAGGGAACTGATTAAGTCCTCTAATCCATGATTGAATCTCCACTTCGATAATAGGTCCCACAGCATAAAAGGGAGTGCACAAATGCCATCAATAGTATTCTGCATTTTAGGAGCTTTCACCCAGTATCTACACTTAATTATTATACATTATTATACAAACAAATTAAACAGGATCAGACCCAAACCAGACTGATTCTGGATTATTCTGTACAAACCAGGTATATATTGAACATTGTGAACAAGCATTGGCATATCCCTTTGAATGATCCTCAATTGGGAGATAAGATATGTGTTTGTTACCTGAAGAGTTCCAGTATTGAGAATAAACTAGTAAAAAGCCAACTTTTTTCATAGATTTTTTGCACTGTCCAAATATTACGAGTGACTGCTTTTCACTTTTACACTAAAACCGTATTCAATTCAGACTATACATATCTATTGTGAATCATGGCAGAGCTGCAACTGGAAAACATTTTATAAAAATGTATGGGTATTAAATAGCACTCGCAAATGGTTTTAGAACCTTTCTGACAGCCGGAGCTGCACTTGAAGAGACAGTACAGAACTCAAAAACAATAGACAAGCATACAATATTATCACATATGAATGCTGTACATTGCTATTGGCACATATGTGCAATTTAATTTAAAACTATTTAATTTCCATGTGTGACTGATCAGACATATGGAAACAGAAAATGTGCTTGGTTAAAGAGACAGCACATTAATGTTTTACCTCAGAAATCATATAAGTCTATTACAAATAATATCTTACAGCGACAGAGGCAGAAATATGAAAATTACAATTCAGATGTATTCATTAATATGTATGACTCATCACATATATAAGAGAACACCGACTGTTGCAAATATCACACCTCCACATAACATATCATAATACCACAGCAGAATCACTATCAAAAGGATAGACACACCACAAAAAATACACAGCAACAGGAGTGATCATCACCATAGCACAGTACTCACAGAGATTGGCTATGGCATATAAAATGCAAGGTATGTCATCTACACAATAACCGGGGGTTTCAGACACCTTGGGGGGGGGGGGATATCTCAACATGGGCAGCATGAGGCCTTAAACAAATGGTGGAGAAATGGGGGAGATGAACACCACAGGTAGATCGCCAGGCCCTGCATTTTTACATGGAGCATGTAAAGAACAGTCTAAACGCACAGGGACATGGGTATATAAGGATATTTCATAAGAAAAACAAAATAAAGGAGGCTGTGGAGAGGCAATGGTCAGCAGCCATAAAGTCTGTTGCTTACATCAGGCAAAAGTTTTCTGTTCTCAATCTGTACTTACATTGTAAACTAATGCATGTATCAATGATGTATTGGAATAACAGGCCATTGTTTGACTTTGCTTCTCCCACACCATAGCTGCATTGGTATAATTTTAACAACAAACATGGTATTAAACATGATATATGATTATTTAATGGCGTATGATATTATTCTGCTGGGGGATGTAATAGATGTAATGAATATCCGATAGCCGCTGTGCATATATATTTCACTAATATTATTTGGTAGCACTGCTTGCAGATGAAGAGGATACCTTCATGGACCTGAATTTTGTCTAAAAATATAAAAAGCAAAATGATTATTCATAATCACATATTAAGTTCTCAGCAATACGGGTTGTTGCTAAGGATTGTGGGCTCGCATAGCGAGGGTGAAGCGAGGGACGCATTTGCTGGCAAGGAGCGCTCCTAGCACTGGTGGAGATGCATACAACTTAGGCAGGGAGCACCAAAGGCGCTCACTGCGCTAGTGGAGATGAGGGCCATAGGCACACATCCCTATGAACCTGTATAACTTAGGCAGGGAGCGCCAAAGGCACTCACTGTGCTGGTGGAGATGAGTGCCATAGGTGCTCATCCCTGCGACCCGCGGGACTACAGTTCAACATAAATCTACAAGCCGCAGGTCTACAGTTAGCTACAAAAAATAAAAAAACATTAAAAAACATCATACACACCACAGGGGGGCAGCCAGGACGTCTGTCAGTGAGGTTGCTTACGAATTTAAATCTCATTTCACCTATTTCGCGATCGGCTAAGCAACAGAAGAGATGGTGGCCGAAAAAAACGAAAACGAGGCTAAGCAACTAAAATTAAAACATGTATTGTAGGCGCTCATCCCTACGACCCTGCACAACTTAAGCATCATACCTACGACCCGCGGGACTACAGATCAACAGAAAACTCAAATACACAATTCGCCTGCAAAAATTATGGCAGTGCTCAGAGGAGCAAAAGTAAACGAGGGGAGAGGCTCACAATGAGCGCTGAAGGTGCTCAGATGACCAAAAGTACATGAGGGGAGAGGCTCGCAATGAGCGCCAAAGGTACTCAGAGGACTAGAAGCCTTACATTGTGTGGCAAACAGCATTACCTGCCTTACAATTTTATTGCCGTCATTGTTTGACAGGCAAATCGCTAGTAGAATAATAAAAATAGGGACTGCGCTATCTCTTCTCAAGGCTGTGGGTGTAGGTGTGTGGGGGAGGCCTCTGGAGAGCTGGGAACCAGAGCATGCTGGGTGATGTCCATGCTGAGCTGTATGAGGGAGCTCTGGTTCTGCCCCTCCCCCTCTAACCCTGAACTAAAATCAGTATAGTGTATATATATTTTGAAAATCTAGTGGATACTCTGGATACTCTCCCAAGAAATGTACATTGTATAGTGTAGGTTAGATTTCCAAAGGCGCTCATTGCGAGCTACGCGATGAGCGCCAAAGGTGCTCAGCGCGAGACTCCCAATGAGCACAGAAGGGTCTTGGAACACAAAAAAAATTTATTATGTATGTTTTGAATTCTGTTTTGCAGGTAATATACATAGTTGACACTTGTAACCTTTTTCTTATCTATAAAGAAGTACAATAATTATATGAAACATGTTTATTTTTTTAACATGCAACTTGTAGGTGACCAACTGTTAAATTATGTTTTTTTAAGAGTAGTAACATTTTAATTTAAGAACAGGTCAAGCTGTTTTACAAGTGGATTTACCTTAAAAAGTAAAGGCTGATAAACTGCAGAATGCACTAATTGTGCCCAGGTGAGAGGGGTGTGGCTTGACTGTTAAACTTGTATAAAAGGTTTGTGAGCTTGTTTGGGGTCTGTTTACAAGTGGATTTACCTTAAAAAGTAAAGGCTGATAGACTGCAGAGTGCACTAATTGTGCCCAGGTGAGAGGGGTGTGGCTTGACTGTTAAACTTGTATAAAAGGTTTGTGAGCTGGTTTGGGGTCTGTTTACAAGTGGATTTACCTTAAAAAGTAAAGGCTGATAAACTGCAGAGTGCACTAATTGTGCCCAGGTGAGAGTGGTGTGGCTTGACTGTTAAACTTGTATAAAAGGTTTGTGAGCTGGTTTGGGGTCTGTTTACAAGTGGATTTACCTTACAAGTAAAGGCTGATAAATTGCAGAGTGCACTAATTGTGCCCAGGCGAAAAGGCAGAAGTTAATATAAACCGGAGAAGGGGAACTTGTGAGCTTGCGAACATTTTCAGTATCAAGTGCAATTCTAGTAAAAGCCTAGGAGTTTAAATAAAAGGAGGGCCTTCAAAGAAAAGGGAGGGCAGATTTATAGTGCAAAGGAGGAAAACTTTATATAAATATATTATTTTATATTCTTTATTTTTCCCACTGAAATTTCGTAGACAATAATATTAATTATGAGTCAGTCCAGTGGCAACCTTATTCAGTGTACATCCTGTCATATGTATGCAATACTGGAACAGATGATCTAGGGTTCATACCTCTGTGAGAGGTGTGAGCATGTTGCCTCTCTGGAAGCTCAAATTGGAGATCTGGAGAGGAGAATTGCAGCACTTAGTGATATTGCTCCACTGGAAAGGGGGTTGGTGCTCACTGAGCACAGTTTAGCTGGGCCTAGCATGGAGGGTGGAGCTGGGGCTAGTGAGGATGTCCAGGGAGGCAGCTGGGTTACAGTTACAATGGGAAGCAGGGGGAACAGGAGGAGGCAGGCCAGTTCTGAGTTGGCAAACAACAACAGATTTGCCAGATTGAGTGAAACTGTTGGGGATGTCCATTCAGGAATGGCAATGCCAGATAGAGCTGTTCCCTTTAACAGCCGGGCGAACAGCTCTACTGGAGGAGAGGGAGGGCAGAATAGGCAGAACAACAGACAGGTTTTGGTTGTAGGGGACTCTATTATTAGGAAGGTAGACAGGGGGATTTGTCACCCAGATCCCAGCAATCGAACAGTTTGCTGTCTCCCGGGTGCTCGGGTTCGTCATGTTGTAGATCGGGCTGGAAATGAACCGGCGGTCTTGGTACATATTGGTACCAATGACAAAGTTAGTGGAAGATGGAGTGTCCTAAAGAATGATTTTAGAGAACTAGGTAATAAGCTGAAGGCAAGGACCTCCAAGGTAGTATTTTCTGAGATACTACCAGTGCCACGTGCTAGCCCAGGGAGGCAGAAGGAGATTAGGGAGGTTAATGCATGGCTAAAGATGTGGTGCACTAAGGAGGGGTTTGGCTTTTTAGAGCACTGGGCTGACTTCTCACTTCGGTACAATCTCTACAGTAGGGATGGATTGCACCTTAATGATGAGGGAGCTTTTGTACTAGGGGATAGGATGGTAGAAAGGCTGGAGGAGTTTTTAAACTAGTAGGTGGGGGGGAGGGACTGGATATAAGTAACGGGGTAGAAAGTGTAGAGGGTATAAGGGATGAATTAACAACTCATAGGGGAGGAGATGGGGGGAGGGGTAGTATAGTCAATAGGGAGGTAGTACTAAGTAATTCAAGTTCAGTGGCAGGCACTTCAGAACTACAGACTCATAACATAAGGTGTATGCTTGCTAATGCCAGAAGCTTGCCAGGAAAAATGGGAGAGTTAGAATTATTAGCAATTAATGAAAAATGGGATTTAATAGGCATTACCGAAATGTGGTGGGATGAATCTCATGACTGGACTATTAATCTGGATGGTTATAACCTATTTAGGAAAGATAGAGGCAATGGTAAACGAGGAGGAGGGATTTGTCTGTATGTTAAGCCTGAATTTAAGGCTATAGTCAGAGAAGATATTTATGGTGGACCTAGTGATGAAGTTGAATGTTTGTGGGTAGAGTTAAATAGCGGAGCAGCAAATTCCAAAAGAATATTAGTAGGAGTATGCTATAAACCCCCAAATATAGCTGAAAGTGAGGAAATACAATTATTGTTACAGATTGGAAATGCAGCTAAGCACGGGCAAGTTCTAATAATGGGAGATTTTAATTACCCTGAAATAAACTGGATAAATGAGACCAGCAGTTCAGCTAAGGGGAGCAGGTTCTTGAGTACACTCAGTGATCATTATCTGGCCCAGGTTATACAGGAGCCTACTAGAAATTAAGCTATCTTAGATTTACTCATTACAAATAATATTGATATTGTATCAAATGTTGAAATAGGACAACCTTTGGGAAACAGTGATCACAACACAGTCTCATTTGAGATTGAATTAAAAAAACAACATTTTAAGGGGCCAACAAAAACTCTTAATTTTAAAAGGGCAGATTTTAACGGTCTAAGGGCAGCAATACAAAGTATAGACTGGGACAGAGAACTGATAGGTAAAAACACTGAACATAAATGGACAACATTTAAATCCTTACTAAATATACATACACATCGGCATATATCGTGTGGGAATAAAAGTAAAAGGAGTAAATCACAACCCATGTGGCTTAACAATGATTTAAAGATCAAGATACAGAGTAAAAAACAGGCATTTAAATTATACAAACAAGAGGGGACAGAGACTGCTTTACGGGAATACAAGGAAATCAACAAGGCTTGCAAAAGCGCGATTAGACTGGCTAAAATAGAAAATGAAAAATTAATTGCAAAAGAGAGTAAGACTAACCCTAAAATATTTTTAAAGTATATTAATGGGAAGAAGGCGAGGAAGGAAACTATAGGAACATTAGAATGTGAAACAGGCTGTCTGAAAATTAGTGACCAGGAAAAGGCAGATGAGCTAAATAGGTTATTTTCTTCGGTATACACAAGGGAGATACCAGTGGTTGGGACACTGCAACATAATGGGGCAACACTACCTTTGCCAAATAATTGGTTAACACAGGAAGTATTTCAAAAGAGGTTGGAAAAAATAAATGTTAATAAAGGGGTCCTGATGGAATTCATTCACGGGTACTGACGGAACTGGGTTCTGTAATAGCCAAACCATTATATTTAATTTTTCAAGATTGACTCAACACAGGGTCATTACCAGATGACTGGAGAAAAGCAGATGTGATACCTATATTTAAAAAATGACCAAGAGCAAATCCGGGGAATTATAGACCAGTGAGCCTCACTTCTGTAGTGGGGATGCTTTTAGAAGGGTTAATAAGGGATAATATACAAGAATATGTCTATTTGAACAGGATTAAAGGTAGGAGTCATTGATTTATGAGGGACAGGTCATGTCAAACAAATCTAATTAGTTTCTATGAGGAGGTTAGTAGGTACCTGGATCAAGGCAACTCAGTGGATGTAGTCTTTTTGGATTTTGCAAAGGCTTTTGATACAGTGCCACATGGGAGACTATTGGGCAAACTAAGGGATCCAGGAATTGCAGTAAATATCTGCTCATGGATTGAGAGCTGGCTAAAAGACAGGAAGCAAACGGTTGTTGTAAATGGAACATACTCCGATTGGACTAATGTGGTAAGCGGGGTTCCTCAGGGTTCAGTATTAGGTCCTCTCCTTTTTAACATATTTATTAATGACTTAGAGGTAGGATTGGAGTGTGGGGTCTCCATTTTCGCTGATGACACAAAGTTGTGCAAGGTAATTAAATCAGATAATGATGTGCTTTCCCTCTAAGGGGATTTACATAAAATTGAGGAATGGGCATCTAAATGGCAGATGAGATTTAATACGAATAAATGTAAGGTTATGCATCTGGGAAGGAAAAATAGCCCTGCAATTTATAATCTTAATGGAGCAAATCTAGGTGTATCAGATATTGAAAGGGATTTGGGAGTGCTTGTGGTAACAGTGCTCAAAGCCAAGCAGCAGCTGCAAAGGCAAATAAAATATTAGCATGTATTAAGAAGGGTATAGAAGCCAGGGAAGCAAATATACTTCTGCCACTATACAAATCTCTAGTACGCCCTCATTTGGAATATGGAGTACAATTTTGGGCACCACTTCATAAAAAGGACATTTTAGAGCTGGAAAAGGTACAGAGAAGGGCAACAAAACTAATAAGGGGAATGGAGGGGCTAAGTTATGAAGAAAGACTAACCAAATTAAACTTATTTTCTCTAGAAAAAAGGCGTCTAAGAGGACATATGATTACCTTATATAAATATATCCAGGGTCAGTATAAAGATTTGTCGGGGGAGCTTTTTGTGCCAAGAGGTTTTCAACTGACAAGAGGACATCCCTTGAGGATAGAAGTAAAAAGATTCCACCTCAAAGAAAGAAAAGGGTTCTTCACAGTAAGGATGGTTAATCTGTGGAATTCTGTACCAGAGGAGTTGGTGAAAGCGGATTCGATAGATAACTTTAAAAGGGGACTAGATTTATTTCTAATTAAAAAGGGTATTCAGGGTTATCATAGATAATTAGAGAGACAGTAATGATCCAAATTTTTTACATTTCCCCTTGAGACAATTGGCTAAGTCTCGCTTGTTTTTTTTTTATTTTTTTTTATTTGCCTTCCTCTGGACTAATTAATAATAATAATAATAATAATAATAAAAAATAAAAAAAACATTAAATAATTGATTAATAATAAATTAACAACTAATGAATTAATAGTTAATCCGCATATTGCAGATCAGAGGAGATCTTAAAAGGTTGAACTTGATGGACTGAAAGTCTTTTTTCAACCTTAAATACTATGGGCCCTATTAAATTATCCCTCGTAGTTCTCTCGGTGCTCGCAAAAGGCAGTTTTTCTGCTGTTTGCGAGTACCGAATCTCTCGCAGCCTGCTTTGCGATATGACTGCGGAAAAATGGCAGAGAATAGGCTCCGAGAGAGCTACGTAGTCACGCGCAGCCTTAAATCTATGCATGATTCTCGCATATCTTAAGAATCCCAACGGGCACAAAAAGTGCCCGCAAGGGATCCAAAAGCCTCTACGTGCTGCCTCGGAGCAGCCCGAGACAGCAGTGTGAGGCTCCCCCCTGCACCCTATACACATCCCCATGCTACAGGGGTCTCTATCGGGATCCCAGCAGCACCCCCACATTAACCCCTTGCAGCAGGGGTCCCCGATCGGCACCGATCAGGCCCCCGCTGCATTTAAAACTTTTAAATTCCCTGACATTGCATACATAACATATAATATATTACATATAATATATTACATATAATACATTACATACAATACATGACATATACTATATTACATATAATCCAAATCAAATACCCCCTATCTATCTAACATACAATCTATTTAATATAAGAGCGCGGATGGTTCCGCGGCACAGCCGGGGCTGAAGGGGAGAAGGCCGTGGACATCGCGGGGAGGTAAGTTAAATGTATATTTAGATGTTTATATGTTTATTTTATTTATTGTTTATATATTGTATTAATGTATTAATGTATTGTGTTTTTTTAACAGGGCCGCGCCGGAAGAGCTAAACAATGACGGGACATGATGGAAAGGTGAGTATAAAATTTAGAATGTATATAATGTTTATTTATTTCATGTTAATGTTTTGTACTAATTATTTTGTTTTGTTTTACCCCTAGGTTAGTAATCTGAAGCAACATCTTAAAGGTAAGTGGTCTTAATTATTTTATTTTAGCTTAGAATTAGGGTCTGTGTAGTTAGGACTGTAATTATTTTATTTTAGCTTAGAATTAGGGTCTGTGTATGTAGTTAGGATTTATTGTATATTAGATAGATAGGGGGATGTATTTGATATAGTTAGGATTTATTTTATATTAAATAGATTGTATGTTAGATAGATAGGGGGTATTTGATTTGGATTATATGTAATATATTATATGTAATGTATGTTATGTCATGTATTGTATGTAATGTATTATGTGTAATATATTATATGTAATGTATGTAATCTCATGTATTGTATGTAATGTATTATGTGTAATATATTATATGTAATATATTATATGTAATGTATGTAATGTCATGTATTGTATGTAATGTATTATGTGTAATATATTATATGTAATATATTATATGTAATGTATGTAATGTCATGTATTGTATGTAATGTATGTAATGTATTATATGTATGTATTGTATTGTGTTTATCTGTTTTTCCTTTTCAGGTGTGTAATTTTTTTTATTTTCTGTAGTGGGGAGTGGGGTTGTAATGTATTTTTTTTTCTGTACTGTAGGTTTTTTTGTTTTCTGTACTGGCCTTATGGGGGTCTGGATTGACCACCATTAATTATAGGGTTAATTAAGGCCTTATGGGGGTCTGGATTGACCACCATGAGTTATAGGGTTAATTAAGGACTTATGGGGGTCTGGATTGACCACCATGAGTTATAGGGTTAATTAAGGCCTTATGGGCGTCTGAATTGACCACCATGAGTTAATGGGTTAATTAAGGCCTTATGGGGGTCTGGATTGACCACCATGAGTTATAGGAGTAATTAAGGCCTTATGGGGGTCTGGATTGACCACCATGAGTTAATGGGTTAATTAAGGCCTTATGGGGTCTGGATTGACGACCATGAGTTATAGGGTTAATTAAGGCCTTTTGGGGGTCTGGATTGACAACCATGAGTTATAGGGGTAATTAAGGCCTTATGAAGGTCTGGATTGACCACCATGAGTTAATGGGGTAATTAAGGCCTTATGGGGGTCTGGATTGACCACCATGAGTTATAAGGTTAATTAAGGCCTTATGGGGGTCTGGATTGACCACCATGAGTTATAGGGTTAATTAAGGCCTTATGGGGGTTTGGATTGACCACCATGAGTTATAGGGTTAATTAAGGCCTATGGGGGTCTGTATTGACCACCATGAGATAATGGGTCAATTAAGGCCTTATAGGAGTCTGGATTGACCACCATGAGTTATAAGGTTAATTAAGGCCTTATGGGGGTCTGGATTGACCACCATGAGTTATAGGGTTAATTAAGGCCTTATGGGGGTTTGGATTGACCACCATGAGTTATAGGGTTAATTAAGGCCTATGGGGGTCTGTATTGACCACCATGAGATAATGGGTCAATTAAGGCCTTATGGGGGTCTGGATTGACCACCATGAGTTATAGGGTTAATTAAGGCCTTATGGGGGTCTGGATTGACCACCATGAGTTATAGGGTTAATTAAGGCCTTATGGGGGTCTGGATTGACCACCATGAGTTATAAGGTTAATTAAGGCCTTATGGGGGTTTGGATTGACCACCATGAGTTATAGGGTTAATTAAGGCCTTATGGGGGTCTGGATTGACCACCATTAGTTATAGGGTTAATTAAGGCCTTATGGGGGTCTGTATTGACCACCATGAGTTAATGGGTTAATTAAGGCCTTATGGGGGACTGTATTGACCACCATGAGTTAATGGGTTAATTAAGGCCTTATGGGGGTCTGGATTGACCACCATGAGTTATAGGGGTAATTAAGGCCTTATGGGGGTCTGGATTGACCACCATGAGTTATAGGGTTAATTAAGGCCTTATGGGGGTCTGGATTGACCACCATGAGTTAATGAGTTAATTAAGGCCTTATGGGGGTCTGGATTGACCACCATGAGTTATAGGGGTAATTAAAGCCTTATGGGGGTCTGGATTGACCACCATGAGTTAATGGGGGAATTAAGGCCTTATGGGGTCTGGATTGACCACCATGAGTTAATGGGTTAATTAAGGCCTTATTGGGGTCTGGATTGACCACCATGAGTTATAGGCTTAATTAAGGCCTTATGGGGTCTGGATTGACCACCATGAGTTATAGGGTTAATTAAGGCCTTATGGGGGTTTGGATTGACCACCATGAGTTATAGGGTTAATTAAGGCCTATGGGGGTCTGTATTGACCACCATGAGATAATGGGTCAATTAAGGCCTTATAGGAGTCTGGATTGACCACCATGAGTTATAAGGTTAATTAAGGCCTTATGGGGGTCTGGATTGACCACCATGAGTTATAGGGTTAATTAAGGCCTTATGGGGGTTTGGATTGACCACCATGAGTTATAGGGTTAATTAAGGCCTATGGGGGTCTGTATTGACCACCATGAGATAATGGGTCAATTAAGGCCTTATGGGGGTCTGGATTGACCACCATGAGTTATAGGGTTAATTAAGGCCTTATGGGGGTCTGGATTGACCACCATGAGTTATAGGGTTAATTAAGGCCTTATGGGGGTCTGGATTGACCACCATGAGTTATAGGGTTAATTAAGGCCTTATGGGGGTTTGGATTGACCACCATGAGTTATAGGGTTAATTAAGGCCTTATGGGGGTCTGGATTGACCACCATTAGTTATAGGGTTAATTAAGGCCTTATGGGGGTCTGTATTGACCACCATGAGTTAATGGGTTAATTAAGGCCTTATGGGGGACTGTATTGACCACCATGAGTTAATGGGTTAATTAAGGCCTTATGGGGGTCTGGATTGACCACCATGAGTTATAGGGGTAATTAAGGCCTTATGGGGGTCTGGATTGACCACCATGAGTTATAGGGTTAATTAAGGCCTTATGGGGGTCTGGATTGACCACCATGAGTTAATGAGTTAATTAAGGCCTTATGGGGGTCTGGATTGACCACCATGAGTTATAGGGGTAATTAAGGCCTTATGGGGGTCTGGATTGACCACCATGAGTTAATGGGGGAATTAAGGCCTTATGGGGTCTGGATTGACCACCATGAGTTAATGGGTTAATTAAGGCCTTATTGGGGTCTGGATTGACCACCATGAGTTATAGGCTTAATTAAGGCCTTATGGGGTCTGGATTGACCACCATGAGTTAATGGGTTAATTAAGGCCTTATGGGGGTTTGGATTGACCACCATGAGTTATAGGGTTAATTAAGGCCTTATGGGGGTCTGGATTGACCACCATGAGTTATAGGGTTAATTAAGGCCTTATGATGGTCTGGATTGACTACCATGAGTTATAGGGTTAATTATAGTTGCCTGGGGTTAATATTTTTAGTGCGAGTCCTTTCAGGAACTTTAGGCTCCTTTAAGGACCCGCGAGGCGGGAAATTTAAAATTGAAATGCAGCAGGGTCACGATCGGTGTCGATCGGGGACCCCCGCTGCCGGGGGTTTATATGGGGACACTTCGGGGGTCCCAATGGGGGTCTGGATTGACCACCATGAGATAATGGGTCAATTAAGGCCTTATAGGAGTCTGGATTGACCACCATGAGTTATAGGGTTAATTAAGGCCTTATGGGGGTCTGGATTGACCACCATGAGTAATAGGGGTAATTAAGGCCTTATGGGGGTCTAGATTGACCACCATGAGTTAATGGGGTAATTAAGGCCTTTTGGGGGTCTGGATTGACCACCATGAGTTATAGGGTTAATTAAGGCCTTATGGGGGTCTGGATTGACCACCATGAGTTATAGGGTTAATTAAGGCCTTATGGGGGTCTGGATTGACCACCATGAGTTATAGGGTTAATTAAGGCCTTATGGGGGTTTGGATTGACCACCATGAGTTATAGGGTTAATTAAGGCCTTATGGGGGTCTGGATTGACCACCATTAGTTATAGGGTTAATTAAGGCCTTATGGGGGTCTGTATTGACCACCATGAGTTAATGGGTTAATTAAGGCCTTATGGGGGACTGTATTGACCACCATGAGTTAATGGGTTAATTAAGGCCTTATGGGGGTCTGGATTGACCACCATGAGTTATAGGGGTAATTAAGGCCTTATGGGGGTCTGGATTGACCACCATGAGTTATAGGGTTAATTAAGGCCTTATGATGGTCTGGATTGACTACCATGAGTTATAGGGTTAATTATAGTTGCCTGGGGTTAATATTTTTAGTGCGAGTCCTTTCAGGAACTTTAGGCTCCTTTAAGGACCCGCGAGGCGGGAAATTTAAAATTGAAATGCAGCAGGGTCACGATCGGTGTCGATCGGGGACCCCCGCTGCCGGGGGTTTATATGGGGACACTTCGGGGGTCCCAATGGGGACCCCCAGCATAGAGGGGGGTTAAATTTAGGTGCCGCGGCCGGGGTTGCGTAATAGTGTGCCGCGGGCCCTTTAAGAAGCCGAGGCGGGGAATTTAAAATTTTTAAATGCAGTGGGGGGCCTGATCTATGCAGATCGGGGACCCCCCCTGCAAGGGGTTAATGTGGGAACACTTCGGGGGTCCCGATGGGGACCCCCAGCATAGAGGAGGGTTCATTCTTTGTGCCGCGGCAAGGATTGGCAATTAGTGTGCCGTGGGCCCTTTAAGGAGCCGTGGCGGGGAATTTAAAAGTGTTAAATGCAGCGGGGGCCTGATCGGTGCCGATCGGGGACCCCCGCTGCAAGGGGTTAATGTGTGGGGGCTGCTGGGGTTCCTATGGACCCCTGCAGCAAGGTGTTCATGTGAGTACACTTCGGGGGTCCCAACGGGGACCCCCGCATTAAGGGGGGGTAATTTTAGGTGCCGGGGGGGTATTTGGAGTACCCCTCACGGCAGGGCTTATGTGGGGGACTGCCGCGGAGGTCCCTTTTAGGACCCCCGCAGCAATTGATGAGGAGTGGGAGCCTGCGATATCATCTCGCAGGCTGTCACTCCTCATGTACATTTACGCAGAGTAGATACGTACGGCCCTGCTGCGTAGCTCACACGTTGCTCGCAGCAGGGCTAATTTAATAGCATTGTAAGTTAGAGAAACTTTGCAGTACGTAGGGCTTAAGTAGAAGCCTCTTATTTACGAGGCTGGAATTTAATAGGGCCCTATGTAACTATGTAACATTGTATTAATGAGAATGGTAAACATGACATAATGTTTTGTAACATACAATTTGTAGATTAACAACTGGTAAACTAAATATGTATTGAATCCAGAGGAAGGCAAACAGTAAAAAAAACCATTGAAACTTAGCCAATTGTATCAAAGGGGGAAGAAAAATAATTCCTTCCTGACCCCATTAACTGGCGATCGGATTACTCCCTGGATTAATATTTTCCATTGAATGATACATTTAAATTGTATAACAAGAGCTCCGCCTCCTCTTAAAATGAACCTTGAAATATATGCAATGAAACAACTTTGCACACTTTTTTCCCCAAAATAGTAACATTTTAAACAGTAACTTAATGAAGTAACATTTAAACTATAATTCTTCTAAAATGCAAGCAAAGTGTTTTGTGCGGCTAATAATGCTAAAAGGCTACTTCCATAAAATTAGAATATCATATTTTGTCGTTGTTGATTTTTGATGGTTGACATTTTGTTGTTATTGTTGTAATTTGTGAGAATGGCACATAGAGTTTCCTATGTGAAATAGTGGTGCTCTAAAAAGAGAACGCCAGACATCAAAGTTCGTCTGTGGGGTGTAACCACTGTTCTATTTGGTCTTTGTCATTTTATAGAGTTTCTTATGGAAATAGTGGGGCTCTAAAAAGAGTGTGAGTGACATAAAATTTCATCCTGGATATTAAACCACTGTTTGTTCTTGAGATGAAAGTATTGTTTGAAAATGGCATATAGAGTTTCCTATGTGAAATAGTGGTCCTCGTAAAAGAGTCCCAGAGGTATTTCATTTTTTCCTGGAAGTAAAACCACTGTTCTCTATGTTTTTTGCAATTTTATAGAGTTTCTTATTGAAATAGTGGTCCTCTAAAAAGAGCCTGAGTGACTTAAAAGTTTTTCCTCGAAATCAAACCACTGTGCTCTATTTTTGTTTTGTTTTTTCGTCTGAAATTGACGTTGAGGTGACTTTTTTTTGTTTGTTCTGTGCCATGTCTTGTATTGTTATATTTTGTGGAATTAAAGTTATAGTACCTCATAGTAGACAATGTTTTTTGTAAAAATGCAGCCATCATGTAATAAATCACCTTGACTTTGGTTGTTGCATCTTGAGAATGCAACATACAGCTGGTCATGTGTAAATACTGGTTCTTCTAAAAAGATACCCGCAGATTTGAAAGTTTGTCCTTGAGATTTATTAATGGTCATGGCAAATGCCATGATGATGGGAAATTGTCTTCTTTGAAGTACAAAAGGGAGGCTACTTTCACTTGGTGCCAAATCTATTCTTGGTATGAAAACTCTCTCTCCTATATGGGTGCCAGTTAGAATTTCAGCATATATGAAATGGTCCTTTAATTCTTGAACAATTAATCTGGTCCCATTACATAGGCCTTTTTTTGGGTTCATATTTTGCAGTAACATGACAATTGTAACTTTCTTTAGCTGCAAAATATGTGGTGGCTTTCCTGAGGGAGTTAATGAGATAATTAATTCAGTTGAAAAGGTTGTCTGACTTTCTTTGTCATCACCAAGTATCGACTGAGATAATTTTTTTGTGGTGCATTTTTTTTTTCATATTTCATTATTGAGGACTAATGCATCCTTATTTTTGCATGTCAGTATTACTTTGTTGGCAAGCTCTGCATAGTCCTCGTTATTTATTTTATTTTGGAATATAGCTGATATGAGATCCTGTTTGCAAATCATATTAGCTGGGATGTGCACAGCATCATCGGGTAAATTTTGGATTCACTCTGTTTTTCCTTCTCCAATTTTAATGAGCCAGTCATTGAACTAATTTTCTCCTTCTGATCTCATATTTTGATGTAATTGAAGATGAGTAAATCGTTTCCATAGTGTACTTGACTTTATACATGTTTCGACAATGTTGGTTCAATTTCCATGTACAACGACAGGTAATGTTTGTTTAAAATCTCCAACCAACAACATTACCTTTCCACCAAATGACAAATTATTATCCATGACGTCATGTAGCAAACGGTCAATACATTTAAGGGCATGGCATAACATCATTGTAGCTTCATCTATTATAATTAATTTACTATTTTTTAAATGTTTGGCTTGCAATGATGTCATTCGAATATCCGACACTGATGTTTCCAAAATAGGAACTGGCAGTTTAATTCCACTATGCACAGTTCTTCCAGCTTCTAGCAAAAGTGTGCCAATTCCAGTGGTTGCAAATGGCAGTGCTATTTGACCTTGTGCTCGAACAAAACTCATCTATAACTTATATAGATGAGCTTTTCATGATCCGCCAGGTCCATCTAGATAGAAATAATGCTCTTTGAGCATTTCATTATCTAGGGCATTTTTGATTGCATTAAATGCTTGCAATTATAATGTATTTAACGTTGCAAGTCTTTCTTCTGTTCATTTTCTTTGAAGCTGAGTGTCATAGTCTTCAAAGTTTATGTCGTCTATGAGACCTGGATCTGGCAGATTAAAACTTGCACAACTTAATCCATGATTTAAAAATTCCTCTTGGATTTCAATTAATGCTTGTAATTGTGCAATAGGCTCATTGTATCATTGCAAAAAGTCTTCAGACATATTTGTTTTAAATTTGTCCCACAATGCTAATGCATTTGGAGCATTTGAAGATACAAATGAATGCAAATTGTTCCCTCATCTGCCTTGGCATTTGACACAGTGCTGCTTCTTCTAGACATCTTTCCCATTCTGTATCATCTTCTAGGATGTTTGTGTGTCGCACAGCTAAATGATTCATAAACTATGTCATTAACAGTTCTTAACTGTTGAAAACTTTGTGCACCAGGAACATTTAGAAGTATTAATCGTAAGCAGAAACTTTCAAGGTCTCTTCGACTTACAGTGTAAATTCTTGGGATTATTTTATTTCCACAACTTTTTCGTTTTCGCCATAATCCATTAACGAAAACATAATGGTAGGGAATGTCAATATACAACAATTTCCTTGCCTCCAAGTCAGTACAATTTAATTGAAACCATGCAGTTAGTGTCGTTTGGCGATGCTCACTTTGTGCCAAAGCATTTGTTTCATTTCCAAAATGGAAATACACTAAATGTCTTTGTGGCAAATGTACTGCATGTGAGCAATCATGTATTTCACATTTTAGAAGACGCCACATTGCTTCTGGTGCACTTAAATAGCGAGCATCTACACGTTATTTTCAGCACTTTTGACCACTACAGTAGCTACATCATAGCCTTTGTAAATATATTTAATGGATTTTATAGAAGTGCAAGTTTTCACATTAATGTGTGCATTATACTTCATGAGTAAATGTGGATTGTATGGTACCACAACCTTTTATCTACCTTTTTTCCATGGATAATGGCATTTTGGCATCTCTTCTTCCATATAATGGATAGCCATCACAATTAGCATACATTTTAGCCATCAAAATTAGCTATAATCTTTTGGAAATTCTTAAGTACATTTCTTATTTTCCATACATGGTGACTGTGGATTAATATCTCCACACGGTCCATGACTCATACGATGAGTTACAATCTCATAAAGTCTACCATGTATTTCTGGATTTGGTAGTTCAGCTATAATTACTGAAACCACTTTGTCACCAGTATCTAGTTTTTCTTCTCTTGAAGGATTATAAGAATATGTGCATGTGGAAGGCTTCTTTTTTGAAATTCGATGGTATAAACATAAGCCAGACATTTGCCAAATAACTTAGTTATGGTTATGTCACATATTAATTCAGTTAATTTGATTTTAAAGACTCTTGCCACTAAATCTGGTCTATCGGAAGCAGTTTGTCCAATTAGCAGATTGTGTGTATCTCTGGCCATTGTGGATTACATGTAAATGTAATAAATAAATCTGGTTTTCCAAATGTAGTTACAATAGCCATGCATCATTGTATCTTTCTCGCATATTGCGAGAAGATCCTTGGAAAGAAGATGGTAAAATGATGGCTTTGCCAGCTGGCAGCTCTCTGGTTGTAGCAACCTCAGCGACATAATCCATCAATCCACAATACTGTTCTACACGTAGTTTACCTTATTAATATTTGATGAAATTTAAATTATTTGCCTCAACTGGCAAATATGAATCAATAATCCATTGTTGTGTCAGTTTTCCGCCACATACAATGGGATTGAATCCCTCTCGAATGGCAATTTGAGCCACTTTAAATTCAAGCATGGAAATATTATTTCTCACACGTACTTTTGAATTTGGGTTGCCAACCTGCTTACCCATGTGTAAAAAATATGGGATATGTCATTGGATCCAAATTTGTACTTAAGATACTTATATTGATGAAAGTTTGCTCCTCATTTCTGGGATATATTCTAATATCTCTCTGAAATGGTTGTTCTCCTTCGTCATATTGAAAGACCATTGCAACCTCATTTGATGGTGGCAAGTTATAACGGCGTTTATCAGTATGCCAATCTCTTTTAAGCACCATATGGACTTTTGGTATTGGCAATTGATGTATTTCTGCATGAATTTGTTGTTCCTTTTCTACTTCTGCCAATTTTTTATAGGCTTGGGAGTATGGGTTTTGATCCATAATTTTATCAAGTTCTATAAAAACAATGACTAAGCATTTTTTTATTTCCTTGAAGCTGCATACGTTGTTCAACAGCTTCCATTGTATCTAGGACATATAGTTGAGCACATTTTCTTTGCTCTCCTTCCTCTGTATGTAAATGAGAAGTACGATGGTCAATTTGTCCTTGTACTTTAAAGCAGTAAGGCCCATGTCCTGGCACATTAGCAGCTAATGTTTCACCCATAGATGCAAAGGATAAGGCACTATTATAGGATCTTATGTTTGTTTTGAAATTTTGGTAGTTGGGGAAAGTAGGCTCAGTCATAATGCTTTGTAAATATGTTGGGAATTGTTGTCTTTGTGGAAGTCTTACCTTGCCTTTTTGACAGCAACTAACGAAATCGCCATCTCTGGGTCTTTCCTGTTTGAAATGATAAGCCCCACAAAACTGACAGACAATATTCATATCACCACAGTTATTCTATTGTTAAAGATTTAAGTAAAGGACAATTGTGAGAAGATATATCAATGTGACTGTGTAAATCATCATTCGAATTCTTATCTGATTGTTCAGGAACATTTTCTAAGTGCTTTTGTTTTTTAGTTGCCTTCTTGGGGTTGGATTTTACTTTGTCAGCTGATAGTCTTTTGCTTGCGAGTCTCTCCCGTTCTTTTTGTCATTGAATTTCCTTCTGCTCTGGTGTCTGATAATCTGCCGATGTTTTTTGACGTTCTCTAGTTTGACATCTTTTCTTTTCCTGTTTCTTGTCAGTATCTGCCATATTAATCTATAAATAAAATGATTGTATTAGTATTTTTTCTCCTTATTTTATTTATTTGTTTGAACTGCATATTATTTTTTTTCTACTATCCTGTTTTGTGTATATGAGGTTTCCATTATGAGGTTAGCTTTATGAGGTTGGAGTTAGCAACGTAGAGCCTCATTCGATTGCAATTTTGGCAACTGAATAAGAATCTATATTGTCAGCGAGTATATATTTTTTACTGAAGTTTTTAGCTAGTGAAGACCTTACTTTTGGATAGAAGTTCAGTAACTACAAAGTTCTGTAAAATAAATATGCTATGGGCTTATATAAATCTCTATTCAATTGGCTGGATTGCAATTGAATGAGACCCTTAGTTGGGTTGCAGTGTATTTTGTGAAAGTGGCACATTAAAGGTGATAGTTCCTTATATTTTCTATGTGTTTTATATTACATTTTCGTGCGCTACTGTTGTCATTACGTGTTTAGGTTATGGAGTTGGGCTTAAACGTTTGTGCATGAATTAACATCATTTTGTTTTTGTATTTTGTGTGCAACACTGTTGGCATTAGGAGTTAGGGGAGTTTTTTTGTTGTTGTTGTTGTTGTTGCTCTCCTGTTTTGCATGTGGCAATGTTGTTATTAGGGTTTTCCGGTTATGGGGTTACACTTATACTGTTAGTTAGGTTGCACTATGTTTCAACAAAGTCAGACAAAAAACAGGATAGGTCCTTCTATTATTATGTGTAAATAGCAGTATTTTATTAGTAGTTTAACTTGTAATACTGTACCTCTTTTCTTGAAATCTGTGTGGAAATTGCTGTAGCGATGCAGAGAGTCTTCAGGCAGTGTCTGTTGAGACTGAAAGAGAGATGCAAATGTTGCAGTAAAATGTAACTATTTTTTTTTGTACTAAGAGCATGTAAAACAGGATATATAGTTTGATTTTGTATGTATTCAGCAAGCTTTTAGTTATGGGATTAGGCTTAGAGAGTGGTGCATATTTACGAGGATAGATGGTTGCATGTGTTGTTTTAAGAACATTTGTTGTAGTATCCTGTTTTGTGTGCAGCACTGTTGGCATTAGAGGTTTAGGTTATGTGTTTAGGCTTATAGGTTAGGGCACAGAAAACATTATTTATTCTTCTATGTTGTATGTGGTAACAATATTTGTTGTACTATCCTGTTTTGTGTACACCACTGTTGTCATTAGAGGTTTAGGTTCTGGGTTTGGGCTTATAGGTTAGGACACAGAAAACAGGATTTATTCTTGAATTTGGTATGAGTTAACAATATTTGTTGTACTATCCTGTTTTGTGTATACCACTGTTGTCATTATAGGTTTAGGTTATCGTTTAGGCTCAGAGGTTGGTGCAGAGAAAACAGGATTTGTTCTTTCATTTTGTATGTGTTTTGAATCTATGTTGTACTATCCTGTTTTGTGTACACCACTGTTGACATGATATGTTTAGGTTCTGGTGTTGGCTTATAGGCTAGGGCACAGTAAACCTAATTTGTAATAGCATTTTGTATCTTGTAACAATATTTGTTGTACTATCCTGTTTTGTGTACACCACTGTTGTCATTAGAGGTTTGGGTTCTGGGTTTAGGCTTATAGGTTAGGGCACACAAAACTGGAATTATTCTTCAATTTTGTATGTGTTAACAATATTTGTTGTAATATCCTGTTTTGTGCACTTCGCTGTTGTCATTAGAGGTTTAGTTTATTGGTTAGGCTTAGAGGTTGGTGTAGAGAAAACAGGATTGATTCTTCCATTTTGTATGTGTTAACAATCTTTGTTGTACTATCCTGTTTTGTGTATGCCACTGTTAACATGATATGCTTAGGTTCTGGTGTTAGGGCAAACCAAATCTGATTTGTAATTCCATTTTGTATGTGTTAACAATATTTGTTGTACTATCCTGTTTTGTGTACACCACTGTTGTCATTAGAAATTTAGGTTCGGTTTTAGGCTTATAGGTTAGGGCACATAAAACATGATTTATTCTTCAATTTTGTATGTGTTACCAGTATTTGTTGTACTATCCTGTTTTGTGTATGCCACTTTTGTCATTAGAGGTTTAGGTTATGGGTTAGGCTTAGAGGTTGGTGCAGACAAAACAGGATTCATTCTTGCATTATATATGTGTTAACAACATTTGTTGGAGTATCCTGTTTTGTGTTCACCATTATTGGCATTAGGGGCTTCTGATTTATATTTGTTTTTCATTTTGACATTGGAGCACAGCAAGCAGGATAGCTGTTTTTTTTTACTTGTTATACTATACCTTTGTTGAATTGTTAGTTGTGTATAAATGAGGGTCCTCTGCTGCCAATCTTCCTGCGTCACTCTTTAGGCAGTGTCTGTTGAAAAAGAGAAAGAGAAATCGGTTATTTTTTTATTGTATTTTTTATTTTTTTTACTAAGACCATAGTATTTTTTTAAGCAAATGTATTTTTGTATATTACCTGTTCTTCTTTCTTTGTTGTGTGTAAAATTCTGCAGATTTGACAGTCCGTGTGAAACCGTGCAGTGCTGCAAATTATTCAGTGACACTGTTGAGGCAGAGTCTGTTGAAAATGACAAAAAAGGGAAATGTTGAAATGCAGCATAATTATATATGTGTATATATTTTTTTGGTAGAAGCATAAATTATGTTTAAAAAAAGATATGAATAAAAGCTATGTTCTTGTTGAAATTTGTCCTTTTTTTTTTTTATTGAGATTATTTTAGGGCACGTACACAAATATTTGTGTATGAAATGTTACTATACATGAATAGGGTTGTTTTTGGCAATATTTAAAAAATATATATATTTTTTTAATGCATTTATTAATTAATTAATGTATTATAGCTTATCTATCTGGTGTAAAGTGATAATGAAGTTGCTTCAGAAGTAACGCCACCAGTGAAATGTCCAGTCACACTGTTCATCACCTGAGGAGAAATGTAGACATTTCTGGAAAGTGTGCAGTATTTATAGACTTTGAGCTGAAGTAGAAGCTGTCAATTTGCGTTCCAGGCTCCATTTTGCGGGAAATGTAGCTACTTGTTGCATGTGAAATGGTCGTGATTTTGTGTGTGGTACGTCCCGCATAATGCCACATGAAGTGTTCTTGAGTGTTGGTTCAGTTTTGTGAGTACGTGTTGTAATTTTACGTCCTTAGCCTCATTTTCGTTTTTTTCGGGGGCCATTTTGTCTTTGTCTTAGGGGATTTTCAAGTGTCTAAACTTTTTAAATTGTAATAAAATCAAGGTGAGACCTGACTTCCAGACGTCCTGGGTGTCCCCCCTTGCTGTGGGTAAGGTTTTTATTTTATTTTTGTGTTTATATAAAGCCAAATTGCTCATTTTTAATATAAGGGATATCAGTAACTATATTGCGTCTACGTAGACGCATAGGCGACATGCGGGTAGCTTGGAGCCTCAGCGTTTAATAACATAGGCTGACCTCCTAATTCATGCAATATAGTTACCGATATCCCTTATATTAAATATGAGCAATTTGGCTTTATATAGTTGTTATTAGGGATTGGATAACATGCACCAAGGCTCCTTAGGTTGAGAAGTGGAAGTGATGATAATACAATTCAGCGTTGGGCCTATACCAAATACTTATTAATTTATCCATAGACCCTGATACCCTTATATTTAGCACTAGCACTTTATTATATTGGGCAAATAGATTGTTCTCATTTAACTGTGTAATTGGCACTTTAGCATAAATTTATCATATGGTATTCTGCATGATCACTGTCAGCACTTGGCACTTTATTCTGTGATCATTGAGTGCAACATACATAGATAGGTTCCCATTTATCCATCCTTTGTCCTAGATATTATCACACCTAATCACATTTATTTTAAGGATATATAGGGTCTAAAATCACTAGTATTTTTATATATATGGTAGCCCTAAGATTTATACACTTCCCAATATTCTATATATTCTCTTCACTACATCAGAGTTTCAGGATTTTATACCAGTTATTTTAAACTTTATCAATAAATGTTAAGTTTTAATTTTTTTGTTTTATGCTCCATATTGTTGTTTAGGCAGAAAGTGTGCACTATTATTTAAAAGTATACCCGTACTCTCTTTCTTTTTTGACCCTTCTTAATACATGCTAATATTTTATTTGCTTTTGCGGCTGCTGCTTGGCTTTGAGCACTGTTACATGGGTGGTTGTGCACAAGCACTCCCAAATCCCTTTCAATATATGATACACCTATATTTGCTCCATTAAGATTATAAATTGCATGGCTATTTTTCCTTCCCAGATGCATAACTTTACATTTATTCATATTACATCTCATCTGCCATTTAAATGCCCATTCCTCAATTTTATGTAAATCCCTTTGGAGGGAAACCACATCATTATTTGATTTAATTACCTTGCACAACTTTGTGTCATCAGCAAAAATGGAGACACTGCACTCCAATCCCACTTCTAAGTCATTAATAAATATTTTAAAAAGGAGAGGGCTTAATACTGAACCCTGAGGAACCCCACTTACCACATTAGTCCAATCGGAGTATGTTCCATTTACAACAACCCTTTGCTTTCTGTCTTTTAGCCAGCTCTCAATCCATGAGCAGATATTTACTGCAATTCCTGTATCTCTTAGTTTGCACAATAGTCTCCCATGTGGCACTGTATCAAAAGCCTTTGCAAAATCAAAAAAAAACTCCATCCACTGAGTTGCCTTGATCCAGGTTCCTACTAACCTCCTCATAGAAACTAATTAGATTTGTTTGACATGACCTGTCCCTCATAAATCAATGACTCCTACCTATAATCCTGTTCAAATAGACATATTCTTGTATATTATCCCTTATTAACCCTTATAAAAGCTTCCCCACTACAGAAGTGAGGCTCACTGGTCTATAATTCCCTGGATTTGCTCTTGGTCATTTTTTAAATATAGGTATCACATCTGCTTTTCTCCAGTCATCTGGTAATGACCCTGTGTTGAGTGAATCTTGAAAAATTAAATATAATGGTTTGGCTATTACAGAACCCAGTTCCGTCAGTACCCGTGAATGAATTCCATCAGGACCCCTTTATTAACATTTATTTTTTCCAACCTCTTTTGAAATACTCCCTGTGTTAACCAATTATTTGGCAAAGGTAGTGTTGCCCCATTATGTCCCAACCACTGGTACCTCCCTTGTGTATACCAAAGAAAATAACCTATTTAGCTCATCTGCCGTTTTCTGGTCACTAATTTTCAGATGGCCTGTGTCACATTGTAATGTTCCTATAGTTTCCTTCCTAACATTCTTCCCATTAATATACTTAAAACATATTTTAGGGTTAGTCTTACTCTCTTTTGCAATTTTTTTTAATTTTTAATTTTCTATTTTAGCCAGTCTAATAGCCCTTTTGCAAGCCTTGTTGATTTCCTTGTACTCCCGTAAAGCAGTATCTGTCCCCTCTTGTTTGTATAATTTAAATGCCTGTTTTTTACTCTGTATGTTGATCTTTAAATCATTGTTAAGCCACGTTGGATGGGATTTACTCCTTTTACTTTTATTCCCATATGGTATATGCCGATGTGTATGTATATTTAGTAAGGATATAAATGTTGTCCATTTATGTTCAGTTTTTTTACCTGTCAGTTCTCTGTCCCAGTCTATGCTTTGTATTGCTGCCCTTAGACCATTAAAATCTGCCCTTTATAATTAAGAGTTTTTGTTGGCCCCCTAAAATCTTGTTTTTTTAATTCAATCTCAAATGAGACTGTGTTGTGATCACTGTTTCCCAAAGGTTGCCCTATTCCAGCATTTGATACTATATCAATATTATTTGTGATGACTAAATCTAAAGTACCTTCATTTCTAGTAGGCTCTTGTATAACCTGGGCCAGATAATGATCCCTGAGTGTACTCAAGAACCTGCTCCCCTTAGCTGAACTGCTGGTCTCATTTATCCAGTTTATTTCCGGGTAATTAAAATCTCCCATTATTAGAACTTGCCCGTGCTTAGCTGCATTTCCAATCTGTAACAATAATTGTATTTCCTCACTTTCAGCTATATTTGGAGGTTTATAGCATACTCCTACGAATATTCTTTTGGAATTTGCTGCTCTGCTATTTAACTCTACCCACAAACATTCAACTTTATCTCTAGGTCCACCATAAATATATTTTCTGACTATAGGCTAAAATTCAGGCTTAACATACAGACAAATCCCTCCTCCACTTTTACCATTGCCTCTATCTTTCCTAAATAGGTTATAACCATCCAGATTAACAGTCCAGTCATGAGATTCATCCCACCACATTTCGGTAATGCCTATTAAATCCCATTTTTCATTAATTGCTAATAATTCTAACTCTCCCATTTTTCATGGCAAGCTTCTGGCATTAGCAAGCATACACCTTATGTTATGAGTCTGTAGTTCTGAAATGCCTGCCACTGTACTTGAGTTACTTAGTACTACCTCCCTCTTGACTATACTACCCGTCCCCCATCTCCTCCCCTATGAGTTGTTAATTCATCCCTTATACCCTCTACACTTTCTACCCCATTACTTATATCTAGTCCCCCCACCTACCAGTTTAAAAACTCCTCCAGCCTTTCTACCATCCTATCCCCTAGCACAAAAGCTCCCTCATCATTAAGGTGCAATCCATCCCTGCTGTAGAGATTGTACCTATTGCTGTTGTGTCTTTCACATCCATGTCAGTTCATTCCCTTGTTCCTCATCTCCACTTGTCTGATCCTCTTCTTGCACCTTCAAATCCTGGTGTCAGTTTCTCACTTTGACCCTTCCTATTTTCTTCTTCCCTTCTGCTGTCTCTTAATCCCCTTGTATCCTCTCATCCCAACGTTCCTTCTCTTATCCTCTCCCTTCATAGTGTTTCCTCTTTATCTGCTTGCCTCTTTCCTCCCATGTTTATTCCTTCATTTCTCCTCCTTATCTGATGTTTTTTATTTCTACCCTTTGCTCTCCTGTGTCTGTTTTCTTACTTCCCTTCCGCTGTCCTATGTGTATTACTGCTCTTGACTCTTTTTCTCCAGGTGTGTTCCTGGTGTCTGTTCCTCCCTTTGACTTCTCTTTACACTATCTGTTTTGTCCTTGTGTCTTCTGTTCACTTTTTCTCCCCTCCTAGCATAGGTTCTTCTTGTCTTCTCCGTCCTGTGTAAATTTCCATATGTTATCCTCTCCTCTCAGTGCCTCTAACTCTCAGAGACATCCCCACATTTATGTCTGTTCCTTACATTGTCTCCTTCCAACCCTCAGCACTGAGTGTTTACTGGATGTATGTAAGGCATAAGGCATGCCTGAGAAGGGCAAACCTTAATAGGCAGCTACCATTATTTATGACATTTGCATGATGACCGCACTCATTCCAAAATCACTCCTCAATATAATTTTGTTAAAGTTGGGGAGTTGGTCCTAGCCAGCAGTAGTGGGGTGAGTGGAGGGGCTTTAGGCTTCTCTTTCAAATAACTTTAAGATTGTCAAATAACAAAATAAAATGCACTGTACTCTTAAAAATGATTAAACAAAATTGAACTTGTTTTTTTACTTGTGAATGTGTAGCTATATATTTTATTTGCTGAAGATTTTGGGGAAAATATTAACGATAACCTTTTCACATATAATAAAAGGAACTTGTCATTATTTAAGAAGGTAGATTGTATAGTCTTAAATAGAATAGAGTTTCATGCAGCAGTGCCAAGAGCAGGAATAATTTGATGATGATATCTCAAATTATGCAGCCAACAAAAAAATACAAGAACAAAATACCTCACAGGCAAGAAACTAGATCTAAAAATAAAATATAGAATGTATTATTGTAAATAGAGCTGCATGATTTGAGGATTATTAAATGAACGGAATAAAATTGTAAGGCTGTCAATGCTGTTTGCCACACAGTGTGAGGCTTTTGCTCTTCTGAGCATCTTCGTCGCTCATCGCGAGCCCCGCGCTGAGCGCCTTCGGCGCTCATTGCGAGCTTCTCCCTCCCTGTACTTCAACTTTCCTGCTTTGCAATGATCATCTTCAGCGTTCATCGTGAGCTCCACTATAAGCGCCTTTGGTCATTGTGGTGCTCGCAATGAGCGCTTTTGGCGCTCATTGCAAGCCTCTCCCGCTCGCGGTGCTCATCGCAAGCCCCATGATGAGTGCCTTCAGTGCTCCTCACGTGGCTCGCAATGAACACCTTTGGCGCTCATTGCGAGCCTTTCCTCCGGCCTACTGCAGGTTCGTTAACCTGCAGGGTTTGTTAACCTGGAGGGTTTGTTAACATTGCAGAGTTCGTTAACCTGCAAGTTTTGTGCTTGGGAATGCCATGTGTCTCTTTCCACCATCTCCCCCTGTCCCTTCCCTGTGTTTTTCTCCTCTGTGTGTCTGCTGAATGTTTGTGTGTTACGCGATGAATGCCGTTTCTTTTATTTTCTAAGTCGTGCGTGCCTGGCGTTGGTCATGTAAGTGTTACTGACTTTGCCTTTGTGTTCCGCATGCCTTACCTGCTTGCCTCGCTTCGCCGAAGGTGCTCATTGCAGCCTAAGTCCCGTGTGCTTCAACTGTTATCCTCGCTTTGCGAGGCTTGCAGTGCAATGAGTACTTTCTGAGGTCATTGCAGCCTAAGTCCCGCGTGCTTCAACTGCTCGCTTCACAAGGCTTGCAGTGCAATAGGCACCTTAGGTGCTCCTTGCAGCCTAAGTCCTGCGTGCTTCAACTAATTGTCTTGCTTCACGAGGCTCGCAGTCCACAAGGGCCACAAGTGCGTTACCAACATCGCAAAAGTTCTGAGCTTAAGTGTGCACAAATTAAAACCAAAGTATTAAATTGACCCAAAGTATTACAATTACACATCTCCCAACATTTCAAGTGTCAAAACAGCTACATTGATATTTTAGAAAAAAAAATATTGATGTCATTCACTTTATTGAACGTGTCAGAGTTTTAGAAATGACTGCACTTAATGTGTGCACATGTTTCTACAAACACATATTACATTGAAACCAATAAGCTTTGATAAAACATGTACAACCAAAAAGAAAAATATGGGGCATGATTGACAGTGAAAGTGTTTGATATTTCTTAAATGTTGGATTTTGTTTCAAAATATAGTTATCTGTATACTTGTATACAATATTTAACGAGGAAGTACTGTGACATGAAAATAATATGATTGAAAAGTAGACACAAAAGGATGATTTAAAGCAACAATAAGAACTCCTGTTGAAAAACATGTCCATTATAACTGATAAATATTTTATATGCTAATATACATAACATCAGCACTTCTAGTTATTCTATAAATTTTTTTTACATAGTACCATTTGATACCATCAAATGCATTTAATGTATTCACTGTGCAAAGCAGCTATTCAACATTGCAGTCTGAAAGACTGCAGTACCCCTTTTCCCATAATAATAAGTAATGTTAAAAATATGTACCCACTGCAAGATAAGAATACAAATGTTATAAAATAATTAGCACTATAATATACGTACTCTGTATCAGTTAATGACACAAAAATTCTACCTTCTGATGATTTCTACTAAATGTAAGTAGAATATTTGTTATCATGCATAATATCAAGAAATCTGTCATCTTATTATCACATAAAGATGAATTCAAAATAGTAAAATAAAATATTAAACTCAAAATTCAGCTCATGGGGTAAAAAACATCCAGTCACAAGAGTAAGCAATAAGCACCTATTGGTACACTACAAGCGTTCTACAGTTTATTGTGTCTTAAAACCTTTGGGCCCTATGCAAATACACACATGTAGACTCATAAAAAATGCATCTTGGAACTGGGGGAGCATTTTTTTCCCAATATACATATCTATTCAAATCCATGTTATCCACGTTGGTCCTCGTCTGTATGATCCTTGCCAGTGCAATCATCCTACATGGGGTAAGGATGTGAGACCTAACCAGAGGGCTCAGTGTTGGATTGAGGTGGCAACAGTGGTAAGATATGCTAACAGGGACTGGATCGCCCAAGCAACCATCGTTGTACTACCAGACCTGGTGGACACTTAGGATCCAAGCACCATGCCAGGTGAATGTCACACCATCATCCCCTGACATACACCAGACACACACACACAGATAATGCACACCCGATGTAAATATTGCCCACCAATGAAAGTTTTCTAAATTTGATTAGGGATATATGATACCTGTATGTCTAAATAATTAGAGCTAAAACTTTAAAATGAGTATCAATAAAAAAAAAACTGCACAGAAGGTTAAGGATCCATGGTACATGTAGGAGGAGGAGGATGATAGATATATGTAGTCAGTGAGGCCACCTACTTGGCAGTCTGACACTCCTATCCTTTTTTATACCACTCACCCCCTCCTCTCTCAGGTCAACTCACCACATTGGCCGCTTATATTGGACTCCAATACCCTCACCCACCTTTGAAAGATAATCTGGAAGATATTCTGATGTATGTCGAGCACCAAGGTGACACCATGGTCAGCTTTCTGACCAGCATTTCCCTCCAGCAGACCACAGTGGGGACACAACATCAGAAGGCTATATAGGGAGACAAGGTGACAATGGAGAGTTTCATGGCCAGACTGCTCCAGATGGTGCAGTACCAGGGCGCTCTCATCCAACTGAACATGACAGCAACCAGAGTGTTCTAGATGCAGGTGCCACTGCATTTACACTAGTAATATTCCCTGTTCATCTGCAAGATGGCCCCTTTTTGTCTCCCTCCATGCCACCTCCTTCATCAGCGGCTATGCCTCCACCTCCTTCATAAATGCCTCCCTCTGCCACTCCACAGAGAAGAAGGCATGGTGGAGGAGATAGGGGCTGCATTTATTGTTTACCTTCTCAAAAACTCTCCTCAGTGAAAATCTATTGTTCAAAACTTTTAACATACTCATGCCTGTCCACATAGTAGATCATCATGGCCTATGTGATGGTGATATTTAGTAATCATTCTGTTCATCTGCAAGCAGTGCTATCAAATAATGCATGTAAACTGTGCATAATACATTGTTTTGTATCTCTTTCCTATGTTCAGTAGTTAAGATGCACATTGGTACTTTTCTCTAAGTTTGTTTAGATGTTACATTGAACATATTTACTTGTCCTTTAAATTTGTCTCCTAGTCCCCTAAGTGTTAGAAAGGAGCAGGAGATAGTTGCCAGAGAACAACCTACAGATGACTCTGCAAGGAAGGCAACTGTGAATAGTAAAAATAGACCACAGAGCTTAATGGTCTCTAATCACCATCTCTGTGCTCACTGCTACTAACTTCTTTCCCCAAGATAGCTTACCATGGCCTCAATAACACGGTCCACATAAAAATGTTCATAAAACTAGCTTAGTAAGACTTTTTGCAAGGAATATTGTTTAGTTATTTTTGGGTACCCAAACATTACTTTTTTGTTAAAATACATCTGTATGGTCACCTTGCTAAATGGTTGCTCACCACATACATGAAGTGTTTACATAAATTACTGAGTCAGAATGTAAAAACACTGTTGTCTCACATAGCAAAACCATACACATTAAAGTATGTCAGCAAAAGATGCATCATGGAGTCTACATAAGAAAATGATATCCACTTAAACACTGTGTCATGCTGCACACGGAGCAGAAATTAGTTGTTCACACTGTTAGAAGTTGGAGAGCAGTGTAGGAGTTTTGAATATCTTATTACACATTTTTACAAGTTAGATTTTAACATAGTCTACAGCTATACATATTAGTCACATTTACACTATCTATAGATCTTTCCACATACATATTTGATCTACCATATACCCTTACCTTCCACCCCTTACCACATAGTCACTAACACACCCAACACTTTCTCCCTTACCATATACTCCCTGTACCTCCATAACCACATAACCTATACACATCTACCCTGCACAATTTCCTTTTCATATCCCCCATACTATACAACCTAAAAACTCAATCAAATACCCATCTCCATACCACATTTCCTTCACATCCCATACTTATTAAAAGGCAGTTAAGAATACACATCGTACACACATTTTTTATTTATCTCACAAACATATACACTATCTATTTGTGTTACTCGTGTGAGTGGGTGATAAGAGGGAGTGTTTCTTTGAGTTTATGAGAGTGTCTAGTATGAATGAGATTAGAATGAAGGGAAGAGGGGCGAGGAGGAGCGGATGAATGGTAAGAGGAGTAGAGATGAAAGCAGATGAGCCCATGGGAGTACAAAGAGAGGGAGAGGAATGAGGAGATGGGTATGATGATGGTGGAGAGCAGAAGTGGGAAGACCAGCAGGAGTAGACAAGCTTCTGTATGTGGTGGAGTGAGGTGCCCATGAAGAAGAACTGAACAGGAGAGTTACAGGTGGTGGCCCCACAGTAGTTGTAGAGCACAGCCAGTGGGAAGACTCCGAAGAGCCCTGTCCATGACAGCTATTGTTGGTATTTCAGAGGCATTGAACACTGACAGCCAGACATCTATAAGAGGAGTATATGATTGTAGTACTAACATGAAAAGTACCTAATACTTCATAATGTACTATATACTGTACATGCACTGGGTGACTCATTCAGATGCACTACAAAAAAAAATGAGACATTTAATTAGAGGATCATTAATGCCTGCTAATGTTACCCAGACATTTTCCCACCTATGTGTGAAGTAAAAATTACTAAAATGCTACACTGAGGCCCTATTAGACAAATAACAAAATATTAAAGGTATATATAAGTATCCTGGATTATGAATGCATCTGATAGAGGAGATTCAGTACTGTATGAACAAAATACCAAAATAAACATTTAAACACTTACCTTGAAGTTAGCAAAATATCTTATAGTTGAAAATTAGAGGAGACAACCCCCTTTAAATCCAGGCTAAATTTGTATAAAATTCATAATTTGTTTTGGACAATAAGGAGGAGTCATAGGCTGAACATTTGTATCAAACTCTGCGGTTCCTTTTGTGCTGTAAAGCAGCCTGGGATATGTAGGGTGGCACCATACTAGCATGTATTTTCATACCAGAGTCTCTCTGTACAGCACATTCACACCTAATTACCACCCCTACTGATGCTGGTGTTTGTTTTTTATTCTTTCTCTCTCTGTTTGCCAGAGCGGAGCCCGCTTGTGGCATTTAACACCCCTGCAGGGTGTCAGTTCACTTCCTCAATTACTACTGTTGCTGTTTTTTTTCCCTCTTTCTGTTTGGCAGAGCTGAGCCCACTTTTGGTATTTATCACCCTGATAATTGTCAATTTAGCACTAGATGTGGTGTTGAGCATTAGAGGGTTGGGTCATAGGTAAGAGACATTCTATGGATATAGAGACATTATCATCATATTTTGCCCCCCTAGAAATTGCACAGACTCATGTAAGGCAATTGCTACTTCTTTTTGGTGTAGTTTATCCTTGTGTGCTTGTGTATCCTTGTGTGCTTGTGTCTATTCACCTCATATGTTGGTTTATGGCCCTGAACTCCTTCTAGTGGTACTAAAGGTGTTAGTGATAGTGGCAGTGTTGGTTGTTGTAATGGAATGTATTGCATTGGCTAGAATTGCACCCTCTGAAGGAACAAAGTAGCAGTAAGGCCAAAAAGGGATTACACATAGAAACATAGATTTGAACCAAGAAGCCCCACTTACCGTACTCATTCTATCTACCTTAACGTTTGGTTCAAATAAGCATCAGTATATCTGTCATGGACCCCTTTTTCCTGGCCTGCGTGTTGGCCCATTGAGCTCACTAATGGACAGACAGTTTGGCTCCAGCCACTGGATTATGTCCATAAACACCTCCGTTGTATTTATAATCCACTCTGGCCCATTGTTAGCAGATTAAGGTAATCATGTCTGATATGTGCTAGAGATGGCAGGATGTGTATTGGAGGTTAATTCTATTGATCTTAGGAAGATACTGTTAGGCCCATGTGGAGTTTATCTCTTGTGTTTGTCTGCCACGCCCTCTCTTTGTTTTGCTGTGTACACCCCTCTGTATCTATCCCCTACAAATACTGCTGTCATTTAAAAAATAAATCAGTTCACTCAGAGACATATAGAATTTGTATGTTCTCTTATTTTTTTCCTGGTGGCTGCGGTACTGAACCTATCTCCACCCTACAAGTAACCTGTCCTGGTTACTACCACAGGAAGGTTACTGGGACTCCTGGAAGTGCTGATTACTGATGGCGATACTCTGACTGATACAGAAACCAGATATCTGGGTGCTGGTGCCGAGATTTCAAAGAACCCAACACGCCTTGGGGGTAGATAATCTGTAGTGTATAACACGTGGCTCTGGGCTTATATAGCCCCTACTCATAGATCGTCAAAATATCCTTATTCTTATTCCAGGTATGCTTAAATTGTTTAACTGTATTTGCTGAAAGGCTGGCCCACTTATCTCCTCAGATTACCCTTAAATCTTCCCCTTCCAACTGCAAATTCGTGAACTTTTGTTCTTGCATTACTCATTTTCTGGAAGATACTTTCCTCTTGAACTTTATTATATCTGCTGATATATTTTATTACTTCATATCACCAATCTACCTTAAGCTATACATATTAGGTCATGGATTTTTTTGTTGCACCATATTGGTTTACCTTTATTTAGTGAGTACTTCAAAAACAGGACTTTGTATGTTAGGATCAGATGACAATAAATATAACTGAACCTCTTGTGTGATTTTTTTGTCCTTCCACATGAACCTAAACACACATGTATATCATTTATATTCTATTTCATTTATCAGATGGTTGTAATATGTGTTTATCTGCGGTTAGAAATTAGATTTCTATGAGCCTCATTTAATTGCTACTTACTACAAAAAGTAGCAGTAAGTGGAGATCGTAAGTTAGTTCCTTATTCAATTGCCTCCTACTTGCATGCCCCATTCGGTTTACTTACTGAATGCTGCGTTGGCTTACTTACTCATGATCGCAAGTTACTTCCATCAAAGCCTTTGATATTTAACGGCCGCAAGAGTTGCGACCACAAAAAACTGAAATCGCTATTCAATTGCTACTATTAATCCTTCTGTCAAGCCAGTAAATGGTACCAACAGGTTACTGGCACCAAGGGGGTCCGGCAAAGGCCTTACTTGCAAATAGTAGCACTAATTAAGTAATTAAAATAAAAAAGCAATCCTGAACTTTTATTAGAAGTGCAAGTGTTGTTTGGTCTTAGAATTAATATCACAACATTCTGAAGCTTACAAATCGGCAAAAATAAATACTTTATTTCATGTTCAATTTTCGCCATGAAGTCCTACGGTCTACAACCTCCAAGCCCGTGGGACTTTGGGATCCAACCTCCTACAGGGTTGAATAATGAGTTACGGGCTTGGAGGTCATTCAAGCCCATAGGACTTTGGACAGAAATTAAACATGAAATAAAGTATTTGATTTCTGCGATGCGCAAGCTTGAGAATGGTGTGCTTTTAATCCTAATGTCACCCATTGTGTTCCCCATCATTTACAGTGCTTTACAGTGCTGGATTGAATTTATATTTGCATTTACAGTTCTCCGAGTTTGCGGTTACAGGCTTGCTGCTGCGATCATTTTCAAGTACGCAAATGCTTACTGCAACTGGAGCAAGTAAGCCAAAAGTAGCAAATCGCAAAGTTACTTGTAAGTAGCAGCTCCGAATTAAATGAGGCCCTATATATTTACCTATATATTACCTTAACCCTTTAAGTAGCAGTATAAACTGAAACAAGCCGATTTACAGCTGCATGTTATTTTTTTAATAAAAAATTGAATTTGCTGAAAGCTGACTATTTGGTAATGGGGTCCAACTGATTGATTATGGGATCTGAATGGGTAATGGGATCTGTTAGATTGAGTTGATCTACACAAACAATTGTGCAAGGCAAAAGACAGCAACAGGTAGATCTTTTAAGTATTCAAACCCGCTCACAGGCAAAACTGTGGAGAAGGTAATTTCAAAGAAAAATAAGTTGGAAACAATTGGCAAGGCCAGCTAACTTCCATCGTATCAAAAGAGACCCTTATTTATACCTTACCCTCATAAGTGCTAAATGAGGCAGAGAGAACCTAAATGAGGCAGAGAGAATTTGAATGAATTATCCTTTGTCCCCGCAGCTCTATTTGATTCTTTTAGATTGAATAAAGACCTATACTTTAATATAAGAAAGATTTGGTTGAAGGAACATTTTAAACATAGGAAAACTAAACCATATTTGCTATAGGTTAAAAGGTCTGAAATGCAATGTAAACAAAAAATGTTTGGCAAACAAAGCCATAATTCTTCTATTAAGACCTTTCAAATGTTTGTGGATAATGGTCTAATGATGTTGGTAAAAAAAAAAAAAAAAAACAAGCAGTTGTCCTGCTTTCAATGCAATTTGTCTACAGATAAACTTATTGCTGTGAGATAACTCAGTAAGAACCTCCTTATCTCTATTTGACCATCTGATAAGGGTGTTTTTATTGAAATAATGGACACTTATAAAATCGAAATTTAAGAATGATTTGGATTCTTTAAAAAAAATTTGGTCTGACAGTTGACTTTTTATCTCAGTCCACACATTTTTTTTTAAAGTTGTGATGTTCCTATATTACCTATTATGTATGGTTTTCCCAAAATATATAAATCTGATGTTTCTCCATCCTTGTGCCAATTATTGCAACTACAGATTCTTTAAATCAGAGAATTGCTAAATATCTCTATTTTCAATTACACTCATTGGTGCAGGGATTGGATACTTATCTACAGGACAGTGCCATATCTATTAATCTTTTCCAAGACTTTGAAAAAAATCTCCCCTTCTGCGATATTAGTCACCATGGAAGTTAATAGTCTGTATACGATTATTCCTCATGAGCTTGGTTTAAGTGCTATTAGAAAAGTGAAAATATTGTCTCATGATACAGTGAATGATAGGATCCGCAACCCAACTCATTGAATCTGTACAACATCTAAATCATTTAGATTCATTGGTTAAGTTTTCTGTGTTTCTTTGTGATAACAGAATGGGTACCTCATTACATAGGAAAACAACTAAGTATAATTTGTTACATGCAGATAGCGTTCATCTGAATAATTTGAAAATGTCTATCCTGTATTCACAGTTCACAGTGACAAAGTGAATATGTTTATACAATTCCAAGAGCTTTCCGTTACATTTTTTTAAAGAGAGTATTCTCTTTGGCTTATGCTTCATGTTTTAGAGACGGCTAAACAGAATCCAGAGCATTCTAATAATGACATAAGGAAAACATGTGATGATAAATGTACATTTCCTTTAACTTATAATGCAGCTAGTGCAGATATGGTGAGAGTAGTGAGGAGATATTGTCCTTTTATTAAGTTTTGACCCTAAAAGAACATCTATTTGTAAAAATAATACTTGGTTTAGTTTTAAAAGGGACAGAAGTCTATATTCACAGCTAGTTCATAATGAAGTTAATTCACCTTTTGGTGGGAAAACATGGTTATATTAATTAACCTAGGTGCTTTCATTGCCAAGACTACTTGCATGAACAGGTATGAACACAGGTCCTACATTTAGATATCCACATTCTGGTAAAGAAGGAAAGCTAAAGGTACTGCAGATAGGAAAATATGTGTCCAACTGAATGCAGAATTCCAGAGGATAGCAAGAAGATATTCTATAAGGAGTGATGTAAAGATATAGAAGACGATAACAGAATTGGAAAGTCAGTATATCTTTCTAAGAAAACTGAGGCTCTCAAGGGAATATTTCATGCCAAAGTCAGAGTAATAAAAGACAAAAATGATAGAAGCAGATAAGATAAAGAAGGGTGACAGTAATGCAGAAAAGGTCTATACAGTAAGGATCTTAACAGTATTGATAACCTCAATAGTTTGTCTAATGAACTGGAGCCAGACATCTTGGAGAGTGCAGTGAGATGGTCCCTAGGAAGTCTTGCTGATAACAAGGCTGCAGATGCTGATGGAATCCCAGCTGTACTATTCAAATCCTACAAGAGGATGCTTTTAAAGAGTTGTCACAAGTTTGGAAAAAAACAGTCAGTGTCAAAAGTGCTCCAATATCAAGCAATTGCACTGATTAAACATGCCAGCAAGTTAATACTGAAGATCCTGCAAGTTCAGTTCCATCATTATATAGGTCAAGAACTACCAGATATGTGACCTGCATTTGAAGAGGCAGAGGCACAAGAGAGCAACTTTGCCAATGTTCGCTGGATAATAGAGAAAGCAAAAGAGTTCCAGAAAAAACATTTACTTCTGTTTCACAAACTATTTGAAAGCATTGACTGTGTATCATAACAAAAATGTGGCACATTTTTAAATAGATAGGGGTAGCAGACCATCTCATCTCCATTCTGAGGAATTTGGTTGGGTACAAAAAAGCAATGATCAGAAACGAACAGAGAAAAACTGAATGGTTCAAGATCAGCAAAGTGCGGTAAAGCTGAATATTGTCACCTTATTTATTCAACTTATATACAGAATACATCAGGCCGTATTAGACAAATCCAAAGCCAGAATTAATATTACTGTGTGAAATATCAACAACTTCAGATACGTAGATGATACTACTCTGATGGCTAAAAGTGAGCAGGAACTAATGAGCCTATTATGAAGGTGAAAAAGGAGAGTGCAAAAGCTGGACTGCTGATCAATGTTAAAAAAAGTGAAGATCATGGCAAAAGGCAAATAAATAAGGAAGAAGTGGAGAGCAGTGCCAGATTGTATTTTCCTGGGCCCCAAGACCTCTGTAAATCGTGACTGTAGCCATGAAAGATGTTTGCTTCTCAGAAGGACAGCTTTGGCAAACATGGACAAGCTTTTAAAAAGTAAAGATATTAAATTATCAACAAAGGCCCGCAGTTATAACCATGGTATTCCCAATAGTAACATACAGATGTGACAGCTGGACCATAAAGCAGTCTGAGCACAAACTAATGGACTCCTTTGAATTGTGGTGTTGGAGAAAATTGCTTAGTCTCCTGTATTGCAAGAAGATCCAATCAGTACCACAGGAAATCAAGCTCAAATATTTTGGCTATATCATGAGAAGACTGGATTCCCTAGAAGATACTTTGCTACTTAGGAAGATTGGGGGCACACAAAGAAGGGAACAGCAAAAGTGGCGATGCATAGATGAGGTCATTAAAACAATGAACATGAGCTTGAGAGAACTCAGAGATACAGTAGTTGACAGATGTGCTTGGTGTGCTGTTTTCCATGGTCACAGATATTAACAATTGACTGAACAACAACACACTTAATTATATAGTGTACAACAGATAGAGAACATTGCTATTTAGGCCTCATGTTTTATTGTGTATAGTCCTTTTAAGTTGGTTTTTCAGTATACCTTTAGGTTTGCAGTCATTTTTTTAACATGCACTCACTATTTTTAATGTGTTATGCTGAAGGGCTCACTAAACTTTTGGTGGTTTTATGAGTGCTTGGAATACTCATTATTTGGACCATAGCAACTGGTCACAGACCTTTGCAAGCCCATGTTTATAATTTGTGATTGCCATGTAATAGCAGTTCAAGTTATTCTGCATTTCAAGCAATAGGGAGTTAGACATAGCTAGCACACACAAAAAGTTATTCTTTTATATATATTTTTTTTTTATATGCAGCATGTAATTGCTCAGCTATTTATAACGTGTGATTTTCACACATAAAAATTTAGCAAGAGCCATGTAATCAAAGCATAAGGTAATTTAGTAATGCCAACTGTTGATATCATTATTAAAGGAGCTGCACAAATTTATAGCAATTGGATTTATTCCTAATCAGAAGTGGGTAACCCTACCTGTTATTAAGTTTAATTTAATGGACACGTTAGTGAATTTGAAACGTAATATACAACTACTTGCACAGGTATGTGAAAAGTAATATACTGCTCTATGTACATATATTTGATTTTATTCTACTCATATTTCTGTTTGTTGATGGTCAAGGATCAGCTTAACTAAATTTTCTCATTGTAATAGACAACTATTGATTTGATAGGATATAAGAAAACTCTGTTTTTCAGTAATGTATTTAATTGTTACATGTATGTTACTCCTAAGTTTAAAGTGCAAATAGATTTTTGTTATATTAATTTTTCATTTGACATGCTACTTATGTAATGCATTCTCTAACTTTTTTTACACTTTTCTGCTGACTGTATTCTTTTTTACATTTTAATCATGCAAAACGAATTGTTATGAAATTGCCAAGATGACATTTATATATATATATATATGTATATATATATATATATATATATATATATATATATATATTCATATGATGTATACCAGTACAATATAAAGCTACTCGCAAAAGCCATTAATTACTGGCGAATGGTACCATAAGTATACAGCAATTGCTACAATTTAGCAGTAGGAAATGAGTCAGAAGAAAATAGAAGTGTACGCTCACAAATCACATTATACACCTATAAAATGTATCTAATTATAAGGTAGAAATTTCAATCATTTTAAATAATTGCCTTATTCTGAAAGGATTGGAAAAATGAATTCTGAAAACATATACAGAAAGAAGCATCTTATCTCTACTTCTGAATAATGAACTACTTTTAATAGTGTGGGTTTCTGGAAGAATTATAGAAAATACTTGGCAATTATTCAAGCTGTGAAACCGTTTAACAAAAAATCTCTCTAAGCGATAAAGAAATAAAAGTCAATTGTATTAGCAGGATCCTATACAGAACCAGTGTTTTTAATAGGTGCTTCCAAAAATCCGTAGTGCCTGAATGAGCCTCAGAAAGGAATGCTCCTAGTGACAGCACTGACATAGGGCCCCATTCAATTGCAAGCCCACAATTGCCTCTAACCTGTAATTTTGGCTGTGGGCTACCTTTTTTTTATAAACATTCAGATACATTAAATTGTCTGTAACCCGCAACTACAGTCTCACAACCTCCACATGGAAACCATGCACTAGTAAATTGGATTTCAGGGGGTGTGATCATATGATCTGGCAATATTTAAGCAAGCTTGTTATTTACTTCTTAAACACTCACAATACTTCTTAGACACAACCAATAGTAAATGAGACTGTCATCATGACATCAGTAAAACATGGAGTTTATAATTAAAACTTTTCTCAGAGACTACAAATTAATTAGTGTTGAGAAGTAATTTTAGCGATCGGACTCGCAAACCAGCAATGTAGAAATCAATAAAAATCACTGTTCTAGTCCATGTGGACTGTGTGTGTCCCTGATAAGTATTAACTCCTTAAGTCCTGTGATTCATTTCACATAAAAAAACATTTTCATTTCTTTTTATTGAATGTTTGTTGGTTTGAGACTTTTGTGCAATTAATTTTAATGTATTTATATGCTTTCCCATGCTTTTAAAGTAAATTAAATTGTTTTAATTTGCTGCTGCAGCTGTGATAAGTGTTTGAAAAATCCCTTGCGAGCCCTATTTAGTACTGATAACAGTTTTCAGACCACCAAAATAAGTAGTGTGATAGCTCAATGTATAGTCATGATCCTTTTATGCTATAGGGGGGCTCCCAGAAATAGTTATATGCAATACTAGAGAACAAAGGAAACAGAACTCTGTTTGTGGGCACACCTTATTCTGATCTCGTAAAAAAAGAAAAATTGGTTTAAAATATAACCTTTATTGGTGATATTTAAAAACATAAATTTTAAATCCTAAATAAATGGGGAGCTAAACTAAGCTAAATGTAGCTAAACTAACCGAAACAAATTAATAGAGACTTGAGTATTTTTTATGGTCAGATTAGATAAGTGATAATGATTATTATTATTATTGTTTATTTATAATCTTTGAGCCTCGAATCCAGTGTCCATGGTGCTTTCCCCAAAGCACCCTGCAGGATTGAAACTTGCAGACTTACAACCTAAAGGAGGTAGAGAGAGGTGATGAGCGTGCTAGGGTGGAAGGTGATAGGCTTCTTTAAAGAGATACGTTTTAAGTGAGGTTTTAAATGTTTTGAGGCAAGAGGACAATCTGGTGGAGCAAGGCAAGAAGTTCCAGAGAATATGGGCAGCACAAGAAAAGACCTGAAGGCGAGAGTGAGAGGAGGTGACAAGAGTTGTAGAAGAAAAAGGTCAATAGCAGAACAAAGAGGGCAGTTGGGGGAATATTTGGAGATGAGAGCAGAGATGTACGGGGGTGCGTTATTGTTGAGGGCTTTGTAAGTAAGGGTCAGAATTTTACATTTTATTCTGGAGGCTAAGGGAAGCAAGTGGAGTGATTAACAGAGAGGTGATACCGACACTGAACATTGTGTACGGAAGATGATTTGAAGTGGGCATAGTTGGGTGGTAGGTAAGCCAGCAAGAAGCGAGTTGCAGAAGTCATGTAGAGTGATGATGAGACACTTAATATATTGAGGCATACTAATTACCTGCACATGTTCAATCAGTGACATCTGATTATCACCTCTAACCACTCCCTTCAAGAATACTTGCTTACACAGTGCCACTATGTTTCCTCACACCACTTTCCTTATTACAACCTCCTGCCTCTTTCTCAGACTCTCTTATACTGTCTCTACACATCATGTCTCCAATAATATAACTATCTCACCTTCCCTGCTTTCCTCTCCTCTTCTCTGCTCCCATGAGCTCTTCTCCTTCCTCCAGTCACTATCGCATCCCCCCCCTAAAGGTGAAAAGCGGAAATGCTCCTGCAAGTCCTATTCCCATCTCTTTTTACTCTCCCTCCTTCTTCTGATGGCTTGTGGGGATATATCCCCTAACCCAGGCCCATCACTCATTCCCACCTGCTGTCAGCCACCCAGAGTCCCCAGGGCAGCAAATGCCCAAAACACCCATAATCTTATACCCATCACTTGTCAAAAACCATCTACTTTGCCCTTCTCATGTGCCCTCTGGAATGCAAGGTCTGTTTGCAATAAACTTACCTTCATTCATGAACTCTTCAATTCCAACTCCCTCAATTTACTGGCTATCACGGAAACCTGGCTCACACTCTGCCTCCCCTGCTGCACTCTCTTATGGTGGTCTACACTTCAGCCACACTCCTAGACCTGAGAACAAACAAGGTGGAGGTGTGGGCATACTGCTATCCTCTCGCTGCACTTTTCACTGCATACCCCCTGTTCCCTCCCTTCAATTCTCATCTTTTGAAGTCCACACTATCCGCATCTTCTCTCCCATCCCTCTGCGAGTAGCTGTGATCTATCGCCGGCCTGGATCACCCTCTCAATTTCTGGACAACTTTGCTGCCTGGCTGCCGCACTTTCTCTCCTCCAATATACCTTCACTCATTCTTGGCGATTTCAACATTGCCACTGACACACCCACCTCCCCAACAACTGCAAAATTACTTGCACTCACCTCTTCCCTTGGCCTCTCACAATGGACAGATTCCGCAACTCACAGTGGTGGACACTCTATTGACCTTATTTTTACTAATCTCTGCACTATATCCAACCTTGACATCTCCTCACTTCCCCTATCTGACCACCACCTGCTAACTTGCAACCTCACCTCATCTTCCGCTCACCACCCTTCTTCAAATCCTGCCACCAGAACACGCAGAAACCTGCAAGCACTCAACCCACAGCAATTTTCAAATGTACTAAAACCCCTTCTCAGCCCCCTCACCACCCTAGCCTGCCCTGACATTGCCACTTCACAGTACAACGCTACTCTAACTTCCACCCTTGACTCTCTTGCCCCCATAATCACAAGCAAACGCCCTCACTCTCATCCACAACCATGGCACACCATGCAAACACGCTATCTACAGAGATGCTCACGCACTGCAGAATGACTATGGAGGAAATCTCGCACTTCAGCAGACTTCCTCCACTACAAGTTTACCTTGCGCTCCTACTTCTCTGCCCTCAATCTTGCCAAACAACACTACTTCTCATCACTAATATCAAACCGGTCCTCCAACCCTAAACGCTTATTTCCTACATTCAACACCCTCCTTTGCCCACCCCCACCTCCTGCCCCTTCCGGTCTAACTGCTGATGACTTTGCCAGCCACTTTAATACCAAAATTGAAACTATCCAAAATGAGCTCTCCTCCCAGCTTGGCCCTATCCCACCATCCTTTCCACAAGCCGACAACACCCAGCCCTTAGCCTTCCCCAACCCCTCCTCCACTATGGATTCCTTTGACCCTGTAACCGAAGATGAAGTATCTACGTTATTATTAACCTCTCACCTTACAACATGTTCACATAATCCTATTCCTTCACAGCTAATCCCTCCCCTATCCACCGCACTTATCGCAGCTCTCACACATCTATTCAACCTCTCCCTAAACACTGGCAGGTTTCCATCCTCATTAAAACACGCCATAATTACACCCATTCTCAAGAACCCCTCATCTGACCCAGCATCTGCCTCCAACTATCGCCCTATCTCACTACTTCCCCTGGTTTCTAAACTGCTTGAGCGGCTTGTTTACAATCGCCTCACTCAATTTATTTCTTCCAATTCCCTTCTTGACTCCTTCCAATCTGGTTTCCGTGCCCAACACTCAACAGAAACAGCCCTCACAAAAGTCACCAATGACTTGCTAACTGCCAAATCAAAGGGTCACTTCTCAATTCTAATTCTCCTGGATCTTTCTGCAGCCTTCGACACAGTTGACCACCCTCTTCTAATCCAAACTCTCCGCTCATTTGGCATCCAGGGCACAGCTCTCTCATGGTTCACATCCTATCTAAAAGATCGTACATTTAGCGTCTCCTTCTCTGGCACCTCTTCTTCACCTCTCCCTCTGTCTGTTGGCGTTCCACAAGGTTCTGTCCTAGGCCCCCTCCTCTTCTCCATCTACACCTCCTCCCTTGGCACCCTCATAAAATCCTGTGGATTTCAGTATCATCTCTATGCAGATGATACTCAAATCTACCTCTCTGCACCTGATCTATCCCCCTCTATTCTAGCTCATGTTTCCAACTGCCTCTCTAGCATATCCTCCTGGATGTCTACCCGTCAACTCAAACTCAACATGTCTAAGACTGAACTCCTAATCTTTCCACCCTCTACTACAGCTTCCACTCCACAATTATCTCTCACTGTTGACAACACCATCATCACTCCCACCTCCCAGGCCCGTTGTCTTGGGGTTCTACTGGATCCCGCCCTCTCTTTTATTCCTCACATCCAATCGATAACAAAATCTTGTCAGTTTCACCTAAAAAACTTCTCCAAAATTCGTCATTATCTTACACAAGACACAGCTAAAATTCTAATACACTCTCTCATCATATCTCGACTCGACTACTGCAATTCCCTCCTGCTGGCCTACCCATCTCTCGTCTGTCTCCCCTCCAATCCATAATGAACGCCTCCGCTAGACTCATCTTCAATACCAAACGATCAGTGTCTGCAGCTCCTCTCTGTCAATCACTCCACTGGCTTCCCATAGCTTCCCGAATCACATTTAAAATCTTGAACTTAACACATAAAGCCCTCAACAACAGTGCACCCCCTTATATCTCTACTCTTGTCTCTAAATACTCCCCCAACCGCCCCCTTCGTTCTGCTAACGACCTTCTTCTTTCATCCTCTCTCATCACCTCCTCTCACTCCCGTCTTCAAGACTTTTCTCGTGCTGCCCCTATTATTTGGAACTCCTTGCCTCGCTCCATTAGATTAACTTCCTGCCTCAAAACCTTTAAAAAATTACTAAAAACACACCTATTTAAAAAATCATATCACCTTCAGCCTTTATAATTACAACTGCACACTCCACAGCATAATACCACTCCCACCCACACTCTACAGTACAACACACAGACCCCTCCAATTGACTAAACAAATTGCATTCACACTGCCATTTTGTAGTTGTCACCCTCTTGTATCACACCTAAACCCTTAGATTGTAAGTTTGCGAGTTTTCAATTGTGTGTCCGTGTCTTGGAAACAAGCACTAAGTGCATTTGATTATATGCTCAAAAACAGGGCCCTCCATTCTTTATAAGGTGTTAAGTTTGTTTTTTGCCTTGTACAATACCACTGTACAGCGCTACGGAATATGTTGGTGCAATATAAATAAAGACAATAATAATAATAATAATAATGGTGAATTCTGAAGATGTTTTTTAGATAGAGAGGGCAAGATTTTGTTAGTGACTGTATGTGAGGGATGAAAGACAGAGCGGGGTTAAGAGAGAAAGGGGAGGGAGAGGGGGAAGAGACACAGGGGGGTGAAGAGACCCAAGGGAGGGAGAGGAGGGGGAAATTAGACACAAGGGAGGAAGTAGACAGGGGGAGAGACTCACAATGAACGCCGAAGGTGCTCACATTAAGTGTCAAACAGCATTGCCATCCTTAACATTTTATTCCTGTCATTTTTGATGGGCAAGTAGCTAGTCAATAAATATATATTATAATATTCAAAATAAATTCCTTTAAATATTCATTCACCAGCACTAGATGACTTTTTCACAAAATGAAATATCCTGCTGCTAAAAGGTTTTTAATTATATAGGGTAAATCATCTAAAGGAAAAGTCTAATTTTTTTTAAATTACAGGACTGAAATGAGACGGCTCATACACTATAAATCTTTAAATATATCCAAGTATTTCCTAAACTTCAAATACCTTCCAGAATAAGAGTTATGCAAGAACTAGAGATTTTTATACGTTGGGAAACTTGGTAGGTAGCAAGGGCACACCAAATGATGGCCATTTTGCTTCTCGCATGAAGTGAAATCTATTATATATGTTAAAAAAAGAAAATATACACAATCATTAGGCAGCCTTTTAAAGTGAAACTGAAATGTGTCTGTGATGGATATAGATTATATTGTTACATTGGTCAAAAAGATCTTCAGCCCCATTAAATTTGAAGCCCGTAGCGGCAATGTGACACACGCAAAGCCTACAAGCTTGAAACTTGGCTGCGTTACAGAGCTATTAAATTAGACCATGCAGCGTGATATGAACCATAAACACTAGCTCGTCTGTAACTATCCAATTGCAATATAGCGTAATACGACACAGGCCTTCCAGCCAATAGAAAGAGGTCTAGCCGAAGATGATTGACAGTGGGAGATTATAAATTTGCATTCCACATGCCCATGCGTTGACTGTGTTGTATTTTCTTCAGAAGTAGTATGCAGGTCCCGGAGTCGGTGGTTGTGTTCGAGTTTGGGAGAGAGTAGGACATTTTGGAGAGAGGTAGTTTGTGGTTGTATACATTTATATTCTATTACATACGAATTTACACTTAATAATAGATTACACATATTTACAGATTACGCATGTTTGCAATACACATAATTTAGAGAACACACATAGAGACATACAGAATTAGGTCACTCCACACCCCCCCACCCCATTCCCCAATAGTTATCAATTATACATAATACACACTTTTCTTTTACCTCAAACATATACAGTTAAACTTATTTTTATTTATCCTTATTTTGTGTTTGGGATCATAATGGAGGGAGCAGAGAAGAGGGGAGAGGAGTGAATGGTGGGGAGAAGAGGAGAGGTGGCCATGGGGAGTAGAGATGGGGAGCAAGCGAGGAGTGGTGGGGAGGAGGAGAGGCGTGGTGGAGGAGAGGAGGAGGTGAAGGAGGAGTATGAGGGGGTGAAGGAGATGGAGGAGGAGAAGGTGGAGGAGGAGGAGAGTGTAGAGGAGTAGGTGGGTCATCGCAGGGTGGCCGAGCATCAGGCACACATAGGATAGAGACAGAGAAGAAGGGGCCTGATCGGGGATGGGGGTAGTAGTTCGGGGGAGGTACAGGCCTCAGGGAGATGAGTATCCCCATCCACAGTTGGGAGGACAAGAGGCTAAGGGCAAACACAATTATACACATCAGGTCTAGGGCTCAGGCTTGGAAGGAGGTAGCGGCTGAGGTTACATCGGTAGGCACAAAGCCACGGGATGTGAGGTCTGTCAAGCACAGGTTAGATGGCATCAGGACCAAGGTGAGGAGGATGATGGTCAAGGAGGACAAGCAAGAGACTGTGACGTATAATGAGTGGGAGAGGGTCGCAAAGTACCTTCTGAGACAGGTGCCTGCCCCTGGAGCTTCAGGCACAGTGACCCAGCAAAACCCAGCCTCTATGTCAGGTGAATATCACATACACCAACATGCCACCATATGTGCATCACACAGAATACACATATTCATGATGACCAACAAGGACACTAACATGTCAGCTCCATGGAATTAACAAGGGATAGATGGATGCATCATCAAATCCATGAAGCTAACAAATCACTGACATTCCTGGGCACAACAACAGTAATCAAGCAATAGAGAGTCCATTTATTTGTGTGCCCACTGCATCCTATACAGTTACAAAACGCAGCGGGAATCAAGATAGCGTTAGGAGCCAAGAACAATCAAGACCATGAACCAAAGAATAGATCATAACAAGCATATGATAGCTAAACTGAGTTGCAATTAGGACAATCATCCAGGTACAAGCATAGATTTCAGATAGTTAGGAATGAACACATAACAATGTATTATTCATCATACTAATGGCATTTACCTTTTTTTTCACTCTTTCAGCATCCAAGAGGTCTGGTTCCAGTGGGGAGCCAGAGGCAGGATCATCGGCTCCATTGGAGCAGGAAGTGGAGGAGCAAGCCTCCGCCCAGCAGGAACAGGCGCAAGGGGGAGGAGGAAAGAAGAGGATCTGAGGGTGTTAGCTCAGGGGAAGAGGATGTCATATGGCTAGTGGGGTCACCATCTGGACCACCGGCAACACCGCCAGGATTCGACCATACTATTCCCCTCCTCCATAGACTTGAAAATCTCGCCAGGTCCCTCCCACTGGGCTTATGGTGATGATGAAAGCAGCCAGCCACCAACTCCCCCCACCCCTCCCCCCACAGCAGTGTGCTGGACTGGCCGCCACCACCACCACCAGGCCCACCCACACCACCGCCAGTTTTGCCGCAGGCTCCAGCTGGGGCCCCAGACCCTCCCCGCTCCAACACCGCCATCTCCTCACCTGGCCACGCCTCACAGGCTTTAATCCCCCACATCAGGCCAGGCTGTGCAGGCGGAGATCTTGGTCCTCATGCAACAGCAGATGGAGTTACTTTGAGGGATCCAGGCCAGCATCTCCGCCAATCATGCAGAGGTCATGCGCAGCCTGGCAAGGCACAATAGGGAGGAGAGGCGGCATCATCTAATGACAGAGTCCTACCTGGCCAGGCTGCTCAGGATTGGGGCGGACCACAGCACATTTCAAGGAGTCACCGCCAAGGCAATGCGACGCGATCTGATTCCCATCCCTGCCTCCTCCACCCAGGAGGCATCGCCCAGCCACCCGCAGCCTGGCCCCTCCTCTCCTCCTACCATGCGTCCACCACCGCCACTAGCTACCTCCATGTGTTTTTGAGGCCCCCTCCTGATGGTTTAGAGTAGATAAATGTGGCGTATGTTACCCTGGACCCCTTCTGCATTGCTAAGTGTTGGTGGTGAAGGGGCTTGGGTACCTGAATGAAGCTGTGAGATATACCATGTAGGGTCACTCTAGGTGGGCAGGTCATACCAGAGAGGTCAGATAAATCTCAGTCCCCTAGAGGGGGAACTGGCAACCCACTCCAGTACGTTTGGCATGCAAACCTTGTGGAACAGCACAGGCAGAGACGAATTTGAACAATGGCAAGAAATTGTATTAATCATCCGGAATTAATTTGCTACATTTGCGATGAGATCATATTTTGGTTTTACTCCACTTATTAAGAAGTGTTATGGGCTTTACTTTGGATGCAAAGTCGGTGACCATGATAAAAGTTGGGCCCCACATTTTTGTTGTTGTTGCACCTGTGTCAGACTTCTCACAAGTTGGTCAACAGGTTCTCGGCACATAAGTATTGTTCCAATGATTTGCCAAGAACAAATAGATATCTCCACATATTTACTTTTGTCTTACAAACATTTCAGGCATCAGTTCCAAATCAAGTGACATGTCCGAATTTGCCATCTGCCATCAGGCCAGTGCTGCATAGTGAAGAATAGCCTGTGCCAACGCCTACAGAAGAAGTAATACTCAATGATGATGAGCAAGAAAAAGATCCTGTAGAGCATGGTGATGATGACATAAGGATTGATCAAACTTTTGAGGCTTCATGTTCATCGGTATCAAAGGAGATCTCAATGACCTTGTCTGAGACTTGAACCTATCTAATAAGCAACCAGAACTTTTAGGCTCCAGGTTGAAAGGCTGGAATCTTCTCCATAAGGAAACTAAAGTTTGTTTTTTTAGAGATAGGCATAGTGACTTTAAGGATTTCCTTTCCCTTAAGATGAACTTGTTTTTTGCAATAATGTTTATTCTGTCATAGAAGCTCTTGGTCACGAGTACAAAACAAGGGATTGACGTTTTTTTATCGATTCTTCTAAAGATAGCTTGAAAGCTGTGCTTCTCCACAAAGGAAATACGTTTCCATCAGTGCCACTAGCTCATGCTGCCAATATCAAAGAAAATTATGAGAGCATGAAACTTGTGCTTCAAAAAATCAAATATAATGAATACAAATGCAATATCTGTGGTAACTTGAAAGTAGTCGCTCTTTTGCTTGGACTACAACTTGGTCACGCAAAGTACAGCTGTTTTCTTTGTGGGTGGGACAGCAGAGACTGAAGAAATCATAACACTTAGAAACAATGGCCAAAAAGAACATCACTAACTCCAGGACAGAAGAATGTTCTCAATACTACACTCGTTGATCCAGAAAAAGTTTATCTACCGCCACTCAATATAAAGCTTGTTCTTATGAAGAAGTTTGTCAAAGCGATGGATCGAAGTGGACCTGGATTTACATATTTAAGAAAACAATTCCCAAGGATCAGTGATGCAAAGGTCAAAGAGCAGATCTTTGAAGGATCTCAAATAAGAACACTAATTAAAGATGAGAACTTTGATAGTCAGTTGAACCAGGCTGAAAAGGCTGTCTGGAAACCTTTCAAGAGTGTTTGCCAGTACTTCTTAGGGAATCATATGGCAGACCACTACAAATAAATAGTGGATGATCTTTTGCAATCTTACAAGACCATGGGATGTAACATGTTTATGAAAATCCATTTCTTGGATTCGCACCTGGATTCCTTTTTCAGCAAATCTTGGGGTCAGCGATTAACATGGTGAACGATTCCACCAGGACATTTCCAAAATGGAAAAGCGGTACCAGGGCAAGTAGAGTCCAGCAATGTTTGCTGATTACTTTTGGGCCCTTAAGAGGGATGTTCCTGTGAAAAAATACAGAAAACCCTATACTTCTATATTTTTATGGGTTAGTTCTTTACTATGTATGTATTGTAAATATATGTAATACTGTAAACTTAAAATCCCTGTCTCTCAAAATCGTTACATGATAGAGAAATTCTAAAAATATATTTGTATTTAGCACAAAAAATACTGTTAGGTTCATCTATTTTGACTTCTAAGACAAAAAAAATGTAATATGTTGTTGACCAGTGTTATTAAAGACAGTTTGCAATTTAAAATAACTATAATATTTTCTCACTTTTTTAAAGAGGAAGCAGTGTGGGGCATGAGGGAGAGCAGAAGGCTTTTACTGAGCAGAATCATTAGTTCATAGTCTGTCCATGTAGTCTACCTCCTTAAGTAAACAGTGCACTTGGGAATTATGTGAGGGGAGCAGGAGGAGAGGATCACTTGAAGGAGTCTTGAAATGGAGTCCCCTACAGGCAAGCAACTTTCAATAAATAACTATAAATAAAACATTTATGTGCATTTACAATAAGAAGCAAACTTCTAAAGGACATACATGAGACCAACATCCAGTTGTGACTATACGTTATGGTCACCTGACCACTCTGAACGTTCTGGATGATCACCTGACCACTTTCAAGTTTACCTTCTGGTCAGGCCAGGATTTACCATTAGGCAGAACAGGCAAATGCTCAGGGGAGTATGTCAGTAGGGGCTGCCATGAATTGTGCTACTTGTGAAGTCACTTCCTCTTTTCCTAACAAAGCTACACACAAAACAACAGCAGTTTGCTCAGTTCTCACTGCATGGCTCTCAGAGTAATATTATAGGAAGGTCACAGTGCAAGACACAGCGCAGTTCTGTTTTAAAAAAAAGTTTAACTGGATAGCTATACTCTGAACAACCTCCATTAGAACAAATAGTATGATTTCCTCCCAGGAGGTAAACCCATCAATATCCTCAGACTAAAATAGCAGTCATACGATGTAAATATCGGTTACAACCCAATAAATGACAGAATAATTTCAATTTGAATTCAAGGCAAGCCATTTAACATCACAGTGATCCAAGCGTATGCTCCAACCATGGATGCTGAAGAGGCTGAAGTCTAGTGATATGAAGATCTTCAACATGTCATAGATATAACACCAAGAAAATATGTTACTGTCATCCTAGGAGATTGGAATGCTAAAGTAGGGAACCAAAAGACACCTGGAATAACTGGCAAGTTTGGTCTTGGTCTACAGAATGAAGCAGGTCAGAGATTAGTACAATTCTGTCAAGATAATTCTCTGGTCATAGCAAACACCCTCTTCCAACAGCCTCCAAGACAACTCTACACATGGACATCACCAGATGGACAATATAGAAATCAGATTGACTATATGCTTTGTAGCCAAAGATGGAGGAGCTCTATTCAGTCAGCAAAAACAAGACCTAGAGCTGACTTGGCTCAGACCATGAGCTTCTTATTACAAAGTTCATAATTAAACTGAAGAAAAGAGGGAAAATCAGCAGACCAATCTTTTGGAAGTAGCTCAGGAAAAAAGGAAAGTGAAAGGTGGTGAATGCAGAATTCCAGAGGATAGCATGAAGAGACAAAGAGACTTTCTACAGTGAGCGGTGTAAAGAGATAGAATAAGATAACAGAATAGGGAAGTCGAGAGGTCTCTTCAAGAAAATTGGGGATCTCAAAGGAACCTTTCATGCCAAAGTGGGCGTGATAAAAGACCAAAAGGGTAGGGACTTAACAGAAGCAGAGCAGATAAAAAAGAGGTGGCAGGACTACACTGAAGATCGATACAGGAAGGATATTTACAGCAGTGATGACCTCAATAGTTTGTCCAATGAGCTAGAGCCAGGCATTTTGGAGAATGAAGTGAGATGGGCCCTAGGATGCCTTGCTGATAACAAGGCTGCATGAGTTGATGAAATCCCAATTGAACTATTCAAAATGGTACAGGAAGTTGCTGTAAAAGTGCTGCTTGCCTTATGCCAACAAAATTGGAAAACTCAATAGTGGCCAATAGACTGGAAAAGGTCAGTCTACATCCCAATCCCCCAAAAAGGCAGTGCCAAAGAGTGCTCCAATTATCAAACAACTGCACTCATTTCACATGCCAGCAAGGTAATGCTTAAGATCCTACAAGCTAGGCTCCAACAATGGACCAGGAACTACCAGATGTGCAAGCCGGGTTCCACAGAGAAAGAGGCACAAGAGATCAAATTGCCAGTATCCAATGGATAAGCATTTGACTGTGTGGATCACAACAAAATGTGGCAAGTTTTTAAGGAGAAATTTGTATCTAGACCAAGAAGCCACAGGCAGAATCGAACATGAAACAACAGAATGGTTCAAGATAGGAAAAGGTGTGCGACAAAGTTGTATATTGTCACCTTATTTATTCAACTTATATGTAGAGTACATCATGCGTAAAGCTGGGCTGGATGAGTCCAAAGAAACATCAACAATCTCAGATACGCCGATGATACTACTCTGATGTCTGAAAGTGAGGAGGAACTAAAGGACCTATTAATGCAGATAAAAGAAGAAAGTGCAAAAGATCATGGCAAATGGAAATATCAGTTCCTGGAAAATAGATGGAGAAGAAATGGAGGCAGTGACAGATTTTATTTTCCTGGGATCCAAGATCTTTTCAGATGGTAACTGTAGCCATGATATTAAAAGACGTTTGCTTCTGGGGAGGAAAGCCATGGCAAGTCTGGACAAACAAGTAACAAAAAAAGACATTACACTATCAACAAAGGTCTGCATAGTTAGAACTAAGGTATTCCAACAAACAGGTTGTAAGAGCTGGACTATAAAGAGAGCTGAGCGCCATAGAATTGATACTTTTGAATTGTGGTGTTGGCGAAAAATGCTTAGAATCCTTGGACTGCGAGAAGATTCAATAAATCAGTACTTCAGGAAATCAAGACAAACTGTTCACTGGAAGCCATGATCATAAGGCTGAAGCTCAAATATTTTGGCCATATCATGAAAAGACAGGATTCCCTTGAAAATACTCTAATGCTGGGAAAGATTGAAGGCACACGAAGCAGGGGATGACTGAGATGGAGATGGATATATGAGATCATTGAAGAGATGAACATGAACTTAATAGAGCTCAGAGAGGCGGTGACTGACCGATGTGATTGGTGTGCGGCGGACCATAGGGTTAAGGAGAGTAGGGTTAAATGAAAGACTAAACAGTGACCATGTAAATGTCTATTGATAAATATATTAGAAGTATAATGGGTTAATACACCCAAAGGCAAGTGTGATTTAAATCAGCAACAAAAAAGAATGACACTCAATCATCCTATTGAGTATTCCTACCAAGAGACTCAATTAGCAGACAGAGTTGACATAGTTACAGTATTTTACCATATAATTTAACTTTTATTAGCCCCTTAAAAAACAATGACTGTCCCAATTGCATAGTAATTATATACATTTGTAAATAAATTCACACATAAGTATGCAGTTTCCAAAATTAATTTCAAATACAGAAATATAAATAAAGTGCTTTAGTGACAAATTTTTATATTCCTCTATGAATATATATTATAAGGTAGACAATCGTGTTAGATGAGGTAAGAGCGAGGCACCAAGACTTTGAAAAAATTAAGAATTTAACGGCCGCCATCTTTTCCAAATCCGGAACTCAGAAACCGTCATTACACCACCAAAAAACGCCAATTACTTAAAAAATTAACTTACAGCTATGATCAACTTAGGCCTTTGGCGCTCAGCGCGAGGCACGCAAGACTTTGAAAATGGCTGGCAATGAGCGCCAGGCACAGAATTGAGTGAGGCACGCAACACTTTGAAAAAATTAAAAATTTAACGGCCGCCATGTTTTCCAAGCCCGTAGCTCGGAAATCGTCAGTACACAGCCAAAAAACACCAACTACTTAAAAAATGCACTCACACACAGCACAGGGGGAGAGGAAGAGAGCCTGTGAGTGTGGTTGCAAGCTAATTTGAGCTTTAATTGGCGTTTTTCGTCAATCAAAAATCAAGGAAGAAAGGAAAAAAATGGCGTCTGTAAACCCATAATTGTTTTTAAAAAAAACGAGGCGGCAGTCAGTAACACTTAGCAGCTTACCGAGAGGCACGCAGCATGAAAAAAGGATAGATACTGTAGGTGCTCAAGGGGAACCATGCAACACTTAATCAGGGAGAGAAAGGAGAAAGACACAGAGCAGGGAGAGGGGGGAGAGGGTGTGAAGAGACACAGGGGTGAGAGAGGGGGAAAAGAGACACAGGGGAGGGAAATAAGGGAAAAAACACAGAGCAGAGAGAGGGGGGAAGCAGAGAGGGGGAAACAGACACATGGAAAGGAGAGGGGGAAACACACACAGGGGTCAGAGAGTTGAAGAAGATTTATGAGACAAAAAGAACATCAAATTCCAAACAGATTTAGGTTATTCAGGTGTACAGATGAAGACAAAACTTATGTTTAGATCTTCAAATCAATTTAAAAAACTAAAATGAGACAAAATAAATATTCAACAGACAATATTTCAGATACTGAAAGAAACAGCTTGTCTAGTAGGACAGATGAAACTAATAAAAATTTCAACTCGCCCTCTTTTTTAGAGGATGAAAAGATTAAAAAAAACAAGAAGAGACAGAAACAACAATTAAGCAGGCTAATGAAATCAAGGAGCACAAGAAACAACAGACCAACAAGAGTCAGAAGATGAACATTTAAGTATTGAACTAAACCTGAGAAAATATTGGAAGACATCAACAAGGTTTAAAATTTTGTCTAACATCACATCTCAACAAATTCAATATCTTTGAAGATATTCATCTTTTTACAAAAAAAATATTATTAAAAAAGCTTTTCAAAGAATTCACAAAATCAAAGCCTCCTGTAAGTACTTTAAAAAAGAAGACACAAATAATGAATTAGGAGATTAGAAAGATAGTTTAATGCCCAAATCTGCCTTTACACCACATATTAATATTTTCACAGAAATACTCAGTTACCAAAGAAATAACAGAGTTAACAATGAGAACACATAAAACAATTTAAGTAAATAAGAATATTTGGCACTGAAATAAGTCTATACTTGGAATGAAATAATAATTAAAACAACAGATAAGGGAATAATTGTGGTTTTATGGTCCAAAATGTATTTAAAGAAAGTTAAGAGAAAGTTACTTGACTCTCTCTATAATGAATTAGCACTTAATCCCACAAATGAATACTTGGGGATTTATAATTAAGTTCTATCAAAAGCAGAAAAAGAGCTGCCAATCACTGAAAAAGAAAATACATTTCTCAGAAAATAACATCCAAAAGTGGGACACCTTAGTTCTTGATGAAAATATATAAGAACAGACAGAAACCTCCTGGCTGCCAAATAGTTTTAGGCATAGGTAGTATCAGTGATAAAACAATCAAATATGTTTATCAAAAGCTTAGAGAATGTGTATGTACATTACCCTCCTATGTGTGTGACACTATGCATGTTTTACAACTAAAAAAAAGTTCCTTATAAAGATCAATAACAATTATCTAAATATTACATTTACAAGTGATATAGTAAACATACATTTATCTTGCAGGACTAGTTATCTAACACAAACTATTCCCACAGAAAGACAACTGCAATAAAAAAAAAACTCTGAATAGTAATAGTGCACATGCACCTAAAGTACACATGCACTATTAGTAGAGAAATTGCTCAGAGCCAGGAGAAATTGTTCAAATTTGCTCAAATATAAAAAAGAAACAAAAGAGCTAAAAACTAATTAAAAATCTCAGGGAATACACAAACAAGCTTACCATTGAGCAAAAATATCCTCCTTGTTAAAAGCTACTGACAAACAAAACTAAAAAAGCTGATACTAAGATCAGATGAATTACTGAATGTGCATCTCAACATAAAGAAAAAAAGAACATAACTAAACACTGGTATATTCTACATTACTGGATGCAGTAACTACAATTTGGACAATTTAATATGGACCAATGTAATTTTTTTTTCTCATCATGGTTATTTTTTTTTTTTTCTTCAATATTTCAGTTCTATATATTATTTTTATTTTCATGTTTATTTATTTTTAATTATTTTATTTATTATATTTATTTTATTTCACTTCTATTTTCATTTTTTTAAATTTATATTTTAATTATTAAAACTGTTTTTATTATTTGTATTTAAATATTATTATTCACCTTTTTATTCTTCATTTGATAAAAAATTGAACATATGCTATGACATAGTCTCCAAATTCCATAAACATCACTCAACAATGGTAAGAAATTGAAAGAAAATGCTTAAGGATTTGGAAAATAGAAGATTAAATAAATACGCTCTTAATAGTAATACAAATGTAATGAACTATCAAATAATAATTTAATAATAATAAAAGATAACTTATCTTGACTCACTTATAAAGTTATATTATTTATAAATACACTTAACTCACACAAACACATATTATGTTAATTTTATACAACAAGCTTACACAATAACTTTTCCGAATCAATTATTAAAATCACCAAATTATAGAAGAGAAATCTCCCTCAAATTTCACCTAATCTATACATCTCATTTCAAGTTCTCAATTGATTAATAGAGAATGAAGATAAGCGCTGGATTTCATTACCTCAGCAATGTTTCTAGAAGGGATGAGTCACTAATATAGCCGTAGGTATGAATAATGCATGCATACCACATCATTAGCCAACTCGTAAGGGCTTAATATTTTCCTAATTGGATAAACTGACTGTATAGATGCCCTCATACAGAATTTGCTTAAAATACCCGTCGATGAAGGCTATTTAGATCAAAGTTCTTAAACTTCCAGATATTAATACATGGAATAGTCTCAGATCATAAACTAGCATGTGGGGGGCCTGGAGTGTGAGACGAGTGAACGTTGATCGCACAGCGGGTGAAAATTATACCATCTGTTTTAGTGATATATGGCCTCTGATGAGGTTCCATTAAATTTTACTTGACTGTAGAGTAGATAGTAAAAAAGTATGGTAGAAGCAATTTACCCTCAACAATCCCCTGTAAGATTCAAATGAGGGGCAAATTTTAAAGAAATTATTCCTTCAATAAATTAACTGATTATTTAATAATCATTGCAAAATTATTTTACTTAGGAGGATTCATCTTAATAATTATTAAAATAATCCAGGAAGCATAGAGATAACCTGTAGTAAAAATAAAGGGAGGATCTAGTAAAAAAAACATTGAACTATTTAAACCTCTAAATTTCTTGAGCAACTACCTCTGAAGAAGCCACAAGAAGGATAAACACATTCGGTAGAGACTACAGGCCATTATTAATGTGTTTGTGTGGGATTCGTAATCTATCTCTTTGAGGAATCTACCCGATACCTTTCACAATATATTGAAGCTAGGGATAATATGCTAGACTTACATTATACTTTAAATTATTTTAAGCGCGATATGAGACTTCATAAGAAGGATTATGAATAGCAGCAACAAGGTCAATTTCGAAAACTTGGCACCCTAATAAAATCTTTTGGATTTCAGTATCATCTCTATGCAAATGACACTCCAATCTACCTCTCTGCACCTGATATATCCCCTCTCTTCTAGCAAATGTTTCCAACTGTCTCTCAAGCATAATCCTCCTGGATGTCCGCCCACCATCTAAAATTTAACATGTACGGACTTAGCAGACAAAAATACGAGATGCGGGACCTAGAAAAGAAAACATTACGACCTCGCAAAAATACGACCTTAACGGCCTGAACCGCGCACAACGGAAAACAGTCAAAACACACTAAATACACACAAAACACACATAAAAAACTTACCCACAGCAAGGGGGGAGGGCACCCAGAACCTCTGCAAGTGAAATTACACCTACATTTAAGTCCAAATTCACGAGTTTAGACACACGAAAATCCCCTAAGCGAGAGAAAAAATGGCAGCCGAAAAAAACGAAAACGAGGCTACAGGACCCTAAACACGCAAAACAGAACCCAACACGTAGCACTTTCACGAGGTAGTACAACAGACTGCTATTAAAGACGGAAAATCGCTTACTAAAGATGCAAAATCATTCCGATGCACGTAACACATACATACAATATAGCCATCATTTTAACACAATATACACAATAACGTATCTGGAATGGCGGCTTTCCCAGATAGACACACAGACACCCAGAAAGACACACAGACACACACACAGACACCCAGAAAGACACCCAGAGACACCCAGAAACCCAGAGACACACACACAGACACCCAGAGAGACGCACATACACCTGAGACTTCACAACGTTTAAGAGAAGAAGATCGACAGAGACTTCTAAAAAAAAGAAAAATGGCTAAAAATCAACAAAAATGAGTCTACTGGAGTTTCAAAGAAAAGAAAAAGTAAACAAAAAAATGTTTGTAAAACGGTCTCAAAGGAACCTATTTTGCCTCCTGACACTAATGTTGATAGAGATGACACCAATGTAGATATACAAAGTTCAAATGAGATTTATATTGAAGAAGGTCATGATAGTCCTTCTTTAGAGCACTAACAGTAGACACTCATTATTGTGAATTAATGAATGTGCTTTATCAGTTTTGCGGGGCCTATCATTTTCAGAAAGAACGACCAACTGATGGAGAGTGTATTAGTTGCTGTCAGAAAGGAAAGGTAAGACTTCCAGAAAGACACACATTCCCAGAATATTTAAAAAGTATCATGAGTGATCCTACATTTCCCAATTACACCAATTTGTAAGAAAAATATAAAATCTTATAACAGTGCAATTTCATTTGCATCAATGGGTGCAACATTAGCCGAAAATGTTCCAGGACATGGTTCTTATTGTTTTAAAGTACAAGGACAAATATACCACCGGATTTCACATTTACACCCAGAAACAGGAGAACAAAGGAAATTTGCACAGCTATATGTACTTGATACAATGGAAGCTGTGGAACAACGAATGATGCTTGCTGAAAATAGACAATGCTTACCCATAGTCTTTGAACAGCTTGATAACATTATGGCAAACAACCCTTATAGTAAAGCATACAAACAATTACCGGAGGTTGAAAAAGAACAACTGGCACATGCGCAAAGACATCAATTGCCAATGCCAAGAGTAATTATGGTTCTCAAAAAGGGATCGCCATCCTGATCAAAGACGCTATAATTTACAAACAGCAAATGAGGTTGCCATGGTATTTAAAAATGATGATGAGGAACCACCATTTGAGCGGGATATTAGAATATATCCACGCAATCAAGAACAACCTTTTATAAACATAAATATTTTAAGCAGTAATTTGGATCCTGTGACATATCCCATTTTCTTTCCAAATGGGGAGCGAGGATGGCAAGCAAAATTACAGTTGCAAAGTTATCCCAATAGTAAAGTTCGTATTAGAAACAATATTTCCATGCTGGAATATAAAGTGGCACAAACTGCTGTCCGGGATCATTATAATCCTATTTTATGTGGGGGTAAACTCACACAACAATGGATTATTGATTCCTATCTACAAGTCAAAGCAAATAATCTAAATTTTGTCAAATTTCAACAAAACAAGCTTCTAGTTGAACAATGTTGTGGATTGATGGATTATGTCGCTGAATTGGCTGCAAACAGAGACATTCCTGCTGGACGAGCAATGATTTTGCCATCCTCTTTCCAAGGATCTCCTCGCAATATGCGAGAAAGATACAATGATGCCATGGCTATTGTCAATAAATTTGGAAAACCTGATTTATTCATTACATTTAGATGTAATCCACAATGGCCAGAGATCAAAGAAAATGTTTTGCTTGGACAAACTACTTCTGACCGACCAGATTTGGTGGCAAGAGTATTCAAAATCAAACTTAATTCCTTAATTTATATCACTAAAGCAAACTTCTTTGGAAAATGTGTGGCTTTTGTTCAAAAAAGAGGCCTGCCACATGCACATATACTTTTAATCTTGCAAGAAAAAGATAAATTGAATAGAGCAGATAGAGTGGATTCAGTGATTAGTGCTGAACTGCCACATCCAGAAAAGCATTCAAAACTTTATGAGATTGTAACTCATAGAATGATACATGGCCCATGTGGAGAGAGCAATCCAAAGTCGCCATGTATGGAAAATATAAAATGCATAAAAGAGTTTCCAAAACAATTTCAAATGCAGACTTATGTTAATTGTGATGGATACCCTTTGTATAAAAGAAGAGAAGGACAAACAGCTATTATCCGTGGCCAAAAGGTCGATAATGGATATGTGGTTCCACACAATCCACATTTGCTGATGAAGTACAATGCACATATCAATGTGGAAGCTTGCAATTCCATCAAATTCATCAAATATGTGTATAAATATATATATAAAGCATATGATGCAGCAACTGTTGTTATGCAAGGTGCACAGAATGAAAAAGACAACCCCATTTTACATGACAAACTTTCTTCTTATTTAGATGCTCGCTATGTAAGTGCTCCTGAAGCAATGTGGCATCTTCTCAAATTTGAGATGCATGATCGGTCACATGCTGTGTATCGATTAGCTGTCCATTTGCCACAAAGTCAATTTGTTTGCTTCACTGCCGGCAATGAAACAAATGCTTTAGCACAAAGTGAACATAGAGCAACAACGCTTACTGCTTGGTTTCAATTAAATTGTCACGACACTCAGGCAAGATAAATTGTATACATTGACATTCCAAATCACTATGTATTCGTAAATGGTGAATGGAGAAAACGAAAGAAACATAATTATAAAATTATCCCAAGAATATATACCGTCAGTCAAGGAGACATTGAACGTTTCAGTTTAAGATTACTGCTTTTACATGTTCCCGGTGCACAAAGTTATGAACATTTACGCACAGTCAATGACATAGTTTATGACACCTTCCAGTTAGCTGCAAGACATCAAAACTTTCTAGCAGATGATACAGAATGGGAGAGATGTCTTGAGGAAGCAGCACTATGTCAAATGCCAAAGCAAATGAAAGAACAATTTGCTTTTATTTGTATCTTTTGCAATGTACCAGATGCCTTAACTTTGTGGGAAACATTTAAATTACATATGTGTGAACATTTCTTGCAACGTTAAAATGAGAACATTGCACAATTTAAAGCATTAATGGAAATACAGGAAATCTTACTTTGTCATGGATTAAATTGTGCCAACTTTAATCTGCCTGATCCAGGATTTATAGATGAAATTAACTTTGATGAGTATGACACTGACATTGAATACCAAAAAACACAAGAAAAAAATGGAACTGTAAATGTATTGCAATTGGAAGCATTTAACGCCATCACAAATGCAATAGAAGATGATATGTTCAAAGGGCGTTATTTCTATCTGGATGGCCCTGGTGGATCAGGAAAAACGTACCTATATAATTTGTTGATGAGTTGCATTCGAGAACAGGGTCAAATAGCACTGACATTTGAAACCACTGGAATTGGCGCACTTTTTGTTAGAAGGTGGTAGAACTGTGCATAGTGGATTTAAACTGCCAGTTCCCAGTCTGGAAACATCAGTGTCGGATATTCAAATGAATTCATTACAAGCCAAAAATTTGCACAAGAGTAAATTAATTATAATAGATGAGGCAACTATGATGTCATGTCATGCCCTCCAATATATTGATCGATTATAAAAAGAAGTTATGGCTAATGATTTGCCATTTGGTGGAAAGGTGATGTTGTTAGGAGTAGATTTCACGCAAACATTACCTGTGGTGGCACATGGCAATCAGACTGACATAGTCGAAATGTGTATAAAAAGAAGTAAGCTGTGGAAAACATTTACACACCTGAAATTAGAAGTAAATATGAGATCTGAAGGCCAAAATCAATTTAATGATTGGCTCATTCACATTGGAAAAGGAAAACCGCCAAAAATAAATAATTTACCTGATGATGCAATACAAATTCCACCAGAAATGATTTCAACAGAACCACTAATTTCAACAATCTTCCTCAATACCATCAATAACGAGGATTACTCAGACATTGCAAGCAAAGTTATTATAGACATCAAAAAATTACAATGCCTTGAATTTAAACAACAAAATATTAAAATTAATCAATGCTCCCAAAAAAAAATATTACAGTGCAAACTCTGTTCTGGCTGTTGACAAAGAGAGTGAAGCAAACTTTAGTATGGAATTTATCAATTATTTAACTCCTCTGGAATGCCACCACATGTTTTGCAACTTAAAAAAAGGGGCAATTAGCATGCTATTGAGAAATATAAAATTCCAAAAAAGGACTTTGTAATGGGACCAGATTACGTGTGAAGGAATTAAAGGATCATTTTATACATGCAGAAATTATGAGTGGTACCCATTAAGGCGAACCAGTTCTTATACCGAGAATTGATTTGGCTCCAAGTGAGAGTGGTTTGCCTTTTGTCCTTCAAATGAGACAATTTCCCATTATCATGGCATTTGCCATGACCATCAATAAGTCCCAAGGACAAACTTTTAAGTCTGTGGGTATTTTTTTGAAGGAACCTGTGTTTGCACATGGACAACTATATGTTGCATTTTCAAGATGCAATAATCCAGAGGAAATTAAAGTACATGTTGAAGAAAACACAAGTCAGGGTGATTTATTGGAAGATGGATGTGTTTTTACAAAAAACATTGTGTACTATGAGGTGCTGTAAATATACAGGACACTGCTTTCATTTCGACGAAAACATGTTATGTTACTCGAACTGATTTTACAGTACCAATATTTCAAGAAGAAACTCGATACAATGGCAAAAAAACATAGAGAACAGTGGTTTTACTTCCAGGAAAATTAGAGGTCTCTGGGACTCTTTAAGTAGGGGACAACTATTTCCAATAGGAAACTCGATGTGCCATTTGAACAAAGTACAACAAGAAGAAACAAAAAAGTATCAAAAAGAAAAACAACACAAAACAGTGGTTACACAGATTGGAAGGTCTTACAAGTTATCTTTTCACATGATTGGCCCCACAAAACAATTAGGTGCCATTTATTTTAATTGGAAGCATACATTTAAATGTTTTAAAGTAGTATTTAACATGTTAACATTGTCTTTTAAAAGTTATGAACAGTTATTTCAAGCTATATTGTATAACATTGTCTTTCCAAAGTTGTGGAAAGTTACTTCATGCTATATTGTATATAGTCAAACATTTATGTTACTACTAAGTTTAAGCATTTGTTAATACATTCAACTGTATAATTTTAAGTTGGAGTATTGATTCAGGGAGCAACCCGAGTTAATGGGGTCAGGAAGGAATTCTTTTTTTTTCCCTCTTTGATATTTAATTTTTATTGTTTGCCTTCCTCTGGATTCAATGCCAATTTAGTTTAACATGAGTTAAAAAAAAAAAAGAGTGTTACAAAGCATGTAATTGTACAAAATTCTTAGTTTAGGAAACTTTACATAGTCGTCTGTTATTTATAGATAAATATCAATTCAAAGTGTTAGTATTGTTAAAAAAAAAGAAAAAATTGTTTAAAATACCAGTTGCATGTTACAAACTTTGATTTTATGGTTTACAATATCTATTCATGAAAAATTAACACATTGTTATATTGTTATTTCATATATGACAATTAAAACAGTTCATATTTAATATATATATATATATATATATATATATATATATATATATATATATATATATATATATATATATATATACCTGTTGGTTAAATACAAGTTGAAAGTTAAAAAAATAAAATGTTTTATTCAAAATTTTCTATTTATTGGTACATAATAAAACAAAAGGTTAAGAATGTCAGATACCAATATTGTGTGGCAAACAGTTTTTACAGCATTAAAAATTCTATTGACCGTAATTTGTTGACGGCAAGTCGCTAGTAATAATAATAATAATAATAATAATTTATTAGTAGCAGTTAATCTCACCAAGTAACTCAACTTTTGAGAAATAATAATATAAAAAATCTTATGTGTGAATTCTAATAATAACTTAAATTCCTTTTATCTCACACCATTATATAAACACTAGAAAAAAAGGAAAATTACATATGAGTAGCAGTTAATTTATCAGGAAAAAAGTAATACAAGGCAACTTTGTGAGTAAGGGGAAAGCAAGACCACATAAAAAAATGTGATTAAGTTAACGCACTTACTTGGTACCTTAATCACAAGAGTACATATGATACAATGCACATTTAACAATCATAAACTGCTAAAGATGTGTTACTCAAAAGATCATCTTTTTAATAGAACCCTTAGATCTATCTCTGTTTTTTTTTATATAGTGAGACATAGTGCCACATAAGCGTTACTAAAAAAACTAATTTAAAAAATATACAGGGAGTGCAGAATTATTAGGCAAATGAGTATTTTGACCACATCATCCTCTTTATGCATGTTGTCTTACTCCAAGCTGTATAGACTCGAAAGCCTACTACCAATTAAGCATATTAGGTGATGTGCATCTCTGTAATGAGAAAGGGTGTGGTCTAATGACATCAACACCCTATATCAGGTGTGCATAATTATTAGGCAACGTCCTTTCCTTTGGCAAAATGGGTCAAAAGAAGGACTTGACAGGCTCAGAAAAGTAAAAAATAGTGAGATATCTTGCAGAGGGATGCAGCACTCTTAAAATTGCAAAGCTTCTGAAGCGTGATCATCGAACAATCAAGCGTTTCATTCAAAATAGTCAACAGGGTCGCAAGAAGCGTGTGGAAAAACCAAGGCGCAAAATAACTGCCCATGAACTGAGAAAAGTCAAGCGTGCAGCTGCCACGATGCCACTTGCCACCAGTTTGGCCATATTTCAGAGCTACAACATCACTGGAGTGCCCAAAAGCACAAGGTGTGCAATACTTAGAGACATGGCTAAGGTAAGAAAGGCTGAAAGACGACCACCACTGAACAAGACACACAAGCTGAAACGTCAAGACTGGGCCAAGAAATATCTCATGACTGATTTTTCTAAGGTTTTATGGACTGATGAAATGAGAGTGAGTCTTGATGGGCCAGATGGATGGGCCCGTGGCTGGATTGGTAAAGGGCAGAGAGCTCCAGTCCGACTCAGACGCCAGCAAGGTGGAGGTGGAGTACTGGTTTGGGCTGGTATCATCAAAGATGAGCTTGTGGGGCCTTTTCGGGTTGAGGATGGAGTCAAGCTCAACTCCCAGTCCTACTGCCAGTTCCTGGAAGACACCTTCTTCAAGCAGTGGTACAGGAAGAAGTCTGCATCCTTCAAGAAAAACATGATTTTCATGCAGGACAATGCTCCATCACACGCGTCCAAGTACTCCACAGCGTGGCTGGCAAGTAAGGGTATAAAAGAAGAAAATCTAATGACATGGCCTCCTTGTTCACCTGATCTGAACCCCATTGAGAACCTGTGGTCCATCATCAAATGTGAGATTTACAAGGAGGGAAAACAGTACACCTCTCTGAACAGTGTCTGGGAGGCTGTGGTTGCTGCTGCACGCAATGTTGATGGTGAACAGATCAAAACACTGACAGAATCCATGGATGGCAGGCTTTTGAGTGTCCTTGCAAAGAAATGTGGCTATATTGGTCACTGATTTGTTTTTGTTTTATTTTTGAATGTCAGAAATGTATATTTGTGAATGTTGAGATGTTATATTGGTTTCACTGGTAAAAATAAATAATTGAAATGGGTATATATTTGTTTTTTGTTAAGTTGCCTAATAATTATGCACAGTAATAGTCACCTGCACACACAGATATCCCCCTAAAATAGCTAAAACTAAAAACAAACTAAAAACTACTTCCAAAAATATTCAGCTTTGATATTAATGAGTTTTTTGGGTTCATTGAGAACATGGTTGTTGTTCAATAATAAAATTAATCCTCAAAAATACAACTTGCCTAATAATTCTGCACTCCCTGTATATTCTTGAACTATATTGCCAGTAGAATTCTGCTGATATCTGAACAAGTATCAGTTCATATCCTTATTATTAGATTTTTAAGCAGTTAAATAAATGCTATACTTAATTTTCTCCCAGAAATAGTTATTTTTTTATCTGCAGTTTAAAAAATGTATAACATGTCTGTCATTTTTTCAACTTTTGTGTCCTGTTTAATGGTTAACATTAGTAGCATTTAGGCTTCATATAGTAATAGTGACATAGCTTGTTTCATGTCAATGCTATTTTTACAATGGTCGAAATTCTGATTATCAGAACATAAACCTTAAGATTTAAAAAATATTGTAAATACTACATCAACCCAGAAAAGGGTTAATCTGTGAAGCAGTGTGTGTATGTTATTTAAATATCATATAGATAGATAGATAGATAGATAGATAGATAGATAGATAGATAGATAGATAGATAGATAGATAGATATGCCTGTTTTTTAGCAGATAACCTGAAATACATTGTTTTCACTACCCTTTGGAATTTAGGGCAGCAATATGATTATATACACAAACAAACACTACCATTTATATGTACATATTTTTATGGTGTCAGTGGGGGCACCTAGGAAGCCTTTCCATATGGGCTCCTCAGGTGTAAACCCGGCCCTGCTTCTGTCTGCTGCTATAACAATATTAGATTGATGGAAAATAAGAACCAATAAGGCCATTTAGTACACTGTAAATCTACCTAGAAAGCTTGGCTTAATTAATCCTTACGATGACATTTAGCATCCTCACTTCAAAGTCACCGGGTACCCTTGCACCTAGTTTTCCCTAAGAAGTATTAAAGGGTTTCTCACCATTTTCTGATATTTTACTCAATCAAATACAGAAATAATTAACAAATTGAAGTAAAATAATCTGGATATTAATTTTAAGACACAATGCCACAAATATCAGACATGATTTTGTTATAAGCATTCAGGTTAGAGAAGAGAATGAAGAAAAGGTTGGATTTCCTACAAATTTTTCAATATACGTTTTAGATTTTTTTTTAAAGATCACTGTGGTCAATATTTTTCTATATGGTCTAGACTTCCCTAAATGTGAGGTGTTTTCTGTTCCCTCTTTCAATTAAAACACTACACATGACAGGATTAAATAGTTAAAGCCTTTATTTAAAACTCAGCTCCATCTTATGAGTGCACAACAGCTGGCACCACTAAATCTAACTAAGGACCCCTCACCAAGCTGGTTGACCAACATAACACACACAGGATGCCTGAATCTGTAACAAAATGCATAAGAACTTTTTTATAACCAAATGGCTCTTTATGCTTGATTAACAAAAATCCTACCATGAGTTCTAAACTATCCTTTTTATTCAGTAGCTACTCCTTCCTTTACAGCAGAGGCGTTCCCACCAGACAGCTTGAGTAAAAGTGTCCCTTTAACTCTAAATAGACATTAGTTCTGAATGTAATAATCTTCTCACCAGTGAAGGGGAGGAAGAATGGGAATTTTTTTTGGAACAGGAAGGAGATAGAGATTCTCCTCATCTTATATGCTGTACCTTATCCCACCCCACCCCCATTACATCCCTGTGTGAAGGCATCCCCTGGCCCACTGTCTTGTGGCCCTCTCCTTAACAGTCCTAGCCTTCTGTTAAATAACAAAACTGCATAATGGGATAAGTGTTTTTAGAAAACTAAAAAAAATAATAATAATAATAATAATAAACACAACTTTTTTTCACTGTACATCTTTATTCTTTGCCACATGCTTCATTTTCTTCACTGAACTTGTTTCTTGTAACATATGTCTTAACAGTGTGGGTGTTAGCAGTAAAAGCCCTGTATTTAAACACCACAACACATATATCTTCTCCACAATTTAGTACGGGTAAATTTTTAATAACCAACGGTACTCGCCAAGGCTGTCCGTTATCCCCCCCTCTTTTTATTCTATTCCTTGAACCATTATTAACAACTATCAGAGTATCATCAGAAATTAAAGGAGTTAAGATAGGGAAGGAGGAATATAAGATAATGGCATATGCCGATGACATCGTAATAACAATAACAAATCCAGAGCTTTCTTGTAGAGCTCTGCAGACTGCTCTGGATGAATTTAGCAAATTCTCTTATTTTAAGATAAACCATCAGAAATCTGAAATAATTACTTGTAATATATCATTAGAGGAAAAAAATAGACTAGCGAACCTATATTTATATAGATGGAACTCTCCACACATAGTACACCTGGGTGTAAGATTCTCTGGCCATATAAATAATATTTTTAAAGACAATTACAGCGAAATATTAAAACAAATTAGGAAATTATTGAATGATTGGAGAGCTTTACATCTATCATGGATTACTAGAATAAATGCAGTAAATATGAGTTTGATACCTAAAATTACATATATTATGAGATGCCTTCCAGGCAGAATTCCGGCTTATTATATTAAAAATATTCAAGAAACGTTGGACAACTTTATATATCAGGGGAAAAAACCAAGAGTGAAGAAAACTATAATATGTAAGCAATTTGATAGAGGGGGATTGGGCTCACCATCTATCAAAGATTTAAACGTTAAAATTATACTCACACAAGTGGCGGGATATAATTACGGGCAAAATCCCCCAAGATGGTTAAAAATTGAAGAGGAAATATGGGGAGAATCCCCTATAAAAAGCATATTATGGATGACTAAGTATAAAAAGAAAAGAAATTCAGACCTACCGCCTAATATTCAAAACATTATTAAAATATGGCATAAAAATAAAACTAAACTATCATTAGTACAATCCCCTTCTTTAGCTGCACCAATAGACCTTATTAATAACAACTCTAATAGATCGATCTTACTACTACTAAGATCACATAACATTAGAAATGTGATAGACCTATATGAAAAAGGTAGTCTATTGGAGCGTAAAAGAATTAAAGAGAAATTTAATATAGACAAATTAACGTGGTTAGACTATGAATGCTTAAAGAGGAATCTTAAATTGTCAGGGTATAAGACTACTAATATGGATGAAATGTGGATAATGGAGAAATATTTACTTAAGGGAGAATCATCTCATATAATCTCTAAATTTAGTAAAATATTAGATGAAAATACTCCCCTGGAAAAAAGCCTGGGAATACTAGCCTGGGAAGAGGATATGAAAATTAGAATTCTAGAAGAAGATTGGATTAAAATATTCAATACCGTTAAGAACTCATCAATCAATTCCTCATATAACGTAATGATGGTAAAACTAATCCATAGATGGTATTATGTCCCTAGTAAATTAAAAAAAATATATAGTAATTTAGACGGTCTATGTTGGAAACAATGTGGACTATCAGGTACAACTTTCCACATGTGGTGGGATTGCAAAAAAATAAAAAAATTCTGGACGACATTAAGTCAAAAATTATCCACTCTTGTGGGCAAGACAATCATCTGTAACCCTATAGAATTTATTTTACATATGCAACTGGAAAGATTTCCATTAGGAGAAAGATATTTAATATCACACATATGCCTGGTAGCTAAATGGTTACTTTTGAAATACTGGAAACAACCACAGGTACCTTCCTGGAAAGAAGTAGAGAATGCCGTCTCAAATAACAGGGAGATGATAAAAGTAGAATCAGCCAATAATATATGAGGCACGACTCCTAAAGCAACGCATATGATAAAATGGCAGCTGTGGGACCAATATTTGTTATTAGGTTAGAGACTTGGTGGAGGTGGATGTTTTCCCGGTTGTGTCTGCATGACTTACGTCTTCTCCCTTCCCTTTTTTTTTTTTTTTTTTTTTTTTCTTTTTGGTCGTTTTGTTTTGTTTGTAGGTGTTGTCATGTCTATGTTTTTCAGGTTATTTGTTTCTTTGTTCTGTATAATGCAATATATTGTAATACTTGTCTTATTTGATGAAGACTTATTTATATAAATAAACTTGTAAAAGAAAGGAATTATTAAGGAAAAAGGGGAGATAAAAGGAGAGAGAGAGGAAAAGAGAAAGGTTCAATTAAGTATAATGAATAATATGGGCTCTATACAGACTTTTGATCTGGATGAGAAAAGGAAAGAAAAAGGGGAAAAGAAAGAGAAAGGAAGGAGGAAATGAGAAGGGGGAGGAAAAAGAGAAGAAAGAAGGAAAAAGAAAGAAAAAGGGGGGAAGGAAAGGGGAAAGGAGAAAGGGGAAAAAGGACTGTATCAGATAATTGTAGCCACTATTTATTTATTATAACCTCACTGTCCAACATAATCATGAAGTTTGTAGTTAACCGATACTTAATATTTTTCTTTACAACTGGACTTTATAACCAAGTGATATATGCGAATTATAACTGTATCTATATCTATATATTGCTGATTTTTGTACTGTTTGTAACTCTCAATAAAGAAATTGAAAAAAAAAACAAAAAAAAAACAGTGTGGGTGTTTGTAAATGATTAACATTCTGCAGATAGAAACTTCCTGTTTATTCAAAGTCTCCTCCTACTTCAGGGTGTGTATCACTGGAAACATATAAAAGTCATAAGTTAGAGGCTGCATTTTTCTTTATATATTCTAAAAACAAGTTGCTCATTTTCAAATGTAGTTCTTCAAATGAAGATGTTTTAAATGTATTATCACAGTGATTATTTAAATAAACATATAGAAATGTACTGTCTTATTCAATTAAAATTACAATTCAGAATGTCATTTGAATATGTAATGGATGGTATAATTTACCAAGCATAAATCTACTTTTTTTAACAGTATATCATATGGTACATCATGTGGTTAGTGAAAATTAATTTTTAGCTATATATTTGTGTTGGTGTATTTTGCTTTTTCTGATTCAGTAAATTTGTATAAAAATTTCAAATATAAACTATATTTTAAAGGGCAACCTGTATCACATTGTAAAAGATTTTAATAGGTATAAAACAGCAAACAAGCCTTTTCAGTAAAAAAAAAAAATGTTATGATCTTACTCTCTGTTTTCACATACTGGCAGCTCACATTTAGTCTATGATGTCACAAGATGTTTTTTTTTCTATCCATCATGTACAGTTCAACAGCCATTGTGGGCAGTTTGTATCAGTATCTATAAAGTAAACAATTTATCTTGCTAAACAGTTGCTATTACAACATGCAAGACTGTAGGTATACAAACGTGAATGCAGTAAATTGCAATATGTTGCTAGTTACACCCACATTCACTGTGTTAAATGTTAATTTTCAAAAGAGCACAAATGTTGGCCAATGTTATATTAGACTGCAGACAAATTAGATCCCTATTATATTTGAGCAGTGCAAATGGGGTTGCTACGTAAAATTGGCTGTGGCAGCTTTTCCCCCCTAAGTTACAATTTTAATGAGTTTAACTCCTAATATTATGGATGCCACCCACATCCGTAAACTGCACTCTCATCAGTAGCATTGAAGGTGCTGGATTACAGGAGCCACACAAATCATACCAATCAACCAGAAATGGCTTAGGAATTGAAAGGGATACATTATATATTTGTGAGCTTCCAACTCCAGAGTTCACTGTTTTTACATTTGTACACGTTAGTCCGCAGGTCCCAGGAGTTGCTTTTTCTTTTTAGATCGAGTGAAGGAGAAGTCAGAGTTTGGAGTGCAGGTTTATATTATTTTCATTATATTTGCTAATTAAATACTACTTTACACTTCATTTCAAAATACACATAAAGACTGATATCACATAAGATAAATACACATAGGATAATATTACAAATAAATAAACTTATAGCTAGGCCCCACCATCCACACCTCCCCCACCCTATACCATAAAAAAAGTATGATCTTACTCTCTGTTTTCACATACTGGCACCTCACATTTAGTCCATGATGTAACAAGATGTTTTTTTTTCCTATCCATCATCTACAGTTCAACAGCCATTGTGGGCAGTTTGTTTCAGTTTCTATAAAGTAAAAATGTTATCTTGCTATACAGTTGCCATCACAACATGCAATGAGAATACAGACTGTAGTTATATGAAATAACCCATTCATTAAATGCACTATATTGCAATATGTTAATGGTTACAGCCACATTCACTGTGTTAAATATTATGCATAGATACGTTTATAGCTAGGCCCCACCATCAACACATCCCCCCACCCTATACCCTAACATAAAAAATACACAAAAAAACTCTTTTTTTTCATAAAAAAACTTTGTTTTATTTATCCTTTTTTTAGGGGAATACCAATGGAAAGAGGAGCACGGTGAGGAGAGATGGGAAGGAGAGGAGGAGGAGGAGAGAGAGGGGGCTCTGGGGGAGTAGAGGGGATGGAGATGTAGGGAGGGAATAGAGGGAATGGAATTAAGGGGAGGGAAGGAGAGGTAAAGAGGGAGGGAGTAGAAGGGGGAGGGCTAGGAGAGATAGTTCTGTGGGGAGGGTGGAAGGTGAGGTAGAGGGAGGGAGGGATTTCCCCTTAATTATTGGTACCCTTAGTTCATTACAGGGGAGGAGGAGTTAAGGCGAGGCCCTGGGCCAAGGCCTGCAAGGAAGTAGCAGCTGCAGCCACTGAGATTGGTTTTGTGGAAAGAGATGTGAGGTCGGTTAGGCATCATTAGAACAACAGCTGGGTAAAGATGAGGAGGATGAAGGAAGAGGAGGCCAGAGCGCCAAGTGGTGGCCCCAGAGTGGCTGTCCAATACAACAAGTGGGAGAGGTTGCTGAAGGAGAGGATGGAATCAAGGACCATCTTCTTGTCAGATGAATATTATATACACCAATATACCCACACATATACACCATATGTAAACCACACAGACATAGATAACATAAATCACATGAGAGTGAGATGTCAGCACCCTATCCATCTTCAAATCCAGGAACCTTACAATTCACTCTCATTGATAGACAGCATTACATCTGTGATAATAGATGCATGAAATAGCAGATAGATATACATTTTGGAAACATCCAATTGAGACAACAGGTATGGGGTGGTCACTGTGGTGTATGCAGATGCAGACTCTGTAGGGATTCATGTGCAATGTAATGTAAATAGCCTATCAAGGAACACCCTTTCAGCAACATGTTAACAAGTATTGTTGAAACATGCTTACAATGTGCAGCAAGTTATGTAGAGTATGTGTAAGCATGTGCTGCAGAGGCCAGACCGATACATGAATAAGGATATAACATGGAAGCTTTTAATACAAAGCTTGATCACATCTAGCAAATGATAGCTCCACACAGTAGCAATGAAGTGAACCATCCAGGTTCAAGACAACCACATAGGAACACACAGCAATCACATGATAAATATACATTGTGACACTGTTGGGGTCCACTAAAGGGTTGTTAATGGCATGTATATTTAATAATGAATTGATACATTAAGATTAGCACTAATTGTCATATGATAATTATTGGTATACATGTTGCCACATGCACAACAGCAATGGTATTGGTCTTGCCAGGAAAGGTGTTACCCATGTTTCCGGTTGATGGAAGTTAGATTCCTGGCGCTTCATGTGCCTCTCCACAGCCACCTTTTGTGTGTGTAGGCCTTCCTAGACAAATTAAGGATATAAGTGTAATCCCCTTTTTCTTGCTATGTCCCTATATGACCATGTTTCTCTGCCTATATGACCCTGTTGCTTACATGCTCCATGTAAAAATCCAGTGCCTGGCCTGTGAAATCTAGTGATGTACCTGTGGTGTTCATCTCCCCGATTTCTCCACCATTGGTGTCAGTCAGCCCTGTGTTTAAAGACTCATGCTGCTCCCCAGTGTATGAGACCCCAAGTCATTGTGTAGTTACATACCTTGCCATGGATGATCTCTGTGAGTACTGTGCTGTGGTGATCATCACTCCCATTACTGATTATTTAACAGTGAAGGCTTTATAGCAGTTGCTTTGGTGCATGTGTGTTTGCTAATTAGTATTAACCTCTTGCGTACTATGGTCTATTTTGCCATGGACATTGTGATATGTTATGTGGAGGTGTGATATTGCAAATAGTTGGTGTTCCATTATATGTGTGGTTAGTTAAACATATTAATGTATATATATGATTTTTATTTTTCACATTTGTGCCTCTTTAACTGTAAGATGTTATTTGTAATGAAGTCATATGATTTCTGAGGCAATTCATTAATATACTGTCTTTTTAACAGATTTATCCAGCTCTGAACACATTTTCAGATTCCATATGTCTGATGAGTCACACATAGAAATTAAAAATTATAACTGCACATATGTGTCAATAGCAATGTACAGCATTCATTTGTGATGATTTTGCATGCTGTTCTATTGCTTTTGAGTGCTAAAAAATCCATGGAAAACTTTGCCAGAATTTGGGTACCAGCAGACTCCTTTTCTTAGGACCTAAGGATTAGTACAGGCAGACTTGGACACCACCTTTATTTAGTGTGTCCAAAATCAGACTGGCACTTCTTTATTTTTCAAGACACATTTTCAGATAACACAAACCACCATTCCCCAGGTCTGTAGCCAAGCCCCCATCTCTGAGTTGCTCGATCTCAACTTACAGGGTTATAAACTAAACTTCCCCCTTCCAGACTCAATACATGGATCTATGCATGGCTGGCTCTCAAAGCCATATAAATTCTTTAAAATCTTTAACCCTTTGTATATCCCAGATATGACTGCATTAGCTTTATATTATCTAAGAATATCCTATGGACTGCTGCTAATACAGATACATTATTTTAATGTTAATCAATGACAGTACTATATGCACTTATTACATCCATGATATAACTACATGTATGCATTACCCCCATGATATAACTAAGCAAGTCATTAGCACATTCTAAACACACATATAATAACTGATTAACCTAAAACAGTCCACTGGCCCCTCTGCTCATAACAGGCAATATTAAATAATCTGTTATTCAGCAAAAACTAAGTGAAGATGACAGCCAATAGCACAATCTAGTGCTATATCTGACATCTGGAAACAACTTAATTTCTCCTTCCCACAGGCAAACCCATGTTGCCAGGTGGCTTGTATGCTCTAGGAGTCCCACAATAACGGTAGGAAACAGTTCACAATTAGTGATCATTCATAAGAGTTTACATGTAATGAATTGTTAATGACAGCTACAATAGGCTTAGTTTGCTTATCCAAGCTTTTCAAAATGTTTCCTCATAATGTATACTTTCTCATTCACTTCTCAAAATGATGCACCAAAGAGCCCAGTTATAGCAAAAATTAAAGTTAGTGTTCTTCGCCCGCCTGGACCTAAATGCTGCCCGGCTTTAGGGGAGGATGGGGACCAATCACACATTGTGGGGATGCATGCTTGCCCGGCTGCTCCACTGTGTCACCGCCAGCTCCTAGTCAACCTGACTGATGATTTCTGGAGAGGATACTGTACATTGACAAATAAATATTGAAAAAGTGAAGCAAATTAATTGATGTGAGCCTGAGACAGCGCAGAGCTGTGTATCCAGTTTAGAGCTGAAAGGGTGAATTGAGCAGCAGTTCAATCAATATTTGAACCTTCTCCCAATCAGGAGAGATTTGAGAGACCTACAGCCAGAAAGAGGGTATTTTGAACCTGAAACTGCTAAGAGGGAGCAAAGTGTTTTCAATCTTCTGGAAGTAGGAACTGTGGAGAGAGAAGTCTTGCTGTACAGAAAGCTGCACTTGCATTTGGGGAAAAGGTGAAACAAACAACCTGGAGACTGTTTTTGAAGAAAGAAAGTATTTTATTTTTTCCATTTTAAGAGAAGGTATAATGTGTTGTGTGTTATACTGTAGATTGTGGGTGTGAGGGATATTATGCCGTAGAGAGTGCATTTGTGAATAGGCATCTTTCAACAGTTTCATTTTTAACAAGATATTTTCAAGTTTTTGAGGCAGGAAGATATTCAAGTGAAGCAAGTCACAGAGTTCCAGAGAGAAGGGTCAGCACAAGAAAAATCCTGAAGGTGGTAGGCGGTGATAAAAGAGAAGGAAAGAAGAATGACATTAGCAGAGAAAAGAGGACGGAGGAGTATTTTAAGTCAAGAGCAGAGATATTAAGGAGGTGCACTGTTGTTAAGGGATTTAAACGGGGAGTGACTGACAGGTGCTGCAGACACTGAGCGTTGAGTATGGTAGATGAGACTAGTGGAGGCATTCATTATGGGTTGGTGTGGAGACAGATGGGTAATGGGAGGGAGCAAGGAGAGAGTTGTAGAAGTCGAAGCAAGATATGTGAAGAGAATGTATACAAATTTGTGTATGCCATGTGTAAGATAGTGACATATTTTGGAGATATTGTTAGGTGAAAAATACAAGATTTTGGGATTGATTGTATGTGAGGAATGGAAGAGAGGGCAGGGTCCAGTAGAAACCCAAGAAAATGGGCATGGGAGTGATGATGGCATTGTCAACAGTGAAAGATATTTGAGGAGTGGAAGCCGGTAATAGACAGTTGAAAAATAGGAGCTCAGTCTGTGACATGTTGAGTTTGACTTGGTGGGCAGACATCCAGGAGGAAATGCTTGAGAGATAGTTATCAACTCATGCTAGAAGACAGGGGATAGAGTTGGTTTTGAGGGATAGATTTGAGTGTCATCTGCATACAGATTATATGGAAATCCATGCGATTTAATTAGGGTTTCAAGGGATTATGTATAGATGGCAAAGAGGAGGGGGCCTAGGACTAAACCTTGGGGTATGCCAGCAGTGAGGGGGCAAGGCCAAGAAGATGAGCCAGAGAAGGACACAAAAATGTTGAATCTACTAGGTATGGTGTGAACCAAGAAAGAGCTCTGTTTTGAATGCCAAGAGATTGGAGAATTTGAATTAAAAGAAAGTGGTTGACTGTGTCAAAGGCAGAAGAGAGATCCAGGACAATTAGAATAGAGAAATTACCTTTTGACTTGGTGGTGAGCAATGCATTAGTGATTTTCGGGAGAGCTGTCTCTCTGGAGTGTTGGGCTAGAAACTGGATTGGAAGGGATAAAGAAGGGAGTTGGAGGAAATGAATAGAGTAAGGCGATTGTAGACGAATCAGCCCGGAGAAATAGGGCAGTGGAGTGTGTAAAGAGTGACGTGTGTAAAGAGAACAGTTTTTGTTTCACCTAAGAGGCGAGAAGAAGCTCCAGGGCTAGAAAGGATGTTTAGTCAGATTGTACATGCAGATTTTATTTTGTGTTGCTGAAGAAAGTCAGTTTATGTTTTGGGACTGTAACGGAGTTGGAACACGAATCCAATATCTCCGCTGGTATACGGTAAAATATCCAAGAAGCACTACAGTCTCACCATCCCCAACCTCCCATATTGGACGACACTCAATTGGGAGTCAAAAGAATACTGTCTTTATTTTGTTGTGCAGAAATATATATACACATCTCTTCCCAAAGGCAATACACATCCCCCATAGTTGGCCACACAATACAGATAGAGAGACAATAAATGTGGTCACACACCCCGGGGGTTACCTGGCTACTTTGATACAATCAGACATTGATCAGATTATACTTCTTTGTTCTTATGTCTGATAATGAAAACACTTTATACAATAGACTTCCTTATCTTATGAGGAGTCTCTGTAATAGGATTATCTATTATGCCAAGGTCTGCAATAGTCTGGGCTAATATTCTGCAGAGTATAAACCAACATACATACAGTATAACAGTAGGATCATATTTTAACCATAATAATTAAATAACCATAACACAGGGTAAAACAGTGGGTTCCGTTACACACCTCCCCCGTGACCATAAGCCAGCATACACGGTCTGATCCCAACGGATCGGCCTGGGGATGTCCAGACAAAAGTATTTGTTGGTCAATTCTCTAGTTTGACAACCCATCAGCAGTACTACAATTCACCTTTACTCACATTTCAAGAACAAAACAAACACACACTTCATACAGCATTCACAGCAATAAACATTTCAAGGAGAGGGAAAATACATTTTACAAACAGGTTTTACAGAGGCAGACTCCATTGAGCACATGGTTGCAAAAAAAACATAAACCACTTTAAAATACATAAAGTCACCTTTTACACATAACACACAGACATTTCACATATCCCCAGATAGCTGGGATCTGAGCGCACAAAACTACCGAATAGCACTCAGATCCTATTCACACAGTTCAATTGACAGGTAGCTAAAGTCTTTCCCATAGTCTTTCATTATATGAATGGGCTCCATGGCATAGCTATCTGGGGTATCACCGCTCCCACAGGGCAAGTACCGAATGACCCCCCTGTATATAAAGGGCCAGAATGAGGGACATACACTCTGGTATGGCCGAATACTGATTTTCAAGGGCAATATGTCCCAGGGCCATAGTCGCAGGACAGGAGGCTGGCAATAAGTCCTCTCCAGGACAAAGTGGTAAAAGGCACTTCGTCACCCATCTCCCCTTTGGGGGGAAGTCTAACCAGGCACCTGGATATTTCGCTGTGGTGATGGGGCAACACGCTGAGGGGACTTGAGGGGCAGAGGCCAGCCGCACTCTGCCCTGATGCCAGCTCTTCTGCTGGTATAACCTGCAGGTCATTCTGCTCTGTACAAGGGACAAAGGGAGGGCAGAGGCCGACTGCACTCTGCCCCGCTGTCAGCTCTTCTGCTGGGGTACTTGGGACATATTCCGGCTCAGTAGCCAGGGAAAGGTGGGGGTCAGTGGGGGTTAACATTTCCTCTGTTAACCCTGGGGCCACATTAGGAGTAAGCTGGGGAGGGGAATTTGTACTTACCCCCTCCTCCGGTTGTCCCAGTGAGGGTAGTTGGGGATCTGGACAGGCTGTCCAGCATCCCGGTAGGTCAGACACAGAGACCATGGTCCCATCTGCGCCGTCTGGGAGATTGGTGTCTCCCCTTGTTAGGGTAAGCTGTCGCTGGGGGGAGAGGGCGACACCTTCAGCTCCCTGGGGTTCACACTGCCACTGGGGAGGAAGGATGGCACCTTCTGCTCTCTGGGGTACACACTGCCGATGGGGGGAACGGACGGCACCTTCTGCTCCCTGGGATACACACTGCCGCTGGGGGGGGGGATGACACCTTCGGCCCCCTGGGGTACACACTGCCGCTGGGGAGGAAGGACGACACCATCAGCTCCCTGGGGTACACACTGCCGCTGGGGAGGAAGGACGGCACCTTCTGCTCCCTGGGATACACACTGCCGCTGGGGGGAAAGGACGACACCTTCGGCCCCCTGGGGTACACACTGCCGCTGGGGAGGAAGGACGGCCCCTTCTGCTCCCTGGGGTACACACTGCCGCTGGGGAGGAAGGACGGCACCTTCTGCTCCCTGGGATACACACTACCGCTGGGGGGAAATGACGACACCTTCGGCCCCCTGGGGTACACACTGCCGCTGGGGAGGAAGGACGGCACCTTCTGCTCCCTGGGGTACACACTGTCGCTGGGGAGGAAGGACGGCACCTTCTGCTCCCTGGGGTACACACTGCCGCTGGGGAGGAAGGACGGCACCTTCTGCTCCCTGGGATACACACTGCCGCTGGAGGGGCAGGACGACACCTTCGGCCCCCTGGGGTACACACTGCCGCTGGGGAGGAAGGACGGCACCTTCAACTCCCTGGGATGCACACTGCCGCTGGGGGGGAAGGATGACACCTTCTGCTCCCTGGGATACACACTGCCGCTGGGGGGGGGGGGGATAACCCCTTCGGCACCCTTTGGTACACACTGCCGCTGGGGAGGAAGGACGACACCTTCAGCTCCCTGGGGTACACACTGCCACTGGGGAGGATGGACGGCACTTTCTGCTCCCTGGGATACACACTGCTGCTGGGGGGAAAGGACGACACCTTCGGCCCCCTGGGGTACACACTGCCGCTGGGGAGGAAGGACGGGCCCCTTCTGCTCCCTGGGGTACACACTGCCGCTGGGGAGGAAGGACGGCACCTTCTGCTCCCTGGGATACACACTGCCGCTGGGGGGGAAGGATGACACCTTCGGCCCCCTGGGGTACACACTGCCGCTGGGGAGGAAGGACGGCACCTTCTGCTCCCTGGGGTACACACTGCTGCTGGGGAGGAAGGACGGCACCTTCTGCTCCCTGGGGTACACACTGCCGTTGGGGGGAAAGGACGACACCTTCGGCCCCCTGGGGTACACACTGCCGCTGGGGAGGAAGGACAGCCCCTTCTGCTCCCTGGGGTACACACTGCCGCTGTGGAGGAAGGACGGCACCTTCTGCTCCCTGGGATACACACTGCCGCTGGGGGGGGGAGGACGACACCTTCGGCCCCCTGGGGTACACACTGCCGCTGGGGAGGAAGGACGTCACCTTCTGCTCCCTGGGGTACACACTGTCGCTGGGGAGGAAGGACGGCACCTTCTGCTCCCTGGGGTACACACTGCCGCTGGGGAGGAAGGACGGCACCTCTCTGCTCCCTGGGATACACACTGCCGCTGGAGGGGAAGGACGACACCTTCGGCCCCCTGTGGTACACACTGCCGCTGGGGAGGAAGGACGGCACCTTCTGCTCCCTGGGGTACACACTGTCGCTGGGGAGTAAGGACGGCACCTTCTGCTCCCTGGGGTACACACTGCCGCTGGGGGGAAGGACGACACCTTCGGACCCCTGGGGTACACACTGCCGCTGGGGAGGAAGGACGGCACCTTCTGCTCCCTGGGGAACACACTGTCGCTGGGGAGAAAGGACGGCACCTTCTGCTCAATGGAATACACACTGTCGCTGGGGAGGGTAATTAGTTGGAGTATTTCACGTGGAGCGGTTTCTGTTTCTGGGACAGTCTCTCTGCATGTGGCTCTGCTGGTTACACGTGTGGCACCTGAGGTACCGTGGAGGGGTTTGGTAGTTCCCACCACCCGGACGCAGTGCTGGGGGGGGTTAATGGTGGGAGGTGGGTTAGCAGATGGACCGCCCCCATGCCCGCTGCTTTTCCATTATGTATTTGTGGACATCTGTCATTAACCATTCCAAGGTTATTGTGGGAAACGTACCTGGGAAAAAGGCCAGTCTGCTTTGGAGTTCTCTTCCAAACTCAGTCTGTGTGCTGTCCGTAAGAGGTGGTGTAGCCGCTGCCCAGTCTCCCTCCATGAGTTTATTTCTGTCTGCATCCCTGTAGTCCGCGGTCGCCTCCTCCTCCTCATCATGGAACGCTGTCCGAAAACTAGCCGGTTCCATCCTGCTGTAGCCAGGAGCGCTGTACGGATACTAGTGTTGCCCTCAATTTGTAACTCCACGGAATGGTGTCTCCTGTAGCTGTCCTTCTGACCGTGGGAACAATTCCGCCACTTGCCACCAAATGTAACGGAGTTGGAACACAAATCCAATATCTCCGCTGGTATACGGTAAAATATCCAAGAAGCACTACAGTCTCACCATCCCCAACCTCCCATATTGGACGACACTCAATTGGGAGTCAAAAGAATACTGTGTTTATTTTGTTGTGCAGAAATATATATACACATCTCTTCCCACAGGCAATACACATCCCCCATAGTTGGCCACACAATACACATAGAGAGAAAATAGGTGTGGTCACACCCCCCGGGGGTTACCTGGCTACTTTGATACAATCAGACATTGATCAGATTATACTTCTTTGTTCTTATGTCTGATAATGAAAACACTTTATACAATAGACTTCCTTATCTTATGAGGAGTCTCTGTAATAGGATTATCTATTATGCCAAGGTCTGCAATAGTCTGGGCTAATATTCAGTAGGATCATATTTTAACCATAACAATTAAATAACCATAAAACAGGGTAAAACAGTGATGGGTTCCGTTACAGGGACTTTTTATTTAAAAAAAAAAAAACAATACTTGGACTCTCTGCTGTTTCTATCTATTTATATACAACTTAAGAAACGCGTAACAGATATATATAATTACAACTGCCTGGTATTAAAATTGGTAGTAAAATAAAGTGTTAGATAGTTGAACTTGAAAGTTTAAGCATAAATTACACAAAATCATCCTCCCACTCCCCAAATGGATACATTAAAGATTATTTATTATATCTTACAATGGTCACGATCAGTTACTAGATCTATACGTACAGATCCGATTAACGACAATGTCTACATGTTCTTCTATTGTAAGATTTTATCGTCATTTGATTTACAATCAGAGATATACCATCTGGATTTTTTTAATGTTATTTATTTTATAAGTTAATAATAAGATAGACTTTTCCAGAATTTGTAAAATTGTATGCCATCTATTGCTTTTTATAGGGGTCAGTTGTTCTTAATGGTATTTTTATTGTTCAAGGCATGCTTTTTTTGTTTGGTAAATAGTTTCAACATCAATGATTTTACTACTGTATCTGGTTATCAGTAATATAAGCACAGTTACATAGCAATTTAGTGTGAAAAAATACTTTATTATATCAAGTTCAACCGTTTTGGATCTCCTCTGATCTGCAATATGCTGATTAATTGTTAATTGATAATTGATCCAGAGGAAGGCAAACAGAAAAAAACATCCCCAGTGAAACTTTGCCAATTGTCTCAACAGGGAAAAAAATATAAAAATCCTTCCTGACCCCAGATACTGGGGATCGGTTTAATCCCTGGATCAATACTCCCTCTCTATTTATCCAGGATAGCCCTTAATGACCTTTTTATTTTAAAATATATCCAATACCTTTTTAAAGTTATCTGTCGAATCCGCTGTCACCACCTCCTTTGGTAGAGAATTCCACAGATTAACCACCCTTACTGTGAAGAACCCTTTTATTTCTTTAAGGTGAAATCTTTTTACTTCTATTCTCAAAGGATGTCCCCTTGTCAGTTGATAACCTCTTGGCACAACAAGTTCCCTTGACAAAGCCTTGTATTGACCCTGGATATATTTATATAAGGTAATCATATCCCCTCTTAGACACCTTTTTTCTAGAGTAATTAAGTTTTATTTGGTTAGTCTTTCTTCATAACGTAGCCCCTCTATTACCTTTATTAGCTTTGTTGCCCTTCTCTGTACTTTTTCCAGCTCTAAAATTTCCTTTTTATGTATTGGTGCCCAAAATTGTACTCCATATTCTAAATTAGGGCGTACTGGGGATTTGTACAGTGACAGAATTATATTTGCTTCCCTTGCTTCTATACCCTTCTTACTACATGCTAATATTTTACTTGCCTTTGCAGATGCTGCTTGGCATTGAGCACTGTTACCTAGGCAGTTATTCACAAGTACTCCCAAATCCCTTTTAATATATGATACCCGTAGATTTGCTCCATTAAGATTAGAACTAGCCTTGCTATTTTCCTTCCCAGATGCATAACTTTACATTTATTTATATTAAATCTCATCTGCCACTTAGATGCCCATTCCTCTAATTTATGCAAATCCCTTTGGAGGGAAAGTACATCATCCTATGATTTAATTACCTTGCACAACTTTGTGTCATCAATCAAAAATGGAGACACCACACTCCAATCCAACTTCCAAGAAATTAATAACTATGTTAAAAAGGAGGGGACCTAATACTGTCTTGCTCACTTCTTAAATATAGGTATCACCTCTACCTTTCTACAGTAATCTGGTAGAGACCCTGGGTTGAGTGAATCTGGAAAAATTAAATATAATGGTTTTGCTATTACAGAGCCCAGTTCCCTCAGTACCCTTGGATGTATTCCATCAGGACATGGGGCTTTATTAACATTTAATTTTTCCAACCTCTTTTGGATTTCTTCCTGCGATACCCAGTAATTTGGTAGGTAGTATAGCCCCATTATGTTGCAGTGATCCAACCACTGGTACCTCCCATGTGTATACCAAAGAAAAGAACCGATTTAGCTCATCTGCATTTTCCTGGTCACTAATTATCAGATGGCCTGTGTCACATTGTAATGTTCCTATAGCTTCCTTCCTGGCCTTTTTCCCATTAAAATATTAAAAAAAATATTTTAGGGTTAGTCTAACTCTCCTTTGCAACTAACTTTTCATTTTCAATTTTAGTCAGTCTAATAGCCCTTTTACAAGTCTTGTTGATTTCCTTGTACTTACATAAAGCAGTCTCTGCTCCCCCTTGTTTGTATAATTTAAATTCTTGTTTTTTACTCCTCATCTTCATCTTTAATTCATTGTTAAGCCACATGGGTTTTGATTTACTTCTACTTTTATTTCCACATGCTATATTGTGATAAGTATGTATATTTCGTAAGGATTTGAACGTTGTCCATTTATGTTCAGTATTTTTACCTGTCAGTTCTCTGTCCCAGTCTATACGTTGTATTGCTGCCCTAAGACCGTTAAAATCTGCCCTTTTAAAATTAAGAATTTTTGTTAGCCCCTTAGAGTTATGTTTTTTTAATTCAATCTCGAATGAGACTGTGTTGTAATTACCGTTTCCCAAAGGTTGCCCTATATCAACATTTGATACTATATTGATATTATTTGTGATAACTAAATCCAAGATAGCCTCATTTCTAGTAGGCTCTTCTATAACATGGGCCAGATAATGATCTCTGAGTGTACTAAAGAACCTGCCCCCCTTAGCTGAACTGATGGTCTCATATATCCAGTTTATTTCAGGGTAATTCAAATCTCCAATTATTAGAACTTGACCATGCTTAGCTGCATTTCCAATCTGTAACAATAATTGCATTTCCTCACTTTCAATTATATTTGGGGGTTTATAGAATACTCCTACTAATATTGTTTTAGAATAATCTGCTCCGCTATTTAACTCTACCCACAAACATTCAACATTACCACTAGTTCCACCATAAATATCTTCTCTGAATAAAGGCTTAAATTCAGGCAAATACAGACAAATTCCTCCTCCTCTTTTACCATTGCTCCTATCTTTCCTAAACAGGTTATAACCATCCAGATTAACAGCCGAGTCATGAGATTCCTCCCACCACGTTTCAGTAATGCCTATTAAATCCCATTTCTCATTAACTGCTAATAATTTTAACTCTCTAATTTTTCCTGGCAAGCTTCTAGCATTAGCGAGCATACACTTTATGTTATGAGACTGTAGTTCTGAAGTGCCTGCCACTTTACTTGAGTTACTAAACAATACCTCCCTATTGACTGTACTAACTCTCCCCATCTCCTCCCCCATGACTAGTTAATGCATTCCTTACCCCTCTACACTTTCTACCCCATTACTTCTATCTCGTCCCTCCCCCAACCTACTAGTTTAAAAACTCCCCCAGCCGTTCTACCATCCTATCCCCTAGCACAAAAGCCCCCTCATCATTAAGGTGCAATCCATCCTTCTATAGAGATTGTATTCAAGTGAGAAGTCAGCCCAGTGTTCTAAAAACCCAAACCCCGCCTTAATGCACCACATTTTTAGCCACACATTAACCTCCCTTAGCTTCTTCTCCATCCCTGGGCTAGCACATGGCACAGGTAGTATCTCAGAAAATACGATCTTGGAGGTCTTTGCCTTCAGCTTATTACCTAGTTCTATAAAACCATTCTTTAGGACACTCCATCTCACTCTTCCAGCCCCTCCCAATAATTTATCTACCCAATCCACAACATGCCGAACTCGAGCACTCGGGAGACAGCAAACTGTTCAATTGCTGGGATCTGGGTGACAAATAACCCTGCCTACCTTCCTAATAATAGAGCCCACTAATACCAAAACCTGTCTGTTGCGCTGCCTATTCTGCCCTCCCACTCCTCCAGTAGAACTGTTCTCCCGGCTGTTAGAGGGAACAGCTCTATCTGGCATTGCCATTTCTGAATAGACATCCCCAACAAGTTCACTCAATCTGGCAAATCTGTTTGTGCTTGCCAACTCAGAACTGGCCTCCCTCCTGCTCCTGTTCCCCCTGCTTCCGCTTGTAACTGTAACTCAGCTACCTCCCTGGACAAGCTCACTAGCCCCAGCTCCACACTCCATGCTAGGCCAAGCTAAACTGTGCTCCGTGAGCACCAACCCCCTTTCCAGTGGAGCAATATCACTAAGTGCTGCAACTCTCCTCTCCAGTTCTCCAATTTGAGTTTCAAGATAGGCAACATGCTCACATCTCTCACAGAGGTATGGAACCTGGATCATCTGTTCCAGTAGTGCATACATATGACAGGATGTACACTAAGTGAGGTTTCCACTGGACTGACTCATGATTACAGTGGGGAAAAATGTATAAAGCACTACAATGTTCTCCCCCTTTGCACTCCTTCCTTATATTTAAACTCCTACACTTATACTAGAACTGCCCTTATGCTAGAAGTGTTCGCATTTCCCCCTGTTTATATTAGGTTCTTACTACTCCCTGCTACTCCCTGCCCACACACTTACTGTTCAGAAGAATTCAAAGAACAGATGCAATTATCACCTTTTATTGTAAAATACATTTTAATTCCTTCGTGTTGTTTGAGGCAGGGGCTTGTTTCTACCTAGGCCCAAGAGGCCAAGCCAGAATATTTTCAGGGGGCAGCAAGCTGTCTGAAGATGCAGTGCAGTACATTGACATATGTTTGTATATGCACAGAAATATCTATATGCATGGATTATTTATGTTGGTAAGTGTAAATGACACATTCTGACATATCATATATTTACAGAAAAACACATAAACATATGATTTCAGATACAGAAGAAAGGAAGAACTGCAAGTGAGTTGTGGAGAGAGCAAAAAAACTGAATGGCCTAGCACAGCATAAAAAGAACCTAAATACACCTATGGCTTAATGATTTTGTTTTATACTTTGTTTTATTTTTTACATTTCTCTCTGTTCCATTGAATAAGGCAAGTAAACATTACCCGAAGTAACTAAAACAATCCTATATAAAGACTTATTTTGCATACTTTGTGTTTTTTGTAAATTGGTCACAAAAAACACATGGAAATGGATGCCTAAATGCAAATGCATAAGCAGCAAACAAGGGTCAGCAAAAAGGGGAGACAAACATCAGATGCCAACACATTCACATATCACAAATTTTGAAACGTTAAGAGAAAGCTAGGAGTATTAACACTATCAATAGAAAGAGAAAGGGATGGAAAGAACTATAAAACAATGTGTTAATTATCTTGTTATTTTGGCACACATTGTGTTATTCAATAGCCAATTCATAAAATATTTGAAAAGTGTTTTTAGAAGCCAATTGTCCTTTTAAGAAATAACTCAACTCAGAAAAAAGACTGCATATGTCAGGAATGAATCCCAGGGGTGCGACTATCAGTGGTGCAGGTGGTGCAATCCACCAGGGTCCTCCTCTGGGGGGTCCAGTGCTGTGTAATTTTTTTTTTTTTTTGCATTTAATTTTTTATGGACCCTATATATATATATATATATATATATATATATATATATATATATATATATATATATATATATATATATATATATATATATATATATATGTCCCTCTGGGCCCCCTGGCCCCAAACACCCTTTCTCCCAGCAGAAGATGTTGTAGGAAAATTAAGTGTGGGCCTGTGCTGAAGGCAGTGGAACTTTGAGCAGACCGAAACTAAGTGAAGGAAAACAGCTATGGAAATAATTTTGAGAAGGAGCAGGTATGGGAAAAGGTTACATAGTTACATAGTTACATAGTATTTAAGGTTGAAAAAAGACTTTCAGTCCATCAAGTTCAACCTTTTAAGATCTCCTCTGATCTGCAATATGAGGATTAACTATTAATTCATTAGATGTTAATTAATTATTAATCAATTCTTTCATTTTTTTTTTTTTAATTATTAATTAGTCCAGAGGAAGGAAAATAGAAAAAAAAAAAAAAACACAAACGAGACTTAGCCAATTGCCTCAAATGGAAATGTAAAAAATTTGGATCAATACTGTCTCTCTAATTATCCATGATAACCCTGAATTCCCTTTTTAATTAGAAATAAATTTAGTCCCCTTTTAAAGTTATCTATCGAATCCGCTGTCACCACCTCCTTTGGTAGAGAATTCCACAGATTACCCACCCTTACTGTGAAGAACCCTTTTCTTTCTTTGAGGTGGAATCGTTTTACTTCTAACCTCAAGGTATGTCCTCTTGTCAGTTGAAAACCTCTTGGCACAAAAAGCTCCCCTGACAAATCTTTATACTGACCCTGGATGTATTTATATAAGGTAATCATATCTCCTCTTAGACGCCTTTTTTTCTAGAGAAAATAAGTTTAATTTGGTTAGTCTTTCTTCATAACTTAGCCCCTCCATTCCCCTTATTAGTTTTGTTTGCCTTCTCTGTACCTTTTCCAGCTCTAAAATGTCCTTTTTATGAAGTGGTGCCCAAAATTGTACTCCATATTCCAAATGAGGGCGTACTAGAGATTTGTATAGTGGCAGAATTATATTTGCTTCCCTGGCTTCTATACCCTTCTTAATACATGCTAATATTTTATTGGCCTTTGCAGCTGCTGCTTGGCTTTGAGCACTGTTACCTAGGTGGTTGTCCACAAGCACTCCCAAATCCCTTTCAATATCTGATACACCTAGATTTGCTCCATTAAGATTATAAATTGCATGGCTTTTTTCCTTCCCAGATGCATAACCTTACATTTATTCGTATTAAATCTCATCTGCCATTTAGATGCCCATTCCTCAATTTTATATAAATCCCCATGGAGGGAAAGCACATCATTATCTGATTTAAATACCTTGCACAACTTTGTGTCATCAGTGAAAATGGAGACCCCACACTCCAATCCTACCTCTAAGTCATTAATAAATATGTTAAAAAGGAGAGGACCTAATACTGAACCCTGAGGAACCGCACTTACCACATTAGTCCAATCGGAGTATGTTCCATTTACAACAACCCTTTGCTTCCTGTCTTTTAGCCAGCTCTCAATCCATGAGCAGATGTTTACTTCAATTCCTGCATCCCTAAGCTTACCCAATAGTCTCCCATGTGGCAATGTATCAAAAGCTTTTGCAAAATCCAAAAAGACTACATCCACTGAGTTGCCTTGATCCAGGTTCCTACTAACCTCCTCATATAAACTAATTAGATTTGTTTGACATGACCTATCCCTCATAAATCCATGTTGACTCCTACTTATAATCCTGTTCAAATAGAAATATTCTTGTATATTATCCATTATTAACCCTTCTAAAAGCTTCCCCACTACAGAAGTGAGGCTCACTGGTCTATAATTCCCCGGATTTGCTCTTGCTCCCTTCTAAAATATAGGTATCACATCATCTTTTCTCCAGTCATCTGGTAGAGACCCTGTGTTGAGTGAATCTTGAAAAATTAAATATAATGGTTCGGCTTTTACAGAACCCAGTTCCCTTAGTACCCTTGGATGTATTCCATCAGGACCCGGGGCTTTATTGACATTTATTTTTTCCAACCTCTTTTGGATTACTTCCTGTGTTAACCAATTATTTGGCAAAGATAGTGTAGCCCCATTATGTTGCAGTGTCCCAACCACTTGTACCTCCCTTGTGTATTCCGAAGAAAAGAACCTATTTAGCTCATCTGACTTTTCCTGGTCACTAATTTTCAGACAGCCTGTTTCACATTCTAATGTTCCTATAGCTTCCTTCCTCGCCTTCTTCCCATTAATATACTTAAAAAATATTTTAGGGTTAGTCTTACTCTCTTTTGCAATACATTTTTAATTTTCTATTTTAGCCAGTCTAATTGCGCTTTTGCAAGCCTTGTTGATTTCCTTGTATTCCCGTTAAGCAGTCTCTGTCCCCTCTTGTTTGTATAATTTAAATGCCTGTTTTTTACTCCGTATCTTGATCTTTAAATCATTGTTAAGCCACATTGGATCGGATTTACGTATGTATATTTAGTAAGGATTTAAATGTTGTCCATTTATGTTCAGTGTTTTTACCTATCAGTTCTCTGTCCCAGTCTATACTTTGTATTGCTGCCCTTAGACCATTAAAATCCGCCCTTTTAAAATTAAGAGTTTTTGTTGGCCCTTTAAAATGTTGTTTTTTTAATTCAATCTCAAATGAGACTGTGTTGTGATCACTGTTTCCCAAAGGTTGCCCTATTTCAACATTTGATACTATATCAATATTATTTGTGATGAGTAAATCTAAGATAGCTTCATTTCTAGTAGGCTCCTGTATAACCTGGGCCAGATAAGGATCCCTGAGTGTACTCAAGAACCTGCTCCCCTTAGCTGAACTGATGGTCTCATTTATCCAGTTTATTTCAGGGTAATTAAAATCTCCCATTATTAGAACTTGCCCGTGCTTAGCTGCATTTCCAATCTGTAACAATAATTGTATTTCCTCACTTACAGCTATATTTGGGGGTTTATAGCATACTCCTACTAATATTCTTTTGGAATTTGCTGCTCCGCTATTTAACTCTACCCACAAACATTCAACTTCATCACTAGGTCCACCATAAATATCTTCTCTGACTATAGCCTTAAATTCAGGCTTAACATATAGACAAATCCCTCCTCCTCATTTACCATTGCCTCTATCTTTCCTAAATAGGTTATAACCATCCAGATTAACAGTCCAGTCATGAGATTCATCCCACCACGTTTTGGTAATGCCTATTAAATCCCATTTTTTATTAATTGCTAATAATTCTAACTCTCTAATTTTTCCTGGCAAGCTTCTGGCATTAGCAAGCATACACCTTATGTTATGAGTCTGTAGTTCTGAAGTGCCTGCCACTGTACTTGAATTACTTAGTACTACCTCCCTATTGACTATACTACCCCTCCCCCATCTCCTCCCCTATGAGTTGTTAATTCATCCCCTTATACCCTCTACACTTTCTACCCCATTACTGATACCTAGTCCCTCCCCCCCACCTACTAGTTTAAAAACTCCTCCAGCCTTTCTACCATCCTATCCCCTAGTACAAAAGCTCCCTCATCATTAAGGTGCAATCCATCCCTACTGTAGAGATTGTACCGAAGTGAGAAGTCAGCCCAGTGCTCTAAAAAGGTGTTGGGGAGGGTTGCAGTTATGGGAACAGGTGTACGGGATGTAAACAGTCATGGGAAGAAGTCTTGGGAAAGTGCACCAGGGAGGCCAAGTACAACTTTTTTTATAAACCCCCAACGGCGGGTTGGAGGTACGAAATTTGTATTTTGTCCCGGGGTCTTCCATTTTCTAATTCCACCACTGGTGATTCCTACTAGAAACAAATGGCATTCACTTCTGCTAAGGCTCAGTCAGTAATACTGGGCATCATACCGTCTACCTGAACAGGAGCACTGACTGACTGACTTCTTTCCCAGTTCCATTCACGTTTGTTGCTTTGACCTCCAGACCTAGAGCCTAACACACTACCACTCTTCTGCCTCTGAACTCATCTAAAATGCCCTCCCACTCACCCTGTCCATACCCATTACCTATGATTTGTGTAACTTTATATTGCAGGTTAATGCACCACCATTTTTCACAACTGATAAACCCACACACTTCATAACTAATTCATTCTCTACTCTCTATTGAAGTACTTGTCTTGTTTTTGTTTCTCCCTTTAATTACTTAACCTTTTGTTTCATTATTCTTTAGTTGGTTAACTTATGAGCTCTCAGTCTTGCAAAGCATTTTGTAAATTTGTCAACTCCTTTCATATCAAGTTATGTATTGGCATATCCATGTTTTACTGTGTTCATGCTATGTAAATGAGAGATAATATTAATAATAATATAAATAATCATAATAGCACAATGTATGCAATGGTGTACCTTACATCATATCTTGATTTACTACATACTATTTTCTCATGGGAAAAACAGCCCTTTTCCGCCCTTCTAATTCCAGGTGAGAAAATGCTTAGTAAATCCCCCATTTTTTGTAATGACTAGACTGCCTAAGAAAGTGTGCATGCTAAATCAAAATACTCCACTTGCCAACTATTTTCCAGTTTTAAGTATTTCTGTTAAGGGGAGTGTTCAGACTACTAGTAATAACTTATATCCATACAGTATTTGTGTTGAGTTCAGTAGGTAGGGAAATACATTTCTATTACACTGCATACTATCAATTTATTTTTTTAAAATATTTTATGATGTTTAACAGTGGCCTTTATGAATTCACTGTTATACAGAAAAATAGAAAATGTTCATGGTCCTTTAATTTATTTTCTGCTACAGGTACCAGTAACAAAAATGTATTCTTAACGAGTGAATCATGACATTTGTGAGTGGTGTTAAATAACTTAAAAATATGATGTAAAACTGGTGAACTGGCAGCTAGAGGAGTTTTAATTTCTTCTGGAAAACTTCCTTTGTTTGAAGGTGAAGTGTTTTGCAAGTAATATTGGCACAGCCAGAGCTTTCTTTCTTTAGTTGTCATTATTTTCTGCCTGGAAAATCCTGGATAGAACAGAGAGAAGAAAAACACATTTTATTCTGACGGTTTCCCATTCAGAGTATTCTCAGATAACCAAGCTATAATTAAACTCCTGGGAAATACAACAGACTAATTTTTGCAAATACAATGTATATATATTTTAGTATAGAGTAAAATTATGCAATTAAAATATTAGAAATGGTTTTCTTCTTGAGAAAGTGAGATTACAGTTTCGCAGTTAAACATTGTGTTTCGCTGCAAGCATTAAATACTCTTTGTGTTATTGGTTCATAAATAAATGATTAAATAGATACAATGTGATCTTTCCTTTTATATAGTTAACCACTTATCAAAAATGTTAAAAGATTATACTTCTGTTCAGTATAATGTTAAACTCATTAGCTATTTAAACAAAATGCAGCTTCAAGTATATTTTGATTTACCAGTTTACTTGTAAATTATGCTTTAGATCTGGAATCAAAAACAGGTAGTTTTAATTCATGTAAAGTAGATTTGATAAGGTATAGATAAATTCATGTGGTGATGCCCAAAAGTGGTGCCATACTACCACCTTGTAACCACTTCAAATAGAGCAATTTTAATTTTAATGTGCTTAAAAATGGTACAGTCAATACCGTTGTGGAGCTAGTGGATTGAGAGCCCTGGTGCAAAATAATCTGGTTGCCACCCTTTCAACATCTGTATATATGTTATGTGTCTGTAGGTGTCAATAAAAACCTGAAATTATATATAGGTATCAGATAGTGGCGAAGCTAGTCAATAGAGGGCCCCGGAGCAAATATTTTTGATGCAGACTCTTTATAATATATATATTTATAATATATATATATATATATATATATATATATATATACACACATATTACACAGTTACATAGTCTATTAACGGCGGTAGGAGATGCGTGGCCGCAAGGACCGGCCCCAGGCTATTTGCCTATTCTATTCCCTTGCGGCTGAGGGCTCCGGCAGGCTTGCGGCCGGCGCCCTGTTATCCCTTGCGGCCGCACTCGCAGCAGGAAAGCCTTTGATCTTACACAGCCGCAAGAGTTTCGGCCGCAAGAAAGCCACGGTTGCTATTCAAATGCTATGTAAACCCTCTCGTCATGGCCGTAATTATCTAAAACCGACCCGCAGCTTACTTGCACCAAAAAGGTCCCGCTAGCACCAATGAAGCACATAATAAAGCCATCCTGCACTTTGATGAGACGATAAAGTGATTGTAGGTGTTAGAATTCATAGCATAACAATCTCCTACACTCAAATCTGAAAATCATTTTTATTTTAATTCATGTAAAATGTCCGTGGACAAAGTCCTGAGGGCTTGGAGCACCTCAGACCCGCAAAGGCTGCGGGATTAGCCTCCGTCAAGTCCGTAAATAAAAATACCCACGGGTCGTAAAGGGCTTACTTACAAGTCGTAGCATAGAAAAGCCATCCTGTACTTTTATTAAAAGTGAAAGTGATGTTTGGTTTTAGAATTAATAGCTCAAAATTCCCCTACTCTCAAATCCGCAAATAAAGATATTTAACTTCATGTTCAATCTTCGTGTTTTATCTATCATGCAAGCCCGCACGGGTTTGAATAACGAGCTACGGGCTTGATCATTGAAGTCCGTGGGACTTGGACGGATTTTAAAATCAAAGTACAATTTGGCGATGTGCAAGCTTGAGAATGTTTTGCTATTAATCCTCATGCCCCCCATTATGTTCCCCATCATTTACAGTGCTTTGCAGTGCTGGATTGAATATATATTGGCTTCTACAATGCTTTGTTTGCGGCCCTCAACCTCCGAACCCGTACGGGTTTTAACAAGGACGAGTCCGCGGGACTTCGGAACGGAAAATAAACCGTAAATGATATATCGGATTTGGGCGATGTGCAAGCTTGAGAGGGTGTTGCTATTAATCCTCATGTCCCCCATTATGATGCCTAGCATTTACAGAGCTTTACAGTGCCATCTTGAATTTATATTTGCATTTACAGTTTTCTGACTTTGCGGCCGAAAAACAAGATTTACGGGCGCGGGAAAAACGCTTGCGGCCGTTTGCATGATGTGCGGCCAGCCGTAAGGGGTATATCCTTGCGGCGCCGTCCATTTGAATAGCAGGGTAGCAGTAGCTCTACACAGGGCCGGAAGATGTCCGCAAGGAATCGCAGCTTTGCGGCCATTTTACGGCCGTTAATAGAATGAGGCCCATAGTATTTAAGGTTGAAAAAAGACTTTCAGTCCATCAAGTTCAACCTTTTATATACTATTGAATTGCCTGTCAAAAAATTATGGCAATATAATTGTAAGTCAAGGAATGGTGTTTGGCACACAAATTAACAGCCTTATTAAATTGCAATTCTGTAAATTTAAAAGGGCTCTATTTAAGCACACAGCATATTTTATTTACAGAAATTTTCAGTTAGTGAAGACCTCACTTTTGGATAGAAGATCACTAACTAAAATCTTCTGTAAAAAAAATATGCTGTGTGCTTAAATAGAGCCCTTTTAAATTTACTGAATCCCAATTTAATAAGGCCCTCATTCAATTGCAATTTGGCCAATTGAATAGGGCTCTAAATAAGCACATAACATATTTTTTTAAAGAAGTTTTTAGTTAGTAAACATCTATCCAAAAGCAAGGTTTTCACTAACTAAAAACTTATTTAAAAAAAATATGTTATGTGCTTTTTTAGAGCCCTATTGAATTGGCCAAATCACAATTGAATGAGGGCCTTAGGCTGTAAGTGTTTTGGTTGTGTGAGTACTTTTTGCGTTGATTGCGATACTCGTGGTGAGCGCCTTTGGCGCTCATCGTGTGGCTGACACTGAGCGCCTTTGCCGTTAATTGCGATCGTGTGTTGTGGTGTTTTTTAAAGTTTTGTATATATGTATGTTTTAATGATAATTAATTAATAAATAAATGAAATCATAAATTAATATAATTTACCTATCTGTAATTAATATATGCAGCAAGCAATGTGCTGAAGAGCTAACAATCTGTTTTGATGTTCCTGCAGCATCCAATGTAGGTTTGTACTGTTGTGGAGCTGTGGTGTAAGTGTCAGCAATGTGTGCAGCGTGTAGTGTAAATAGGCTGCGTGCACAAGGAGAAACCGTTAGTGTAGCTGTGTACTTCCGCATTGGTTAAGTTAGTGTTGTAAAATGGCGGTGAATGTGTATATGGTACGCGGGTGTGGATGATTTAGCATCCTTGGTAATAGTGTATTTTGTACCTTGCGTGGCTTTTTATAAAAGTTGTATGTGCTTGGTGGTGTTTTGCGGCTTTAGGGGTCGTTTAGCCTCGTTTTAGTTTTTTTCTGCGCCCATGTTTTCTCTAGCTTAGGGGATTTTAGAGAAATTGGAGTTAAATTGATGTGTAAGATGACTTGCAGACGTCCTGGGTGTCCCCCCTTGCTGTGTGTGATGTTTTTATTTTATTTTTGTTTGTATTTAGTGTTGTTTTCTTGTTTTTCGGTGTCCGCGGTTCAGGTGTTAAGTTCATATTTTTGGCGGTTCGTATATTTTTAATGCAAGTCGTGGTTTCCTTTTGTAAGTTTTACGGGCCGTATTTTTTTTCCTGCAATTTTTTGAAAGTGCTACGGGTCTCGCAGTGTGATTCATGTATTTGAGTTTTGTGTTCATGTGTAGTCATGTGGGTCGTAGGTATGATGGTAAAGTGTTGCGTGGTCGTAAGGATGAGCACCTACAACGCTCATCTCCACCAGAGCAGGGACCACCTTCGGCGCTCCCTGCCTAAGTGCTATGGGGTCGTAGGGATGAGCGCCCACGGCGATCATCTCCACCAGCGCAAAGAGCACCTTTGGCGCTCCACCAGCGCAAGGAGCGCCTTTGGCGCTCCTTGCCTGGCCACAACCGCAGCCATCACTTTGCGAGGGCCGCAGTTTCCCTGTTGGATCACCAACGGATTTTGGCAAGCCCGGCTGCTGACAACTATATATGTGATTTATGTACACACATTTTGGATTTGGTTTGGGAAGCCTCCAGGAGTTCCGGATCTCCCCCCCCCCCCCACACACACACACCTGATGCCCCTTTGGGCACCCTCCAGCAGCTCTTTATCCCTCCCCCTGCTCCTCTTGATCACCCCTCTGCCCATCATCCCTTGCCCCCCCCTCCCCCTTGGTGCTCCCTACCTCACCAACACACCTCCCGCACAGCCTTCCCTTGTGGCGCGTGTGTGTCATTGTTAGGCGCCCGCATGTGAGGATGCAGTTCGGGGGAGGGCTGCTGATGTGGAAGGAAGCACCAAAGGGGGATGAGGAGTGGGGGGAAGATCAAGAGGGGCCATGGGGGAGCAGGATGTGGGGGATAAAGAAGGGCAAGAGGGTGATCAGAGAAGCTGAAGGGGGGAATCAGGAGGGGCGAGGATCGATCAAGAGGGGCATAGAGAGGATCAGGAGGTGCTGAGGGAGGAACAGGAGGAGGCCCTTCCAGGAGCGAGGCCTCATTACATTGCATCAAGTGTACCGGTGGTAGCTCTGTCACTGGTATCAGAACACTCCTTTGGTGATCAGACCAACTTTGTCTCTCCCATAAAAAAATTAGAGTCCCCTTTATTTCAGACAGTTATCAGTTGCCTAAGGCTCCCAATCTGTTGTGGGCCCCAGGGCTTTACAGATGCCACACCTGCAGAAGCTCTGCCACTGTATCTATACATTTCAATGCTATAATTTTTCAATAAAACTATTTTACTTGATATATTGGTTTATAAATTTGTTATAGTCAAGTACTAGGATAAGCAATCTGTTTACATACCACAGAGATGCAAAGCAATTGTTCAAATAATTTAGGACAGCCTTGCAGATTTTTTTTATAAAACAACTTGAAAAATGTTATTTCTTGTTTTAATAGCCAAAGATTTTTTTTAGGTTATATTCTGCTTAACACATTCCAACATAAACATACACAGAAGCATCTGTGTATATGACTATAATAACCAAAATGATCAATTTTTGCTATATGGTTTAAAAAACAAACCTTGGCAACGTGCAAAATATTAGAAAAATAATTAAAAAAATACAACCCATTGCATTTTATATACAATTATTATTTACAGCATACTTCCGTTATCTTTACTGAACCTCCTTCTTGCAGCCTCTGAGTCTGTCCTAGAAAACTAATGAGCTTTCATTTACAGCGAGTGAATGCAGTGGCAGTTGTAGATGCCATATCCCTACTGTGCAGATACAAACTTTTTCCCACAGTAGATCACTGGAAGCTAAAGTGTTAGATTACACAGCAGCATAATTGAAAGTAATACATTAGATTAATACTTTGTAATAATGTACAATTTTCTATATTAGAATAGCAAATGACACTTACAGTGGGTTAACATACCTATATTATTGTCCCCAATATTCTGAACATTTCAGTTATATCAGTGGAAGTTTGGTCACGTAACAGATAAAAATATCTCTAAATATTTCTGTTTCTCCATCTCTAATTTGGATATTATATCATTCCAGCCACTAAATTTAACTTGAGAAATCCCTAGGAAAATATTTTTAAGGTCTAAAACTGCTATTTTCCATCCATCAACTGTAATTGATATGTGAGTATTGGCTGTAAAAATTCTTCAGGGCTTAGAGCTTTCATTTTAATGCAGCTTCATTATATGCTACCAAGTAGAACGGCACCTTTAAAGCAGCATGGCGTGAGCCTCTGCAATGCTCTTTCTTTTCTCATAGGAAATGCAACATTTGTTTGCCATTATAACCAGCTGGATGTAACAGAAAATTACTACTGGCTTTTCCTAAGGGAAAAAAGCGGCCCAGTTTTTGTATAAAAATGGAAACAACATGAGCCAGTGGAATTCCATGCTGCTGCCACAAAAGTGTTTAGGGCAGATATCCAGAGATCCATTGGCAAATATACTCTTAGTTAATTAGTTTCCCTATTTAATATATCAGGATTTAATATATTTAATCCTGGAGGAGTTAACTGAACCCACACATTCAGCACGTCCTATTCTAAGAAATACGTTCTTGTTCATTATATTTCCCTATGTGATGGTCGTGTTTTTCCGCTCATCAGGTCACATAAAAATCACTGTAATGCCCTCTGTCTTTAATAAAAGGCTTATTTTTATATAATGTAAAATGCAGCAGAAATAAGCCAGGATTGTTGCATAATATATAAGGGTTGTGAATGAGTGACACAATAAACATTTCTCAGATGTATTTGCTTTTTCTGAATATTTGTACTTATTTATCGAAGATTTAGGAATGAACAAATGTAAAATAATATGGTGTAGAATATATCCACAGTTTTTAAATGTAAGATTAATTTTGTTTATCAATAAAGCACCAACATAATGTATTCTGCATCAATTTAATGTTATGAAAGATGATCAAGAAAGAGAGCTAAAAAAGTGTAAACATTAAAACATATTATTGAAATACTACTATAAACATGATCAGATTTAGGTTTCATGTTGCCCTAGGCCCATTCATATGTGAGCTCCTCCCAATTACCTAAGCACACCCAGTTATTACTCTATCTCCTTGCTATCTCCCAAATCATATGTTTATGAAGCTTTTATGTAGGTAAGTCAAAGGGAAAGGTAGAAGGATCCCGTGGCTTTCACTTAACCTTTAGCTAGTATCTATTTCTAAGGTCATTCTCACCAGACACTGCAAATAGACAATTAGGGTATAATAAACAAAATATTTATTTAGTTTAGAGAAACTGTCACTATTTAATGTTAATTACGCCCAGTGACATTTTTTTTTTACATTTCTTTCATAGTACTTTCTGCTAAATAATAAATAAAATGCATTTATGCCACATTGAACAACCCTTGCACTGCCACACTGAGTTATAGTCACGATGTACTTTAGTGTGTTGCAAGGGGTTAACAAAGACTTAAAGCTTAAGTAAATCTGAGCACTTTGTTCATTTTACATAATAAAATACAGCATAGTATGGCTCATTGGTTGTGCAATAGGAGGAATTGCTTTCCAGATCACTGCATATTGTTCCAGTGTCTTGAACAGACCTAAAAAGACTGTATGAGGCTTAGAATTCAGCACTGAAGATTTTATTCTACACACAGCTCCAATGCGATGAAGCGCTGCAGGTCCAATATACAGAAATTGCCCTTTTTAATAGAAACAAATGGATAACTCAGTGGAGGAAATGTACAAAAGAGACAATTTCCATTGCAAGTGTTATAATAGGTGCCATTAAATTTAAAATGATTTAGACAAAAGACTAATAACTAAATGCATTAAAGGAAGATAGATGCCTTAAAACTGCTCAGCTTAATTGTAAAGGACCACTGACATGTCATATGCTCCTTCAAATAACTGGACTTGAAAATGAACAAACTGTTTTCAGAAACGTACTATAAATATTGTTTTTAATATTTAACTAGTGTATTACATTTTTGATAGGATTAAATAGATTGGTGGACCTTGATTCTGCAGATAGCAAAGAGAGCTCTTGAGATCGAATATAGAAGCTCCTGGACCTGCTAAAATGTTGTATTTCCGAATGCTTTTATGCTCTGGATTTATCAAGCTGATATCACTGTTAGTTAATTACTTATTTCAAAAATGTTTTTTCCCAAACTTTAATACAATACAGTGTCCATTTTGGGGCAGTGGCGGATGCAATACATTTTGTGCAACATTTGATTTTTGGTATGTGTGCTGCCATCGACAGCAAGATATATATATATATATAAGGATGGTAAAATATGGCTATTATGTTCCAAAGCAACTGTAGACCTCACATGTTCCAGATATATTACATAAATAAAAATAAAAATTATTTATATTCACTAAGACTGTGAGCGATGTGCCTCAATTTATTGCGGGAAATTGAGGCCCAATGCAAGTCAAGGCTTTGCGTAATTTGCTAAATAGATTTCACTGAAATGAGCCGAGCAAAGTGGTGAGATGTAGTGGTGGTTTGCCTATATTCCTCTACTCTAAGCCCTAATGAGAAGGCACAGTCATAAAGATGGTTATTTGGATGGCAGGTCATCACTGCCCATTGTAACCCATCACAAACAATGTAGCCAATTTGCTTTTACATTACATATTTTTGGAATACTGCATACATTTTTCAAAGTTTTAAGTATGTTAATATTAGGCTGTTTGCTTTTATGAAATGTACCAAATACATTTGAAAGTGTATTGCAGCAGATTTAAAAATGTTTGCAAAAATATATTGGTGAATGCACTATTATTTAAGTTGCTGTAAATTGATTTTATTTTTGATCAAGAACATATTTTCATTTAGAATATTTACCTTCAGAATTTGAAGTAAAGTATAAATCCTGAGCTCTATTTTGCTGATTATCTGCAAAAGGCGACCTTGATAAAAAACAAAATCAGCTTCCCTCGGGTTCTCTCCCTTTTAGTCTTGTATTTTGAATGTTTTTTCCTTTGTGACTACAATTAAGGAAGTGTCAAAAGAACCTTGCGTTTCTCTTGTATCCTCATGGGAGTAGTTCATTATTTATTCATTTGCTACATTTTTCCATTAACCAAAACACTTAATATTTGCTGGTTAGTTACACTGCATAAAATATTATTTTAGTTATACTACTGCAGATATTTAAATACAATTTTAGATTAAACTTGCAAATTAATTTACTGTGATTTGTGTACTATGTCTTGAAGCATATATTCTCTTGTACATTTTTTGGACTTATTTTAAAAATTATTGGTATGTGGTATAATCTAAATACTACAGCTAAATTCAAACTAAAAATTATTTAAATTAATTGAAATTAAACATTTTTCAGCACAATCAACTCAATTATTAAGTATTTGCCTAAGATCCAGACTTACGCAACTGCATTTCTAATTAGTAGTGGCATGAGACACCCCATTGCATATTTCCCTGCTCATACTTATACAACACATTACATGTTAATGTCCAGATTACAATAATATCATAATTATATTTTAGAATGCCTGAAATAAATGAATGTCACCATGGTTTCCACACATCATATACACTTTATGTTATAGTATTTACTTCTCTATTTATTTTCTTATTATCTTTGCTTATTTTAAGGCAGCTAAGTTCCTATATATTGTATATATAAAACATATCTGAGGTGAACAATGTGACCACAGTAAAGTTCAATGTGCTCAAACTTATGTCAACATTTTTCTTTGTATGTCCTAAGTCTAATTAAATAATACAATTAACCAAATTACAGCTATTTTCCACTTTTAGATTTGTTGCTATATTTGCTAAATAACTATGTTTATTCATCATTAGTTCTTAATTTTTATCACATGAGATTAATAGCACTGGTGATGGTGGTACTATGTGTAGCTTTGCCTCATCAACAAGAATAATATTAAAACATGTAATATTTATCATTAATTAAGTTAAACACCTTTACTGGAAATATCTCTAAACATTGTTGAATCACATATGGAACCATAACCTCCCAGCTGTTAGTAGGGAGGATTTAATACAGATACTTGGATAGGTATTTGTTTGATTGTACCAATATAAACTATACTGCAACAGGTGTATTGTAGTCCTATATTTACAACATATGGTTCTACCCAACTTCATATGAAAATGGACAATGCGTTTTTAGAAAGTAAAAATAAATCCAGTCTTTAATAAATGTTTAAATCACAATAGGAGTGCTTTGCAACAGGGTTGGGGCCCTCTGATATCTGGAGTTAAGGTATCTCGTAATTCATTAGAGAAGATTGGCAGATAATGATGTTATAGAAAATTGATTGCCCTATGGATAATCTGACCATTTACATATATGTTTGCCTTTTCATTGATCCTAAAGCAACTATCTTGTATTGAGCAGAGGGCTCACAATTATTTTTCACCAGGGCCATCAATTCACTCATTAGATGAACATGCCCAGTTGAAAAAATGCAAATTTTCACAGAGGATTTTAACATTTAAATCTGTTTCACTTTATCATTCCCCATAGCTAATCCTAATTTGTTGTAGTTGTTGTTACTGTTAATTTACACATAAAATAACTAAACAAATTGAAGGCGCTTCCATATTGATTTTGTTTGTTCTAGTTAATTGCAATTATGTACATTTTTATGTGTATTTTTATGTCTGCAGTAATTGGGACCTTTTTCTGTATTAGTTTAAGCCTCTATTTTCTTTAGTCACTATTGAAGACATGATGATGTTGCCACTAATTCTAAAAACATATTAGAAAAAAGGTATGATTTTTTTCTCTCTTTTTAATAACATCAAAGTGTAAATATAGCAAGCACTCCAGGAATGAATCATATAAACATAGTGCAAAAACCACCAGGTTGCTAGATTGCAACTATATTTTTTATCATATTTGAAGTGCAGAATTTAAATCAAAGAGACAGGTTATGAACTGCTCTTCTTATAGCATTTTAACAAGATATATTGAAATCTAAGTATTTCATAGCATCTCTGTTCAAATTATTGCATCTTGATTGCGACCACAGTTGAGTGTTATAGTAAATCACTTTAACATTTGAAGAATACTTTGTGTTCCATTCATCAGTAGGTTTTCAGACTTATTATCAGAGATTTAGGCACTGAAGTTGTGAATTATAGAAATAATGTATTTGAACCAAATAGTTTAAAGAAAATAGATCTTTTTAAATGTATTGCTTAGTCATGTTCACTCCAGAGCCAGTTCATCTGAATCTGCATCATTTTCATGAAGGCTATAAAACTACTTCACAGCTCATGTCATTCGTTTGCATTAACAAACCCTGAGGCTCCATGTATATAGTATGTTCCTTTAAGAAATTAGAGTTAATCAAGGCAAAAGAAAATATTAAGTAAAAATATAGCCTTTAATTTGATCTTTATATTTGTGTTCCATAAGATCAAATACTGGGAGAAACAAAGCATATTAAATAAGACTTTGTGAAGCAGCATGATTGTGGCTTAAAACACTAGGAGGACTAAAATCGATATGATTTTAAACAGTACAAGGGTTCTTACTCTGCTTTTGCATTTTTTGATCTGTTGATAGGGAGGTGCTAAGATAGATACTAGCAGCCTTATTAAATTGCAATTAGGCAAATTCTAAAGGGCTTTATTTAAGCACACAGCATATTTTTTTTACAGAAGTGTTTTGTTAGTGAAGACCTTGCTTTTGGATAGAAGATCACTAACTAAACACTTCTGTAAAATAAATATGCTCTGTGCTTATATAGAGCCTTTTGGAATTTGCCAAATTGCAATTTAATAAGGCTATAGACTTCAAAACTAGTAGAGAGCCTATAACGTAAGTAACATCATCTTTAGGAACTTCCTCTAACACAATTACTCATTCTCTAACACAAATTGCACACACCTGAACTTGCTAATGTATGCACAAGCATGGTTTATGATTCCTTCTGTGTACAGTACGTCTTTCTGAATTGCAGAGAGTCTTCACATTTTCTCAACATTCAATTGGATATAGACATGGACAGAAAAAACAGAAGGTAAATCCTGGAATTACGGAAAGTTTAAAACTGGTAGAAGTGGCTATTTCCATTACAGCATAACTTCATACTATTGTAAATAAAGACTATATTTATTTATTTTTTACTTTTTGCCCATTAATAAGCATCATTCTTTAAAATATGGACGTCAGTGGTCACAGATAGTATGTTTTAACATGTACAAAGATAAAATCTACTAAAAAGAGAAAAAAAACGTCCGTAGAAACATGAATAGAGAATAAACTGTAGTTGCTTACCTATGAGATACTAATTTTACTGTATGCAGCTGTGAAACATTAGATTACTGTCACAAAATATTGTTTTAAATAAACATAATAAAGGTAAATCTTTATATAGTTTCATTTTATAGAGATCTCTTAAAAATATCAATTTAACATAATAAATAAAAGTATATACTAACAATAATCTTTCCATAATCTTTAAAAAAATACCCACTCTTACTATAAGGCTCAGTTGCTTCTCAAAAAAGGAAATGTTAAAGGCATTTACATATATACTGTACACAATTCATCACATTTTACTTAAAATAGACTAGTATGCATTAGCATCCCCAATGTCTACTCCCATAAGGCTTTTCTTGTCATACTGTTGACATTGTCAGTGCTTAAGGGCATACAGAACTCACATTTTTTTATCATATACTTTCGCTAGCTTTAACATGAAATTTACATGAAACACAAGTCTAGGAAACATATATTTTATAATGCAAACAAAAATGATTCTACACAATTTAAACTAGTGCCCACATTTGCTTACAAAGTGGGTTGTTTTTGAATATATTTTCCAAAAGAAGGACAGCTTTAAACAAATCCTGACTGATTGGTAACTACAAGTCCCTTTCTAAACAAAATCTAAGTCAAAAAGTGTGGAGCTATACGGCAAAATAAATAATATTTTATAGGGAACACCATTTGCATGTTTAAACATTTAACAAATGTGTTGTTTTTATATAAAAGAAAGAAAAAATGAGAGTTCTGTGTCCCTTGTCCTATTTTCTATTGTTTAATGTCATTACACCCTTAAACAAATTCCCCTAATATAACTATACCACTCCTCAAGTCTTTATCAATGGTTTTCTATTTTTAATCTGCTTGGTTTCCCATGGACGTCACAAAATAAGCACATATATCAAATACATTGGAATGTATTTTAGAAATCTATTTGAAATCCAGACATCTTAACTATGAAGAAATCTGAAAATGTGTCCACATACTGTAAGTCAATGTTCAGGTTATGGCAGTCAAGCTGCTCAAACAATCCTATATGTCATCCCTTTCAGGTTTTTGCCTGGCCATTTTGTGTTATAGGATTTATCTTTTCCAATGAGACATCTGCGTCATAATCTAATATCCCAGAAAATGCCGGAGACATTTTTTCCAAGCTTTTTGAAAGGTTACTTTCTTCTTCTTTTTTCAAGGTTTCTTCTTCGGGACAGATAATAGCATGTGGAATTAGGTATACTAAGTTGCACTCTTTTGGAATTGAACCTTTGGGTTCTTGCTGACAGGAGTAGAACACCGCCCCATTATTGTTAATGCTAACAGTTTCTATAGCATTGTTAGCACTAGGACAGAGCCTGTAGCATCCTAGTAGTGTTGAGAATGCCTTGCGAAAATCTGCATTGAAGGCGTATATGATTGGGTTCAGTGATGAATTTGCCCACCCAAACCACACAAAAACATCAAAAGTAGTAGAGCTTATGCAGAATGGCTCTGCTCCACTTGTAGTTACACTAGGATCACAAAATGGCACCATGCAGTTCAGAATAAAAAATGGCAACCAACAGCACACAAACACTCCCATAATAACAGATAATGTCTTTAAAACTTTAGTTTCTCTCTTAAAAGAGGTCTTCAAGGAGCTTTCAGGTTGTTGGCAGTCAATGCTACTTCCATTGCCAGTGCTGTTTTGGCAGTTCTTAGCGTGAACAGCTGCCCTTTCCAAAGCTGAGATTCGTCTTATCTGTTTGGCAGCTATCCTGTATATCCTAGTGTATGTTACAATCATGATGGCCACTGGAATATAGAAGCTGATCAGTGAAGAAGAAATTGCATATGTCCTGTTTAGACTGGAGTCACAATTATCCATCACACCTTGTAAAGTGATGTTTAAATCAAAAAAACTGGTGGTCTTTGCTTTATGCCAGTTTAGCTGTACTGGTATGAAAGATATCAGGATTGACAAGGTCCAGGCAACACTAATCATAATGAAAGCCACCTTGGGAGTCATTTTTCTTTCATATCTAAATGGACTGGAGATGGCCCAGTACCTGTCAACACTAATGACACAGAGGTTCAAAATTGATGCTGTTGAACACATTATATCAAAAGCCACCCAAATATTGCAGAATGAACCAAAAGGCCAAAATCCAGCAATCTCTGCAACAGCTTTCCATGGCATGACCAAAACCGCTACCAAAAGGTCAGATACTGCCAAAGAAATCACAAAGAAATTAGTGACTTTTGACCTTAGATGACGAAACCTGATGACAGCTGCACACACCAAGGTATTACCCAGAAGAGTTGAAAGTATTAGCACAGAAAGAAAACAGCCTGTAAGAACTCGAAAAGATGAATCTCTTTCTGAAAGTAGAAATTCGCCATCCATACTGGTAATATTTAAAGTCATATTGCTGCATGAAGGTAAATCATGTCATGGTTTCCTCCTGTGAGTTGCTCAGACATCCATTTCAGATATCAGAAATGATAGCAGATTGTTGGCATCGATTTAATGGAACAATTTTTTGTTCATAATGTGCCTTCTCTTCAGCAATTACAAAAGCCAGCTCTTACTTTGTGGCCTTGTGCCGATGATTATTATTAAGCCACTAGGAACAAGAGCTTTAGTATCCCACAAGTCTCAATACCGAAAACAAGGCATGTGAAATCCCACTTTGACTGTAGCTTTTACATTCTATTGGATGCTTTTATAAACACATCACCAACCGTGCCAGCACTATCAAGATATCCTTGTATCTCTTTAACTGACCCTGGAGGTTTGCATGGTTTCATTAAAGTAAATGTGTTGCTGTTATTCAGTTATATTGATCTTAAATCACTTTATGCAGTAGATAACACATTGTTGTATCCAGATCAGTGCTGCAATGTACTAAATGTCTTTCCTTTCCTGTTTTCAGTATCACCAGGCTGTTGAAAAAAACAGAAATAACATTGTTAGAATTTCGGCAAAGAACTTTTTATCTTGCAACTCCATCCCACACTATTCTAAAGTCCCAGTTTTTCATTCAAAGGAAAAAGTCTTAAGTGCTTTAATGTAGCTTTTATCACCATTAAAATGACGTGACAAGAAATGTTATTCAAGCCCTCGCTTCTTATAGCTGTATTTGCAAATGCATGAGCATAAAATAAACTGTGAGAGAGAATATTGTTTGCATTTTGTCTGGATGTTGACCTCTGATATTATGAAAGTTAAAATGCTTAATTGTTCTCTGGGTCATCATATCCCATTAATGTTATCTAAATGTGATTTATATGATACATGAAGGATGTTCAATTATTCAGATTTATTCCATACATACTAGAGAGGCCTAACCATTAGGGTTTTACCGTACAAGGAATCTGAATGTCTGTGGGGGAAATGAACATTGGGATAAAAGGGGGATAACCATGACACTAAACAAATGAGGTCTAGTTAATGATAGGTCAAGCTAAATGGGGGACACTTGTATCTTAAAACCTAAAAGTTTGATAGGGCAAGTTAGACCAAACTAGTTAGTGGAAGCTTCAGTATAAATATATAAGACAAGTATTTTTGTAAAAACTGAGGCTTTATTATATATATTATTAAAAAGTGAGCATTATGCAAGATGTTTTATATAAATATGCTTTTTATGGGACACATGACTTACTAAGCATTAAAAAGTTTATTGTTAAACTGTTGTAGATATAATAGTGATTTAATTAAGTTTACAATGACTGTAACCATCTCTAAATTAACTCTACAGTGTAACTAGATTAAATATAAATGGAGTATACATATTGCTATTTGAGCAGAATACTCCCATCAATATATATATATATATATATATATAAAAAAAAAATGTTTGTAACTTGTTGGAGATATAATGACATTCCTATTAATGCAATAGGTACAGTAGGGGAAAAAAGTATTTGATCCCCTGCTGATTTTGAACATGTGTCCACTGACAAAGAAATGATCAGTCTATAATTGTAATAGTAGGTGTATTTTAACAGTGAGAGACAGAATAACAAAAACAGAACAAGAAAAACGCATGTCAAAAAAGTTATAAATTGATTTGCAGGTAAGTGAGGGAAATAAGTATTTGATCCCCTATCAATCAGCAAGATTTCTGGTAACGAGTTGAGATTAGGAGCACTCTTAAAGGGAGTATATATTTTACCAGTATAAAAGACACCTGTCCACAAAATCAGATTCCAAACTCCCCACCATGGCCAAAACCAAAGAGCTGTCCAAGGATGTCAGGGACAATATTGTAGACCTACACAAGGCTGGAATGGGCTACAAGACCATCGCCAAGCAGCTTGGTGAGAAGGTGATAACAGTTTGTGTGATTATTCGCAAATGGAAGAAACACAAAATAACTGTCAGTCTCCTTCGGTCTGATGCTCCATTCAAGATCTCACCTCGTGGAGTTTCAATGATCATGAGAACGGTGAGGAATCAGCCAGAACTACACTGGAGGATCTTGTTAATGATCTCAAGGCAGCTGGGACCATAGTCACCAAGAAAACAATTGGTAACACACTACGCCGTGAAGGACTGAAATCCTGCAGCGCCCGCCTGCTCAAGAAAGCACATGTACAGGCCCGTCTGAAGTTTGCCAATGAACTTCTGAATGATTCAGAGGAGAACTGGGTGAAAGTGTTGTGGTCAGATGAGACCAAAATTTAGCTCTTTTTCATCAACTCGCCATGTTTGGAGGAGGAGGAATGCTGCTTATAACCCCAAGAACAGCATCACCACCGTCAAACATGGAGGTGGAAACATTAGGCTTTGTGGGGTGTTTTTCTGCTAAGGGGACAGGACAACTGCACCGCATCAAAGGACGGGGCCATGTACCGTCAAATCTTGGGTGAGAACCTCCTTCCCTCAGCCAGGGCATTGAAAATGGGTTGTGGATAGGTATTCCAGCATGACAATGACCCAAAACACACAGCCAAGGCAACAAAGGAGTGGCTCAAAAAGAAGCACATTTAGGTCCTGGAGTGGCCTCGCCAGCCTCCAGACTTTAATCCCATAGAAAATCTGTGGAGTGAGCGGAAGGTTCGAGTTGACAAACATCAGCCTTGAAACCTTAATGATTTGGAGAAGATCTACAAAAAGGAGTGGGACAAAATCCCTCCTCATATGTGTGCAAACCTGGTGGCCAACTACAAGAAACGTCTGACCTCTGTGATTGAAAAACAGGGGTTTTGCCACCAAGTACTAAGTCGAAGGGGTCAAATACTTATTTCCCTCACTGACCTGTGAATCAATTTATAACTTATAAATTTATAAGCGTTTTTCTTGCTTGTTTCTTTTTTGTTATTCAGTCTCTCACTGTTAAAATACACCTACCATTAAAATTATAGACTGATAATTTCATTGTCAGTGGACAAACTTTCAAAATCAGCAGGGGATCAAATACTCCCCCCCCCCCCCCCACTATAATATAATCCAATAGAAAAACTAATTAAATTTAAGATGCACATTTTGCAGTTTCCTGTAGAATCTACAAATGTTTGAACATATAATTGTGAATAGTGTGAATAGCTCATTGGATCCTATAGATATATTGTGTGTTTTTGACTATTTTTACACTAATGCATGCAATGTTAGAAAGTCATTAATTTTTCTCTGCCTACCATGCACCCCCTTATAATCTCTCTATAACACAAGTACCAGAACATTATCCTATATTCTTGTATTGCAAAGTGCATTTTATGAAGGTGCAATTACCAGATTCTCTCAGGAAAATTGCTAACACAGCCCTTCATGGGTTTGCACAGCCCCTGCAAAATGCTTATTGAATTTAAAGGACTGTAATTATATGTATTTAGTTTCTTAGGCAGTGGCACAGCTAGTGAATGGAGTGCCCAGATACAAAATCATTTGGGCACCTCTTGCAACTCTTCTATACAAGCTAGATATCTATGAGGTCAAAAATATATATAGGTGGTTAGACAACCTTCTTATAAAAACATCTAAATTCTATAAAAAAAATATCTACCCTTCTCCTCTAACAGTCCAACTTTACTCTAGGCTGCTGCCAGTAGCAGAGGGCACCTACCATGTTGTTGGCATGTTAGCAAAACCTGATTCTATGGAGAACTGAGCCTTTCTATTCGAGGGGTGTTCTCTGTCACTTCACTGACCCATTGCTCTTTGGTCACTACCTGCTTCAGCTAAGCACATCATTGCTATGTTTGTAAAAAAAATGGTACCAGTGATCCCCTGATATTTTTTTACCTTACCCTTCCCTAATAAATTAAGATTCCCCTATACCCCAGGCTGCAGTCTACAGCAACAAGCCCTTAACCTGTAGTGAGCACCACTGCTTTGTACATGTAGCACCTGCAATCGCTCTGCCTTAGATCAGATCTGTCTATATATACATTAAAATGTAAATAACATGTCTTGTTCAAATTTCCTAAGTTTATATAGTATTCCCACATATTTATTTTAAATCAGCCAGGTGTGAAAATAATACATAATTCCATATAAATGTCAAAATGTTTTTTATTATAATACAAATTACAGGGCAAATGGTGTATGGCTGTACACCTGCAAAGTATTTTATAATGCAATCATGTAATATTTGTTATAATTAAAAAAAGTTACCTCTCTAGCAGAGGCAGAGCTCATGAATAGAGGTGCCTGCAAAAATTCATTATACACACACACATTTAGTGTCTCCTTCTCTGGCACCTCTTCTTCCCCTCCCCCTCTGTCTGTTGGTGTACCCTAAGGTTCAGTCCCATGCCCCCTCCTCTTCTACATCTACACCTCCTCCCTTGGCACCCTTATAAAATCCTTTTGATTTCAGTATCATCTCTATACAGATGACACTCAAATCTACCTCACTGCACCCGATCTATCCCCCTCTCTTTTAGCTCAAGTTTCCAACTGCCTCCCTAGCATATCCTCCTGGATGTCTGCCCATCAACTCAAACTCAACATGTCTAAGACTGAACTTCTAATCTTTCCACCGTCTACTACAGCTTCCACTCGTCAAATATCTCTCACTGTTGAAAATGCCATCATCACCCCCATGTCCCAGGCCCGTTGTCTTGGGGTTTTACTGGATTGTGTCCTCTCTTTTATTCCTTGCATTCAATCAGTAACAACATCTTGTCAGTTTCACCTAAAAAACATCTCCAAAATTTGTCACTATCTTACACAAGACACAGCTAAAATTCTAATACACTCTCTCATCATATCTCGACTTGACTACTGCAATTCTCTCCTTGCTGGCCTACCCATCTCTCATCTGTCTCCCCTCCAATCCATAATGAACGCCTCCGCTAGACTCATCTTCCATACCAAATGATAAGTGTCTGCAGCTCCTCTCTGTCAATCACTCCACTGGCTTCCCATAACCTCCAGAATCAAATGTAAAATCATGACCCTAACATATAAAGCCCTTAACAACAGTGCACCCCCTTATATCTCTGCTCTTGTTTCAAAATACTCTCCCAACCACCCCCTTCATTCTGCTAATGACCTTTTTATTTCCTCCTCTCACCCCCATCTTCAAGACTTTTCTCGTGCTGCCCCTACTATCTAGAACTCCTTGCTTCGCTCTATTAGATTATCTTCCTGCCTCAAAACCTTAAATAAATACTAAAAACACACCTGTTTCAAAAAAATCTTATTACCTTCAGCCTTAACATGTACAACTGCACACTCCACAGCTTAATAACACCTACACCCACAATCTACAGTACAACACACAGACACCTCCACTTGACTAAACAAATTGCATTCACACAGCCATCCTGTATTTGTCACCCTCTTGCATCACACCTATACCCTTAGATTGTAAGTTTGCGAGTTTTCAATCTGGTGTCCGTGCCTTGGAAAAAAGCTCTATGTACATTTGATTCTAAGCTCAAAAATGGGGCCCTCTCTTTATAAGGTGTTAATTTAGTTTTTTCCATGTACTCAACCCCTGTACAGCGCTACAGAATATGTTGTTGCATTATAAATAAAGGTAATAATAATAATAATAATAATAACATAGGCACACACACACACATATATACTTATATCACGTATATAGGTGTCAGTGATGTTTGCGACGTTGGTCACGCACTTGTGTCCCTCGCGAAGCAAGGCAGTTGACGCACGCACAACAAAGGCGCTCATTGCACTGCAAGCCTTGTAAAGCGAGGCGGGCATTTGCGACTTAGGCTGCAATGAGCGCCAAAGGCGCTCATAGCACTGCGAGCCTCGCAAAGTGAGGCGAGCAGTTGAGGCACGCAGGACTTAGGCTGCAATGAGCTCCATTGAACAACGCTGATGACAGTAACACACAGGAACAACGCGGAACTTAGAAAATACACGATGGCGAAAACAGTAACACACACTAACAACGCCAGGCACCCGGGACTTTGAAAATAAAACCAATGCAGGTTCTTCCAGCGGCAAAAGCCTCACATTGTATGGCAAACAGCATTGCCAGACTTACAATAGTTTTTTCTGTCATTTTCGACGGACAATTTACTAGTGTATATATATATATATATATATATATATATATAGATAGATAGATAGGAGGCGCTTGTCCCTTGCCAGAGGGGGGCCTTGTCCGCCACCCCCCAGAGGAGGGCCCTGGTGCATTGCACCGCTTGCACCAGCAGTAGCTTTAAAACTGCTCTCTGGAGTAATGCAGGAAAGAGTCACTTCCTGAACATATTATAATGGGGAGTACAGTGTTGCTTGCTATAGGGAATGAATGCCAGACAGCCTCTCCTCAATTCACCATTTAAAGAATCAAGGCTATAACTTGTACATAAAACAAGACTTGCCATCTGTAAAATGTGCAAATTCTGTAAAGAGTCTTTAAATCCTAATTACAGATTTTGTCATCTATCTCCAAAAATAAGCATCACAGTACATATTATACAGGGATTTAATTGTAATCAAATTAAAAGGTTATGAAGAAATGAAAAATAAGCTTATATAACTATGCTATTTGTAAAGGTGCATAACAAAGCCTTAAATTATTTAATTTAGAAATCCCTTCATTAAAATGCATTTTTATTGATGTATAGGAATTTGAACATAGTTAAAAAATCTCATATTATGTGCTATGGTTTTATCACAGAGCATTATCAGTTGAAGAGATAGATATAAACTAAATCTTTCTGCTGTTGTGTTCACCTTAATGTGCTTCTCTTGTGTTAAAAGCCATATACTTAATTACCTCAATAACATCAGTACAAAGTCAAGAGAAACCTCAGTACCAAAATAAACAAAAAAGGTCTGGCATAAATGCAAAAACTTGAACAGTACTAAGCTATTATTAGATTTAAGGTAAGTTACTTTCTCAGTCAGTTGTATTTGACACAAGAGATATAAAATTAGTAACCTGTTCATACAAAGAAAAAAGAAACTGTGCCCATAAAGCTAAAGGCCAAACACAAAGGGCAACGACTGTCAAAATTCACTAGCCTTTGCAGTCTTAGCAATGCACTTAGTGAATCTAACCAAATGAGAGAGGCCTCTCCTAAGGTGCCTCTTTATCATGAGAGATAGGTGGGTACCATATAATATCCCATTTACCTTACCATTTACCTTTACCATGATCCCCCTGACCATCCTTTGGGTTCAGTCATTCTTATTGTTATGTAATATGTTGTTATGTTAAGTTGATTACCCTATTTATGTTACTTGCTGTATGTTATGTTCCTTTCCTATGTGTGATTGACATGTGATGTTTGATTATGTATGCTGCATGTTTGGTTCATGAAGTGTTAAATAATTTAGAATGTTGTGTTGTCAGTCTCTATCTATCAGACAGAGTCAGATGAGATTCAGTTAGATTGAGTGAGATGTAATGGTGTCTCTGAGAACAAGCCAGTCTGAAGGCAATCTGTCATGTGTCTGACAGTAGAGAAGTGAGGTAACCCAGCTATCAGTGACTCTGAGAAGCTTAATACATATATATGGAATAAGATATCTGGAAGATATATATGTGTCAGAATCCATAGTGAAGATAGGATTAATATCTATATGGAAAAATATATCTGGAAGACATATATGTGTCAGAGAAAATGGCTGCCCTGATCCTGTACAATTAATGAAGTGTATATATGCTCCTATTTACAGGGGAAGAAACCAAAGTGTGTGTAAGCTCCTAATAAAAAGGGAGGAAACATATCTAGAAGATATATGTCAGCATTCCTAGAGAGGATAATAATGAAGGGGATGTTATGATGCCTTGCAGATGAAACCTTGTCAATAGCAATGTATACAAAATCCAGAAGACACACAAACTGTTACAGAATGTTATCAGCTCAAGTTTAAATGTACATCAATTGGACCTGTCATGAATTACAACAACAATTAAAGCAGTTCCTGAGTTTTATAATGCTGAGCCTGAGATCATATTATTTTCAAATACTGCATCTGAGTAAGGGCACATTAAAGATATCAGCAGTCTTGGTGAAGGGATCAAAATAATCTGGTGGATCTGCTGGGTAGGTTTGGCCACAGCAGCCTTATCAAGCCCAACTGAAGAAGCAGCAGATGGTAACACATATTGTTTGTTGTTTTCATTTATTCAAGGGGCAAGGAATGCAAATGTTTTCATCATGCATGTAAATGAGCATATTTTAAACATTCTAAAAGTCTTTGTTTTTTTTAAAGGTGAATATATTTAGTAAAACTTGTTTAACCTTTTTGGAAACTAATAGAATACTACAGGAAATGCCTCTGTGTGCGCAGAGAGTATGCACGACTTATTGTAACTTTATTATAACTCTTGAAGCTATATTATTATTATCTGTTACTAGTAACGAGTCGACATATTCCATAGCTTTATATAGGAGTTAAATACAAAGAAAAAATAAAATCTTAAGTACATGCTGCTTTTTCCAAATCACCTTACAAGATTTCAAACGAGAAAACTTACAATCTAAAGGGAATGACAGAGGCAGAAACCTCTGCAAGAGACACAGATAAGAATTTGGAAGGAACAGGAAGAGAGGGGAAGTTGAGAGTGATAGAGCGTGAAAGAGAAAAAGAAGACTATGCTGTTGCTGTAAGAGAATTTACCTGGGAAGAAGATTTAACCAGCTGGAAAGATATTTCAATTTAGTAGGAGACAGTTGGGAGGCATTGATAAGGAGGCTAGTATACAGTTTGTTATGGTTACCTAGTGGAAGATTTGTGTGACACACAGGAGAGAGTGCTGAAATGTAAGCAGGATGGGTATGGCAGGTGAGTGGTGACATTACAATAGTATATGGTGCTGATTAGTCAGGTGTTAGTGCCTTCCATGTCTCCACAAAACATGTTTAAAAGTAATGGGTGGGTGAAGGGCTGCACATTGGCTGAGAGAGAAGACTTTCCAAAGACAGAGCAGTATATTCTGCTCCAGGAGCTTCATTTGCAAAAAAGAAATACATTGTTCAAAATTATCAAATTCTCTCTTTCAGATACAACAAAGACAAAAAATCCTTAAAATGCATTTTAATAGGAGCAAAATATTTATCATCAAAAAAGTTACAATAACTGTGCTGACTAGTATATGTGATACTTCAAATGAAATAGGCTGCCTATTAAGGAGGGATATCATGAGGGTGTTGCTAATATATTAAACCATTATGTTTTTCATATATTGCAAGATATTGTATACATGAGTGGGGTGGCAGTGTGTGCAACTATAGTACCATGCAGGCTCAGTTTAGTTCACATCCATTACACATTCTCATTGGTAAAGAGAGGTCTCACTAATTCTAATATTTCATATGTTCATTAAAGCTTAATAGATCCACCAGACTTGATGCCAAGGGATAACATAAGACCATTATAGATTTCACTACACTGATGAGGAAGCCCTCACCTCAGTAGAGTGCACTGCATGCATGTGGAGTTGTCACTGGCTGTACTGATTTAAAATAATACTTGAAAAGCAATATGGTTCCATTCAATGGCTCCCTTAAGAAAATAGCAGAGTGAAGTTTACTCATAAATCACTACCTAGCTATCATATCACACACATAAATCAAACCTTCAAAAAATGCCATCTGAATGCCCGAAACATCCTTAATATTGTAAGCCACATGTCTACAGTTCCTTTGCTCTTTTGTTACCTTATGCTTTATATTTTGAAAAAGAAAAATATTAGTGAAGATGCCTTACAAAGTGCTGTTCATTTAGCAGAACTTGTATATCTAGACTTTGCTACCTTTGTTAAATATGTCTTATTAATCTATGCAAAACCCTCGGGTAGCCCAATTGTTATACTGACTGATTCAAGTTCCTTTTTTGCTACTCTTTTGTACTTTGTTGTACAGTTAATATGTCAACATCTTTTGATTGTTAAAATATTGTAAGCTCTGAGTGCCATATCCAATATTGATGAAGTTTACTCGGAAGTCTCTCCCAGTGCAGGAAAAAAAAAGCCTATGGGTACCTACAAGCCCTCACAAAGACTGAAAAATGCCTCAGAGAAGCCATGATGCCTCAAAACCAACATTATGAACAAGCTCAAATCCAACACAATTAAGGGGCACCTGAAAATAAACCCTATACCATGTGGAACCCTCATGGCACCATTTTACCACCATTACTGGGTAAGCAGGCACTTTCATGTTGATTGAGGTATCTGTCTTATTTTTTCTTGATTGAAGTACTTGTTCCTCATTTTCAGCCAGTGTAAATGGGACCCTGCCTAAAAAGCTACCACTCTATAAAAAATCTTCACCTAATAGAGCTCATCCTCTGAGGAGCTCTGACATGACTAATGTTTTTTTGACCTCCTCAATAGTGGTTGACATAAAGTCATTATTGACGTATAATAACAACAAACGGGCAAATTGATAACATGGCCCAGGACTGTCCTTAGAACCACATGTTGAAAACATTTTTAAATGTCAGTCAACCATATAATTGATAGAAAAAAATATTCACAAAGTGTTAATTTTCCTTGTTTATATGTGTAGAAATGCCAAGGGTCAGGACAACCTGGGGTTATCTTGGCTGAAGTAAACAAGATGTTTTACTAAGATAACCACAAAGCTATTACACACAGCAATACCTGCTTTCCAATGACATCTTAGAAATGTTAAAGCCACAATAGCAAGGGTTTACTGATTCTTGGTAACTCTACACTGCACATCTGTGTATAAAAGAGCTTGTGAAATGATATTAAATAATTTCACAAGGCATTTGTGGAAACTTGTCTAACTGTTATTTCTCCTTGATATCAAGTATTACCTCTTATGATTTATGTTTTTTTCTAGGATTTGATTGCTGAAACATGCACGGGAGAGCCTGGGACTCTCTACTGAAAGACCTCTGACCTGATTCTGGGAATCAGTTTGACCCAAGAGAGGCCAGGAAACCACTGGAGAACAGGAGGGTGACGAGTTTGTAGTGCCATGTGAAGCGACATTAATCATAGAGGTACCAATTCTTCCTTGTTTTGAAGTCCAGGACTTCTGTATGGAATTGTCTTACAAACAGTATTGTGTGTAACAGGGAAAGGTTGGTAAGGACCTCTGACGGTAAGCCGAGGAGGGCTATAAGAGTTGGGGGGTAGACTATTTTACAATTACTCTACACATAAAAGATAAGGTGTACCCAACATGGGACAAAACTGCAGTTGCTGTCTGGGACAGCGAGGTAAAGAATGTAAGTCAGTGGAAAGTTGGACAAGAAGGTTCTAGACAAGCGGAAGTCAGAATTGTTATTTAGGTGTATTTGCATTTGTGGTGTTTCTGGATGTGAGTGTGGGTGTGTGTGCCTGATTGGTGTGTAAGCCTATGGTTAAAATTCTATGAGTTTTTAATTTTTTTTCCTTGCAATGGCTTCAATTTGAAGATGGTGTATTTTCTCTCTTTTATGCTCTAAATTTTTTATTTTTGCTCTGAAAAACATGCAAGTTATCTGTCCTAAGCTCGCTAAACATTATGTATTTATTTTTAATAGTTTAAAGAATAGATTACTCTGGTGAAAGCTGTCCATTTTATGATAATACAGTGTGTTAGTTGGGAATATTTGTGAGTAGAAATTTTGTGAGTAGAAATTGAACTCCAGAAAAAGTACAGTTCTCTCTCCTTAGAAAGTAGTAGCAAGTGTTTTTCCTGAAATAAATGTTATGTATGTGAAATTGATCTAAAGTGGGATCATAACAAGGTTGTGTTTTCTGTTTTTTTTTAAATAAATTGCAGAAAATATCTAAGGAAAGAAAAACAGATAGTCATGTCACATGATAGGGAATTGTGGTTTATCACATATTATAATTGTTAAACTGTGATTTGTCATCACGCTTGCGAGCCTCGTGAAGCGAGGAGTTGAGACATTGAAGCATTCCGAGCTTGCAGGTCTTAGGCAATGAGCACCGAAGGCGCTAATAACCCAGAGGTGCAGTCACACATGCAACAACCTCGTAAAAATATGAATATAACTGCCAACCCGTGGAAATCGAAAAACACAAAATGTATTTATGTTAAATATTATTGAGATTAACATTTCAGAAAATGTGGTTACTAATAAACATAGTGCTTGCTAAAGATTAGGATTAAGAGGAAAAAAAGAAATAGAACATATCATTTTTAAAGATAATATAATGTGTAAATTATGTTAAATTCATTAAAACATATGCTGTATCCATTCTAAATTAAGGGTTAAAGAATTATGGATACTGCCCAAAGGTCCTACCCATAAAGTAATTGTCATAGGTAGTCTTCAGGGGTGGCTGGAGCATGGAGGCAAAAGGGAGCCGCCCTCCCAAAATTAATGCACTGACTTAATCCCCCCCATCTCTTACTTAATTGTATAATTAATATAATAAAAAAAACAAAAAATAATTTTATCATGCTCAATATTGTTTTTTTGAAATAGCTGCTGCTGTCACTTTAAATCACAAACCCTCTCTGCTGCAGTTAAACACACTGACTTATCACATCTTGCCCCCTGCTGGTGACTTGCCTAGTAATACAGATCAGGGTACATGTGAGAATTAAAACAAAAAAAAACAGTCAAAATGTTGTCTTTGTCCGATTTGTGCTCTAACCGATAGAACTGAGTCTGTCTGTCAAACGCAGCAACACCCAATCAGAATGGCCGGGAGGGGAAAGTTCAGGATCCTGCATGGGCAGCATCTGTCACAGTCTCCTCCGGAAGTGCATACATTGGTGCAATCTCAATAAAGTTTATTGGAAGAAAAAAGAACTCCCAGCTTACAGTGAATGCAGATAGAGGGAGGTGCATGCAGAGCTTCAGTTTTCTCATTACACTGGTGGTCTTATTGTTTCTAACTACCCTGTTCCACACACCAAACTTGTGACCTGTCTGTCACCACCCGGCCTATACCAGACAGGAGCAGCTACAGAGCTCAGGAGACTCCATATGCCTCTCTGTGTCTTGTTGTTCTTGTTCTGTCCTTCAGTCGTGTCTGACTCTCAGTGACCACATGGATGCAGCACACCAGATACATCTGTCTGTGTTTTTTGGTTGTGCTTATCCATATGGTTTTCATGGCAAAGATACTGGAGTGGGTTGCCAGTTCCTACACCAGTGGACTGCATTTTGTCTGACCTCTATGAAATGACCTGCCCATCTTGGGTGACCCTTCATGATATAGCTCACAGCTTCATTGAGGTAACAAGCCCCTTCACCACGACAAGGTAGCAATACAGAAGGGGTCCTGTGTCTTAGTCTCTCTATTATGTCCATAAGGAGAGAATATACTTACTTTTGGGGGAGATCTCTTATTGTATGTGTAAGATATATATAATGTATGTATATATATATATATATATATATATATATATATATATATATATATATATATTGTGCGTGTGTGTATATATATACATATATGTGTGTGTGTGTGTGAAGAACCAGAATTAGAAATATATGCTTAATTAACCACTCAAATATGTTTTTTGCAACTTTAATAAACTTAAAATTTATTAATGCAGTTTTTTTTACTCTTTCTCAGTATATTTGCTGCTATCATAGTATCTGCATGTATCATTATTGGCTCAATCATAAAAAGCCTGACCTAGGCTCAGATGGATAGATAGAGAAAAGGAGGAATAGCGAGGTAAGGGGATAGAGAGGGTATTGATGGAGGGGGGAGAGGGGTAAAAGGAGAGATGGATAGAGAGGGAGAGAGAGGAATAGAAGACGAGGCATATAATCTATCTCTCTAACTCTCTATCTCCCTCTCTCTATATCCCTTCCTCTCTCTATCCCTTCCTCTATTTCTATCCCTCTCTCCCTATCACTTCCTCTCTCTCCCTCTCTAGCATCTTTATCATTCTCTCTCTATCTCCCCTCTCTCCCTATCTCCACTCTATCTCTAGCCCTGTCTCTCTCTATGGTATCACTTTTGTGGGTGCAGTCTGTGTCACTATGCAGGGTCTATACAGGTAACATGTTGTGAAGGGGAGGGGTTTATACTGTTGGGTGGAGTCAATGTAAGGGGAGGGGCCAGGTCACTGTCTTCAGCCCCACCAACTTGTAAAGTGACCAGCCGCCAATGGTAGTCTTGCTAAAAAAATAGTTTTTTAAATTCCAAGGTTATATGTTGAGATGATTTTATATTACAAAGCAGTTTCATTTCACTTAAAGGGACCAGGCAAAAGATACATTAGTAATTTTAATGAAAGCATATGAGTAAGCTTCTGTGTATTGTTGTATATGTCCTTCTTTGATTTTAAATGCAGCTGGTAAAAATGTTGTTTTATTTTTAGAAATGTTGTTGTGTTACATTTACTTAAGAGTGCATGCTGTTATTATGTGTTTTATGTTTTGTCTTAATGTGTCTAGATTTATAAAAAATGTGATTGGCAGACTATTAATTGTTATATATTTGTGCTCTAGAATTAGTAGGAAGTTTAAGTGGATGCTCAGACAACTTTAAATAGTAGCTGGGAAATTGCAGCCAGTAAGAAAATGTTTATTTCATATTTTGTGGCACTAACTGCTAGATACTGCTATATCATTTAAAAAAAAGATATGACTTAATTATATTTCTTTTCATGATATACCCCAGTCACCTTTCGTTTACCAGATTGATCCAACTCCCTTCTATCCTGTAACAAATATAATGCCAGAGTGGGGCAGTGGAGACTGTCCCTGTGAAATTAGTAGGATATAACAGAATACTTATTTAAATTAGGTGAGCACTACTGCATGGAAAACATAGAGACCATAGTAGTATCCAGATCAGACCTAAAAGACACACCCTGGGAAGAACCAGGTATGACAATATTTGTAGATGGGTCATGTAAAAAGAACCCAGATGGGACTAATGCTACAGGATATGCTGTAGTAACAGAACAAGCTAGACCTCCTACCATGCCATTTCTCTTTCTTAAGTAGCAGCGCTTATAGCACTAACAGCAGTGTGTAAGATATCCAGAGGGAGAACTGTAAATAGTTACACAGATAGTCAATACACATACTCTACATTTAGAGATCCTTGAAACTATAATCCTAACTCAGGAAGAAACTCCAACACATATAGATCAGGAAATTCTCAGAGATATGCAAAACACCTCACCTGAAACATAGAAACAATATTGGCTCAAGCAGGGAGCTACACTTAAGAAACATAACATTTATGTTTGCCTACAAGGCAAACCTATAATATCACATAGCCTACATAGAGATGCAGCAATATGGAGCCATGGGGTAAACCATGTCTCAACAGGAGGGATGGTAGATATACTATCTAAAGTGTTTACAGCCTATGGGTTTACAAACTACTCCATTTTTTTGTATGGGTTGTATTGTCTGTGCAAAGAACAACCCATAAGGTAATAAAAGGCCTAAGAGAGGTCAGTTCCAACACCAATATATCCATTCGAGGTAACATGTATGGATTTTATTGAATTGAATAAAGGAAACAAAATTTGCCTAGTAATCATAGACTTGTTTTCCAAATGGGTTGAGACAACGCCTTGTGCAAACCCAGATGCTATCACAGTAGCAAAAACACTATAACCTAAATAATACCTAGGTTTGGTATCAGAGAAAATACATAGTTATAATGGGAGCCACTTTGTGAATAGTGTAAATTCCCACTTGGGGAAAGCATTATACATCAAATTAAAATACCACTGCTCATTCCATCCACAATCAGCAGGGTTAGTAGAAAGAACAAATGGTACAATTAAATCAAAACTGAGAAAAACAATGACAGAAACAGGAAAGAACTGGATACATTGCCTCCCACTGGTAATGATGAACATGCACATCATACCAACCAAAAACAATCTAACACCTTTTGAGATATTATATGGGAGGTCTTTTTTCATTCTTGAATTGAGACCTTTTGTCAGCCAGGATGAGAAAATGACTAACAATCTGGCAGATTATTTGGCAAACATGTTACAAAAAAGAGAAATTACTGCTGTGAATGTTTCTCCTCCTCAGGAACACAGGGAACTAACTACATTGATGAAGCCAGGAGAATGGGTACTTGTGAAAATCATCAAAAGAAACAACTGGGCAGACGCCAGGTGGGAAGGTCCCTACCAAGTCCTGCTGGCTACTCCAACAGCTGTGAAAATAGCATAGAGGATTCCCTGGATACATCGGACCCACTGCAAGAAGGTGCCCCTGACAGTGTCATCTCGAGAGCCTGACCACTAACCCAAACAAACCCGTCTCTGTATGACACACTAAGTCTGGCTACAAAGGGGAGTGGAACCAATAGAGCCACTTGTCTCAAACCCAGTGAAGAAACCGTAGTGTGCAGACAGTTTAGAGGGGCCTTGGGAAGGTGAGAAAGGTTTCTTAGAATGACACCCACATACAGACCATGGCACCCCTTCAGAGATCCAGGATGGTGTGGAATGAGAAAGTCCATATTACTAATCGTCATCGCTACCGTCATAATAAACCCAGTGATATCATGGGAAAACACAGGAAACAAAGCCAGAATGTCACAAAGGAGAAGAATATAGAAACTAAAGTACAAAGCCAAACTAAAAGTCACCATAGATCTAACAGAAGAGCACCATGATTGGGAATAGAGATAGATAGAGGGAACTGTTAATCTAGGCACCCCGTGTATAGGGCGAGCATGAATTGCGCGCCAATGTAATCGCAGCAAAATTAGCGAGCCGTCAGTTGAGTGCTGCCTCTGTCCATTGGTCTTGAAGGTTTTGGGGTTTGCTACAGATTATTATTAGAGAGTAGATGCCAAGTACAGGCCCTCCTATTTGATGGATTTATAAAGTGTGCACGAAGGCTCACCAAAGTATAGTCAGACAGCATGACAGTTAAACAGAAGTCAGAATGTGTGTATAGGGCTTCCGATCCAGAAGCTGCTGTCCCGTCTGTGTCTCCTCTCTCCACTCTCTCTCCTCTCTCTGTTTCTCCTATTCATTCCCTCTTCTCTCACCCTACTCTCTCTTCTCTCATTCACCCCTTTCCTCCTCTCCCCTTACCTCTCCATTCACACACCCTCTCTCTTAGTAGTGACACAGCCAGGACAGCAGCTTCTTGATCGGTGTCAGCGCAGTCTGTTATAGTGTCTCACACCCCCCAGGCATGTGTCGAGTGCACGCGTGCATGTGTCGTCTTGTAGGTTTTTCCTGCGCGCTTTCGAGGGTGCGCATTTGCCATGCGCCCTATAGATGGGACACCATTAATCTGACCATCACAGAAGGTAAAACAGGAACTGCCCAATTTGACTTCTGTACAGTGATTCCATGTGGAGAAAATGAGGAAAGTATAAAATGGTCAAACAAATATATGTGCATGGTGTATTTTTTTGAGGCAAGATGGTGCAAAATGTGGGATAATTTCCTGTGGACCACCTCACACCAAGACTATGGGTATCAGAACAAACAATATTCTGAGTGTAGAGATGTCAAAACTCGGATGAGTATCATAAAAGAAAACATTGAGCAGGTTGTGAAAAGAACATCCGTAACCCTATTCTCCTGACCTTAAAAGACCCAAGGAAGTGTGATTCAAAACTATACAAACTAGGGGCAGATGTTAGTGGATCAGATCCATTTGGTGGTCTGAATAAATGTACACACCCTTGAACAAAACCTAACCAAAAAAGATAATAAAACCAATGCAGAAACAAATGCCACTGAAGAGCTGACTATAAGGCCCAGATACATATCAAGAATAACTTACCTCAACATCACAAATATTAAGGATACATATGTGATTGAAACTGTGTATACAGAAAAGAGCCTCAGGATAGAGTGGATGGTGTACATTGCTGAGACAATGGGTATGAGGAATTGCATTGCCTGTTTAACAGGAAGGCCAGCACTGGCCACTGTTCCTTTTAGACTAAATCCATCCAATGATGAAGATAGGTTGCGGTGCATACTACAACTCTTCAAAAGAAAGAAGATTCAGAACTGTACAATGATACACTACCTGTTCCCATCAGTAGAAGAGGAACAACCTCCCCAGTTCACACTATATGAAGCAATGACAGGAAGAGAACTACAAAAAAAGAATGACGGAATAGCAGACGTATGGTGGTATTGTGGAGGACTGAAAATACGATCGATATTGCCCCCAGACTGGACTGGCACTTGTGCTCTGGTACACCTGGTAATGCCCCTCTGCTTATTACCAACTATAACAACTATGCAGATGGGACATACCTGCATACTTACACAAAGTAAGAAATCAGTCCCCATGGGCAGCTTCGACCAATGAGTCTACATTGATTCTATTGGAGTACCACGAGGAGTCCCAGATGAATATAAAGCCAGAAATCAGATAGGAGCCAGATTTGAATCCCTACTCACTTGGTGGCTGACTATTAACAAAAATTTGGACTGGATAAACTATTTTTATTATAACCATCAGAGATTTGTAAACTATACCAGAGAAGCTGTACAAGGCCTAGCAGAACAGCTAGCTAAAACTAGCCTTATGGCCTGGCAACACCGAATGGCCCTTGACATGCTATTGGCCAAGGAAGGAGGGGTATGTAAAATGTTTGGAACTGCTTTTTTCACCTTCATCCCCAACAATACTGCCCTTGATGGTTCTGTGACAAAAGCCTTAGAAGGCCTCACTGCCCTGTCAAACGAACTAGCTGATAATTCTGGTATAGATAACCCATTTACAATCTGGCTCCAATCAATATTTGGAAAATGGAAAAATATTGTGTTATTCGTAATAACATCAATAGGAATCATGATCGCCGTCCTTGTTACTTGTGGCTGCTGTATAGTGCCCTGTGCAAGAGGACTGATACAGAAATGGATAGATATTACTGTCATAAAGAAAGAATACTTGTATGAGCCCCTTAGCCCAAATGGACAAGGAACTGTATACTATGACTTAGAGGATACTGAGGGAGTTCCAGCTGATCAAGGTACTGAGCAAGATGAACAAACTGATGAAGAACAAAAAGACAATATGCAACAAGAGATCCTTGTATGAAGAGAAGTTGTACAACTCTGAATGACACAAGTCATTGGACACTTATTCCCAATTGACACCTTGTTTTTGACTTTGCATTTTTTGTGTATTATAATAAGGATGATAATAATTATAAACAGGAGGGAAATTATAGAAAAATTATTCACAAGGGGTTAATTTTCCATGCTTAGCTGTGTGGAAATGTCCTGGGTCATGACAACCTGGGGTTATCTTGGTTGAAGTAAACAAGATGTTTTACTAAGAAAACCATAAGCTATTACACACAACAATACCTGCTTTCCTATGACATCTTAGAAATGTTTAAGTCACAATAGCAAGAGTTTAATGATTCATGGTAACTCTACACTGCACATCTGTATATGAAAGAGCTTGTAAATTGATATTAAATTAGAGTTACTTTAAAAGGCATTGTGTAAACGTGTCTAACTGTTATATCAATTATAACAATATATCAATCACCTCCTATGATTTATGTTTTTTGTCTCACACAGGGTTTTTAAATATATCAATAATGAATTCTAAAAAAAAGTTGAAATTAATAAAAATGTAATTTACATAGTATATGTCATACAAATAAAATGCAACTCATACATAAATAAGGTCACCCATTATAATCTCCTACCCCTCACCCCCCCCCATAATGATCTACTACCCCCCACCCCCCAGGTCCCCCATTATAATCTCCTACCCCCACCCCCAGGTCCCCCGTTATGATCTCCTACCCCTCAGGTCCCCCATTATGATCTCCTATAATCTTTCTGCTCCATATCATTGTTGTAAAGGTAACTGCAGTAATCCATCTTAAGCGGACACAGCCTTTGACAGAGGAGTGGGAGTGCTGTTCTCTGGCCATGACTTGCGCTAGTGAAACAGACTAGATCCGAATTAACAACTATATTTACCCATTTATGTTCTATATTAATAACTGAATATTGGTCAAATAATTTGAATTAACTATAAAATAAACTACTATTGTGGGGGTAGTTAAAAGCAAGGTTTTAGCTTAGTAAATTCAGAAAACTAGGGTTTTAATATAGACTGAACATAACATGCCCATGATAATACCCGTTAAGAACTAGGTTCAAAATAATTCATGATGATCCACATACTGTTGCCGTGGAAAAGCCTATAGTATGCTTTGATATGCTGGTTCGCAGGGCTTTCGCACCTGTGTATGCACCCACGATCCTTTAGTATATCACCTCCAACGTTTTTTAACATCATTCTACTTACATTTCACATTAAAGATTTATACTATTATATATATATATATATATATATATATATATATATATATATACACACCTTATATAATAAAACTTGACATGTTGCCACTACAATAAATTAGACATTACAATAATCATACAGGTAATTATGTATTTCATATTTATATAATTGAATAAATAATATGGGGTGGGAGTAGAACCAGTAAAGCTGTTGCATTTCTCAAAAAACAGAGAAACATTTTACCACAACTGACTTAAAGGCTACATAGAAAGTGTTGTTACAGAGACCTTTTTGTATCCAGCTTTTTAACCAATTAGATAATGATATGCTTGAAAGGCAACTGAGAGCAAACTAAATAATCTATTTTCACATTTTTCATTTACTTTTTATTTACCAGTACACAACAAGACTAAAATGGACTAAAAATATGTAAAAATCTCATGGAAATCAAAGGGAATTTCTACTTGTAAAAAATATAACACAATTGACGCACACTGAAAATGCCACAATTTGACAACTATAGATTGTACTCCACTCAGTTAAGTAATTAATATTAAAGCAATTTACTAATATAAATATATACACAGCAAATATATTATACAATTCCCTATGGAAAGTATACAAACAAATCTCAAAAAATACAACAGTATTTTTCATAAAAAATGTCTATGCTAATGTGCTTTTTTGTACTAACTAGTAGTATGAACAGAGATAAAAAGTTATATAAGTGTTAATGCAATTTAAATATTAATCGTACTAGTTTGTCATGTAAATAAAGCTGGATATTTATCCATTTCTGAAATAGAAATGTACTTTTGTTTTGATGGACATAGACTTTGGTTTCATGATTATCCACCTATTTTCTTAGTTCTATGATAGGTAATAGAATAGAAGTCTAGGTATAAATATATATTTACCTACCAGAAACAATTATGTTACAAATCACACAGAATATTCTGAATATAAATAAGTAATAGGCATTGCATATTATTTGTATTATAATACAAATAAAATATACAGTTATTCTTTAAACTATAAAACAACAAGCTCAGTCTGAGAACAGACAATACCTGAAGTAGGTTTGTCCTATAGGTCTGGTTACCTATTCAGAGAGCAACCTCTTTTAGCACACTTGTGGCCTTCACTGGGAGAAATATCCTGTAGTATATCAGTCTGGTCCGACTCAGAAGAGTGATCCAGTGCCGAAATACCAAGCAATGCTACCCTGAACAGGAGTAACAGCAAACCCTAGATGCGTTTTTGCCCCTGTGGGCCTCGTCAATGAGGTGCAGCTTTACTCCCTAAGACACAGTGAGCAAGGAGTCCATGTCTGGTTCCCCCTATCGCCCTTAGGGTGAGAAAAACACCTATCATTTACATACAGAACAACAAAATTAGAGGTGCTCAGTCTGAGAATGGACAATACCTGAAGTAGGTTTGTCCTATAGGTCTGGTTATCTACTCAGAAAGCAACCTCTTTTAGCTCACTTGTGCCCTTCACAGGGAGAAATATCATATATATATATATATATATATATATATATATATATATATTTATATATATATATATACACACACACACACACTTTAAATTATACCAGTCAATGGTGTGGTAATGGATTAAAAAATAGTACATACTGGGAATTGCACCCTGCTCATTGTGAATACAGCCCACTGTGTTTGACACTGAGCAATGTTTAAAATATATTTACACTTTATTGGTAAATGTTTGATTAAAAAGCATCATGAATGTGCATTGATAGTTCATTGCATAGTTATGTCCCAGAATTACGGTTATGAGACTGATAATATGGATCTTACAATATATTTTCCTTTGATCCCTCTGATGTAAAACAGTTTTATGGCTTATAAAACACCATAATAATTTGAGGAATGCTCTTTCCTACCTCCTACAATTCTCTTGCATCCAGCCTCCCAACTTAATTAATTATTTATCTTGGTTTCTAGTCCACAATGTAAAGTGACTGCTTAGAGTTCTAGAACGAAGAAAAATGTTTCTTTTATGGTGTGTGTAATACTCAGGTCCCGGACACAGACCAGGATTTCTGGATTTCTGCTCTCTGCGCAGATGAGAAAAATCACTCTCATCCACTTTGATTGACTTACCAGTTCCTACGTAGGGAAATCCTGAAATATTGGCCAATGTTCGACACAGCTTGTCTGCCATTTATCTACAGGATCATTTGTTAGTATATAATTTCAATAACAGCCATTTTTAATATATAAATTATTAAGCGACTAAAAAAAGATTTATTGATTTGGTCAATAAACATTGCATAAAATTAAGAAATCCCTTTATTATCATACAGAACCCATTGTCTTTAAGAAACATGAATCTCACTGAAACCTTCTTTCACAACATCTATCCTGTATATACATATATATATATATATATATATATATATATATATATATATATATATATATATATATATATTAGCTCAATGAACATAAACTTAAACTAGACAGAAAGTAATATAGAACAAAATGGAAAATGTGAAAAAAAAAAAGATACACTAGGTGATAGACCCCCTTATGTCATAGTGTTTGCATTTGTGGTATTTACCAATTAACCCATAGGGTATATTGTAATACATTTTTTTAAGAATTCAGCAAGCAAGGGGACTATTATTTTCTTAATTTAATTTTAAGCCAAATTTAATTATTGTCCAAATGGATCTGCAAGAAAAACAAAAACACATATCGATATTTATCAATAAATAGTAGTAGTTTAAGGCAAGTTACATATTTTGCACATTTATTTCTGGTTAAAAGCTTATTTTATGATCAGCTAAATAAGACAACATAGCCATACATTGTTTTTCAGTTCTTCAGTCGTAACCGACTCTCGGTGGCCATATGGACACAGCACGGCAGGCACATCTGTGTTTCCGGTTGTGATTGTCCATACGGTTTTCTTAGCAAAATTACTGGAGTATTTTTCTAGTTCCTTCTCCAGATTTTGTCTGACCACTCTACTATGACCTGCCCAAGGTTTAGCTCACAGCTTCATTGAAGTACAGCAGCCCCTTCACCATGACAAGGTAGCAATCCAGAAGTGGAACATTACTCCACTTTATTTATATTGTTCTAGTCAAGTCTTCAAAAGGAGTACATTTTCTTTTTCTTGTACACTTGATAAATGGGCTTCACAGAACTATATATTTGATGACATTTTAAGACTAACCCCTAATTCATTAAATTCCCAATATGTGTTGTAGGGAAACCCACTGCAGCTGATCACAAACAAAAAATTATGTAGACAATTTTAAGTCTAATAGAGAATGACAAAAGAAAAAGTGAAAGTGAATACACAGGATTCATGCTCCAAAATGTCTCCCGACTAGAAAAACTAATTCAAAAAGCCTGTTACTGATTTTTCACTGAAATACATTCAAGTGTTGTTAAAGAAAAAGATGAGAAAAGAGAAATTGAGCACTGTAGGCAAGCATTGAACAACTTTAAATATTTCTGGTAACTTAGCAGATCCCCTTCTGGATTGCTACCTTGTGGTGGTGAAGCGGCTTGTGTTCTTCAATAAAGCTGTAAATTATGCCATGAAGGGTCATGCAGTCCATAGGGTGACGGAGAGTTGCACACGACTGAACAACTAAACAACAACAACAAACTTTGCAGTTATTGGCAAAACTAATCATGAACAACTACAATGTGCCCCAAACATTTGCTTTTGTAATTGGTTAATAGGAAAGTAAGCACCCAATATCAAATTAAATCAAGACTTTCATTGTTATTTATTAAGGCAGCTGTTTCCTTTTTAATATGTATCAATACTGAAAATATTAAAGTTTTATTTGTATTAATGACATTCTTAACATTCTTATTCTTATGGCATTCTTAACTGGGTCCATGTCCAATGCACCTACCTACCTAAGATAGTTTGCTACAACTATAACTTTCCAATGCTCTGAGTAATTTCTGCATTGCTTGCTACTGTCTGAAGCGTTTTTCTCAGTATGGGGGTTATTCACTAAGCTATCAAAGGGACCGCTATGTGCATTATGTGTTTAATTTGCTTTGTTGCTTAGGAAAAAATAACCATCCCAACCATTTGCAGTATATTGCAGCGCCTGCAATTGCTTAGTAAATAAGATGTGTCTGGTTTTAGACAATACATAAGTATTCAGAATTTTTATTTTTAATAAATAATGACGAATAGCATTGTGGGAAATGTATTGCTGTTTGAGGAAAGAGAAGATTTCACTTTTAATTAATGATATTAGCTTGAAATTTAATTATGCCAATCTCATCTAAACATTATACTGTCAACCTTCCTGCAACTGAGCTCAATAACATTTTCAAGCCTACTGGATCCTAGCTTCAATGGATATTGTATGTAATACGTACACACATTTCATGCAAGTAGTCTCTATTTGAAGTGTGGAAATCATTAACATTTTTGGGTTTTCAAGAAAAAAAAACAATCCATATAAAATTTGTGTCAATTATATTTTAATAAAAATAATGTAATAATATATATGGGAAAATAAAGTAAATACACTAAGGCGCCACAGTAAATGGTTGTGAATGGATACAATGACAACTTTCCCCAGACCTCACAGAAAATACATTGAAGCCTTAAATGATTCATAGCCCCCATGAAGTTTAGGGTATTTTGGGGAAAGTGAAAAGTATTAAATCTCATTGTTTTTTCCATAAAGTACAGTATTTTATTAGTACCAGTGAGATTTGAAGTTAGAGGGTGGAAGATTAAGGAGTAATGAGCAAAACTACTATATTACACAAAAGGAACTGGAACATCCATCCAGCAGAAGTGGTATGGACAAACACAGTAAAAAAAAATTCAAAAAATGAGGCTTAATTAAACCATACTGTTTAGGTGGACAGAATCTTCCTTTTTTTCTTATCTGCCATCAGATCTATGGTAACAAAAACATCAAAATGTAAATACTGACATTACATACTGACTCATCTTTTTACATTCAGTTGCTCTTAAAGAGTATTCTCTAATGCATATTATGATAAAAAAAATACTATTAAAGTAGGGGAAAAAAATCCAAATCCAAAAATAGAGCAGTTAAGAAGTTTGGCTGCATCCTTTAAATGGATTGTTTATACTGTTTATGTATTTTTAGAGTAAGAGGATTTTATAACATAACACTATCAGTGAGCTGCGTACCAAAAAGAGATAAATAGTAGAGATAAAACAACTACACATAATATTTCCACATTATTCCTTATGTCTTGGAGCCAATCTAACAAACTGTCTACTTTACAAAATAAAATAAACCATGGAGAAATGTAATTTTACATCTCCTTTTGGACAATAACTTACTGTACCAATCTCACAACACAAATTCCTAGATTCACTAAGCTTCACAGGGTACACAAAGTACTTATGGGCGCAATGATTATGCCTATGGTGGAAACTGCTTTTGCCGCCTAGAGAAAGTACAGTGAGTCTATGAGAAAAGTTTGAAGAAACACTGAAATGTATTTTCTTGCAAAACCATGGCAAAAATAAGCATATAATGTAAGTTAATGTAATGTACAGTTTGTAAATCAATCATATAATATTATAATATTAATTTTGTAGATTGGCGACATTTCATTAAATAACCAAATCAAGTCCTTATAATTCTAGAGTGTGTATATTCTTCAAAATGTAAGGAAATTGTCTTTCCAAAGAGTAACATGTGTAATAAAAGTAATGGGCTGATATGTACAACACAAGCTATAGGTTGTTGAGTGTACACATGAATTGGTGGATTGTTGCCCAAATATTTCCATGATGCAAACACATTTAAACAATGTCAATTATTATTTATTTTAAATGCTGTTGAGCAATGTTTTACATTTTATAACATTTTATTAATTATGTTCTTATCAATGTTTTTCAAATATGTAATATTCTGAGCTACCCAGTTCACCTGTGATATTATTATATCTCAATTCCTTAATTTCAAGCCTGTTGACACTTTTCAGTGCTTTAAGATACTGCATTGATTTTAGAGATAACACCACCATGAACTATTTGATGTATATGGCCTGTCAACCGATGTAATTCACTGTCTTGTCATTGTCTTAGCAAGTAATGAAATCTAGAAGCATGTATTCAATTATGTAACAGCCCATCTCAATATTATAATAAGATGCAGTGGACATCATTCAATTTATAATACAATGCAAATATGACAGGGATAAATTAATTTGACACTGAAAACATGATGATGATGGTAAATTGTTATCAGGACATCTATTCTAATAAAAGGTTTAAGATTATAAATTCAGAATCACTAGAGTCATGAATATTGATTTATCTTTGAAATGCTTTTTTTTCTTGCATTTTTTCCAGTTTAATCATTTATGGTTCTGCTACAGTTATTCTCTTTAAAAATTAAATAACTTGTGTTGCAATAATAGAATAAGCAAGTAGTGAAAGCACTGTAGTGTTAGTGGCCAAAGTCTTTCCGTATTATGAATATTATTCAATTTTTGGATATGCTGTTGGTTATTAATGTAGTGTATTAAAAAATCAACACATGTCAATGTTTTTTAGAGCTACTTTGATAATTTGTCACAATTAATTATAGACTGCAATAAAATACACTGGTTTTATAATGAGGTCACTATCTAATGCTGTTTATAATGTGCTGTTTTTATAATTATCCTTTGGAAGGTTTTTAATGGAATTGCTAGCATGAACCACAATAGGCTTTTCTGACAAAAAAATGTTGTTTTAATGCAACTGTAAGAGTACATGATCTTAGTAAACCAATTTATAGTCATTTAGATGACAAATGCTTTACATTGTGACTCATTTCTCCTACTTTGTTTCCTTATCTAAGTGACTGTGATAAAATGCTTTAGAATATATTATCTATACAATTTATCAAGTAAAACACATTGAAGTCGTGAACGCCTAATAACACTTATCACCATATTACTTAGTCTCTTCTTACTTCATTGATAATACATTTTCTACAGAATACAACGAAAAGCAACCAAGGGCATGTCAACCCCAAGCATCAAATACCATTATTATTCCTCACCAATGAATTGTACATATAAAACCAAAACATACCACAGCTGATAATAATGTTTTTATGTTTTAAACATCATCAATCTGTTTTTTTAGATGCTATTCCTGCCATTTTGGCTTTTGTTTTAGCTTTGCTAACTATCTCAACCAGGAAAATACTGTACCTGGATAACTCTGGGCAGGATGTTGTATTTCTCATATACTCCTAAGAAGTTCTTGTGTTGCTTGCTTTTTATTGATTGTAGCCTCTCATTTGAACTTCCTTGCAGTCTTGATGGACATCTACATTCTCATTGCTTCTCATATACTTGGTGGGTACCACAAAGTTTTCTCTTAACAGTGCTGGTTCAGGCATTATTTTCCAACACAGAACATGCAATTAATACAGTAGTTCTTCCTCACCAAGATTTTTCATTCACATCTGTGTTAAGGTCCAATTTCCCAAAAAAAAAAAAAAAATCTTGTCTTCTCAGTCCACTTAATGTGTTTCTTCTTTGCACAAATCTGAATTTCATTCTCCTACATAAATATCATTAAAAATAACAGTGAGGCTGGTTCCATGTTACTTATAACAGGCTGTCTGAAGAAGAAACTCCTTACTGTCTACAGTCCATGGAACTGTCCCAAAGCTGCAGTTTTTTTATATGCAAAAACAATAGTAAATATCTATTTAAGATGTTTCCCAGGACTTTTATCTTGGGATCATGTCTTGGCAACTACATTTTTGAATCCCTGAAGGTTTTTCTTATGTAAATAAATGAGGGGTCCAGACATGAGATCCCTGGCTGTGGTCCTTTCTCTGCATGTGACTTTTCTGGTAGATTTTCTACAAACAGCATATTTATATAATATAGAGACTTCAGTCTCAAGAAGTCATCCAAAAACAGGCTGAGAAACAACAGTAAGTGAAAATATGCAGAGATTTGTGGTGTCCTCCTCTTCCAAAATTCTTTAGAACTGTGTCTTAGTTGTCTTCAGCCAGATACTGAACCCAAGCAGGAACAGGTTGCAAACATTCACAGTCTGTGTTGTCTTTGGTGAGATTGGTGCTTTCTAAAATACACAATGCAATGGGGCATCACACAACAGAATACAATATGCAGTGCAAAATATTATAAGTGCTGGAAAAATAAAAATATCTGGTAGCAAATAGTCAGTTATAATCAGTGTTATCATTAAGATTTTTGATATTTTAAAATAATGTTGAAACCATTAAAAATATTATATATTGAACATTACATTGTAAATAACTTCCTACATATGATCACTATGTAAATATCAGAATTTCTGTTAAATATAATGCCTGAAGTATATATCCAAAATATCCAGTTGTGAGAATTAAGGGGAGGGGGAGAATAGCTTGTAAAACATTAGATTCTGCTTTGAATCACTTACTTGGATCAGGGGAAATTCAGATGCTACTCAAGATGACTCCGGTCTCATCATGTTGAAGATGAAAGCAGGATTCCTACTGAAACAATGCTGCCTGTCTTTATCAGTTTGGGAAGTGCTGTTGTTTCCCTTATCCTAGATATGCTCTTCATTGTATTGTTAGGTTTTCTTTCGTCCTATCTAGAGAAGATGACTTTGTGGCACCCTCTAGTGGCTGAGAGCAGATAGTGCACAGTCTGTGCATCACTATCATCAGCTACAGGAGAGAACAAAATGCTCACTGGAAGCTTGTTGGTTACAATCAATACTGGGAAAAATGATAAAATAAACTGATTCCGCTTGCAATACATTTCTATGGTTTTATTATTGTTATTACTTCATAAATGGGTTTATTTATTTTATTAAAAATATATTTTCTTATAATAACATTTTATCTTTTTGATGTGCTATCTGATTGTACTTGAACCATTTACACTTGTCAAACCATCGCAAGCCTCTCCCCATTCTCTCCCTCCCCTGTGTCTATTCCCCCCACCACCCTCTCCCTCCCCTGTGTCTTTCTCCCCCTCTCCCTGCTCTGTGCTCCTGTTTGTATTTACGGGTGTGAAACCATTTGCGGGCTTGGGAAATTATTAATTTTCCACAAGCCCGAAATGTGTTTTCGATTTACGGGCTTGAAAAAAAGTTATGGCTTTACGCCGCCATTTTTTTCCTCTCTTAGCTGTTTTTAGACCTCCCAAAAATGCCAGTTAAATACCAAATTAGCTTGCAACCTCACTTACAGGCTCACAGCCTCTCCCCCTGTGCTGCGTGTGAGGTTGTAAGTACATTTTTAACGTCATTACGGGCTTGAAAAAAAGGTGGCCATTAAAATCATAATTTTTTTTAAGCCTGTAACCCGTAGGCCGCTAGGAGCCTCTCCCCCCCTCAAGCCAGTCACGTATGGGCCTCGTAATGAGCGCATTCATCGCTCATTGCGAGCCCCGCAATGAGCCTCATTCGTGCTTATTGCAGCCCCGTCAAGCCAGTCACGTACAGGCCTCGCGATGAACGCCTTTGGCGCTCATCGTGAGGCCCACAATGAGCGTCTTCAGGAACTCATTGCAGCCCCATCAAACCCGTAACTTTCGGGCCTTGCAATGAAGGTCTTTGCCGCTCATTGCGCATGCACAAGCTTGTAATTTTTAACATTGTGTTACTAACACTCGCAATTACGACAAATATATATGTGAATATATATATGATGGTTTATTATTATTATTTTTTTTATATGATTGCAACGTTTGTTGTTTAGTCGTTCAGTTGTATCTGACTTTCCGTGACCCTATGTCAGGCACATGGTGCGCCTGGTTGTACCTATCCATAAGTTTTTTTTTGGCAAAGATACTGGAGTGGGTTGCCAGTTCCTTCTCCAGTGGACCACCATTTGTCTGACCTCTCTGCTATGACCTGCCCATCTTGGGTGACCCTACATGGTATAGCTCACAGCTTAATTGAAGTACACAAGCCCTTTCACCACAACAAGGTAGAGATCCAGGAGAGGGATTACAGCATAACTAATGATAATGATTAAGTTTCTGCCTGCAATCTTTCCATTAACAAGGACAATTAGTCTATTGGAAAATGTTATTTGATGTTTTACACTGGTATATGCCCAGAAGAGAATGGTATAAATTACCCAAGTAATGAGCTTAACCATAAAATGATAGTAGACACATTGGGGGGAATTTACTATAATTTATTATCTCCTGATTTATTATGTACTATTTACTTTTAGGAAAAACAGCCATTCTGATATCATCCCAGTGCTTAGTAAATTCCCACCATTGAGTTTATAGGTTTAAGGGTTTGGAAATCTAATATTATTAGCAAACACATACTGATGTTTAGATATGAGTATCATGGAATTACACTATTTGCAAGTTCTAAACTACAATACATTTTATTATTATACTAGCGACTTGCCCGTCAAAAAATGACGGTCAATAAAATTGAAGCCATGGCAATGCTGTTTGGCACACAATGTTAAGCTTTTTATACTCTAAGGACCTTTGGCGCTAATTGCGAGCCTCGCTCTGAGCGCTCATTGCGAGCCTCTCCTCGCATGTCCTTTGGCTCCTCTCTCTATTTTTTTAAATACTAATTCATGAATTAATTGAATAATAAATGTATATAGTTTACCTTTTTGTAATTTATATATGTAACAATCAATAGCCTGAAGAGGTAACAATCTCTTTTTATTGTCCTGCAGCATATAATGTCCAGACGTGTAATGTTGTTAGTTGCAAATTAGGGTTGTAAAATTGCGTCATTTGTCTATGTGCTACGCGGTTCACAAGCACTTGCCGTCCTTTGTAATAGTGTATTTTGTACATTGTACATTCCTGGGTGAAAGTGGTACGCGGTTGGCGATGTTCTGCGTGGTCCAGGGTCGTTTAGCCTCATTTTCATTATGTTTGGCCGCCATTTTTTTTCTCGCTTAGCCGATTCCCCCCCCCACCAAAATCGACTTACAATCGCGTTCAATCTCACACCCAGACGTCCTGGCTGTTCCCACGTGCTGTGTATGATGTTTTTGTTGTATTTTTTTATTTTTTTATTTTGTGTGTTTTTCTTGTTTTTTTACTTTGCGTGGTTCGGCCGTTAAGTTCGTATTCTTTTTCTAACTCCCGCTTCTCGTTCGTCAACTGCTTACAGCCTAAGGCAAACGCGCGTTTCCAAAGTGTTTCGAGGCTAAGTCCTGCGTGTTTCAAGGTGTGATTGGCTCGCCTCGCTTTGCGAGGCCCGCAGGAGCGCCTTTCTGGCTAAGTTCCGCGTGTTGCATTGCCTCCGCTGCTCGCCTCGCTTTGCGAGGCTCACAGGCAATAAGAGCCTTCGGCGCTCATCACCCAAGTGCTGCAAGTTTTAGTGCCTTAACGGCTCGCCTCGCTTTTTTGAGACTCACAGGCAAGGAGCGCCTTCGGCGCTCATCGCCTAAGAGCTCTGAGTTATTTGCTCGCCTCGCTATGCGAGGCTCACAGGCGATGATCGCCTTTGGCACTCATATCCTAAGCCGTACGCACCACGCAAAGCGTGACGACGTCTCATAGTTTGACAATTATAATATGTGAATATGTTTTCCAACTAATATTCATATTCTAGGGGTTAACTTGCAATTGGGGTCATTTTTAGAACAAGACAAATTGTATTTTATCAGCTTTGAACAAGGCTAAACAAAGAATAGCTGTATAATGAGATTCATTTCTGTGCTCATTTCCCCAGGGATGTTGTGAAAAGATACATGTAAAGATTTATTCTACCAGTTCATGTCCTGAAATATCACTGCACATATAGAAATACAAGTAACCCATGATTTCCTAAAGCTTTCTCCAATAACCATCACCTCATCTATAGTTGTATATAATTTTGTTTGTATTATGAAGCATAATTGAAATCCTGTGATGTTTCACAGCATGTGCAGAATAAATCACTTATGGTTATATAAATGCTTTGTTTACTGAGCTCTTATGTGTTTCAAAAAGAGTTTTTGTTCAGTTTCAGTGAATATTTAGATTAATTGTTACATTTAGAGTGTCCACAAAGATGGATTAAAAACCAACTCATCTGAAGAACCCTCAGCAATTATATTTAATGCTATTAGTTGTTATTATTAGTGGATTATTTAGAGATTTAAACAGACATATAAGACATGTAAGTCATTTTTGAACTTGTAGCCCAGAGATGTTTTTGCAAGTTTCATTGGTTATTACATGAGTTAGGGAACCTATTTTCCATCAAGGGCCACAACACTATTAAATAAAAAACTCATTCTGTCTTTATCTTTTCCTCCTTATTTATTTTTCTTCCCCTTGAAAACATACCTCAAAGTGTTCTCACCCTGAGACCTGTGTAAATATAACAATTCTCTTGTACCAGCTGTTATTCATGTCCCCATTGGCCATTGATACTGTTACTTCATTACTATTGTGTAGATTCACTATGAATGGTCACAAAGTGCTGTCATGGATCATGTCCTACCTCAACTTGTTGTGTCAGTTCCTTCAAGGTATTTAGTTACATCACTTCATTCAAATGACATTGTGAGGCTCACACTAAAACTTCACTCACATTGTGCAATGCAATATGATAAGAACTGAAGAGTAATTGCTCATAAGCATGCACAGCTTAAAGAAATATTGCCACCACAGCACGCCACAGCTCGGTACATTGTGATAGCCATTTTATGTATAATAAATGATTCTGATATCTGCTGATATTTTCTTCAATTTCTCGTTATTGTGAGTGTTAGATTTAGGGTTTAGGGTGGTGGCAAATGATAAGTTTACATAGTAAAATAGTGGCGCGATTTTACTATGTAAAGCTTATCATCTGCCACTATGCTAACCTTAAACCTTTAAATCTAACCTTAGGAAATTGAACACAATTTTGACAGTGCCACCTAGAGGCCGCTGTTGACACTGCTGGCGGGCAAAAAACAGAAATGGTCCTGTGTGCTAATGTCTGTATCAGTATACTAACATGAAACTTTGAATACTTGATAAGAGTGGTAAAGGGGATCTATCTACATGAAAACTTTTGGGGCATTGTTTTGACACTAGAGAGAGACAAGCAAACTGTGATCCTAATTAGTACATCAAAACAGCTAATTAGTATTTTCAGCTGCTCAATTATATAACAATAAAACATAAACATGCTGATTATCTCAAGAATTATAAACTTTAGAATCAAATGGCTAGTACAACCTAAAGTTAGTTGTTCATGCTCTTTAAGAATGATTTAAAATATATATTTTGGTTCGACAGAAACCCTAAATTACATTTCATTGCTACTGTAGAACTAGATATTTTCTGCAAGTTTTTAAAAAACATGGTAAGAAATGCTTTTTGAAAATAATCCACTTCTATTAAATTAGGAATAATATGGTTCATGGTGAATATATAGTACTTTAATAAACATATTCTTTGCATTTTATTTTTAACACAAGACAAACACAGAGTTCTATACAATAGGCACTTCACAATGCATGTAATTGCTGTATTGGATTACTGCTGTCAGTTTAGATCCAACATGCTCATAACATGCCCCTACAATGCCTGGTTTTAATCACTGGGGTGGGATAAGCGTTTACTAGCAAACATAAATTGGGGAATATGGTGACCGTGAATAAGCTGCAATGCCTGTTTGTGATGCATGCCTGCTGTCTTTGGCCAATCATTGCTTAGTTCATGTACCCCAATGTGTACTGGGGTAAAGTCATGCTACCTCTTGGAATACAAAACATATTGATAGGTTAATCTCTATAGAAATCTAGTCACCCTCAATAGGAAATCTAGCCCCATGATAGGAGGTTTCCCACTTCTCAGCTACTACAACAAACTCACCTTACTCTAATACCTGTAATCTTTAGATTGTAAGTTTGCGAGTTTTTAATCTTGCAAGGTTCTTTGAGGAAATCAGTTTGGAGACTGGATTCTAAGCTCAAAGACAGAGCCCTCCATCCTTCGCAATGGGTTAATACTGCTATTATTTTTTACTTGAACTTTCCCATGTACATCGCTACTGAATATATTGGTGCGTTACGAGAATAAAAAAACTACTGCAATCACTACTTTATATTTAATTACTTGTATAGTAAACTATATATTTACTTTGTTTTTAAATATCAGAAAAATCTCCATCTAATTAATATTAAAGACAGAAAATAATAAATTCACTGCTACAATCTTATGGAGGTTATTTATATGAAATTACAGTATTTGAAAGGGATTTATATATTATTTGTTATCACACAGTGAGCCCCATTACTCATTTGAGTCAGCAATATTTATGTGTAAATAGGAGCTTTGTACAAAAGGAGACAGGAAATAGGAGATTTTCTTGCTCTCCGCAAGCTGTTCAATCTGGTTTACTGCAAGTGTCTCATACAGCACAGGCACATTGAACAGAAAGCGCATAGGGTCATATGTATTAAAGCACGATTTCTGTGTAATTTCCTCCTAAAGAGGATAAAACTCCTGTTTTACAAGCACAATTTATTCCCTATTTAAAAATAAATAGTGTGTTTAAATTGTGACCCTAAAACATTTCTTCTACAGAAGATCATCGTGCAGGAAGATCACAGAGAAAGCTAACCTGTAATTATCATCTATTTCAGTCTGGGTATGTCAGTATGTCTAATGTTGTCCATATAAACTGCTTACATCTTTTTTTTACAGTAGGAGCTTAATGGTGGTAGGTAGAGGCGCCATAGGGACTATCCATCCCCCATGGGGGAGATTTATAAGAGGAGGTGCGGGTCAATAATGACTTATGGGTGCTAGTGATAGAGGAGGGGTCATATATCCACAGCATTCATATCATAATTGTATTAACCATACCATAGGATGGGGTTTAGTAATATATCTAGAGAGGGAAGAAAGAGGGATTGGGGTGGAAGGAAGTCAGAGCTAATGTAAAGTGTGTTCACATTAGTCAGTGAATTGTGTTGCCATGGAGACTACTGTTTGATACTCCTCTTGTAGGTGTACATGTTAGGCAGGTTGCGAGCTTGCTAGCAATTAACTATACTCCCAGTGTACACATTCGTATGTAATAGCTCCTTAAAGGACCACTGAAAGGCATATGCATGTAGGCAGTATGTCAAAAATATTGAGCATATACACTGAGCATATGCTCATTTCCTTTTCTTTTGTATACTAGCCAAATGGATAGTAGATAGTTTACAAAAAAAATCATACAGTGGTCCTCAGAGGCGGAGTTACCGCCGGTGCAAAGGAGCAAAGCTCAGAGGCCCCTAGTCTCTGAGGGACCCTGTGGATCTCCTGTGGGTCCCCTAAAGCCCCCATGGGCCCCAACGGCCATCCAGTAGCCCCCACAGGCCTTCTTAGTGGCCACAAAGGTCTTATGTGCCCCTCAAGCATATGTGGCCCCCATAGATCCTCTGTGGCTCCCCTTGGTCCCTATGACCCCCAGGGCGCACCTGTGGCCCCTGTGGCCCCTTATTGTGTTGCTTTGAGGCCTTTTCATTAAGTATTTGTATTTGCCTGTGAGCCTACTATGTTACTTGACAATCAAAATAATGGTGAAGTGCCTTTATCATAATTTGAACTAAAAGTATATTTATTTTAATAGTATATTAGAAAACAAATCACTGGACAATGCGTAATACTTAGTTACATTATATTATGATTACAGTATAATGGAAGATGTATGGTCAAACTATTTTTACCTCCCACTTTTTAATATTATATAAATCACTAGGTCAACAATGAACATATATAATTAATATGCATTTATAATACATTTATATTACGAAGGCTAATATACAGGTATACTATTTTTCTATCCGTGCCATTGATCCATATTTATTTATCCTTTTTGTGCTTATTTTACTTTTATTCTAAGTTGCTGATTTTGTTGGATATTATAGATTTATTATTTTTTACAAAGTTCCATTTTTAATTTGAGTTGTTTCATCTGCTCTTGTTTCCTCTGCAGTGTATGAGTTTGCAAGGCTAGTTTTGGGCTTCTTACACCTGCTGTAGTTTCTGGCATGTTTCTGGCATGAATCTAGTTTCCTGCTTGGCTTGCACTTGCGGAATCAGCTGATGAAGAATTTGTATGATTCACATCATATTTTCCACTTATTCAAGCATTTGTTTTAAATAGTTTATAAAAAGGATTTTATAAGGATGATTTTATAAGCAAAACCTTTCCTTGAGTACATCTGCAGTGCTGCTTAATATAATTTGTGTTACTTATCTAGTAAACAGAAGCATTTCTTGAAAACTTTCCTTTGCTGTGTAAATATCTATTTATAGGTTCTCTCCACGCCTTGACGGCTTTCAACAATATATGGTACAAAATCATATTAATGCTGCCATTTAGAAATAAAGTGCATGTAGGTCCCTTGGCTCTGATTTGTTGACATGTGTGAATAAACAACCTATCTTAACATTAATTTTGCATATACAATGGTGGAAAGTCAGATATGGAAATGTTGTCAATTCTGACACAGGTTAAAAACAGGACTTTTTTCAAGGAGAATTAAATTCCCTTAACTTTGCATTGCACTGGATTTTATCTGAAGTAAATATACAATTTAATGTGTCAACATGTATCTGCACACTAAGATATTGCCCAGGGTTGTTCAGAGTAGAAGTAGCTGAATCTTCATGAATTACTTACCTGTGCTGGCACGAGCATATTCTATAATTGTGGCATGGATCTGTCCATGAGGACTTATGATGGATAAGCCTATCTTTAATTGTCTTCATTGGTTTAGTGTGCATTGAGTCTAATGGGCATATAGATTCCTTTGCATATGGGAACATCAAAATTACTGTGCCCACCAGTGAACTTTGATTTCTCTAAACAGTCTCAGCATAATAAATCTTAAATATTACATGGAACTAATTAAAATTACGTATTTGTATGCATTTAGTTATTATTGTTATAGCTTTGAAACCTTCCCATAAGCAAAGATAGCAATGATGGAGGGCGGCCACACAGTCAATAAGCTATTTGGTTTCACCAGTTAAATCAAGACAATAGGAGAAACAAGCAGATGTAGGGTCCAACAAAAACAGTTCTCTGTATGTCTCTCCTCAGCTTCAGAGTGTGATTTAATGGTGCTTTGCCTAATTTATGCTGTCATCAGCATTGCCTGCGAGAAGCAATGTTTTATAATGTTTTGTGATGAAGAATGCAAAGAATGTCTCACTGTAGCCATATGATTTAACTCTAATTTATCAAATGTATGTGTCCTTCTTATTTACACTGACTCTATAAAGCAACAGTGGGGCCATTGTTTTTGCCACAACAGAGACAAGACTGTGCTTCTAATTAACAGATGAAAGTCATAAATTATTTTTCAGGAGCTGCTCGTTTGCTTTAAAAAAAAAAACAGTTCAAATAGTAGAGAATTTCTCAGGAATGGTCAAAAAATGCTAATACAATAAATAGTAAGTTTATCATATTCTTTAAGAATAACTTAAAATGATTTTGCGGTGCCAGAGACCCTTTAAGTCAAAATGATTGCATCTCAAAACATGTAACATACTGTAGTCCTGATTCCTTTCAAGTTTTCATATGTAATATTTTCATTTATTATGTACATTTGCAGTTTTTAACCTGATTCCATTGTATTAGACTTGTCTCCTGTCAATTGGCCCATCAGCTCCTACTCTTTCTATTGGTTTAGAAACTTCACATTTCCTAATGGAATTCACATGACAAGCTTACTGTCACGGACCCCTTTTCCAGTTCCTGGATCATAGCCTATAAAGGACAGACATCTTGGCTCCAGCCACTCCATTGTATTGTAATTGCTTTATCCCTTTGTTATCCCATTGCCAGATAAGCTAATTACATCTCTGATGTGCTAGACAGACAGGTATGACGGAGGTTGGCTTAGTGTTCACCGGTGCCAGACAGAATGAACCCCATGTGGAGTCAGTCTCCTGTGTTTGTCTGCCGTTCCCTGTCATTATTGTATTGTATACACCTACTCTGTATCTAACTGCTACAAATATTGCTGACTTTTCAAAAAATAAAATAGTTCACTGCTGAGACATATAGCAATCGTATGTTCTCTTTTATTTGCTCCTGGTGGCTGCGATAATGATCCTATCTCCACCTTGCAAGCAACTTGTTCTGGTGACTATCACAGGAAGGTTACTGAGGCTCCTGGAAGTGCTGATTTCTGATGGAAAGACCCTGACTGATATAGATGCCAGATATTTAAGGGTGCTGGTGCCAAGAACTCAAACGGTCCCAAACCCAAATGGTCCTTGTCGGTAGTTAACCTGTAGTCTATAGCAGATGGCCCTGGGCAGTAATAGCCCCTACCCCTGGATCGTTGCAACTGGTTGGTAATGGTGAGAATTTAGTGTAAGAACCGGGAGCAAGGATGGCATATTCGTCGGCTTGGCAGGGATGCAGAAACCGATCAGCGATTTTGCCAAACCTTGAAACCCAGGTCCAAGTCTAAGTCCAAGGAAGCCGGCGCTGGATAGACGAGATCATGGACCACATGTAGGCCTGCAGAGCTGAGGTGATCAGGGAGAAATAGAGCTTAATCACCAGTATGCTGGAGCAGCAATGGCAACGGATTGTCACAGAAGAGGATAGTTGGACTGCTCTTCAAAATCCGTAATGGCTTCTCCCTTGGGCTCCAGCTGCGTGAGAAGCTAGCAGAATGGCTTGAGAACCTGCTGTGGTTGGAGCTCGACCTGGAACATCAGTATGTGGACCTAATGCTTCCAACTCCTGCATCACAATGGCCCTCCTTCTACATGCTTGGGCTGATGGAAGGGCTTCCTGATGTGCTGACGGGTAATCCAAAGAGTGGCCTGGGAACCACAGAGCAATGGGAAATCCTATTTGAACAGCGCCAAAAGGATGTGAAAATTGAGCCAGGTATAGAAGAAGTGATGCTCAGACAAATGGTCCATAAAGAGATGGAGTTAGAAAATAGTATGATGAACTGCTTGAGGAGGTAGGCCCAGGCTCAAGGATTTGAAGTTACCCATGCTTCCCCAGCTGAGCTAGCAGAGGATACACTGCCAGAGGAAATGGACTGTTGGCTACACCCCTATAAAGGTGGAGGAAGGAAACCGGAAGGTACCTGGAGGTGACTGCTACAGAACAGGCGAGATCAGAGGGACTCACCAGGATAGGGAGGCCGGGAGAACAGTCCAGACCCTGGTAGATGCAAGACTGGGGCGCAGCGTTAAGCAGCCCCAGCCACTGGGAGATGGCCAACAACAAGTTCCAGCCGCTAACCAAGGGCAAAGAGCTGGAGACTGAACAGATGGCAGAGGAGGGTGCAAACCTTCAGAGTCTCCCCAACTACCCATGGACTGTTACCTGTCTTGAACCCCAGACTGCTGATGTCCAGACGGTCAGTAAAAAAAGGTGAATAATTTAAGGCTGACAGTTATGGAGAGTGTGATGACAGATCGGGGCATGTGTCTATCAGGAGAGTGGGCGACCCCTGAGACCCTGAGGAAGGAACAAGTTGAGGCTCCATTCCCAGCCCAAGTTGCCAGCAGGGCTGACGGGGATCACTTCAGTCCACGCAGCCCCAGAGATAACGGGTTTGGGGCAAGCTGCTCACGGTACCAGAGAACCTGACACAGTGTTCCATAGCTACAGAAATGATCCCAACCTTACCAGCCCTTGAGGATACTCACCCTAAGCAGCTACTGACCCCTGCAAAGACTGCTACCATGGGTGAGCCTCAGCCAGGAAAGGGTCTCCATCCAGAGATCATAATCCTGCCTTGACAACTGACCCTAAGGAGATTGTGTCAGAGGAGAAGAGCTTTTTACCCCCTCCTGAGCTGCTTCCTAGATGGGATACCCCAGAGCCACGACCTGCCTGTTGCCAAGGGGGAAGCAGTATGGCCCTGGATGAGATCCTAGTTCCTGAGACCCTGGATGTGTCTCCAAGATTGATGCCTGCAATTTGGCTGGGGTTATTGAAAGGAATGGGAATGGGGTTGGGCTGTGTTGCTACCTTGGACCCTGAAGATTAGTATCCCAGATGTTGTGAAGAAAAAGGGAAGACGGTGGCTGAGAAGTGGCTTCTAGCTCAGATACCCCCTGGAAGGACAATGCAACTGAGTTACTTTTCCCAAGACCCTACAGAATTTGGGGTTAGAGACTGTGGACAGACCTGGCCAACCTACTACCCCCTCCAAGAGGTGGACATGTACTGGGACTTATGCAGTTGCCACTTGGGCCAACAGTTTTTCTTATTTGGATGGGGACTTGGACTTGGGCTATGGCCTGTAGTTCAAGACTATCATCCGTTAAGGATCATAGCCTAAGAACTGCTGTCTGGAAGGGGGAAGTAATGTCACGGAACCCTATTCCAGTTCCTGGATCTTAGCCCATTACAGAACAGACGGCTTGGCTCCAGCCACTCCATTGTATTGTACTCTGCTTTATCCCATTGTTTGACAGATAAGCTAATTACATCTCTGATGTGCCTGACAGACAGAGACGACATATGTGTATTGGAGATTGACCTATTGTTCACAGGTGCCAGACAGAATGCTAATGTTGAACCCCAATGTGGAGTCAATCTCCTGTGTTTGTCTGCCACCACCTTTTATTGTTGTATTGTATACACCCCCTCTGTATCTAACTGCTACAAATATTGCTGACTTTTCAAAAATAAAACAGTTGACTACTGAGACATATAGCAATCGTATGTTCTCTTTTATTTGCTCCTGGTGGCTGCAATAGTGATCCTATCTGCACCCTGCAAGTAACTGGAAGTGCTGATTCCTGATGGAAAGATTCTAACTGATACAGAAGCCATATATCAGGGTGCTGGTGCACAGATGTCCAAGAACCCAGACATTGGAATCAGATATTACACAAAATTTCCTACGTTCCCTGTCTTCTAGATTAATGTCCACATATAACATTAGATAGACTATGCATCATTATGAGTTATCAGTAGAGATGTCTCGGACAGTTCGCCCGCGGACTATTCACGGCGATTTTGGCATGTTCGCGTTCGCATCGAACGGTGAACACATGAGCTTTTGGGTTCGCCCCCTATTCTTTATCATTGAGGAAACTTTGACCCTGCACCTCACAGTCAGCAGACACATTCCAGCCAATCAGCAGCATACACTCCCTTCCAGGGCCTTCCATCTGAAGGACAGCATACATTTTAGAATCATTCTGAAGCTGCATTCGTTGTGAGAGGACAGATAGTGTAGCTGCTGGAGATTTAATCTGAAAATAGATAGCCAGGCTGTGTATTTAGCTTCCACTACAGACCTGAAGGACTCATCTGATATCTGCTGCAAGGACAGCAAACCAAAAAGCCATTTTTAGGGCTAGAACATCATTTATTTTATTTTATAATTTTTTTCTGTGTAATCTAACTGCATATGCCTGCCTGCCAGCGTGTGTGTGAAGCCTATTGCATCTACTCTGCCAACTTTTGCCAGTGCACAGTGACACTCATATCTGGTGCAACCGTAGTGTACAGTGACATAAAACAACACTTTTTTGACTGTAATCGATTGAATATCAGTTGCCTGCCTACAGTCGTGTGTGTGAAGCCTATTGCATCTACTCTGCCAACTTTTGCCAGTGCACAGTGATACGTCATATCTGGTGCAACCGTAGTGTACAGTGACATAAAACAACACTTTTTTGACTGTAATAGATTGAATATCAGTTGCCTGCCTACAGGCGTGTGTGTGAAGCCTATTGCATCTACTCTGCCAACTTTTGCCAGTGCACAGTGACACTCATATCTGGTGCAACCGTAGTGTACAGTGACATAAAACAGCACTTTTTTGACTGTAATAGATTGAATATCAGTTGCCTGCCTACAGGCGTGTGTGTGAAGCCTATTGCATCTACTCTGCCAACTTTTGCCAGTGCACAGTGATACGTCATATCTGGTGCAACCGTAGTGTACAGTGACATAAAACAACACTTTTTTGACTGTAATAGATTGAATATCAGTTGCCTGCCTACAGGCGTGTGTGTGAAGCCTATTGCATCTACTCTGCCAACTTTTGCCAGTGCACAGTGACACTCATATCTGGTGCAACCGTAGTGTACAGTGACATAAAACAACACTTTTTTGACTGTAATCGATTGAAAATTAGTTGCCTGCCTACAGGCGTGTGTGTGAGGCCTACAGCGCCTACTCTGCCAACTTTTGCCAGTGCACAGTGACACTCATATCTGGTGGCACCTTAGATTGCACGCGCAGTGCCCCAAATTTGAAGTAGGAGGTCCGACCAAGCATCTTTTTCCATCTTCCTGTTCCAAAAATCAATGCCATATACACGTCCCCTAATAGTGGACGTAACAGGGATTAAACCGATAGGAATAGTACTACTTAACAATACACACCTTATAATAATGCAGACAGAGGCAACGCAGAGAGAGGAGTCTGAAGAAGAAAGGAAGGTGGCTTTGAGGAGGTGGAAGACCAAACACAGCAGGCGTTGCCAGGGGGCCTGTTGTCACCTTTCGGGGACCCTTGGTGGCTGGGTGGAGGAAGAGACCTTCAATGACATCAGTGAGGACAAGGAATGGGACATGGCTAGCTTGGTATCCAACCTTGTGCAAATGGGGAGTTTGCGGTTGTGCAAAGAGACTGTTTGCGGTTGTTTGCAGTGCATTAAACGGGGAGATTGGTCTGTTACTGTGAAGCGGGTGTAACCCTTACAGTACCTGATCGATACAACATCATACCTGATGTTTTAAAGCATGTTATTCCAAACAATTTAGGAATGTTAGGTGATTTATGCCCTTTTTGGCTTAAAACCAGACTCTGCATCAACTATGTAATTTTCCGTGGGAGTTTTGCCATGGATCCCCCTCTGGCATGCCACAGTCCAGGTGTTAGTCCCCTTGAAACAACTTTCCCATCACTATTGTGGCCAGAAAGAGTCCCTGTGGGTTTTGAAATTCGCCTGCCCATTGAAGTCTATGGCGGTTCGCCCGGTTCACCCGTTTGCGAACATTTGATTGAAGTTCGCGTCCGATGTTCGCGAACCGAAAATTTGATGTTCGCGACATCACTAGTTATCAGTATCCAACCCATTACATTATAGAACTAACACACATCATTGCTATGGCTCCTGTTCAATTGCAAGCCTGCAGTTGAAATTTGCAACAGCTACAAAGTGACTCAATTGATCAAGCCCACAGCTGCCTGGCCGAAATCCTATACCGTAAACCATGCACCTGTAAGTAGCATTTCAGAGCATGATCATGATCAATTAAGCAAATACCGATTTAGAAACAGCCAATAGTAAATGAGACCGTCATCATTATGTCAGTAAAACATGGAAGTTAATCGTCAATTAGTTCGCGTTTAGAAGTCCGATATGCAATCGGACTCGCAATCCAGCAGTGTACAAAATAATAAAAATGAATGAAGGAAATGTTCTAATCCATGTGGGTGGCCTTATATGGAATAACTCCTTGATTCCCAAGAGTGATATAACAGTAGAAATGAAACGTAAAAAAAAAAAATTGGGATTGCAGATTTGCGAGCCTTAGACTGTTGAGCAATTAGTACTAATGTCTTTAATCGCTTTCCCCGTCTTTATAAGTGCAGTATTGATTATTTATTTGCATTTACAGTGCTACAATAAGGTATTTAAGTCCCTTGCGAGTCCTATGTGCTACTCATACTTCTACATTTGCCATTTACGGATGTGAAAATAATTGCGGGCTTGAGGAACTGTAGCAATTGAATAGCGATTTGCGATTGTAACATTTACAGGCTTGAAAGATCAAAGTCTTAGGAGTTATGATTTTGACAATTACGGGCTCCAGTAAGTAACAATTGCTTAATTGAACAGGGGGCTAAGTTAGTAACTACCCTCGTGTTGACGCTTTCTGAAGCTGATGCTTGAAACAGGACAATTAATAGTCTCTATCACTCAGGAACTTCAATGTAAAAGTCAGGTAAGTATGTGCCCGTGTTGCAACTCTACGGGATTAGCAGATACAAATGTATATTCCAAATGTTATTACCAACTCAGACTCTAGCTGCTTCAAATTGATTGCCTGATGATAAACACAGAGCAGTTACATAGCATTAACTAGATTCACCATGTGAAATAATTCACCTGCCACACTTTGGGCCATATTCAATTGAGCTTTTGGCGACCCGGGGATTCCGTAAGGGAGGTCGAAAGATAATTTGCCATTGAATTGGCGTCTTTTTGCGAACTCCAAACAGCTTCCGAGTTACAGCCTTGAAAAACTGCACTGTAAATAACTGGGAAAGTGATGACAGGCATTAGAATTAATTGCACAACAGTCTCAAGCCCGCAAATCGGCAGGAAATTACATTTATTTGTATGCTTATTTTCGTGGTCATTATCAATGAGTTAATCAATGAGTCTGATCGCATATCGAACCCCTGAACCCAATTGATTGACATTTAACCTCCATGTTTTACTGCCGTATCTGATTTTCTATTAAACAATTTGAAATGGGAGATTACGGGCTTGCTTAATTGATCACGTTCCCACCCTGAACTGCTAAGGACCAGTGCATGGTTTACTGTTTTGGCTTTGGGACAGTAACTTGCGGGTTTGAGCAATTGAATTACATCTCAATCGGAGACGAACGGGAGCCCACAACACACCTGCAGACATTTGGCCGTCTGCATTCAAATTAAATGTGGCTCTATGTATTTATAGCCATCATTCACACAGAGATTAGCCTTACCCAATGGCCTAATGTAATTTTAATGTGAATTATTGATTTTTTTCCTTAATTCCTATATTGATTTTATGTTTATTTTTTATTATGCACTAATAGTCTATATAACCTGTGAGAAAGTGTTACATCAATAAAAGATATAATAAAAAGAAGCTATTCATGTCATCAAATATTTATGTTTTGGACCATTTGTTTCTGTATCTTAACAGGATTTACATCCTGGCTAATGTAAAAAACCTGAATACATCTAGTAAAAGTAGTTATGGATTGTTGCAATATTTACCACTGTGTGTTTCACAAAGGCATCCTAATGATATCCTTCCCATATGAATTCTTCCCGGTCTTCAAAATGATGAATTTCACATAGCATGGAAAATAAGAAGTTATAGCGTTATGTTGAAGCTCAAAGAAAGGCTAGATATCGTGGAGAGAGAGGTCGGTAGGGTTAAGAATGGTTATTGGTCCAGAACTTTATAATTGTGTTTAACAATTGTATTCAGTTATATTAAGTTTTATTGAATGCTTTTATGTTTCTTTTGGGGGGTTTCAACACTCCAACAATTAAGTGGACACTGAGGATTTCTGGATTCTACTAGGTATAACATGTCTCAGCAGCATGTTGCAGAATGTTGCAGAGACTTTACCCCTGATTGGCTAGTATGAGACACTGCACAACCAGTACTAGAGTCTGTGTCTTCATGAGTTGCAGACATTGTAAAATCCAGAAAGTCTCCATGTCTCTTTAAAGGCAGGCTGAGATCAAAAATAGAGTTGTAAACCAAAGTTAAAGAAAGAGAGAGACAAATACATGAGAACAAGCAAAGCTAAAATAACATGCTTTATGGCGTGTCCACTGTGGGTGCATTCTCTTAAAAATGAGTACACAAATGAGACATTTCCTTTGGAATCACCGCCATGGACAGACTAGAACTCAAATGACAGGCAAAAATTATCTGCAAGGAAGAGCTATAAAATCTCATATATATTTGTTCATCCTCTCAGCACTAGCAAAGGGTCAGTGTCTAGATTACTCTAATGTATTTATATACATCAAAACTAGAAAGTAGTACACACATCTGAGAAGAGACAATGCTAGAATAGCTTGATTAATGGTATGGCGCTCACACAGAATGCAGTCTCTTAAGTTTTTCCTGCAGCTTATTAGTCTGAGCCCCTTCCTTATACCAGAACTGAAATGACAGACAATTCCCACTTTTTCCTTTTCTCACCATATAATTCCTCCATTGCAAATATAGCTAAAGACAGTCAGGAAGGCAAAAGAGGGTACAAAGCGGACTTAACGATATATGCAAGTGAGGTGGGTTATGAATGCATCCTGTAGAATGCATCATAACCTACCTAGCAAAAGAGGGTACAAAGCGGACTTAACGATATATGCAAGTGAGGTGGGTTATGAATGCATCCTGTAGAATGCATCATAACCTACCTAGCAAAAAAAAAAAATGTGCTGGGGGTGATGTAGACACCACCCAGCAATAGATAAGAGCTAGGAAGGTCTAGATAGTTTTTTGTGTATTTAAAAGATCCTTCATTATAAATATGTTATTAGGATGCCAAAAGACCTTGCATAGCTAGTGAAGTGATAAGTGATGTAAAACAGCAAAACCTAAAAGTATGAGTTGATATATAAGACTTAAACCAGATTATATCCTTGTCAGATCCAAAAGGAGATAATAAATTAGAGGAGAAACACTTTATTGAAAGCAGCAGGGAGAAATGTGTATGTATGCCTGATTACCCTTTTACTCTTTATTCCATGAACCCTTTTCTTCCTCTCTTTACCTTTTGCATTCTCCACTAGCACCCACATTCTCTGTTTACCAACTCTATCCCTCCCTCGCTTTAAACTATTTCTCACCTATCCTTACTGGCACGCTATCTTCCTTTGGCTACTGCGATATACAGTATAAGCCAACTGAGCGATGCACATATACAGATCAACATAAACTTTTGATATTAAGAGCTAGTTACAGAGACAAACACATTAAAAGCTAGACATACACTACTTGCTACACTACTCTGTTGCACATACATTTTGAATCCACGTTCTCTGTTAAGTTTCATTTTTAACATTTTGTCTTTTTTTTCTTCTCACTGGACCCAGGGCCTACACCAACTGAGGCCTAGAACACAAACACATCTCTTATCTTATACCACTGCTTCTAACTGGCCCAGGCCCTACACCAACCGAGGCCTAGGACACAAGCACATCTCTTATCTTATACCACTGCTTCTAACTGGCCCAGGCCCTACACCAACCGAGGCCTAGGACACAAACACATCTCTTATCTTATACCACTGCTTCTAACTGGACCCAGGCCCTACACCAACCGAGGCCTAGGACACAAGCACATCTCTTATCTTATACCACTGCTTCTAACTGGACCCAGGCCCTACACCAACCGAGGCCTAGGACACAAACACATCTCTTATCTTATACCACTGCTTCTAACTGGACCCAGGCCCTACACCAACTGAGGCCTAGAACACAAACACATCTCTTATCTTATACCACTGCTTCTAACTGGCCCAGGCCCTACATCAACCGAGGCCTAGGACACAAACACATCTCTTATCTTATACCACTGCTTCTAACTGGACCCAGGCCCTACACCAACTGAGGCCTAGGACACAAACACATGTCTTATCTTATACCACTGCTTCTAACTGGCCCAGGCCCTACACCGACTGAGGCCTAGGACACAAACACATCTCTTATCTTATACCACGGCTTCTAACTGGGCCCAGGCCCTACACCGACTGAGGCCTAGGACACAAACACATCTCTTATCTTATACCACTGCTTCTAATTGGACCCAGGCCCTATACCGACTGAGGCCTAGGACACAAACACATCTCTTATCTTATACCACTGCTTCTAACTGGACCCAGGCCCTACACCGACTGAGGCCTAGGACACAAACACATCTCTTATTTTATACCACTGCTTCTAACTGGCCCAGGCCCTGCTCCAGCTAAGGTGACTGCCTCTACTGCTACAATGGTTTTAATGCTAAATTTAGAAAATACCATAATATTAGTCTGTGTACTTTGTATGTGTTTGTTAAATTGTGTATAATTATCTACTGTCTAAAGAAAAAATATACTTTGTTTTCTCGTGCCCCTCCTTCCCACTACCATCTCAACTGCTGCCATTTTTTCTTCAGAGTTAGGACACCGACACATTCCCTCTCACCTACCTTGTCCACACCTACACACCTATAATTATTGTTCTTTTATAGTGTGGGTCTCTGCACTATCACCTGCATTTCCCACAGCTGCTACAGACACACACTCTTTAATTACCTATTTACGCTCCATACACATTTGATCATCTCTTGCTCTCTCTAACGTCAGTATGCAATCTCACTTACAGATCACTGAAGCACTAAACATGTATACCTTTATGCGCTCTCCCACTAAATGGAAACATCCTCCAAACTTTGCACATTTTTCTACCCAGTCAAACTTTACACCTGTCAGATTACAGACCTGTCTGCTCATCTAATCTCTCACTTCCATCCATCACTCTATTTCTGGCCAATTTAAATCCCAAATTTCTACTCCTGTTCAGGTTTCTGCTTCTCCCACTCGCTTTAGATTGCAAATTTTGAAATTGCTTTAAGAACAAACACCATATACTGATTTTAAGCTTAAAGACAGGACTCTTCATTTTTGCCATGTTTTAATATTTTTATACTCAACCTTTGTATAGGACTATTGAATATGCTGGTGTGTTACATATAAAGGATAATAATAATAATTATTATGTTGTCTAGCCTACAGTTTAGGATGTTTCACTGCCTTGCACCTTTTCTCACCGTAGGTGTTCTGCTTCCTGTTGCCATGTATAGACTGCATTTCTCAGAGGTCCTGTTGCTTGTATATTCATTGTGCATTGTGGAGAGCCTGATTTAGATTGACCTCATTCACTCACCTTTAGAAGGCAATAGCATTCATCTTCTAGTGATCTATGCCTTTTAACGTGTACCTTCAATGACATTTTCTTTGGACTTGCATCCAGTTTAAATACTGAGACAGCAAAAAAGTGTTATTTTACCCTATATATAGTTCAGATTTTTGAAGTAACTATTTTGTTTAAACATGACAGCAAGCAAGTTCAGTAACCTTGTGCTCCAATAATAGATCAGCGCACAAAATGTATTAAAGATGGGTTACTGTAACATTTTTTATTTATTCTGAACGATGCTATCTCAGTGCTTACACTGTACTGCACTGTAATCAAGAAAGTCAATTAAGTCAAATACAGCTCTGGAAAATATAACAAACTAATATCAAAATGCTTACCTAAAGGATGTGCAGATTTTGTCCCCATCAAATAATGCACTAAATAAAAGTATCTCTTCTCTCTCTGTGTCTTTCTCGCCTTTTCACTTTTTCTTTGTCTATTACTTATATATTTCCTATTACTTTATCAATTTGGGTTGTATTCCCTACAGCTTTAATTAAATATATTACTTACACAGGGCCCTATTTGTACATTTATACACACTTAAAATCACTCTTAATATTGCTACATATTCAGCAAATATTACTTACTAGAATATTGCCCGTCAAAAAATGACGGCAATGAAATTGTAAGTGAGCTAATGCTGTTTGGTGTATGGTAATCAAATAAATAATACATTAATAAATGAATATACTTTACCTATTTTGAAGTAATATATGCAGTAAGCATTGTGATGAAGAGCTGGCAATCTGTTTTCATGTTGCTGCATCATACAATGTGTGTTTTCAGTGCTGTGGAGCTGCTGTGTAAGTGTCAGCAATGTGTGCAGTGTGTAGTGTAAATAGGCTGCATGCGCGAGGCAAATCCGTTAGGGTAGCTGTGTACTTCTGCATTGTATAAGTTATTGTTCTAAAATGGCGCCTAATGTGTGGTACGCGGCTGTCGATGATTTTGCGTCCTTGTTCTTGGACCTCGGCCGGCTTTTTCAGAAAATCCGTATGTGCTTGGTGGTGTTTTGCGTCTTTGGGGTCCTGTAGCCTCGTTTTCGTTTTTTTTGGCGGCCATATTCTCTCTTGCTTAGGTGATTTTCGGGTGTCTAAACTCTGTAATTTGGCCTTAAATTGAGGTGTAACTTCACTTGCAGAGGTCCTGGGTGACCCCCCCCCTTGCTGTGGGTAAGCTTTTTATGTGTTTGTTGTGTGTATTTATTGTGTTTCTAATGTTTTCTTGTTAGCGCAGGTCGGCAGTTAAAGTCGTATCTTTGCAAGGTCGTAATGTTTTTTTTCCGAAGTCTCACGTCTCGTATTTGTTTGTCATAAGTCCGTAAATGTTGCAAGATCCGCAGTTGCTGGCATGGAGCGCCTTTGGCGCTCCATGCCAGCAACTGAGGCCCTCGCTTCGGCGCTCCATGCCAGCGAGCCTGCATCGTTAGCAACAACCCGCTTGCTCACAACTATTATATGTGATGGGCACTAATGAATTCTTAAGTCAATAGAATGCATATAAACATTTATAAAAAAAAACACACCATAAGCCAAATTTATTAGTTCAAGGCATTTGCAAGTAGCTAATAGATTATGGCCCACCTGCCATTATTACCCCTTCACTGTTTAGTCCCTTTCCTTACCTTTTTATGTATTCACCCACTCTCTTCTTATTACATTTGTATATTTAGTATTATATTTCTGTGTGGATTTTCTTAATGCCTTCCTTTAACACTTTTCTTCCCCTCTCTACATTTCCCCCTCTCCACATGTACATACATTCTATATTATCCACTTAAACCTTTCTTATCTACCGTATGCTCACTTATGCTCTCTTCCTGTAGGAACTTGTGCTGCACAGACCCACATACATATGAACAAAAATCCATAAATAAATGCTAAACACGCATGGTGAGTTAGAACAGACAAGCAAGTACAAAGCTAGCCACACATAATAAGAGTTTTACATAAAAAGCATATGCTATATTAGATATTTCTGTTTGTCCTATCAAACTTCTCTCTCCCTATGTCAAATTACCTTCTCCTACCTGTTAATTACTCTTATTGATTAAAGCCATGTGACAAACTCTTTTGTTTATAAGAACTAATCCAGCGGTATTTACTTCAAATGCTCTCAGGACTGCTGATCCATTATAGGCTTGATCCAACCTCCTCCTCTTCACAGTACACGTAGTTACAAAAATAACTTGGGTTCCAGAAGGTGAGAGATGGAGGTTTAGTTGCCAAATCCCATTAATAGATTAGCTGCTATCTTTGTGGATGTATTGGGTATTGCATTGGAGTGGGATATGGCCTGCAAATAACATATTGTTAACAGCTTGTAAAACTCAATGCATTGTACTTACAGAACTATATGGTGTATTTTTAGAGACTTTCCTCGGGGTAGCCAGAGCTCAAATGATTTTAGAATCTGTAGCCTAGAAGTGTTATGTTTGTCCCTTCTTCTCTCTTTGGTATATCACTTTTTAACATGTAGAAATTATTTTTGGGATCTGTGAACAAAGTGTTTTTCAATCGTCCAACTTTACATACCATTTTACTCACTACCTTTGCCCAGTCACAGCTCATGTGGTCTCCTCCTTGTTCATAGTTATAGCGTTGCAATAGAAGATATATATCCTGTATTGTAGACTTTAATTGGCCACATCGGTTAACCATAGCACTCAATGTAAGACTTGACTACATTATCTGTATCATGTGACTGGCCAAATAGGCATCCTTGTGAATGAAGTATCCCCAGAGTTTAACTAAACTGTATACGTGATGATATGTGTTCACCTTGTTTCTTCTGAAGTAAACTGGATCTAGAAACACTGTAGCAGGGCTGACTTTTCATGGATATCAATCTATTTGATCGCTATATAGGGCTGATACAAATACTTTGTTTAAGCAAAGAGACCACATACTAGGAGGTATGCATTCAATAATTTGGGTAAATTACAGATGTTTTGTCTGAAGATTCTCAAAGAATGTTATTTTAAACACAGAAACACATGTCAATGGAATAAAATGTATTATGCTTTATTATTCAGACAGGTTGTACATTGCTCTTGAATATAATCCAATATTATAAAGCTATGGAATGATTAGCCTTGCTATACCAAGTGACCATGTGTACAAAAGGGTGAAGTGTTGAAGAATTCTTGGAGATACCAATACATTCATATGCAACAATGAATGTAGCTCTTCTTCAAGGTTTCTCCAGCATTTCATTCCACTTTGTAGCCAAGGAAACCAGGAATGTTATTACTAGCTTAACATACAGTATAACAAGTACATTTGATATAAATACTGTGTATATCTGAAAAAGAAAAGATAAAAAAATGCAAGTTTTAAACAAGTTGTACTTGAAAATATTTTTAAAGGCAAATACCAAGAACTGCTGAAAAAAAATACAAATGATAATTTCCCATACTTCGTATGTTTTATAGTTGCTCAGGGAATTTTGTTTAACAGTTTAGTAGCTGCCTTAAATGGTCACAATTTTACTACTAAAAACCATGAACCAAAACATTATTATTTTGTTATTGTGATCATTTATACCACCATGGGTAGTGGAGAACAATTTTAATGCAATGTCTCATTTTAATGATTATTACATATTTTTGATAAAATCTGTAAAACAACATTGTAACTACATTGTATCTTTGTATCAAGTATCATCCATGTACCAAGACAAGTATCAAGCCAAAGAAAATATAAAATAATTACATAGATAATTATTTTATTTTATTGGCCCATACTAGATTGTACATAACTAGAATAGTCACGTTAGTTTAGTCTTGAACAAGAATATTGAGTTTTAGACAAAACATTTTGGTTCCATATATCTTGTCTTTTTTTTAGTATTGCTAAAAGATGAACTTGAGTCAGAATTCCATTTTGCTTTTGAGGAGGAGATATTCCAAGGATCCTCTGAGATTTAAAGTTGGTGATGTCAGAGCCAAGAGTGTAAAGACAAGTATGAGGAGTACTTGTAATACTTGTAATATTTGAGCACCGGTATTTATAAACCTGTCCAAATGTGAGTGTTGTAATATTTAACAGAGGGAAGAAATCAGCTATGGCTTTCTATTTCTGTCTGTTTCTCACACTTTCACATTATTTAAACTCACCTTAATTCTCTTTCTTTCAACACCTCATATCCACCCACTTTGTCTTCACTACCTTACTTTCCAAGACCTTCACATTTTCAATAAAATTATAAATTTAAAATATTTAGCTTTAAAGGGAATCTTCAAAAACATCTTCAAGATTCACAGCTGTCTACACCACAAATGTGAAAGGAACTGATTGACTAGCACTATTCATACATACCACAGAAAGTTAATGGGTGGAATTTGAAGCTAACAGATCTCAAAGTAAGTTTGTAATGATTTACTTTGATAAATTACATTTAAATGGCTAAATAATGTGTCAAATAATAATATTTTAATTACATTATTTAAAAAGCAATACCCATACAACCTTTTTACATGCATACCTTTTAACTTAAAGTGATTTCTGGAGAGGACAGAAGAGGTTTAATATCATATAAGAGTTAGGTAACAAAATGTAAAAAAACAAAGAAAAACAAATAGCCACTCAAAATGTGGGAGGAGTGATCTTGAGACTTTTCTATGCACCGCTGAACATTTTTTGCATGCTGAACAGTGGCTGTGGAGGCCATGGTATGAGTGTCTCACAACCTGCCTGTTTTTCTATTGTCTCCGCTTTGCAAACATATAAATGCCTTAGGAAGTTGAGCAATCCCCCTTCTTTTTCCATTTTCACCCTTGCTTTAATTACTTACTTTCCTTTAACACTTTTCCTTATTGAGACAGACCTGCAGAGAAAGGATCATGTCGTCCCTGTTTCAAATAATTTAAAAGCAGTGATTAACTCCCAATCACATACATATATACATCAGAGTATCTGAGTGAAAACATTTCCTGTTCAGGTTTCACATCATTAAAATATGCCAAACCTAAGTACAACAAAGCTAAAAATGAACTTCTCACATTCCAAATAAATGTGAATGGTAAGTAATCTGATCATTTGCAAACCTCTTATTACTTTTTTTTTTTTTTTGTTCTATTGGAATTCCATACAGATGTTGAAAAGTTAGAATACATTATTTGTGGAAATGATCAAGAAAGTCAAAAACACCTCTTCAGTGTAGGGATCCCAAATTGTCTATTGTCTTATTGCATTGCCTTTTTGTGTCTGTATAACAAATACTTTGTTCTTGTATTTATTGCATATTCTCTGCATCCTTGTAAATAAAATGTGATGATTAGTTGTTGTAGCACAGGCAATCCAAATGTTTTGGAACTTTTAAAATATATTGTAGCTAAACAAAATGTTTGTGTGGAATGGCAGTAAAATTAGCACTACTGGTCTTATTGGTGAAATTAATTATGTAGGCGAGCCAAAAAATGCATCTTTCAAAGAGCTAGATCACATTAATCTATATCTATCAATATATTGTCTATCCAAGCGTATAGATCAAATCTAATCTAAAATGTTTCTTCTGTAAAATTACTTTAAATCATGCAATATTTACATGAAGATTAAATGTTTTATATATTAAGTGGAATTGTGAGATTTGAAAAAGGTATAAGGCATAGGATGTGGTATCAGGGTCAGAGCTACTGCAGATGCAAAATACCAGGGACCACTAAGGTTAGGGGCAGGCAGTTACTCTATTACTTACTACTTACTACTACATACTCCTGGGAGGTATTATTGTATGTGTCAAACTTGTGTTTTAAGAATTTTGGTGTCACATGTGTCTCTTTTGCGTGAAATTGTGTCCTACTTAAGGAAGCACTTACACTTATTTGTAGTCTATTGCAGTAGTTTAGACAAAATATATAAGAAATGATATACTCACACATTTAATCTCATTGATTAAGAGATATGCAAAATCCTGAATCTTTTCTTTGTCCCACTTCTCTCTTTTGCCGTTGCAGCATCCAGATGAAGAGCACTGTGCCTTACTCTAAACTTGGTCATTTAAATATCTATAAGTGAAAGGGGTGTGTTCAAGCAATGAGTTTTACTCTGTTGCACTCCATTAGAGAAATCTGTTTGTGTTTTAAATAAGTTTGTATTTCAACCAAGAATAAGTTACTGAAGCTACTGACCAATTAAAAATTAACAATACTTGCAGATTTTTTGTTGACCTAGCATATATAAATGAAAAAGATGATTTCTATGTTTTACATACTATGTGTTACAGATTTTTATTTTTATGCTTCATATCTAACTCAATATATGTTTACATGCCGTCAACATATTTTTATTTTTAGATATTTGGATAACACTTTAACATTTCATATGTCATAGTATTCTGTTATGTGTTGTTATGTGTACTCTAAATTAATAAATGTAATATTTTTTAAGTAAATATTTGACAAATCTAAAAGGGCTTGCAGAACCTGAAGTATTTCACAAATTACAATTCTTAGTAGTGCATTTATTTTAATAGGTTTGGCTTGCCAATAATTCACAGTTTATAACATAATTTATCTCATTGTATATACAAATTGTACTTTAAAACTTACCGCAAGTTCATAAGGTTTAATTACTTCTATTGAAAGCATGCTTGCTTTAATACACAGTCTTTCAATAGAATTAACTGAACATCATCAGTACTCTCTCCACTGCCATGGCAGATAAAGAAGCACAATATTAGATTCAGTATTAAATGAAAGGTTGTATTTTATTTTACGTTAGAACATTTTTAATGATTATTAAGTCTGTTTTTTTAAAAGAGATTTCTGTAAATTGACCTTTTTTTGCTTACAGGTTTTGTAATCACTCTTTAAATAAAAAATAAAAAAAGACTGTAGGAAAATACTGAATAATAATGTTAATAGATAGATTTGCACATTTTATCTATGACAAACACAAAATCATTTTCAGTTGTTCATATTAAAGCTTTGTCATATCATCTAATATTTGGGGTTAGACATATTAAGACAATACATCTTACATATGTTGCTTCATAGTAAATCTTCCTATATGATAATAACATCGGAAGAGGTCTTCTGTAGCTCTTCAAGCTTCTCATCTTAGTACATAATACCAAAATGGCATCACAACCACAATGGACATTGTATAGAACAGAAACAGCCCTTAAACGCTTCCCTTGAAGACCTCATGCTGTCCTCTGGAGCAACTCCATATTCCACATTTTACCATTTTGATCTAAACAACGTTTATCTCCAAACTATTGTTTACTCTGTGTCACAACATGGGGTTAACTCTTCATTAATGCCCAGGGTTCCTTTCTATATATCACCAGCTGGAGCAGATGGTACAATGTTGGTAGCCTTCCATAAAAAAAGACACCCCTAAATATAGCATAAAAGTCACACCATCCAGCAAAAGAACATAGTTCTACCATCTATGTCTTAAGCAGAAGATATTTTATTACATAATATTATATAACATGGTACTGCATATTTATAAGAAAAATACAATTGTAACTAAGCACATTAACAACAAGTAATTAAACAGTGGTGATATTAAACAATATTAGTTGATAACATAATTAAGATCACTAGACCAGAAGGCAAAATTAACCAAATTATTCAAAGCCGTTACATAAAATATCTCTGCCTATTACATCTCTCCATAGGAGGCCTTCAATAATAAACTATCCCATTGTATAAAAAGGAGTTGATGCATTGTGTCAGCTCCATGAAGGGCTTTTTAGCTCTGTTTTTGCAAACAATAATTTGATTAAACCTCCATAGACTAGGTACCACAGTATAGCTTCTAGTGGCACAAAACTGTTTCTAAAACAATACAGTGCCTTGCAAAAGTATTCACCCTCCTTGACTTTTTACCTATTTTGTTACCTTACAGCCTTAAGTTCAATGTTTTGTTAATCTGAATTATGTGATCTATCAGAACACAATAGTCTAAGTTGGTGAAGTGAAATGAGAAAAATATATACATAAAATAATTTTTTAGAAATAGAAAACAGAAAACTGGCATGTGTGTATGTATTCACCCCCTTTGTTATGAAGCCCATAAAAAGCTCTGGTGAAACCAATTACCTTCAGAAGTCACATAATTAGTGACATGATTTCCACCTGTGTGCAATCTTAGTGTCACATGATCTGTCATCAGATATACACACCTTGTTTGAAAGGCCCCAGAGGCTGCAACACATAAGCAAGAGGCACCACTAACCAAACACTGCCATGAAGACCAAGGAACTCTCTAAATAAGTAAGGGACAATGTTGTTGAGAAGTATAAGTCAGGGTTAGGTTAAAAAAAATATCCAAATCTTTCATGATCACCAGGAGCACCATCAAATCTGTCATAACTAAATGGTAAGAACATGGCACAACAGCGAACCTGCCAAGAGACGGCCGCCCACCAAAACTCACGGACCAGGCAAGGAGGGCATTAATCAGTGGGGCAGCACAGAGACCTAAGGTAACCCTGGAGGAGGTGCAGAGTTCCACAGCAGAGACTGGAGTATCTGTACATAGGATGACAATAAGCCATACGCTCCATAGAGTTGGGCTTTATGGCAGATTGGCCAGAAGAAAGCCATTACTTTCAGCAAAATGGCACATTTTAAGTTTGCGAAAAGGCATATGGGAGACTCGTAAAATATGGAGGGAGGGGCTCTGGTCTGATGAGACTAAAATTGAACCTTTCGGTCATCAAAGAAAACGCTATGTCTGGCGCAAACCTAACACATCACATCACCCAAAGAACACCATCCCCACAGTGAAACATGGTGGTGGCAGCCGGGACTGGGAAACTGGTCAGAGTTGAGGGAAGGAGGGATGGTGCTAAAGACAGGGATATTCTTGAGCAAAACCTGTACCACTCTGTGCGTGATTTGAGCCTAGGACGGAGGTTCACCTTCCAGCAGGACAATGACCCCCAAACACACTGCTAAAGCAACACTTGAGTGGTTTAGGGGAAACATGTAAATGTGTTGGAATGGCCTAGTCAAAGCCCAGACCTCAATCCAATAGAAAATCTGTGGTCAGACTTAATGATTGCTATTCACAAGCGCAAACCATCCAACTTGAAGGAGCTGGAGCAGTCTTGCAAGGAGAAATGAGTAAAAATCCCAGTGGTAATATGTGGCAAGCTCATAGAGACTTATCCAAAGCGACTTGGAGCTGTGATTGCTGCAAAAGGTGGCTCTACAAAGTATTGACTTTAGGGGGGTGAATAGTTATGCACATTGACTTTTTCTGTTTTTCTCCTATTTGTTGTTTGCTTCACAATAATAAAAAAAAAAACATCTTCAAAGTTGTGGGCAACAAAACACAAAAAATGCCAAGGGGGGGGGGGGGGTGGTTTGCGCAAAGCACTGTACATACAATCACTTGCTTTTAAACTGTGTTATCTGTGCCATCATGGGGGTAGAGAGGTCTTGATGTATGTTGGAGTCTCACTAGTCTAAGGCTCTGATTCAGAATTTGCATGCTAAAGGGGCTTGGGCTATGATTGTTCATACACTGCTACAGGGCAAGGCCTATAGGGCAGCTGCAAGCATTTTGCAATGGAGCTATTACCTGTATGAAGGCAACGGGGATGGAGTTAATGATGTCAAAGGGCAGAGCCAGTGACATTAATCCAGCCTGCTTTCAAGCTCCATGATAGTCTGGCACACAGATAGAGCTGGTCACTCCCCTGAGAGACACTCTTTTATGTGAGAAAACTTTGAGATTTAGGAGAAATAGCTTTATGTTCACTTCATTGGAAGCAAGGATTCTGTGTAGGAGCTAGAAGGATATCCCCAAATTGTGTTCATCGTTATTTATAGATACAAGCATATAGTAAATTATGCACTAGAAAGAGCTTTATGCTTTAGAAAATCTGTTGTGAGATGAAGAACAAATGATACTTTAGCAATACTCCAGTTACTAGTCCTCCTTTTGCGTTTCTATATCCCAGCCATAAGATTATCTTTCGTACACACTCTTTCTCTTGCCCTCACATTCACACACGCACCACAAACAGACATATTTATAATATACTTATGTGTGTGCATTATATGTAGACAGTATGCTGCTCATAGAAAGATGGCAGAAATGTTTGTGCATATGTATGCAATAGTCCATGGCACTACACCGGCATCTTCAGACAACCTGCTGCCCTAATCCAGATCCTTGTGGACCTAAGCAGTACTGATGTAACAGGCCAAAACAAGAGGAGCAAAAGACAATCCCCTCCTTAAAACTATAGACCACTGATTGTTTACATATTCTGTAATATTTGGAGCATGTTAGTTTATATACATAACAAAACATTTGTTATCCTTTGTTTCCTTTTGAACAAATGTTATATGACATACATAAAACCTATTTAGATTATTGTATTAAATGCCTTGTGTGTTTTAGGATGCTTCCAAAAGTAATCTCATCTATTTCTTAAAAGTTAAAAGGCCTTTGTACAAACACATACAAATAAATATACAGTTTTAAACCTCAGGATATGGTGACTTAATTTACAGTAATTACTTACAGTACATGGGTATGTATTTTCAAGTGTCTCTTCAGGGGAGCTTTTTAAGTGTATGCATAAGAATTATCAAACATTAGAAGTCCTCGGGACATTATTTAACAAACTGTCACACTGTGAAATAACCTTTATACTAAAATGCTAAAACAACCTAGAAGATTAGGCATGCACCTAGTTCAGCATTAGTAATTAACTGTTTGTCCATCTGTAGATTAAATATGTAACGTATTTGTTATGTGTTACAGATTCCTCTGTCAGCTAAACATAAGAGTCTCACTTGGAAATGATTTACATGGTTACTCATCTCTGATGTCCCCTTTTGCCTTTGAAAATAGAACCCTGCAGGCTTTGTTTATGCAGTGTGGATGTAGATTCAAGTATATATACTAAAGTAGCATTTGTTTTATCTTATTTGTGCTCATGCTCGTTGACCAAATTCTCACCCACTTCGTTATAAAGGTTAAAAAAAAACAAAAAAACCCACAGTTAACTATAATTATTCAAATTGACCTATTGGTAAAGAGCCTCATTCAATAGCAAGACCGCAAGTCCCCGCCCGATAGTGCACATTGTAAACCATGCTATCGTTTGTAGCATTTGCAAGCTTGAACATGATAAATTAAGCAAGGCCATAACTCCCAAAACAGACAATAGAAAAGGAGCCCGTCATCATAAAGGCTGTAAAACATGGAATTGACATGTGAATCAATTAGCGTTTTGGGATCCAATGTGCAATCGGACCCGCAAACCCCAAAATAATAAAAATGAATGAAGCCAATGTAATAGTCCATGTGGGTGGCCTGATATGTATTAACTCATTGATTCCTGAGATCGATCTAACCCCGAATTGAAACCGAAAAATAAATGATTTATGATTGCCGATTTGCAGGCTTGAGACTGTTGTACAATTAATTCTAATGTCTTTTATCACTTTCCCCGTACTTTGATGTACAGTATTGTTTTTTTATTTGTATTTAAAGTGCCCCAGACATGTCTTTAAGCCCTTTGCGAGTTCTCCTTGGAACCCATAACTTGTGGACCGACTTTTGCCATTTGCAGCCTTGGCGGGGTAGTTAGCGAGGGGGACTCGGATCAATTGAATAGCGATTTGAGGGATCATAACTCTTGAGGATCAAAGGCTTGGAGGGGCATTAACGTGCGATGTTAACCATTGCAATGAATCAGAGGCCGGAGCCCGTAACCCGATCGGAGCCTGCAAAAAGACGCCAATTGAATAGCCTCGATTGAATGAGGCTCAACGTGTTTGGTCTTGTACTTAACCAATAATAAAAAACAAGTTTATTTCTATGACCAGTTAATTGTTTAAGAAACAAAATGTATACATAGTATAAAAAACTAAGTCACTTCTAAAAAGCAAGCATCAGAGTGGACTATACTACTTGACTGCTACATGTTATCAAGCAGCTGGTATGCACCTTCTGCACTGTCAGCATCACATAGGAAGTGACATTGCCAGAAGGTGAAGGTCATGATTTTATTGCTGATTTGTTTCTTACATACTGAGTCAGGAAAACGTGACCATCTGAAATGAGCTGTGCATTTATTTTTTAAATAGATATAGTAAAAGTCCATATTACCATATTAGCTAAATTAAGAACAGTTAAAGCTTCCCTTGGACAAACAAGACACACAAGTCTGCCAGATGTAAGTCTTAAAACCTTTGCAAACGTAATCCACAGAGGGGTTAAATGTCCATTTTTGTTGCCTTTGTGTGTGTAATTTACAGGCAAAACATCCTTTTGTAATGTTTAAAGACTACTCATGTATATGCAAACTAGACAAAAATGTGAGTTTCATGTCACTTTAAAGATCCACTGTATGATGAGAATTAAATACTTTTATGAGTGTGAATCTGACTATAAGCATAGTTAAGTATTGAAAAAGGAATAAAGCTATTTCTCATATGTACAAAAATAATATTTTATGATTCTCTTGGTCAATCTATGATGCTTTAGTGAAGGTATCATGTACATTTCAGCAAAAGTATGGCTTGCAGTTTACTTGCAAGTTGTCTGCTTTTGAGCATATGCAATTTTGGAAAGGGGATAGGTGCCAAACAGCAAAGAACTTCCCTGACAAAAATGAACACAGAAATTACTATATTTGCTCTGAATAGCCCCTGATGCTCTCCCAAATGCCTAGAAAAATAGGGCTGTCACACTGATTGCATTTTTGCTTTTTATATTTATATGCTCATTACTTATTCTAAATTATAAATGTAATGCTCTGCTGTAATGTCTGCTTTCTTTTTTACATTCATTTTTTTAGTTTTAATAAATATTTTAAAAGAATTACAAACTTGTCTTTAGTAGCAATTTTAAAAGCAATCTCCCTTTTTACTCTGATAGTGTGGAGCATATATGGCTTATGTCCCTTTAAATCCCTTCACTCTATTTCGCCCAATCTTTCGACCTGACCTATGGAAACCAGGGCCGGATTTACATTTTTGGAGCCCCTGGGCAGCAAACTCTAAGGCGCCCCTGTGCATATGTAGTGTGCACTACATACATCACAAATCACATACACACAAACACACTGCATACATATACACCACATACATACAAACACATAAATACACACTTATAGACAATCATACCCACACCACATACATATATACACACACATGCACCACATCCATCACACACACATACACACCTATAAATATACACATACTAACTACATACATATATATATGTAGTTGGAGAAAGAGAAAAGGAGAGAGAGCAGAAAAGGAGAGGGAGAAGGAGAGGGAGAAAAGGAGAGGTAAAAAATTAGAAGGGGAAGGAGGGGGAGAAAAGGAGAGAGAGGGGGAGAGAAGGAGAGACGAGAGGGAGAAAAAGAGAGAAAATGAGAGGGAGAAAAAAAGAGAGAAAATGAGAGGAGGAGAGATGAGAGGGAGACAAAAGAGAGGAGCAGAGGGAGAAAAGAGGAGGAGGAGAGGGAGAAGGAGAGGGAGAAGAGAAAAGGAGAGAGCGAAGGAGAGGGAGAAGGAGAGGAAGAAAAATAGAGAGCAGGAGACGGAGAAAAAGAGAGAGAGGAGGAGAGGGATACAGAGAAAAGGAGAGAGAGAAGGAGAGGGAGAAAAAGAAAAGGAGAGAGAGGAGAAAAGGAGAGAGAGAAGAAGAGAGAGAAAAAGGAGAGAGTAGGAGAGGGAGAAAGAGAAAAGTAGAGAGAGGAGAAAAGGAGAGGGAGAAGGAGAGGGAGAAAAAAGAGTGAGAAGGAGAGAGAGAAAAGGAAAGAGAAGGGGATGAAGAAAAAGAGAGAAAGAAGGAGAAGGATAAAAATAGAGAGAGAGGAGAGGTAGAAGGAAAGGTAGAAGGAGAAAAGGAGAGAGAGATGGAGGAAAGGAAAAAGAGAAGGAGAACAGGAGAGAGGATAAAAGTATAGAGAGATGAGAAGGAGAGGAAGAAAAAAAGAGAGGAGGTGAGGGAGAAAAAGAGAGGTTAAGACGGAGAGGGAGAAAAGGAGAGAGAGAATGAGAGGGAGAAGGAGAGAGCGAGAAGGAGAGGGAGAACAAAAAGAGAGAGAATGAGAGGGAGAAAAAAGAGAGCGGAGGAGAGGGAGAAAAGGAAAGGGAGAAGGGGATGAAGAAAAAGAGAGAAAGAAGGAGAAGGAGGAGAGGGAGAATGAGAGGTAGAAGGAGAAAAGGAGAGGTGGAAGGAGAAAAGGATCGAGAGATGGAAGAAAGGAAAAAGAGAAGGAGAAAAGGAGAGAGAAGGAGAAAAGTAGAGAGAGACGAAGTGGGAGAAGGAGAGGAAGAAAAAAGAGAGGAGGAGGAGAGGGAGATGGAGAAAAGGAGAGAGAGAGAAGGAGAGGGAGAAAGAGAAAAGGAGAAAGAGGGAGAAAAGGAGAGGGAGGGGGAGAGAAGGAGAGACAAGAGGGAGAAAAAGAGAGAAAAGGAGAGGGAGAAAAAAAGAGAGAGAAGGAGAGGGAGAAAAAGAGAGAGAAAAGGAGGAGAAAATGAGAGAAGGAAAAATGGAGAGAAGGAGAAAAGGAGATGGAGATGGATGAGAGGGAGAACAAGAGGGAGAAAAGGAGAGAGAGGGGGAGACAAAAGAGAGGAGGAGAGGGAGAAAAAAGAGAGAAAAGGAGAGGTAGAAAAAAGAGAGAAGGAGAGGGAGAAAAAGAGAGAGGAGGAGAGGGAAAAGATAAAAGGAGAGGGAGAAGGAGAGGGAGAAAAGGAGAGAGAGAATGAGAGGGAGAAAGGAAGAGAGAGAGTGAGAGGGAGAAAGGAAGAGAGAGAAGGAGAGGGAAAAAGGAAGAGAGAGGAGAGGGAGAAGGAGAAAAGGAGAGAAAGAAGGAGAGGGAGAAGGAGAAAAAAAGAGAAGAGAAAAAAGGAGAGAGGAGGAGAAGAAGAAAAAGTGAGAGGAGAAAAAGTGAGAAAGGAGGAGAGGGAGAAGGGAGGGAGAAATCAAAGGGAGAAGGAGAGGGAGAAAAGGAGAGGGAGAAGGAGAGGGAGAGAAGGAGAGGGAGAGAAGGAGAGGGAGAAAAAAGAGAGAGAAGGAGAAAAGGAAAGAGAGAAGGGGATGCAGAAAAAGAGAGAAAGAGGGAGAAGTATAAAAATAGAGAGAGGAGGAATGGGATAAGGAGAGAGAGAAGGAGAAAAGGAGAGAGAGACGGAGAGGGAGGAGAGGAAGAAAAAAAGAGAGCAGGAGAGGGAGATAAAGAGAGAGATAAGGAGAGGGAGAAAACAAGGAGAAGGAGAAAAGGAAAGAGAGAAGGAGAAAACGAGCGAGAGGATCAGAAAAGGAGAGGGAGAAGGAGAGGGAGAAAAGGAGAGGGAGAAAAGGATAGGGAGAAAAGGGGAAGGAGAGGGAGAAGGAGAAAAAGAGATGGAGAAGGAGAGGGGAAAAGGAGAGAGAGGGGGAGAGAAGGAGAGGGAGAGAAGAAGAGGGAGAGAAGGAGAGGGAGAAAGGGGGAGGGAGAAAGGGAGAGATAGATTGAAGGAGAGAGAGTGAAAGACTGAGAGGGAGAAAAGGGGATATTGAAAAAGCGAGAGAGATAAGCAGGGAGCGTGAAGGAGAGAAAGAGAGAGGAGAGTGTGAATGAGAGAGAAGAATAGGAGAGAGATAGAAAAAAAGGAGAGCAAGTGAAGGAGGGATAGCGAGCGTGAAGGAGAGAGAAAAGGAGGGAGAAAAAAATACAGGGTGAATGAGAGAGAGATTGAGGGAGGGAGAGAAGGAAAGAGTAAAGGAGAGAGGGAAGGAGGGAATGAGAAACAGAGAGAAAAGTAAAGAGAGATTGAAGGAGAGAAAGAGGGAAGGAGGGAGGGAGTGAGTTTGAAAGAGAGAGAGAAAAGGAGAGTGTGAATGAGTGCGAGAAGGAGGGAGAGGAGAGCGAGAAGTAGAGAGAGTGAAGGAAGGAGAGAGAGACAAGAAGAAAGGAGGAGAGAGAAGGAAAGAAAGAAAGAGGAAAGAGAGAAGGATAATAGAATGGGGGAAAGAGAAGGAGAGAGTGAATGAGAGAGAGATAGGAGAGACTGAGAGAAAGAGAAGGAGGAAGAGAAGGAAAGAGTAAAGGAGAGAGAGTGAAGGAGGGAGAGAGAAAGAGAGAGTGAAGGAGACAGAGTGAAGGAGAGTGTGAAAGAGTGAGAATGGGGGAGAGAGAGAGAGAACGAAAGATTAAAAGAGAGAGCGAGAGAAGTAGGGAGAGAGAAAAGAATAGAGATCGAAGGAGGGAGAGTGAAGGAGAGAGCATGAAGGTGGTAGAGAGAAAGTGAAGGCAAGAGAATGAGTGTGAATGAGGAAGAGCGAGAAACGGAGTAAGTAAGAGAATAAAATATATATGCGTGTGTGGGGTAGATCACTGACAGTTTTGATACTGGATAGTAGAACACAGCCTACTTGAAGTTAGGGCATTTTTTTTTCTGGTAGATTTATTTTTTATTTAATCGTACTGATTATTTATTTATTTCTGTAATATTTATTTTTATTACATTTATTTTTTATTTTGTGTAATTTTTTTTATTAAATTTTTTGTAATTTTTTTTGTATTTTTGTTTGTAATGTAGGGTTTTTATTTAAGGACCCCATGGTAGTTAGGGGTTAATGAGTAAAAGGTTCATTTTATATGCCACGGAGATCCTAAAAGGACTTCTGTTACAAGAGTTAAATAGATGAGCTGTGAAGGTTCTTTAAGGACCTAAGTGGCATTGTGTTTATATATGGATAGGGGTCAATTTTAAATTAGGGGATTCATTTTAGGGTCCATGGAATACTGAAATGTGATTTTGTGTTTTTGAAATGTACTAGAGATGGAAGTTCTCAAAATTATTATGTTTTAGTTATGTGTTTTATTTTTTTGGTATGTGAAACGGGGAGCAGGACTAGAGGTGAGAGAGGGCAACCCATACGTCAAGAGATTGATTTCTATTTTAGATCGGTCTAAAAATAATATCACAGAATGTGCAAGGATTAAATTCAGCCATTAAAAGGCATATCACATTTAAAAAATTCCTGAGAGAAAAAGCAGATGTGATCTGCATTCAAAAAACACACTGGAAAAGGAGCAAATAACCAAATATTTAGACAAAGTATATATTACATAGTTACATAGTTACATAGGCCCTCATTCAATTGCAACTTGGCCAATTGAATAGGGGTCTAAATAAGCACATAACATATTTTTTTAAAGAAGTTTTTAGTTAGTAAACATCTATACAAAAACAAGGTTTTCACTAACTAAAAACTTATTTAAAAAAAATATGTTATGTGCTTTTTTAGACCACTATTGAATTGGCCAAATCGCAATTGAATGAGGACCATAGTAATTAAGGTTGAAAAAAGACTTTCAGTCCATCAAGTTCAACCTGTTAAGATCTCCTCTGATCTGCAATATGCGGATTAGTTATTAATTAATTTGTTGTTAAATAATTATTAATAGTATTAGAGGATGAATAAAGAGTTAGTCCATCAAGTTCAACCTTTTTAGATCTCTATTGATCTTTTTAATATGTGGACTATTTATTATTAATTGATCCAGAGGAAGGCAAACAGAAAAAAAAAAAAAAAACATTGAAACTTTGCCAATTGTCTCATAAGGGGGAAAAAAGCAAAATTCCTTCCTGACCCCAAAAACTGGCGATCAAATTTCTCCATGGATCAATATTCCTTTGCTAGTTATCTAGGATAGCCTTGAATGCCCTCTTTATTCAAAAATATATCTAACCCCTTTTTGAAGTTGTCTATCGAATTTGCTGTTACCACCTTCCTTTGGTATAGAATTCCACAGTTTAACCACCTGTGAAGAACCCTTTTCTTTGTTTAAGGTAAAATCTTTTTTCCTCTAACCTCAAAGGGTGTCCTCTTGACAGCTGAAAATTTCTTGCTACAAAAAGTTCACTTGACAAAGCCTTATATTGGCCCTGGATATATTTAAATAAGGTAATCATATCCCCTCGTAGACGCCTTTTTTCTAGCGAAAATAAGTTTAGTTTGGTTAGTCTTTCTTCATAACTTAGCCCCTCCATTCCCCTTATTAGTTTTGTAGCCCTTCTCTGTACTTTTTCCAGCTCTAAAATGTCTTTTTATGAAGTTGTGCCCAAAATTGTACTCCATATACCAAATGAGGGCGTACTAGGGATTTGTATAGTGGTAGAATTATATTTGCCTCCTTTGCTTCTATACCCTTCTTAATACATGCTAATATTTTACTTGCCTTTGCAGCTGCTGCTTGGCATTGAGCACTGCTACCTAGGTGGTTGTCCACTAGTATTGCCAAATCCCTTTCAATATCTGATACCCCTAGATTTGCTCCATTAAGATTATAAATTGCATGGTTATTTTTCCTTCCCAAATGCATAACCTTACATTTATTTGTATTAAATCTCGTCTGCCATTTAGCCGCCCATTTCTCTAATTTATGCAAATCCCTTTGTAGGGAAAGTACATCATTATCTGAATGTATTACCTTGCACAACTTAGTGTCATCAGCAAAAGTGGAGACACTACTTTCGAGTCCTACTTCTACGTCATTAATAAATATGTTAAAAAGGAGAGGACCTAATACTGATCCTTGAGGAACCCCACTTATCACATTAGACCAATCAGAGTATGTTCCATTTACAACAACCCTTTGCTTCCTGTCTTATAGCCAGCTCTCGATCCATGAGCAGATATTTACTGCAATTCCTGTATCCCTTAGTTTGCTCACTAGTCTTCCATGTGGCACTGTATCAAATGCCTTTGAAAAATCTAAAAAGACTACATCCACTGAGTTGCCCTGATCCAAGTTCCTACTAACCTCCTCATAGAAACTAATTAGATTGGTCTGACACAACCTATCCTTCATAAATCCGTGTTGACTGCTACCTATGATCTTGTTCAAATAGACATATTCTTGTATTCTGTCCCTTATTAACCCTTCTAAAAGCTTCCCAACTACAGATGTGAGGCTCACTGGTCTATAATTCCCCGGATTTGCTCTAGATCCCTTCTTAAATATAGGTATCACCTCTGCTTTTCTCCAGTCATCCGGTAGAGACCCTGTAGTGAGTGAGTCTTGAAAGATTAGTTGGTAATGGTTTGGCTATTACAGAACCCAGCTCCCTCAGTACCCTTGGATGTACAGCTTAATGCTACTTCTACATAGTTTATCATATGGATTGGAAAATTAAATATTGAAAATTATACTAATCATAATCTACATGCCCTCAACAACAGATTGATTAAATAAATTCTTAAACATTTCATTGAAATACTTAAGTAAACAAGCTGAGTTACCTAATTATATGTGGTGATATCTCCAGATAAAAAAGAAAGGCTCAAGGAGAAAATTGCTAAAAATGTTTGTTTTAAATAAAACCTCAGTAAACTCAAATCTTAAATTATGGAATGCCCATAAAGCTTATATTAAAGGATTGCTAATAGAACAAGAACTATATATTAAACTAGCGACTTGCCTGTCAAACAATGACAGTCAATAACATTTTAAAGCTGGAAATGCTGTTTGTGACACAATGTGATTCTCTAAGACTCTTAACCTTTTTGTTATCTACAAAGTACAACAATTTCTAATAAAGTTTTTTTTTTTTTTAACAATGTACCTTTTAAACCATATTAAACTTTTTAATTGTCATGTATAGAATAATAATATAACAATCCATAACATTTCTCTGAATACGTATTGTGAACTATTACATACATTTTTCTAATATGCAACTTATATTGTAAACAGTGTTGAATGATTTTTTTTTTAACAATACTAACATTAAATCGCTGAACTTTGTCTAAATGAGTCTCTTAAACCATTACAGAATGCTTATTAACATACAACTTGTATTAAAACTCCTGGTAAAGCACATAGGTATTGAATCCATGGGGAAGGCAAACAGTAAAACCTCCCATTGAAACTTAGCCAATTGTCTCAAAAAGGGAACAAATTAATTCCTTCCTGACCCCATTAAATGGTGATCGGATTACTCCCTGGATGAATCCTGTCTATTTAATTACATTGCATTTTGTTAACAAATGTTTATGCTGCAAATGACATACATCTTTACTAACATTCAATAAATTCACTTTTCAAACCTTGTGAAATACAATGTTAACAATGCAAACATTAACATAAGATAATAACATTTAACCTGGATTTGTGCACCTTGAAGAAGCAACATAGAGTTGTCCATGTGCAAAAACTGGTTCCTGTAAAAAAATACCCACAGACTTAAAAGTTTTTCCTTGGGATTTATTGATGGTCATGGCAAATGCCATGGTAACTGGAAATTGTCTCCTTTGAAGGACAAAAGGCAAACCACTCTACCCTTGTAGCCAAATCAATTCTTGGTATAAAAACTCATTCACCTTTATGGGTCCCAGTCATAATTTATGGATGTATAAAAGGATCTTTTAAATCGTGCACAATTAATCTGGTCCCATTACAAAGTCCTTTTTTTGGATTCATATTTCTCAATAGCATGACACTTCCCCCTTTTTTCAATTGCAAAACATGTGGTGGCATTCCAGATGGGGTTAAAGAATTAATAAGTTCTATACTAAAATTAGATTCACTGTCTTTATCATCAGCCAGAACTGAATCTGCAGTGTAATAATTATTTTGGGGTGTGTTGATGAATTTTAAAATTTTGTTATTTAGATTCAAGGCATCTATATTTTTTGATGTTAATATCTCTTTGTTTGCAATGTCTGAGTAATCGTCGTTATTCAGAGTGTTTAGAAAGATTTTGAAAATGAATACTTGCAAACCATTTGTAATGGAATTTCAATGGTATCATTGGGTAAATCATGTATTTGTGGATGTTTTCCTTCTTCAATTTGAATGAGCCAATCATTGGATTTGTTTTGGCCTTCAGATCTCATATTTAATTCTAATTTGAGATGTGTAAATATTTTCCACAGTTTACTTGTCTTGATATATGTTTCAATGATATCAGCCCTATTTCCATGTGGCGTAGAGTTTGCCTAAAATCTCCTCCTAACAACATCACCTTTCCACCAAATGGCAAATTATTATCCACCACTTCTTTTAATAATCTATCAATACATTACAAGCATGACATGACATAATTGTTGCCTCGTCTATGATAATTAATTAATTATTTTTTTTATTTTTTCGCTTGTAAAGAATTCAGTTGAATATCTGACATTGATGTTTCTAAAATGGGAACTGGCAGTTTAAATCCACTATGCACAGTTCTGACACCTTCTAACAAAAGTGCCGCAATTCCAGTTTTTGCAAATGGCATTGCTATTTGACCCTGTGCTTGAATGTAACTCATCAAACAATTGTACAGATACGTTTTCCTGATCCAACAGGGCCATCTAGATAGAAATAATGGTCTTTGACCATTTCATCACCTGTAGCATTTGTGATGGCATTAAATGCTTGCAATTGTAAAGTATTTAAAGTGGCCAGTTTTTCTTCTGTTTTTTTTTTTTTGAAGCTCAGTGTCATAATCATCAAAGTTGAATTTCCATTAAAGTTTTAATGGCTCATTGTAACGTTTCAAGTAGTCTTCCGACATATTTAATTTAAATGTTTCCCACAAAGTAAATACATCAGGTACATTGCAAAAGATGCAAATTAATGCAAATTGTTCACTCATTTGCTTTGGGATTTGACATAGTGCTGCTTCTTCCAGACACCTCTCCTATTATGTATCATCTGCTATGAAGTTTTGATGTCTTGCAGCTAATAGGAAAGTCTAATAAACTATGTCATTCACTGTGCGTAAATGTTCAAAACTTTGTGCACCGGGAACATGTAAAAGAAGTAATCTTAAACTGAAACGTTCAATGTCTCTTGGACTGACGGTATAAATTTGTGGTATAATTTTATGCGGATCTCTTTTTCATTGTCGCCATAGACCATTTACAAATACATAGTGATATGGAATCTCAATGTATAAAAATTGTCTGGCCTGCGTGTCCTGGCAGTTTAATTTAAACCATGGAGTAAGTGTTGTTTCTCTGTGTTCACTTTGAGCTAAGGCAGTTCTTTCTTTGTCTGCAGTAAAGCAAACAAACTGACTTTGTGGCAAATGTACAGCTAATCGATACATAGCTTGTATCTCAAATTTCAGAAGCCGCCACATTACTTCCGGAGCACTGACATAGCGAGCATCTAAATAATTAGAAACTTTGCCATGTAAAATGGGATTTTCATTTTCATTTGCTGCACCTTGCACAACAACCGTTGCTGCATCATATCCTTTGAATATATATTTATACACATATTTGATGGATTTAATAGAAGTGCAAGCTATGTGTGCATTGTACTTCATGAGCAAATGTGGATTGTATGGATTGACATATCTATTATCAACCTTTTGTCCACGGATAATAGCTGTTTGTCCTTGTCTTCTTTTATACAAAGGATATCCATCACAATTAGCATAAGTTTGAATTTGAAATTGTTTTGGAAATTGTTTTGCACATTTTTTATTTTCCATACATGTTGAATTTGGATTGATATCTCCACATGACCCATGAATCATTGTGTGTGTTACAATCTCAAAACGTTTGAAATATTTTTCTGGATCTGGCAATTTAGCAGTAATTACTGAATCCACTCTCTCTGCAGTATTCAACATATCTTTTTCCTGCAGGATTAAAAGTATGTGAGCATGTGGCAGTCCTCTTTTTTGAAATTCAATGGTATAAACAAAAGCCACACATTTTCCAAATAACTGTACTTTAGTTATATCATGTATTAATTAATTGAGTTTTATTTTGAATACTCTTGAGACTAAATCTGGTCGGTCAGAAGTAGTTTTTCCAAGATTCAAATTTTCCTTGATCTCTGGCCATTGTGGATTACATGTGAATGTAATGAATAAATCTGGTTTTCCAAATTTTGTGACAATAGCCATGGCATCATTATATCTTTCTCGCATATTGCAAGGAGATCCTTGGAAAGTGGATGGCAAAATGATTGCTCTTCCAGCTGGAATGTCTCTGTTGGTAGCCAATTCAGCGACATAATCCATCAATCCACAATCTTGTTCTATTTAAAGCTTATTTTGTTGAAATTTTATAAAATTTAGTTTATTTGCTTCCACTTGTAGATAGGAATCAATAATCCATTGTTGTGTAAGTTTTAGAATATTGCATCTAAAACAAACTTTTCTATTGGGATAACTTTGCAATTGTAATTTTGGTTGCCATCCAGGTTCACCATTTGGAAAGAAAATAGGATATGCAATTGGATCTAAATTACAAGTTAATATATTTATAAAAGGTTGTTCTTCATTGCGTGGATATATTCTAATATCCCGCTGAAAAGGTGGTTCACCATCTTCATTTTTAAAGACCATGGCAACCTCATTTACTGTTGGTAAATTATACTGTCTTTTTAACACTATATTTACTCTTGGCTTTGTTAATTGATGTCTTTGAGCATGTTGCTGTTGTTCTTTTTCAACCTGTGCTAATTGTTTGTATGCTTGACAGTATTCGTTGTTGGCCATAATTTTATCCAGCTGTTCATACACTATGCGCAAACACTGTTTATTTTCTGGAAGCATCATCCTTTGTTCAACAGCTTCCATTGTATCTAAGACATATAACTGTGCAAATTTCCTTTGCTCTCCTTCTTTTGGGTGTAAATGTGAAGTGGGGTGGTAAATTTGTCCTCAAACTCTAAAACAGTAAGGACCATGTCCTGGGACATTTTCTGCTAATGTAGCACCCATTGAAGCAAATGAAATTGCACTGTTATAAGACCTTATGGGTTTTTTTTTTTAATTGTTATAATTTGGAGATGTTGGATCGTTCATGATACTTTGAATAATCTGGAAATGCGTGTCTTTGTGGAAGTCTTACCTTTCCTTTCTGACAGCAACTAATGAAGTCTCCGTCAGTTGGTCTTTCCTTGAGAAAATGATAGGCCCCACAAAACTGACAAACAACATTGAGTAATTTACAATAATGAGTGTCTACTGTTAGTGCTCTAATAAACGCAGTATCCTGAACCTCCTCAACATAGATATCACTACAACTTTCTATATCTACATTGGTGTCATGTGTCTGAACATTGGTGTCAATAGGCAATATTGGATCATTGGGCAATGTTCAGTGAATTAATATATTACAAACAGCTAAGCATGAAAGTATTGCTAAAATAAAGCAAGGGTAAATTCTAACTTTGTTGCTCAATTTGTTTAAGTAATCTTATTTTTTAAATTAATAATTATTTATTAATGATTATTAATATATTTGACCTTTTTGTATTTAATATTCCGCAATCAGTATCCTGAAGAGCTAACAATCTCTTTGGATTTTCCGGCAGCAGAAAATGTACACTCAGACTGTCATTACCTGAGGTGAAAGTGTCAGTTCTGTGGCAAGTGTGCCCTATATATAGGCTGCATTCGTGAGACAAAACCATTGGTTTAGGGGGAAATCCGCCATTTCACAATCTTAATGTGTAAATTTGTAAGTTAGTATTGTAAAATGGCAACGTTAGTCTATGTTTTACACGTTTCACGATAATTTTCCGTCCTTCCTATTAGTATAGGTCTCGCGTCTCATAATTTTATTATTCTAAGTACTCATCTCGTATTTTATTTTTCCAAGTCCCGCGTTCGTCAACTACTTGCAGCCTAATGTGAACCCGCATTTTGTAGTGTTTGTAGGCGAAGTCCTGCTCTTTCATTTCCTCCACTGCTCGCCTCGCTTCTAGAGGCTCGCCAAAGGCGCTCATCGCCTAAGTCCCCCGAGTTTGACTTGATCACAACATATGTATAGCACTATGGACTATTTTGGAGAGTTACAAATAAATGATAATAATAATAATAATAATAAGAAAAAGTTTCCAAATAACTGGAATCTAAAAAAATTTACTCATTTAGGAATAACATTCACTGCTAACTTGGAGTATTTGGTGAATATTAGTTATTTCAAATTATATGTTAAATTGAAAGAAGTAATGAGCTCATAGAAATCACTGAATCTGTCATGGTCAGGAATAATTGCATAGGCATATCTGGTGTGACTGCTGTAAAATGCAATTGTTTTGGAAGGAATGCTTTGGCCATAATATACTAATTATCTCATCTTCAGAGATGACGCTCTTTGATATCTGTATGTTCCTATTTGTATACCATATGTCCTACTTGTTACAAAACATTGTGACCTCAATTGATAGGCAATCTACAGAAGGAACTTTGAAATTGGTTTTGTATGTTTATTGGTCTTTTAAGACTCAGGCTGGATTTACATTTTTGGGCAACTGGGCAGTGAACTATGAGGTGCTTGGAGTTGTAGTGTGTACTACCACTTGTAGTGTGAACTACCATTTTTTGCTTAGTGATTGCTTACATACATCACACACATACATAACACACCGCATACATATACACACACGGCACCCCGACTTTTAGGCGCACAAGACGTGAGTGACGACAAATACGCGTACCCACACCAGCATGGCCGAAAACAGGGCGCCCGCAAATAGAACTGAGGAGAGAGGGTGAGTACTGGGGGAGAGAGAACAGGGGTTAGAAGGTGGGTACTAAGGGGAGAGACAGAGTGAGTAGTGGGGAGAGAGGGTGAGTACTGAGGGAAGGAGGGAGAGCTGGGGAGAGAGGGTGAGTACCGGAGAGACAGAGGTTGAGTACCGGGGAGGGAGAAATGGGGAGAGGGTGAGTACTAAGGAGGGTGAATACTGGGGTAAGAGAGGGTAAATACTGGGGGGGGGGTACTTGGAGAGATGATAATTATTCAGGGTTGGAGAGCTGGAGAAGGAGAGGGTAAGTGCTGTACTGCTGCACCCATTTGTCAGCCTTTGTGGGCGCGGACATGACGTCACGCACGTCTTGGGCACCCAAAAGTCGTGCTACCCACACATAAACATACATATACATACATATCAAACACACACATAAACACACCACATACATATACACACATACTCACCACATACATATACACACGCACCATATACACCATTTACATTTACCGTATGTAGTTTGTGAATCTAGTTAGAACTTAATATAAACACCTACCTTTCTACTGGACACCCAGGATAAGGCTGGGGATTCTCCTGCTCTTCATGGGCAGAAGCAGCGCTGCAGGAAGAAATGGGAGGGCTGGGGGAGTAGCCAGCTCCTGCATCTTGCTTTCTTGGATGCTCTGGGTAAAATGTCCCCTACTCACTTCCTGTGCCTGCAGTATTTCCTGTATTTCCTTCTAGGAAGGGAAACTGAGGCGCCCCTTTTTAGAGGCTCGCCTGTAGCCTATAATGCCTAATTGATGATTGAGCTGACTGCAATATTTTGTTTTTGGTATATGGTTGTTCAAACTGTCTGTATTAATGTTGAAATTAATAATAATATTTGAAAAAAAGAAATGTGATTTTTGCATCATAACTCTTTTACAAATCAGAGTTAAACTGAATACATTTACAGACCTCCACAAATGTGATTTTGGTTTGATAATTTTGTTGTTAATGAAACTGAGCTGAGCAAAAAAAGAGCTAATTTTATATTTGCCCTTAGGTCAGATTGTAACTAACATCTTTTCATATTGTATTAATTAGTAGCTGAGTCGGCATTAATCATCATACAATAGTACTGGTTTGGAAAGCTTTTTAATTATTATTTTCTGCCTGGATGACTACCACAAATTGTGTGCAGAATCTGCTTATTTAAGCCTACAATGTGATTGTCTGACCACAATTAACCCTATTCATTATTCAATTATTCAAATACAAACAGTTTATTAATAATATCAGAACTTTGGATTATTATCATTTAATAAACATTTGAAAAACTCCTTTTCCTATACTACATTTGGTGCTAATTCATAGTGCAAAAGTACAAAACAAATCTATTCATTAACTTAAGATAGTGGCTGTTGTTAAACTACTACAAGGACAATGTCAACTGAGTAAACAAATCACGAGTCAGCATTGTCACTATTTAATCAAAACCCTCTTCAAGGTGAACTAATACATCTCATTAGTATTACAGAAAAGCAAACCACACAGAAAATAAAGAGAAACACAATTAGAGCGGAATAGAGTTTAAAGGGAAATGGAAAGCAAACGGTTTCTATCATGCATATAAAAGAGCATGTTTTAAACAATATAAAAGTTACTTTTTCATTAATAAGTCAAGCAAAACTTGTTCAAGTTTCCTTTAAGCTATCAGGAAATGGCTCTTGGTACACAGAAAGAATATGTATATATATATATATATATATATATATATATTGTGACAAACCACTTCTTTTACAGGTAGGATTGTCACCGATCTTGCAGTAACCACAGCCTTCTAGGGTATACAAAGTCCAGGACACCTTCAGCTCAATTTTCCTTTTTTATTCAGTTTGAAAGTAGGTACTTTAAATAATAACAAAACAAACAAAATCCCTTGCTCTTACTTGAGCTCTTACTAGACAGTACTTGCTATCTGCAATTGGGTGGCTTTCCCACTTACCAATTTCCCAAACAAAAGCAATGTCTTTGCAATAAGCGCAGCCTCTCCTAGCTGTCTTTTCCTCTCTCTCTTGGAGCAGGCTGCTCTCTTCTTTTAAAGGCCTGTCTGCTAATTGAGTAGCTACAGGTGAGTGCCAATTAGCTAACTCTTAAAAACCAGATCCAAGCTGTGGTCTGTTATACAGCAACTAGTGCTGTTGGAGCATTGGCCCCCCCTGCTCTCCAAATACTCCGCCCCAGGGACCCATACCATGTTTTGCAGAGCATCAGCTATGCATATTGCAAACTGTAACATCTCTCCCTGGGGCATTTAACTGAGAAATCCTCTGGTTGCTGTCTAGCAAATCAGGTCTGATGTATCTCCCATCAACCACTATTCCACCTTTATGCTCACATATCCTCCCCCCCAGCTCATACCCAAGGGTTTGAGCGACCATGGAAATCAGGGAGTGTACCCTCGAAAGCCCATCAGCATTACCTTGTTGCAGACCAGCCCTGTGTTCCACAGTGAAATTAAAAGATTGCAAACTCAAAAACCATCTGGTTACTCTGGAGTTACTTTCCCTGTTCTGATACATCCACGTCAGAGGAGCATGGTCCGTTATCAATCGAAACCTTCTGCCTAGTAGGTAGTATTTAAGAGAGTCTAATGCCCACTTAATAGCAAGACACTCTTTTTCAACAATAGAGTAGTTCTTCTCATGTGGGTTTAACTTTCTGCTCAAAAAGAAAACAGGGTGTTCTTCACCCTGGTATTCCTGTGAAAGAACAGCCCCCAAGCCCACATCAGAAGCATCTGTCTGAACTATAAAATCCCTGGAAAAATCTGGGGTCACTAAGACAGGATGGCTACAGATAGCTTCCTTCAGACTCTTAAAAGCCTTTTCTACCTCAGGGCACCATTTAACTATGACTGGGGATTTTGCTTTAATAAGGTCTGTCAGGGGTGCAGCAATGGTAGCAAAATCTGGAATGAACCGCCTATAATATCCAATTAAACCCAAAAATGCCTTTACTTGTTTCTTTGTAAGGGGCTGTGGCCATTTTTGTATGGCTTCTACTTTGGCTTCCTGTGGTTTAACCAAACCCCTCCCAATAGAATAACCTAAGTACTTAGCTTCCTCTAAACCAATCGTACACTTGGAAGGATTGGCAGTTAAGCCTGCTGAGCGGATAGCATCAAGTACCGCTTGAACTTTAGGGAGGTGGGATTCCCAGTCTGCACTGTGGATGACGACATCATCCAAGTATGCTGCAGCATAACGAACATGAGGTTTAAGAATTCTGTCCATCATTCGTTGGAATGTGGCAGGTGCCCCATGTAACCCAAATGGCAATACAGTGTACTGAAACAGGCCACTGGGTGTCGAAAAGGCTGTCTTTTCTTTGGCTCTTTCAGTGAGCGGGACCTGCCAGTAACCCTTTGTTAAATCCAAGGTTGTTAGATAACGAGCTTTGCCCAGTCTTTCTATTGACTCATCAACTCTTGGCATTGGGTAAGCATCAAATTTTGAGAGGGCGTTTAACTTGCGGTAGTCATTGCAGAACCTCCATGTGCCATCAGGTTTTGGCACCAATACAATAGGACTACTCCAGTTACTCTGGGATTCTTCAATGACTCCAAGTTTTAACATGCTCTCAACCTCTAAGTTTATAACCTCCCTCCGGGCCTCAGGAATTCTATAGGGTTTGAGGTTAACTCTTTTCCCTGGTTCGGTTATTATGTCATGTTTAATCACTTTAGTCTTTCCTGGAACTATCGAGAAAACATCCCTATTTCTTCTGATGAAATCTCTGACCTCTTGCTTTTGATGGACAGACAGAGTCTTAGATACGTTCACATCTGGCTCTACTATAGGAGGTTCTGAAGGTTTTAAAGCAACCAGGACCTCCCTGTCCTTCCATGGCTTTAACAGATTTATATGATACAACTGTTCAGGCTTTCTTCTTCCTGGTTGTCTGACTTTATAATTGACATCACTCACTTTCTCTATTATTTCATAGGGTCCATGCCAGGTCGCAAGGAACTTATTCTCCACAGTAGGGACCAGAACCAATACCCTGTCTCCAGGTTGGAACACTCTGACTCTAGCATTACGGTTATAGCTGTTTTTCTGAGCCTGCTGGACTTCCAGCATGTGTTCCCTGACAATAGGCATGATGGTGGCCATTCTATCCTGCATTTGAGCTATATGCTCAATTACACTCCTGTGAGGAGTAGTCTCCTGTTCCCAGGTCTCCTTAGCAATATCCAATATTCCCCTGGGATGTCTTCCATATAATAATTCAAAAGGAGAGAAGCCCGTGGAGGCCTGTGGAACTTCCCTAATGGAAAACAGTAGATATGGCAATAAAAAATCCCAATTTCTTCCATCTGCATCAATTACCTTGCGTAGCATACTCTTAAGGGTTTTGTTGAACCTCTCTACTAAACCATCAGTCTGTGGGTGATATACTGAGGTCTTAAGATGTTTAACCTGCAAGAGCCTGCACAACTCTTTTGTGACTCTGGACATGAACGGGGTCCCCTGGTCTGTCAGTATTTCTTTAGGGATACCCACCCTACTGAACATCAACATAAGTTCCTTAGCTATTAGCTTTGCAGAGGTATTACGCAAGGGAATGGCCTCAGGATAGCGAGTTGCATAGTCCAAGATGACTAATATATATTGGTGTCCCCTAGCGGACTTTACCAGTGGCCCCACTAAGTCCATAGCGATCCTTTCAAAAGGCACGTCAATTATGGGTAAGGGTACAAGTGGACTACGAAAAGTCTTGAAAGGAGCCCTGTACTGGCACTCAGGACATGAGGAGCAATAGTTTGTAATAGCAGCAAACACTCCAGGCCAGTAAAACCGTCTAAGGACTCTCTCTCTAGTTTTTCCGACTCCCAAGTGTCCCCCTAATATGTGGCTGTGAGCCAACTTTAGCACTATATTCTGGTAAGTCTGAGGAACCAACAGCTGCCTAATGATGTCTGAATCCTTTTTTTCTACACGGTAAATTAGGTCATTTTGTACTTCAAAATAGGGGAACGGCAGTGCTCCTCCTGGCTGATTAACAACCCCGTTTACAACTTTAATATCATTTCTAGCTGTCACTAAAGTGGGATCTTCCCACTGAGCGCTTTTAAAGTTACCTGGACTAATTCCAATATTTACTTCCGCAGTGGGGTATTCCTTTTTATCACCATGAACACAGATAATGCCTATTTTCTGTCCATGATCAGGTTTTACACAAGGTATTATAGACTCTGCTACCAACGTAACCATACTACCTGAATCAAGTAATGCTTTAGACATTTTTCCATTCACAGTTACACAGCATTTATGAGCGTTATTATCATAGTCATTGTTAACAATACCATAACAACTGAGCAAAAATGAACGTGTTCCCTCACTTTTGCCCATATTGCATTCCATAGGTTCATCCTTAAATGGACAGTCTTTGGCCATATGACCATCCTCTTTGCACTTGAAACATTTGACAGTACAGTCTGACCACCAATTAGTTCCTTTCCCAGGCCTATTAGACCTGGATGCCCCCCTTAAACCTTGAACAGTCTTACCCGGTCTTGCAGAATCTTGGGGCTTAGGATTGCGAGGGTTTGCCTGTGAAGTAGGACATAGCAGTTCTCCTGCAGCCGCATATCTTTCCACCAAGGCAATCAGTTGGTCAGCTGTATGGGGGTCACTTTGGCTGACCCAGCGACGCAGGGAAGCTGGTAAACCACGCAAAAACCGGTCCATTACTAAGGTTTCCACAATGTGGCTAGCTGAATGGATTTCAGGTTGTAACCATTTCCGTGCAAGGTGTATGAGGTCAAACATTTGGGAACGTGCGGCTTTGTCTGAAGAATATGACCACGAGTGGAACCTTTGGGCACGTACTGCAGAGGTTACACCCAGTCGTGCCAAGATTTCAGCTTTCAATTTGCTGTAGATACTTGCATCGGCTGGTTCTAGGTCATAATATGCCTTCTGCGGCTCTCCACTTAGGAACGGTGCCAGTATGCTTGCCCACTCACCAGCCGGCCATCCGTCCCTCTCAGCAGTGCGCTCAAATGCCAGAAGGTACGCCTCAACATCATCTGATGCGGTCATTTTCTGAAGATAGTGGCTCGCCCGAATCACCTTTGGCCCCTGGTATCTTCCATCAGGGTCTCCATTCAGTTTTCCAGAGATCGCTTGGATTACCTGTTGTAGTCCCTGGGTGACTTTTTGCTGCTCCTCACGGGCTACTTTAAACATCTCCGCTTGTGTCACAACAAGCTGTTTCACCAAGGACTCAGTGCCCTCCATTTGTGTTTTGGCCAGGACTTTAGCACACTCTGCCTGGGCCAGCACCAGTTGCTGCAGGGCTGCACTGTTTTCTGCAGCTCTCCTGTTAGTCTCCTGTTGCACAGAGGAGGATTGGATCAGAGCCTTGATAACATCCTCCATGTTGAGCTTTAAATGACTTCTACCCTCAGGCTTACGTGGGTGCCCGCATTCTCCACCATATGTGACAAACCACTTCTTTTACAGGTAGGATTGTCACCGATCTTGCAGTAACCACAGCCTTCTAGGGTATACAAAGTCCAGGACACCTTCAGCTCAATTTTCCTTTTTTATTCAGTTTGAAAGTAGGTACTTTAAATAATAACAAAACAAACAAAATCCCTTGCTCTTACTTGAGCTCTTACTAGACAGTACTTGCTATCTGCAATTGGGTGGCTTTCCCACTTACCAATTTCCCAAACAAAAGCAATGTCTTTGCAATAAGCGCAGCCTCTCCTAGCTGTCTTTTCCTCTCTCTCTTGGAGCAGGCTGCTCTCTTCTTTTAAAGGCCTGTCTGCTAATTGAGTAGCTACAGGTGAGTGCCAATTAGCTAACTCTTAAAAACCAGATCCAAGCTGTGGTCTGTTATACAGCAACTAGTGCTGTTGGAGCATTGGCCCCCCCTGCTCTCCAAATACTCCGCCCCAGGGACCCATACCATGTTTTGCAGAGCATCAGCTATGCATATTGCAAACTGTAACATCTCTCCCTGGGGCATTTAACTGAGAAATCCTCTGGTTGCTGTCTAGCAAATCAGGTCTGATGTATCTCCCATCAACCACTATTCCACCTTTATGCTCACAATATATATATTTTTTTTTTTTATTTGACATACAAGTATGACTCATACAGCTATATTCCTGCCTCAGGCACAAGAATACACAAGTAGTTGTGTCTTCAAAGAAATGTATTCTGTTACTAGACCTTTGTTGAAAAATACACTGTTAAACATCAAATACCCTCTTACATTTGCAACCAACATTAACATTAAATGTGTGTATAAAATGCACAAATGATATGCTTAAGATATAAGCATTACATATACAGTGGATATAAAAAGTCAACACACCCCTGTTAAAATGTCAGGTTTCTGTGCTGTTAAAAATTGAGACAAAGATAAATCATTTCAGAACTTTTTCCACCTTTAATGTGACCTATAAACTGTACAACTCAAGTGAAAAACAAACTGAAATATTTTAGGTAGAGGGAAGAAAAAATATAAAAATAAAATAATATGGCTGCATAAGTATGCACACCCTTAAACTAATACTTTGTTGAAGCACCTTTTGATTTTATTACAGCACTCAGTCTTTTTGGGTATGAGTCTCAAAAAGACTATCAGCATGGCACATTTTAACTTGGCAAGATTTGCCCACTCTTCTTTGCAAAAACACTCCAGATCTGTCAGATTGCGAGGGCATCTCTTGTGCACAGCACTCTTCAGATCACCCCACAGAATCGGATTCAGGTCTGGGCTCTGGCTGGGCCATTCCAAAACTTTAATCTACTTCTGGTGAAGCCATTCCTTTGTTGATTTGGATGTATGCTTTGGGTCGTTGTCATGTTCTGCTTTCTAGCAGAAGCCTGAAGGTTTTGTGCCAATATTGACCGGTATTTGGTACTGTTCATAAAGCCCTAGTTCCAGCTGAAGAAAAACAGCCCCAAAGCATGATGCTGCCACCACCATGCTTCACTGTGGGTATGGTGTTCTTTTGGTGATGTGCAGTGTTGTTTTTTCTCAAAACATATCTTTTGGATTTATGGCCAAAAAGTTCAACCTTGATTTCATCAGACCATAAAACCTTTTCCCACATGCTTTTGGGAGACTTCAGATGTGTTTTTGCAAAATGTAGCCTGGCTTGGATATTTTTCTTCGTAAGAAAGGGCTTTTGTCTTGCCACTCTACACCATAGCCCAGACATATGAAGAATACAGGAGATTGTTGTCACATATACCACACAGCCAGTACTTGCCAGATATTCCTGCAGCTCCTTTAATGTTGCTGAAGGCCTCTTGGTAGCCTCCCAGACCAGTTTCTTCTCGTCTTTTCATCAATTTTGGAGGGAACTCCAGTTCTTGGTAATGTCACTGTTGTGCCATATTTTCTCCACTTGATGATGACTGTCTTCACTGTGTTCCATGGTATATCTAATGCCTTGGAAATTCTTTTGTACCCTTCTCCTGACTGATATATTTTAACAATGAGATCCTTCTGATGCTTTGGAAGCTCTCTGTGGACCATGGCTTTTGCGGTGGGATGCGACTAAGAAAATTTTAGGACAGACCAACTAGAGCAGCTGAACTTTATTTGGGGTTAATCAGAGGCACTTTAAATGATGGCAGGTGTATGCTGACTCCTATTTAACACGATTTGGAATGTGATTGCTTAATTCTGAACACAGCTACATCCCCAGTTATAAGAGGGTGTGCAGTTTGTTTTTCAATTGAGTTGTACAGTTTATAAGTCACATTAAAGGTGGAAAAAGTAACAGGGGTGCGTAGACTTTTTATATCCACTGTATTCTAGTTAAATAGAAGTTCAAACCTTGTTAGACATAGGGTACTGATATACTGCAGCTGTTGGCGCGACTGGTCTTTGGGTCAGGCCCCTAGAACAGCTTTGGCCAAACAACTATCATCTTAGGCACTGCAGTTATGAGCTGCATTCTGAAATGTAATCATTTCTTTTAACATGTGTCCTATATACATATAAACCAGAGAAGGTACAAGAGCATGACACACTAACATTATTCTCGCCTAAGGTTAAACTAAACTACCACTATACTGCATTAAAAAGTAACATTTATATTTTTGTTTGCTGCAAATAAGCTATTAAAACAGTATGCACTTTTAAAATAAACAAAAGTTAATATTTTTTCTTAGCTTGTAATCTGTTATCTCCTCTTATCTGTGCCGTCAGGGGTGTGGCAGCCCCCTTTTACTGTGCTGGACTAAAAATAAATTCTGGCCAGTGTAAGTTGTGCTTCAGAATGAGTATGGTCAGAAAAGCGGGCAAATCTATAATGGATGTAGAGCTGTTATCTCTTTGTAGACAGAGGAGATGAAGCTAATGATGTCATGGGTTGGGCCAGTAAAAACCAATTAAGCCTGCTTTCAAGCTCTGTGATAGTCCAGCAAACAGACAGAGCTGACAATGACCCTGACCTACACTGGTAGGAGAAAGGCAGCTCTGCTTGAGGAGAAAACAGGCTGTTTAAAAGATAAAAAAAAAAATCTTCACTGTTATTTCGTTTAAACTGCATACTGTTTTTAAAAGTCTATGCACAGAAAATAAAAAAAATAGCTTTTCTTGTAAATACACTAAAGCAGTCTTTTAGCAGTTACAAATAGTGTGTTTTCATAATTCTTTAATAGCATATCAACTTTTTTTTCAATATTAATGTGTCAATATTATTATATTTTCTGCCGTGGGATGCACATTTTTTCTTGCATTTAAAAAAGCGTGTTTTAAACAGTATAAACATTTCTTGTTTCATGAAAAAAAATAGTAAAACATGTTTAAACTTATTGGAAACACACAGGAAATACCTCTGTGTGAACATGAGAGTATGCAAGACTCTAGATATGGCAGGCACTTATGAGTCATACAGCAATATTGCTGACAGATGCAAACTCCCAAATACACATTTAGAGCAGTATGTTCTGCTCCAGGAGCTTCATTTTCAAAAAGAAACATTGGGCTCCATTCAATTTCAAGGCCGTAACTTGATGGCAGACAGCCGCATGTCTCTGATTGAGTTGCGGGCTCCAGCTGGTCTCCGTTTGCGAGGCTATTCAATTGCTCCAGGTCGTGAGTTGCGATCTTGAAGCCAGCTCTGTAAACCATGCACTGGTCCGTAGCAGTTGTTGGTGGGAACTGTATCATTTCACCAAGCCCGTAACAGCCATTTCGATTTGGCCAATAGAAAATGAGACTGTAATAATTTACGGCAGTAAAACATGGAGGTTATGGGTCAATAAATAAGATTCAGGGGTCCGATATGCGATCAGACTCGCACAACTTATGAAGAATTATGAAAATAAATGCCAATACTGTTCTTGTCCTGGTATTTATCAACACATTGAAACAAAATATAATTTAACCCCAACATGACACATAAAAATAAAACATATTTCCTGCAGTTGTGCGGGCTTAAGACTGTTGTGTAATTAATTCTAATGTCTTTCACCGCTCTCCCCGTAATTTACAGTGCAGAAATACTGTTTTATTTGCATTTTTTCCTCTTGAGTACATGTAGGATTTTCTCCTCCATTTGTGGTTTACGAGTGTGTATATGTTTGCGAGCTGGGGGAATTGGAGCAAATGAATAGCGATTTGCATTTTTAGCCCTGCAGAAGTGACAGATCAAAGGCTTCTGGAGGGTCAATACTTTTTCAAGGTCGTACCTCGTAACCCAATCCGAGCCTGCAAAAAGACGCCAATTCAATAGCAAATTTGACTGCGAGCTTACTTATAGGCCTCCAGATCTCAAATTCGGCCAATTGAATGAGGCTTAATAACTGTAATTGTATCCACTTTTAATTTCCTTTCTAATGAACAAGGCATTTGTGGTGCTTTGAAAGTTACTGTTACTATAACATAATAAAATAGAGTAAAAGCAACTGCTAAATCATATCACAATTTTAAACAGAGACCATCCGACTTATCAAGGTTAATTATGTAATATTTCGCACAACAAGGGTGCAATTAGAAGAGCACAGCAGTTCTATGCAGCAGAATGTTTGACACTACTTGAAAGGAGAAGTTATTGTAGGATATAATGATAATTTAGTAAGATGTTTAATATGTGTATAAAGGGCCACAGAAATGTGCGTAAGAAAAATATATAACAACGGTTTATTCATTTTAAACAATTACTGATGTCTTAACTAAAAAATAATGAGTTTACATAATTTGTTGTATCTTATCACTGTCTGAGCTTTCCTTGTCACAAATACAGTATTTGCTGAAGTATTTATCTTCCTTTCTTTTGTAATTGAGAAAAAGGGTAAATGAAAATGTAAAAAACTTTGATAATTACTATAAGTACATCAGGATTCTTAGATATCTTACAATTGTACCATTAAAAAGCACAGTATTATTTATAACTAGCGACTTGCCCGTCAAAAAATGACGGCAATGTGATGTATATGTTTGTCAAGTTGTTTAGTTATTAACATATATTTTTGACACTTGTAAGTATTTTAATATGAACGTGTATTTTTGTAAAATGTTGATGTAATGGTTTTTTAAAATGTAATTTGTATCTGAAGAATTGTTAACTTTAATATACATTGAATGAATAGGAAAGCAAAAAGTAAAAAGCCTTCTTGAAACGTCCCGAATTTTAACATGAAGTTTAAAATATATGTAAGCAATAACCTTCACAGTATATCTTTTTAAACTTGAACTTTACTTTTTATGTAAGTTTAGAAGTTGACAAAACATTGGTATAATTTTGAACATTATAATCAGGAACATAGTGAATACATTTTGTAACCTAATTTTTTATTAAAAGTATTAACATTTGAATGTAAAAACAGTTTACCTTTAAATTAATCATTATTAACATGCAATTTCTATCACAATAATTGTTAACTTGAATATACATTGAATGTAGAGGAAGGCATACAGTAAAAACTCTCCTTAAAACGTACGTAATGAAAGTAATTCCTTACTGACCACATAAACTGGCGATAAACATTAATGTAGTTAGTAATCTTAAGATAACAGACAATATTTCCATTGTGACTTAAAAGGTGCTTGATCTCTTAACATGAACTTTGTAATATGTTGAATGAAATAACTTGAAAATATTGTTTTTAAACTTGTAACATTATAAACATTAACATAGTGACTTAACATTTTAACATAATTTTTCTTAAAAATGCAAGGCAAGTATTTTGTGAGGCGAATTATCCATAAACAGTACTTCCATTAATTATGACGTCATTAAACAACAAATTGTTATGTATTTTTGAATGGTTTGAAAAAATGTTTCCATGGCTTTAATTTGTATCGTGCAAAGTTATAGTACTTCATAGTAGACAATGTTTTTAGTAAAAATACGTCCATCTTCTAATAAATCACCTTGACTTTCATTATTTTCAATGTAAACTTTAATAGCCTGTGGATTTTTGCACCGTGACAACGCAACGTACAATTGACCATGTGCAAATACTGGTTCTTCCAAGAAAATACCCACAGATTTGAAAGTTTGACCTTGTGATTTATTAATGGTCATGGCAAATGCCATAATAGTGGGAAATTGTCTTCTTTGAAGTATAAAAGGGAGACTACTTTCACTTGGTGCTAAATCTATTCTTGGTATGAAAACTCTCTCTCCTTTATGGGTCCCAGTTAAAATTTCAGCATCTATAAAATGGTCCCTTAATTGTTGAACAATTAATCTTGTGCCATTGCATAGGCCTTTTTTGGGGTTCATATTTTGCAGTAACATGATAATTGCACCCTTCTTTAGCTGCAAAATATGTGGTGGCATTCCAGAAGGAGTTAGAGAGTTTATGAATTCAGTCGAAAAGTTAGCCTGACTTTCATTGTCATCAGCAAGTACAGAATCAGTACTGTGATAATTTCTTTGTGGTGCATTAATTTTTTTTAAGATTTCATTATTGAGGATTAATGCATCTTTATTTTTACACGTCAGTATGACTTGGTTGGCAAGCTCGGAATATTCTTCGTTATTGATGCTCCCTTCAAATATAGCCGATATAATATCTTGTTGACAAATCATCTGAGGTGGGATCTCTACGGTGTCGTCAGCTAAATGTAGTATTTTTTCTGTTCTGCCTTCTCCAATTTTAATAAGCCAATCATTGAAATCATTTTGTCCTTCTGATCTCATATTTTATTGCATTTGAAGATGGGTAAAATGTTTCCATACTGTGCTTGACTTGATACAGGTTTCGATAATGTCAGTTCGATTTCCATGTACAACAACAGGTAATATTTGTCTAAAATCGCCACCCAACAACATTACCTTTCCACCAAATGGAAAAATATTATCCATGACTTCACGAAGCAAACAGTCAATACATTGGAGGGCATAGCATGACATCATTGTGGCCTCATCTATTATAATTAATTTACATTTCTTAAATTTCTTTGCTTGTAAGGATGTCATGCGAATATCTGACACAGAATTTTCTAAAATAGGCACTGGCAGTTTAAATCCATTATGAACAGTTCTTCCACCTTCTAATAAAAGTGCAGCAATTCAAGTAGTGGCAAACGCCATTGCTATTTGCTCTTGTGCTCGTACTGAACTCATTAATAAATTGTACAAATAGGTTTTTCCTGATCCGCCAGGTCAGTCAAGATAGAAATAACGCTCCGTCACCATGTCATCATCTATTGCATTTTTAATGGCATGAAATGCTTGCAATTGTAGTGTATTTAAAGTTGCAAGTCTTTCTTGTGTTCTTTCTGCTTGTAGTTGAATGTCATAGTCTTCAAAGTTTATGTCATCTATAAGACCTGGATCAGTCAAATTAAAACTTGCACAACTTAATCCATGAGTTAAAAAGACTTCTTGGATTTCCATTAACGCTTTTAAGTGTGCAATGGGTTCATTGTATCGTCGCATAAAGTCTTCAGCCATATTACTTTTAAAAGTCTCCCACAAAGCTAATGCATTTGGAGCATTTGAGAAGATACAAATAAAAGCAAATTGTTCTCTCATCTGTCGTGGCATTTGACATTGTGCTGCTTCTTCTAAACATCTTTCCCACTCTGTATCATCAGCGAGTAAGTTTCTATGTCTTGCAGCTAAATGGAAGGATTCATATACAATGTCATTAACAGTTCTTAATTGTTCAAAACTCTGTGCTCCTGGAACATTTAAAAGTAATATCCGTAAGCAAAAACGTTCAACATCTCTTGGACTGACTGTGTAAATTCGTGGAATTATTTTATTGCCTCTGGTTTTTCTTGGTCTCCATAATCCATTCACAAAAAAATAGTGATATGGAATTTCAATATATAAGTATTGTGTTGCTTGAGCATCATTTGAATTTAATGCAAACCATGCAGTTAGTGTAGTGTGACGATCTTCACTTTGGGCCAATGCATTCATTTCATTTCCAGCATGGAAATAGACTAAATGTCGTTGTGGCAAATGTACTGCTAATCTATATACTGCATGTGATCTATCATGCATTTCAAATTTTAAAAGCCGCCACATAGCTTCTGGTGCACTGACATAGCGAGCATCTACATGAGATGCAAGTTCATCATGTACTAACTCACTACATTCAGGGTTTTCTGCACTTTTCACGACTACAGTAGCTGCATCATAGCCTTTGTAAATATATTTGTAGACATATTTAATGGATTTGATGGAAGTGCAGGCTTCTACGTTGATGTGGGCGTTGTGCTTCATGAGTAAATGTGGATTGTAGGGTACTACATATCTATTGTCCACTTTTTTTCCACGAAATATGGCACTATCTCCTTCTCTTCTTTTATAAAGTGGATATCCATCACAATTTGCATATGTTTTGTCTCTATAATCTTTTGGAAAATCTTTTGAACATTTATTATTTTCCATACATGGTGATTGTGGATTAAGGTCTCCACAGGGTCCATGAATCATGCGATGAGTAACAATCTCATATAGTCTACCATATAGTTCTGGATCTGGTAGTTCAGCAACTATGACTGCATCCACTTTGTCAGAAGTATCTAATTTATCTTTCTCTTGAAGTATTATGAGAAGATGTGCATGTGGAAGGCCTCTTTTTTGAAATTCAATGGTATATACATAAGCAAGACATTTGCCAAATAACTAATTTATAGTGAAGTCACGTATTAATTCATTTAATTTGATCTTAAAAACTCTGGCTACTAAATCTGGTCGATCTGAAGCACTTTGTCCAAGAAGTAGATTTTGATTAATTTCTGGCCATTGTGGATTACATGTAAATGTCACAAATAAATCTGGTTTTCCAAATTTTGTCACAATAGCCATAGCATCATTGTATCTTTCTCTCATATTTCGAGGAGATCCTTGAAAGGAAGATGGTAAAATGATGGCTTTGCCAGCTGTCATGTCTCTGCTTGTAGCCACGTCAGCAACATAGTCCATGAGTCCACAATATTGTTCTACACGTAGTTTATCTTGTTGATATTTTATAAAGTTTAAATTATTTGCCTTAACTTGCAAATATGAATCAATAGTCCATTGTTGTGTTAGTTTTCCACCACATAAAATTGGATTAAATTCATCTCGAATGGCAATTTGAGCTACTTTAAATTCAAGCATAGAAACATTATTTCGGATTCTGGCTTTAGCATTTGGGTAACTGGGAAGGGTTAATTTCGGTTGCCAACCTGCTTCTCCATGTGGGAAAAAGATGGGATATGTCATTGGATCTAAATTTGGACTTAAAATATTAATATTAATAAATGGTTGCTCATTTCTGGGATATACTCTAATGTCTCTTTGAAATGGTGGTTCTCCTTCATCATTCTGAAAGACCATTGCAACTTCATTTGATGTTGGTAAGTTATAACGACGTTTATCAGTATGTCTGTCTCTTTTAAGCACCATATTAACCTTTGGCATGGGTAATTGATGTCTTTGAGCATGAAGTTGTTGTTCATTTTCTACTTCTGCCAATTTTTTGTATGCTTTACTGTAGGGATTGTTGTCCATAATGTTATTTAGCTCTATGAAAACACTGGGTAAGCATTTTTTATTTTCTTCCATCTGCATACGTTGGTCAACAGCTTCCATTGTATCTAGGACATATAGTTGAGCGAATTTTCTTTGCTCTCCTTGCTCTGGATGTAAATGTGAAGTCCGATGATAAATTTGTCCTTGGACTTTAAAACAGTAAGGACCATGTCCTGGTACATTAGCAGCCAATGTTGCCCCCATAGATGCAAATGATATGGCACTATTGTAGGATCTTATGTTTGTCTTAAAATTTTTGTAATTTGGAAAAGTAGGTTCAGTCATAATATTTTGTAAATAGCTTGGAAATTGTTTCCTTTCTGGAAGTTTGAACCTTTTTGACAACAACTAATAAATTGTCCATCTCTGGGTCTCTCCTGTTTAAAATAATAAGCCTCACAAAATTGACATTGAGTACTCATGTCCCCACAACTATGAACCTCTACTGCTAAATACTTGAGTAAAGGACAATTTGCAAAGCATATCGGATGTTGACTTTCATATTCATCAGGTGAAAAGTCATGAAATGTTTCAACAACAGGTTCTAAATGTTTAGTTTTTTTCGTGGCTTTTCTTGGTATATGTTGTCCTTGTTTTGTTGAAATGTCCTGTAAGTTTTTAGTAAGAGTTTGTAAATGCTTTTTTTTTGTAGTTGCGTTTTTTGGTCTGTCTTGACTGGTATCTTGTAAAATGTCATCTGATGTTTGAGGAACAGTTTGTAAATGCTTTATTATCTTTTTATTTTTTGTTGTTGTATCTTTCATTTTTGCAGCTGATAGTCTTTTATTTGCAAGTCTTTTGCGTTCTTTTTCTCGTCAAATTTCTTTCTCCTCAGGTGTCTGCTGGGCGGCCCATCTCTCTTGTCTTTCTCTAGTTTGACGTCTTTTCTTCTCTTCTTTGGTCTCGTTATCAGCCATATTAATCTGTAAAGGAAAAAAAAGAAATGTAATTGTGTATATTTACATTTGTAATTCCTGTTAAAGATTCTTGTGCACAATTGGTGAAATAAAAGGCAAATCATTAATGTATCAGTTATATTTAGTTAAAATTATAATTCCTGTCCTCACTGACTAACAATTTTGCCAATGGAATACTGCTGTAAATAAGCATGTAACATATTTTTTTGAAATAATGTTTTTATTTATTAAAAACGTTGTTTGTGGATAGATATTTACCACTGCCAAACTTCTTTGCTAAAAAAAAAATGGATGTGGTTATTGAGCTATGTATTATAGTGGCAATTTAAATAGAATAAGGGAGATTGTAATTTTTTATTTTTATTTTTCTGTTGACACGGATGCAACTGAAAGCTGTTTCTTTAGTTTTCTCCTTTTGTACTTGTTATACTGTACCTTGGTTGAAGTGTGATTTAAATCGTAATGTTTGTTGGTCCTCCGTTGAAAATCGTTGTCCAATGGTGTGGTCCTCTGTTGGACGTCCTCGTCCGATGGTGTGGTCCTCTGTGTAAAATCCTGGTCCTATGGTCTGGTCCTCTGTTGAAAGTCCTGGTCCGATGGTGTGGTCCTGTGACGATAGCCCTCGTCCGATGTTGTGGTCCTGTGGCGATAGCCCTCGTCCGATGTTGTGGTCCTTTGGTGAAAGTCCTCGTACGATAGTCTGGTCCTGTGTTGAAATTCCTCGTCCGCTGGTCTGGTCCTGTGTTGAAAGTCCTCGTTCGATGGTCTGGTCCTGTGGAGAAAGTCCTCGTCCGATTGTCTTCACGCAGTATCTGTTGTAATATAAAATAGAAAATGTTGTTTGAGTGAAATGTCTTTTAAATAAGTAAAAAATTTATGAATTTGGCTGTATTGTATCAGTTATGGTTATTTTTTTCTATTTTTTTTTTTTTTACTTTCTGTACAATCCCACGACTTTTGTTATTCTTATTTAAGGTTCTTAGTAAGGCTTGTGGGTTGTGATATATTAAATAAGAATATGAATTTATTTTGCTATGTGTTTATGTTAGTTTTTGTACAATCCTGTTTTGTGCGCACCACTTGTGGTATACTTATTTATCCTTTATTGGGATGGTTATAGTTTGTAAAACATGAAATAATATAATTAATGTAGTTTGCTATGTGTTTGTGTTAGTTTTTTACAATCCTGTTTTGTGCGCACCACTTGTGCTAAAGTTATTTATTCTTGATTGTACTGGTTATAGGTTGCTAAACATTAAAGAAGAATGTTAATGTAGTTTCCTATGTGTTTGTGTGATTTTTTGTACAATCTTATTAGGTGCGCAACACTTTTGTTATTCTTATTTAGGCTTCTTTGTAAGCCTTATAGGTTGTTAAACATTGATTAAGAAAGTTAATTTATTTCGCTATGTGTTTGTGTGAGTTTGTTCCAATTCTGTTTTGTGTGTAGCACTTTGGGTCTCATTCAATTGCGATTTGGCTAATTGAATCGTGCCCTAAATAAGCACATAGCATATTTTTTTAAAGAAGTTTTTAGTCAGTGAAAAACTTTCTTTTGGATAGATTTTAACTAACTAAAAACTTCTTTAAAAAAAAATGTTATGTTCTTATTTAGAGCCCTATTCAATTGGGCAAATTACAATTGAATGAGGGCCTTTGTGTATAGCATATGTTGCATAGTTTGCCCCTCATTGAATTGCAATTTTTACAATGTAATAGTACTCTAAGGCCCTCATTGAATTGCAATTTTGAAAATTGAATGGAGTTCTAAATAAGCACATCACATATATTTTTTAAAGAAGTTTTTAGTTATTAAGCATCTATCCAAAAGCAAGGTTTTCACTAACGAAAAAGTTCTTTAAAAAATATATGTTATGTGATTATTTGGATCCCTATAGAATTAGCAAAATGGCCATTGAATAAGGGCCTAAAAGTGCTTATTTATAGCCATATTAAATTGTCCAAAATAGCAATTGAATGAGGGCCTTTGGTTGCTGCATTTGTTATATTGTCAGCTCCTCATTCAATTGTGTTTTGGCCAATGGAATAGAGCTCAATATCACCACAGAGCATATTTTTTTATCGAATGTTGTATTTAGTGAACTTGTATCCAAAAGCAACGTGTTCACTAAATAAAAAGTTCCGTTAAAAAATATGCTCTGTGAAAAGCAAGTGTTCACTAAATAAAAAGTTCCTTTAAAAAATATGCTCTGTGCTTATATAGAGCCCTATTGAAATGGGCAAATCACATTTGAGTGAGGCCCTCGGCCATAAAAAATATATAGGTCCTCATTGAATTGCAATTTTGCCAATTGAAGAAGGCTCTATATAAGCACATAACATATTTATTGAGCGAAGTTTTTAGTTATTGAAGACCTTGATTGTGGTTCGAAGTTCAGTAACTAAAAAGTTCTGTATAAAAAATATGTTATGTGCTTATATAGAGCCCTATTCAATTGAGCAACTCGCAATTGAATGAGGCTCATGGTTCTTTCTTTTTTATACTTAATACTTTACCTTGATTGAAGTGTCGAATGACAGAGGGTCCCCTCCTGGCAATCTTAATCCGCCGGTCTTCTTGTAGTGTCTGTTTGAAAAAGAAAGTGAAATAGTTATTTGTATATTTATAATTTTTCATGTAGCAAAGCATGGCCTTTTGAGCATGTAATGTCTTGTTGTATCTTACCTGTTGTTCTTTGTTGGTGTTCTTTAAAAGGGATTGTGCTTCACAATGCACGGTGCAAATTGTTGAGTGACGCTGTTGATGCAGAGTCTGTTTGAATATTAAAAGAAATAGAAAGATTCAGCTTTATATGATCTATTGAATTGCAGTAAATTAATGTCATTTAAATATACTTCTGTAATTATTTTCAATTGACCTTATTTTTTGGTGGGGGCTACACACATATGTCACATACATGAAGCACATTCCATAGTTTAATGTAATTATTTTTTGTGCGTGTGACATATCACTATACATGAATAATATTTAAATTGTTAAATTAACCTTATAATTTTTTTTTCCAACACACATAAATGTCTGTGTGTGAGATGTAACTATAGATGATACACATATATGTGCGTGTCACATATCAGTATACATGACATATAATGTCATTTAAATGTAGTTGTTTAATGATTTTGTTTTAAGCTAATTTTGTTGCAGTGGCAGCAATACACATAAATGTGCGTGTCACATGTCACTATACATTATAGACATATATGTGCGTGTCACATGTCACTATACATTATAGACATATATGTGCGTGTCACATGTCACTATACATTATAGACATATATGTGCGTGTCACATGTCACTATACATAAACCTCTGTTTAATATTGAATTATGTTTTTTTGTTGTTTTGTTAAATGAACCGTATTTTTTTTGTGGGCCTATACACATAAATGTGCCATATATGTCACTACATAAATCCTAGTTTTTTTTTTTTTTTTTTTACCTGTCCTGATAATAAAATGTAATATATTATAGCTTACCTCTCAGTTGTAATTTGCACAATGTAAAGTAGTAAATTAGTAAAGAATTGTCTTCTCAAGTAAAAGCAGCAGTTATCTCTGAAGTCACTCCATTCATCACCTGAGGAGAAAAGTATTTTTTTGTGTAAAATAGGCAGTATTTATAAACTTGTAGAAAGTTCTGGAAAGTGAGACCGTTAGAACGCAATACGCATGCGCTATTTGCGTTCCAGCTTACAATTTGCGTTCCATCCGCCATTTTGTGCGTAGTACTGTTCAAAATGGTGTTTAATATGATTGTGATACGTTCCGCATAGTATGTGTTTCATTATTGCGAGTAAGTGTAGTATAGTTACGTCTGAAGCCTCGTTTTCGTTTTGTTCGTCGGCCATTTTTTCTCTCGCTTAGCGATGGTATTAGTGTCTAAAGTGTTTTATTTTGATTTAAATGTAGATGTAACTTGTTTTTTGAGGTGCTGGATGGTTCCTCTTACTGTAGGTAAGCTTTTTATGTGTTTGTTGTGTGTATTTCTTAAGTTTTAAATGTTTGTATGTCGGCGTGTTGTGTCCGATGTTTGCGAGGTCGTAATGTGTGGTAACGTGTCTCGTATGGTGTTTGCGTGTGTAGCCTCGTTTTCGTTTTATTAGTCGGCCATTTTTTGTGTCGCTTAGCAAATTATTTAGTGTCTAAACTTTTTTATTTTGAGTGCAATTAAGTTGTAAGTTGCATTTTTGAAGTCGTGGGTGCTCCCTCTTGGTGTAGGTAAGCTTTTTATGTATGTGCTGTGTGTATGTATTGTGTTTTTAATTTTGTAATGTTCGCGAGTTGCGTCCGAGTGTTGCGAGTGTCGTAATGTGTGTGTCGTGCTCTTTGGGTTGCGACATGAACTTTGCGAGGTTCGCAGTTCTTTGGCTTGCGAATTTGGGTTGTGAATTTTGCAAGGGTTGCAGTTGCTGCAACTGAAGCCCTCGCTTTGCGAGGTCCTCAGGTGCTGGCATGGAGCGCCTGCGGCGCTCCATGCCAGCAACTGAGAACCTGGCGCAGTGGCCTCGCTTTGCGAGGGCCGCGGGCTCGCTATGCGAGCCCGCAGCGTTAGCAACAACTCGTACGCTCACAACTATATATGTGATTAATATGATATATAATGAATATAATAATATTCAATATGTAGTAAACATGGTCACAATTGTCTTAATTTTAAAATAAGAAGTGAAGGAAACATTCAATAATTAAATGTTTCAGTAAACATCTATTTTAATTACTGTATTTATCGGCGTATAACACGCACTTTTTCTCCCTGAAAATAGGGGGAAAATGATAGGTGCGTGTTATACGCCGATATTACCTTGCCCCTCCTCATCCTAACCCCCCTCCTCATTCTAACCCCCCATCCTCAACCTAAACCCCCCTAAATACCTCCCCCTCACTTACCTGCTTCTGCTCCGGCGTCCGCTCCCCGACCCGGCGCGCATGTGACGTCACATGCGTGCCACGTCATTAGCACATACCGGGTGCCAGCACCCGGTATATGCTAATGACGTGGCGCTAATGACGTGGCGAGCATGTGACATCACATGCGCGCCGGGTCAAGGAGTGGAGCGGAGGCCAGAGCAGAAGCAGGTAAGTGAGGGGGAGGTATTTAGGTGGGCTTAGGTTGAGGAGGGGGGTTAGAATGTGGAGGGGAGGTTAGAATGTGGAGTGGGGTTTAGAATGAGGAGGGAGGTTGAGGATAAGGGGGTTGAGGATAGGGGGAATGAGGAAGGAGGATGGGGGGGGTTGAGGAGGGAGGTTGAGGATGGGGGGTGGAGGAGGGAGGATGAGGAGGGGGTTGAGGATGAGGAGGGGAATTGAGGAGGGGGCTGAGGAAGGAGGATGGGGGGGTTAGGGAGGGGGGTTGAGGATGAGTAGGGGGGTTGAGGATGAGGAGGGAGGTTGAGGAGGGGGTTGAGGAAGGAGGATAAGGATGGGGGTTGAGGAGGGAGGTTGAGGGGGGGTTGAGGATGAGGAGGGGGGTTGAGGACGAGGAGGGAGGTTGAGGAGGGGGGTTGAGGAGGGAGGATGAGGTTGAGGAGGGAGTTGAGGAAGGAGGATGAGGATGGGGGGTGGAGGAGGGGGTTGAGGATGGGGGGTTGAGGAGGGAGGATGAGGATTTTGCTTCAAAGTTCTTTATTTGAAATTAATTTTTTTTCCATTAAATTTCCTTCTTAAAATGAGGTGCGTGTTATACACCGGTGCGTGTTATACGCCGATAAATACAGTATTTAATATTGCACACTAAATCCAAAGCAACATGTCAAAGTTATTAAGGATATAAATCTTAATAGTTTGGAGCATTAATGTTGGCATCAATTACATTTAGACAATTATTTTAAACGGTTTCAACTTATTTAAAAATGTTAACACATTTAAAACTGTTTCTATCCACAAGGAATATCTACTGGAGCCTTCACAGCGACTGTGAAAATGCTGAAAGGCTGTGTTACATCAAACACAAACATTCAGCCTACTCATTAGAATCCCAATATTTATTAAGCTATGTTTCCAAGCAACTTCTTAACTAATTACAAATCTTCAAAATTAGGACTTGTTGGGAGTATTTTAATTGCATGTTAGTGGTGTCATGTTCAGGAGGGCCCACTGGACTTTTGGGGATTGTTGAAATATTGGGGGGCCCTGGATTAACATGGACTGATATTGCCCTGTTGGCATGAGGTGACAATATTGCCTGGGGTATGATTGTAATGTTAAGTATGACCATAGCATGTTTAGTATCAAAATGCTGCATTTCATAGTTACATAGTAATTAAGGTTGAAAAAAGACTTTCAGTCCATCAAGTTCAACCTGTTAAGATCTCCTCTGATCTGCAATATGCTGATTAGTTATTAATTAATTTGTTGATTAAATAATTATTAATAGTATAGTATTGGAGGATGAATAAAGAGTTAGTCCATCAAGTTCAACCTTTTTAGATCTCTATTGATCTTTTTAATGTGGACTATTTATTATTAATTGTTAATTGATCCAGAGGAAGGCAAACAGAAAAATAAAAACATCAAAACTTTGCCAATTGTCTCGTAAGGGGGGAAAAAAGCAAAATTCCTTCCTGACCCCAGAAACTAGCGATCAAATTTCTCCCTGGATCAATATTCCATCGCTAGTTATCGAGGATAGCCTTGAATGCCCTCTTTATTTAAAAATATATATAACCCCTTTTTGAAGTTGTCTATCGAATTCGCTGTTACCACCTGTGAAAATCCATTTTCTTTGTTTAAGGTGAAATCTTTTTTCCTCTAACCTCAAAGGGTGTCCTCTTGTCAGTTAAAAATGTCTTGCTACAAAAAGTTCACTTGACAAAGCCTTATATTGACCCTGGATGTATTTAAATAAGGTAATCATATCCCCTCGTAGATGTCTTTTTTCTAGAGAAACATAAGTTTAATTTGGTTAGTCTTTCTTCATAACTTAGCCCCTCCATTCCCCTTATTAGTTTTGTAGCCCTTCTCTATACTTTTTCCAGCTCTAAAATGTCTTTTTTATGAAGTTGTGCCCAAAATTGTACTCCGTATTCCAAATGAGGGCGTACTAGGGCTTTGTATAGTGGCAGAATTATATTTGCTTCCCTTGCTTCTATACCCTTCCTAATACATGCTAATATTTTACTTGCCTTTGCAGCTGCTGCTTGGCATTGAGCGCTGTTACCTAGGTGGTTGTCCACTAGTACTCTCAAATCTCTTTCAATATCTGATACCCCTAGATTTGCTCCATTAAGATTATAGATTGCATGGCTATTTTTCCTTCCCAAATGCATAAGCTTGCATTTATTAGTATTAAATCTCATCTGCCATTTAGCCGCCCATTTTTCTAATTTATGCAAATCCCTTTTTGTAGGGAAAGTACATCATTATCTGATTTTATTACCTTGAACAACTTAGTGTCATCAGCAAAAATGGAGACACTTCTTTTGAGTCCTACTTCTATGTCATTAATAAATATATTAAAAAGGAGAGGACCTAATACTGAACCTGGAGGAACCCCACTTATCACATTAGACCAATCAGAGTAAGTTCCATTCACAACAACCCTTTGCTTCCTGTCTTTTAGCCAGCTCTCGATCCATGAGCAGATATTTACTGCAATTCCTGTATCCCTTAGTTTGCTCACTAGTCTTCCATGTGGCACTATATCAAATGCCTTTGAAAAATCTAAAAAGACTACATCCACTGAGTTGCCCTGATCCAAGTTCCTACTAACCTCCTCATAAAAACTAATTAGATTGGTCTGACACGACCTATCCTTCATAAATCCGTGTTGACTGCTACCTATGATCTTGTTCAAATAGACATATTCTTGTATTCTGTCCCTTATTAACCCTTCTAAAAGCTTCCCAACTACAGATGTGAGGCTCACTGGTCTATAATTCCCAGGATTTGCTCTAGATCCCTTCTTAAATATAGGTATCACCTCTGCTTTTCTCCAGTCATCTGGTAGAGACCCTGTAGTGAGTGAGTCTTGAAAGATTAGATATAATAGTTTGGCTATTACAGAACCCAGCTCCCTTAGTACCCTTGGATGTATTCCATCAGGACCTGGGGCTTTATTAACATTTATTTTCTCCAATCTCTTTTGGATTTCTTCCTGCATTAACCAATTATTTAGTGATGGTAGTGTAGCCCCATTATGTTGTGGTGTCCCAACCACTGGTACCTCCCTTGTGTATACCGACGAAAAGAACCTATTTAGCTCATCTGCCTTTTCCTTGTCACTGATTATCAGATGGCCTGTGTCACATTGTAATGTTTCTATAGCTTCCTTCCTGGCCTTCTTCCCATTAATATATTTAAAAAATATTTTAGGGTTAGTCTTACTTTCCATTGCAACTGACTTCTCAATTTATATTTTAGCCAGTCTATTAGCTCTGTTGCAAGCCTTGTTGATTTCCTTATAGTCACATAAAGCTGCCTCTGTTCCCTCCTTCTTGTATAATTTAAATGCAGGTTTCTTTTTCCTCATCATGATCTTCAAGTCATTATTAAGCCACATGGGATATGATTTACTCCAATTCGTTTTATTTCCACATGGTACATGCCGATGAGTATGTTTATTTAGTAAGGATTTGAATGTTGTCCATTTATTTTCAGTATTTTTCCCTGTAAGTATATCGTCCCAGTCTATATGTAGTATTGCTGCCCGTAGCCCATTAAAGTTAGCCCTTTTAAAATTTAGAGTTTTTGTTGGCCCCTTACAACTGTTTTTTGTATTCAATCTCAAATGATACTGTGCTGTGATCACTGTTCTCCTATTTTAACATTTGATATTATATCAATATTACTTGTGATGACTAAATCCAAGATGGCCCCATTTCTAGTAGGTTCTTGTATTACCTGGGCCAGATAATGATCCCTGAGTGTACTCAAGAACCTGCTCCCCTTAGCTGAGCTGCTGGTCTCATTTATCCAGTTTATTTCAGGGTAATTAAAGTCTCCCATTATAAGAACTTGCCCATGCTTAGCTGCATTTCCAATCTGTAACAATAATTGTATTTCCTCACTTTCAGCTATATTTGGGGGTTTATCGCATACTCCCACCAATATGCGTTTAGAATGATCTCTTCCACTATTCAGCTCAACCCACAAAGATTCAATGATGCCGTTAGTGCCAGCATACATATCTTCTCTGACTATTAACATACAGACAGATCCCTCCTCCTCTTTTACCTTTTCCCCTATCTTTCCTAAATAGGTTATAACCATCCAGATTAACAGTCCAGTCATGAGATTCATCCCACCATGTTTCAGTAATGCCTATTAAGCCCCATTTTTCTTGTACTGCTAATACTTCTAGTTCGTCCATTTTCCCAGGCAACCTTCTTGCGTTAGCAAGCATACACTTTATGTTGCTATGGCTCTGCCGTTGTGAAGTGCTTGCCACTGTATTTGAGGCCCCTATTAATATCTCCTTACTGTCTATTGTAACCCTCCCCCTTCTCCTCCCCATGGATAACTATATCATCCCTTTCCCTCTCTACCCTATTTACCCCAATACTTCTATATAGTCCCTCCCCCCCACCTACAAGTTTAAAAACTCCCCCAGCCGTTCTACAATCCTATCCCCTAGCACAAAAGCTCACTCATCATTAAGGTGCAATCCATCCCTGCTATAGAGATTGTACCCAAGTGAGAAGTCAGCTCAGTGCTCTAAAAACCGAAAACCCTCTGCACTGCACCACTTTTTTAGCCACGCATTAACCTCCCTAAGTTCCTTCTGCCTCTCTGGGCTAGCAAGTGGCACTGGTAGTATCTCAGAAAATACTACCTTGGAGGTCCTTGCTTTAAGCTTATTCCCTAGTTCTCTAAAATCATTCTTTAGGACGCTCAATCTTCCACTAACTTTGTCATTGGTACCAATGTGTACCAAGACCGCCGGTTTATTACCAGCCCCTCCCAATAATTTATCCACCCGATCCACAACATGCCGAACCCAAGCATCAGGGAGACAACAAACTGTTCGATTGCTGGGATCTGGGTGACAAATTACCCTATCTCTTTCCTAATAATAGAGTCCCCTACCACCAAAACATGTCTGTTGCTCTGCCTATTTTGCCCTCCCTCTCCTCCAGTAGAACTGTTCTCCCGGCTGTTAGAGGGAACAGCTCTATCTGGCATTGCCATTCCTGAATGGATATCCCCAACAGTTTCACTCAATCTGGCAAATCTGTTGGTGTTTTCCAACTCAGAACTGGCCTGCCTCCTCCTGTTCCCCCCGATTCCCCTTCTAACTGTAACCTAGCTACCTCCCTGGACATCCTCACTAGCTCCAGCTCCTCCCTCCATACTAGGCCCAGCTAAACTGTGCTCCGTGAGCAACAGCTCCCTTTCCAGTGGAGCAGTATCACGAAGTGCTGCAATTCTCCTCTCCAGATCTTCAATTTGAGCTTCCAGAGGGGCAACATGCTCACACCTGTCACAGAGGTATGGACCCTGGATCATCTGTTCCAGTAGTGCATACATTTGGCAGGATGTACACTGAGTGAGGTTACCACTGGACTGACTCATGATTATCAGTTACAAAAATACAGTGAGAAAACAAATCAATGTATTTGCATAAAGATTGCTTTTCCCCCCTTATCCAAACAAAACAGAAAAAAAATATATACGTTTTTTTTTTCAGTTTTTTCTTATAATACCGATTTTCTTTGGATTTCCTCCTGTTATTTAATCTCCTACACACTAACTACACTTACACTAGAAATGATTGCAAGCTCCCACTTCCCTTGTTAAAATAGACCCCGCCTACTCGCCTGTACAATGATAAATGAGTACAGGATAGAAAACACTGCACTGCCTCACAAAACGGATTCAGCAGAACACAACAAAATGCACACAGATATAACTTACACAGGCCAAGCCACACCCACTCTCACCTGTATCACGGATTACTGCAACAGACAGAAAACTGTGCACCGATTTACAGAGCGGATTCCAAAAAAATCCCAGGGAGTTTAATAAAGTGTACTACCGGGGTCTCTGAGGAAAGACGGGTCCAGTTATGGGGTTACCTGATTGCGAAGTAGGAAGTTTCCAGAAGATTAAGGGTTGGCCCTATACAGTAAGGTAGATGTGTGATGCATGTCAATATCTCTTCCTATGTAACTGCAGATCAAAGGGTGGGAGGGTGACAAGGAGGAGAGGGGGGGAGCAGTGGGATAGAGACAGAAGAGGGAAAGGGTGGGAGAGAGACACAGGGGAGGGAGTGACATAGGGGGGAGCAGTGGAAGAGGGTGGGAGAGAGACAGTGGGAGAAAGAAATGGGGTGAGCAGTGGCAGAGAGACAGGGGAGAGAAAGGGTGGGAGAAAGACATGGGGGAGAGATAGAAGGAGGAAGGGAGAGAGCGAGAAAGAGGGCGCTAGAGAGATAGGGAGACGGTGCACAGAGAGAGAGGGTGCACAGAGAGAGAGTGCGCAGAGATACAGTGACAAATCACATCAAATATTATACTGTCCTTTATGACAGGCAAACTGCTAGTAAAAAAATATTAACAATAAGAAGAGTCTTTTAGTTATATAGCTAGCAGTGGATATGCGGTCTTTGACACTTACAGACACATTTAATTTGAAGCCAGTAAGTGTAACGTGAGACCCGCAATGGCTGCAGACTTGAAATTTGGCAGAGTTACAGAGCTTTAAAATTAGAACAGGCTGTGAGCGATGAGTTTGAGACGCAAACCCATAAACCATTTGTTGAACACTGGATGCAAGTGATCAATTAGTCAAACCCTTAGTTACGGGTTTAGATGGAGACAATGGCAAATGAGATTGTCATAATTATCTTACTGAAAAATGGAGGTGGGATTTCAAAGTCTTACGGTTTTCAATTACGAGTTACAATCGGACCCACATTCCAGATACAATGAAATATTAATAAAGCTATAAATATGATATTCTATTACATGAAAGTTACAGTATATGTATTGATACAATAATTGCCGGGTTAAATATAACACGGAAATCAAACATGAAATAAAGTATTTTATTGGGCCGATATGCAAGCTTGAGAAAGTTGTGCTATTAATTCTTAGACCTAACTTTCCCCATTTATAAAAGTACTGTAATGTGTGTGATTGTATGTACATTTAAAGTTTTACGGATTGGACTTTACCCACCTTGCGGGGCCTCTCTAGCATTCGTTGGCTTTTTGGCTCCATTTGCATGTTACGGGGCTGAAGGCAAGTGAAATTGTTGCAATGTAATAGCATGATTGGAATTGTATCGGTTATGGGCTTGAGAGAACAAAAGATTTGCGGCTGTGAAGTTCCATGTTCCACATCCCGTAGGCTTTTTTCACTACAAACCCACAGATCAACAGAAAAAGTTTTTTAGATGCCTTATATATTGAAGGGCAAGGTAAATATAATGTAAAAAAATATAATAGTATAGAATACCTCACAATTAGGGAGTGTTTACTAATTATATAAAAAAGAAAAAGAAGATGAAGCAAAGAACACTCAATCTAATCTTAGCCGATAATATTAATACAAGGAATATCAAGGCAATCCTATTCTACTCGATCACAGATGTAGTTTCTTCAATCTTCACCAACTTCATTGGATTTATTCTCAGTATATTTCATGGGAATTGCAAACTTTAAGCAAAAATTTACAGAGAAAAGAAGAAATAAAGACAAATCAGAATTTCACTTATCCTGGCATCAATAATACATGTAAAGATCATATTAATTCACATAATTGTAATGGGAAACCATGTTTATAAATTATCTCTATGTGAATTACATAAATTTAAGAAAAACATGGACTAAGCTACTTTATTAAATATGTCTTTTAAGCTAAGCAAATTATAAATTGTACATATAATATAATAGGTAATCAATCAGTTGGTCTCTATACTTTTTATATGGAATATTTTATGAGTTACAATCTCTAAATAAATATCATATAGTATGATTATTTTGCATAATTTGTCACAGAACCAACCCACAAATCGTTATATGTTTAGTCAAAACTTTTAATTGGAATAGATTGATAATCACAAAAGTAATATCTGCTATTATCCATTAATTTAGAATATAATAATACATTTCAAGTTTAATCTATAAAATTATTTTATTGGTACCAGAAATTGAACAATATAAGGAATATTACAAACATAAGTATATATAGTTTCCTTTCTATTCCCATTAAAAGTATATTAAATACCAGTTCAATAAGATTGTATCATAAAAAATGGCTTTTAAAGACAGTTTGTATATTTACTGATACCATTTGTGGATTGCCTCCCAAACTATCTCCAAAAAGATGAAGAGCATTCTGTACACACATGTAAAAATATAATCAATTGCCTAATTCACAATATCCACATTTGTCCAATTTGCATACAGCTGTATAGACATGAAATATCCCCATTTACCTAATATGACAATCTATAATTATAGAAACATGTAACTAGTTATTTACCATAAGAGTTCTTTGTAATTCTAAATTATAGAAGAATAATAAGATAGCATTTTCATTCTTTTAAATGTTTCTTTATGTCATTTTTGGGGTATATTTGTAGTTTTCATTTAGGCCTTTACCAATCTAATAAGACTTTATAATTGCCAAAATAGATAATAAATACAAAAACAATTATTAAAATGCTTCCTTTCTGATGTTTAAAGTGGACATTTTATGTGTATTGTTTTAGGTATAAACCATAAAGTTGCAATTTTCATTCAGTCCATTAGGTATCCATTAAATATATTTTCAAAGGCTATGATGCAGCTACTGTAGTGGTCAAAAGTGCAGAAAATCCAGAACAAACTGAGTTATTACATGATGAACTTGCATCTCATGTAGATGCTCGCTATGTAAGTGCGCCAGAAACAATGTGGCGTCTTCTTAAATTTGAAATGTATGATCGATCACATGCAGTATATCGATTAGCTGTAAATTTGCCCCAAAGACACTTAGATTATTTCAATGTTGGAAATTAAAGAAATGCTTTGGCACAAAGTGAGCATTGACAAACTACACTAACTGCGTGGTTTCAATTTAATTGTGCCAACTTGGAGGCAAGGGAATTGTTATACATTGACTTTCCATATCATTTATGTTTTTGTTAATGGATTATGGCGGAAAAGAAAAAGCTGTGGAAATAAAATTATAACTAGATATTACACTAAGTCCAAGAGACCTTTAATGTTTCTGCTTATGTTTACTCCTTTTAAATGGTTCTGGTGCACAAAGTTTTGAACAGTTGAGTACTGTTAATGACACATTTCATTTAGCTGAGCGACCCAGAAACTTCCTGGCTGATGATACAGAATGGGAAAAGATGTCTAGAAGAAGCAGCACTTTGTCAAATGCCACAGCAGATCAGAGAACAATTTGAATTAATTTGCATCTTCTCAAATGCTCCAAATGCATTAGCTTTGTGGGACAAATTTAAAACAAGTATGTCTGAAGACTTTTTGCAACGATACAATGATCCTATTGCAAAATTAAAAGCATTAATTGAAATTCAAGGTCTTTCTCTCTCATGGATTAAATTGTGCAAATTTTTATCTGCCAGATGCAGGACTCATAGTTGAAATAAACTTTGAAGACTATGATACTCAGCTTCAAAACCAAATAACATAAGAAAAACTTGCAACTTTAAATACATTACAATTTCAAGCATTTAATGCCATAAAAAGTGCACTAGAGGATGACTTGCTCAAAGAGCGTTATTTCTATCTAGATGGACATGGTGGATCAGGAAAAACGTGTCTATATAATTTATTGATGAGTTTCGTTCGAACACAAGGTCAAATAGCACTGCCATTTGCAACAAGTGGAATTTCCTCACCTTTGTTAGAAGGTGGAAGAACTGTGCATAGTGGATTTAAACTGCCAGTTCCCATTCTGGAAACATCACTGTCGGATATTAGAATGACATCTTTACAAGCAAAAAAAAATTAAGAAAAGTAAATTAATTATAATCGATGAAGCTACAATGATGTAATGCCATGCGCTACAATGCATTGACCGTATGTTGCGTGAAATCATGGATAATGATTTGTCTTTTGGTGGAAAGGTGAAGTTATGTGGAGATTTTAGGCAAACATTACTTGTTGGAAATCGCACAGACATTGTAGAAGCACTATGGAAACTCTTTACTCACCTCAAATTAGAACAAAATATGAGATCAGAGGGACAAAAATAATTCAATGAGTGGCTCATCAAAATTGGAGAAGGAAAAACAGAACAAATTCATAATTTACCCAATGATACCGTGGAAATTCCATTGCAAATCATTTGCAAACAGGACATTATATCGGCTATATTCCAAAATACAATAACTAACAGCGATTATGCAGAGCTTGCAACCAAAGTAATATTAATATCCAAAAATAAAGATGCATTGCTTCTGAATAATGAAATATTAAAATTAATAGATGCACCACAATTTTGTGTACTCAGTGATGACAAAGAAACTCAGGCAAACTTTTCAACTGAATGTATTAATTTATTAACTCCATCTGGAATGCCACCACATATGTTGCAGCTAAAAAAAGGTGCAATTGTCATGTAACTGCAAAATATGAACCCAAAAAAGGACTACAGTGCCTTGCAAAAGTATTCACCCTCCTTGACTTTTTACCTATTGTGTTACATTACAGCCTTAAGTTCAATGTTTTGTTAATCTAAATTATTATGTGATGGATCAGAACACAATAGTCTAAGTTGGTGAAGTGAAATGAGAAAAAGGTATACATAAAACTATTTTTTAGAAATAGAAAATTGGCATGTGCGTATGTATTCACCCCCTTTGTTATGAAGCCCATAAAAAGCTCTGGTGCAACCAAATACCTTCAGAAGTCAGTCACATCATTAGTCAAATGATGTCCACCTGTGTGCAATCTAAGTGTCACATGATCTGTCATTACATATACAAACCTTTTATGAAAGGCCCCAGAGGCTGCAACACATAATCAAGAGGCACCACTAACCACTGCCATGACAACCAAGGAACTCTCCAAACAAGTAAGGGACAAGGTTGTTGAGAAGTACAAGTCAGGGTTATGTTAAGAAAAAAATGTCAAAATGGGAGCACCATCAAATCTATCATAACCAAATGGAAAGAACATGGCACAACAGCAAACCTGCCAAGAGACCTCTGCCCACCAAAACTCACGGACCATCACATCAACCAAAGAACACCATTTTCAGCAGCCGGGACTGGGAAACTGCTCAGAGTTGAAGGAAAGATGGATGGTGATAAATACACACATATTCTTGAGCAAAGCCTGTACCACTCTGTGTGTGATTTGAGGCTAGGATGGAGGTTCACCTTCCAGCAAGACAATGACACTAAACACACTGCTAAAGCAACACTTGATTGGTTTAAGGGGAAACATGATAATGTGTTGGAATGTCCTAGTCAAAGCTCAGACCTCAATCCAATAGAAAATATGTGGTCAGACTTAATGATTGCTGTTCACAAGCGCAAACTATCCAACTTGAAGGAGCTGGAGCAGTTTGCAAGGAGGCATTGGCAAAAATCCCAGTGGTAAGATGTGACAAGCTCATAGAGACTTATCCAAAGCGACTTGGAGCTGTGTTGTCACAAAAGGTGGCTCTACAAACTATTGACTTTAGGGGGGTGAATAGTTATGCACATTGACTTTTTCTGTTATTTTGACTTATTTGTTGTTTGCTTCACAATAAAAAAAAAAAAAAATTCAAAGTTGTGGGCATGCTCTGTAAATCAAATGATGCAAATCCTCAAACAATCCATGTTAATTCCAGGTTGTGAGGCAACAAAACACGGAAAATGTCCAGGGGGGTGAATACTTTTGCAAGGCACTGTATATAATGGGACCAGATTAATTGTTCAAGAATTAAAATACCATTTTATAAATGCAGAAATTCTCAATTGTACCCATAAAGGTGACAGAGTTTTCATACCAAGAATAGATTTAGTACCAAGTGAAAGTAGCACACCTTTTTAAATCTGTTGGAATCTTTTTAGAATAACCAGTATTTGCCCATGGCCAACTGTATGTTGCAAGATGCAAGAATCCAGAGGAAATTAAATTTGATATTGAAAACAACCAAAGCCAGGGTGATATTAGATTTGAAGTCCTGTAAATTAAATTAGAATTTTTTTTAAAATAAATTATCTACAAATAACCCAATTAAAAAAACATCAGTGCTCTTATATCTACGAATAATTCACAAAAATACCACAACAAATATACTGTAGAGAACAGTGGTTTTATTTCGAGGACGCAATTTTATGTCACTCGGACTCTTTTTAGAGGACCACTATTTTGCTAAGGAAACTCTATAAAATGGCAAAAAACATAGAGAACAGAGGTTATACCCCGCAGACAAACTTTGATGTCTGGCGGTCTCTTTTTAGAGAACCACTATATCACTTAGGAAACTCTATGTGCCATTTTCAAGAACTACAAGAATACAAAAATAAGTAAAAAAGGACCCAAGAACAATAAACAGTGGTTATATCCCATAGAGGGAACAACTTTGACATACAAAAAAAATAAAATGGAATGTCTTGGAAGTGACTTTTGTTAGGATTGGTCCCACATGTTTGTAATGTTAAAATTCTGTTTTCAAATGACTGAAAAGTTGTTTCATTGTATGTAATTAAGGGTTCATGTTAGTAGGAGGATGATCATTTGTTCTTAGATTTAAATGTTTAATTACATAGAGTATTGATCCACGGAATAATCCAGTCGCCAGTTAATGGGGTGAGGAAGGAATTACTTTTTTTGCCCACTTTGAAACAACTGACCACGTTTCACTAGGGTTTTTATGGTTTGCCTTCCTCTGGATTCAATATTCAAGATCACTATATTTTGAAATAATTTAATTTTAAATGTTATTACATTACATTAATATTTGCATTGTTACCATTGTATTTTACAAGGTTTAAAAAAATGTCAGTAGCAGCATAAGCATTTCTTCAAAATTTTAATGTATATTTAAATAGACAAGATTCATTCAGGGAGTGATCTGATCGCCAGTTACTAGGGTTAGGAATGAATTGAGTTTTGATACAATTGGCTAAGTTTCAATGGGGGGGGGGGGGGGGGGGGTTACTGTTTGCCTTCCCCTGATTCAATACCTATGTGCTTTACCAGTAGGTCAACTACAAGTTGAATGTTAAGAAGCATGCTGTAATGGTTTAAAATACTCATTCATCCAAAGTTGACCTATTATGTTACTCATGCATAGATCAGAATTAAAAATGTTAGTATTGTTAAAAATAATTTGTTCACCACTGTTTCCAATATAAATTGCATGTTACAAAGCTTTATGTACGTAATACGTATTCATACAAATTTCATACATTGTTATATTATTACAGAATACATGACATTTAAAAAGGTTAATATGGTTTAATAGTTGTTGAAATACAAGTTGAATGTTAAAAAAAAACATTATTATAATTGTTGTACTTCTTTGTAGGTAACAAAAAGGTTAAGGGTGTCAGAGACTCACATTGTGTGGCAAACAGTATTCCCAGCTTTAACATTTTATTGACTGTAACTTTTTGACGGGCAAGTGACTAGTATGTATATATTTGATTGTGTACCACTGCTACAATATCGCTGATAGAACAAATAGTAGTGGGAATCCCGCATTTGGATATCCGTTTGGAACAGAGATTAACAGCCCCATTAAATTCATCTTTAAGGAAAATGTTTCCAGACATCTCTGTTTCACAACTACTGGAAGGTCAGGGCATGTAATAGTCACTAGTTCTGCTGGATTGATCACATAGCCACGACATCATGTCTAAAGTCTGTAAAATAATTGTGCACTTTTATGTTTGTTAGATAGTGCTTCACCATCCGCTCCATCTGTGCCTCCTTGTACAGCACCTTCAGCGGCTTCCTATTGGCTCTCCCCTTAATATCCATAACTCCACGAGTCCTGAATGACAATAAGAAAACATATGTAGTTGTTACAATCAATTATGTAGTAATATATAGTTATGAATGATGGTTATATGAATTAAAATTAAGATTAATTAAATAGTATTTTCTAAATTGTGCTATGTGGAAGGAAATAGGCAATGGCTATCAGAGTGGGATTTTGGGGTGTATCACATCCTGATTGGCTCACACATTGGCGCCTTCTGATTGGCTGAAAACGCTGTCTATCAAATTTCAGCCAATCAGAAGGTGCCATTGCCTATTTCCTTCCAGAAATGGATCTATGAGGCTCATTAGCGTCGGGGAGGTCTGCGAGTGCGGACCTCTGTTTGTTGTTTTTTTTTTTTTTTTTTTTTTTTAGAGAGTGGATTGTTCTAGGGCCCAGCCGGGGCAGAAGAGGAGGAGGGCGGGGACATCGTGCCAAGGTAAGTTGAATGTATATTATGTTTATTTTACTTTACTTTGTGTCTATATTTTGTATTATGTTGTTTTTTTTTTTTTAACAGGGGCCGCGCCGGAGAAGAAAAGGAGGAGGACGGGGACATGCTGGAAAGGTGAGTAGAATATTTATAATGTTTATAATGTTTATTTATTTTATGTAAATGTGTTGCACTATTTTTTTTTCCCCCTAGGTTGGTGATGTGAAGGGACATCTGCAAAGGTAAGTGGTCTTAATTATTTTATTTTAGCTTAGAATCAGGGTTTTATATATAGAGATCGCATTTATTGTATGTTAGATAGGGGGATGTATTTTAGATAGATAGGATGTATTGTATATTATATAGTATTGTATATTAAATTGTGGGATGTTTTTTTAGATAGATAGAATGTATTGTATATTAGATTGTGTGATGTATTTTAGATAGTTAGGATTTATTGTATATTAGATAGAAAGGGGTATGTACTTTAGATAGTTAGGATGTATTGTATATTAGATAGATAGGGGTATGTATTTTAGATAGTTAGGATTTATTGTATATTAGGATTGAATGATTGTATGTTAGATAGATAGGGGGTATTGTATTTTATTTGTATTGTATGTATTGTATTGTATGTATTGCATTGTGTATGTCTGTCTTTCCTTTTTAGGTGTATAATTTTTTTTTTGTATTGGGGGGGTTGTAATGTATTTTTTTATTTTCTGTAATGTATATTTTTTACATTTTGTGACTTGGGTTTTTTATTTTCTGTCATTGGAGTGGTGGGGGGTTTATTAGGGGGTAGGTAGTGTAGGTGTTAATAGATTAGTGTAGGGGGGGTTAGTTTAGATTTAATGGTTTATTGGGGGGTATAGTGCAGTGTAGTGTTTGTAGTTAGTGTCATGAGGGTCCTTGAGGACCATCATGGCACTTATGTGGTTAATGTTAGGGTTGTAACTGCCCCACAAGGGTCATAATATACCCTTATGGGACTGAACGGGTACATTAAGTGCATATGGGTGTCTGTATTGACCCCCATGAGTGACAGGGTTAATTAAGGCTTATGGGGGTCTGTATTGACCCCCACGAGTGACCGGGTTAATTAAGGCTTATGGGGGTCTGTATTGACCCCCATAAGTGACCGGGTTAATTAAGGGCTTATGGGGGTCTGTATTAACCCACATGAGTTATGGGGTTAATTTTAATTGCCTGGGGTTAATATTGTTTAGCGCGAGTCCTTTTCAGGACCTTTATGGTCCTTTAAGGACCCGCAAGGCAGGAAATTTAAAATTTTAAATGAAGCAGGGTCACAATCGGTGCCGATCGGGACCCCTGCAGCAAGGGGTTATTATAGGGACACTTCAGGGGTCCCAATGGGGACTTACAGCATAGAGGGGGTTAATTTTAGGTTCCGCGGTTGGGTTTGCTGATAGTGTGCCGCAGGCCCTTTAAGGAGCCGCGGCAAGGGATTTAAAACTTTTAAATGCAGCAGGGGCCTGATCTATGCCGATCGGGGACCCCCACTACAAGGGGTTAATGTGGGGACACTTCGGGGGGCCCGATGGGGACCCCCAGCATAGAGGGGGGTTAATTTTAGGTGTTCTCAGAAGTGATATCATAGCCCCATCCGTGAGAGCTTCCACATCATAGCCTTTCCCCCATTCAACTTTACTTGTCAGTCAGATTATCCTACATGCAACTTGTCCTAAACTACATCCCTGATGAGTCAAGCTAACCTGCTTCTTTTTAACATGTGTCTGACTTGCAGTGATGTCCCTAATGAGCGCATAGACAACTAAGGACATTCTGAGAGGCACAGAACACCGCCAGACCCCGCCAACATACTTTATACTTAAACTTAAAAACATATACTATACTTAAAACAACATATTTATCTAAAAAATCCCCAATTCATCCAGAATGCCATGGATGAACCGCAAACTTTTGGTAAGGAACTCAGAGGAAAGTTATTTTTATCTCATTCACTGCTTTCCGTGACTTTCTGAATACCCTGTACTGTCAGTTGTTGGGGGTCCTTGTTTGTAAGGCTCTAACATGAAGCTAGCAGCAACTCTTCAATGTCCTTGGTGTTGGCATTTCCCATTCCAGCCATATTGACCAGGTCTACAATCTCCGTAATAATGGCTTGTTCTTGTTTCACATCTGCACACAGCTCTGGCCATATCTTCCTCCACACTTCTTTCAGACATTGTTGTGTCCCTTCCTTCCAGGGCAAATCAATGTTAGTTATAGACTGCATGATGGTATATATTTTCAAAAAATCCATCATGCATTCTTTGTCCTTGAAGACTGTATGGTCAATGAGCTATCGGAATTTGCAGCGTAGATAAAAATCCTTGAAGGTTGCAATGACCCTCAAAATCCATTGGTTGGATTAGTGAAGTAGTGTTGGGTAGTAGGAAAACTACTTCTACTGGGATGCAGCAATTGAGTTCAGACAAGTCAGTAGGGTGGATTGGAGCATTTCCCATCATCAGGGTTGCTTTGGTCACAATTCCTTTATTCCTGCAGTTGAATTGCATGGATGGACAGAAATGTTCAGTGTACCAGTTTTTGAAGATGTGCAAGCTTTATGGTTGGATTAGCAAATTACTGGTAAAGTGGCTTTTGGAATCCCCTTCATGAAAAATGTTAAACCAAAAATGGTTTGATCTTTAAATAAACATTGGCATTCCCACCCAGAAGAAGAATTTAGACGGTCTTTGGCTGCTTTGAACCCAAGTTCTCTATTCCTCTTGCGCGATATGAAGTTGCGCCTTGGCATTTGCTACCAGAACAGTCCGGTCCGGTCTCATCCTTGTTAAATACCAGTTCAGGAGGATAATTTCCTATTTCAATTATCTCTTTTAAAGTGGCTGGTAAGGCCCCAGTACCCTCGGTATTAGCTCTCACCACTTTCCGACAGTTTTGAAATATGACTGCAGATGCTTCTGGCCTTCTCATCCTTTCTCCTGTCTGCTGCTGTGTCTCTTTTAACACTGTGGTATAGTCCTGAGCATTAAACAGGGTTCCACAAGGCAGAAAACAGCATTATAGTGTGGCACAAAAGGGATACATGGCCAAAAAACAGCACAATAGCAGGGTTTAGCACAAAGAGGTCAATTACAGGAAAAAAGCGCTTTATAAGTGGTGTCAAAAATTAAGCTGCTAAAAGATTAAAGGGCCATTTACCTCACTGTAATTGCTCTTCATGGTGGGAAAGAGCACAAGAATTAAGCCTGTTTCACACATTAAAAAGGTGGTTCTACATATGTTTTATGCCAAATAATTGACTGTTTTAGTATTAAGTAGATAATATTTTTATTATGTTTTGCAAGTACAATATTTATGCATGCATTAAAATAATTCAAGCTTACTTCACTCTATATATTTTAATGTGTTTTTTTTTTTTTTTTTAATTCGCCCATTCCTCTCATCAAGCTGATTTACTCTGCAGGGAAGTTTTTCAAAATCTTCAGGATAGCAGCTCCTCATTCATCCATAGTGGACTTGGACTAATACCATTAGAATTGAGGGAGAATCTGTATTGCCTAAGATCACTGCTTCCATTGGTGGTAATTAAATACCATTCCTTTGATATTCTAACACATTTGGTTTATATTCAATAGTGTGCCATTATTGTATGTAGTTTTCTTTCCTTAATAAACGTTATCTCCCCCAGATTTGTTGGGGCTCCTACGCACGTGCTGCCTACTGACTGTTCCATGATTTAAAACATATTCTGAGACCATGCGGTGAAGGCACAGTCAACACAAATATTTATAGTAGTTTCCCTAAATTCAGGAATGCATCAGGATATGTTAACCTGCAACTGTCCTACTTAGTTTATTACAGCATTCCTTTCTCTGCACCGATACATTTGTGAAGCTACTCTTTTTGCTTATGCTCATTGCACAGGAGCTGTTGCTGTGGGTCTTTCTGGGGGCTTGCCAGTGACAAATATATACATAGGACTATATTCAATTGAGCTATATTCAAAGGTCGCAAGCTAATTTGATATTCAATTGGCGTCTTTTTGCAGGCTCTGATCGGCTTACGAGTTACGGCCTAAAGAAAATGACGATGGTTAAACTTGTCACTTACAGCCTCCAGAAGCCTTTGATCTTTCACTTTCGCAAAGCTAAAATTGCAAATTGCTATTCAATTGCTTTATTTCCCCAAGCCCGGAAATGTTTTCACACCCGCAAACGGCAAATGAAGGAGAAAATCCTATGAGTGATAGAGAGGACCCACAAGGGGGTTAAACATCTTTTTGTAGCACTGTAAATGCAAATAAAAAATCCCTACTGCACTGTAAATAACGGGGAAAGCGAGGACAGACATTAGAATTTATTGCACAACAGTCTTAAACCCACAAAATCGGCAAGATCTTAGATTTTTCTTTATGTTTAATTTCAGGGGTTAAATCAATCTTGGGTATTAATGAGTTAATACATATCGGGCCACCCATATAGACTAAAACAGTGTTGGCATTAATTTTCATAATTCTTTATTTTTTGGTTTTGCGAGTCTGATCGCATATCGAACCCCGGAACTTAATTTATTGACATGTAACCTCCATGTTTTACTGCCGTAATAATGACAGTCTCATTTTCTTTTGGCTGATTCGAATTGGGAGGTTACGGGCTTGCTTAATTGATCATGTTCCCGCTCTTACCTGCCTCGAACCAGTGCATGGTTTACGGTTTTGGCTTTGGGCCTGTAACTTGCAGGCTTGAGCAATTGAACAGCTTCGTAATCGAGATGAATGGGAGCAGGCAACGAGCTCGCAGACATTCAGCTGTCTGTGATCGAGTTGCAAGCTTCAAATTGAATATGGCCCAGGGTTTTCATTTATTAAATTCTCTGTAAAAAATGCATGTATTTCAAAAATTCTAAAAGTATTTCAACATGGTTTTAACAGATCTTTACAATAGTGTTTCAAATTGTATTGAATTAATTGGCCGTTTAAGCAACTAATATTGAAGAATAAGCAACTGATGTGTGATATAGCAAACACGGATAATGGATGTGGTGTAATAATTGCAAAGACAGATAAATTATTTCAGAACTTTCTCCACCTTTAATGTGACCTATAAATTGTACAACTCAATTGAAAAACAAACTGACATCTTTAAGGGGGAGGAAAAAAAAAAGAAGAAAAATAATGTAGTTGCATAAGTCTGCACACCCTCTTATAACTGGGGATGTAACTGTGTTCAGAATTAAGCAATCACATTCCAAATCGTGTTAAATAGGAGTCAGCATACACCTGCCATCATTTAAAGTGCCTCTGATTAACCCCAAATAAAGTTAAGCTGCTCTAGTTGGTCTGTCCTAAAATTCTCTTAGTCGCATCCCACCGCAAAAGCCATGGTCCACAGAGAGCTTCCAAAGCATCAGAAGGATCTCATTGTTAAAAGATATCAGTCAGGAGAAAATATAGATATCAGTCAGGAGAAAATATGGCACAACAGTGACATTACCAAGAACTGGAGCTCCCTCCAAAATTGATGAAAAGACAAGAAGAAAACTGGTCTGGGAGGCTACCAAGAGCCCTACAGCAACATTAAAAGAAGCTGCAGGAATATCTGGCAAGTACTGGCTGTGTGGTACATGTGACAACAATCTCTCGTATTCTTCAGATGTCTGGGCTATGGGGTAGAGTGGCAAGACAAAAGCCTTTTCTTACGAAGAAAAACATCCAAGCCAGGCTACATTTTGCAAAAACACATCTGAAGTCTCCCAAAACATGTGGGAAAAGGTGTTATGGTCTGATGAAACCAAGGTTGAACTTTTTGGCCATAATTCCAAAAGATATGTTTGGCGCAAAAACAACACTGCACATCACCAAAAGAACACGATACCCACAGTGAAGCATGGTGGTGGCAGCATCATGCTTTGGGACTGTTTTTCTTCAGCTGGAACTGGGGCCTTAGTTAAGATAGAGGTAATTATGAACAGTTCCAAATACCAGTCAATATTGGCACAAAACCTTCAGGCTTCTGCTAGAAAGCTGAACATGAAGAGGAACTTCATCTTTCAGCATGACAACGACCCAAAGCATACATCCAAATCAACAAAGGAATGGCTTCACCAGAAGAAGATTAAAGTTTTTGAATGGCCCAGCCAGCGCCCAGACCTGAATCCGATTGAAAATCTGTGGGGTGATCTTAAAAAGGGCTGTGCACAAGAGATGCCCTCACAATCTGACAGATTTGGAGTGTTTTGGCAAAGAAGAGTGGGCAAATCTTGCCAAGTTAAAATGTGCCATGCTGACTCATACCCAAAAAGACTGAGTGCTGTAATAAAATCAAAAGGTGCTTCAACAAAGTATTAGTTTAAGGGTGTGCATACTTATGCAACCATATTATTTTATTTTTATATTTTTTCTTCCCTCTACCTAAAAGATTTCAGTTTGTTTTTCAATTGGGTTGTACAGTTTTTAGGTCACATTAAAGGTGGAAAAAGTTCTGAAATTATTTATCTTTGTCTAATTTTTTTACGGCACAGAAACCTGACATTTTAACAGGTGTGTGTAGACTTTTTCTATCCACTGTACACATCACAACCACCAATTACAGTTAAATATCCGACATTAATCAAGTAAACAAATTAATTTGCAAACATCAAGTACCTTCCAATAGCTCTAAATCACATACTGCTAAGGATATTGTCACTGTAACGATCTGCTTCTTCAAGGGGGCTTGATATGAACCTAGTTCAAATCTACCCCAGCAGAATTGTGTAGTTCTTGTTCTCTGTGGCACAAAATATGGCTTCTGAAGAGGGTAAGGCCCAAAGGTACAGGTAGAGAATACTGGATACAGGTTACTAGTGGCCTCCAGCAAGACCACTCCCCAAGTCAGGATAAAAAGCACAGAAATAGTCTCACATCTTAGATATGTGAAAGCATGGCTGAACCTTTATTGAATTATGGACTCAACATATTTATACCTTATCCCATAACACACCCTTGTGTACATTTGTGTATGTGTGATGTCAGCATCTGGCTTGCAACCTTGGGGCTATCAGAGCTCTTGAGATGAAATTCACCAGATATCTATAGCCGACTAGTGAAAAAACCTTGATGTTAATTTCAAGTGTTTGCTTAGGACTACTTGAAGTACATACTGTACATCTGTCTGCTGTTTATCAAGGTCTGTATGTCTGAGGACACAATGATCTGCAGCTCAGCCTATGTGCAGAGCATTTTTACCTTATACTCATGTACTCTCCTGTTCTATATACATTTTCCCTCTATCACATATATAGTTCTCAGCAGCGCGGGGTTGCCACAAAACGTTGGTAACGCAACGTTAAAACTGCAGGCTCGCAAAACGCCGCGGTTGTGGCCAGGCAAGGAGCTCCGAAGGCGCTCATTGCGCTCGTGGAGATGAGCGCCATAGGCGCTCATCCCTACGACCCCGCACAACTTAAGCATCATACCTACACCGCACGGGACTACAGACCAACAGAAAGCTCAATTATACAATTCACAGTGCGAGACCTGTAGCACTTTGAAAAAAATCACCTGAAAAAATTACGGCCTGTAACACTTTGGAAAGGAAAGCGGGACTTGAAAAAAAAAAATAGGACCTGCGGAAATTAAAAAAAATAAAAATACAAGGTGCAAAAAATACGAAGTTAGCGGCCAAACTGCGCACATCCAAAAACACAAAAAAACTATCACACACAGCATGAGGGGGCAGCCAGGATGTCTGAGAGTGAGGTTGCAAAATCACTTTGCAAAAAGTGAGAAAAAAAATGGCAGCCGAGAAAAATGAAAACGAGGCTACACGACTTATAAATACGCAAAACACCTCTAGGCACATAAGACTTTTACCCAGAAACATACAAGGTACAAAATACATTATTACAAAGTACGCTAAAACAGACAATCGCCATCATTTTACAACCCTAACGTGAAACTAATAAAATTATGCCACTTTACATAACTAAACAAATGGTTTGGCCTCGACGACGCAGCCTATTTACACTGCACACTTGCCACATTGCTGACACTTTCTCCTCAGGTCAGCAACAGTCCAAATATACATTATATGCTGCAGGAAAATCAAAAGCGATTGTTAGCTCTTCAGGATATTGATTGCTGGATATATTAATTACAAATAGGTAAAGTATAATTATTTATTATTTCATTAATTAACTAACATATTTATACCTTATCCCGAAGGCGCTTATTGCTAGCCACACGATGAGCGCTCAGCGCGGGGATCACAATGAAAGCACAGGGTGCTCTCAGAACCAAAAGTACACCAGGGAAGAGCCTTGCAATGAGTGCTGAAGGAGCTCACAAGACGAAAACTACACCAGGGGGGAGGCTCGCAATGAATGCTGAACGCGCTCAGCGCGAGGCTTGCAATAAGCACCGAAGGTACTCCCAAAAGCCTTACATTGTGTGGCAAACAGCATTGCCTGGCTTACAATTTTATTGCCATAATTTTTTGACGGGCAATTCGCTAGTCACATATATAGTTGTCAGCATTCGTAACGTTTGCGATGTTGGTAACGCAGTCGAGGGCGCAACCGGGAGCCTTGCAATGCGAGGCAAGCAAGCTGTGACATCACACATGCGAGCCTCGCAAAGCGAGACGCAGCAGCCGCGCAGCACTTAGGCTGCAAAGGCTCTCATTGCAGCCAGCGGCACAGTACTGTTCAAGAGTTTAACTCTAAAAACTAACCAAAAATAAGAAATCATCTACAAAAAATTATAACACACGGCACAGGGGGAAGCCTGGGAGTGAGGTTGCAATCGAATTACACCCATATTTGGTGTTTTTCGTCACTCGAAAATAGCCTAAGTGAGGAAAAGAATAGCAGATGAAAAAGGCAAACTTTTAGAAACAGCATGAAAAAGAGGCTCAGCAACGCCAGGCTCGCAAAAACTTACAAAATACGCAACCCTGAAGACAGTTACATTTACACGAACAACGGCAGGCAAGCAGGACTTTGCGCGGTGACTGCCATTGGTTTTATATTCAAACAATCAGCACAAACGCTGAGGAGAAACACACAGGGAAGGGACAGGAAGAGATGCTGGAAAGAGACACATGGCATTCCCAAGCACTAAACTTGCAGTTTAACAAACCCTGCAAAGAGCAGCCCGTACAGTAGGCGAGAGGAAAGGCTCACAATGAGCGTAGAAGGCGCTCGTCGTGAAGCTTACGATGAGCACCCCGAGTGGAATATTCTTGCAATGAGCGCAGGCGAAAGTAAAGGCAAAGGCACTCATTGTGAGCAACGCGATGAGCACCGAAGGTAATCATTGCGGGGCTCACGATGAGCACCGTGAGCTGGAGAGGCTTGCAATGAGCGCCAAAGGAGCTTATTGCAAGCCCTGCGATGAGTGCAAAAGGCTCTCGGCGTGGGGCTCGCGATGAGCACCGACGGTGATCAGTGCAAAGCAGGAAAGTTGAAGTACACGGGGGAGAGGCTCGCATAGAGCGCAGGCGAGAGGAAAGGCTCGTAATGAGCGCCAAATGAGCACTGTGAGCTGGAGAGCCTTGCGATGAGCGCCAAAGGCGATCAGCTCAGGGCTTGCAATGAGCGCCGAAAGTGATCAGTGCAAAGCAGGAAAGTTGAAGTACACGGGGGAGGTGCTCAGAGGAGCAAAAAGCCTCACATTGTGTGACAAACAGCATTGCCAGCCTTACAATTGTAATCCCGTCAAGGGCAAGTAGCTAGTAACATATAATAACTAGTATCACATATGTGAATTTTGTGGATCTTGTATATTGTGGATCTTGTGACGTTTGCGATATTGGTCACGCACTTTCAGCCCTCGCAAACCTTGCAAAGCGAGGCGAGCCATTGAAGCATGTGGGACTTAGCCTGCAATGAGCAGGCATTGAGAGGCCCAGGCTTTACCAACACCTGACAAGGGCTGCAATGAGTACCGAAGGCGCTCATTACAGGGCTCGCATCACCTGCAGTACCTGGTTCCTGCCAGTGGAGGGCACGCGATGAGCGCCGATAGCGCTGATCGCAAGGCACCCCCAGGCTTGCAACACCCTGCAGTACCTGGTTCCTCCCAGTAGCCCAAGCACGTACCTGGATACAACCCTGCAGGAAGACGCACTCCTTCTCCTCTGAGCCTTCCGTCCTCCGGATGGAACTACTTTCTGGATCAATCAGCGCAAATGCACATCTTGATCCAGAATGTAGTTCTTGCCGGAGGACGGGAGCCGCAGAGGAGAAGGTGAGTGCAGTACTGCTGGCAGGGATGCATCCAGGTACGAGACACAGAGGAGGGAGGAAAGGAGACAAGGGAGGGAGAGGATGGGGAATGGAGACACAAGGGAAAGAGAGGGGGGGAAGGAGACACAAGGGGGGAAAGGGAGAGGACGAAAGGAGACACGAAAGGGAAAAGGGAGAGAGGTAAAGGATACATGAGAAGGGAAAGGGAGAGGGGGAAAGGAGAAATGGGGAAAGGAGAGGGGTAAAGGAGGAACAGGAGAGGGGGGAAATAAGACACAGGGGAGGAAGACGGGGGAAAGGGAGAGGGGAAAAGGAGGTATGGGGGAAAGGAGGAACAGGAGAGGGGGAAAGGAGTCTCAGGGGAGGGAGAGGGGAAAAGGAGGTACAGGAGAGGGAGAGGGGGCAAGGAGACACGGGGAGGGAGGAAAAGGGAAAGGGGGAAAGGAGACACAGGGGAGGGGGGAAAGGGAGAGGGGGAAAGGAGGCACAGGAGAGGGGGAATGGAGACATAGGGGAGGGGGGAAGGAGACACAGGGGAGGGAGAGGTGGGGAAGAGACACAAAGCAGGTTGGCCAAGGCAAGCAATGACCGGCAAAGCCTTGGGCGCTCATCGCAAGACCCGTAAAGTAGACGCTGGTAGGGGCTCGTGATGAGCCCCAAAGACACTCATCGCGAGGACCTAAAGTTAAAGGGGGAAGAGCCAAGCATTCTCTGGCAATCAGTATTGCCTGCTTTCAAATGTTATTCCCGTCATTTTAACGAGCAATTTCCTAGTACATACAGTGGATATAAAAAGTCTACACACCCCTGTTAAAATGTCAGGTTTCTGTGCTGTAAAAAAATGAGACAAAGATAAATCATTTCAGAACTTTTTCCACCTTTAATGTGACCTATAAACTGTACAACTGAATTGAAAAACAAACTGAAATCTTTTAGGTAGAGGGAAGAAAAAATATAAAAATAAAATAATATGGTTGCCTAAGTATGCACACGCTTAAACGAATACTTTGTTGAAGCACCTTTTGATTTTATTACAGCACTCAGTCTTTTTGGGTATGAGTCTATCAGCATGGCACATTTTGACTTGGCAAGATATGCCCACTCTTCTTTGCAAAAACACTCAAAATCTGTCAGATTGCGAGGGCATCTCCTGTGCACAGCCCTCTTCAGATCACCCCACAGATTTTCAATCGGATTCTGTGCCATTCCAAAACTTTAATCTTCTTCTGGTGAAGCCATTCCTTTGTTGATTTGGATGTATGCTTTGTGTTGTTATCATGCCGAAAGATGAAGTTCCTCTTCATGGTCAGCTTTCTAGCAGAAGCCTGAAGGTTTTGTGCCAATATTGACTGGTATTTGGAACTGTTCATATTTCCCTCTATCTTAACTAAGGCCCCAGTTCCAGCTGAAGAAAAACAGTCCCAAAGCATGATGCTGCCACCACCATGCTTCACTGTCGGTATGGTGTTCTTTTGGTGATGTGCAGTGTTGTTTTTGCGCCAAACATATCTTTTGGAATTATGGCCAAAAAGTTCAACCTTGGTTTCATCAGACCATAACACCTTTTACCCACATGCTTTTGGGAGACTTCAGATGTGTTTTTGCAAAATGTAGCCTGGCTTGGATGTTTTTCTTCGTAAGAAAAGGCTTTTGTCTTGCCACTCTAGCCCATAGCCCAGACATATGAAGAATACAGGAGATTGTTGTCACATATACCACACAGCCAGTACTTGCCAGATATTCCTGCAGCTCCTTTAATGTTGCTGTAGGCCTCTTGGTAGCCTCCCAGACCAGTTTTCTTTTCATAAATTTTGGAGGGAGCTCCAGTTCTTGGTAATGTCACTGTTGTGCCATATTTTCTCCACTTGATGATAACTGTCTTCACTGTGTTCCATGGTATATCTAATGCCTTGGAAATTCTTTTGTACCCTTCTCCTGACTGATATCTTTTAACAATGGGATCCCTCTGATGCTTTGGAAGCTCTCTGTGGAGCATGGCTTTTGCTGTGGGATGAGACTAAGAAAATTTAAAAAAAGACCAACTAGAGCAGCTGAACTTTATTTGGGGTTAATCAGAGGCACTTTAAATGATGGCAGGTGTATGCTGACTCCTATTTAACACGATTTGGAATGTGATTGCTTAATTCTGAACACAGCTATATCCCCAGTTATAAGAGGGTGTGCAGACTTATGCAACCACATTATTTTTCTTTGTCTTCTCTCCACCTAAAATATTTCAGTTTGTTTTTCAATTGAGTTTATAGGTCACATTAAAGGTGGAAAAAGTTCTGAAATGATTTATCTTTGTCTCATTTTTTTTAAAGCACAGAAACCTGACATTTTAACAGGGGTGTGTAGACTTTTTATATCCGCTGTAATAACCATGTACAGGCAACATATAACCACACACAATAATACCATATTGGTCCCAATAGAAGCCGCACCTTTTTTCCGATTTTTGAGCTTGCCAGTTACGGGTGCGGCTTCTATTCGCGACCGTAAAAAAAATAATTGGCGATTTGCGAACTCTGCTTGTTACGTGTGCGGCTTCTATTTGCGAACGCAAAATTACTGCCGATTTGCGCAATTGCGAGTTAAGGGTGCCTATTTTCGTGCTTGAGACTGCAGTATTGAATAGCGATTTACGGTTTTAGTGATTCTAACATCCTGTAAAGCCTGTAACCTTTGAGAGTCTTTTTCTCTCCAATTTTAAGGGTGCGGCTTATATTTGAGTACTATCTTTTTTCTATTTTTTCCCCTTGAACTTTACGGGTGCAGCTTATATTCGGACCATGACGGTACATAATATCAATGCAACAATGTCATGCTCCCTTGGCCATATTCATAATTACTGGCAATATCAGTCCTTAAATAATGTAATCATAACATATACACCCCCCCCCCCCTTTTCTTTCTAGTATAGCATTTGATACCCTCAGTGGCTCTCTGGGCACCCTGCCTCCCCCTGTCCGGGGCAAATACTCACTCCTTTCCAGTGGCCTAGTGACCTTCCCAAGCCCCTGGGGAGACTTATAATACCACTGGCCTGGAGGACCCTTCAAGGTAGTCATGGGGAAACAGTACATACCAACTAGTAAATCCAGCATAAACTTGGGAGGGTCCTTACCTAGCAAAGCCCTCTCCTTCCAGGCTAGGGAGACCTCCTGTCCTGCTGATTCTGGATCAGTACTCAGTCCCATGGGATTGAGGAGTACAAATTTCCCTTTGTCAGGCCTGAGCTTTCTCCTGAATAAACTAGGATGCTGAAGTTGCAACATAGGCTAGTGACATTCTCTGATGTCATCCATGCTGAATTAATGGGCATTTCTGACGCAAGCTGCAGTGGTTCAGTAGCCAACCCCCCTCCCAACAAGCCTGGCCAGTGACCCCTCCTTTCCAGGGTTAAAGGCACACAAACGGTGTCTTTGGGCAGCTACAGGGGAGTCACTGTAGGGACACCAGTAGACAAACCACAATCTGGGGTACCCTCTGGCACTTTGGTCTCTGGATCCTCAGATGAAACCTCCTGACTCTCTCTCTCGGAGACTGCCTGGTGTGTAGATACAGGCAGCCCTTGAGAAGCAGTTGCTACTGCCTCTTGTTCAGGCTGAAGAGCAGGACTACTTTCTGTTTCTCCTTCAGGGTCTGTGGCTGGCTCCTGGACAATGGTCATCCACTATTTTCACAGTCCATTGGTATGGCCCAGTGGTCGTTAGGTTCTTCTCTGACTCTAGGAGCAGAGTAGCTTTTCCCCAGTTCTTCCCCTGGACCTGGCACTGCTGTGGTTTGGCCCTGTCCCCATGCCTCTAACTGGATGAGGCTCAGCCCAGTAAAGATAGGGACCAGTTCTTCTTCTTCCCAGTCAACGACATGCATGAAGGCATCCTTGTTACTTTTAGAATCCCTGAGATTCGCATTCTCCCAATTGGGTGGCCAAAACCCATCCAGGGATGCTTCATCCAGCAAGACTATATAATCCACGCCCAGATGTATCTCCAGCTGGATCAAAGGCCAAAAGTAAGTTAGTTGCCTGAGAGCCTGTCTCCAGTCCCATCATTTGACAGCACTTAGCAAACTGACACAGCTGTCTTTTCTATGTCCCCAAGCCCCAATCCGGATCCCCATATACTATGTCCCAAAATGCCTCTTCCAGCGCCAATGAAAAATAGGCCCCCCCATGAGGTATCTAAACAGGTCTTACCCAAACAGCATAATGCTCTTCCAGGGCAACCTCCTCACATACCAATTCTTCCAACCATTCCATTAGCTCGATTAGGTTCCAGCCATAGTCCCAGGAACACAATCCATTTATTTAGAAGGCCCATTCCTCTACAGTCCTTTCCAGTAACCAGAAAATTCTCTGTCTCTACTGGGGATAAGCATTTCCCATCCACAGGAGCCGAGAAAGGGCCATTGCTTACCCCTCTCCACTTCTCCTGTATGATCTGTATCCAGAGTTCCCTCTGCTGATCCTTAGTTGAATCTGCAGGCATTATCTACATTCATCTTTGGTACAATCTGGACACTTCCTCCTCCTCTGTTGCGGTCATCTCTTCATAAGTTGTCATCTTTCTGTACTTTATACAGAGATCCCACCACTGCCACTAATGTCACTATCTGCTTCTTCAAGGGGGTCTTGATATGAACCTAGTTGAAACCTACCCCAGCAGAATGTTGTAGTTCTTGTTCTCTGCGGCACAAAAGATGGCTTCTGAAGAGGGCAAGGCCCAAAAGGTACAGGAGGAGAATACTGGATACAGGTTACTAGTGGCCTCCAACAAGACTACTCCCCAAGTCAGGATACAACACACAGAAATAGTCTCACATCTTGGATATGTGAAACCAGAACGGAACCTTTATTGAATTATGGAATTAACATATTTATACCTCATCCCATACCACACCCTTGTGTACATTTGTGTATGTGTGATGTCAGCGCTAAGTCCCATCTGGCTTGCAACCTTGGGGCTATCAAAGCTCTTGAGATCAAATTCACCAGATATCTATAGCTGCCTAGCTAAAAAACCTTAATGTTAATTTCAAGTGTTTGCATAAGACTACTTACAGTACATACATCTGTCTTGACTGCTGTTTATCAAGGTCTGTGTGTCTGAGGACACAGCTCAGCCTATGTGCAGAGCATTTTTACCTTAGCATTTTCCTTCTATAACATATAATAACTAGTATATCAGGCAACATATAACCACACACAGTAATACATAATCCCAATGCAACAATTTAATGCTCCCTTGGCCATATTCATAATTACTGGCAATATCAGTCCATTAACAATGTAATCAAGACAGTCACCTTATTTATTAAATTTATACAGTGAAAACATAATGCATAAAAACAGGATGGACGAATCCAAAGCATGAATCAATATTGCTGGGAGAAATAGCAACTACCTCAGATACATGGATGATGCTACTCTGATGGCCGAAAAGAACAAAAAAAGCCTTTTTATGAGGGTGCAATAGCTGGCCTTCTGCTCAACCTTAAAAAAGATGAAGGTCAAGGCAAACCGCAATCTCAATTCCTGGCAAACAGATAGGTAATTAGTGGAAGCAGTGATAGATTTTATTTTCCTGGGCTTCAAGATCTCTGCAGATGGTGACTGCAGCCATAAAATTTGCTTCGGAGGAGGAAAGCTATGGAAAGTCTAGACATGACATAAAAAATTAAAGATATTACACTATCAACAGAGGTCCACATAGTGAGAACTATGGAATTCCCAGTAGTAACAGGGATATGAGAGTTGGACCATTATACTCGAGAACACTGTTTAGAGTCCCTTGGACTGCAAGAAGATGTAATCAAACAATACTACTGCAAATCAAGCCTAACTGTTCACTGGAAAGTTTGATCATGAAGCTAAAGCTCAAATATTTTTACCATATCATAATTCCCTAGAGAAGGTTGAAGGCAAAAGAAGAAGGGAATGGAGGAGGCGAAATGGATAGGTGAGGTATTTGAAGTAATAAACATATTCTTGAGGGAGCTCAGAGAGAAAGTGACAGATGTGCCTGGCATGCTGTGGACCATAAAGTCACAGAGAGTTGGACACGACTGAACAATAATCCAATAACAATTACAGTCATGTGCATAGATATTGCACAGCATAGTTACATATCCATGATTAGCAACACTGTGGTACTGATATCCAATCCATGGACATTCAACAAACGGCATGCTAGTGTGGAAAAATAGCAAATGTGCAGCATTTGACCTTATACTAAGTTTGATCTAATAGGAAAACACAATTTAATATGTTCATATGTACATGATTAAATCTGTTTATGCTATATGTGCAATACATGAGCTTTAAAAGATTCTCGCTTGTGTTAAAAATGAATTTGATAAAGTACAGGTGCTTAGGGTCCTTACCGACCACAATATTAAGCAGCTTAGTGATCAAAGTTATATAATACCTAGGAAATTGCCCTTCAAAAATGATGGCCTTGCACTGCTGTTTGCCACACAGTGCGATGTTCTGCCCCCACTGAGCCCCTTCTGCGCTCATTGCGAGCCCCACGCTAAGCGCCTGACTGCTGTTGGTTTTATTTTTAAAGTCCTGCGTGCCTGGCGTTGTGGTGTAAGTGTTACTGTCTTTTGCGTCATCTATTTTCTCATTTCTGCGTGTCTGGCCTTGCTATGCCTCATTTTCATCCTTTTCCAGTTTTTTTAAGTTTTTTCGGCCGCCATTTATTTTCCCGCTTCTGCAATTTCCAATCGTTATAAATTAACTTGCAACCTTACTCACAGGCTCCCCCAGTGTTGTGAGTGTGTAAATTTATTTGAGGCATATTTGTGTGTTTTTGCAGTCTTTTCAAATTTGGTGGTTCGACTGTTAAAGTCATATTTTTGCAAGCCCCGCAGTCCATCATGCGGGCTGTAATTTTGCGTCTGTTGCAAAGTCCAGGGGGCTCGCAATGAGGCCTCAATGCAGCTAAGTCCCACGTGTCTCAGGGTGAGTGCCAGCTAAGTCCTGCGTGTCCACCCCTGCAATGAGCGCCTTTGGCACTCATTGCAGCCTAAGTCCCACGTGCCTAAATGTCTCGCCTCACAAGGCACACAGCTGTGGCCCTATGGGCTGCAAACGTCTCGCGTTGCGTGGCTCGCAAAGCATGACGACAACTTGCAGTACGACAGCTATATATGTGATGTGCAGGTGCATTGATCCTTGAAACTGTATCAGTGTATAGTATATAGTTTGTAGACCCTACAATTCAATATATATTCACATGTCTAGGTAATCTAGCAGTCCACGTGTATGTTAGGTTAATATGAACCTCTGACTCCATGCTCGTACACCACATGTCAAATCCATTGTCACCACAATTGCTGCTTCCAAGATCACCACTCATGTCTGTTTTATTGTAGTACCTACTCATTTTATTTCTCGGTACTCTAACCACTTTACACATGCGCACACAGTAATATATACATGTATATACATACATAATGGAAAATGATTTGATGCTTTTTTTATTTGAAGAAATTAGCAAAATCATTTGCTACTGTAAACAGAGTTAAGCCACAGACTTTCCCCTGTGTTATCCAACACAATTTGTGACAGATAAAAAAGGGAAGAGAGGGGAAAAGGAAGGGCAAAAAAGGAAACCAACAACCGCAACATAAGAAGGGAATGAAAAAAAGGAAAGAAGAAGTCAAACTCAAGAGGGAGGGCCAGGAAGACAATCAACCTAAAACATGAGGAGCATCCCTCCAGATGAAGATCCCAGAAAAAAATTGGAGGGCCAGAGAAGAACACATAAATCCCACCTATCAGAGAGACAGGAGAGAGCAAATAGAAGCATGTAGGAGATAGATGGTTGAGAAGAGTGAACCCACACACTCGATACCACCTAAGGGTGTTACCAACTGAAAATAAATACATAAGGCATAAATGAATGATACATGAAAGAATAAATAAAAAAAATGCATTTGAACACAATAAAAATAACATTTACTGGCCTGACTAATAAAGGCCTATGTGGGTCCACTGCTCCTCAACCCTGATGCCTGTTTAGTCAGCATTGTGCCAACGTCATCAGGGGGGCTACACTGCTAGCTCTGCAGCATTACCTATCATTGAGCTGGATTCTATCAGCTAGCTTGGATACATGGTCTTTGAGGCTCCGCTGCCCGACGGAGCCATCCTTATGTACGGATATGTCAAACTCTCTAAAACCAATAACTACAAATGATTCAAGCAATTTAGCAACAATTTCCAACAAGAAAACACTTGCTTTTGAGCCCTTTACTTGATGGTGCAGAGCACATCTAATTGCCATTTAAAGAAGGGGGCACACTAAAATTGAGAAACTGTACAATATTTTTTGCTTTATAGAAATAAAGGAAGTATTTTCTTGTTAAATATCTTGATAAAGGGCAAAAAATGAGTTTTCTGAAATAATGCAACATGTGGCTACTATTAATCCAGTAGCAGCACTGCATAGTTTCAATCAGCCTCCACAATATATCTGAAATCTAAGTTTAAGGATGAAATATTTTACTTACCTTATAATCACAAACATGCTGTTAAAATTCTTAAATGTTCGGCAGTGGAGTGCGATCTTGATAAAAAAAATTACTAGCCTCATCCTTTTATTTTCATTTTCCTCAAGATCTCAGTGGACACCCAATATGTTTCCTCTTCAGTTAAGCTTTCAAAGTTAGTAAGACCGATTTTACTTGTCTTTGAGCCCAGTTGGAATATATCAGTAACATAATCACTGGGCTCTAGGTTACTGAAGAGGGAGAAATCCCTGGCAAAGAGCTGTCTTGCCACTTTGATGGGGCTCAGCTCCAGAAGTGATATTTCACTATCACGAAGGAGAGTCTGAGCACCATCGTCCGTACATAACATCCCATGATCCACATTTTCTTTTAGGTAGTATCTGCAGGATAAAAAAAATGTAAACTATTTTCAATTAAATAAGAACATGATCTCTTTTCATACTACACAAGGGACATCCGAGGAGCATTAGGCAGCAATTAATGTGAAAGAGACAAATGTTTATGTACACACTGTTAAAACAATGTTAAATTCTTGTCATTACTTCCTGTCCGTGTTTCAAACTTGAAATCAGCATTAATTAGAGTTCTATAATTAAGATAGTTCATAGCAAATCCATGTTATTAGCTTTTACTGATTCCGAAACAGGTGTTGTATGCTGTACATTATTTTATGACATATAATGACCTTAAAAACACTTCCATAATCTATTCATACAAAAATAGCTTAAATACTTTTGGTATGACTGTCATGAAATTCTTATATAGTGGGCTCATATATTAGTGTACCTATAGTGTGTTTCACATGTTTTAATAAAATACTGTATTACAGAAATTCACAAGAAACCTAAGGAACTACATTGTCATGATCCCCCTGACCATCTTTTGGGTTCAGTAATTGTTGTTGTAAAGTAATATGTTTTTATGTTAAGTTGATTATCCTATATATGTTATGTTAATTCTGTATGTTGCATGTTTGGTTCCGTAAGTGTTAAATATTTGGAATGTTGTGCTGTCTGTCTGTAACTGTCAGAGTTTGGCAGTTGAGAGATTCAGTTGAGAATCAGTTGAGTAGGTGTGTCTGAGGAAAAGCCAGTTCTGAATGCGGTCTATAAAGTTTCCACAGAAATAAAAACAGTCTCTGATATTTTTCTATTGCTGAGCCGGAGTCCATATTTTTAAATACTGCATCAGTAGAAGGACATTTTAGAGACGTCTGCTGTCTTGGTGAAGGGATATAAAGAACTGGGTGTATCTGCTGGGTAGGTTTGGCCATAACAGCCTTATCAAGCCCGACTGAAGAAAGCAGAGCTCCACATACATACTACAGCTAGCTCTGCAATGTTACCTATCATTGAGATGGTTCCTATCAGCTAGCTTGGATACATGGTCTTTGAGGCTCCGCTGCCTGACGGAGCCATCCTTATGTACGGAAATCTTGCACAGCGAATATCTGTCAGCCGCTTCCTTTATACAGAATTCACTAAGTGCGTGGCTTACAACATCTTCGGTTGTTGAATCCTTGCTGACCTTCACAAAGCAGCTCTTTTGGTCAGCATTGTATGCTTGTATTATTGTGTGAGGAATGTCTGAAAAGTAGAAAAAAATGCATGAATAGTGCATCTAAAATTTTACTTTAAAAGATACTTTATTTACCAGAGTGAAAAACTGATTGCTGTACTTCTCAAGGCAATATTTTAACATTACCCTTTTATTTATAAAGTGCTATGGTTTCCTCTTTAGAAACACCAGTTCATATTTTGCATGACAAAACACAGCTTTGTATTGTCTGTTACACAGGAATATAAAACCAGAGTGTGACCTCTGTACCCAACACTGACATGAAACCTGCACAACAGTACGATTGTAGTACACATGGGTATGGTAACTAATAACTGATAACACATGAGTCTCAATGGAGCAATCGTTTGGACACGGCTTCAGAAGGAGTCAGATTTATTGTCAGTTTTAGTACATTGGACATTACAGTGTACATTTAAAGCATAAAACTTAACCATGTATTTTGTGCAAGTGTGTATAGTAAAGGAAGCCATTGATGGGAGATGCTGAAAAATATATTAAACTACCAACTGTCTCAGTCTGAGCTATTTGACTCCTGATCTTTTGAACTGATTTGGTATAGTTTATAGAAACACTGCTCCAGTGGGTGAAATATATTAATCAGTGTATTCAGATTCCATGCTAGAGAATAATCACATTTCTGTGTGTCGTGATATTATTTTTAGGGGACACTTGAGTTGGGTTGACAAAAAATGATAGTAAATCAAGCTTCACAGTGGGTATATTATCACCTTGAACAAATACAACCTGTAATGCAAACTGTAATGCAAACTATGGACTACTTAATTATAATACCAGATTAATTTAAAATACAATCTATCAGCTGTGTACAAGGATTCAAACAGACAGACATTTAAATAGCAAGTCTTAATTTTAGTAGGAAAAGAAGAAAGCTGTGAGAATTTGTGTGTTCAAGTGAAAGGTCTGATCTCCTCTGTGGATCAATGGTGACTGTATTTTATATGCAAAGTCTTCAACATTATAACATCCCACAATGACTAGAGCTGTCACAGTTGGAGGATGAGATAGATCACTGTGCTATAAAGGTCAGGCAGTTCATACCTGTAATAGAGGCTGCAATAAATAGTTCTGCTGCTAATCAGAGGCCAAACATAGAATTAGGGTTTGTGTAATACAGGAGCTGCCCAATATTAATACTTTATAATTAAGATATGTGAATCTTGTATGTGATACTTTATTTTTATTTTGAAAAGCAAGTTCTGAAACACATTGTTCTCTGTGTCTTTATAATTAGCTCAGAAAAGACATACTAACTTCTGGGCCGTTTCGGCTTGTACAAAGGAGAAAGAAACATACATTTTCAATATGTAAATATCACAGTAAAATCACCAAGTCAAAATAATATTGGATATAAAAAGAAAAACATGCAGAAAAGGGTAAAAATTATTATGAAGCCTAATTTTATGAGTGTCATTTTCCACTCCTTTTCAGATATGTATTCATATTACCAATATCCTTTTTAGATACTTACTCATATTACCTTAGTTTGAAAAAAGATCTAATCAATCCAATCACATCATAATCACATAATGACGAGTGACAGAAAATGCACATCTCAGTTGCAAAATAGAGAGGGAGGCCTAACATATTTACAAATGAAGTTTAGGAGTTCAGCCACGGCACGGATTACCTTTAGGAGTGGTCATGCTGGTTGTTGACTGCTGCAAGCTGGATGGGAGCTGCATACTGGTGTGTGCCCCAGCTGTTACTTCATCATCACTGAAAACAGACATCATGGAAAGGTTAATACGCACTAGAAATGGACCTGACACTTGTATAATCCGGTGGATAGTTTATTTGATGGAAAAAAAGAGCTGGTACCTGGGGCCCCCATATTAATCAAGCGGAGTAATTTGCGCCATAATTTAAGATGGACTGCAGGAGCTTTTTTTCCCCCTATGTTACACGCAAGGGCGTAGGAAGCAAACATACACTCATACACATACTGAGCTATTATTTGCTTACTAAATACATTTGATGAAGGACCATATCATTTATATTTTTCTATGGGAGGGCAGAGAGTTTTGTTACCCAAACACATATTAAGACCACTTGTATCACACGTAAAAAGTAATTATGTGAGTTAAAGGGCCACTGCACAATGACACCAGAAAATGTTTGAAAACAAATGGAGTCTAACTAAGAGCATAATTAGTCCGAAAAAAGTCATACAGCTAGTATATATATATATATATATATATATATATATATATATATATATATACACATATACACACACACACAGTATCTCACAAAAGTGAGTACACCCCTCACATTTTTGTAATTTTTTTATCATACCTTTTCATGTGACAACACTGAAGAAATGACACTCTGCTACAATGTAAAGTAGTAAGTGTACAGCCTGTATAACAGTGTAAATTTGCAGTAACCTCAAAATAACTCAACACACAGCCATTAATGTCTAAACCGTTGGCAACAGAAGTGAGTACACCCCTAAGTGGAAATATCCAAATTGAGCCCAGAGTGTTAATATTTTGTGTGCCCACCATTATTTTCCACCACTGCCTTAACCCTCATGGGCATGGAGTTCACCAGAGCTTCACAAGTTGCCACTGGAGTCCTCTTCCACTCCTCTGTGATGACATCATGGCGCTGGTGGATTTTAGAGACCTTGCACTCCCCCACCTTCCATTTGAGGATGCCCCACAGATGCTCAATAGGGTTTAGGTCTGGTGACATGCTTGGCCAGTCCATCACATTTACCTTCAGCTTCTTTAGTAAGGCAGTGGTCGTCTTGGAGGTGTGTTTGCGGTCGTTATCATGTTGGAATACTGTCCTGCGGCTCAGTCTCCCAAGGGAGGGGATCATGCTCTGCTTCAGTATGTCACAGTACATGTTGGCATTCATGGTTCCCTCAATGAACTGTAGCTCCCCAGTGACTGGAGATGTGAAATTTGAGGGACTATGTCATAATGACTGGAGATGTGAGATGAGGAGCGAGCCGGTGGCGGCGCCACACATGCGAGCCTTGCAAAGCGAGGTGAAGCAGCCGGCCAGCATTTAGTCTGCATCGAGCACCAAAGGCGCTCATTGCAGCCAGCAGCACCATCACATATGCGAGTCTCGCAAAGCGCAGGACTTAAGCTGCAATGAGAGCCTTGCGAAGCAGCAGCGCAGCACTGTTTAAGCGCTTTACTCTAAAAACCCACCAAAACAAAAAATAAAATGTACAAAAAATGATAACACACTCACACATAGAACAGGGGGAGGCACAGGAAGCCTGGGAGTGAGGTTGCAAGCGAATTACACCCATATGTGTTGTTTTTGGTGGAAAAAAATTGCGAAAAATGGCGAGGAAATAATTTGCGAAAAATTAAACATTTAAAAAACAGCATGAAAACGAGGCTCAGCGACGCCAGGCTCGCAAAACTTACAAAATACATGACGCTGAAGAAAGTAACACTTACATGCCAGGCACGCGGGACTTTGAAACACACGAATACTTACAACAACACCAGGCACTCAGGACTTTGAAAACAAAACCAATGGCAGTCAACGCGTGCCACGCAAACATTCAGCACACACACACACAGAGGACAAAGACACAGAGAAGGGACAGGGGGGAGATGCTGGAAAGAGACACATGGCATTCCCAAGCACTAAAATTGCAGGTTATGGAACCCTGCAATGAGCGTACAGTAGGCATAAATATTTAACTAGGATCAAATATAAACAATAACTATGCTTAAGCAAATACACTGGGACAAAGTACCTACTTGTTATATGTTTCTATTATACCTATGTCTTGTATCTAAACCTCTTATTCACAGATCAAAAGAATAAAAAAGCAATTACTGGAAGATATTATTAACCTTAATATGATGGATATTAAAAAAGAGACAAATTCATATTTCTGAATATTTCAAGACCAGGGAAGGAGGGAATCATTATTGAAGAGATACACACCATTTGTTAGGGTTAGTACAATTCACCGGCTTGAACAACATGTCTGAGTTCTATTAATATAAATTATTAATATGCATGGCTCAAATTACAGACGTCAGAACAGACTCAATCAAGCCAGATGAACATTGTTTGGTTGGAAGCACGTGAATTTCTACTTAAAAGATGTACTACATTTTGAAAGATGGATATTGGGGTTGAACGGTTAGGGTGCTTCTCTTAAAAAAGAAACCATCACTTCAAAAAAGGTGGGAAATACACAAAAACCTTAAGCAGTACACTAAATGTAAAGGCACTAACACACACTGAATTTACTGAAGCTGCTGATGTGGACACTATAGCCAGGTCCTCTTATTGCAGTTCAGCATTAAACTGCGGAAAATGGGAAAAATCCTCATACCAAGCAGATTTTAAATATAAATATTCTTTACCAGTAGTAAATAATAGATTGAATGAACTAAACATGGTAGATAGAATGAATGACAAACTTTGGGCAGTAGTTAATGACAATGTCCAGAATATGTATGCAAAAGGAAAACCAAAGAGTAAGAACCTTGGGTACTTCATAGTTGTAATAGGGGGATCAGGTATGTTCAATATATCCTAGTCATTAGAAATATAACAACTTAATGTTATCATCGGCAGTGTAAAAATATTAAATCGTTTATTAAACAAAATGTCCAGAATACAACAAATAATATACTCAAAAGAAAGCAAACTGTCTGTCTGAATGCAGGATTCCAGATGATAACTAGAAGAGACAAGGAGATATTCTATCATGAGTGATGTAAAGAGATAAATGAAGATCACAGAATGGAAAAGTCTTTGAGAAAATTGGGGATCTCAAAGAAACCGTTCATGTGAAAGTGGGCACGATAAAAGAAAAAATGGTGGAGTCTTAACAGAAGCAGATCGGATAAAGAAGAGGTGGCTGGAATACACTAAAGATCAATACAGATGCATAGAGGCAAAGACACAAGAGATCATATTACCAATGTCCTCTGGATAATAGAAAAGGCAAGCGAGTTCCAGAAAAAAAAAACATTTACCTCTTCTTTATAGACTATTATAAAGAATTTGACTTGATTTGAGTGAATCACAACAATATTTGGCAAGTTGTTAAATAAATATGGATACCAAACCAAGAAACCACGGTCAGAACCAAATATGGAACAACTGAATGGTTCAAGATCGGGAATAGAGTGCAACAAGGTTGTACATTGTCACCTTATTTATTTAACTTAAGCGTATGGCTGGGCTAAACAAAGCTGGAAAAAATATTACTGGGATAACCTCAGATACGTGAATGATGCTACTCTGATGGCTGATAGTGAGATGGAATTAAAGGACCTATTAATAAGGGGGACCTATTAATAATGGTGAAAGAAGAGAGTGAAAAACCTGGCCTGCTGCTCAACGTAAAAAAGGCGAAGATTACGGCAAACAGAAATTTATTTCCGCAAATATATTGGGAAAGTATTGGAGGCAGTTTTGCTGGGCTCCAGGATCTCTCCAGATGGTGAATGCAACCATGAAATTAAAAGATGTTTGCTTCTGGGGAGGAATGCTATGGCTAGTATGAAAAAGTTATTAAAAACAAAATTTTAAATGATCAACAAAAGTCAATATATATATATAAATATAAAATCAATACAGATGATATCCAAATATATCCGCTTAAAAATAAAAAAGCCCCACTCTGCAGATCATTTTACAAAGATCAAGTTTGTAGTACAACACGGGTTGTTGAGTAAATCTCTAAATGTTAAAGCACATCCTCTAACCATATCTAAAAAATGAAAGCATATCCGTTCATACCCTAGCGAGTCCCTTAAAATGAGGCTTAAATAATAGACATGTAAGTAAAAAATTGAAGATAACACACAAATGATTAAATAGTTTCACATGGAGTTGCTTCCAAAATAGAAGAGTGGCACCATATTTTACAGATTGAAAGAAAACATGACAAAAAAAAAATCACTTTCCTGCATTTTTATAGATAAGTAACATTGTCACAATAAATAACTGCCACAGATTAAGTAGTGGTTACAGATCATTCCATAAGATTTACTAATACATTTCTTTATAATGCCTAAATCCTACAAAAATTGTACGGTAGGCAAAAAGTATAAAAAAAAGTATAAAAGTGGTGAAAAAGTGCAGACAAAATTGTCAGCAACACAGAGAGTAAAATATTTGTTTATATAAATAAAAAAACTAAAACAAAAAAAAATTCTGAGAATTTAATAAGATTACACAATAGACAGAATTGTTTAAATCCTTGCTCAAAACTAAGACATAAATAACATGGGAAAGAAGAAGTAATTCAAGTGTTGGCCTCTAAAGCATGTTTAAATGATCATATTCTCACACAGTGCTACGCTTACACAGATGAAGATAAGTACATTATTTCTAACAGAATGGTTATAACCGGGGCTATCTAGTAAAAACATTTTTACAAAAAACACCATGTTTCAAACTAATTAATGAAAATGACATCAAGGGCCAGAATCCATATTGTATTATGGAGGCACACCTAGATATTTTAATATAATTATATTCAGAAGTACATCACATCCGCTAATTAAAGGGAAAATATACATTTGTGGTGAGATTGTCACATTTGTACATAGGAGTATGAAAAAATATGACTCAGAGGACATATTGTCTAAGAAAAGACAGTGATTTGAATTAAGCTAACTGTATCCCACTCCTTTTGTATTATATGGCTTTTATCCCAACTTGCTTATTGTAGCTTTTATAATTAAGTACAATGTTATTTGCTTCACTAGTTAGATCACCCTATTTCTAATTGAAGACAATCTACTTCCTATCTCCTAAGACAACATTGGTGACCAATCACAGCCGGGTGTAGACATGTTTGATTTTATTGGTTTAGAATTACTTATCACTGGGAAAAAATCCATAACTGGAAAATTGTTTGATATGGAACTAACCATTTTTCCAATTTGTTGACATTACTAATTTAACTTAAGTAATAAGTGATTTTTTTAAATTAGGGTACAAAGTTATAATTTACAATGCTTATATGTTTTCAATATTGTACAATATCCACACATACAGTATATATGTAATTACCCAAATGGTAGCGGTGCAACTCGAGGGCTTCTCTTTCCAAAAACACTCCTAATCGAATTCCTGACACCAAATACTGTGTGGCTTTGGCCCCTGTTTGTTTTTTCTTCGGGTGCAATCACTTCATTGCAGGGCACAGTTGTTGGGATATGGGGCACTTCTGCATTTTTTTCCTGCTCGATCTTCCTCAGAGGTTCTTTAAAAACTACAAGAAGAAGTTAGAAAAAACTCAAGCACAATGAGGCTACAATGTTATGTACCATATGGATGGTGCACACAAATTTAGTAATAAAGCAGTTATGGGTGCTATTTATTTTGTCCAGAGCTCACTTCCACTACTACATGGGAGGGGAGATTACATTTTGTAGAACAGTCAGTGCTCTGTAGCTCCTCGCAAAAAGATCATTAGAAGAATTTGTTTTTTCTTTCTTACGAAAATAAAAAAGATGGTTTCATTAAAAAGGCAATTCTAGAGGGCATTACACATAGTATGAAAAGAAAACAAATATTAGGGCTCACCATCCCCTTCTCTAATCACAATAAGTAGCCATGAGTGATAATGCACTGCATTCTTATTAGAGGTAATAGGACTTAAAAACCAAGAGCCTCATTCATTTAGTAGCCAACATCTCGCAGTATATAGGCTGTATGTCTGCGGCTTGCTGCAGGCTCGCAGTCTGCTACAATTCCAGTGCTATTCAGTTGAACAAGCCCGCAATTTACGGGTCGAAAGCCAAAACCGTGAACCATGCAATCCTATGTAGCATCTAAGGGCGTGAACATAATGAATTAAGCAAGGACGCAACTACCTATTTACAGCCAATATAAAATGTGACTGTCATCATTAGGTCAGTAAAACATGGAGGTTACATGTCAATCAATTATCGTTTGGAGGTCCAATATGCGATCAGACATGCAAAACACAAAATAATAAAAATGAATGCAGATACGGTTCTAGTCCATATGGGTGGTCTGATATGTATTAACTCGATGATTCCCGAGATTGCTATAACCCCAAAATGAAACATAAAATAAAATGATTTGTGATTGCCGATTTGCGAGCTTTAGACCGTTGTGCAATTAATTAAAATGTCTTTCTTTGCATTCGCCGTCATTTACAGTGCAGTATTGATTCTTTATTTGCATTTACAGTGCTACAGACATGTCTTTAACCCCTTTGCTGGTCCCATCTGGTACCCATAGGAATTTCTTCTACATTTACAGTTTACGAATAGTGACTTGCGATTGTAACTCTTGCAGACGTGAAAGATCAAAGGCTTTATCTTGGGGTTAATATAACAAGCATAATCCCTAAGCTTTATAAAGCAAATTACCGTCCTCTATTTAAAAACGTAATTTCAGAAATGGATACCTGGTCTAAAATGCATATATCCTGGACTGGCTGTATTACATTGGTCACAATGAACGTTCTTCCCAAAATCCTTTATTTGTTCAGGACTCTAGCAATACCAGTAAAAAACAAAGAACTGGATAGATTCCAAAAACAAATATTTAGGTTCAGGTTCAGACCACCCAGAATTGCGAAATAAAACCTATGTATAGGCATAGATCTAGAGGAGGCCTATCCTGCCCCAATTTAGTGCTTTACTTTAAAGCAGCTCAATTATGGTTTCTACCACTAGCTTACTCAAACAAACATCAATCAATATGGATATTTTTAGAAAATTATCAAATGAATACTAAATCATGGGATAAGTTTATTTGGTCTCCAAATCCAGACTCTTTTAGGACTAAACTCACCAACCCGATGAGTAACTTCACCCTGAAGATATGGAGATGGGTTGACTCCAGGTGTCGACTAGTTCATACTATCTCACCCCTCTCTTCAGTTTTCTCTTTCCCTAGTTTGCATACTACTTGTACATGAATGTCACAATTCTGGTGGACTTCCTCTACGCTGGATGGAATTGTCACTTGGTCAGATTATTCCTTTCAACCATTGAGGTTGGATTTCAATGTTCCTCAGAAGGAACTCTTTAAACACTTTACATTTAGACACTGGGTGATAACTATGGTTAGGCCCACATAAAACTTCCTGGTTCTCAAAAATCTGCCAAAATCTCCCTCTGACCAAAATAACCATTGGTTCTCTAAGATATCTTCAATTCATCTACCACAGACCAAAAACCTTATTTCATTAATAAATTGGAATCTGATCTAGGCCAGGAATAGGACACCAATAAATGGATTGAGGCATGTTCAAATCCTTTGACCACTAATAAAGAAATGATCAGTCTATCATTTTAATGGTTGGTGTATTTTAACAGTGAAAGACAAAATAACAAAAAAAAAAAAAAAAAAAAAAAAGTTATAAATTGGTTTTCAGGTCATTAAGGGAAATGAGTATTTGATCCCCTATCAATCAGTAAGATTTAGGACTCCCGGGTGTCTTTTATACAGGTAACAAGCTGAGATTCGGAGCACTCTCTTAAAGTGAGAACCTCCCTCCCTCCCTCCCTCAGCCAGGACATTTAAAATGGGTTATGGATGGGTATTCCAGCATAACAATGACCCAAAATACACAGCCAAGGCAACAAAGGAGTGGCTCAAGACGAAGCACATTAAGGGCATGGAGTGGCCTAGCCAGTATCCAGACCTTTCAAAATCTGTGGAGGGAGCTGAAAGTTCGAGTTGCCAAACATCAGCCTCGAAACCTTAATGACTTGGAGAGGATGTACAAAGAGGAGTGGGACAAAATCCCTCCTGAGATGTGTGCAAACCTGGTGGCCAACTACAAGAAACGTCTGACCTCTGTGATTGCCAATAGGGATTTTGCCACCAAGTACTAAGACGAAGTGGTGAAAAAAGTATTTCCCTCATTGACGGCAAATCAATTTATAACTATTTTGACATGCATTTTTCTTGATTATTTATTTTTTTGTCATTCAGTCTCTTACTGTTAAAATACACCTCCCATTAAAATGATTATACCATTTCTTTGTCAGTGGACATTCAAAATCAGCATGGGATCAAATACACCCCCCCCCCACCACCACCTATACTGTATAGCTAACAATGGTTTCAGATGCTGCCAGATTGAGGGTGACTTCCTTCACTCATGGTGGTCTTGCCCAATATTCCAGGATATCTAGACAAAAAACTTCCAACCTACCTCTAGATCATTTCAGGTCTCATTAACTCCCTTAATTGAATCCTGTCTCCTTGGCATTTATATTAACATCTTAGATAAACCTTGTAACAAGTTATTTCAACTTATTATGCGAACGGCCAAAAACAATATTGATAGAAATTGCAAAGCCCCCTTCCTCCATTTCCAGGCAGTTATTAATACAATTAATTACATATTTCTCAATGAAAGGTTGACACATATTTTACTGGATTCCTTTTCCATCTTCCTACAGATGTGGGAACCATGGATAGCATCCCTTAATTGTAGTTTCGTAACACAATTAAACTTTCAATAATCACTACTTCACCTTGCGGGGAGTAGGAGACTGGAGTGGTCCGGACCTAGGTGCCAATCCAGGAATTGTCCAGGAATTGGATTGGCCAATTGGATTGGTGCCAATCAAGGAAGCTGGTTGATCCCTCTCAAGAGCCCCGATTTGAAATCTTACTAAAAGGAGGTTAATTCACCAGTATGTTTTCTTTCTTCCCCTTTTCTTTTCATTTAATTTCTTTCCATTTTTTTGTTCCTTTTCTTAATTGTATATTTTTTTAGTGTTAAAAAGCTATCAAATTGATAATCACCTTGTATAACATCACAACTGTAAATCCTTAAAAGTAGAAAAAGGAATAAGAGAAGCACTGAACTTCTGGGCTAATGCAGATTTTATTTTTCTTGGGCAACTCCAGTCCATAGGCTTATTTAAATTCTTTCCATACAACTGTATATTTTTGTATGTTTTAATATATGTTACGAACTGTTGTAATAACATTCATGATTGTCTTTAATAAAAACTATTGCAATAAAGATTAATGGCTTATATGGGGTGTAAGTTATGGTTGTAGCAACTACAAGGATTTCAAGCCCATAACATGTAGCCTGTTTGGCGCTCACAAACAACATCAATTGAATACCAAATTAAATTATGGCCTCCATTATGAGCTATTGTAACATACAATTGCTCAAATGAATTTGCCTCATACTTTTTACTTCTAGCCTTGAAATATATTTCCACTCCTTCAACAGGCAGCACAACTAGAATATCCCAACAGCTAAACGTCACAAATACAGCTACTGTCTCCTGTTCTATTTGGTACTCTCTTTGGTATGTGATGTTTTAAAGATCTATTTGTATTTAAAGGAACATGAAACCCACCAGAACCTCTGTGCACCATTAGATAGAGAATGTGTAAAAGCGGTTATCTTTTGCTAAATTATTCAATAATTGACTCAGTTATAGGCATTTATAGTAATTGCTTGTATAGTCAACAAGCAGCTGCATAGAAAACAAAGATTGGGGCATAGCCACACAGCCAAATAGCCTCTTCATTTGGACAGTTAATGAATTGAATAGAGCTGTGTTAGATTTTTTTTTTGTATAAATAGTGGAATAATTGTTTATTTTCCAAGAATGTTACTTTTCACAGTTTTGGAAAGTTTGGTATCTGCTCTAATATTCCCATCACTGTTTCATGGGTTACATTTTCTGTGTTCAGGTCATTAATTTCCATAATCTTTTGCATAAGGAAAGAGCAGATTTGAAAAAAATAAATACTTGTTCATATGAGGAAGTCAAGCTAAATCTGTATTCACTCTATATCAATGTAACAAGCTATTCTTTCCAAATTAGTACTAACTAAAGAGAAGATATGTAGCAATATACTGTATGCCCCTCTGTCCTGAGTAGGAGTGTAGCAAATGCAAGATTAGAGCATATTTAAATTTTAACAAGAGATTTTAAAAAATTGTTTATGTATGAAGAAATAATATATACAAATTATCAAGAGATACTTTTATTTTAATTAATATAAATGCCTCACTAAACTGTGCTGTGTTAATATGTATAACTGAAACATGATTACACAATACAATGTAAATATGGTATTGAGCTGCTCTGACAGATGTTATTTTAGACATTTTTCCAGAAGTATTTTTGGGATAAACATATAGGTAAAATATATAGGCTTTTAACTACATTGTAACCAGAAAAGCTGCAATCATAGTCAATTCTAATTGCGATCTGACTAAAATATGCTTTTCATGTTTCTTTTATAGATTAGAAGCAAACCACTGGAAAGCTCATATATTAAAGGACCACTGAACAATGAAAAATATAATTTGAAATTAATTAATCAGGAAAACAGTCAAGCTAGTTTTTAATTAGAAAAAATAAAAAAAATAAAAATCGAAGGCATCTATGATACATTATTGGAATTTGTGTGCGAGAGGGATGTTTATATTTTTGGAGAACTATGGTTGCATTAAATGATGCAAGGTGGCTATCAATTAAAATATTATCCTATTATCAAAAAAGGTTCTTGATTTCTGCCTCTTGCCGCCTCCACACCCCTACCTCCAGTGATAACTACAAACATGCATCCCTATCATCCAGTTCTCAGGATGCGATTTAAGAAACACAAAAGTGGCTTCCTCTGCTCACAAACATACTTTTTTCCAAAAAAAATATTTTGTCATCTTTCTACATGCATGGCAAACAAGTGCATTTTTTCTTGAACTGCAGTGGTCCTTTAATGCCATTAAATGTGGTTTGAGACAGTAAAGATCATTTTACCTGGTGCCCTCGTTTAAGTCCTGCCTCTGCAGCTAAGGTGCAAGTGTTGACACTTAGGACAAATATGCCAAACCCAGTATCTCTTCCTCCCACAAGGGTGACTCCAAGAGATGATACGGAGGAAGGCTTCTGTAGTCTTATATGTCTGGGTTTGGCTCTTGTTGTGCAGGCTAAGCGCAACATCTGCAGATGTCCTTTCATTTCGTCCTGACCAATGTTTTTTGTTAATATAATATATCAAAACACATTATCAGAAAAAAAACCAGTCAGGCTGAATCTATGATGTTTTTTTCACTAGTTATGTTATAATGCTTTATATACTACAAAGACATGGCTAGACTGAAAAATGCAGAATCTACTTATATGAACAATAAACAATTAGCAAGGATACTGAAAATATCATTAAAAACTACAATTAAAAAGTGCAAATGAATACAGCTAAAATTGTTAGACAAAATTTTAGATTGAATGTACTTTTGACTTTAATAAGTGTATTTTATACAATAAGTATAATTTTATACTACTATTGGTTTCCTGACAAACTGTAAAATCTGTGATTCTTCCATATCCAAATCAAAGGACCCCTGCTCAGAGGCTATTGATACTACATAACAAAAGGCTTTTGGTCTCAGCGTGTAAAGTAATATCTTAGGAATAGAAATAAAGCCAAATATTAAGGTATTATGTTTGGGGGATTTTTTTATATAACCTAAACTGCTAGTGGTAAAACTGTTTTTTATGAAGCCATTAGGGGGGGTCATAAGGAATATGTAAGTTTGTGAAGGGCAGTCACAGCAGAGTATCCAAGAGACACAATCTGTCTTTTGGGGTAGTATTTAGCAATATTATAAGAAAATGTATCTTTATATAGTAGAATTTATGATGTGTCCTCTTATTAAATATTGTCTTATCTGTTTGTCTAAACCCATTGTGTCTTGAGTTATAGACATTTTTAATTATACCTTGTTTATCTGACACTTTAAATGCTTCTGGAGGACTCAACAAAGAATTGAAAACCAGTTGCCAGTGGTCTTTAGTACCTGTAAATCTTTCTTCTGCTTTTTGCAGTTACAGCAGTGTCCTTATTTGTGAGTTGTCTGTAAAATTGTATTAGCATAGGGTTTGAGTGTCAGTGTGTTGGGCAGTAACTTGTGATCGACTGAATGGAGATTTTTGCCTTGCTTTTCGGCTTTGTCGTGAGGTTTACTAGTAGAAGTTACCCGTAGCAGTTTGCTTGCAATGTTTTAGGTATAGGTGATTAACATAGCTACGAAGGATTTATTGTGCTGCTACGATACTCATAATTGCTTTTTCAGGGACTAGCATAGACATTATATATTTCTTATAATGCCCTAGAATCAGCCTTATTAATTCCTGTTGATGCTGAAAGTTATGTATGGATACATTTTATCACTTCCTAGGGATTCACAAGGCTACTAAATGCTCAAATGAGACTAAACAGATTAGCATATTTAGCCTGTCAAATTATTTTTAATAACATTCAAGGGCAAAATTATTTATTTTTTAAATCTAGTTTTAAAACTTCCCCGACTAATGACCTCCCTCTCCAGTTAATGTATATCTCTTTAGTAGATCTTTACTGACACTGTAAAAAATAAACAAATCTTACTGCAATTTCCAGACGGTTCTCAAAAGTTTCTAGAAATGTTGACATCTCTGGACTTCTTTCAAAGTCGCTGAAGTGATTTTAAACCCATAAAAGTACAATTCGTGATACCTGTGCGAAAAAAAAATATATATATATAAATTAGTTAGGCAGCATTTGAAATCACTTTTAACGTTTGAACTTGGTACAAGGTATCAGTGTTTATTTACAAGTTTAATACCTAAACAATGAATCAGAAACCTTAAATCAGACCAGATGTATATTTAAAATTAAGCCATTCAAGTATATATCAAGCGTTTCTTCAAGCATTATAATAAACATGGACATAAGTACTTTTCTACACATGATTAAAATCCATAATAATTTTGTAGTTAGTTGAAGTTTTCAATGTAAATTCTAGATTCCTTATTTTCGTATCGTGCAAAAATATATTTAGTTACTAAAAATGTAATTTAAAATTGTTGAAAGTCCTGCATATATACATTATAACACATTTCTTCCCACATATACACCTTTGCAAATTTGAAACCTGCTTTAAACCTAGCGATAACTTAAATAAATATAGAAAATAACCATTTAAATAAAAGCAACTATGTTATCATAATGTAAATGGTGACACCTTCAAAACTTTTAAAAGAAGCATACAATCAGTTTAAAAAAAAAAAAATTATACACATTTGGTAGGAATAGTTGAAATTTTCAACTGTTTATATGTATACTTAATAGTCTTATGAGCAACCCTGTATACAGTCAGATCATTATCTCTTAGCTCACTAATAGACCAACCTTCTCCAGAAGGCTGTTAATCTCAAACCACTGAAGTATTTTGTCGACAACAATAGTTTGGCTTGGGAGGAAGGTCCTGGACATTAAGAGGAAATCCTCAATAAACGTGGCATTGTTTTTTGACTCCACCTCAATTAGATTATTTCTTAAAGTTTCTGTAGTTTCCTGAAGACAAAAAGAAAACAAACGTGTATATGAACACTAATTTGTCTGCTGCCATAAATGGCCCATGTGTGAGAGACCCAAGCCTCAAACAGAAAGGGCGAAATAAGAATAGGGAGAATAGGGAGAGATAGGAAAATATATTGCCAAAGTAAGAACTTATTTGGCAGGACCAAAGGTGTTTTAGTTATCATACAACAGATTATATTGAAAACTAAATGTTGAGAGGCAAAATAAACTGTGCTTTGTTATTCTGAACACCACAGTCATTCATTTTTCCTAATGTCACAGGGCCTCATTCAATTGCAATTTGGCCAATTGAATAGGGCTCTAAATAAGCACATAACATATTTTTTTTAAATAAGATTTTAGTTAGTAAGCATCTATCCAAAAGCAAGGTTTTCACTAACTAAAAACTTATTTAAAAAAAATATGCTATGAGCTTATTTAGAGCCCTATTCAATTGGCCAAATTGCAATTGAATGAGGGCCATAGTATGCATGCTATCTGCAGCAATTTGTGTTGGAATATACAAAACCTAGTGTGAAGAGATTTATTTTAATGAATATTTAGACTACAATAACACCTCTAAGCATCTGTTATTAGGATGTCTGAATTGTATACGTCCTTGAACCAGTACATGGTTTTATGCAGACCAAAGTGTAACCATGAATCTGTGAATACATTTATTCTGGTTGTGGTATTTTATTGGGTCATATAATAACACTCAACAAAAAACCATTTAGAAAATTAGACACTTTTGAAAAAGGTGATAAAATAGTAACTGAAATTAGGACCAATATATGTAATATAAGAACAGTAGTGAAGGTTAAAGCAATATAGGAATGCGGACTTGGCAAAGAATACAGAAGATGACCACCCATCAATTGTGTGCTGGATAAGAACAAGTAATGAATGGATAGATAAAGGATTCTCACCTGTTCATACATTCTGTGGTCTGCCAGTTCCTCATAGCCTTCTTTAATGATGTTAGGAGAACTGAAGTATTTCTGCTCTCAGATGACACATACGAAGTAACCCCTGCAAGCTGACTTGCTGTTTCCTACAAGTGAAGTTAAAATACGAGTAGCGACATGGCATATTTTATATCGTTATTTATATTAGAGGTTATTCTAATCATTATTTATAATCTTATAGCATAGATTGTATTCATGCTTATTTTATTAACATAAGTTGTAGCAAATCTTGAACTGACAGGCATCAAAAGATTTAAGCAATTGTAATTTCTATCTATCTGTTGAAGTAAAATTCTTATTTCTAAATACAATAATTTACTTTTCTGTTTTATATCAATAAAAATGTATGCAAAATTGTAATGAATATTAAATTAAGAAGAAAATATATATTCTACGCACAGCCTAAATTATAGCTGTGATGGAAAATCCCAGTTTTGAAACATGTCAAATACATGAAAAAAAAGAGAATGGAAAATTAGACTGATTTTTGTATTTTTTTAATTTTAGTTAAAATATATAGCCCTGCAGATAATACATAACTGAAAGTGAATTTTCAATGTATTTTCTCAGGTAACGCTAATACCACAAATTGACAAACATTATTTATCATTATATATTTATGGTAACAACAAATAAAGATATAAAAAGTGAAATGTAACTCTTTTCAGTTCTCAATAGGGGCCTCATTCTATTATCGGCCGCAGCCGTTGCGGGGCCGCAAGGACCGGCCGCAAGCTATTCGGCTATTCTATTCCCTTACGGCCGGGGATTTCGGCAGGCTTGCGGCCGGTGCCTTGCTATCTCTTGCGGCCGCTCGCGCCGGAGGAAAGCCTTTGATCTTAAACGGCCGCAAGAGATTTGCAATTCAATTGCTCCGGGAAACCTCTCTGCAAGGCTAAAAGCGAGCCGCAGTTACTTGCAGGAAAAAGGTCTCGCTAGCACCAATTAAGCACATAAAATAGCTCAAATAAAGCCATCCTGCACTCTGAGAAGACTATAAAGGGATTTTAGGTGTTAGAAAAAATAGCACATAATTATCCTGTACTCAAATCCGTAAAATATTTAATTTTTAATATCCGTAAAATATCCATGTAAAAAGTCCAGAGTGCTTGGAGCACTTCAGACACACCCACGCCGCAGCCGGCAAATAAACAGTTAATTTGAACTCGGGTTTGGGCAGATGTGCAAGCTTGAGAGTGGGTTCCTTTTAATCCTCATGTTCCCCAATATGATCCCTAGCATTTACAGAGCTGTACAGTGCAGGCTTGAATTTATTTTTCAGTTTTTATATTTCACAGATTACGGCCGGTTCCAAGATATGCGGCCGGCCGTAAAAGGAGATCCTTGCGGGGCCGTATAATAGAATCGCGAGTTAACTGAACCCTCGCAAGGAATCGCAGCCTTACGGCCGATTTACGGCCGATAATAGAATGAGGCCCTAGGTGTTTTGTCTTCTGGTGAAAGGTTTATGCAGCAAACTGATATTGTTCTAATTCTTGTTTAACTAAACAAGTAAAACAAATGATTTATTTTTCTGCTGATATATATATCTGGCATATCACAAGAATTTGAGATACAATCATAACATTTTAACATTTTTATATTTTAAAACAATATCTCAAGCAGTGACTGAATAACCAAAAGCATAATAAAATTGTTATGCCTAACTGAAATTCAACTTTATAAAAATAAAATAATATGACCTCATATATAGTGTATAGGCCGCTTTTATTGGACGGATTTTCGGACGAAAAGTCTTCAGGAAGCTAAGAAAAAAAAACGTGAAAATATGTGCAATTAATCAGATTAAATAAACTCTGAAGAAAGGACATGCAAATGAGACTACAATGTATCTCACTCTTGAATCCACTACATTAGTTAAATACCACACTTACCCGTACATAATAAACACTACTTCATTTGTAAGTGTAAAAGTTAATATATCTATGTAAGATTCTTCTGCAAAGACTTCAATGGCAAAACTAAAACAGTACCTAGGTCAATTGTTTATCAATTTTAACAACTAAAATCAAGTATTACATATGATTTTCCACAATAACTCATGATGCAGATAGAACACATACAAGAACTTGTGTTGTCCTTAAAACTAAGATTTTCTCTAAAATGCTTTTATGCTCTTCACTGATACAACGATAGTTTTTTTACATACAGTAGTGGAGCTAATGCATGTGGGGCTCCGGTGCAACTTCAACTCAATCCAGAGGTAGAGCTTCCTCCAGTGCAGACGAAGCAAAGCACTGAGGCCCTGGCCTTTGAGGGGAAAAGGGCTGCCAGGGTCTTTGCGGCGGTTCCGCAACCCCCCACCGCCTTCCTGCACCCCCCCCCCACGTCTCTCTGCCAGCCCCTGTGGCCCCCGCAGCCACCCCTCAGCAATTTGTAGCCCCTTTCAGCCCTCTGTTGGCACCTGTGGTTCCACTGGTCTCCCTGTGGTCCCCCTTGTCTACCTGTGGCTTGCCTTGTTTCCCTGTAGTCCCCCGTGGCACCCTTATTTCCATGTGGCCTTTCTTGCCCCCCTGTGGCACAACAGCCCTCTGTCATTGCCTGTGTCCCCCGTGTAGCCCCTTTCAGCCCTCTGTGGCCCCCTTATCTCCCTGTGGTCCTCCTTGTCTCCCTGTGGTTTCCCTTGTTTCACTGTGACCCCCACGGCCCTCTGATAGTCCCTGTGGCAGCCCCTCTGGCCTTTGTAGTCCCTTTCAGCTTTCTGTGCCCCAACTTGTCTCCCTCTGGCCTCCCTTGCCCCCGGAGCCCTCTGCCGCTATATATATATATATATATGTGTGTATGTATGTATGTATGTATGTATGTATGTATGTATGTATGTATATATATATATATATATATATATATATATATATATATATATATATATATATATATACACACACACACACACACATTCGTAATACCCCGCACAATGCTACCGTGGGCAGCGCTGATTCGCTTTAGTACAGTTTCTAGGGCCAGACCTCGGATAGATTGTACATTTGCAGTGTTGTTGAGCTGAAGTGTAAGTGTCAGCAATGTGTGCAGTGTGTAGCTGGGTACTTCTGCATTCTGTAAGTTAGTGTTGTAAAATGGCGGTGAATGTGTATGTGGTACGTGGGTGTGAATGATTTAGCGTCCTTGCTAATAGTGTATTTTGTACCTCGCACGTTCCTGGCATGTTCCTTGTACCTCGTACAGGTTTTTGTAAAAGTCGTATGTGCTTGGCGGCGTTTTGTGGCTTTTGGGGGTCGTGTAGCCTTGTTTTCATTTTTTTGGGCGGACATTTTTTCTCTCGCTTAGGGGATTTTCGAGTGTCTAAACTTTTTAAATTGGACTTAAATTGAGATGTTCTAACTTCCAGACGTCCTGGGTGTGCCCCCTTGCTGTGGGTAAGGTTTTTATTTTATTTATGTGTGTATTTTGTGTTTTTTTATTGTTTTCCGCTGTGTGCGGGTTGGCAGTTAAGGTCGTATTTTTGCGTGTCCGTATTTGTTTTTTTCTAAAGTCCCGCGGCTCATATTTTCTGTCTGTAAGTCCACAAAAAAAATGTTTCTAAGTTCCGCGGCTCGTATTTTTTTTTGCGAGGGCCGCGTTTCGCGGCTCGTATTTTTTTTTTGCGAGGGCCGCGTTAGCAACGACGCGTATTGCTGAGAACTATATATATATATATATATATATATATATATATATATATATATATATATATATATATATATATATATATATATATATATATATATATATATATATAAATATACACATTTATATTTGTTGTTGTTTAGTCGTTCAGTCGTGTCCGACTCTCTGTGACTATAGACCACAGCACGCCAGGTGCATTTCTCAGTCACTGCCCCTCTGAGCATCAAGTTCATGTTCATTGCTTCAGTGATCTCATCTATCCATCTCCGCCTCTGTCGTACCCTTCTTCTTGTGCCCTCAATCTTTCCAAGCATCAGAGTCTTTTCTAGGGAATCCTGCTGTCTCATGATCTGGCACAAAATATTTAAGCTTCAGCATCATGGTCATACCTTCTAGTGAACACTTTGTCTTGATTCCCTGCAGTATTGATTTATTGGATCTTCTTGCAGTCCAAGGGACTCTAAGCAGTCTTCCCCAACACCACAATTCAAAGGTGTCAATTCTACGGAGCTGACTTCTTTATTGTCCAGCTCTCATATATGTATGTTACTACTGAGAATACCATAGTTCGAACTATGTGGAACTTTGTTGATAGTTTGATATCTTTACTTTTTACTAGCTTGTCCAAGCTTGCCATAGCTTTCCTCCCCAGAAGCAAACATCTTTTAATTACATGACTACAGTCACTATCTGCAGAGATCTTGGATCCAAGGAAATAAAGTCTGTCACTGCCTCTACTTCTTCCCTGTCTATTTGCCAGGAAGTCAGATTGCCTTTTGCCATGATTTTATGCTTTTTAACATTGAGCAGCAGGCCAACTTTTGCACTCTCTTCTTTTACCTTCATCAATAAGTCCTTTAGTTCTTCCTCACTTTCAGCCATCAAAGTAGTATCATCGGCGTATCTACGTTTGTTGATATTCCTTCCAGCAATATTGATTCTGGCTTTGGATTCACCCAAGACAGCCTTTCACATGATGTACTCTGCAAATAAGTTGAATCTTGACTCAAACAGTACATATATATATCACATATATAGTTGTTGTAATTATGAGTTTGTTGGAAACGCTCAGTAATGTTACGGCGTTGCCAGCAAACTCGCAATTACAACTATTATGCGCTGTCTGATCGAGCAGGTGCGCGCGCAGGAGAATGTATAGAGAACGGTAGAGGGGGGGGGGGGAGGCTCACAAGGAGCGCCTCCCTTCAAGTAGAGGGGGGAAGAGGTAGAACGGGGAAGGAGCGCTGAAGGCATGTAAGGAGCACTGAAGGCCAGTAAAAGTAGGGGGGGGGGAGGCTCACAATAAGCACCTCCCGTCAAGTAGAGGGGGGGGGGGGATAGAAGGGGGAGAGGCTCGCAATGAGTGCAGAAGGAGCTCATTGCAAAGCCACTGATGAGCGCCAAACGGTGCTCATCGCAAGGCCAGGGGGAGTAGAGGGGGGAGGCTCGCAATGAGTGTCTCCTGTGAAGTAGAGGGGGGAGAGGTAGAGTTGGGAGAGGCTCGCAATGAATGCCACCCCGTCAAGTAGATGGTAGGAGAGGTAGAGTGCTGAAGGCGTTCATTGCGAAACCTGTGATGAGCGCCAAAGGCCAGCAAAGTAGAGGGGGGCTCACAATGAGTGCCGAAGGCCATAGGCCTAAGTCGCTCATTGTGAGGCAGGCAGGTTAGAGGGGGGAAAGCCTTGAAATGAGCGACAAACACCATTGCCAGGCTTCAAATTTTATTGCCGTCATCTTTGACGGGCAAGTTGCTAGTATATCACATATAATAGTTGTCAAACTGCGATTTTTCGTAAAGCGAGCCCTTGAGGCATTTAAGCCTTCCAAGCTTGCAGGACTTAGGCAATGAGCGCCGCAAACGCACATTGCCCTGCGATCCTCGCAAAGTGAGGCAAGCAGTTGAGGCATTGAAGCACAAGGGACTTAGGCTGAAATGAGCAATTAAGCAACCGCGCAACATAGGCTGCAATGAGCACCAAAGGTGCTCATTGCAGCCGGGGCGTTGTCACACATGCGATCTCGAGAAAAAAAATACAACCTTGGAAAAATACAAATTTAACATCCGACCTGCGGAAATTGAAAAACAAGAAAAAAAAAAAAACACATTCACACACAGCACAGGCAGAGAGCCAGGAAGCACGGAAGTGATTTTGAGCCTTATTTGATGAGTTTTCATAAAATTGGCTAAGCAAGAGAAAAAAATGGCGGACGAAAAACATAAACATTTCAGGATATGGATGAAAAAGAGGCTGAGCAAAGCCAGGCATGCAGGACTTAGGAAATACACAAGGGCAAAGACAGGGATTTGTCTGTATGTTAAGCCTGAATTTAAGCCTATAGTCAGAGAAGATATTTATGGTGGACCTAGTGATAAAGTTGAATGTTTGTGGGTAGAGTTATATAGCGCAGCAGCAAATTCCAAAAGAATATTAGTAGGAGTATGCTATAAACCCCCAAATATAGCTGAAAATGAGGAAATACAATTATTGTTACAGATTGGAAATGCAGCTAAGCATGGGCAAGTTCTAATAATGGGAGATTTTAATTACCCTGAAATAAACTGGATAAATGAGACCAGCAGTTCAGCTAAGGGGAGCAGGCTCTTGAGTACACTCAGGGATCATTATCTGGCCCAGGTTATACTAGAGCCTACGAGAAATGAAGCTATCTTAGATTTAGTCATCACAAATAATACTGATATAGTATCAAATGTTGGAATAGGGCAACCTTTGGGAAACATTGATCACAACACAGTCTCATTTGAGATTGAATTACATTTTTTTATTTTTTTAAAGGGGCCACCGAAAACTCTTAATTTTGAAAGGGCAGATTTTAACGGTCTAAGGGCAGTAATACAAAGTATAGACTGGGACAGAGAACTGATAGGTAAAAACACTGAACATAAATGGACAACATTAAAAGCCTTACTAAATATACATACACATCGGCATATACCATGTGGGAATAAAAGTAAAAGGAGTAAATCCCATCTAATGTGGCTTAACAATGATTTAAAGATCAAGATACAGAGTTAAAAAAAAGGCATTTCAATTATACAAACAAGATGGGACAAAGACTGCTTTACGGGAGTAAAAGGAAATCAACAAGGCTTTCAAAAGCGCTATTAGACTGGCTAAAATAAAAAATGAATTGCAAAAGAGAGTAAGACTAACCCTAAAATATTTTTTAAGTATATTAATGGGAAGAAGGCGAGGAAGGAAGCTAAAGGAACATTAGAATGTGAAACAGGCCACCTGAAAATTAGTGACCAGGAAAAGGCAGATGAGCTAAATAGGTTATTTTCTTCAGTATACACAAGGGAGGTACAAGTGGTTGGGACACTGCAACATAATGGGGCTACACTACCTTTGCCAAGTAATTGGTTAACACAGGAAGAAATCCAAAAGAGGTTTGGAAAAACAAATGTTAATAAAGCCCCGGGTCCTGATGGAATACATCCAAGGGTACTAAGGAAACTGGGTTCTGTAATAGCCAAACCATTATATTTAATTTTTCAAGATTCACTCAACACAGGGGGCCTCATTCAATTGCGATATAGGCAATTGAATAGGGCCATAAGAAGCACATAGCATATTTTTATTAAAGCAGTTTTTAGTTAGTGAAAAACTTTCTTTTGGATAGATGCTTGCTAACTAAAAACTTCTTTAAAAAATATATGTTATGTGCTTATTTAGGGCCCTATTCAATTGGCCAAATTGCAATTGAATGAGGGCCAAGGTCTCTACCAGATGACTGGAGAAAAGCAGATGTGATACCCGTCACAACCTACAATGATGATGGAGTATAGAGGATCCTAGTCCTCTTTTCTCCTGTAGGTTTTAGACCTAAGATTTGGATGACTCAGACCAATGGACCTTCCTTGTGGATGCAAGAGCATAAGTCCCAGCTTTTGGTAGTGTGCCTGGGAAGAACCTGGCATGGAGTCAGAAACGATCTCCTCTGCCAGCATATGCCCTTGGGTCAATAATACACCTGCACACAAAGTCTTGATGAAAATTATGAACAACTTCTTTATTTTTACACAAGTATTTAAACAACTCACAACAACAGTACAGGGAGTGGCTACCCCTTTGTCCAACCCTTATCTTCCTCTTGGCCAATGGGGTAATCTCCAGCGTAATTTGATTACCTCTAGCCAATGGACTAGAGGTAAGCTCTGGGAATTTCCAGACCCCTCCCCTGGGCCGCCCACTAGGTGTGACTAACAGAGTCATTTGGATGCTGGCAGTCAAGAGAGACACATCTCCCTGTCCTCTGGACTTTGCTCTGACTCTCTGAGTGAGAATACCTGTAGACCCCCTGGAGAGATGGTGCCTCAATGTCTGTATAGACCCCATTGTTCCTGACTTAAGTATGTGTACTTAAAGGATTAACCTTGGTGGCCAGCTGGGGGTCCTTCTCCTGTTGCAAGATGTATGTGGCAATGTATCCAGCATGACTACCCCATACTATCATATACATATGTGTACATATTCCACACACTGTCAGTCTATTTAAGTACAAGCGTAAAAGCGCACCCCACATAAAACCACCTAATGTCCTCATAGTATATGGGATTGGGGCAGGGTTTCCACATCAATCCATCTCATGCATTATGATGACTTTTATTGATGGTGATGGGAACCCTGCTCATTTCCTTAGACAATAATCATAATAATATAACAGTATAACCGTATAACAGTATAACAGGGTGTCTGGGAGCCCCAAACCTTTTGTTCCTCCCCATAGCAACAGCATGTGGAAGACCACCCATCCCAAAATGGCCACCGCTGCCAGTCACAAAATGGCCCCAGCATAGTTCACACCCAAATCCAATATGGCCACTGGCTGATTCATGACAATCCTTCCCCAAGCGGGCGGAGAACATCCAAGATTTTCTCAGCTACGCTGATAGTCATGAATCTGCTGGTTTGGCCCGGCCTGCTGCATGCTAGGCAAGTTCATGTCGGTGCGCACACAGTCCCAAGGTGCAGAGTAAAGACCTCCCCCAGCCCTTGGCCTTTCTCCCACTGTATAGAGCAAATTGCTCTTGCCCTGCACCCCCACCCAAAACAGTCCAGGATCCCAGCTCTCTGTTTTTGGCAGCAGCATGGAAGTCTCTGGGGACACAGTGGGTTGCACCCATACATTCTTCTGAGGCAAAACCGTATTTTTGGGAGCCCCATAAAACAACCCCTGTCCCATAGCAACCCCTTTCCCTCCAGCCAGTCCCCACAGCTGGGCTGGGGTCTCTAAAAAAGTCTCTGGGCCTATGGGATTGCAAGGGGGCAGTCCAGTACTTCCCTCAGCAAAATTATTATTGTCGGGAGCCCAATAACACCATAACTGCAGTAAAGTACATACCGGTCTGCGCTTGACTCCAGCCTCCCTGATGGAGTCCGGACTTGGATGCTCCCTTTGCTCTGGCTCCTGGAGATCTGTATCTTTGGACAGACCCTCCTGGTTTTCTTCCCCTGGGTCTGTCTGTGTTGCAGCCTGGAGAACTACGCTGTTCCCACCCAGGCTGTGCTTTGGGGCCCTCAGCTGACCCTCTTCTTCTATGGCCTTTTCCTTGGCAACTTGGGCCTCATCCTTTGTGGACTCCTGGGCACTGGTCATCTCAGGCAAGTCCTCACTACATCCACAATCCTTTGGGGTGCCGCAATGCACCCATGGTTCCTTTGCCAAGGCTGGCAAGCTTGCTGCCCCTGTCGGGCTCTTGGTGCCCCTGGCACTCTCTTGGTGCCCCTGGCACTCTTGCTGTGTGAGGCCTGGTTCCCTGTAGCTAAGAACCAGTTCCTTTCCCTCCCCACAGTCCATTACATAGCCCTCCCCACAGTCTCTTGGGTGGCTATCCTGAGCCCCTGGCTCCATTAGCAGTTCTGGCCCATACACATTGCCTAGAACTTCTGAGGGCAGACTTAGTTCATCTGGCCCTACCTGTTGAGCAGTTACTGGGGTTTCTGCCAGGATTTGTGCTGGAAGGTAGTCCTCAGGTGAGACCTTTTCCACATCTGGTAACTCAGGCGTGACCCGTTTGGAGAAACTGTGCTCGGCTAGCGTTTCTTCTGGGATTAAGTCTCTTGGGGTATCAGGAGACAAACATGGGTTATCTGACCCCACCCAGGGAACATTCCCCTGGGTCTCTGGCTCTTGTAGCTGGTGAGTTGGTCCCAAGCTGACTTTACCATCCCTTCTAGGCTCTGACACAGTCTCTGCATTTTTTAGGGGAAAACAGTCTCCATTCCCCGAAGGTGGTACAAGAGCAGGGTTTACCCCTTCCTCCTCCTCCTGATCCTCTGACACATCCCACTCAGAGAGCTCCTCTAGGCAACTCTGAGCCAGTTCTGCTTTCTGGGCCTCAGACAGCCCAGGGCACGGCCTTGTATATGTGGTCGCCTCCATTTTGCTTACCCACATGCACTCTTTCCATATTCTCTGGAACATCTGGTCAAGCACGTAGCCCACATCTTGTGCTGTTAACTTTTTTGGACAAAGGTGTCTGACTTCTTTAAACCGTCTTTTTGCTTCTTTGGCAATATCTTCCTCATATTGCTGCTCCATTCTTGGTCTTTCTGTAGAGTCTCCCACCTCTGTCACCAATTGTCACAACCTACAATGATGATGGAGTATAGAGGATCCTAGTCCTCTTTTCTCCTGTAGGTTTTAGACCTAAGATTTGGATGACTCAGACCAATGGACCTTCCTTGTGGATGCAAGAGCATAAGTCCCAGCTTTTGGTAGTGTGCCTGGGAAGAACCTGGCATGGAGTCAGAAACGATCTCCTCTGCCAGCATATGCCCTTGGGTCAATAATACACCTGCACACAAAGTCTTGATGAAAATTATGAACAACTTCTTTATTTTTACACAAGTATTTAAACAACTCACAACAACAGTACAGGGAGTGGCTACCCCTTTGTCCAACCCTTATCTTCCTCTTGGCCAATGGGGTAATCTCCAGCGTAATTTGATTACCTCTAGCCAATGGACTAGAGGTAAGCTCTGAGAATTTCCAGACCCCTCCCCTGGGCCGCCCACTAGGTGTGGCTAACAGAGTCATTTGGATGCTGGCAGTCAAGAGAGACACATCTCCCTGTCCTCTGGACTTTGCTCTGACTCTCTGAGTGAGAATACCTGTAGACCCCCTGGAGAGATGGTGCCTCAATGTCTGTATAGACCCCATTGTTCCTGACTTAAGTATGTGTACTTAAAGGATTAACCTTGGTGGCCAGCTGGGGGTCCTTCTCCTGTTGCAAGATGTATGTGGCAATGTATCCAGCATGACTACCCCATACTATCATATACATATGTGTACATATTCCACACACTGTCAGTCTATTTAAGTACAAGCGTAAAAGCGCACCCCACATAAAACCACCTAATGTCCTCATAGTATATGGGATTGGGGCAGGGTTTCCACATCAATCCATCTCATGCATTATGATGACTTTTATTGATGGTGATGGGAACCCTGCTCATTTCCTTAGACAATAATCATAATAATATAACAGTATAACCGTATAACAGTATAACAGGGTGTCTGGGAGCCCCAAACCTTTTGTTCCTCCCCATGGCAACAGCATGTGGAAGACCACCCATCCCAAAATGGCCACCGCTGCCAGTCACAAAATGGCCCCAGCATAGTTCACACCCAAATCCAATATGGCCACTGGCTGATTCATGACAATACCTATATTTAAAAAAGGGAGCAAGAGAAAGTCCGGGGAGTTATAGACCAGTGAGCCTCACTTCTGTAGTGGGGAAGCTTTTAGAAGGGTTAATAAGGGATAATATGCAAGAATATGTCTATTTGAGCAGGATTATAAGTAGGAGTCAACATGGGTTTATGAGGGATAGGTCATGTCAAACAAATCTAATTAGTTACTATGAGGAGGTTAGTAGGAACCTGGATCAAGGCAACTCAGTGGATGTAGTCTTTTTGGATTTTGCAAAGGCTTTTGATACAGTGCCACATGGGAGACTATTGTGCAAACTAAGGGATACAGGAATTGCAGTAAATATCTGCTCATGGATTGAGAGCTGGCTAAAAGACAGGAAGCAAATGGTTGTTGTAAATGGAACATACTCCGATTGGACTAATGTGGTAAGTGGGGTTCCTCAGGGTTCAGTATTAGGTCCTCTCCTTTTTAACATATTTATTAATGACTTGGAAGTGGGATTGGAGTGTGGGGTTCTCCATTTTCGCTGATGACACAAAGTTGTGCAAGGTAATTAAATCAGAAAATTATGTGCTAATGTTAGAAGCCTAACATTACCCCGTAAGTGCTATGAGGGTTCTCCAGTACCGTCATGACACTAAGTGCAAACACTACACTGCACTAAACCCAACCCAATAAACCATTAAATCGAAACTAACACCCCTCTATTAACGTATTAACACCTACACTACCCACCTACACCCTAATAAACCCCCCCACCACACTAATTAGAGAAAATAAACAAAACAAAGTCACAAAAAATAAAAAAAATCTACATTACAGCAAATAAAAAAACCTAAGTTGCTAAAAATAAACAAAAGGTACATTACAGAAAGAAAAAAAAGTACGAGACACGTTACAATCAATTACGACCTCGCAAAAATCGTCCGCAACCAGCGGACATGAAAAAATGAAAAACACAATAAATACACACAACACATGCATAAAAAGCTTACATACAGCAAGAGGGAGCATCCAGGACCTCATAAAATGAAGTTACACCTCAATTTAACTCAAAATAAAAGAGTTTAGACACTAAAAAAATCTCTAAGCGAGAGAAAAAATGGCAGCCGAACAAAAAACGAAAACGAGGCTACAGGACTCTAAACATGCAAAACAACACCAGAAAACCGCAAAACACCACAAAACCGCTACGGATATTTCGCCACAGCCGCATACCACACATTAGCCGCCATTTTAGAACAATAACTTATACAATGCTGAAGTACACCGCTACGCTAACGGTTTTGTCTCACGCACGCACACTATTACACTACACACATTCGTCACGCTTACACAGCAGCTCAACACCACTAATGCTGCAGCAACATCAAAACAGATTGACAGCTCTTCAACACAATGCTTTCTGAATATATTACTTCAAAAAGTATATTACTTTATTAATCTATTAGTTATTTTATTATTTACACCAAACAGCATTAGCTCACTTACAATTTTATTGACGTCATTTTTTGACAGGCAATTCGCTAGTCACATATATAGTAGTGAGCATGTGGGTTGTTGCTAACGAGAGCCCGCCGCAGTTGCAGGCAAAGGCGCAGCTTGTGCTGATGGGGATGAGCGCCATAGGCGCTCATCCCTACGATCCCCTACAACTTTCGGCCCGCAAATGCGAGGGGCCGCATTTGCGTAGGCTCCCACGTCGGCTGCAATGAGTCGCAGGCGGGACTTACAACGGAAAATTTAGGGACTTAGCATTAAAAAAATACGAGCCGCGGGACTTAGAAAAAAAGACATTATGAGCTCGCAAAAACACGACCTTAACGCCCGAACCGCTCGCACATGAAAACATTAAAAACACAATAAATACACACAACAAATACATAAAAAGCTTACCCACAGCAAGGGGGGGGGGGGGGGGGGCACACAGGACCTCTGCAAGTGAAGTTACACATCAATTTAAGTCCAAATTCCAGAGTTTACACACACGAAAATCCCCTAAGCGAGAGAAAAAATGGCAGCCGAAAAAAAATGAAAACGAGGCTACAGGACCCTAAACACGCAAAACACCACCAAGCACATACGGATTTTCCAAAAAGCTGTACGAGGTACAAGATACATCAATAGCAAGGACGCTACATCATACACAGCCGCATACCACATACATACATATTAGCCGCCATTTTACAACACTAACTTACACAATGCGGAAATACACAGCTACCCTAACAGTTTCCCCTTGCGCAAGCAGACTATTTACACTACACACATTCTGACACTTACACCTCAGTTCCACAACAGTGCAAACCTACATTATATGCTGCAGGAACATCAAAACAGATTGTTGGCTCTTCAGCACAATGCTTCCTGCATATATTACTTCCAAATAGGTAAAGTATATTCATTTATTAATGTATTAATTATTTCATTAGCATACAAAACAAATATACACAAAAACAAACAAAAAAAATCTCACAATAAACACAAAACCCATTCACTGCACGTCTCCACCAAACAGCATTACCTGCCTTACAATTTCATTGCCGTCATTTTTTGGGGGGCAAGTCGCTAGTATACAATAAATCCTATCTATCTAAAATACATACCCCTATCTAACATGCAATAAATCCTATCTATATACACAAACACTAAGTCTAACCTAAAATAAAATAATTAAGACCACTTACCTTTGCAGATGTCCCTTCAGATCACCAACCTAGGGGGAAAAACAAAACAAATTAGTACAACACATTTCCATACAATAAATAAACATTATAAATATTCTAAATGTTCTACTCACCTTTCCAGCGTGTCCCTGTCCTTCTTTTCTTCTCTAGCGCGGCCCGTTAAAAAAAAACAAAAACATTACATTAGTACAACATACATATAAACATAAAATAAAATATGCATTGTACTTACCTCCCTGCGATGTCCCTGGCCTCCTCCTCTTCTGCCCCGGCTGGGCCCTGGAACAATCCATGCTCTAAAAAAAAACTAAAAAAAAGACCCTGCTATCTATCAAAATCAGCCAATCAGAAGGCGACAATGTGTGAGCCAATCAAAATGGGATACACCCCAAAATCCGACTCTGATTGGATAATGCACCTGTCAATCTTTATTTAAACCAATCACAAGGCGCAGATGCCTTCAGCCAATCACAATGGGATACACCCCCACTGGGTGATTGGCTGAAGACATCTGCCCCTTCTCATTGGCTGTAATACTGATTGACATTGACAACAGCCAATCAAAAATGTGCAGATGCCTCCAGCCAATCACCCTGTGGGGGTGTATCCCATTGTGATTGGCTGAAGGCATCTGCGCCTTGTGATTGGTTTAAATAAAGATTGACAGGTGCATTAGCCAATCAGAGTGGGATTTTGGGGTGTATCCCTTTCTGATTGGCTTACACATTGGCGGCTTCTGATTGGTTGAAAATGCTGTCTATCAAATTCAACCAATCAGAACCAATCAGCACCATTGGCTATTTTCTTCTGGAAAGGGCTCATTAGCGTCGGGGAGGTCCGCAAGTGCAGATCTCCGTAATTTTTTGTTTTATTAGAGCGCGGTTCCAGGGCGGGGCAGAAGAGCATGAGGCCGGAGACATCGCGGGGAGGTAAGTAATGTTATGTGTTTTTTTAACAGAGGCTGCACCGGAGAAGAAGAAAAGGACGGGGACATTTATTTTCTGTAAATGTGTTGCACTAATTTATTTATATTTTTTTCTCTAGGTTGCTGATCTGAAGGGACATATGCAAAGGTAATTGGTCTTAATTATTTTCTTTGAGCTTAGAATTACAGTATGTTAAATAGAGATAGCATTTATTGCATGTTAGATAGGGGGATGTATTTTATATAGATAGCATGTATTGTATGTTAGATAGACTGGGTGATGTATATTAGATAAGATGTATTGTATATTAGATAGATTGGGGGGTATTGTATTTTATTTAATTTGTATTGTATGTATTATAGGTCTTTCCTTTTTAGGTGTGTAATGTTTTTTTTATTTTTCTGTAGTGTAGGGGGGCGGTTGTAATGTATTTTTTTTCCTGTAATGTTCCTTTTTTTTATGACTTGGCTTTTTTTTTATTTTCTGTAATGTAGATTTTTGTTATTTTTGTTGAATTGTTTTTTTTTATTTTCTGTAATTAGAGTGGTGGGGGTTTATTAGGTGGTAGGTAGGTAGGGTAGGTAGTGTAGGTGTTAATAGGTTAGTGTAGAGGGGGGGAAGTTAATATTTAATGTTTTATTGTGGGGGTATAGTGCAGTGGAGTGTTTAGACTTAGTGGCATGATGGTCCTTGAGGACCGTCATGGCACTTATGTGGTTAATGTTGGGTTGTAATAGGCCGATAATGGTCATAGTATACCCTTATGGGACTGATGGGGTTAAATAGAGGCTTATGAGGGTATATCCCATTCTGATTGGCTCACACATTGGCGCCTTCTGATTGGCTGAATTTGATAGACAGTGTTTTCAGCCAATCAGAAGCTGCCAATGACATTATTCTACTGGAAAAATCTGTAAGAGGCTCATTAGCGTCGGGGAGGTCCGTTAGTTTGTTTTTTGTTAGAGCGCGGATTGTTCCAGGTCTCAGCCGGGGCAGAAGAGGAGGAGGCCGGGGACATCGCGGGGAGGTAAGTACAATGTATATTATGTTTATAGGTATGAGCTACTAATGTAAGGGGCCGCGCAGGAGAAGAAAAGAAGAAGCACGGGGACATGCTGGAAAGGTGAGTAGAATATTTAGAATGTTTATTTATTGAATGTAAAGGTGTTGTACTAATTTGTCTTATTTTTTCCCCTAGGTTGGTGATCTGAAGGGGCATCTGCAAAGGTAAGTGGTCTTAATTATTTTATTTTAGGTTAGAATTATGGTTTGTGTATTATGGTAGGGGGGGTTGTAATGTATTTTTTTTTTCTTTTCTGTAATGTAGATTTTTTTTTTCTTTCTGTAATTAGAGTGGGGGGTTATTAGGGGGTAGGTAGGTAGTGTAGATATGATAGGTTAGTGTAGAGGGGGGATAGATTAGATTTAATGTTTTTTTGGGGGGTATAGTGCAGTGTAGTGTTTGTACTTAGTGTCATGAGGGTCCTTAAGGACCGTCATGGCACTTACGTGGTTAATGTTAGGGTTGTAACTGCCCCATAAGGGTCATAATATACCCTCATGGGACTGATGGGTTAAATAGAGGATTATGAGGGTCTGTATTGACCCCCATAAGTGACAGGGTTATTTATTGGCTAATGGGGATCTGTATTGACCCCCATAAGTGACAGGGTTAATTAAGGGTTTTTTGGTGGTCTGTATTGACCCCCTTGAGTGACAGAGCTAATTAGGGGCTTATGGGGTCTGTATTGACCCTGATGAGTGCCACGGTTATTTATTGGCTTCTGGGGGGCTGTATTGTCCCACATGTGTGACTAGGTTAATTAAGGTTTTATGGGGGTCTGGGTTGACCCCCATGAGTGACCAGGTTTATTAGGGATTTATGGTGTCTGTATTGACCGCCATGCGGGACAGGGTTAATTAAGGGTTTATGGGGTCTGGATTGACCCCCATGAGTGACCGGGTTAATGAATGTATTATGGGGGTCTGTATTGACCCCCATGAGCGCCAGGGTTATTTATCGGCATATGGAGGTCTGTATTGACCTGCATTAGTGACAGGGTTAATTAGGGGTTTATGGGGGTCTGTATTGATCCCCATGAGTGACAGGGTTAATTAAGGGTTTATGGGGGGTCTGAATTGTCCCCCATGAGTGACAGGGGGTTTATGGGGTCTGTTTTTACCCCCATGAGTGACCGGGTTAATTAGGGGCATATGGGGTCTCTATTGACCCCCAGGAGTGACAGGGAGTTTATGGGATCTGTATTGACCCCCATAAGTGACAGGGTTAACTAAGTGCTTATGGTGGTCTGTATTAACCCCCATGAGTGACAGATTTATTTATTGGCTTATGGGCGTCTGTATTGACCCCCCATGCGTGACAGGGTTAGTTAAGTGCTTATGGGCGTCTGTATTGAGCCCCCATGCGTGACAGGGTTAATTAAGTGCTTATGGGCGTCTGTATTGACCCCCCATGCGTGACAGGGTTAATTAAGTGCTTATGGGCGTCTGTATTTACCCCCATGCGTGACAGGGTAAATTAAGTGCTTATGGGCGTCTGTATTGACCACCATGACTGACAGGGTTAATTAAGGGTTTATGGGGGTCTGTATTTATCCCCATGAGTGACAAAGTTAATTAATGTATTATGGGGGTCTGTATTGACCCCCATGGGTGCCAGGGTTATTTATTGGCTAATGGGGGTCTGTATTGACCCGCATGAGTGCCAGTGTTATTTATTGGCTTATGGGGGTCTGTATTGACCCCCATGAGTGCCAGTGTTATTTATTGGCTTATGGGGTCTGTATTAACCCCCATCAGTGACAGGGTTAATTAAGGGCTAATGGGGGTCTGTATTGACCCCCATGAGTGACAGGGTTAATTAAGTGCTTATGGGGGTCTGTATTGACCCCCATGCATGACAGGGTTAATTAGGTGCTTATGGGGGTCTGTATTGAACACCATGAGTGACAGGGTTAATTAAGGGTTTATGGGGGTTGTATTGACCCCCATGAGTGCCAGGGTTAATTATGGGTTTATGGGAGTCTGTATTGACCCCCATGAGTGCCAGGGTTATTTATTGGCTTATGGGGGTCTGTATTGACCTCCAAGATTGACAGGGGGTTTATGGGATCTGTATTGACCCCCATGAGTGACGGGGGGTGGGGGAGTGACATGGGGGTCTGGAATTAACACCCATGAGTAACAGGGTTATTTATTGGCTTATGGGGGTCTGTATTGACCCTCATAAGTGAGAGGTTTAATTATGTACTTATGGGGGTCTGTATAGACCCCCATGAGTGACAGGGTTTATGGGGGTCTGTATTGACCCCCATGAGTGCCAGGCTTATTTATTGGCTTATGGGGGTCTGTATTGACCCCCATGAGTGACAGGGTTAATTAGGGGTTCTGGAGGTCTGTATTGACCCCCATGAGTGACAGGGTTAATTAGGGGTTTATGGGGGGTTTGTATTGACCCCCATGAGTGACAGGGTAATTAAGTGCTTTCGGGGGTCTGTATTGTTCCCCATGAGTGAGGGGGTTAATTAAGTGCTTATGGGGTGTCTGTATTGACCCCCATGCGTAACAGGGTTAATTAAGTGATTATGGGGGTCTATATTGACCCCGATGAGTGACAGGGTTAATTAAGCTATCATGGGGGTCTGTATTGACCCCCATGAGTGACAGGGTTAATTAAGTGCTTATGGGCGTCTGTATTGACCCCCCATGCGTGACAGGGTTAATCAAGTGCTTATGGGCATCTGAATTGACCCCCATGCGTAACAGGGTTAATTAAGTGATTATGGGGGTCTATATTGACCCCCATGAGTGACAGGGTTAATTAAGCTATCATGGGGGTCTGTATTGACCCCCATGAGTGACAGGGTTAATTAAGAGCTTATGGGGGTCTGTATTGACCCCCATGCATGAGAGAGTTAATTAAGTGCTTATGGGGTTCTGTATTGACCCCCATGAGTGATCGGGTTAAATTAGTGCTTATGGGTGTCTGTATTGACCCCCGTGAGTGACAGGGGTGATTTGGGGGTTTATGGGTGTCTGTATTGACCCCCATCAGTGACAGGGTTAATTAAGTGCTTTCGGGGGTCTGTATTGTTCCCCATGAGTGACAGGGCTAATTAAGGGTTTATGTGGGTCTGTATTGACCCCCATGAGTGACAGAGTTTATTAATGTATTATGGGGGTCTGTATTGACCCCCATGAGTGCCAGGGTTATTTATTGGCTTATGGGGGTCTGTATTGACCCGCAGGACTAACAGTGAGTATATGGGATCTGTATTGACCCCCATAAATGACAGGGTTACATAAGTGATTATGGGGGTCTGTATTGACCCCCATGAGTGACAGGGTTAAGTGCTTATGGGGGTCTGTATTGACCCCCCATGCGTGACAGGATTAATTAAGTGCTTATGGGGGTCTGTATTGACCCCCCATGCGTGACAGGGTTAATTAAGTGCTTATGGGCGTCTGTATTGACCCCCCATGCGTGACAGGGTTAATCAAGTGCTTATGGGTGTCTGTATTGACCCCCATGCGTAACAGGGTTAATTAAGTGATTAAGGGGGTCTATATTGATCCCCCATGAGTGACAGGGTTAATTAAGCTATCATGGGGGTCTGTATTGACCCCCATGAGTGACAGGGTTAATTAAGTGCTTATGGGGGTCTGCATTGACCCCCATGCGTGACAGGGTTAATTAAGTGCTTATGGGCGTCTGTATTGACCCCCCATGCGTGACCGGGTTAATTTTTGCTCATGGGGGTCTGTATTGACCCCCATGAGTGACAGGGTTATTTAAAGGTTTATGGGTGTCTGTATTGTTCCCCATAAGTGACAGGGTTAATTATGGGTTTATGCCATGTTTATGTTGGCAATGCTCACATCGGCTAAGTGCTACGGTCTAACAACTCGCTTTGCGAGGCTTCGAGCGATGAGCAAGTCGTACGCACCTCACAAAGCGCAACGACGTCTCGCAGTTTAACATCTATTATATATATATATATATATATATATATATATATATATATATATGTGTGTGTGTTTATATATGTGTGTGTGTGTATCCCATATAATAGTTGTCGTAATTACGAGTTGTCGTCACGCAGTGTTACAAGATAAAGGCGCTTATTGCGGGCCAGGCGATGAGCGCCAAAGGCGCTCATTACCAGGGCTGAAAGTTACGGGTTTGACGGGGGCTGCAATGAACGTCGAAGCCGCTCATTGTAAATCCTGTGATAAGCGCTGACAGCCACTGGCCTTTGGCGCTCATTGCGAGGCCCGCACGACTTAGAAAAAGAACTGCAATGAGCACTGAAAGATGTAGCCCCGCAAGACTTTGAAAAAATTAAGTGTTAAATGGCCACCATTTTTTTTTCAAGCCCATAACTTGGAAGCCGTTCAGAGGCTGCAAATCAGAAGACTATTTCGGCTTGGGGAAATTGATCAATTTTCCAAGCCCGCAAATGGTTTCATACCCATAGAGCACAGAGGAGGGAGAAGGAGGAGAAAGACACAGGGGAGGGAGAGAGGAGAGGGTGGAAAGAGACACATAGTTACATAATAATTGAGGTTGAAAAAAGACTTTCAGTCCATTAAGTTCAACCTTTTAAGATCTCTTCTGATCTGCAATATGCAGATCAGTTATTAATGAATTAGTTGGTAATTCATTGTCAAATAATTATTAAATCAACAATTTTTTATTTTTTTTTAATTAATAATTTATTGATCCAGAGGAAGGCAAACAGGAAAAAAAATCAAGTGAAACTTAGCCAATCGTCTCAAAGGAAAAAAAAAAAATTCCTTCCTGCTCGCAGATACTGGTGATCGGATTCCTCCCAGGATCAATACTCTCTTCCTAATTATCCAGGACAACCCTGAATTCCCTTTTTAATTAGAAATAAATCCAGTCCCCTTTTAAAGTTATCTATCGAATCCGATGTCAACACCTCCGCTGGTAGAGAATTCCACAGATTAACCATCCTTACTGTGTAGAAACCTTTTTTCTTGAAGGTGGAATCTTTTTACTTCTAACCTCTAGGGATCTCCTCTTTTCAGTTGAAAACCTCTTGGACTGACCCTGGATGTACTTTTATAAGGTAAAATATCTCCTCTTATCCACCTTTTTTTTTAGAAAAATAAGCTTAATTTGGTAAGTCTTTCTTCATAACTTAGCCCCTCCATTCCCCTTATTAGTTTTGTTTTTTGTTGCCCTTCTCTGTACCTTTTCCAGTTCTAAAATGTCCTTTTTATGAAGTGGTGCCCGAAATTGAACTCCATATTCCAAATGAGGGCGTACTAGAGATTTGTATAGTGGCAGAATTATATTTGCTTCCGTTGCTTCTATACCCTTCTTAATACATGCTAATATTTTATTTGCCTGTGCAGCTGCTGCTTGGCTTTGAGCACTGTTACCTAGGTGGATGTCCACAAGCACTCCCAAATCCCTTTCAATATCTCATATTCCTGTCTTTTAGCCAGCTCTCAATCCATGAGCAGATATTTACTGCAATTCCTGTATCCCTTAGTTTGCACAATAGTCTTTCATGTGGTACTGTATCAAAAGCCTATGCAAAATCCAAAAATACCACATCCACTGGGTTGCCTTGGTCCAGGTTCCTACTAATCTCCTCATAGAAAATAGTTATATTGGTTTGACATGACCTATCCCTCATAAATCCATGTTGACTCCTATTATAATCCTGTTCAAATAGACATATTCTTGTATATTATCCCTGATTAACCCTTCTAAAAGCTTCCCCACTACAGAAGTGAGGCTCACTGGTCTATAATTCCCCGGATTTGCTCTTGCGCCCTTCTTAAAATATAAGTATCACCCTGTGTTGAGTGAATCTTGAAAAATGTAATATAATGGTTTGGCTATTACAGAACCCAGTTCGATCAGTACACTTGGATGTATTCAATCAGGACTTGGAACTTTATTAACATTTATTTTTTCCCAACCTCTTTTGGATTACTGTGTCACATTGTAATGTTCCTAAAGCTTCCTTCCTCGCCTTCTTTCTATTAATATACTTTAAAAAAGCAGTCTCTATCCCCTCTTGTTTATATAATTTAAATGCCTGTTTTTTACTCTGTATCTTGATCTTTAAATCATTGTTAAGCCACATTGGATGTGATTTACTCCTTTTACTTGTATTCCCACATGGTATATGCAGATGTGTATGCATATTTAGTAAGGATTTAAATGTTGTCCATTTATGTTCAGTATTTTTACCAATCAGTTCTTTGTCCCAGTCTATACTTTGTATTGCTGCCCTTAGACCGTTAAAATCTGCCCTTTTGGCTGGATCTGGGTGGCTCATAAAGCCTATATTAGCGGCTCTCTTATTAAGCTAGCCTCTAGGAATAGGAAAAAGATTTCCCAAAAGGAATTAGAACTAACAAATCAGCTTAAGTATCTAGAGAAACAAAATCAATCTCAACCCTCAAAATTCTTACGGCATGAAATAGAAAAAGTTAGATTGGAACTAGATGGTATCTTCTCAACGAAAACTGAAAAGGCACTTAGGCAAACTAATCATCTCTTCTACTCTAAAGCTAATAAGCCGGACACACTATTAGCTAGAAAACGTAAATCGGAATATTCACAAACTAGAATTTCCCAAATTAGCCCCAATGAAATTCAGGGATTATTTTTTTACCAACAGTTATAACTCTTCGCAAATTAAACCCGCATATTCAGCCCTACAGTCGTACTTGACCTCCGTAGATCTCCCCTCTATCTCACAATCTAACCTAGATAGCCTCAACAAAGATATCTCGTTATGTGAGATTAAAGCTACAAATTTAGAACTCAAAAATGGCAAATCACCAGGACCCGATGGGTTCACAAATTTATATTATAAGGAATTTGCTGACATCTTAGCTCCGCACCTATGTTCATTTTTTAACGCCATTCTGTGGGGAGTTCCTATGCCACCAGAAATTAACCAGGCAGATTTGGTGATATTTCCCAAAGCAGAAAGAGACCCGCTGGACTCCAAGAACTACCGCCCAATATCATTGATGAATGGGGATGTTAAAATTCGAACAAAAATTATAGCCAAAAGGCTCTCAGAGTTTCTTCCTGATTTGATCCATAAAGATCAAACAGGATTTTTCCCCCACAGACAAACTGGTGATAATGTCAGGAGGACAATAAATATTATACATCTGGCCGGTAAAAATAAGACGCCTATGTGTGTCCTTGCGCTGGATATAGAAAAGGCATTTGACTCAGTAGAGTGGCCTATTTTATATGCAGTGCTAGCAAGGTTTGGATTTGGAGGTTGTTTTTTTAACCTGTTAAAAACTCTTTACCACTCCCCCCCAGCTAATCTGAAGCTACCTGGATCCCATACAAAAACAACTCCATTATGAGACGTACGAGGAAGGGTGGGCTCCCTCTGTTTTTATTTGCCTTAGCAGTTAAACCCTTAGCCCAAGCCATCCACTCCAGAAAAAAAGATTAAAGGCCTCAAAGTTTGCCACCATAATTTAAAGTGTTCACTGTTTGCAGATGATCTTTTATGCATGTTCCCAGATCCTGTAACTTCCATAGAAGCACTAATGTCCACTATTAAACTATATAGCAAATTATCGGACTTACAGCTCAATCTTGACAAATCAAAAGCTTTAGACATTAGCTTACCCCTTAGTATATTAGAACATTTTAAATTGGCCTAAACCATCCATTAAATACTTAGGAATCAACATTACTAGGACAATTCCGGAATTGTATAAGGCCAATTTCCCTCCCTTGATTAAAACACTAACGGCAGATATGGAGGCCTGGTAGAAATTTAACATCTCCTGGTTGGGCCGCATAACGTCAGTCAAATTCGAACATTCTTCCTAGTGTGCTCTACTTATTTAGAACATTGCTGATCCCAATTGACAATATAGAACTCAATACATTTCAAAAATGGATTTTTCGCTTTATTTGGAGGAATAAGCCTTACAGAATAGCTAAAAATATTATGTATAGACATAGAACTGAAGGAGGTCTATCGTGTCACAATCTTCTAAACAACTATCGGGCAGCTCAATTGGCATTTATACCACTGGCTCATTCCATCAATCAACGACCAATATGGACATTCATAGAAAATACACAAATGTTTCCCTACTCTTGGGACACAATAATCTGGTCTCCACACTTACTCCCTCTAAGATCAAATTTCTCCAACCCACTAATTTCTCTTACTATGAAAATTTGAGTGAGGGCAAACCTTCAGAGACGGCTGGTCCATTCTCTTTTCGCCTCTCACTTCAATCTTTTCAGAGAAAAATTTGTATCTGACATGCTCTGACACTTCACGACACTGGTGGATCAAATTCCTGGTTCATTATGAACGTAATATCCCAGCAAAATAAACTTTTAACCACATTAAATTTAGACATTGGTGACTACATCCTGGCTTTCAGTAGACTGCCTAAACCTTCCCTTGTCCAAACGAATTTTGGGGTCACTTTACGGCATACTGAACACACCAGACAGAGGATACAAGCCTTCTCATGTTATCAAGTGGGAGGTGGACCTGGGTCATGTCTGGGAACCTGAAAAATGAGGCCTACTCTACTCTTTCCCTAGGCTCCATTACATTTACAGCCTTATTAAATTGCGATTCGGTAAATTTAAAAGGGCTCTATTTAAGCACACAGCATATTTTATTTACAGAAGTTTTTAGTTAGTGAAGACATTGCTTTTGGATAGAAGTTCACAAACTAAAAACTTCTGTAAAAAAAAAATATGCTGTGTGCTTAATTAGAGCCCTTTTAAATTTACCGAATTGCAATTTAATAAGGCTGATAATAGTCTCTTAGAGACCTCAATAAAATTTGACACCGAGCTTACTTCACTCCATTAAGAATAGATAAAGTGACAAAGTCTGGAAATAAACTTTGCTTTAGATGGTGCCAGATTGAAGGTGACTTTATACATTCCTGGTGGTATTGCCCGATTGTTCAAGGACTGTGGTCCAAGACTCTTTGCTTAGCTTCAGGACTACTCAACATCACGCTAAAATCCACTATGGAGGTATGTCTTTTAGGTATCCATGATCCTAAATTAAGCTCCTCTCAAAACAAACTACTCCAATTCTTTATGCTAGTGACTAAAAACATTATTGCCAGAAATTGGAAATCCCCTTCCCTGCAGCGTAGAGATGTAAACAAAGTTAATTACATACTGATCAATGAAAGGCTGACACATACGCTTAGCGATACTTCACTGCTGTTCCTTAAGATCTGGGAACCCTGGCTAGCCTCTTCTGAAAGCATACTAATCACATAACTCTAACATAGACCTCTTTGATGTACTGACTGATGGGAAGCAGGAGATGGAGACGGTCTGGACCTGGGTGCTCTCGGACAGTCTGGATTATGGGGTATAGTGAGTTTGCAAAATATTTACATTTACCGTAGTGCAACTCGTGGTGAAATCGGGGGGGGGGGGGGGTCAAGCGACCTCTTTCATCCTTTGATTTTGTAATACATCCTACCAGGGTAATGAATCATCATAAATGTATCAACGTATTATGTTTTTATGTGCATAGTTTATTTGTATAAGATGAACACTCATCCATTAGCTCAGCAGTATCAAAATGGCGGATCTGGACTACCCCTTGAGGTTGTGATAGGGATCTAACCTTCCGAGAGGACAGCCAAGTGAACTAACTATATGTTTATAAATATCTAGATTTTCCCTAGCTATATCTTTTATTAGTTTTTTTTTATTTTTTTTATTAAGCCTAAAAAATTAAGAAAATTGAAGGATAATAAGAATATGTAACTCTTAGCTAATATGTTGTTATGATTTACATTTATATTAGGGACTGTAAAAATGGTAATGTTATTTCGGCAAGATTGTGTAACTTTTGCTCTTCTACATTGACACTGTTGTTTGAAATGACTTATTGCTATTTGACTTGTGGTTATCCTGATTCATAAAAAGTAATTAAAGTAAAAATCTGCCCTTTTAAAATTAAGAGTTTTTGTTGGCCCCTTAAAGTTTTGTTTTTTAATTCAATCTCAAATGAGACTGTATTGTGATCACGGTTTCCCAAAGGTTGCCCTATTTCAACATTTGATACTATATCAATATTATTTGTGATGACCCCACTACTTATATCTAGTCCCTCTCCCCACCTACTAGTTTAAAAGCCCCTTCATCATTAAGGTGCAATCCATCCCTGCTATAGAGATTGTACTGAAGTGAGAAGTCAGCCCAGTGCTCTAAAAACCCAAACCCCTCCTTAGTGCACCACAGGGGAGGGAGTGGGAGACACAGGGGTGACAGAGGGGGGAAAGAGACACAGAGGAGGGAGATAAGGGAAAAAAACAACAGGGCAGGGAGAGACGGCAAAGAGACAAAGGGGTGAGAGAGTGGGGAGAGGCTTGCAAAGTGCGCCAAAGGCCACAGAGGTCCGTGAGGAGCCACAGGAGGCTGAGGTGAACACAGGTTGGCTGGGAGAGGCTGCAGAGGTCTGCGAGGGTCCACAAGAGGTCTGTTGGGGCCCTTTGGGGCAACAAGGCCTGCAGGAGGCCACTGTAAGCCATATGGCATTGCCGGGGACCCCACGGGAGGTCCATGGGGGCCACAGGGAGCTAGCTATAAGGAGCCCCACAGGATGGCTGTGGGAGCACTAGGGGCCACAGGGAGCCCAGGGGGGTATAAGGGACCTGCGGGGGTGACAGATGTTCCACAGGGGCCACAAGGGATTCGGTGGGCCACAAGGCATCTGTGGGCGGACTGGGGGCCACCGGAGAGTAGTAGGGACCACAGAACATCCACTGGGCCATCAAGGACCGGTGGGGCCCACAGGAGAACAGCAGGGGCCACTTCGAGCCCACAGGCATGGCCAGATTTACATTTTTGGAGACCCTGGGCATTGAACTCTAAGGCGCCCCTGTGCACATGTAGTGTGCACTACATACATCACAAACACACATTCATACACATAAATACACAATCACATACACACCACATACATATATACACACACACACGCACCTACTGTATACACATTACACACACCACATACATATACACGCATACATATCACATATACACATAATACACACACACCACATTATATATATATACACACACACACACCTATACACATTACACACACCACATACACACATATATATACATTACACACACACCTATATACATTACACACACCACATACAAATACACACACCAGGTACATATATACACACCTATACACATTACACACATACACATCACATACAAATACACACACACACACCATTTACATGTATTTAGGTTACTGGGGTGCATCTGGTCAGAACTTAATATAACACCTACCTTTCTATTGGACACCCAGAATAACACTGGAGAATCTCCTGCTCTTCATGGGCAGACGCAGCCTCAGAAAGAAATGGGAGGGCTGGGGGAGGGGCCAGCTCCCGGCATCTTGCTTTCTTGGGTGCTCTGGGTAAAATGTCCCCTACTCACTTCCTGTGCCTGCAGGATTTACTGTATTACCTTTTAGGAAGTCAAAATGAGGCGCCCCTGTGAGAGGCCCGTCTGTCTAGTGCCTATAATGCCTAATTGATGGTCGGGCCGATTGTACCTTTGACTATGGCGCATTGCACCAGAAAAACAAAGATCACTTTATGATCTGTCTGTGATATTTCTTAATTAAATGTGCTTTATACTCCAAACCATTATGTACATTTGTATAAGTTCTATATGCAAATAAACTACAAACAAATATTAATAAATATATTCGGACCTTGCGTGTTAGTAATGCAACAGGCAGCGCCAGCAGAGAAACTGCTGGTGGCCACTAGATGGCGCTGTCTACCTGTCTCTATAAATGAGATGCTTGCTGTCCTCCTCAAACTGGTCCTGGGTACCCTTCTCTCTTTCCCTAGGCACTGGTTCCTGAGGCAATGCATGTACCCGAATGTCTTAAGTTTTGCTGCTTTGCTTGGCTCCCTTCATTTCCACTGAGGATATGATACATTGAAGATAGAGTTTAGCTCAGTGTCAGGAAGCCAGGAGCTGGGACAGACTATAGGAGTCTGAGGACACCCACCAGCACTGAGGACATCAACACCGCAAAGATGGTGGAGAATAAAGTGACTAGTCATACGAGGATAAAAGCAAGAGCAGAAAATGAGGCATAAGATTTACTGATAGGGGTGATAGTAAAATGAGGGATAAGACTTAGTGATATGGGTGGTGTAGCAGGGATGCAAGGGTTAATCAGTGCCAAGTTAAAAAGACATTAGAGTACATGCACTGCCACAGGAGCCAGTGCCTAGGGAACGAGAGAAAAGAGGGAACTCAGTGCCAGGGAGGGTACCCAGTATCAGTATGAGGAGGATAGCCAGCTTCTCAGTCCAGCGACACCTAGCGGACAGCAGCAGTTTTGCTGCTGGCGCTGCCTGGAGCAAGGTTTATGTTGCTAATTTGTTGCTTTACAAGTTTTTCCTAAAATACACTGGAAAAAGATAAAATGAATATCAGTTTCATGATTGAAAATAAACTACACATTTTCCATCGAATAGAGACCTATTAGCTTGATAATCCCTTTCTGGATCTCTACCTTGTCGTGGTGAAGGGGCTTGTGTATTTCAAGGAAGCTGTGAGCTAAACCATGTAGGGTCACCCCAGATGGGCAGGTCATAGCAGAGAGGTCAGACAACTCCTGGTCCACTGGGGAAGGAACTGGCAACCCACTCCAATATATTTGCCAAGAAAATCTTATGGATAAGCACAACCATGAATAATATGTGCCTGGCGTGCAGCTGTCCATAGAGTCATGGAGAGTCGGACTTGACTGAACGGCTAAACAGCAACAAAGTTTGATAATATTCAGTATAAAGTAAATCACTAAACACAACATTGTAAGATTACATTTTATAACAATTTTTATTTCACCATGTAAATTATTGCATTGTGATCCTAAATTCCCTATACTACAGTCTTGGTACACACAAAACTAATTGAAAATGCAAACAATCATGAGAGGGAACTGGTATGGTGTCTGATAAATGCCTTAGAATGTGATGAAAGAGAAATCACAGTGAAAGCAAAATCTATCTGTTGAATTCTAGACAAGCTGCTTAAGCAGCTTTCTGCATTGCGATACACCTGATCCTGCTTGGTAGAGAGGTCACTGAAGTCATTCACCAATCCCTATTCACACCTTTATTCTTTTACTTCAACACAATAATGAAATACTGTAGGATTCTGACAAGGTGACATCATTTCAGTTGGCACCCTTTTTTGAATCATTGCGGCTGCCAAACTACCGCACAGCAACCACTGTATGCTATATTTTTTTAATTCACATAAATTAATTTGAAACTTGTGATTCTTATTATTATTTCACTGCATACGTTTCCATCCATACTTTGGTTAATATATGCAAATAATTAATTATCCAGCATTTTTTTCAGCTGCCCCCTTCATGAGTAGGTAGGTGGTGGTTGCTCTCCATTCCGACAGCTCTTTGACCTGCCTAGTGCCCTTTAGCTCCTACATGGCTCCTACAAGATAAAACACATACAAAATATTATTTACAAAAAGAAGATTGTGGTATTTAATAGTCTAATTATCACATTAAATATAATTATTTTTTCTTAATATTATTATTACTATTATTATCCTTTATTTGTAATGTAGCATTTCAGGGTATGATCATGATCAAGTAGACCCTGGTAACTATTTAGAAAATCCCAGATGCATTATATGAATCCCCAATAAGTTATTACATTTTGTAATAAAAATATAAATATCAAAGAACTTAATAAAATAATAAAAATGAAAAAAAAAAATGGGAGAATTAGATCTATAATGTCAAAATATTATTAGAAGTAATGGCGTAGATGATCCCAAAGACGTCAGCCTTGGAATAGGAGAAAAAACAATTAAGAAAATGTTTTTGGTTAAAGAATTGTAAATGATATTTTTAATATAGCAAGGTCCTGAAGAGGTTAAGGGGCTATGACACAACACTTTTGTCTACGTCTTGGGATGCACTATCCTTGTAATTTTTATAAATAAGAATTTTTATATGGTGTCTAAGAAAAGGTTTATTTTATTAGAACCAATAAAGGCTATGTTTTAAAAAGCAATGAGTGCATGATTAAAATTGTGTTCTCATTCTATTTCTTAAAACCCCTAGATTTACTCCATTAAGATTATAAATTGCATGGCTATTTTTCCTTCCTAAATCGATAACCTTACATTTATTTGTATTAAATCTCATCTGTCATTTAGTTGCTCATTTCTCTAATTTATGCAAATCCCTGTGAAGGGAAGATATGTTCTTTTCTGATTTAATTACCTTGCACAACTTCTTGTCATCAGCAAAAATGGAGACAATACTTTCCAATCCTACTTCTAAGTCATTAATAAATATGCTAAAAAGGAGAGGCCCTAATACTGAACCCTGAGGAACCCCACTTACCACATTAGTCCAATCGGAGTAGGTTTAATTTACAACAACCCTTTTGCTTCCTGTCTTTTAGACAGCTCTCAATCCATGAGCAGAAATTTACTGCAATTGCTGTATCCTTTAGTTTGCACAATAGCCTCCCATGTGGCACTGTATCAAAAGTATTTGTAAAATACTACATCCACTGAGATGCCTTCATCCAAGTTCCTACTAACCTCCTCATATATAAAACAAACAACACCTTATAAAGAATGGAGGTTCCCTGTTTTTGAGTTTAGAATCAAATGTACATAGAGCTCATGTCTAAGGCAATGACACAAGATTGAAAACTCGCAAATTTACAATCTAACAGCCTTATTAAATTGCGATTCAGCTAATTGAAAAGCGCTCTATATAAGCACAGAGCATATTTTTTTTACAGAAGTTTTTAGTTAGTGAAGACTTTTTTTTTGGATAGAAGTTCAATAACTAAATACTTCTGTAAAATAAATATGCTATGTGCTTATATAGAGCCCTATTCAATTGGCCGAATCGCAATATAAGGCTGTAATGGCTTAGGTGTGAAACAAGAGGGTGACAAAGTGGAGGTGTCTGTGTGTTGTACTGTAGATTGTGGGGGTAGGTGTTATGCTGTGGAGTGTGCAGTTGTACATATTAAGGCTGAAGGTAATAGGATTTTCTTAAACATGTGTGTTTTTTAGAATTTTTTTTAAGGTTTTGAGGCTGGGAGATAATCTAATGGAGCGGGGCAAGGAGTTCCAAATAGTAGGGGCAGCATGAGAAAAGTCTTGAAGATGGGAGTGGGAGGAGGTGATTAGAGAGGAGGAAAGAAGAAGGTCGTTAGAGGAACGAAGGGGGCAGCTGGGAGAGTATTTTGAAACAAGAGCAGAGATATAAGGGGTGCACTGTTGTTGAGGGCTTTATATGTTAGGGTCATGATTTTAAATTTGATCCGGGAAGCTACGGGAAGACAGTGGAGTGATTGACAGAGAGGAGCTGCAGACAATGATCATTTGGTATGGAAGATGAGTCTAGCGGAGGCGTTCATTATGGATTGGAGGGGAGACAGACGAGAAATGGGTAGGTCAGCAAGGAGTGAATTGCAGTAGTCGAGTCGAGATATGATGAGAGAGTGTATTAGAACTTGTGTATTAGAACTTTAGCTGTGTCTTGTGTAAGATAATGACGAATTTTGGAGATGTTTTTTAGGTGAAACTGACAAGATATTGTTATTGATTGGATGTGAGGAATAAAAGAGAGGTCATGATCCAGTAGAACCCCAAGACAACAATGTATGACATTTCCTGCTTAATTATGCTCCTCTGAGTCAGTCTTAACATTTTCAAATTATTATTATTTTTTTCTCTTTATAGTGGTCATTTAAATTGCAAAATCTGAAGTGCACTATCTTAGGACCAGATTTATTTAATTTTGCATTGTGAAAGTAACTGTGCAAAAGCTGCTAATTTGTTAAATGTTAATTTACATAAACAAATGCACCACTATATGAAAGGTTTTGTTTTTTACAAAGTATATAAGAAGTATTCCAAATAATGAGAAATTACTATTATTATGATCCTTTATTTTTAAAGTGCTACCATATTCTGCATCGCCATTCATGGATAAATTACAAGGCAAAAACAGCTTCAATACAATGAAAATGAATAGATATCTTTGAGCTTAGAATCTTGCACATAGTCAAGCACCTTATAAGAATAAAAACTCACAACTTTACAATCTAAAGGTTTTGGTTGTGAATCAGGAGAGTGATAGACACATTGTGCATAATAAGGATGAAGGTGATGAGCTTAATTAAAGAGGTGTGTTTTAGTGAGGTTTTGAAGGTCTTGAGACAGGTGGAATGAATAGTCAAGTGAGGGAAGGAGTTCCAAAGAATGGAGAAAAGTCCTGAAGGTAGGAGTGAGAGGAAGTAAGAAGATAGGGGGGAAAAAGGTCATACGCAGAACAAAGAGGGAGGGCAGGGGAGTATTTTGAGAGATATAAGAGAGTACACTGCTGTTTAGGGCTTTATCTGCTAGGGTCATAATTTTAAATTTTATTCTGGAGGTTATGGGAAGCCAGTGGAGTTACAGGCAGAGTGGCGATGCTGACACTGAGTGCTGAGTATGGTAGAAGAGTCTAGGTGTTCATTATGGATTGGAGTGGTGACAAGCGGTTAATGGGGAGGCTAGCCAGGTGTGAGTTGCAGTAGTTGAGGTAAGATATGATGAGAGAATATATTAGAATTGTAGTTGTGTCTTGTGTTAGGTAGTGACATATTTTAGAGATATTATTTATGTGAAAAAGACCAGATGTTGTTAGTGAATATATATGAGAAATGAATGAGATGACAGAGTCCAGAAGAACCCCAAGACATTAAGCCTAGGAGGAGGGAGTGATAATGGCATTGTGAACAGTGAGAGATATTTGAGGAATGGACCCACTAGGAGAGGGTGGGAAAACAAGAGGCTCAGTCTTTGACATGCTGAGTTTGATATGGTGGGCAGACAACCAGGAGGATATGCTAAAGAGACAGTTGAAAATTCATGCTAGAAGCAAGGTGTATAGATCTGGTATTGAGAACTAGATTTAAGTGTCATCTGCATAGAGATGATACTGAAATCCAAAAGATGTGATTAGGGTTTCAAGTAGAGATGTATACATGAGAAGAAGAAGGGGCCTATTACTGAACCTTGGAGTATGCCAACAGAGGGCTATGTGAAGACATTGCACTGAAAATTAGACACTAAATATTCGACCTTGCAGATATGATGTGAGTCATGAAAAAGCTGTGTCATGGAGGCCACAAGAGTAGAGAATTTGGATTAGAAGAGGGTGTGTCAAATGCAGCAGAGAGATCTAGGAAAATTAGAATTGACAAATGACCCTTTGACTTGGTGGTGAGCAACTCATTAGTAAGTTTTGTGAGAGCTGTCTCGGTGGAGTGATGGGGCCAGAAACCAGATTGGAAGGTGTCAAGAAGAGAATTGGAAAAAAATATTTGGGTAAGGTGATTGTAGACTAGCCACTCAAGCAGTTTTGATGCCAAGGGAAGTAGTGATATATGGAAATAATTAGATGCATTAGCTAGATCAGATTAGGTATTTTTTTAGAATGGTGTATTATAGCATGTTTTAAAGATATGGAAATTTCCAGTGTTTAGGAATATATGTGTGAGAGTTGGGATAAGTGTGGGAGGGGAAAGTTATGATGGAATATGATCCTGTGGACAGTTTGTAAGTAGAGAGGCTGATAATAGACTGGAGAGATCATCCTCAGTTACAAGGTCAAAGGAGTCCAGAGTGGATATGGGATTGGGGAAGGGTGAAAGCTGGGTGTTGGTTAGTTAAGAGGAGGCAGTGTGTGAGCTGCTTTGAGAGGAGATTTTATTTGCATGTTTTCAATCTTATCTTTGAAGTGGTTGGCAAAGTCTGCAGCTGTGATTCAAGAGTGGGCAGGAGATGCAAGAGGGAGAAGGAGAGTGTTTAATGTGACAAACAAATATTTAGGGTTGGAGGACAGATTCAATATTAATGATGAGAAATATTACTGTTTAGCAAAGTTGAGGACAGAGACGTAGGAGAGCAATATAAACTTGTAATGGACTAAGGCCTCCATTCAATTGAGCAAATTGTATTTACTGGAGCCCGTAATGTAACCCATACATTTTTTTGCTATTCAATTGGCCTCTTCTAGCTACCCGCAATTCGATTTGCAGGTTACAGGCTCAAAATCACAATGGGTGTAAAAAAAGTAACTCTGTACTATCTACTCTTTTTTTGTTTTAAGCCCGCAAATGTTACCAGTGCTAATCCATATTCATTTACAACAAGTCAGCAAGCCCACAATTTCCTTCAAACATGTAAATGGCAAATGTATCAAACATTTCTATGAGTACTAGATAGGACTTACAAGTGGGATAAACACCTGTTCGTAACACTGTAAAAGCAAATATAAACACACTACTGTACTTTAAAATACTGGGAAAGTAATGAAAGGCATTATAATTAATTGTACAACAGTCTCAAGCTCCCAAATCTGCAATAATTTACAGATAATATTTTTTTTTTTACCTTTTATTTCTGTGTTATATCAATCCCAGGAATCAAGGAGTTAATACATATCAGACCAGCCATTTTTATATATTTCTACATTGCTGGATTCTCCATGTTTTATTGCCGTATTGATAACTGTCTCATTTACTATTGGCTCTGTCTAAATTGTAACTTACGGACTTGCTTAATTGATCATGATCATACCCTGAATTGCTACGTACATGTTCATGGTTTACGGTTTAAAGCTTTAGCCCTGTAATTGCGGGCTTGAATCAATTGAATACAGTTGGAATTGTAATACATTTCTAACCCACAGACATGAGGCCTGTATGAAGGTAATTACGGGCTTGCATTTGAATGTGGGCCTAAGTCTGCTGAAGTGCGAGATTTCCTCTATAAACTTTAATTAGTGCGGGATCTCCTCTGGATATGCATGTTTGTTTAATGTGCCATGGTTGTGGATGTGAGTGAGGCCTCTTGCAAGTGGTTATGAGAGAAAGAGTGTGAAGGGTGGAAATGAGATTGGTTTTGTACTATGAGGTGTCAATGTCAGAAATGAGCACATTATTTTACAAATTCTTAAGCATACTTATTTATAAATGTTTTATTTTGATTCCAGGCATCAAATGAATTATTCAAATTAAATTAGTTAATACAATTTTGAGTAGAGGTAATATTTTACAGAATGGAATGCTATTTTATCATAAGTTAAACCTATAAAAGTTTAAACACATGCATTTCATTCTGTTAATGGGTAAGCAAAGCATTATATATATTTCATAAATAAGTATAGACAGGCTGAACACACAAACCAGAAAAGCTATTTTTCCCTCAATGCAGTTGGTGACCTAGCTTTCTTCTGCTGTGAAATCACACAGTTGTGACTCATTTGAAACACTGAGCCTTATAATATTATCTACTAAAAGTACATTAATATTATTAAAAACTACTGCGGGAATTTCTGAGTTTAAAAGTATAAGATTTGGTATGAAGCTAGTAGAGCAGATAATATGCTTTCTGTACAGTTCATTCTTTCAATATATTGTGCAGCAACTATTACCAGTTCAATGCTTCAAGAGACAGATGGATATGGTATTATTGGGCTTTTTGTATTCCCAATTTGGGCTTTAGCTCTTAGTTTACTCAGATAATGCTAGTTCAAGATAGATCTCTCTAGGTTACTGTACTCAAGATAGTTTTCTCTAGGTTTCTGTAATTCAAAAGACAGATTATCTTTATCTGCTGTGAAATATTTAGCCATTTTTATCTGTAATTACGACTATCTGAACTATTTTTATTATTTGTTTGTAAGTGCATATGTTCTAAGATCAATTATCCTCATTGTGCTTTTGGTTATCCAGACCTATACAAATTTTACACTACACCAATTTGAACAATTTGAAGGGGAAACTAATAAACTATAAAAGACCTCTGAAGGCACAGAGACAGAACATAATAAATTAAAATATTTATTAAATATAGGTACACAGGAAATATAATAGTGAATTTATACAGTGGTATTTAATAAATCAATTATTATAAAAATAAAATAGGAATAACAACATAATTACCAAAACAAGCTGTGTATCCTGTAGGTTAGGGGACATGTGTGGCTCCCTTAAATACCAATTTGGATCAGGGTTTTAACCATTTTTACATAATTATTCATGAAACTTTGCCTAAATTGAAATGCATTGGGAATAAGCAAGCAAGGCCTCTATGCGTTGCAATAAATTTCCATAGTACATGACACGACAAGAGAAATGTCCCATGAAGCTGCCTCAAAGTACATTATCCCCCTGGTCTGAATTACTTTGGTTCTCCTCTCAATGTACTATTCTTAGCTTCCCCTGGCTAATCTCTATCCCTGAATCTGACCTGTTTTCTAAGACTGGGATAAGACAATGTGTCTGCAACCTGCCTAATACCGTACCCTTGGCTAGATTTACTAGTATGTTCCATGGTGGAATTGTTATGGATGGAAATTAGGAAATTTTCTTTTTTTATGTTATTATGTTTGTCTGCCATATTCTTTTTTATTCCTTACTCACTTATGTATGAATGAGAAGAAGATTACTAACAATAAGTAATGTCGGGGGTTACCGAAGATGGAGCATGGACTACATCCAGTCATAACAAGATGGCTACATAACTACAACTGGGAGTGGCCTGATGATGCAAACATCCATGACCAAATAAGGATACAGGCACTGCCTGCCTTCTAAACTGATCCTCCCTCAACTGACCACTATGACACTAACAGACTGCAGCCTTTTTGAACCAATCAATAAAGCTATTAATTCCTAGACAATGGAATCATGTGACGTTTGATCAGATAACGTTTTTACATATAAACTTGTACACTGCCATTTTGGAATAGAGCGCTTTGAGAATTATTATACAGAAACACAGTGTCTGTGTCTTATTTCTCTGGGATGTGCACATCCAACACTAATTGGGAAAGGAACAGATATCTAACTCAGACTGTTGTGGTCTGATCCAAATCAGTTGGCGCTCCAACGTGGGGCCCTGGGTTGTGACCAACAGGCAGCAGACAAAGGAAGACTTTGGGACGGTCTATGGTGGCATAAAGGAGCCTGATCAACTGAACTCTAATATATGGTAAGGTTTAATGTTTTAAAACCTTGCATATATATGAATAATGCTGCTATAGTTCTGCCGCTTTGTCTTGAGCTGCTACTGAAGGCACCAAAAGTACAGATAAGTTGCTTGCCCAGGGTCTACCTTGAAGAAATATCTGTGATAATAGATATCTGTTACCAGTGTATGACTGTTGGGAGTGTGAGTCGAGTGATTGTGATTTCTTGGATATTGTGGTCCAGGACATACATGTGTGCGTGCGGCAGTCTCCAGGGTGGGTAGTGTCCGGATAGCACTATAGCCCTTAGGGAGGGTCTATGCACGTCGGATAGCCGAGTATCTCTCGGGGCTCATGACCCTGGTAGCGTGATAACCCCGGGAGATATCTATCACACACTAAGGTGTAAAAGCATGTATGTGGGATGCAGACTTCAGGGACGGATTCAATAGCCCTGAAGGCGTCAATTTTAGCACACGAAGGTGTGAGACCCTGGACTAAAATATCTTAAGAGTCAGAAATTTTCTGCAGAAATTGTTTAAATATTACTGTGGTCTGGTATTGCTGGTTGTGATGCATATTTTTAATGAGAAATGTAGCTTAGAATTTCTCTCCCTGTACTTATGAGACTGAATTTTGCTACAGCTGTGTAACAGTCAAGGTCAGAACACACAGCGAAAATAAATTCCCCCCCCTCCCATCTCGTTAACTCTCTTAAGGACGTATCTTAGTTGAGAGAATTCTTTCTATGCCAATGCTTAAGGTCGTATGAGTTTGTACAGTAAGTGAAGAGTTGGTACAGTAAGTGAAATAACTGTCATGTTTTCATGTGGTTGTTAAATTTTGCTCAAGGGTGATTACAGTACGTGAAGAAATGTTTGTGTAAAAGTAGGTGTGTCCCGGGAGGAGATTGATTTAAAAAGTAAATAGTTCAAGATATATACATGGACGCAGACTGAGAATTGGTTGTGTAACGAACACAACAACGTAACAATCATCAGGGGCGTCAGTGAACACACCTTAGACAGGTGTGTTGGGTTTATGGATTATTAAACCAAGAAAGAAATCTCCATAAGACCTACAATGTAATGGGAGATTATTTTGTTTGAATGCATTGCATGTAACAGTTTGCATATTTCTATGTACTTGTGAGTATGTGTGTATATATATATATATATATATATATGTATATGCATGTATTCTTTTGAAATATTTTGTCTGAAGTTTCTGTGTGTTTGTAACTTTACTCGATGCTATACTCTTTGGAAAGGGAGGTGACTGGTCTGCATTTTGAGAAGACGTGTTAGGGGCTTGGCCACCCCCTCACAGTGAGCATAGCAGACCACTCCCCTTCCTACTCCCATCTTCTGTGTGTGTGTGTGAGTTAGTTTTTATGTGAAAATATGTCTGTCTGTATCATTGATAGAAGAAGGGAGGTTGCAGGCAGAATAATGGGGTTTGCTACAAGATAGTGTTTTGTGGAACAAAAACCATGAAACTCTTAACACACAGCCACCGCCCCATCATGGCTCCCAACTTAGGAAAGTGGGAGTTGACTATAACTTTATGACCAACCCCTTTTAAACGATGACAATGCCCACCGCACCCACTGGATACACGCCCCTATACCCCATCTTAAAGGCAAACAGCACCTACTATACTACCTCTGCTGGAATCAGTGCCCTGTATCCACTACTTCTTGGCAATATTAATTCTTATTAAAAGGAAGATATAGGAGACATTCAATGTTTCATTAAGCTTTACTATATACGAAAGAAAAAGTAAACCCAACGTTACTTTAGGATGTTTTTTTTTTTAGAAAAGTTGCTCCGAGACAATTTCTGTCTCATATACTGTTATTTTTAGATTCTCTGTGAGCAACTCCCCCTGCTTGTCTCTGCTCCTGTAGTTGACTCCTGCATGCCTGTCTGCAACGCTGATATAGAATTCTGTGAGTTATTAATAGCATGCACTACGGATACAATAGCAGATCAGGCTATTAACTTGTCAGATATTACACAGGATAAAACAGTCAGTGGTAATATATATCATTCCAGACACAAGTCTCAGATGCTGGGAGCAGCCTTTGTGGAGGGATTGAAGAGAATCCATCAGGAAAGATTTATTAACATCTCGTCCTGAATACAATGTGTTGCCATTAGAGACTTTGTTATTAGTAGCAAAAGGGCTTGAGTCCTCACAAGGTAATAAGAAGACTACACACATTATGGTGTCTTCTGAGCAGGAGGAGACAGAGCCAACAAGAACAAGAAAGTGTTTTAATTGTAACAAAGTTGGACACCTTAGGGTTTCACCAGTTATGGTGAAGTTTAAACCAATAGCTGAAATAGCACAAGAAACTGGTATCTCATGGCCAGAAAGTCTCCCTATCGCACTGTTCAGCGTGGGGTACACCCCTGGAGGGAAGTTTTCTCTGTCCCCTCACGAGATCCTATTTGGGTCTGCTCCTAGATTAGGGTGTTATTATCCTCAGCAATTGAAATTTAAATCTGATGTATTTGTTGATTATGTGATTGCTTTATCTCAAACACTGACTAAAATACATGCACAAGTGTTTTCTTCTATTCCAGATCCGGAAGTAGACACTGGTACTCATCAACTACTTCCTGGAGAATGGGTCCTGGTCAAGAGATTTGTGAGAAAGAATCCTCTGGAATCCAGATATGATGGTCCCTTTCAAGTTCTTCTAATTGCTGCACCGTCAGTTAAACTTGAAGGACGGCCTACTTGGATCCACGCATCTCATTGCAACAAAAAAAAAGTTTCAGCACCAGACCCATAGCAGCCAACATCATGATGATCATAACACATATCCTTTTCTGTCTGTTCTTAACTAAAGTAGAACCTTCTACATTCATTAGTGAGAAGAAAGATGGTATTACATTTTGGTACAATTCATCTAAAACACATATGATCACACTCTCCTTTGATTATTGTCATGTTGTATGTTGCCAACAGCTAAGCGTGACTCAACAATGTAACTTGTACGAAGACACTCCCAGCACATCTATATACATATGTGTTACAGACCAGACTTGGGGAAAAGATTGTAGTCATTGGGAACCCTGGGACAGCTTGGGGCTACAGATCACAGAGTGCCTTAGATAGAACAGATTTGAGTGGAAGCCCTTTACTTGAACGTATGACTCTAATAAAGCCATGCAAATGCTTGCCAAATGGCAAGACTGGAGCTAACATGTGACTTACTCTGACTATCAAGAACCCAAGACCCACAGACGCAGGTACATACATAATGGGTGGCTGGGTTAGAGGAGAAGCAAAAGGACGGATTGGTAAATTTATGCTCAGAGATCTAAATGCACCACTCATATCAGAAGGACTAATGCAAGTACAACACACTCAGGCATTACCACAAATGACTGATATCAGTGAACCTACGTACGAAGAAACCCTAGCGAATGAAACTGGGTTCATAGACCTAAACTTATGGCTGGAATGGATGAAATATAACGTAGAGTCACATAATAAGACTAATTGTTATGTTTGTGCAAGTGCCTGACCTCACTTAGGCACTGTTCCACTTATGGTAACTATGAAGGAAGGAAAGTGTTTCTTAAGTCTTTATAAAGCTACCCAGACTAAAAGATCTACATTGTGAACAATGGGAGAACAGGTATCCCATTATAACTGACAATCTACATCCAGGTGAAGGTATAACCATATACCCAGGTAATTACACATGCTATACAAGGAGTACACCTCAAGGGAGAAACCTAAAGAGGTTTAAGCAAGGGTTCTGCATTATATATTGTATTGGCTTCACAGTTTACAGAGCAGACACAAACATTGGGAGACATATATTGGATATGTGGGGACATGAAGTTCAGATCAAGGCTAGAGGGTATCTGGTATGGTGAGTGTACCCTGGCAAAGGTCATAATGCCAGTGCACATAGTGCCCATCCAAGCTGATACCTCACCACACACCCTACTGACAACATCTAGACGTAAGAGAGAGCTCTCCTCCCCACAAGGTAGCTTTGACCCCTATGTGTACATGGACTCTATTAGAGTCCAAAGGGGGGTGCCTGATGAGTTTAAAGCTAGAAATCAGGTTGCAGCAGGATTTGAATCACTTTTACCTATCATAACTGCAAATAAAAAAAATGTTGCTTGGATCAATATATATATTATAACCAACAAAGGTTTGTGGATTACACAAGAGATGCTCTGCAAGAAGTTGCAGAACAATTGAGGGCCACATCACACATGGCCTTCCAGAATAGAATGGCACTAGACATGATCCTTGCTAAAAAGGGGCGAGTGTAAAATACTCCCCGACACTGGCAACTGCTGCACCTACATACCTGATAATACGGGTCCAAACGGTAAAATTACTTTAGCCATTAAAGAACTAAGCAACTTGGCACAAGAATTGAAGGAGAGTTCTGGAACCACAGACTATTGGGATAAATGGTTTGGGTGGATGAACAACTGGCAGAGGGTATTGTCACAGGTTGGAATTGTCTTTCTTTCAATACTGATAATTCTTGCATTTGTTACCTGCTGTATTATCCCATGTGTCCGAACATATTTAAAGAAGTCAGTTACTGGAGTCACACCAACCTTTGTGCACCAAGAACTTTGTGATGATGACAACTGTGAGGATTTACATAAGATGTTACGGTCTATTGTATCTAGGAGTGAGGTTTCCATATAAACCCCTTGTCCCACATATTCCTAAAACAAGGGGCTAGGGAAAGGCGTCTGACTTGTCTGTGACAGTTGCAGGAGGGGCCGTGGGTAAGCCATGGCTACTCAAATGTACAAAGAAGAACGGGCGTTCACAGCACAGATGCGTAGGGCTTACTTGCAGTCATGCATCTCATCCTCAGGGACAGATATACACCTAGTGTTTAGGGGGAGTTTACCTCTCATCACGCATTAACATAAGCACAGCTGCTTTTCTTAGGTTGCACACTCACTAATAACATAAAAGTACATTTTAGGGGTGACTGTTATGGATGGAAATTAGGAAAATGTCTTTTTTTATGTTATTATGTTTGTCTGCCATATTCTTTTTTATTCCTTACTCACTTATGTATGAATGAGAAGAAGATTACTAACAATAAGTAATGTCGGAGGTTACCTAAGATGGAGGATGGACTACATCCAGTCATAACAAGATGGCTACAGAACTACAACTGGGAGTGGCCTGATGATGCAAACATCCATGACCAAATAAGGATACAGGCACTGCCTGCCTTCTAGACCAATAAACTGATCCTCCCTCAACTGACCACTATGACACTAACAGACTGCAGCCTTTTTGAACCAATCAATAAAGCTATTAATTCCTAGACAAAGGAATCATGTGACGTTTGATCAGATAATGTTTTTATATATAAACTTGTACACTGCCATTTTGGAATAGATCGCTTTGAGAATTATTATACAGAAACACAGTGTCTGTGTCTTATTTCTCTGGGATGTGCACATCCAACACTAATTGGGAAAGGAACAGATATCTAACTCAGACTGTTGTGGTCTGATCCAAATCAGAATCTCTATTCCCACTGTCTGAATGGTGGCATATTTCTGTCAGTCCTACCTCTGTATGTGACACCTGAGAAGTATATTGTATCTCCACTTGGCTATATGGTACTGCAACAGGGGCTTTATGATGTTCTTCCCCTGCACCTTCTCTCTCCATCCCTTGAAGTAGTTTTTGACAGCCTTGTCCTCTTCTTTCCTAGCACTGTAATCCAAGGCAGGGTGATCAGATGGACCAATCTGGGTCTCAACAATCGCAATTCCTCGAAGGTTTACGGTGCAAATCACACCTATTACTGGGTGCCAACTCCCTACATTCCACCTTCTCTTGATCCTTTCCAGGTGACACTTCATTACATAATTCTACCTGTCTTCCACTGAATCTGCAGTACCCCTAGCATATACTCCTGTCCCTGAATTCTACATCTGACCTCCCTCCCTCTTACCCTCTATCTATGTTCCAGTGCTGGACAGTACTGAGGCTGTGTGCATAGAAGTCTGACATGCCTCTTGAGACCCCACATTCCTCATATCTTCCTCAACTACCCTAGTGGTCAGTGCCACAGAGCTAACCTGATACTTTATTGTATAGTCCCTGTATCTGTGCTGATAAGTAAGCATGATCTTGACATATACCTATTGTCTTCCAATTCTCTCCAGACAGTATGGAAACCCTTCTATTTGGACACATACTCTTGTACTATGTCACAAACTATACTAGCAGCTTCTCCTTCCCTAGTAAAGGCTGAGGTAGTTTCAAAGATCCCACTCTTAAAGCTCAACATACAGATCATAATGTGGCATACTTTAAATACTTAAGAGTGGATCCTTCACCCTTACCCTTTTAACCCTTTGGTTTTGTATGTCACCGCTTCAGTTACAGGAGAGCTACACTGTCCATATGAGCCTGTGCCCATTACCCTAGTCAGGGTGTTACTTCTAACTAATTCTAACTGGTTTACATGCAAAGTCAACATGTAGATATGTAGAAAACATTTTAACCAAATGATTCCCCAAGCATTGCCAGATGGTAGATCTTTATTTAAAACTTTATCATACCAATCCTTATCTATTACCAATAGATAACACTTCAGACATTCATGACTAACTTAGCTATATGTAGCTTTATAACCATCCACTAGGTGTCACTGTTGATTAAGTTGCAGATATTTCACTCTTTAGAAATATATATATATATATAGAGAGAGAGAGAGAGAGAGAGAGCTTCATTCAAGGGATGAATTAACAACTCATAGGGGAGGAGATGGGGAGAGGGGTAGTATAGTCAATAGTATTACTAAGTAAGTAAGTAACTCAAGTATAGTGGCAGGCACCACCAAACTACAAACTCATAACATAAGGTGTATGCTCGCTAATGCCAGAAGCTTGCCAGGAAAAATGGGAGAGTTAGTTAGAAATATTAGCAATTAATGAAAAATGGGATTTAATAGGCATTACCGAAACATGGTGGGATGAATCTCACGACTGGACTGTTAATCTGTATGGTTGTAACCTATTTAGGAAAGATAGGGGCAATGGTAAAAGAGAAGTAGGGATTTGTCTGTATGTTAAGCCTGAATTTAAGCCCATAGTCAGAGAAGATATTTATGGTGGAACTAGCGGTAATGTTGAATATTTGTGGGTAGAGTTAAATAGCGGTGCAGCAAATTCCAAAAGAATATTAATAGGAGTATACTATAAATGCTCAAATATAGCTGATAGTGAGGAAATATAATTATTGTTACAGATTGGAAATGCAGCTAAGCATGGGCAAGTTCTAATCATGGGAGATTTTAATTACCCTGAAATAAATTAGATAAATGAGACCAGCAGTTCAGCTAAGAGGAGAAGGTTCTTGAGTACACTCAGGGATCATTATCTGGCCCAGGTTATACAAGAGCCTATTTAAAATGAGAAATTAATTGCAAAAGAGAGTAAGACTAACCCTATTTTTAAAGTATATTAATGGGAAGAAGGCGAGGAAGGAAGCTATAGGAACATTACAATGTGACACAGGTTGTCTGAAAATTAGTGACCAGGAAAAGGCAGATGAGCTAAATAGGTTATTTTCTTCGGTATACACAAGGGAGGTACCAGTGGTTGGGACCCTGTAACATAATGGGGCTACACTACCTTTGCCAAATAATTGGTTAATACAGGAAGTAATCCAAAAGATGTTGGAAAAAATAAATGTTAATAAAGCCCTGGGTCCTGATGGAATACATCCAAGGGTACTGAGGTAACTGGGTTCTGTAATAGTCAAACCATTATATTAAATTTTTCAAGATTCACTCAACACAGGGTCTCTACCAGATGACTGGAGAAAAGCTGATGTGATACCTATATTTAAAAAGGGAGCAAGGCAAATCTGGGGAATTATAGACCAGTGAGCCTTACTTCTGCAGTGGGAAAGCATTTAGAAGGGTTTATAAGGCATAATATACAAGAATATGTCTATTTGAGCAGGATTATAGGTAGGAGTCAACATGGATTTATGAGGGATAGGTCATGTCAAAAAAATCTAATTAGTTTCTATGAGGAGGTTAGTAGGAACTTGGATAAAGGTAACTCAGTGGATGTAGTCTATTTGGATTTTGCAAAGGCTTTTGATACAGTGCCACATGGGAGACTATTGTGCAAACTAACAGATACAGGAATTGCAGTAAATATCTGCTCATGGAGTGAGAGCTGGCTAAAAGACAGGAATCTCCGATTGTACTTATGTGGTAAGTGGGGTTCCTCAGGGTTCAGGATTAGGTCCTCTCCATTTTAACATATTTATGATTGACTTAAAGGTGAAACTGGAAAGTAGTGTCTCCATTTTCGCAGACGACACAAAGTTGTGCAAGGTAATTAAATCAGATAATGATATGCTTTCCCTTCAAAGGGATTTACATAAAATTGAGGAATGGGCATCTAACTGGCAGATGAGATTTAATACAAATAACGTTATGCATCTGGGATGGAAATATAGCCATGCAATTTATAATCTTAATGGAGCAAATCTAGGGTTATCAGATATTGAAATGGATTTGGGAGTGCTTATGGACAACCACCAAGGTAACAGTGCTCAGCCAAGCAGCAGCTGCAAAGGCAAATAAAATATTAGCATGTATTAAGAAGCGTATAGAAGCAATGGAAGCAAATATGATTCTGCCACTATACAAATCTCTAGTATGCCTTCATTTGGATGGAGGGGCTAAGTTATGACGAAAAACTAACCAAATTAAGCGTATTTTCTCTAACTAAAAGGTGTCTAAGAGGAGATATGATTACATTATATAAATACATCCAGTGTCAGTATAAAGAATTGTCAAGGAAGCTTTTTGTATCAAGAGGTTTTCAAGCGGAATTCTCTACCAAGGAAGGTCGTGAAAGCGGATTTGATAGATAACTTTAAAAGGGGACTGGATTTATTTCTAATTAAGAAGGGAATTCAGGGTTATCCTGGATAATTAGAGAGAGTGTATTGATCCAGGGAGAAAGCCAATCACCAGTATCTGGGGTCAGGAAGGAATTTATTTTTCTTTTAACTACTATGTAACTATGTAACTGCAAGGCTGCAACTCGATCGGAGCAGGCGGGCTTGCAAATTATAGTGCTATTCAAGCGCACATCACAAACCATGCTATCGAGAGTAGCATTTGCGAGCTTGAACATGATCGATGACGCAAGGCCATAACTCCCAATTTGAAACAACCAATGAAATGTGAGTCTGATCGTGACTCGTGTTTCAAGCCCGTAGGACTTTGAAATCCAACCTCCATTTTTCATTGAAGTCCTATGGGCTTGAATTACAAGTTACGATCTGACCCACATTCCAGATATAATGCAATATTGATAAAGCCATAAATATGATCTTCTATCACATGCGAGTTCCATTATATGTATTAACACATTGATTGTAATGATCGTTATAACATGGAAATTGAACATGAAATAAAGTAATTCATCAGCCGTGACATCAACGTTGCTTCCGAGTACCTCAGAGCATAGCTCAGAGGTTTCGGAATTCCTTAATGTAGGAGAGTGGTGGACTGCGCGAGCATGTGTCTGTGTGATTGCATGTGTCTGTGAGTATGAGTGTCTTTGTGAGTGTCTGCACATTTGTGTGTCTGTGTGAGTGTCTGTCTGTGTGACTGTCTGTCGTTTTCTGGGTGTGAGTGTCTGTCTCTGTGTGTGAGTGTCAGCCTCTGTGTGTATTTCTGTGTGAGTGTCTCTGTGTGTGAATTTCTCTGTATAAGTGAGAGAGTGTGGCGGTCTGAGTGTGAGTGTCTGTGAGTATGTGTGTCTGTAAGTGTGTGTGTGAGTGCAATTATCTGTGTGTGAGAGTCTGTGAGTGCATGTGTCTGTCTCTATGTGTAAGTGTCTGTGTGAGTGTCTCTGTGTGTGAATGTCTGTCTCTGTGTGAGTGTCTGTCCCTGTGTGTGAGTGTTTGTGTGAATGTCTGTCTCTGTGTGTGAGTGTCTGTCTCTATATGTGAGTATCGGTATGTAAGTGTCTGTGAATGTGTGTGTGTGTGAGTGTCTGTGTGTCTGTCTGTCTCTGGGTGTGAGTGTCTTCCTGTGTGTGTGAATATCTGTGAATGTGTGTATGTGAGTGTGTGTTTATGTGTCTATGTCAGTGTGTGAGTGTCTGTCTCTTTGTTTAAGTGTCTGTAAGTGGGGCAATTCTCTGGGGCTGGGAGAGGTGACGGGCAATTCACTGGGTCTGGGGGAGATGACAGGGGCAATTCACTGGGGCTGAGGGAGGTGATGGGATAATTCACTGGGGCTGGGAGAGGTGACAAGGGCAATTTATTGGGATGTTTCACCTGGGATGTTATGTAGATAAAGCAATCAGTGAATGAAGGACAAACACCTTATTCTGGTTATTACAGAAATCTAAAGGAAAGATGCAGCTCAGACAAAAAAAAAAATCATTGTATTATGTCTGCTAATTTTCACTTGGATTTTCAGGAGGTGTCTATATTGAAAGAAAACAGTTTGCAAATGCAAGAAATTCTGTAAACTTCAGGGTAACGGTTTAAATGTTTATTTTGGTATTCTTTCATGCACAAAATGTTTTTTGTACAATACTATTTCTCCTCTATCAGATGCATTCATAACCCAGCTCACTTACATATCCCTTTAATAAACACAAAAACTATACAAAACAAATTAATTAAAGCTGACCTGTAATGAGTATCTCCTGTGAGGTGTTATATTTGGCTTTCTACTAATTTAGGCCATTTGACTTCTATCATTATCTGACTGGCAATTTATGTTCGCACTTGTATATTGTTGCAATAGCAAAGTACTCATTAGTACTCACTGAACGAGTTTCATCTATCAATATATCAAATTATTTTGATAGAGTTTAATCTTTCAAACACCTATAAAGAATATCAGTTCTTTGAAATTGTATCTCTTATGTAATTAGTTAGAACACAAACTGCTAAGATAACTATTACATTTATGGTAACATGTAGTGGCTCACACCACAAGGTAACTTTGAACAAGTTTAAAAGCTGGCGCTGTATAATGTGTAATAATTGCAGTCAGTTCACGTATAGGATTTCAAACCACACCCAGCTCATTCCTTGCATCATCTGGTCTCTTAAAGTAATACTGCAAACTATTTTCAAACTCTTACTTATTTCACATAGGCTGCCAAATTAACTTCTCATAAGTTCAGACACCATTGTGAGTTGCTTTCAGTTAAAGCTTCTAATTATATTTAACTTTGGATAGTTTGATAAGCTTACAACGGAATACAAACTAAAAACTCTTTTAAAGGCTTATCTAAGTGACCTGGAGTAATACATTTCTGCAATCCTTAGGCAAAAAGCAGCCTATTTATATGCAGCACATCTCATAAATCATTTTATTGTTATTAATATCTTAAAATCCCTCTAATGATTATGTTGACACGCCTAGGGGGTGTCTACACAAGCCCCTGATCCCCACCCAGTCAGCATGCAGCACCATGAGAGCAATATTAACCCAGCCAATCTCCTTACAGCTCAGCCAAACTCATTGCAGCTTCTTGTCTATATATCAGTAGCAATGCATAGCACATATCAGTGGTACACTACATATTCCAGGCTGCTTTGCACCACAAACAGGAACCCAGAGTTAATTCAAAGGTTTTAGCTAACCTATTTGGCCAAAACAAATCATTTTAAATGTAATGCTAATTAAGCTTGGGTTTGGAGGGTGTTAACCCTAATTTGCAACTTTCAGACATTACAAGAGATTTTGCTGACTTCAATGTAAGTGTTTACATGTTTATTTTGATATTTTTTCATGAAAAAGTGTTTGCATACAGTACTAATGCTCCTCTATCAGATGCATTCATAATTCAGACCACTTAGATATGTCTTTGAGTAATACATAAAAAGAGAACTATTATTTACTGGTGAGAATCAATGTGATTCCCACTATCCTCTTGTTAAACTGGTTCTGTGGTATATCATTTATTTCAGAAGCACTATAATCAGGTTGTGCTATATGAGATAAATTTAAATTAAGGAATGATCTGTTTTTTTGTTATTACTATAATACTTACTAGCGACTTGCCCATCAAAAATGACGGGGCAATAATATTGTAAGGCAGGTAATGCTGTTTGCCACAGACAGCAAGTGTTTTGGTCGTCTGAGGTCCTTCAGTGCTCATTGCGAGCCTCTGGGTTGGTGTAATTTTTGTTATCAGAGGCACATTTGTTGTCATTGTAAGGTCCGCGCTGACGCTGTAGGTCTGACACACACGCTTGCAGACAACTAACTGCTTGCTATGCAATCTTTTACAGTAGAAAAAATGTTTTTTGTTTTAAATGTACACTACTGTTACACCAGATATGAGTGGTGTGTTAAGTAGTACTACTCCTATCAGTTTAATCCCTGTTATGTGCCTTTTTTGGGGGTTTGGTTGTTGAAGGCACAGTGCAGCACCAGAGGCCAGAAAAATTAGGCATGTACACATGCCTAAAAAATTAGGTATTGTTGATCTTGCAGCGAGCAGAGAAGAAGGTAGGCCTGATTCAACACCGCAGCCCCGCATACCCACACTCAGAGATTGAGGGGGGGACCTGAGAAGGCCACGGGCTGGAGATATAAAGGGGGGCCATCCCAAATAAGCACACAAGCGGGGACAAAGGTAGTGAAGGGGACATAGAGGCCCATGGACTGACGGTTGCCATCTTGGCAGGAAAAGGGCCCAGCAATTAAGCCAAACTGACATAGCACAGGCAGCTACTTGAGTCAAACGCTGTACAATTACACCTTAATAAAGCTGAAACATGCAGCAGCAGGGATTCTAAACGGCCACACGGGGACAAGGAGGCTAACAGCCCCCACAGTCTCTGCACCACTCTTTTTAACAGATAACCCAAGGGGCTAACCAGGGACCTTGCCCACATAAAAAAACAGAATTTTATTGGAGGAATTATTAGTGTCTTTACCCCCCAAGAGAGGACATAATATACGGTATCTTTAGACTACCTGATGGCCAAACCTCCTTTAGCCCCAATGCTATCCAAGAAACATTTCAAAACTTTATCTGACTGGGGGTCTATAGAGTGACATTAGTACTGACCTTTATATGACTGGGGGCCTATAGAGGGACATTAGTACTGACCTTTATCTTACTGGGTGTCTATAGAGGGACATTAGTAATGACCTTTATCTGACTAAGGGTCTATAGAGGGACATTAGTACTGACCTTTATCTGACTGGGGGTCTATAGAGGGACATTAGTACTGACCTTTATCTTACTGGGGGTCTATAGGTGACATTAGTACTGACCTTTATCTGACTGGGGTCTATAGAGGAATATTAGTACTGACCTTTATCTGTCTGGGGTTCTATAGGTGACATTAGTCCTGACCTCCTGCTGCAGTATTATTACTCCCAGTACTCCCAGGCTTGCTACTATTAGATATAATAACCTCAGTTTCGTTTCCTTATCTGTTGGTAACATCAAAATATGATTATTAAATATTTCATATTTGTTTGTTTTTTCTCCCAAAGTGAACCCCCTTTGTGTGTGTCCCACAGACATGGCGTTTCCGCTCTGCGTATGTTGGATTTGCACCGCTCAAAAAGTATGAAGAGATTCTCCCCCTTGAAGCCCATTAATGGCATCATCAGTAAATTGTATGTAACAGATTCCAGTGTTTAGGGTTTATGACCCAATACTGCGATCATATCATTTATGACAAAAATCTGTATTTGTCGTATTATTCAGACGCGCGTGCATCTGACACTTTGTGTTACATTTCCTGATACTTTTATTATCTTGATCTTTATATATTTACTAGCGACTTGCCCGTCAAAAAATGGCGGCAATAAGATTGTAAGGCAGGTAATGGTGTTTGGACGAGACATTCATTTTGTTGGCGGTCGGGGATCCTTCGGCGCTCATTGCGAGGCTGTTGGTTGTATTTTTTTCTGATAGGCGCTTTTGCTGTTATTCTTTGGTTGGCGGTGATGTGTTTTTTGCGCTTATTGCAAGGCTTTGTGTGCTATGAGCAGCGTTGGCGCTCGTTGTGAGGCGCGCAGTGAATGGCTTTTATGTTTAATGTGATAATGTTTTTTTTGTGTATATGTATTTTTGTATGCTAATGAAATAATTACTAAATGAATATACTTTACCTATTTGTAAGTAATATATGCAGGAAGCATTGTGCTGAAAAACTGACAATCTGTTTTCATGTTCCTGCAGCATACAATGTAGGTTTTCAGTGCTGTGGAGCTGCTGTGTAAGTGTCAGCAATGTGCGCAGTGTGTAGTGTAAATAGGCTGCGTGCCCGAGGGGAAGACGTTAGGGTAGCTGGGTACTTCCGCATTGTGTAAGTTAGTGTTGTAAAATGTCGGGGAATGTGTATGTGGTACGCGGCTGTGGATGATTTAGCGTCCTTGTTAATAGTGTATCTTTACCTCGGACGGCTTTTTAGGAAAATCCATATGTGTTTCGCGTGTTTAGGGTCCTGTAGCCTCGTTTTCTTTTTTTCAACGGCCATTTTTTCTCTCACTTAGGTGATTTTCGGGTGTTTAAACTCATGAATTTGGACTTAAATGGAGGTGTAACTTCACTTGCAGAGGTCCTCGTGCCCGCCTTGCTGTGGGTAAGCTTTTTCTGTGTTTGTTGTGTGTATTTATTGTGTTTTTAATGTTTTAAGTGCGCGCGGTTCGGGCGTTAAGGTCGTATTTTTGTGAGCTCGTAATGTTTTTTTTTCTAAGTCCCGTATTTTTGGATGGTAAGTCCGTAAATTTGATGGTGTAAGTCCCGCCTGCGGCTCATTGCAGCCGACGGGGGAGCCTTCGGCGCTCCTTGCCAGCAACTCTGGCCCTCGCTTCGCAAGCCCGCAGCGTTAGCAACAACCCACCTGCTCACAACTATATATGTGATATCTGCAACGTCTTCCCCAGTTGGCACTTGTAAATCGGCTAAGCGACAAAAAAAATGTCGTCCGGAAAAAATGAAAATGAGGCTACACGACCCCAAACCGCGCAAAACATCGCCAGCCATGTACGACTTTTACCTAGGAACAGACGAGGTACAAAATACACTATTAGAAATAATGGAAACTGCTGGCGAGCCGCGTAACACATATACAATCGCCGCCATTTTACAACACTAACTTGCAAATACTGCAATAACATTACAAATCTAAAATGGCGCGTTACCCGACTATACAAGCGGTTTCCCCTCGTGCACTGCGCATATTGCTGACACTTACACCTCAGGTCACCAACAGTCCAAATGTACACTGTAAGCTGCAGGAAAATCAAAACTGATTGTTAGCTCTTCAGGATATTGATCACTGGATATATTAATTACAAATAGGTAAAGTATTTTAGTAATTAATTAATTCATTATTATTAAAAAAAAATATATATAAAAAAAATACGCTTAATAGCATATTTTACACTGCCGTTACTTTACATACATTAACGCTTCGCACTTCCTAATACATTTGTTCATTCACAATAGTTATTATCGTGCATTCATTTAATAAGTATTAATTAGTAATGGAAAATAAAAATTTAGACTTTACACAACACTAAAATGTTTTACTTTTTACTCTGCAGTTATATATCTGGATAACTGCTCATTGGCTGCCAGCGATAGCACTCTCAAAGCAGTTACAAATCTAAATCACTTTATTATGCTCTGAGACCTGAATACATTTTTTCTCTGTCCCAGTCTATACTTTGTATTGCTGCCCTTAGACCGTTAAAATCTGCCCTTTTAAAATTAAGAGTTTTTGTTGGCCCCTTAAAATGTTGTTTTTTTAATTCAATCTCAAATAAGACTGTGTTGTGATCATTGTTTCCCAAAGGTTCCCCTATTCCAACATTTGATACTATATCAATATTATTTGTGATGACTAAATCCAAGATGGCCCCATTTCTAGTAGGTTCTTGTATAACCTGGGCCAGATAATGATCCCTGAGTGTACACAAGAACCTGCTCCCCTTAGATGATCTGCTGGTCTCATTTATCCGGTTTATTTCAGGGTAATTAAAATCTCCCATTATTAGAACTTTTAATTAAACTTTTATATATTAGAACTTTTAATTAAATCTAAAAGGCACCCAATGTCTATAGAGAAGTTGCAAAGTGGGCCCTAAATGTTTCTGCACCGGGTCCCACCAATCACTGTCGACTCAGGGTCTGCGCAGTGCTGTCTGACCAGGGTCTAGTACAGTAATATAATAATATAACATAGCAATAATTTCTGCTGTTTAGTTGTTCAGTCATGTCCAACTATACGTGACCCTATGGCCCTCAGCACGCCAAGCACATCTGTCAAAGGGAGGAGGAATAAAAACACAACAGTATTCAGTAACTCTGGAGGTCCCAGTACTTGAAGAACGAAAAGTACAAATATAAATAAATATAAACACAATGAGTTGGGAAAAGTTGGGCATTTGAAGCCGAAATCACATTAACGAGTCCCCAGTTCTCCTAACGAGTTTATCTCATGTGCTTAATTATCTCAAAATTGGGGTCGATAACCCATGAGATGTAAGATCTCTCCATAATAAGACCTTAATGCTCTTGTGCTTTATTATTATTATTATTATTATTATTACTACTATATAATGTGTAGATGTACCGGCTGGGCATGCTCTTGTGCATTATTATTATTATTATTATTATTATTATTATTATTATTATTATTACTATATAATGTGTACATGTATCAGCTGGGCATGCTCTTGTGCATCATTATTATTATTATTACTATATAATGTGTAGATGTACCGCTGGGCATGCTCTTGTGCATTATTATTATTATTATTATTACTATATTATTATTATATAATGTGTAGATGTACCGGCTGGGCATGCTCTTGTTCATTATTATTATTATTATTATTAGTATAATACTACTACTACTAATAATAATAATAATAATAATGCACAAGAGCATGCCCAGCCTGTACATCTACACATTATATAGTAATAATAATAATAATAATAATAATAATAATAATAATAATGCACAAGAGCATGCCCAGCCGGTACATCTACACATTACAGGGAGTGCAGAATTATTAGGCAAGTTGTATTTTTGAGGATTAATTTTATTATTGAACAACAACCATGTTCTCAATGAACCCCAAAAACTCATTAATATCAAAGCTGAATATTTTTGAAAGTAGTTTTTAGTTTGTTTTTAGTTTTAGCTATTTTAGGGGGATATCTGTGTGTGACTATTACTGTGCATAATTATTAGGCAACTTAACAAAAAACAAATATATACCCATTTCAATTATTTATTTTTACCAGTGAAACCAATATAACATCTCAACATTCACAAATATACATTTCTGACATTCAAAAACAAAACAAAAACAAATCAGTGACCAATATAGCCACCTTTCTTTGCAAGGACACACAAAAGCCTGCCATCCATGGATTCTGTCAGTGTTTTGATCTGTTCACCATCAACATTGCGTGCAGCAGCAACCACAGCCTCCCAGACACTGTTCAGAGAGGTGTACTGTTTTCCCTCCTTGTAAATCTCACATTTGATGATGGACCACAGGTTCTCAATGGGGTTCAGATCAGGTGAACATGTCATTAGATTTTCTTCTTTTATACCCTTTCTTGCCAGCCACGCTGTGGAGTACTTGGACGCTTGTGATGGAGCATTGTCCTGCATGAAAATCATGTTTTTCTTGAAGGATGCAGACTTCTTCCTGTACCACTGCTTGAAGAAGGTGTCTTCCAGGAACTGGCAGTAAGACTGGGAGTTGAGCTTGACTCCATCCTCAACCCGAAAAGGCCCCACAAGCTCATCTTTGATGATACCAGCCCAAACCAGTACTCCACCTCCACCTTGCTGGCGTCTGAGTCGGACTGGAGCTCTCTGCCCTTTACCAATCCAGCCACGGGCCCATCCATCTGGCCCATCAAGACTCACTCTCATTTCATCAGTCCATAAAACCTTAGAAAAATCAGTCTTGAGATATTTCTTGGCCCAGTCTTGACGTTTCAGCTTGTGTGTCTTGTTCAGTGGTGGTCGTCTTTCAGCCTTTCTTACCTTGGCCATGTCTCTGAGTATTGCACACCTTGTGCTTTTGGGCACTCCAGTGATGTTGCAGCTCTGAAATATGGCCAAACTGGTGGCAAGTGGCATCGTGGCAGCTGCACGCTTTACTTTTCTCAGTTCATGGGCAGTTATTTTGCGCCTTGGTTTTTCCACACGCTTCTTGCGACCCTGTTGACTATTTTGAATGAAACGCTTGATTGTTCGATGATCACGCTTCAGAAGCTTTGCAATTTTAAGAGTGCTGCATCCCTCTGCAAGATATCTCACTATTTTTGACTTTTCTGAGCCTGTCAAGTCCTTCTTTTGACCCATTTTGCCAAAGGAAAGGAAGTTGCCTAATAATTATGCACACCTGATATAGGGTGTTGATGTCATTAGACCACACCCCTTCTCATTACAGAGATGCACATCACCTAATATGCTTAATTGGTAGTAGGCTTTCGAGCCTATACAGCTTGGAGTAAGACAACATGCATAAAGAGGATGATGTGGTCAAAATACTCATTTGCCTAATAATTCTGCACTCCCTGTATATAGTAATAATAATAAGAATAATGTAGAAGAGCATGCCCAGCCGGTACATCTACACATTATATAGTAGTAATAATAATAATAATAATAATAATGCACAAGACTCCTTCAGCACTGCACTGGACACTGAATAAACTTGCCTAGCTATTGATTTCCCTATTCAATCAGTATCACCTACACTCTCCCTCCTCTCAGTAAGACTGCAAGTTAGTTATGATTCCAAAATGGCTGCTGTCCATGAGGTAGATGGCTCTGGAAGGGAGTGTATGCTGCTGATTAGCTGGAATGTGTCTGCTGACTGTGACATGCAGGGTCAAAGTTTGCTCAATGATAAAGTATTGGGGGCGGGTCGAATCTCGCATATGTTCGCTGTTCGCCGCGAAAGCGAACATGCTATGTTCGCAGGGAACAATCCGCCTGCGAACTATTCGCGACATCTCTAATTCTAGGGAATTGTAATCCTGATTATTTTCCCCCTTCTTATTGAACAAGGAAATAGCAAATAACAATACTTAACCAGACCCACTGAGACTATGATGTTTTTAAAGCACAGCTTTGATCAAAGGATTATATCTAAACTGCTTAAGTAATAATGATTACTTTTACTTACCTCCTACATTTGCACAGAATCTCCAACTCACTGTGATGGACACTCCTTTGACCTTATTTTTACCCCTCTCTGAACAACCTACAACCTTGTATTCATCCCACTCCCTTTATCTGACCTCTACCTCCTAACCTGAAACCTCATCACGCCTTATGCACTGCGCTTCTTTACACCCTGCCTCCAAAAACCTGCAAGTACTCAACCCACAACACAGTTCCACTGTGCTACAACTCAGTTCCCTGACCTGCCCTAGCACTGCCACCTTAAAATACTACATGGCTCTATCTTCCAACCCTGACACCTATACCTCCATAACCCGCAGGCAAATGCTACATCCAGAGGTATTCCCACACTGCTGAAATCTCGGATTTCCTCCATTACAATTTTATTTTGGGCTCCTTCTTCTCTGCCCTCAATCTTGCCAAACAGTAATATTTCTCATTATTATCATTAATATCAGATCAATCCTTTACCTCAAATCTTTGTTTGTCACATTCAACACTCTCCTCTGCCCATCCCCACCTCCTGCCCCTTCCTGACTCACAGCTGAAGCCCCTTGCCCTGAGGTTCTATTGTAACCTGTCCTTTTGTTCACTCCTCATATACAGTCAATAATAACATCCTGTCTTTTTCACCTAAACAATATTGCCAAAATGCATCACTTACACAAGACACAACTAGCATTCTAACTGGACTACTGCAACTCTCTCCTTGCTAGTCTCCCCATTACCCATCTCTCTCCACTCCAATTTGCTAGACTCATCTACCAAACTGTCAGTCACTCTAATTGCTTCCCAAAGCCTACGGAATAAAAATGAAAAACATGACCCTAATGTATAACACCCTCAATAATAGTGCACACTATTATATCTCTGCTCTTGTCTCTAAATACTCCTTGCTCTGTCCTCTCCGCTAATGACCTTCTTCTTTCCTTCTCTCTTATAACCTCCTTTGCTATACATACTAAGGCTATGAAGCAACAACTTATACATTTTCAGCCTTATTAAATTGCGATTCAGTAAATTTAAAACCACACAGCATATTTTATTTACAGAAGTTTTTAGTAAGTGAAGACCTTGCTTTTGGATAGAAGTTCACTAACTAAAAACTTCTGTAAAAAAAATATGCTGTGTGCTTAAATAGAGCCCTTTAAATTTACTGAATCGCAATTTAATAAGGCTGTAAGTGTTTTGAATTGTTTCTAGGTTATTAATATAATTATGCATTTACTTTTTGGAGATATAGTCTTCAGAACTTGAATCAATATTGTAGGTGAAATCTGACAAATGATCTATAAATTAGGATTAGTTCCTCTAATTTCTGCTGTTAATTCCTCTTTCAATTACCCCCAATATTCTACAAGCTTTTCTTGCAGACTTGCTGCCTAAATCAGAAGTGCCCAACATAAAGTAGAACATTTCAGTCATTTAATAAATGTAGTTGACCTTTAGTTGACTAAACATAAATGCCATCATTCTGCCTATTGAACTGGGTGTCTTTAAATAGCTGGAAAGAAAGAATTGTGGTACTAAACCTGATTTGTGTTTGTGGAGAAAAGGTTTACTATGATCAAATGAATAAAAGTTAAAATATATCCCCTATATGTACAGCTTTTTAGGGATTGAGAGTGCTTTGCTGAGGCTGCAGTAGCTCCTGAGAATCTTAGTGTTGGAATATAAACTTTATAATAAATGTTACAAAATCCAGATCTACAATATAAGCTTTAACAAAAACTACATACATTCAAAATACAGGCAACACATTCAAAGAGACTTGTATAACTACCAATAGTATTCTATACACTTTTCACAGCAGCAACATTCAAATTCAACATTTACTTGAACTACTTAATCAACTGCACTATATATAATGATAGGAATAAAATATGTCTGCACAGATGTTCCTTTGTATTCAGTAATAATCTCATGTGTCTCTAGAGCTTTGAAAACAATACACTACTACGGTCTAGAAAAACAACCCTTTCTCAGAAATATTCCACTAGAGCGTTGACCATACAGTGCTACAAAAAGGAATGGGCACAGCTTAACATTAGCTGTACAATCAAAGTTCCCACTTCATACTACCACATTTGTGAAATAATAATACATTAGCAAATCTCTAGCCGGTCCTATTATATTTTGTAGCCGCACACAGGCAGAACACTGGGGCTGAACGCTGCGCCACAGTTACTTCCGGCAAAAAATTATTTCCTCGACAGAAGAGGCCTTGAGCTATGAGAGGCGAGCCCAAGGCCCCGGGGGACTGAGTGCCTGCGCCAAACATAGCGACACGTCGGAGGTGGAAATAGTCCTTTGCCTGCAGTACATTTTTTGTGGTGTAGCGTTCAACCCCAGTATTCTGCCTGTGTGCGCATACGAAATACGAACAGACCCTCTAGTCTAATTGAACTACACTTGATACTAATAAATGATTAAACAACAAGTTAATTTATTTACAAGCATAGATCAAAGCTCCTGAAAGTGTTAGAGACAAAACCTCTAACTTGCGGGCCTCTCCCTCCCCTGTCTCTCTTTGTCCCCTCTTGGTGCAATCTACCTTGGGGCCCCACAAATGCTCCCTCTCTCTGTCCCCTCTTCTATTCCCCATGCCCCCTTAACATTGCGTGATGACAACTATTATATGTGACTAGCGACTTGCGTGTCAAAAAATTACGATCAATAAAATTGTAATACTGGTAATGCTGATTGCAACACAATGTGAGTCTGTGACACTCTTAACCTTTTTGTTATGTAGAAAGAAGTACAACAATTATAATAACTTTTTTTTATTTTGTTAACAGTCAACTTGTCTTTCAACAACTGGTAAACAATCATTTTTTAACCATATTAAATTTTTTCATCGTCATGAATGCAGGAATAATGTAACAATGGATGAAGTTTGTATGAATAAATATTTGTAAACCATTACATAAATGCTTTGCAACATGCAACTTAGATTTGAAACATTAGTGAACCATTTTTATTAACAATACTAACATTTTTAAATCTGAGGTATGAATGCGTAACATAACATTAGGTCAACTTTATATGAATGAGTATATGAAACCATTAAATAATGGTTTGTGACATTCAACTTTTATTTAAAGTACTGTTAAATCACATAGGTATTGAGGAAGGCAAACAGAGGAATGCAAACAGTAAAAAACCCCATGAAAGCCAATTTTATCAAAGAAGGGAAAAAATGAATTCCTTCCCGACCCCATTAACTGGCAAATTATTCAGTACTCTGTATTTAATTATACATTTAATTTTTACAACAAATGATCCTCCTACTAACATGAATCCTTAATCATATACAATGAAACAACTTTTGTGACGTTTGCAAAAATAATTTTAACATTAATAGTAATAAAAAGCAACGTAACTGTTTTGTGGGGCCAATCCTGGCAAAAGGCCACTTCCACGACATTCCAATATTTTTTGTTTTTGCATGTCAAAGTGGTTCGCTTAAAAAGAGCCCAGCAGACTTTTAATTGTGTCTATGGGGTCTATTGTTGTTGTTTATTTTTCCTTTTTTTTGTTACTGTTGTAGTTTTGTCAAATTGTACATAGAGATTTTTTTCTAAAAAGAGGCCAAGTGACATTAAATTTCGTCCTGGAAATGAAAATATTTACAAAACCTCATAGTACACAATGTTTTCTGTAAAAATGCGTCCATCGTGTAATAGATCACCCTGACTTGGGTTGTCTTCAATTGAAACGTTAATATAATCTGGATTTGTGCACCTTGAAAAAGCAACATAGAGTTGACCATGTGCAAAAAACGTTTCCTATAAAAAAAATACCCACAGACTTAAAAGTTTGTCCTTGGGATTTATTTATGGTCATGGCAACTGCCATGATAACTGGAAATTGTCTCCTTGGAAGGACAAAAGGCAAAACCACTCTCACTTGGAGCCAAATAATTCTTGGCATAAAAACTCGTTAATTTTTATGGGTACCAGTCATCATTTCTGCATGTATGAAATGATCTTTTTAATCATGCACAATTAATCTGGTCCCATTACAAAGTCCTTTTTTTTGGTATTCAATAGCATGACAATTGCTCCTTTTTCAATTGCAAAACATGTGGTGGCATTCCAGATGGTGTTAAAGAATTCATAAATTCTATACTAAAATTAGATTCACTGTCTTTATCGTCAGCCAGAACTGAATCTGCACTGTAATAATTCTTTTGGGGTGCGTTGATGAATTTAAAAATTTCGTTATTTAGATTTAAGGCATCTATATTTTTGGATGTTAATATCACTTTGTTTGCAATGTCTGAGTAATCTTCGTTATTGAGTGTTTAGAAAGATTGCTGATATGAGTGATTCCTTGCAAACCAATTGTGATGGAATTTCAATAGTATCATTGGGTAAATCATTTATTTGTGGATGTTTTCCTTCTCCAATTTGAATGAGCCAATTATTGAATTTGTTTTGGCCTTCAGATCACATATTTAATTCTAATTTGAGGTGTGGAAATATTTTCCACAGTTTACTTGTCTTGATACATGTTTCAATGATGTTAGTCCTATTTCCATGTGGCACAACAGGTAATGTTTGCCTAAAATCTCCTCCTAACAACATCACCTTTCCACCAAATGGCAAATGATTATCCATCACTTATTTTAATAATCTATCACTACATTGCAAGGCATGACATGACATCAATGTTGCCTCATCTATGATAATTAATTTACTTTTTTTTTATGTTTTGGTTTGTAAAGAATTCAGTCAAATATCTGACACTGATGCTTCTAAAATGAAAACTGGCAGTTAAATCCACTATGCACAGTTCTGCCACCTTCTAACAAAAATGCGGCAATTCCAGCTGTTGCAAATGGCATTGCTATTTGACCCTGTGCTCGAATGTAACTCATCAAAAAATTACACATATAAGTTTTTCCTGATCCACCAGAGCCATCTAGATAGAAATAACGGTCTTTGACCATTTCATCATCTGTAGCATTTGTGATGGCATTAAGTGCTTGCAATTGTAAAGTATTTAAAGTTGCCAGTTTTATTTGTGTGTTTTGTTGTTGAAGCTCAGTGTCATAATCATCAAAGTTGATGTCATCTGGATCAGGCAAATTAAAACTTGCACAATTTAATCCATGTTCAAGAAATACTTCTTGAATTTCCATTAACGCTTTTAAGAGTGCAATGGGCTCATTGTAACGTTTCAAGAAGTCTTCAGACATATTTCATTTAAATGTTTCCCACAAAGTAAATGCATCAGGCACATTGCAAAAGATGCAAATTGTTCTCTCATTTGCTTTGACATTTGACATAGTGCTGCTTCTTCCAGACACCTTTTCCATTCTTTATCATCTGCTAAGTTTTGATGTCTTGCAGCTAATAGGAAAGTATAACAAACTTTGTTATTCGGGAACATGTAAAAGAAGTAATCTTAAACTGAAACGTTCAATGTCTCTTGGACTGACGGTATAAATGTGTGGTAAAATTTTATTAGTATCTCTTTTTCGTTGTCGCCATTGACCATTTACAAATACATAGTGGTATGGAATCTCAATGTATAAAAATTGTCTGGCCTGAGTGTCCTGGCGCTTTAATTGAAACCAAGCAGTAAGTGTTGTTTCTCAGTGTTTACTTTGGGCTAAGGCAGTTCTTTCATTGTCTGCAGTAAAGCAAACAAACTGACTTTGTGGCAAATGTACAGCTAATCGATACACAGCATGTGACCGATCATGCATCTCAAATTTCAGAAGACGCCACCTTGCTTCAGGAGCACTGACATAGCAAGCATCTAAATAATAAGAAAGTTTGTCAGTTGCTGTATCATATCATTTGTATACATATTTAAACACATATTTGATGGATTTAATAGAAGTGCAAACTTCCACATTTATGTGTGCATTGTACTTCATCAACAAATGTGGATTGTATGGAACAACATATCTATTATCAACCTTTTGTCCACGGATAATAGCTGTCCTTCTCCTCTTCTATACGAAGGGTATTCATCACAATTAGCATATGTTTGCATTTGAAATTGTTTTGGAAATTGTTTTGTACATTTTTTATTTTCCATACATGGTGAATTTGGATTGATACCTTCACATGGACAATGAATCATTCTGTGTGTTACAATCTCATAAAGTTTGGAATATTTTTCTGGATGTGGCAATTCAGTAGTAATTACTGAATCAACTCTTTCTGCAGTATTCTTTTTATCTTTTTCCTGCAGGATTAAAAGTATGTGTGCATGTGGCAGGCCTCTTTTTTAAAATTCAATGGTATAAACAAAAGCCATATATTTTCCAAATAACTGTGCTTTAGATATATCAGGTATGAATGAATTGAGTTTTATTTTGAATACTCCTGCCATTAAATCTGGTCGTCAAATTTTCCTTGATTTCTGGCCATTGTGGATTACATGTGAATGTAATGAATAAATCTGGTTTTCCAAATTTTGTGACAATAGCCATGGCATCATTATATCTTTCCTGCATATTGCGAGGAGATCCTTGGAAAGTGGATGGCAAAATGATTGCTCTTCCAGGTGGAATGTCCCTGTTGGTAGCTAGTTCAGCGACATAATCCCATCAATCCACAATATTATTCTACTCAAAGCTTGCTTTGTTGAAATTTTATAAAATTTAGATTATTTGCTTCAATTTGTAGATAGGAATCAATAATCCATTGTTGTGTGAGCTTGCCCTAAACATAAGATAGGATTCAAATAATCCTGAATAGCAGTTTGTGCCACTTTATATTCCAGCATAGAAATATTGCATCTAACACAAATGTTACTATTGGGATAACTTTGCAATTGTAATTTCGGTTCCCATCCTGGTTCACCATTTGGAAAGAAAATGGGATATGTCATTGGATCCAAATTACAACGTAATATATTTATGTTTATAAAAGGTTGGTCTTCATTGTGTGGATATATTCTAATATCCCACAGAAAAGGTGGTTCACTATCCTCATTTTTAAAGACCATGGCAACCTCATATACTGTTGGTAAATTATACCATCTTTGATAAGTGTTGCGATTTCTTTTTAAAACCATATTTACTCTTGGCATTGGCAATTTATGTATTTGAGTATGTTGCTGTTGTTCTTTTTAAACCTGTGCTAATTGTATGCTTGACTGTATGGGTTGTTGGCCATAATTTTATCCAGCTGTTCAAACACTATGCGCAAACACTGTTTATTTTCTGGAAGCGTCATCCGTTGTTCAACAGCTTCCATTGTATCTTAGACATATAACTGTGCAAATTTCCTTTGCTCTCCTTCTTGTGGGTGTAAATGTGAAGTTCGGTGGTACATTTTTCCTTGAACTCTAAAAAAATGGCACCCATTGAAGCAAATTAAATTGCACTGTTATAAGAACTGATGTTTTTTTTTAAATTGGTATAATTTAGAAATGTTGGATCGCTCATGACACTTTTTAAGTAATCTGGAAATGTGTGTCTTTGTGGAAGTCTTACCTTTCCTTTCTGACAGCAACTAATGAATTCTCAGTCAGATGGCATTTCCTTGAGAAAATGATAGGCCCCACAAAACTGACAAACAACATTGAGTAATCCACAATAACAAGTGTCTACTGTTAGTGCAGTAATGAAAGCAGTATCCTGAGCTTCCTCAACATAGATATCACTACAACATTCTATATCAACATTGGTGTCAATAGGCAACATTGGATCATTAGGCAATGTTTCACAGACATGTTTTTGTTTACTTTTTCTTTACTTTGAAGCTCCAGCACACTCACTTTGTTTTTTCGTATTCATTTTTCTTTTATTTAAAAGTCTCTGTCAGTCTTCTTCTCTTAAGCGTTGGGAAGTCTCGGGGGACTGTGCATCTCTCCACCTTTGCTTCCTTTCCCTTGCTGCACTTCTTTTCCTTTCAATCCTGCCTTCTCCGTTGTCTGCCATTGTAATCTGTAAATACAGGTGTAAGATGTAATGTTTTTTTGTACTGTACATGTTGCTTGTAGCTGCTCTCAATGCCAAACCTAAATAGCATTAATGAAAGAGAGCAATGAAATGAAAATCATTTTGAATTTTTCCATGAAATACATTAATCCATTAAGTTTTTTTTTTTCATTGGCATACATTAAAAAGGAAAGCACTGCACATAAATATATTGATATATTTTGTTTGTAATAATTAATTATTAAGTCATTAATAAATGAATATACGTTAATGAATGAATCAATAACTGACATCAATGGTAAATCTAAAGAGGTAATTATGCTTTCCTAAAGAGGGGCAAACAAAAAGAGCTATGAGCAAAGTATAGATCGGGCTTAAAATAATGTGCAGTTTTGTAATTTTATTAATGATGAAATTACCTGACTTATGAGGTGTAATTTGCGTTCTTTAAAAGTTAATTAGGTAAGCATATATGTATGCATAATTCTTTTTTTGGTTATTATGAATAAATAATTAAATACTAAGGGCCTCATTCATTTGCAATTTGTGCAATGCAATAGGGCCCTTTATAACCACATAGAATATTTTTTTGTAAGTTTTTATTTGGTGAAAACCTTAGTTGTTCATTTACTAAAAAAATGTGTAAAAATAATATGCTATGTCCTTATATAGAGCCCTATTTAATTTAGCAAATTGCAATTGAATAAGTCCCTAAATAAATATAGGTTAATTAATTAATCATTAACTGTTATCAATGCAAAACAAAAAGGGCATCATAAAATCATATACCTGTGAAACAGATGTTATTTCAGAAAAAATCATGCAGAATTCACTCTCTGTCTTCAGTCAGGTGCAGAGATAAGTAATCTGTGAAATGACATGAAAATCATTTTTAATGTTTGTATTCAATTTGTGACGCGTTGAAACTATGATGAATAATTGGCATAGATGCAAAACATAAACACATAATCATCAATATATTGCTAATTAAAATCAGTATAAAATGTTAAATGTAGCACATGTCAGAATCTAAGAAACTGCTTTAAATATTTAAGTGCTTTGAAGGTCCTATCCCTGTCAGGCAATTATATGCACTCCAGATATGTAAGTGCTTTGTAAAATGTACATATTTTTGATCTATTATAAATGTTTTTTTAATTATTATTAATTAATAGTTCCAAAAGCAATGTACATGAATGAGCATTAAGGCAGCTATATAAGTGCAGGTTAAGAATTGTTATTATTTTTATTGCAGTATAAAATGTATTTTTTTTTTGTAATGATTACTAATTATAATTAATTAATATATGTTAATTAATCAATAACTGTCATCAATTCAAAATAAAGAGTTAATCCTTTTTTGTTCCCTAAGAACATAAATAAATGATATACCTGTAAAGGTGATCTTTATGTTGTCCAAAGGCTGCAAACATCACTCTCTGTGTTCAGTCTGCTGCAGAGATGATGAAACTGTCAAATAAGATGGAAAGCATTTGTAATATTTGGATTCATCCCTATCAGGCAATCAGCAGCAACATAGATATATCAGTGTATAGTAAGTGGATTTATCTTAATGTCTTATAGCTAACACATTCCACGTACCTCCCCCACCTTCTATTGCTGTTTTTGTAAGCTACATGCTTTGCTGAAATGTATTGCTCTTTATTTTACTCTGCTCTGTTCTTATCTACAACCTGATCTATAGACGTACTGACCTATCAGGACATTATTCACAATGCTGGTCTATTTCTCACTTAACTCTGGCCAATGAATTTTGTCTTTCTTGTTTTTCCCCCCAACAAATTTCCCTATCTCTTTTTGTTTACTATTTTTAGTTCATACTTGTATCAGTATCGCTTTTTGACCTGTTAAGGAGAGGCATTGTCTCTCGAAAGCTCGTTGCTTTATTATGAATACGTTTGTCCAATAAAAAAGGTATCACTATTCACTGCAATACTCTGATTATTCAAGTGCATAGTAAAATATGCATATTGTTTGTGGTACTTTTCCTTTTTTTTGGATAATATTACTAATTCATTTTTAATACATTAATGTACATTAATAATCAACGAATCAATGACTAAATGTATTCCAAAGACCTAAGCATTAATATAATAATAAACAAAAGGCATTGTAAAATATAGAATATTTGTTGTTCATAATGATTACTAATAATTATTTAATAAAATAATGTACATTAAGAATTAATGAATCAATGTCTAAATATATTAGAAAGAGGTAAGCATGAATGTATTAATACACTTTAGGCAGTTTAAAATTGTATAAATATTTTTTTTCATAATGATTACTAATTGATAATTAATAAATGAATGTACATTACTAATTAATTATTCAATTAATTAATATATTACAAACAGCTAAGCATAAAAGTATTGCTAAACTAAAGCAAGTGTAAATTATACGTTTGTTGCGCAATTTTTTTAACTAATAATATATACTTTTTTCTTTTTTAATAATTAATGTATTAATTATTTATTAATGATTATTAATATACTTTACCTATTTGTATTTAATATTCTTCAATCAGAATTCTGAAGAGCTAACAATCTCTTTGGATTTTCCTGCAGCAGAAAATGTCCACTCAGACTGTCATCACCTGAGGAGAAAGTGTCAGTTCTGTGGCAAGTGTGCCCTATATATAGGCTGTGTGTGCAAGACAAAACCATTGGTTTAGGCGGGAAATCCGCCATTTCAGATTATTAATATGTATATGTGTAAATTAGTGTTGTTATATGTCATATTATTCTATGTTTTACGCATTTTGCGAGCATTTTGCGTCCTTCCTATTAGTATTTTTCTACTGCGTACTTCGCTGGCTGTGTTTTGCGCGGTTCGGGGTTGTGTAGCCTCGTTTTAATTTTTTTAGGCCGCCATTTTTTTTCTCGCTTTAACGATTTTTAAAGTGCTGAAAATTCTTAAATTTGATATAAATTTGCGTTTCACCTCACTTCCAGACGTCCTGGCTGTTCTCCCGTGCTGTGTGTGATGTTTTTGTTGTATTTGTTTTTGTATTTGATGTGTTCTTCTAAGTCCCGGCGTTTGTCAACTGCTTGCAGCCTAAGGCGATCCTGCGTTTTGTGTTTGGAGGCCAAGTCCCGCGTGTTTCAAGTGCTGCTCGTTTTAGTTGTTTAACGGCTCGCAGGCAATGAGCGCCCTTGCCACTCATCGCCTAAGTGCTCCCAGTTAATGGCTCACCTTGGACGCTCGCGGGCGCTGACGACGTCGCGTAGTTTGACAATTATAATATGTGATATGTTAGTTCAGTATTAGAATAGTAGAATTATCTTTACTTAGTTATATTGCATAAACTACATGATTGACATGAGAGAGTTTAATAGTAAAATATTTAGAAAACAGAGGATGCTAATAATGTAGGATATACAATTAAAACTAATGTAAATAGAAATCAGTTGCATGTTGTAGCAGGGAATGCAGTTCAGAAAGAACTAATAAATTATACATTGACAAGATTTGTATATTCATATTAACTGAGGTATTTAACATAATACTTTTAGTAGATATCATAAATTACATAATCTATTCATAAAATGTTAACAGCCAGTATTATACCTTTACAAGTTTATTTCATTTTGGTTTCAGCCACTATGGATGGCGGGACATAGTTGCAGGCAGAGGAGTAGAGGGCTGCTTTTCGTTGTCTTTACACTTAGTCAAGAGAGGGTTACAGGGTCACGGAAGCTTTTTTGTGTCTTTAGCCGATGTGAAGGTCGGGTTCTAGTTGAAGGCAGCAGAGGGGGGCTTTGGAGGGTGATTAACACTTGGAGGCAGCAAAGTAGTGGGCAGCTTTCAATATTTTTAGCCGCTGTAGAAGATGGGTCACTGTTATAGGCAGCAAAGCAGAGGCCGGCTTTTTGTTGTGATTAGCCACTGTGGAGGTCACGTAACAGTTGCAGGCAGCCGAGCAGTGGCTGGCTTTTTGGTACCCTCAGACTTAGTGGAGGTCAGGCACAGTTGCAGGCAGCAGAGCAGATGGCGTTTTTTTTGGTACCCTTACACTTAGTTGAGGGTGGGGCACAGTTGCAGACAGTGAAACCAAAGGGCTGTTTTTAGTTGTCTTTAGACTTAGTGCAGGGTGGGTCACATTTGTAGGCAGCAGAGCAGAGAATGGCTATTCGGTATCTTTAGCCACTTTGGAGAGTGACTCACACTTGGAGGCAGCGGAGTGGTGGGCGACTTTTCGGTGTCTTTAGCCACGTTGGAGGGCGGATCAATGTTGCAGGCAGCAGAGGGCATCTTTTTGGTGTGTTTAGCCACTGTGAAGGGGCGGATCACAGTTGCAGGCAGTAAGGCTGAGGGTGGCTTTTCAGTGTCTCTAGCCGCTATGCAAGGCTGGTCACAGTTGCAGGCAGCAGAGCAGATGGCAGCTTTTTGGTGTTTTTAGCCACTTTGGAGAGTGACTAACATTTGGAGGCAGCAGAAAGGTGGGTGACTTTTTGGTGTCTTTTGCTACTGAAGATGGTGGGTCACAGTTTAGGCAGCAAAGCAAAGGGCAGCGTTTTGGTGGCTTTAGCCACTGTGAAGGGCAGATCACAGTTGCAAGCAGTAGAGCAGATGGTGGCTTTTTTGTGTCTTTAGAGACTAGGGAGCGCAGATCACAGTTGCAAGCAGCAGAGGGTGGCTTTGGAGGCTGGCTTTTTGGTATTTTTAGAATTAGTTGAGGTTGGGGCACAATTGCAGGCAGCAGGGCAAAGGGCGGCTTTTGTTGTCTTTAGACTTAGTGCAGGGTGGGTCACAGTTGTAGGCAGCAGAGCAGAGAATGGCTTTTCGGTGTCTTTAGCCACTTTAGAGAGTGACTCACATTTCGAGGCAGCAGAGGGGTGGCGGCTTTTCGGTGTCTTTAGTCTCTATAGTGGGCGAATTACAGTTGCAGGCAGCAGAAAGCAGCTTTTTGGTGTGTTTAGACGCTGTGGAGGGTGGTTCGCAGTTACGGCAGCAAGGCAGAGCGTGGCTTTTCAGTGTCTCTAGCCGCTGTGTAAGGCTGGTGACAGTTGCAGGAAGCAGAGCAGATCACAGCTTTTTGGTGTCTTTAGCCGATATGGAAGGCGGGTCAAAGTTGAAGGCAGCAGAGGGCACCTTTGGAGGGTGACTCAAAATTGGATGCAGCAAAGTAGTGAGCGGCTTTTTGTTGTCTTTAACTACTGTGGAGGTCAGGGCACATTTGCATGCAGCAGAGCAGAGAATGGCTTTTTAGTGTCTTTAGCCACTTTGGAGAGTGACTCACACTTGGAGGCAGCGGAGTGGTTGGCGACTTTTCGGTGCCTTTAGCCACTATAGAGGGTGGGTCACAGTTGTAGGCAGCGAGGCAGAGGGTGGCTTTAAAGTGTCTCTAGCCGCTGGGTACGACTGGTCACAGTTGATAGCAGCAGAGTAGATGGTGGCTTTTTGTTGTCTTTAGAGGCTAGGGAGGGCAGATCAAAGTTGCAGGCAGCAGAGGGTGGCTTTGGAGGCTGGCTTTTTGGTATTTTTAGACTTAGTTGAGGTTGGGGCACAATTGCAGGCAGTAGGGCAAAGGGCGGCTTTTGTTGTCTTTAGACAGTGTATGGCGGGTCACATTTGCAGGCAGCGGACCAGAGAACGACATTTCTGTGTTTTTAGCCACTTTGGAGAGTGACTCACATTTGGAGGCAGTGAAAGTGGTGGGCGGCTTTTAGGTGTCTTTAGGCACTATGGAAAGCGAATCACAATTGCAGGCAGCAGAGGGCTGCTTTGGAGGGTGATTCACACTTGGAGGTAACAGTAGTGAGCAGCTTTTCAGTGTTTTTAGCCACTGTGGATGGAGGTCAGGTAACAGTTGCAGGCAGCTGAGCAGAGGGAATTTTTTTTAATTTTCTTTAGACTTAGTGCACGGTGGGTCACATTTGCAGGCAGCAGAGCAGAGAACGGCTTTTCAGTGTATTTAGCCATTTTGCAGAGTGACTCACACTTGGAGGCAGCAGAATGGTGGGCGGCTTTTCTGTGCTTTTAGTTGCTATGGAGGGTGGGTCAAAGTTGCAGGCAGGAAGGCAGAGGGTGTCTTTTCAGTGTCTCTAGTCACTGTGTAAGGCTGGTCACAGTTCCAAGCAGCAGAGCAGATGGCAGCTTTTTGGTTTCTTTAGCCACTATGCAGAGCAAATCAAAGTTAAAGGCAGCAGTGGGCAGCTTTGGAGGGTGACTCAAAATAAAAGGCAGCAGAGTGGTGGGCAGCTTTTCTGTGTCTTTAGCCACTGTAGAGGATGGGTCACAGTTGTAGGCAGCACGGTAAAGGGTGACTTTTAAGTGTCTTTAGATGCTATGTAAGGCTGGTCACAGTTGCAGGCAGCACATTAGATGGTGGCTTTTTGGTGTCTTTAGACTTAGTGGAGGTCAGGCACAGTTCCAGGCAGCAGAGCAAAGGGCTGTTTTTTTTTGTCTTTAGACTTAGTGCAGGGTGGGTCACAGTTGTAGGCCGCAAAGTAGATAGAGGCTTTTTGGTGTCTTTAGACTTAATGGAGGTCAGGCACAGTTCCAGGCAGCAGGGCAAATGGCGGCTTTTGTTGTCTTTAGCCACTTTAGAGAGTGACTCACATTTTGAGGCAGCAGAGGGGTGGCGGCTTTTCGCTGTCTTTAGTCTCTATGGTGGGATGATTACAGTTGCAGGCAGCAGAGAGCGGCTTTTTGGTGTGTTTAGACGCTGTGGAGGGTGGTTTGCAGTTGCGGCAGCGAGGCAGAGGGTGGCTTTTAAGTGTCTCTAGCCGCTGTGTAAGGCTGGTCAGAGTTGCAGGAAGCAGAGCTGATCACAGCTTTTTGGTGTCTTTAGCCGATATGGAAGGCGGGTCAAAGTTGAAGGCAGCAGAGGGCACCTTTGGAGGGTGACTCCAAATTGGATGCAGCAAAGTAGTGAGCGGCTTTTTGGTGTCTTTAACCACTGTGGAGGTCAGGGCACATTTTCAGGCAGCAGAGCAGAGAATGACTTTTCAGTGTCTTTAGCCACTTTGGAGGGGGACTCACAATTACAGGCAGCAAAGTAGTGGATGGCTTTTCGGTGTCTTTATCAGAAGTGGAGGTCAGGTAACAGTTGCAGGCAGCAGAGAGGAGGCTGGATTTTTGGTACCCTTAGACTTAGTTGAGGTTCGGGCACAGTTGCAGGCAGCAGAGCAAAAGACTGTTTTTCATTCTCTATAGACTCAGTGCATGGTGGGTCACATTTGCAGGCAGCGGACCAGAGAACGACATTTCTGTGTCTTTAGCCATTTTGGAGAGTGACTCATACTTGGAGGCAGTGAAAGTAGTGGACGGCTTTTTGGTGTCTTTAGGCACTATGGAAAGCGAATCACAATTGCAGGCAGAAGAGCTTAATATCTGAAACGGCAGTTTGATTCAAGAAAGGGCTAATTTGGAGGGTGATTCACACTTAGAGGTAACAGAGTAGTGGGTGGCTTTTCAGTGTTTTTAGCCACTGTGGAGGTCAGGTAACAGTTGCAGGCAGCTGAGCAGAGGGATTTTTTTTTATTTTCTTTAGACTTAGTACACGGTGGGTCACATTTGCAGGCAGCAGAGCAGAGAACGGCTTTTCAGTGTCTTTAGCCATTTGGAGGCAGCAGAGTGGTGGGGCCAGCTTTTCGTTGTCTTTAGTTGCTATGGAGGGTGGATCACAGTTGCAGGCAGGAAGGCAGAAGGTGGCTTTTCAGTGTCTATAGTCGCTGTGTAAGACTGGTCACAGATCCAGGCAGCAGAGCAGATGGCAGCATTTTGTTTTTTATAGCCGCTATGCAGGGTGGATCAAAGTTAATGGCAGCAGAGGGCAGCTTTGGAGGGTGACTAAAAATTAAAGGCAGCAGAGTGGTGGGCAGCTTTTCTGTGTCTTTAGCCACTGTAAAGGGTGGGTCACAGTTGTAGGCAGCAAGGTAGAGGTTGGCTTTTAAGTCCTTTAGATGCTGTGTAAGGCTGGCTACAGTTGCAGGCCCGCAGCAGATGGCGGCTTTTTGGTGTCATTAGACTTAGGGGAGGTCAGGCACAGTTCCAGGCAGCAGAGCAAAGGGCTGTTTTTTGTTGTCTTTAGACTTAGTGCAGGGTGGGTCACAGTTGTAGGCAGCAGAGCAGAGAATGGCTTTTCGGTGTCTTTAGCCACATTAGAGAGTGACTCACATTTCAAGGCAGCAGAGGAGTGGCGGCTTTTCGGTGTCTTTAGTCTCTATAGTGCGCGGATTACAGTTGCAGGCAGCAGAGAGCAGCTTTTTGGTGTGTTTAGACGCTGTGGAGGGTGGTTCGTATTTGCGGCAGCAAGGCAGAGGGTGGCTTTTCAGTGTCTCTAGTTGCTGTGTAAGGCTGGTCAAGGTTGCAGGAAGCAGAGCTAATCACAGCTTTTTAGTGTCTTTAGCTTATATGGAAGGCAGGTTAAAGTTGAAGGCAGCAGAGGAAACCTTTGGAGGGTTACTCAAAATTGGATGCAGCAAAGTAGCAAACAGCTTTTTAGTGTCTTTAACCACTGTGGAGATCAGGGCACATTTGCATGCAGCAGAGCAGAGAATGGCTTTTCAGTGTCTTTAGCCACTGTAGAGGGTGTGTCACAATTGTAGGTAGCAAGGAAGAGGGTGGCTTTTAAGTGTCTCTAGCCGCTGGGTAAGGCTGGTCACAGTTTTTAGGCAGCAGAGCAGATGGCGGCTTTTTGGTGTCTTTAGCTGATATGGAGGACGAATCAAAGTTGAAGGCAGCAGACAGCGACTTTGGAGGGGGACTCGCAATTGGAGGCAGCAGAGTGGTCGGCAGCTTTTTGGTGTCTTTAGCCGCTATGGAGGGCAAATCAATGTTGCAGGCAGCAGAGGGCAGCTTTTCGGTATGATTAGCCACTGTGAAGGGCAGATCATAGTTGCAGGCAGCAAGGCAGAGGGTGGCTTTTCAGTGTCTCTAGCCGCTGTGCAAGACTGGTCACAGCTGGAGGCAGCAGAGGAGATGGCGGCTTTTTGGTGTTTTTAACCGCTATGGAGGGCGGATCAAAGTTGAAGGCAGTAGAGGGCAGCTTTGAGGGCGACTCAGAATTGGAGGCAGCGAAGTAGTGGGTGGCTTTTTGGTGTCTTTTTCTGGTGTGGAGGTCAGGTAACAGTTGAAGGCAGCAGAGCAGAGGGGGGATTTTTGGTATTTTAAGTGTAGAGAATGTCTTTTCGGTGTCTTTAGCCACATTAGAGAGTGACTCACATTTCGAGGCAGCAGAGGGGTGGCGGCTTTTCCGTGTCTTTAGTCCCTATAGTGGGCAGATTACAGTTGCAGGCAGCAGAGAGCGGCTTTTTGGTGTGGTTAGACGCTGTGGAGGGTGGTTCGCAGTTGCAGCAGCAAGGCAGAGGGTGACTTTTCAGTGTCCTTAGCTGCTGTGTAAGGCTGGTGACAGTTGCAGACAGCAGAGGAGATGGCGGCTTTTTGGTGTTTTTAACCGCTATTGAGGGCGGATCAAAGTTGAAGGCAGTAGAGGGCAGCTTTTGAGGGTGACTCAAAATTGGAGGCAGCAAAGTAGTGGGTGGCTTTTCGGTGTCTTTTTCTGGTGTGGAGGCAAGGTAACAGTTGAAGGCAGCAAAGCAGAGGGTGGATTTTAGGTATCTTTAGATTTAGTGGAGGTTGGGTCACATTTTCAGGCAGCAGAGCAGAGAATGGCTTTTCAGTGTCTTTAGCCACTGTAGAGGGTGTGTCACAGTTGTAGGCAGCAAGACAGAGGGTGGCTTTTAAGTGTCTCTAGGCAGCAAGGCAGAGGGTGGCTTTTCAGTGTCTCTAGGCAGCAAGACAGAGGGTGGCTTTTAAGTGTCTCTAGGCAGCAAGACAGAGGGTGGCTTTTCAGTGTCTCTAGCCGCTGTGCAAGGCTGGTCACAGTTGCAGGCAGCAGAGGAGATGGCTGCTTTTTGGTGTTTTTAACCGCTATGGAGGGCGCATCAAAGTTGAAGGCAGTAGAGGGCAGCTTTTGAGGGTGACTCAAAATGTTTCTGATGTGGAGGTCAGGTAGCAGTTGAAGGCAGCAGAGCAGAGGGTGGATTTTTGGTAACTTTAGATTTAGTGGAGGTTGGGTCACATTTTCAGGCAGCAGAGCAGAGAATGGCTTTTCAGTGTCTTTAGCCACTGTAGAGGGTGTGTCACAATTGTAGGTAGCAAGGAAAAGGGTGGCTTTTAAGTGTCTCTAGCCGCTGGGTAAGGCTGGTCACAGTTTTTAGGCAGCAGAGCAGATGGCGGCTTTTTGGTGTCTTTACTTTGATACGGAGGACGTATCAAAGTTGAAGGCAGCAGACAGCGACTTTGGAGGGGGACTCGCAATTGGAGGCAGCAGAGTGGTCGGCAGCTTTTTGGTGTCTTTAGCCGCTATGGAGGGCAAATCAATGTTGCAGGCAGCAGAGGGCAGCTTTTCGGTATGATTAGCCACTGTGAAGGGTAGATCATAGCTGCAGGCAGCAAGGCAGAGGGTGGCTTTTCAGTGTCTCTAGCCGCTGTGCAAGACTGGTCACAGCTGGAGGCAGCAGAGGAGATGGCGGCTTTTTGGTGTTTTTAACCGCTATGGAGGGCGGATCAAAGTTGAAGGCACTAGAGGGCAGCTTTGAGGGCGACTCAGAATTGGAGGCAGCGAAGTAGTGGGTGGCTTTTTGGTGTCTTTTTCTGGTGTGGAGGTCAGGTAACAGTTGAAGGCAGCAGAGCAGAGGGGGGATTTTTGGTATTTTAAGTGTAGAGAATGTCTTTTTGGTGTCTTTAGCCACATTAGAGAGTGACTCACATTTCGAGGCAGCAGAGGGGTGGCGGCTTTTCCGTGTCTTTAGTCTCTATAGTGGGCAGATTACAGTTGCAGGCAGCAGAGAGCGGCTTTTTGGTGTGGTTAGACGCTGTGGAGGGTGGTTCGCAGTTGCAGCAGCAAGGCAGAGGGTGACTTTTCAGTGTCCTTAGCTGCTGTGTAAGGCTGGTGACAGTTGCAGACAGCAGAGGAGATGGCGGCTTTTTGGTGTTTTTAACCGCTATTGAGGGCGGATCAAAGTTGAAGGCAGTAGAGGGCAGCTTTTGAGGGTGACTCAAAATTGGAGGCAGCAAAGTAGTGGGTGGCTTTTCGGTGTCTTTTTCTGGTGTGGAGGCAAGGTAACAGTTGAAGGCAGCAAAGCAGAGGGTGGATTTTAGGTATCTTTAGATTTAGTGGAGGTTGGGTCACATTTTCAGGCAGCAGAGCAGAGAATGGCTTTTCAGTGTCTTTAGCCACTGTAGAGGGTGTGTCACAGTTGTAGGCAGCAAGACAGAGGGTGGCTTTTAAGTGTCTCTAGGCAGCAAGGCAGAGGGTGGCTTTTCAGTGTCTCTAGGCAGCAAGACAGAGGGTGGCTTTTAAGTGTCTCTAGGCAGCAAGACAGAGGGTGGCTTTTCAGTGTCTCTAGCCGCTGTGCAAGGATGGTCACAGTTGCAGGCAGCAGAGGAGATGGCTGCTTTTTGGTGTTTTTAACCGCTATGGAGGGCGCATCAAAGTTGAAGGCAGTAGAGGGCAGCTTTTGAGGGTGACTCAAAATGTTTCTGATGTGGAGGTCAGGTAGCAGTTGAAGGCAGCAGAGCAGAGGGTGGATTTTTGGTAACTTTAGATTTAGTGGAGGTTGGGTCACATTTTCAGGCAGCAGAGCAGAGAATGGCTTTTCAGTGTCTTTAGCCACTGTAGAGGGTGTGTCACAATTGTAGGTAGCAAGGAAAAGGGTGGCTTTTAAGTGTCTCTAGCCGCTGGGTAAGGCTGGTCACAGTTTTTAGGCAGCAGAGCAGATGGCGGCTTTTTGGTGTCTTTAGCTGATATGGAGGACGAATCAAAGTTGAAGGCAGCAGACAGCGACTTTGGAGGGGGACTCGCAATTGGAGGCAGCAGAGTGGTCGGCAGCTTTTTGGTGTCTTTAGCCGCTATGGAGGGCAAATCAATGTTGCAGGCAGCAGAGGGCAGCTTTTCGGTATGATTAGCCACTGTGAAGGGCAGATCATAGCTGCAGGCAGCAAGGCAGAGGGTGGCTTTTCAGTGTCTCTAGCCGCTGTGCAAGACTGGTCACAGCTGGAGGCAGCAGAGGAGATGGCGGCTTTTTGGTGTTTTTAACCGCTATGGAGGGCGGATCAAAGTTGAAGGCAGTAGAGGGCAGCTTTGAGGGCGACTCAGAATTGGAGGCAGCGAAGTAGTGGGTGGCTTTTTGGTGTCTTTTTCTGGTGTGGAGGTCAGGTAACAGTTGAAGGCAGCAGAGCAGAGGGGGGATTTTTGGTATTTTAAGTGTAGAGAATGTCTTTTTGGTGTCTTTAGCCACATTAGAGAGTGACTCACATTTCGAGGCAGCAGAGGGGTGGCGGCTTTTCCGTGTCTTTAGTCTCTATAGTGGGCAGATTACAGTTGCAGGCAGCAGAGAGCGGCTTTTTGGTGTGGTTAGACGCTGTGGAGGGTGGTTCGCAGTTGCAGCAGCAAGGCAGAGGGTGACTTTTCAGTGTCCTTAGCTGCTGTGTAAGGCTGGTGACAGTTGCAGACAGCAGAGGAGATGGCGGCTTTTTGGTGTTTTTAACCGCTATTGAGGGCGGATCAAAGTTGAAGGCAGTAGAGGGCAGCTTTTGAGGGTGACTCAAAATTGGAGGCAGCAAAGTAGTGGGTGGCTTTTCGGTGTCTTTTTCTGGTGTGGAGGCAAGGTAACAGTTGAAGGCAGCAAAGCAGAGGGTGGATTTTAGGTATCTTTAGATTTAGTGGAGGTTGGGTCACATTTTCAGGCAGCAGAGCAGAGAATGGCTTTTCAGTGTCTTTAGCCACTGTAGAGGGTGTGTCACAGTTGTAGGCAGCAAGACAGAGGGTGGCTTTTAAGTGTCTCTAGGCAGCAAGGCAGAGGGTGGCTTTTCAGTGTCTCTAGGCAACAAGACAGAGGGTGGCTTTTAAGTGTCTCTAGGCAGCAAGACAGAGGGTGGCTTTTCAGTGTCTCTAGCCACTGTGCAAGGCTGGTCACAGTTGCAGGCAGCAGAGGAGATGGCTGCTTTTTGGTGTTTTTAACCGCTATGGAGGGCGCATCAAAGTTGAAGGCAGTAGAGGGCAGCTTTTGAGGTTGACTCAAAATGTTTCTGGTGTGGAGGTCAGGTAGCAGTTGAAGGCAGCAGAGCAGAGGGTGGATTTTTGGTAACTTTAGATTTAGTGGAGGTTGGGTCACATTTTCAGGCAGCAGAGCAGAAAATGGCTTTTCAGTGTCTTTAGCCACTGTAGAGGGAGTGTCACAGTTGTAGGCAGCAAGGCAGAGGGTGGCTTTTAAGTGTCTCTAGGCAGCAAGGCAGAGGGTGGCTTTTAAGTGTCTCTAGGCAGCAAGGCAGAGGGTGGCTTTTGAGTGTCTCTAGCCTCTAGGCTGGTCACAGTTGCAGGCAGCAGAGCAGATGGCAGCTTTTTTGTATCTTTAGGCTTAGTGGAGGTCAGGGCACAGTTGCAAGCAGCAGCACAGAGAACGGATTTTCTGTGTCTTTAGACGTAGTCAATGTAGGGTCACAGTTGTAGGCAGCAAAGCAAAGGGCGGCTTTTTGGTGGCTTTAGCCACAGTGAAGGGCAGATCAAAGTTGCAGGCAGCAGAGGAGATGGCAGCTTTTTGGTGTATTTAGATGCTAGGGAGAGCAGATCACAGTTGTAGGCAGCAGAGCATATGGCGGCTTTTTGGTGTCTTTAACTGATATGGAGGACGAATCAATGTTGAAGGCAGCAGACGGCAACTTTTTGAGGGGGCTCACAATTGGAGGCAGTGGATTTTTGGTGTCTTTAGACTTAGTTGAGGTTGGGGCACAGTTGCAGGCAGCAGAGCAAAGGACTGTTTTTTGTTGTCTTTCGACTCAGTGCATGATGGGTCACATTTGTAGGCAGCAGAGCAGAGAATGGCTATTCGGTAACTTTAGCCACTTTGGAGAGTGACTCACACTTGGAGGCAGCGAGTGGTGGGCATCTTTTGGTGTCTTTATCCGCTATGGAGGGCGGATCAATGTTGCAGGCAGCAGAGGGCGGCTTTTCATTGTGTTTAGCCACTGTGAAGGGCGGATCACAGTTGCAGGCAGCAAGGCAGAGGGTGGCATTTTTGGTGTGTTTAGCCACTGTGAAAGGCAGATCACAGTTGTAGGCAGCAAGGAAGAGGGTGGCTTTTCAGTGTCTCTAGCCACTGTGCAAGGCTGGTCACAGTTGTAGGCAGCAGAGCAGAGGGTGGATTTTTGGTAACTTTAGATTTAGTGGAGGTTGGGTCACATTTTCAGGCAGCAGAGCAGAGAATGGCTTTTCAGTGTCTTTAGCCACTGTAGAGGGTGTGTCACAGTTGTAGGCAGCAAGGCAGAGGGTGGCTTTTAAGTGTCTCTAGGCAGCAAGGCAGAGGGTGGCTTTTAAGTGTCTCTAGCCTCTAGGCTGGTCACAGTTGCAGGCAGCAGAGCAGATGGCGGCTTTTTTGTATCTTTAGGCTTAGTGGAGGTCAGGGCACAGTTGCAAGCAGCAGCACAGAGAACAGATTTTCTGTGTCTTTAGACGTAGTCAATGTAGGGTCAAAGTTGTAGGCAGCAAAGCAAAGGGCGGCTTTTTGGTGGCTTTAGCCACTGTGAAGGGCAGATCAAAGTTGCAGGCAGCAGAGGAGATGGCAGCTTTTTGGTGTATTTAGACGCTAGGGAGGGCAGATCACAGCTGCAGGCAACAGAGCATATGGCGGCTTTTTGGTGTCTTTAGCTGATATGGAGAACGAATCAAAGTTGAAGGCAGCAGACGGCAACTTTGGAGGGGGCTCAAAATTGGAGGCAGTGGATTTTTGGTGTCTTTAGACTTAGTTGAGGTTGGGGCACAGTTGCAGGCAGCAGAGCAAAGGACTGTTTTTCGTTGTCTTTCGACTCAGTGCATGGTGGGACACATTTGTAGGCAGCAGAGAATGGCTATTAGGTATCTTTAGCCACTTTGGAGAGTGACTCACACTTGGAGGCAGCAGAGTGGTGGGCATCTTTTGTTGTCTTTAGCCGCTATGGAGGGTGGATCAATGTTGCAGGCAGCAGAGGGCGGCTTTTCGGTGTGTTTAGCCACTGTGAAGGTCGGATCACAGTTGCAGGCAGCAAGGCAGAGGGTGGATTTTTGGTGTGTTTAGCCACTGTGAAGGGCAGATCACAGTTGTAGGCAGCAAGGAAGAGGGTGGCTTTTCAGTGTCTCTAGCCGCTGTGCAAGGCTGGTCACAGTTGCAGGTAGCAGAGGAGATGGCGGCTTTTTGGTGTTTTTAACCGCTATGGAGGGAGCATCATAGTTGAAGGCAGTAGAGGGCAGCTTTTGAGGTTGACTCAAAATGTTTCTGGTGTGGAGGTCAGGTAGCAGTTGAAGGCAGCAGAGCAGAGGGTGGATTTTTGGTAACTTTAGATTTAGTGGAGGTTGGGTCACATTTTCAGGCAGCAGAGCAGAAAATGGCTTTTCAGTGTCTTTAGCCACTGTAGAGGGAGTGTCACAGTTGTAGGCAGCAAGGCAGAGGGTGGCTTTTAAGTGTCTCTAGGCAGCAAGGCAGAGGGTGGCTTTTAAGTGTCTCTAGGCAGCAAGGCAGAGGGTGGCTTTTGAGTGTCTCTAGCCTCTAGGCTGGTCACAGTTGCAGGCAGCAGAGCAGATGGCAGCTTTTTAGTATCTTTAGGCTTAGTGGAGGTCAGGGCACAGTTGCAAGCAGCAGCACAGAGAACGGATTTTCTGTGTCTTTAGACGTAGTCAATGTAGGGTCAAAGTTGAAGGTAGGAAAGCAAAGGGCGGCTTTTTGGTGGCTTTAGCCACTGTGAAGGGCAGATCAAAGTTGCAGGCAGCAGAGGAGATGGCAGCTTTTTGGTGTCTTTAGACGCTAGGGAGGGCAGATCACAGTTGCAGGCAGCAGAGCATATGGCGGCTTTTTGGTGTCTTTAGCTGATATGGAGGACGAATCAAAGTTGAAGGCAGCAGACGGCAACTTTGGAGGGGGCTCACAATTGGAGGCAGTGGATTTTTGGTGTCTTTAGACTTAGTTGAGGTTGGGGCACAGTTGCAGGCAGCAGAGCAAAGGACTGTTTTTCGTTGTATTTCGACTCAGTGCATGGTGGGTTACATTTGTAGGCAGCATAGCAGAGAATGGCTATTCAGTATCTTTAGCCACTTTGGAGAGTGACTCACACTTGGAGGCAGCAGAGTGGTGGGCATCTTTTGATGTCTTTAGCCGCTATGGAGGGCGGATCAATGTTGCAGGCAGCAGAGGGCGGCTTTTCGGTGTGTTTAGCCACTGTGAAGGGCGGATCACAGTTGCAGGTAGCAAGGCAGAGGATGGCTTTTCAGTGTCTCTTGCCGCTGTGCAAGGCTGGTCACAGTTGCAGGCAGCAGAGGAGATGGCGGCTTTTTGGTGTTTTTAACCGCTATGGAGGGAGCATCAAAGTTGAAGGCAGTAGAGGGCAGCTTTTGAGGTTGACTCAAAATGTTTCTGGTGTGGAGGTCAGGTAGCAGTTGAAGGCAGCAGAGCAGAGGGTGGATTTTTGGTAACTATAGATTTAGTGGAGGTTGGGTCACATTTCCAGGCAGCAGAGCAATGAATGGCTTTTCAGTGTCTTTGGCCACTGTAGAGGGTGTGTCACAGTTGTAGGCAGCAAGACAGAGGGTGGCTTTTAAGTGTCTCTAGGCAGCAAGGCAGAGGCTGGCTTTTAAGTGTCTCTAGCCTCTAGGCTGGTCACAGTTGCAGGCAGCAGAGTAGAGGATGGCTTTTCAGTGTCTTTAGCCAGTGTAGAGGGTGTGTCACAGTTGTAGGCAGCAAGGCAGAGGGCGGCTTTTCGGTGTGTTTAGCCACTGTGAAGGGCAGATCACAGTTGTAGGCAGCAAGGCAGAGGGTGGCTTTTAAGTGTCTCTAGGCAGCAAGGAAGAGGGTGGCTTTTCAGTGTCTCTAGCCGCTGTGCAAGGCTGGTCACAGTTGCAGGCAGCAGAGGAGATGGCGGCTTTTTTGTGTTTTTAACCGCTATGGAGGGCACATCAAAATTTAAGGCAGTAGATGGCAGCTTTTAAGAGTGACTCAAAATTTTTCTGGTGTGGAGGTCAGGTAGCAGTTGAAGGCAGCAGAGCAGAGGGTGGATTTTTGGTAACTTTAGATTTAGTGGAGGTTGGGTCACATTTCCAGGCAGCAGAGCAATGAATGGCTTTTCAGTGTCTTTGGCCACTGTAAAAGGGTGTGTCACAGTTGTAGGCAGCAAGGCAGAGGGTGGCTTTTGAGTGTCTCTAGTCTCTAGGCTGGTCACAGTTGCAGGCAGCAGAGCAGATGGCGGCTTTTTTGTATCTTTAGGCTTAGTGGAGGTCAGGGCACAGTTGCAAGCAGCAGCACAGAGAACGGATTTTCTGTGTCTTTAGACGTAGTCAATGTAGGGTCAAAGTTGAAGGTAGGAAAGCAAAGGGCGGCTTTTTGGTGGCTTTAGCCACTGTGAAGGGCAGATCAAAGTTGCAGGCAGCAGAGGAGATGGCAGCTTTTTGGTGTCTTTAGACGCTAGGGAGGGCAGATCACAGTTGCAGGCAGCAGAGCATATGGCGGCTTTTTGGTGTCTTTAGCTGATATGGAGGACGAATCAAAGTTGAAGGCAGCAGACGGCAACTTTGGAGGGGGCTCACAATTGGAGGCAGTGGATTTTTGGTGTCTTTAGACTTAGTTGAGGTTGGGGCACAGTTGCAGGCAGCAGAGCAAAGGACTGTTTTTCGTTGTATTTCGACTCAGTGCATGGTGGGTCACATTTGTAGGCAGCATAGCAGAGAATGGCTATTCAGTATCTTTAGCCACTTTGGAGAGTGACTCACACTTAGAGGCAGCAGAGTGGTGGGCATCTTTTGGTGTCTTTAGCCACTATGGAGGGCGGATCAATGTTGCAGGCAGCAGAGGGCGGCTTTTCGGTGTGTTTAGCCACTGTGAAGGGCGGATCACAGTTGCAGGTAGCAAGGCAGAGGATGGCCTTTCAGTGTCTCTTGCCGCTGTGCAAGGCTGGTCACAGTTGCAGGCAGCAGAGGAGATGGCGGGTTTTTGGTGTTTTTAACCGCTATGGAGGGCGCATCAAAGTTGAAGGCAGTAGAGGGCAGCTTTTGAGGTTGACTCAAAATGTTTCTGGTGTGGAGGTCAGGTAGCAGTTGAAGGCAGCAGAGCAGAGGGTGGATTTTTGGTAACTATAGATTTAGTGGAGGTTGGGTCACATTTCCAGGCAGCAGAGCAATGAATGGCTTTTCAGTGTCTTTGGCCACTGTAGAGGGTGTGTCACAGTTGTAGGCAGCAAGACAGAGGGTGGCTTTTAAGTGTCTCTAGGCAGCAAGGCAGAGGCTGGCTTTTAAGTGTCTCTAGCCTCTAGGCTGGTCACAGTTGCAGGCAGCAGAGTATAGGATGGCTTTTCAGTGTCTTTAGCCAGTGTAGAGGGTGTGTCACAGTTGTAGGCAGCAAGGCAGAGGGCGGCTTTTCGGTGTGTTTAGCCACTGTGAAGGGCAGATCACTGTTGTAGGCAGCAAGGTAGAGGGTGGCTTTTAAGTGTCTCTAGGCAGCAAGGAAGAGGGTAGCTTTTCAGTGTCTCTAGCCGCTGTGCAAGGCTGGTCACAGTTGCAGGCAGCAGAGGAGATGGCGGCTTTTTTGTGTTTTTAACCGCTATGGAGGGCACATCAAAGTTTAAGGCAGTAGATGGCAGCTTTTAAGAGTGACTCAAAATTTTTCTGGCGTGGAGGTCAGGTAGCAGTTGAAGGCAGCAGAGCAGAGGGTGGATTTTTGGTAACTTTAGATTTAGTGGAGGTTGGGTCACATTTTCAGGCAGCAGAGCAGAGATTGGCTTTTCAGTGTCTTTAGCCACTGTAGAGGGTGTGTCACAGTTGTAGGCAGCAAGGCAGAGGGTGGCTTTTAAGTGTCTCTAGGCAGCAAGGCAGAGGGTGGCTTTTAAGTGTCTCTAGCCTCTAGGCTGGTCACAGTTGCAGGCAGCAGAGCAGATGGCGGCTTTTTTGTATCTTTAGGCTTAGTGGAGGTCAGGGCACAGTTGCAAGCAGCAGCACAGAGAACGGATTTTCTGTGTCTTTAGACGTAGTCAATGTAGGGTCACAGTTGTAGGCAGCAAAGCAAAGGGCGGCTTTTTGGTGGCTTTAGCCACTGTGAAGGGCAGATCAAAGTTGCAGGCAAAAGAGGAGATGGCAGCTATTTGGTGTCTTTAGACGCTAGGGAGGGCAGATCCAGTTGCAGGCAGCAGAGCATATGGCGGCTTTTTGGTGTCTTTAGCCGATATGGAGGACGAATCAAAGTTGAAGGCAGCAGACGGCAACTTTGGAGGGGGCTCACAGTTGGAGGCAGTGGATTTTTGGTGTCTTTAGACTTAGTTGAGGTTGGGGCACAGTTGCAGGCAGCAGAGCAAAGGACTGTTTGTCGTTGTCTTTTGACTCTGTGCATGGTGGGTCACATTTGTAGGCAGCAGAGCAGAGAATGGCAATTCGGTATCTTTAGCCACTTTGGAGAGTGACTCACACTTGGAGGCAGCAGAGTGGTGGGCATCTTTTGATGTCTTTAGCCGCTATGGAGGGCGGATCAATGTTGCAGGCAGCAGAGGGCGGCTTTTCGGTGTGTTTAGCCACTGTGAAGGGCGGATCACAGTTGCAGGCAGCAAGGCAGAGGTTGGCATTTTTAGTGTGTTTAGCCACTGTGAAGGGCAGATCACAGTTGTAGGCAGCAAGGAAGAGGGTGGCTTTTCAGTGTCTCTAGCCGCTGTGCAAGGCTGGTCACAGTTGCAGGCAGCAGAGGAGATGGCGGCTTTTTGGTGTTTTTAACCGCTATGGAGGGCGCATCAAAGTTGAAGGCAGTAGAGGGCAGCTTTTGAGGGTGACTCAAAATGTTTCTGATGTGGAGGTCAGGTAGCAGTTGAAGGCAGCAGAGCAGAGGGTGGACTTTTGGTAACTATAGATTTAGTGGAGGTTGGGTCACATTTCCAGACAGCAGAGCAATGAATGGCTTTTCAGTGTCTTTGGCCACTGTAGAGGGTGTGTCACAGTTGTAGGCAGCAAGACAGAGGGTGGCTTTTAAGTGTCTCTAGGCAGCAAGGCAGAGGCTGGCTTTTAAGTGTCTCTAGCCTCTAGGCTGGTCACAGTTGCAGGCAGCAGAGCAGAGGATGGCTTTTCAGTGTCTTTAGCCAGTGTAGAGGGTGTGTCACAGTTGTAGGCAGCAAGGCAGAGGGTGGCTTTTCGGTGTGTTTAGCCACTGTGAAGGGTGGATCACAGTTGCAGGCAGCAAGGCAGAGGGTGGCTTTTTGGTGTGTTTAGCCACTGTAGAGGGTGTGTCACAGTTGTAGGCAGCAAGACAGAGGGTGGCTTTTAAGTGTCTCTAGGCAGCAAGGCAGAGGCTGGCTTTTAAGTGTCTCTAGCCTCTAGGCTGGTCACAGTTGCAGGCAGCAGAGCAGAGGATGGCTTTTCAGTGTCTTTAGCCAGTGTAGAGGGTGTGTCACAGTTGTAGGCAGCAAGGCAGAGGGTGGCTTTTCGGTGTGTTTAGCCACTGTGAAGGGTGGATCACAGTTGCAGGCAGCAAGGCAGAGGGTGGCTTTTTGGTGTGTTTAGCCACTGTGAAGGGCAGATCACAGTTGTAGGCAGCAAGGCAGAGGGTGGCTTTTAAGTGTCTCTAGGCAGCAAGGCAGAGGGTGGCTTTTAAGTGTATCTAGCCTCTAGGCTGGTTACAGTTGCAGGCAGCAGAGCAGATGGTGACTTTCTTGTATCTTTAGGCTTAGTGGAGGTCAGGGCACAGTTGCAAGCAGCAGCACAGAGAACAGATTTTCTGTGTCTTTAGACGTAGTCAATGTAGGGTCACAGTTGTAGGCAGCAAAGCAAAGGGCGGCTTTTTGGTGGCTTTAGCCACTGTGAAGGGCAGATCAAAGTTGCAGGCTGCAGAGGAGATGGCAGCTTTTTGGTGTCTTTAGACGCTAGGGAGGGCAGATCACAGTTGCAGGCAGCAGAGCATATGGCGGCTTTTTGGTGTCTTTAGCTGATATGGAGGACGAATCAAAGTTGAAGGCAGCAGACAGCAACTTCGGAGGGGGTTAACAATTGGTGGCAGTGGATTTTTGGTGTCTTTAGACTTAGTTGAGGTTGGGGCACAGTTGCAGGCAGCAGAGCAAAGGACTGTTTTTCATTGTGTTTCGACTCAGTGCATGGTGGGTCACATTTATAGGCAGAAGAAGAGAATGGCTATTCGGTATCTTTAGCCACTTTGGAGAGTGACTCACACTTGGAGGCAGCAGAGTGGTGGGCATCTTTTGGTGTCTTTAGCCACTATGGAGGGTGGGTCAATGTTGCAGGCAGCAGAGGACGGCTTTTCGGTGTGTTTAGCCACTGTGAAGGGTGGATCACAGTTGCAGGCAGCAAGGCAGAGGGTGGATTTTTGGTGTGTTTAGCCACTGTGAAGGGCAGATAACAGTTGTAGGCAGCAAGGAAGAGGGTGGCTTTTCAGTGTCTCTAGCCGCTGTGCAAGGCTGGTCACAGTTGCAGGCAGCAGAGGAGATGGCGGCTTTTTGGTGTTTTTAACCGCTATGGAGGGCGCATCAAAGTTGAAGGCAGTAGAGGGCAGCTTTTGAGGGTGACTCAAAATGTTTCTGGTGTGGAGGTCAGGTAGCAGTTGAAGGCAGCAGAGCAGAGGGTGGATTTTCGGTAACTATTGATTTAGTGGAGGTTGGGTCACATTTCCAGGCAGCAGAGCAATGAATGGCTTTTCAGCGTCTTTGGCCACTGTAGAGGGTGTGTCACAGTTGTAGGCAGCAAGACAGAGGGTGGCTTTAAAGTGTCTCTAGGCAGCAAGGCAGAGGGTGGCTTTTAAGTGTCTCTAGCCGCTGTGCAAGGCTGGTCACAGTTGCAGGCAGCAGAGGAGATGGCAGCTTTTTTGTGTTTTTAACCGCTATGGAGGGCGGATAAAAGTTTAAGGCAGTAGAGGGCAGCTTTTAAGAGTGACTCAAATTTTTTCTGGTGTGGAGGTCAGGTAGCAGTTTAAGGCAGCAGAGCAGAGGGTGGATTTTTGGTAACTTTAGATTTAGTGGAGGTTGGGTCACATTTTCAGGCAGCAGAGCAGAGAATGGCTTTTCAGTGTCTTTAGCCACTGTAGAGGGTGTGTCACAGTTGTAGGCAGCAAGGCAGAGGGTGGCTTTTAAGTGTCTCTAGGCAGCAAGGCAGAGGGTGGCTTTTAAGTGTCTCTAGCCTCTAGGCTGGTCACAGTTGCAGGCAGCAGAGCAGATGGCGGCTTTTTTGTATCTTTAGGCTTAGTGGAGGTCAGGGCACAGTTGCAAGCAGCAGCACAGAGAACGGATTTTCTGTGTCTTTAGACGTAGTCAATGTAGCGTCACAGTTGTAGGCAGCAAAGCAAAGGGCTGCTATTTGGTGGCTTTAGCCACTGTGAAGGGCAGATCAAAATTGCAGGCAGCAGAGGAGATGGCAGCTTTTCTGTGTCTTTAGACGCTAGGGAGGGCAGATCACAGTTGCAGGCAGCAGAGCATATGGCGGTTTTTTGGTGTCTTTAGCTGATATGGAGGACGAATCAAAGTTGAAGGCAGCAGACAGCAACTTTGGAGGGGGCTCAAAATTGGAGGCAGTGGATTTTTGGTGTCTTTAGACTTAGTTGAGGTTGGGGCACAGTTGCAGGCAGCAGAGCAAAGGACTCTTTTTCGTTGTCTTTCGACTCAGTGCATGGTGGGTCACATTTGTAGGCAGCAGAGCAGAGAATGGCTATTCAGTATCTTTAGCCACTTTGGAGAGTGACTCACACTTGGAGGCAGCAGAGTGGTGGGCATCTTTTGGTGTCTTTAGCCACTATGGAGGGCGGATCAATGTTGCAGGCAGCAGAGGGCGGCTTTTCGGTGTGTTTAGCCACTGTGAAGGGCGGATCACAGTTGCAGGCAGCAAGGCAGAGGGTGGCATTTTTGGTGTGTTTAGCCACTGTGAAGGGCGGATCACAATTGCAGGCAGCAAGGCAGAGGGTGGCTTTTTGGTGTGTTTAGCCACTGTGAAGGGCAGATCACAGTTGTAGGCAGCAAGGAAGAGGGTGGCTTTTCCGTGTCTCTAGCCACTGTGCAAGGCTGGTCACAGTTGCAGGCAGCAGAGGAGATGGCGGCTTTTTTGTGTTTTTAACCGCTATGGAGGGCGCATCAAAGTTTAAGGCAGTAGAGGGCAGCTTTTAAGAGTGACTCAAATATTTTCTGGTGTAGAGGTCAGGTTTGCAGCAGAGCAGAGGGTGGATTTTTGGTAACTTTAGATTTAGTGGAGGTTGGGTCACATTTTCAGGCAGCAGAGCAGAGAATGGCTTTTCAGTGTCTTTAGCCACTGTAGAGGGTGTGTCACAGTTATAGGCAGCAAGGAAGAGGGGGGCTTTTCAGTGTCTCTAGCCGCTGTGCAAGGCTGCTCACAGTTGCAGGCAGCAGAGGAGATGGCGGCTTTTTGGTGTTTTTAACCACTATGGAGGGCGCATCAAAGTTGAAGGCAGTAGAGGGCAGCTTTTGAGAGTGACTCAAATTTTTTCTGGTGTGGAGGTCAGGTAGCAGTTGAAGGCAGCAGAGCAGAGGGTGGATTTTTGGTAACTTTAGATTTATTGGAGGTTGGGTCACATTTTCAGGCAGCAGAGCAGAGAATGGCTTTTCAGTGTCTTTAGCCACTGTAGAGGGTGTGTCACAGTTGTAGGCAGCAAGGCAGAGGGTGGCTTTTAAGTGTCTCTAGGCAGCAAGGCAGAGGGTGGCTTTTAAGTGTCTCTAGCCTCTAGGCTGGTCACAGTTGCAGGCAGCAGAGCAGATGGCGGCTTTTTTGTATCTTTAGGCTTAGTGGAGGTCAGGGCACAGTTGCAAGCAGCAGCACAGAGAACGGATTTTCTGTGTCTTTAGACGTAGTCAATGTAGGGTCACAGTTGTAGGCAGCAAAGCAAAGGGCGGCTTTTTGGTGGCTTTAGCCACTGTGAAGGGCAGATCAAAGTTGCAGGCAGCAGAGGAGATGGCAGCTTTTTGGTGTCTTTAGACGCTAGGGAGGGCAGATCACAGTTGCAGGCAGCAGAGCATATGGCGGCTTTTTGGTGTCTTTAGCTGATATGGAGGACGAATCAAAGTTGAAGGCAGCAGACGGCAACTTTGGCGGGGGCTCACAATTGGAGGCAGTGGATTTTTGGTGTCTTTAGACTTAGTTGAGGTTGGGGCACAGTTGCAGGCAGCAGAGCAAAGGACTGTTTTTCGTTGTCTTTTGACTCCGTGCATGGTGGGTCACATTTGTAGGCAGCAGAGAATGGCTATTCGGTATCTTTAGCCACTTTGGAGAGTGACTCACACTTGGAGGCAGCAGAGTGGTGGGCATCTTTTGGTGTCTTTAGCCGCTATGGAGGGCGGATCAATGTTGCAGGCAGCAGAGGGCGGCTTTTCGGTGTGTTTAGCCACTGTGAAGGGCGGATCACAGTTGCAGGCAGCAAGGCAGAGGGTGGCATTTTTGGTGTGTTTAGCCACTGTGAAGGGCAGATCACAGTTGTAGGCAGCAAGGAAGAGGGTGGCTTTTCAGTGTCTCTAGCCGCTGTGCAAGGCTGGTCACAGTTGCAGGCAGCAGAGGAGATGGCGGCTTTTTTGTGTTTTTAACCGCTATGGAGGGCGCATCAATGTTGCAGGCAGCAGAGGGCGGCTTTTCGGTGTGTTTAGACACTGTGAAGGGCGGATCACAGTTGCAGGCAGCAAGGCAGAGGGTGGCTTTTTGGTGTGTTTAGCCACTGTGAAGGGCAGATCACAGTTGTAGGCAGCAAGGCAGAGGGTGGCTTTTCAGTGTCTCTTGCCGCTGTGCAAGGCTGGTCACAGTTGCAGGCAGCAGAGGAGATGGTGGCTTTTTGGTGTTCTTAACCGCTATGGAGGGCGCATCAAAGTTGAAGGCAGTAGAGGGCAGCTTTTGAGGGTGACTCAAAATTTTTCTGGTGTGGAGGTCAGGTAGCAGTTGAAGGCAGCAGAGCAGAGCGTGGATTTTTGGTAACTTTAGATTTAGTGGAGGTTGGGTCACATTTCCAGGCAGCAGAGCAATGAATGGCTTTTCAGTGTCTTTGGCCACTGTAGAGGGTGTGTCACAGTTGTAGGCAGCAAGACAGAGGGTGGCTTTTAAGTGTCTCTAGGCAGCAAGGCAGAGGGTGCCTTTTAAGTGTCTCTAGGCAGCAAGGCAGAGGGTGGTTTTTGAGTGTCTCTAGCCTCTAGGCTGGTCACAGTTGCAGGCAGCAGAGCAGATGGCGGCTTTTTTGTATCTTTAGGCTTAGTGGAGTTCAGGGCACAGTTGCAAGCAGCAGCACAGAGAACGGCTTTTCTGTGTCTTTAGATGTAGTCAATGTAGGCTCACAGTTGTAGGCAGCAAAGCAAAGGGCGGCTTTTTGGTGGCTTTAGCCACTGTGAAGGGCAGATCAAAGTTGCAGGAAGCAGAGGAGATGGTAGCTTTTTGGTGTCTTTAGACGCTAGGGAGGGCAGATCACAGTTGCAGGCAGCAGATCATATGGCGGCTTTTTGGTGTCTTTAGCTGATATGGAGGACGAATCAAAGTTGAAGGCAGCAGACGGCAACTTTGGAGGGGGCTCACAATTGGAGGCAGTGGATTTTTGGTGTCTTTAGACTTAGTTGAGGTTGGGGCACAGTTGCAGGCAGCAGAGCAAAGGATTGTTTTTCGTTGTCTTTCGACCCAGTGCATGGTGGGTCACATTTGTAGGCAGCAGAGAATGGCTATTCAGTATCTTTAGCCACTTTGGAGAGTGACTCACACTTGGAGGCAGCAGAGTGGTGGGCATCTTTTGGTGTCTTTAGCCACTATGGAGGGCGGATCAATGTTGCAGGCAGCAGAGGGCTGCTTTTCGGTGTATTTAGCCACTGTGAAGGGCGGATCACAGTTGCAGGCAGCAAGGCAGAGGGTGGCATTTTTGGTGTGTTTAGCCACTGTGAAGGGCAGATCACAGTTGTAGGCAGCAAGGAAGAGGGTGGCTTTTCCGTGTCTCTAGCCACTGTGCAAGGCTGGTCACAGTTGCAGGCAGCAGAGGAGATGGCGGCTTTTTTGTGTTTTTAACCGCTATAGAGGGCGCATCAAAGTTTAAGGCAGTAGAGGGCAGCTTTTAAGAGTGACTCAAATATTTTCTGGTGTAGAGGTCAGGTTGAAGGCAGCAGAGCAGAGGGTGGATTTTTGGTAACTTTCGATTTAGTGGAGGTTGGGTCACATTTTCAGGCAGCAGAGCAGAGAATGGCTTTTCAGTGTCTTTAGCCACTGTAGAGGGTGTGTCACAGTTGTAGGCAGCAAGGCAGAGGGTGGCTTTTTAGTGTCTCTAGCCGCTGTGCAAGGCTGCTCACAGTTGCAGGCAGCAGAGGAGATGGCGGCTTTTTGGTGTTTTTAACCGCTATGGAGGGCGCATCAAAGTTGAAGGCAGTAGAGGGCAGCTTTTGAGAGTGACTCAAATTTTTTCTGGTGTGGAGGTCAGGTAGCAGTTGAAGGCAGCAGAGCAGAGGGTGGATTTTTGGTAACTTTAGATTTATTGGAGGTTGGGTCACATTTTCAGGCAGCAGAGCAGAGAATGGCTTTTCAGTGTCTTTAGCCACTGTAGAGGGTGTGTCACAGTTGTAGGCAGCAATGCAGAGGGTGGCTTTTAAGTGTCTCTAGGCAGCAAGGCAGAGGGTGGCTTTGAGGTGTCTCTAGCCGCTAGGCTGGTCACAGTTGCAGGCAGCAGAGCAGATGGTGGCTTTTTTGTATCTTTAGGCTTAGTGGAGGTCAGGGCACAGTTGCAAGCAGCAGCACAGAGAACGGATTTTCTGTGTCTTTAGACGTAGTCAATGTAGGGTCACAGTTGTAGGCAGCAAAGCAAAGGGCGGCTTTTTGGTGGCTTTAGCCACTGTGAAGGGCAGATCAAAGTTGCAGGCAGCAGAGGAGATGGCAGCTTTTTGGTGTCTTTAGACGCTAGGGAGGGCAGATCACAGTTGCAGGCAGCAGAGCATATGGCGGCTTTTTGGTGTCTTTAGCCGATATGGAGGACGAATCAAAGTTGAAGGCAGCAGACGGCAACTTTTTGAGGGGGCTCACAATTGGAGGCAGTGGATTTTTGGTGTCTTTAGACTTAGTTGAGGTTGGGGCACAGTTGCAAGCAGCAGAGCAAAGGACTGTTTGTCGTTGTCTTTCGACTCAGTGCATGGTGGGTCACATTTGTAGGCAGCAGAGCAGAGAATGGCTATTCGGTATCTTTAGCCACTTTGGAGAGTGACTCACACTTGGAGGCAGCGAGTGGTGGGCATCTTTTGGTGTCTTTAGCCGCTATGGAGGGCGGATTAATGTTGCAGTCAGCAGAAGGCGGCTTTTCGGTGTGTTTAGCCACTGTGAAGGGCGGAACACAGTTGCAAGCAGCAAGGCAGAGGGTGGCATTTCGGTGTGTTTAGACACTGTGAAGGGCGGATCACAGTTGCAAGCAGCAAGGCAGAGGGTGGCATTTTGGTGTGTTTAGCCACTGTGAAGGGCAGATCACAGTTGTAGGCAGCAAGGAAGAGGGTGGCTTTTCAGTGTCTCTAGCCGCTGTAAAGGCTGGTCACAGTTGCAGGCAGCACAGGAGATGGCGGCTTTTTGGTGTTTTTAACCGCTATGGAGGGCGCATCAAAGTTGAAGGCAGTAGAGGGCAGCTTTTGAGGGTGACTCAAAACTTTTCTGGTTCTGGAGATCAGGTAGCAGTTGAAGGCAGAAGAGCCGAGGGTGGATTTTTGGTAACTTTAGATTTATTGGAGGTTGGGTCACATTTTCAGGCAGCAGAGCAGAGAATGGCTTTTCAGTGTCTTTAGCCACTGTAGAGGGTGTGTCACAGTTGTAGGCAGCAAGGCAGAGGGTGGCTTTTAAGTGTCTCTAGGCAGCAAGGCAGAGGGTGGCTTTGAGGTGTCTCTAGCCGCTAGGCTGGTCACAGTTGCAGGCAGCAGAGCAGATGGTGGCTTTTTTGTATCTTTAGGCTTAGTGGAGGTCAGGGCACAGTTGCAAGCAGCAGCACAGAGAACGGATTTTCTGTGTCTTTAGACGTAGTCAATGTAGGGTCACAGTTGTAGGCAGCAAAGCAAAGGGCGGCTTTTTGGTGGCTTTAGCCACTGTGAAGGGCAGATCAAAGTTGCAGGCAGCAGAGGAGATGGCAGCTTTTTGGTGTCTTTAGACGCTAGGGAGGGCAGATCACAGTTGCAGGCAGCAGAGCATATGGCGGCTTTTTGGTGTCTTTAGCCGATATGGAGGACGAATCAAAGTTGAAGGCAGCAGACGGCAACTTTTTGAGGGGGCTCACAATTGGAGGCAGTGGATTTTTGGTGTCTTTAGACTTAGTTGAGGTTGGGGCACAGTTGCAGGCAGCAGAGCAAAGGACTGTTTTTTGTTGTCTTTCGACTCAGTGCATGATGGGTCACATTTGTAGGCAGCAGAGCAGAGAATGGCTATTCGGTATCTTTAACCACTTTGGAGAGTGACTCACACTTGGAGGCAGCGAGTGGTGGGCATCTTTTGGTGTCTTTAGCCGCTATGGAGGGCGGATCAATGTTGCAGTCAGCAGAAGGCGGCTTTTCGGTGTGTTTAGCCACTGTGAAGGGCGGATCACAGTTGCAAGCAGCAAGGCAGAGGGCGGCTTTTCGGTGTGTTTAGACACTGTGAAGGGCGGATCACAGTTGCAAGCAGCAAGGCAGAGGGTGGCATTTTGGTGTGTTTAGCCACTGTGAAGGGCAGATCACAGTTGTAGGCAGCAAGGAAGAGGGTGGCTTTTCAGTGTCTCTAGCCGCTGTAAAGGCTGGTCACAGTTGCAGGCAGCAGAGGAGATGGCGGCTTTTTGGTGTTTTTAACCGCTATGGAGGGCGCATCAAAGTTGAAGGCAGTAGAGGGCAGCTTTTGAGGGTGACTCAAAACTTTTCTGGTGTGGAGATCAGGTAGCAGTTTAAGGCAGAAGAGCAGAGGGTGGATTTTTGGTAACTTTAGATTTATTGGAGGTTGGGTCACATTTTCAGGCAGCAGAGCAGAGAATGGCTTTTCAGTGTCTTTGGCCACTGCAGAGGGTGTGTCACAGTTGTAGGCAGCAAGGCAGAGGGTGGCTTTTAAGTGTCTCTAGGCAGCAAGGCAGAGGGTGGCTTTTAAGTGTCTCTAGCCTCTAGGCTGGTCACAGTTGCAGGCAGCAGAGCAGATGGTGGCTTTTTTGTATCTTTAGGCTTAGTGGAGGTCAGGGCACAGTTGCAAGCAGCAGCACAGAGAACAGATTTTCTTTGTCTTTAGACGTAGTCAATGTAGGGTCACAGTTGTAGGCAGCAAAGCAAAGGGCTGCTATTTGGTGGCTTTAGCCACTGTGAAGGGCAGATCAAAGTTGCAGGCAGCAGAGGAGATGGCAGCTTTTTGGTGTCTTTAGACGCTAGGGAGGGCAGATCACAGTTGCAGGCAGCAGAGCATATGGCAGCTTTTTGGTGTCTTTAGCCGATATGGAGGACGAATCAAAGTTGAAGGCAGCAGACGGCAACTTTGGAGGGGGCTCACAATTGGAGGCAGTGGATTTTTGGTGTCTTTAGACTTAGTTGAGGTTGGGGCACAGTTGCAGGCAGCAGAGCAAAGGACTGTTTGTCGTTGTGTTTCGACTCAGTGCATGGTGGGTCACATTTGTAGGCAGCAGTGAATGGCTATTCGGTATCTTTAGCCACTTTGGAGAGTGACTCACACTTGGAGGCAGCAGAGTGGTGGGCATCTTTTGGTATCTTTAGCCACTATGGACGGCGGATCAATGTTGCAGGCAGCAGAGGGCGACTTTTCGGTGTGTTTAGCCACTGTGAAGGGCGGATCACAGTTGCAGGCAGCAAGGCAGAGGGTGGATTTTTGGTGTGTTTAGCCACTGTGAAGAGTAGATCACAGTTGTAGGCAGCAAGGAAGATGGTGGCTTTTCAGTGTCTCTAGCCGCTGTGCAAGGCTGGTCACAGTTGCAGGCAGCAGAGGAGATGGCAGCTTTTTGGTGTTTTTAACCGCTATGGAGGGCGCATGAAAGTTGAAGGCAGTAGAGGGCAGCTTTTGAGAGTGACTCAAAATTTTTCTGGTGTGGAGGTCAGGTAGCAGTTGAAGGCAGCAGAGCAGAGGGTGGATTTTTGGTAACTTTAGATTTAGTGGAGGTTGGGTCACATTTTCAGGCAGCAGAGCAGAGAATGGCTTTTCAGTGTCTTTAGCCACTGCAGAGGGTGTGTCACAGTTGTAGGCAGCAAGGCAGAGGGTGGCTTTTAAGTGTCTCTAGGCAGCAAGGCAGAGGCTGGCTTTTAAGTGTCTCTAGCCTCTAGGCTGGTCACAGTTGCAGGCAGCAGAGCAGATGGTGGCTTTTTTGTATCTTTAGGCTTAGTGGAGGTCAGGGCACAGTTGCAAGCAGCAGCACAGAGAACAGATTTTCTTTGTCTTTAGACGTAGTCAATGTAGGGTCACAGTTGTAGGCAGCAAAGCAAAGGGCTGCTATTTGGTGGCTTTAGCCACTGTGAAGGGCAGATCAAAGTAGCAGGCAGCAGAGGAGATGGCAGCTTTTTGGTGTCTTTAGACGCTAGGGAGGGCAGATCACAGTTGCAGACAGCAGAGCATATGGCAGCTTTTTGGTGTCTTTAGCCGATATGGAGGACGAATCAAAGTTGAAGGCAGCAGACGGCAACTTTGGAGGGGGCTCACAATTGGAGGCAGTTGATTTTTGGTGTCTTTAGACTTAGTTGAAATTTGGGGCACAATTGCAGGCAGCAGAGCAAAGGACTGTTTTTCGTTGTCTTTCGACTCAGTGCATGGTGGGTCACATTTGTAGGCAGCAGAGCAGAGAATGGCTATTCGGTATCTTTAACCACTTTGGAGAGTGACTCACACTTGGAGGCAGCAGAGTGGTGGGCATCTTTTGGTGTCTTTAGCCTCTATGGAGGGCGGATCAATGTTGCAGGCAGCAAAGGGCGGCTTTTCGGTGTGTTTAGCCACTGTGAAGGGCGGATCACAGTTGTAGGCAGCAAGGAAGAGGGTGGCTTTTTGGTGTGTTTAGCCACTGTGAAGGGCAGATCAATGTTGTAGGCAGCAAGGCAGAGGGTGGCTTTTCAGTGTCTCTAGCCGCTGTGCAAGGCTGGTCACAGTTGCAGGCAGCAGAGGAGATGGCGGCTTTTTGGTGTTTTTAACCGCTATGAAGGGCGCATCAAAGTTAAAGGCCGTAGAGGGCAGCTTTTGAGGGTGACTCAAAAATTTTCTGGTGTGCAGGTCAGGTAGCAGTTGAAGGCAGCAGAGCAGAGGGTGGATTTTTGGTAACTTTAGATTTAGTGGAGGTTGGGTCACATTTTCAGGCAGCAGAGCAGAGAATGGCTTTTCAGTGTCTTTAGCCACTGTAGAGGGTGTGTCACAGTTGTAGGCAGCAATGCAGAGGGTGGCTTTTAAGTGTCTCTAGGCAGCAAGGCAGAGGGTGGCTTTTAAGTGTCTCTAGCCTCTAGGCTGGTCACAGTTGCAGGCAGCAGAGCAGATGGTGGCTTTTTTGTATCTTTAGGCTTAGTGGAGGTCAGGGCACAGTTGCAAGCAGCAGCACAGAGAACGGATTTTCTTTAGACGTAGTCAATGTAGGGTCACAGTTGTAGGCAGCAAAGCAAAGGGCGGCTTTTTGGTGGCTTTAGCCACTGTGAAGGGCAGATCAAAGTTGCAGGCAGCAGAGGAGATGGCAGCTTTTTGGTGTCTTTAGACGCTAGGGAGGGCAGATCACAGTTGCAGGCAGCAGAGCATATGGCGGCTTTTTGGTGTCTTTAGCTGATATGGAGGACGAATCAAAGTTGAAGGCAGCAGACGGCAACTTTAGAGGGGGCTCACAATTGGAGGCAGTGGATTTTTGGTGTCTTTAGACTTAGTTGAGGTTGGGGCACAGTTGCAGGCAGCAGAGCAAAGGACTGTTTTTTAGTTGTCTTTCGACTCAGTGCATGGTGGGTCACATTTGTAGGCAGCAGAGAATGGCTATTCGGTATATTTAGCCACTTTGGAGAGTGACTCACACTTGGAGGCAGCAGAGTGATGGGCATCTTTTGGTTTCTTTAGCCACTATGGAGGGCGGTTCAATGTTGCAGGCAGCAGAGGGCGGCTTTTCGGTGTGTTTAGCCACTGTGAAGGGCGGATCACAGTTGCAGGCAGCAAGGCAGAGGGCGGCTTTTTGGTGTGTTTAGCCACTGTGAAGGGCGGATCACAGTTGTAGGCAGCAAACCAGAGGGCGGCTTTTTAGTGTGCTTAGCCGCTGTAGATGGTGGGTCACTGTTGCAGGCAGCCAAGCAGTGGCTGGCTTTTTTATATCTTTAGACTTAGAGGAGGTCAGGGCACAGTTGCAGGCAGCAGAACAGAAAACGGATTTTCAGTGTATTTAGCCACTTTGGAGAGTGACTCACACTTGGAGGCAGCAGAGTGGCGGGGCTTTTTGGTGTCTTTAGCCGCTGTAGAGGGTGGATCAAAGTTGTAGGAAGAAAAGCGGAGAGCAGCTTTTTGGTGTGTTTAGCCGCTGTGGAGGTCAGGTAACAGTTGCAGACAGCCAAGCAGAGGCTTGCTTTTTAGTATCTTTAGACTTAGTGCAGGTCGGGGCAAAGTTGTAAGCAGGAGAGCAAAGCGCTTGATTTCCTTGTCTGTAGATTTAGTGCCGGCTGGGTCACATTTGCAGGCAGCAGATCAGAGAATGGCTTTTCTGTGTCTTTAGCCACTTTGGAGAGTGACTCACACTTGCAGGCAGCAGAGTGGTGGGCGGCTTTTCGGTGTCTTTACCCAGATCACAGTTTCTTGCAGCAGAGGGTGGCTTCGGATAGTGATTCACACATATAGGCAGCAGAGTAGTTGGCAGCTTTTCAGTGTTTTTAGCTGCTGTAGATGATGAGTCACAGTTGTAGGCAGCAAAGAAGAGGGCGGCTTTTTGGTATCTTTAGACATGGGGGAGGTTGGGGCACAGCTGAAGGCAGCAGAGCAGAGGGCTGTTCTTCATTGTCTTTAGACTTAGTGCAGGGTGGGTCATATTTGCAGTCAGCAGAACAGAGAATGGCTTTTCGTTGTCTTTAGCCACTTTGGAGAGGGCGGGTTACAATTGTAGGTAGTAAAGCAGAGGGCAGCTTTTTGGTGTCTTTAGCTGCTGTGGAGGATGGATCACATTTGCAGGTAGCAAGGCAGAGAGAGGCTTTTCAGTGTCTCTAGCTGCTGTGTAAGGCTGGTCCCAGTTGCAGGAAGCAGAGCAGAGCAGATGTGAGCTTTTTGGTGTCTTAAGCCGCTACGGAGGGCGGATCAAAGTTTGAGCAGACGTCGACTTTGGAGGGTTACTTAAAATTGGAGGCAGCATAGTAGTGGGGGGATTTTCAGGTCTTTAACCACTGTGGAGGTCAGTTAACAGTTGCAGGTAGTAGAGCAGAGGGTGGATTTTGGGTATCTTTAGGTATCTTTAGACTTAGTGGAGGTCAGGTCACAGCTTTTTCGTGTCTCTAGTTACTGTGAAGGGTGGATCACAGTTGCAGGCAGCAGAGGGCGGCTTTAGAGGGTGATTCACACTTGGAGGCAGCAGAGTGGTGGGCAGCTTTTAAGTGTTTTTAGCCGCTTTGTTAGGCTGGTCACAGTTGCGGGCAGCAGAGCAGAGGGTGGCTTTTTGGCGTCTCTATCCGCTGTGAAGTTTGGGTTCCAGTTGCAGGCAGCACAGCAGAGGGTGGCTTTTTGGTGTCTTTAGCTGTGGAGGTTGGGTCACAGTTGCAGGCAGCAGAGCAGAGGGCAGAATAGGAGGTAGAAGGAATAGGATTAAGGATATCTTATTCCTTGTCAAAAGCGGGTAACCAGTAAATTGTTGAAGAGTGGTCTTAACCTGGAGAGCTATTTACGCAGATACGTTACACTTTTGTGAGAGATGTTACTTTTGTGACAGATGTCCAGAACTGCTGTTGACTAATCCTATATAGGTATCCTTTACATGGAGACAGTTATGTGTGTGGTATTTGGACTGGGGGAAGCCAAGTAAATTTTCTGATAATCTCAGAGTAATAGAGGAGTTGAAAAGTCCACCAATAAGCACAATTGTGTATGATTCTTATCATGCTGTGTCATAATCACTGCCTACTTGGTCACATTACGCTATACCGTACCAGATCATACCATACGTCATCATACCCCTCGCATACCAAATCATATCCTACTTTATCGTTCCTCCTTGCGTGCCAAGTTCTCTCACACCCCACCATACCCCTCGCTTACCAATCCATGTTTTACCCAATCTTACTCCTAACATTCTAAACCACATCACATCATTCCGTAGTACTAGTAAGCATTTCATAACCCACCTGTCTTGTTTAGCTCCTAAACGGCATACTACACGTATATTTCTCTAGGGTCTTCACCCTGTTCGCAACTCTCACACGAACGTCAATCATAGGCAATCCCCTGACGTCCAAATTAGTTTAAAAAAAAATAATCTAGAATTTATTACCTCATTATTACCTGCCCTCAACGAACTAAGTAAAAGCAATATCATAATAAAGCCGGCAGATACAGGCGGCAACATCGTCTTACATGATGAAAAAGATTACTTGAAGATGTGTGAGAGGCTTCTTTTTGATACATCTACCTATGATAAACTTTGCAGTAATCCCCTACGCTCATATAGTAAAGAATTAAAAGAGATTCTTTTGGAAGCAATAAATCATGACCTAATCAATCAAAAAAACACTTATGATTTTCTGTATCCAAAAAATACCACAATAGCCACATTCTATGTCCGACCAAAAATCCCCAAGAACATAAAAAAATCAGTTTGTTTGTGGATGACTATTTAAAAGACCTGGTAGAGGCCTTACCGTCCTACTTAAAAGACACATTATATGTTTTAATGGCATAGGAATTACGAGGGAAGCTTGCTTTCTAACTATTGATGTTGAGCAGCTATACTCATGTATTCCGCATGACTTAGGAATAAAAGCTGTTCAATTTTTCCTTCATCGAAAAGCTAATAATTATACAGAATTCAATTAATTTATTATACAAACCTTACTTAGGTTTATTCTTAATAAAAAAATATTTTTGTTCAATAAAATCTGCTATCATCAAATATGAGGGAGGGCAACTTTTATACAGCCATAAAACAAATCAAGAAAATCAGTATGAAGAGCCAATACACTGTGTTTTGACCTACAATAGCGACTGGAGAGAAATAAGACAAATTCATAATAAACATTGGAGCATCCTTACCATTGATTCTATACTAAAATACTATAAATCCAAGGAAAAAAATAACAACATGTGGCTCAGACCCACTTTGGGCCTCTATAAATGTGGACATTGTTACAACCAAACAAAGAATGTATTCATCCAATTACCTCAGCTAAATTTCCACTAAAAAGATTCACCAATTGCAGTACTACTCATGTAGTCTTTGTAATTACATGCCCATGCCCTAAGATCTACGTTGGCAAAGCTACAAGGCAATTGAGAAGACGGGTGTTGGAATACACTTATTCGGTTATCCATGAAATGGATACCCCCGTCTCTAGGCACACACTCACACAAAGGCACACACACACACAGATACACACACAAAGACACACACACACACACAGACACACATACAGACACACACACACTCATAGACACACACACTCACAGACACACACACTCACAGACACACACACACTCACACACACACTCACAGACACACACACAGTTACACACAGACACACACACACTCACAGACACACACTCACAGTCACACACTCACAGACACACACACTCAGACACACACACACACTCACAGACACACTCACAGACACACAGACACTCACAGACACACACTCAGACACAATAACAGACACACACACACAGACACACTCACAGACACACACACACTCACAGACACACACTCACAAACACACACACACTCGCAGACACACACTCACAGACATACACACTCACAGACACACACACACTCACAGACACACACACACGCACACACTCATAGACACACACACAGACACACACTCACAGACACACACACACACACTAACAGACACACACTCACAGATACACACTCACAGACACACACACTCATAGACACACACTTACTCACAGACACACACACACTCACAGACACACACTCACAGACACACACACACTCACAGACACACACAAACTCACAGACACACATACACAGACACACACACTCACAGACACACACACACTCACAGACACAACCACACACACTCACACACACACACACACACACACTCAGACACACAGACACACACACTCACAGACACACACACACACACTCACAGACACACACACACACTCACAGACACACACACACTCACAGACACACACACACTCACAGACACACACACACTCTCACACACTCAGACACAAACACACACTCACAAACACACACACACTCACAGACACAACCACACACACACTCACAGACACACACTCACAGACACACACACTCACAGACACACACACTCACAGATGCACACACACTCAAAGACAAACACACAGACACACACACACTCACAGACACACACTCACAGACACAAACACACAAAAAACAGACCAACAATCACACTCACAGACACACACACTCACAGACACACACACACTCACAGACACACACACACAGACACACACTCACAGACACACTCAGAGACACACACACTCACAGACACTCACACTCACAGACACACACACTCACAGATGCACACACACTCAAAGACACACACACAGACACACAAACACTCACAGACACACACTCACAGACACAAACACACAAACACAGACAAACAATCACACTCACAGACACACACACTCACAGACACACACACACACACTCACAGACACACACTCACAGACACACACACACAGACACACACACACACTCACAGACACACTCACAGACACACACACTCACTCACAGACACACACACATTCATAGACACACTCTCACAGACGCACACACACTCACAGACGCACACACACTCACAGACACACACAGACACAGACACACACACAGACACACACAGACACGCACACACATACTCACAGACACACACTCACAGACACACAGACATTGACAGACACACACACAGACATACACAGTCAAAGACACACACACACTCACAGACACACACACACTCACAGACACACACACTCACAGACACACACACACTCACAGACACACACACAAACTCACAGACACACACACACACACTCACAGACACACACACACACACACTCACATACACACACACTCACAGACACACACACTCACAGACACACACACACACTCACAGTCACACACACACTCACAGACACACACAGACACACACACACACTCACAGACACACACACACTCACAGACACACACTCACTCACAGACACACTCACAGACACACACACTAACAGACACACATACACACTCACAGATACACACACACGGGAACACACTCACAGACACACACACTAACAGACACACACAAACACTCACACACACACTCACAGGCACACACTCTTAGACACACACACACTCACAGACAAACACACACACTCACAGACACACACACACTCACAGACACACTCACACACACTCACAGACACAACCACACACATTCACAGACACACACACTCACAGACACACAGACACTGACAGACACACACACAGACATACACACTCACAGACACACACACACTCACAGACACACACACACTCACACTCACAGACACACACACTACCAGACACACACACACTCACAGACACACATACACTCACAGACACAAACACACACTCACAGACACACACACACAGACACACTCACAGACACACACACACTCACAGACACACACTCACAGACACACACTCACAAACACACACACACTCGCAGACACACACACACACTCACAGACATACACACTCACAGGCACACACTCACAGACACACACACTCACAGGCACACTCTCTCAGACACAATAACAGACACACACTCACAGACACACACACTCACAGACACACACACACTCACAGACAAACACACACACTTACAGACACACACACACTCACAGACACACACTCACAGACACACACACTCCCAGACCCACACACTCTTAGACACACACGCACACACTCACAGACACACACGCACACACTTACAGACACACACATAGACACACATTCACACACTCACAGACACACACGCACACACTCACAGACACACACTCACAGACACACATGCACTCAGACTTCTACACACTTACACACATACAAACTCACACAGACACACTCTTAGACACACACACTCACAGACACACACTAATTCACACTCTCCCACAGACACTCACTCAGACACACACACTCACTCAGGCACACACACTCACAGGCACACACACACACACTCACACAAAGGCACACACACACAAAGACACACACACAGACACACACATACAGACACACACACACTCATAGACACACAGTCACACAAACTCACAGACACACTCATATTTACACACACACACACTCACACACACACACAGAGACACACACACACTCACAGACACACACACTCTCACAGACACACACACAGACACACACACAGTTACACACACTCACAGACACACACACACTCACAGACACACACAACCACTCACAGACACACACTCACAGACACACACACTCAGACACACACTCACAAACACACACACACACTCACACACACACTCAAAGGCACACACTCTCAGACACAATAACAGATACACACACTCACAGACACACACTCACAGACACACACTCACAGACACACACTCACAGACACACACACTCACAGACACACACACTCACAGACACACACGCACACACAGACACACACAGACACACTCTCACACACACTCACAGACACACACGCACACACTCACAGACACACACGCACACACTCACAGACACACACTCACAGACACACATGCACTCAGACTTCCACACACTTACACACATACAAACTCACACAGACACACTCTTAGACACACACACTCACAGACACACACTAACACTAATTCACACACTCTCACAGACACTCACAGACACACACACTCTTACACACACACACACTCACAGACACACACACAGTTACACACACTCACAGACACACACTCACAGACACACACACACACTCACAGACACACACACACACACACACACTCACAGACACACACACTCACAGACACACACTCTCACAGGCACACACTCTCAGACACAATAACAGACACACACTCACAGACACACACTCACAGACACACACACACTCACAGACAAACACACACACTCACAGACACACACACTTACAGACACACACACTCACAGACACACACACACACACTCACAGACACACACACTCTCACAGACACACACACAGACACACACACAGTTACACACACACACACTCACAGATACACACACACTCACAGACACACACTCACAGACACACACACTCAGACACACACACACTCACAGACACACACACACACACACTCACACACACACTCACAGGCACACACTCTCAGACACAATAACAGATACACACACTCACAGACACACACTCACAGACACACACTCACAGACACACACACTCACAGACACACACGCACACACACACAGACACACACTCACACACACTCAAAGACACACACACACTCACAGAGACACACTCACAGACACACATGCACTCAGACTTCCACACACTTACACATACAAACTCACACAGACACACTCTTATACACACACACTCACAGACACACACTAACACTAATTCACACACTCCCACAGACACTCACTCAGACACACACACTCACTCAGGCACACACACTCACAGGCACACACACACACAAAGGCACACACACACACACACAGAGATACACACACAAAGACACACACACAGACACACAGACACACACACACACACACACACTCATAGACACATATACACACTCACAGACACACACACTCAGACACACACACACTCACAGACACACACACTCACACACAGAGACACACACACACACTCACAGACACACACACTCTCACACACACACACACACTCACAGACACACACACAGTTACACACACTCACAGACACACACTCACAGACACACACACACTCACAGACACACACACTCACATACACACACTCACACACTCTCACAGGCACACACTCTCAGACACAATAACAGACACACACTCACAGACACACACACCCACACACTCACAGACACACACACACTCACAGACAAACACACACACTCACAGACACACACACTCACAGACACACACACTCACAGACACACACACACACACTCACAGACACACACGCACATACACACAGACACACACAGACACACACTCAAACACACTCACAGACACACACGCACAAACTCACAGACACACACACACACTCACTCACAGACACACAGACACTGACAGACACACACACACAGACATAAACACTCACAGACACACACACTCACAGACATACACACACACTCACAGACATACACACTCACAGACACACACACTCACAAACACACATACACTCACAGACACAGACACACACTCACAGACACACACTCACAGACACACACACACTCACAGACACACACACAGACACAGACACACACTCACATACACACACACACTCACAAACACACACACATTCACACACACACACTCACAGACACACACACTCTCACACACACACACACACTCTCACACAGTTACACACACTCACAGACACACACACACACACTCACAGACACACACACACACACACTCACAGACAAACACACACACTCACAGACAGACACACTCACAGACACACTCACAGACACACACACACAGACACACACAGACACACACTCACAGACACACACAGACACACACTCACAGACACACACGCGCACACTCACAGACACACACACACACTCACAGACACACATACACTGACAGACACACACACACACACAGACATAGACACACACAAACTCACAGACACACACACTCACAGACACACACACTCACAGACACACACACACTCACAGACACACACACTCACAGACACACTCACAGACACACATACACTCACAGACACACACACACACACACTCTCACAGACACACACTCACAGACACACACACACTCACAGACACACACACAGACACACACTCACATACACACACACACACTCACAGACACACACTCACAGACACACACACTCACAGACACACACACACACTCACAGACACACACACACTCACAGACACACATACTCACAGACACACACACACTCACAGACACACACACTCTCACACACACACTCTCACACAGTTACACACACTCACAGACACACACACACTCACAGACACACACACACACTCTCACACAGACACACACAGACACTCAGACACACACACAACACCGACAGACACATAAACACAGAGACATATATGTAAACATACATACAAACACAGACATACATACACAGGCGCACACACAGATACAAAGACACAGAAACATACAGACAGATAGACACACTGACAGATAGACACACATACACACAAACAGCACACAGTGACATTACATACAAGTGACATTACATGCAATATGCTCCTAGTGACACATGCCAGTCCCACATGGCACACTGTCAGCCCCTGACCTTAGCCGTGGCAGCCTCCAGCAAGCAAGTTCAGTAAAAATTAGATGGGGCAGATGGGATACAGGCTGGAGGGCAGAGCGTCATCAGAGCGCAGTTTTCAGTGCCCTGAAGACGGTGCGCTGTTCTCCAGCGTGCGAAAGACCTGCCACCTACTTAAACACACATAGACACACATACATAGACACACAGACAAACATTTATAAACATACACATAGAGTTACAGACAAACACTCATAGACACACACAGAGAGATGCACACACAAAACTGATATACACCCACAGATACACACAGACAAACACAATAAGACACAGACACATACACACAGACACGCACACTACACAGACAGACACGCACACAGACATACACAGGTACAGAAACACCCCTTTCTATTCCCCCCTCTCTCACCTACCTAACCTTCCTTCTACCTCCCTCACTCCTCTACCATTAGCATGAAGGTGCCTGGTCTAACATATACAGGGGTGTACTGAACTATAGTATCTTAGAGACATCTATAAAGGTGCTACATAGGACATATATAACCCCAGAAAGAGTAGTCAGATGGAAGAAAATGGAAAGCCTGTGTTACAAAGGGTGTCAGGAGGTAGGGATATTCTTACACGCTTGGTGGGCCTGCCAAAAGGTACAACGAATTTGGGGGAAGGTCACGCAAGTTGCATCAGAGGTTCTCCGTAGCCCTAATCACCACCATAAACCTGTGGGTTGTTACCACCTATAGAATGAAAGAAAAATATTTAGGTAATATTTAAAAAGTCATGGTCATATTTAATGCCATTATGTTTTGGCAAGCAGACCCAAGTTATTATTATTACTATCTTACATGATATAGAACATATGGGTCAGACAGATATATTTTACGCAAATGTACGTGTAAGAGTATGTCTGGAATAAAATATTTACCTATTCAATCAGCAGTACTATAACAGTCTAAAGACTTCATAGGATTATTGTTTTTGTTCATGTTGATATAATTTATCCAAATTTGCTTTCAACTAGTACATACTTGCAAAGGTAATATTCCACTAAAGACTTCCACACTATAGTTTACACAGCATAAAAGCAGAAATTGTGTTAAAATAAAACTCCTAAATATAACAATCTTATGGTTTTTATGTACACTACTGTTGTCTATTGTTTTTTTCTCATTCTAACAATAGGTAACAATGAAAAGAGAAACAAATCACTAAGCAGGTAGTCATCAATGCTGAACGCCCCTATTGTGTTAGTTTCAAAAAGGGTCCTTTTGGCATGTCCTTGCAAACAATTATTGTTATGAGTCTGCAAAGTTGGCTCCATGACACAGGCGACCATTGTCCCCAGTAATGCTGCTGCACCAGCAGATCAGGTTGTTGTCTATAACAACCACAAACTCTCATCCAAAAAGCTAGAGCTCCTTTTCAATAGCCACATAGCTCACTTCTTGTGGCAACAGCTTGTGGCTGGGGTACTAAATAGGGTGCTGCTCACCCCAGCCACCCATCTGACTCAAAATAGCCGCTATGCCATAAGTGAATACAACTGTCAAGACCAAGAAGAGGTGAGAGGGAATAGGGACAGCGGGGGTATATTATCTTCTTTCTGCTAATGTCCACCAGTGACTTTTCCATTGTATTGTAATAGGTAAAAAACTAAAGGTAATACAATGTGGTACCTAGAAATACCAACACTTGCCTCTTACTCGCTGTGTCTAACCTCTACTTATATCTAGACACTCCCACTCTCTAATCTGTGCCCTAGCTACTGCCCCTTCACCCTACTAAAATGGCCCATGTCAGATCAAATGGTTAACCCTGCTTGCTGAAACCGACCAGGACTGTGGATAGATGGTCCACATGTTCCTGCGAAGAATGAAGCCACCAATCCTGGTTGAAAAACCTGGCACCCATGTAGTAGGACGTCAACAAGCCAATGGAACGTGGAAAGGTTTGCTTCAGGATCAGGACTGACATGAGAAGGGGCCTGCTGGATCAACCAGTGAATGGATTTCGCCCAGTTAGGTCTTCTCCTTTTAGGGTTTTTGTGAACTGTGCTAGTGTTTGGTCATAAGTTGACTTCAGGATGTGTGGAGTCTCATGAGGATGGGCTAACTGGACTGGCCAATGCATGGACCCATCGTTTAGCTCCTCTGCTCTGAGTTTCTCTAGAAGGACAGGCATTGGATCTCTGTGTAAAAGCCTTCCTCGGGTAAAAGGTGGCCAGGGAGTGTGTGTATTCTCAGGTGCACACATTGCCATTGCAGTAGCTGCAGAGATGCCTGTACACAGATCCCTCTCAGCAGTGGTTCACACTTGCATCTAGTTTCTGTCACCAGTTGTGCAGCATGGGGTAAGAGTGACAATTATTTCTCATCAAGTTTGAGGAATTTGGGAGAGACCTCTTCTGGAGCGTTGTGACCTGGCAAGGAGTTCCTTTGGGGGATGACCTATTTACAGAGAACTTTTTGCATAACCCAGCAGTGAGAGTCATTTGTTAAGCATGATTGACCCAGGAAAGAGATCTCCTGAATATTCACACTGGATCTTTCCAAATGAGATTCTTCTCCACCTGGCAGTTGTCTACATCCAAGATCCCATTAGGTTACTCTAGGAGATTAAAAATGGCTTTGCAGGCTGGAGTACCACGTGTAGCTTTCAACACTACTTATTCAGTTGTTTGTATTGAATACAAGCCTGGTGAATCACATCAGACTCCTCCTGTCCCCATCCTCACTAGATGGATTACCTAGGCCCTCATTCAATTGTGATTTGGCCAATTGAATAGTGCTCTAAATAAGCACATAACATATTTTTTTCAAATAAGTTTTTAGTTAGTGAAAACCTTGCTTTTGGATAGATGTTTACTAAGTAAAAACCTGTTTAAAAAAATATGTTATGTGCTTATTTAGACCCCTATTCAATTGGCCAAATTGCAATTGAATGAGGGCTCTAGTGTTTATTTTACATTGGAAGGATGTCTGAGTTTACCACCCAGTTAATTGTAAGATTACATAGTGGTTTTGTACACTGGAAGGATGTCTGTGTTTACCACCCAGTTAATTGTAAGATTACATAGTGGTTTTGTACACTGGAAGGATGTCTGTGTTTACCACCCAGTTCTGGTTTCTTCAAAAGGATATCAACTAATTAGAAACAATTCAAACAAGGGCAACGATAATGGTGTGTGGTCTAAGACAATCATTCAAACTTCCCCTCTCAGGACCCATCAGACAGGCCATGATTAAGGTGAAACACTGTGTAAATACACAGATGAGGAAACTAGTATTCAGCAGTCAGTGGAGCCTCAAATTGCTTCACCGGTGTATTCTCATTGTTTCACCTAAATCATGGCCTGTCTGGTGGGTTCTGAGGAGGTCTGAGTCGAGTTGAGTAATATCATAGAAATAGTCAAATATATCAAAGGATTTAATAAAGAGGGAAGTGTCTTTGAGAAACAGAAGAATGCAACAAGAGGTCATAATCTGAAGTTGGAAGGTGGAAAATGTAGGTATATGATGAAGTACTACGTATAGAAATTGTTGAAGATAAGTGCAACAGATGTGGCTATCCTGGACTTAATTAAGTCTAACTTTTGGTTTCTATATGTTGTAAAATCTATGGGCCTCATTCAATTTCAATCCTGCAGTTGCCTTCATACAGCCAATAACTATAACAGCTAACACTATAAAAGCAAATACAAACTCAATTCTGCAATTTAAGACATTAGAATTAATTGCACAACAGTCTCAAGCTCACAAATTTACAATCAAAAGTCTGAGGGCTTGAAATGTGTAGCAGTTACAGATAGATTAAATTGAACAAGGCCGCAATTACCGGACCAAAGCCTCAAAACCCTAAACCATGCTTCCATATGTAACAATTCAGGACATGATCATGATCAATTAAGCAAGCCCGTAAATTGCAATTTAGACACAGACAATAGTAATTGAGACCGTCATTATGACGTCAGTAAAACATGGCATTTAAACTACACTCAATTAGTGTTTAGAAGTCCAATTTGCAATCAGACTCGCAATCCAGAAATGTTGCAATGTAAAAAAATCAATAAATCTACTATTCTAGTCCATGTGAGTTGAATGTTATGTATTAACCTATTGATTGTCAGAATCAATATAACATGGAAATGACACATTAAAATAAAATTTTGATTGCAGATTTGCGAGCTTGAGACTTTTGTGCAATTAATTATAATGTCTTACATTGCTTTGCCCGTCTTTTAAAGTGCAATACTGAGTTTTTATTTGCTTTTGTAGTGTTAGCTTTTATAGTGTTATAAGCTCAGCTGGGTCGGAGTTATAATTTTGGTAGCCCATAGGGATTTTCAGTCCGTAACCCACAAATAGACTGTGGGTAGCGAAAAGAGGCCAATGTAATAGCAGTAATTTTTGCAGGCTACATTACGGGCTACAGTGACCACAATTTGGACAATTTAAGGAGGCCCTATGTTTTTATATTTATATGTATTGTTCCTAAAAATAGCTAAATGGTAGTACAGAAAATTATGCAGTAATATAAAGCTCTTTAATGTAGCAGAGCTCCACCTTTGCCTGGGAGATGTAAAGCAACATTTGGGCAGAGACTGATTCCACATTTTGTTATCATTTTCTGAAGTTTGTGCTGTTTGTTTTAGGATGGTTGTCACTGCAAATGGATCATTGAAAATGTGTGAAGTTCAGAGACCAAGGAACCAATATAGTGAACTATTTAAAGATGTGGATGTCCCAGAGCCAGAAAACCTGTCCAATAAAGGTAATATATAAATATACTGTATATTACATATTAAACTCAAACTATAACATTATGAACGTGTATAAAAAACAAATTATATAGCAAATAAAGTGGTAAGTGCTGTGTTGAATTTATATAAAACATATTGTTTGTAGTATGCTTTACTAATAATAAGTGAATGAATACATATCAATCTAAATACACTAATATAAAAAAGTCAGTGGGTAATTATGGGTTTCTAATCATCTTCAGTCACATGTCTACACTTCTCTAGACTAGAGTATTTAGGTTGATATTTGTTATGAATGCAGCATGTGCCACCTGGAGAGCTGTTGGCAGACCTGAGCGGAATGAGTCTTCCACTTTGATATTATAAGGTACTCTTAGAGATTTCTTAGGGGTCTCTGGTGCTAAAAAAAACAAACATACTTAGCATTCAGTATGTATAAACATTCTGATTTTATGTTTTCTTTGATAAACATTAATGAACATGTATTTTACTATGTGACACAGACTTACTGTCTATAATGTCAGTTTCGTGTTCTACAACATTAATGCAGCATATGTGTCACTAAGTTGTACAAGTATACTATATGGGCAGGTTCAAAATGAAATGTATGTATGACAAGAAGGACATTTCTGTATATGAGCACCATTTCCCCAGCTTGTTCTATAAAGCACAGCAGATACTAAAAACAATATACTTTCACACATAAGTTGGAGTTTCTATAAAGGAGACAGAGTACTCTAAGATGCCAGACATAAACTGCACATGGTAAACTCACCGACAAATAGTTCTGACACACCATATCTGAGATAACTGACGCCTCCATTCAATTGCAATAGTTACAGAGGGATTCAACTGATCAAGCCCGCATCTAACTTGGTGAAAGCCTAAATTCTAAATCATGCACCTGTAAGTAGCATTTCAGAGCATGATTATGATCAATTAAGCAAGGCCTTGACTACTGATTTAGAAACAACCAATAGTAAATGAGACCGTCATCATTACATCAGTAAGACATGGAGGTTAAACGTCAATCAATTAACGTTCAATATGCGATCTGACTCGCAATCCGCCAATATACAAAACAATAAAAATGAATGAGGAAAGATACTGTTCTAGTCCATGTGAGTGATCTGATATGTATTAATTCCTTGATTACTGAGATTGATATAACACAGGAATTAAACCTTAAAAAAATGATTTTTGATTGAGGATTTTTGAGCTTGAGACTGTTGTGCAATCACATATATAGTTGTGAGCATACGAGTTGTTGCTCATGTTTGCGGGCTCACGCAGCAAACCGCGGCCCTTGCGAAGCGAGGGTCGCAATTGCTCTTGCCAGCAACTGCAACCCTCGCAAACTTTACGTCGTAACGCAAACAAAATACGAGACACCTTTCGACACATTACGACCTCGCAAAAAACGGCCGCAACACGCGCACATGAAAACATCAAAAATCCAACAAATACACACAAACAAAACGAAAACGAGGCTAAAGGTCCCTAAACACGCAAAACACTACCATAAACACGCAAAACAGCTACGGATATTCCGAAAAACTCGCACGACATACAAAACTAATATTACCTAAAACTCGCACGACATAGAAAACGAACGACGCTACATCAGCCACATTATGTACACTAAACACCCTTAGCTCACTTACAATTTAATTGCCGTCATTTTTTGACGGGCAATATTCTAGTAAATTATAATGTCTTGCATCGCTTCCCTTTTAAAGTGCTGTATTGATGTTTATTTGCATTTACAGTGCTACAAACAGGTGTTTAATGCCCTTGAGAGTCCTATCTGGTACCCGTAGGATTTTCTTCTACATTTGCCAGTTACAGGTGTAAAAACAATTGCGGGCTTGAGGAGTTGTAGCAATTTACTAGCGATTTGCGATTGTAACATTTCCAGGCTTGAAAGATCAAAGGCGTAGATGGAGTTACGATTTTGACAACCGCAGGGATTTTCAGGCTACAATACGGGATCCAGTAACTAACATTTGCTCAATTGAATAGAGACCTGAGTCTCATAATAGAGAAACACTGGGGGTCTTGAATTGTATTCCCAGCAATTACACCATTTTACATATCTCTATTCAAACAGATCACAGTGATTTTGAATCAGCCTTTTGTCCCAGCCATGAATTTTGTTTTCTGTTAAAAAACTGCATTCCCATGAACATACCTAAATAACACTTAAGATAAGCAACATCTTAATGGTAAAAACAAAACAAATCAAACTAATATTTTGAAGCAGCTATGTCAATATCATAGCCAATAAACATATTTGCCTTAAAATGTAATTCTATTTGAGAAAGTGTTTAATAAAACGATATATTCAAAGTAAAATTCTAATTTTATATACATCAAAATATTTAAACTGCTAATCTTAATTCCTGCTTAGAGAAGCCATAGGCTCAGAGGACAGATATTTCAGTTAATTTGTGTGTAAAAAACATCTAATGTCTACATTCATTTTATTGCTCAATCAGTTACATTTTTAATCTCCTCCAATTGCAATCATGTTTATTTGAATGTGGTCTTTTAATTTATTTATTTGAATAATATGGTTTCTGAAGCTGTTTTAGGAAAGCTAAGATCATTCTTTTTTGTCCTCTGCATTGATATCTGTGTTTTCCTTACTTACTTTGGTGGTAGGGCTAGCACATTAACACTAAATTATATAGGACACAAACCTTTATCTTAAAACAAACAAGAAAATAAGCCTTAATTTGGATAGTCATAGGAAAACGTTGCCCAAATAAGTGACCTACAGCAGGATGGGATACATAGGCTCAAGTCCCAAGCCTGGTAAAATACAAAATAAAATCACATATATTTGAAGTACCCTGTAAATATCAATAGATAAATAGATAACTTGCAGTGTATCTTTAAGGAAAATGATTCCAGACATCTCTGTTTCACAACTACTGGAAGGTCAGGGTATGTAATACTCACTAGCTCTGCTGGCTTGATCGCATAGCCACGACATTATGTCTAAAGTCTTTAAATTAGTCTGCACTTTTATGTTTTTTAGATAGTGCTTCACCATCCGCTCCATCTGTGCCTCCTTATACAGCATCTTCAGCTGCTTCCTACTAATATCAATAACTCCATGAGTCCTGAATGACAATAAGAATACATATGTAGTTGTTACAATCAATTACATACTAATATATAATTAAAGGAGAAGTCTACTGTATGATTCATATTTACATCATTTATAAATAAATAAGATAACTGGAGAACACCTTGAAAAGAGGAAATGATGGTTATATGAATTAAAATTAAGATGAATTGAATAATATTTGCTAAATTGTGCTATGTGTTATGGCCATTGTACTAAATGGGTTATTATGTACAAATTCTATGTTTGGCAATTGTATTGTGTTATGTATTCAGAAACAGATACACAAAGAGAAAATGTGATAGACATGTGTGGAAACTACTAGAAACCATACAAATTACCAAAATGGTCAATGAAAGAATAAATATCAGGAATATTGTCAAGATATAACAATGGCATTGAGTATGAATTTGAGTATGAATTTACATCAACTGGAATAAAAGCTATGTGTGAGTAAAATGTATGTATACCACGTATGTTGCAAGAACATGTACATGTGTATTTTTTGGGGGTGGGGAAAAAGCACTTGGAAGATACATTCACATGTGTAAAAAATACAGATCCTGTGTATTGATAGTGTTGGATTTACAACAAAAAACAAAAGCTCAATATCATAAAAAGACTCACAAGAACAAAAGGTAGCTCTGAAAATTACAGCTGCAGTTGAACAGATGTTGAACAGATGTTCAACTATTTTAATTGTGCAATAATAAAAAGATGACCAATAGTCCCAAAAATGAAATACACGTTTTATTTTGTTTTCTCATGGAAAACCGTCATATAAATCAAACTGCAAATAGCAAAATCAAAGAAGAGCTCTACTTGATTTCAAAATATCTTTCCTTAGATATGCGTAGGCTTAATTTTAAACCTGTCCCAAGTAAAAAAAAAATGTCTCCAGAACTAAAAAGTCACAGTATAAGCTTGGACTATAATGTCACTGTCAAAAAGTATGTCGCACATAATAAACTAACCAGTTTTATATCTATTCTTCATATTTGACATGTGTTAATTGTACCTATAGAACTGCACCATCAGAGCTGTAATATTAAAATTGAGTGTATTTCTAACCAGGTATTAAATAGACAAAAGAAACTCTATACATCTAACTGGGCTGTTTATTGTTTACTTTCTTAATTTAATATTATTTATTTTACAAACAAAATAAAGTGTTGTATAAAATCCACAACAGAAAGTTTGGGACTACAGTGCCAATTGAGTGATATTTGTATAGATTTCCTGCCACCTTAAGGGTATACTATTGTTGGAAATTATAGCCATGTACACAGACTGGTATCACAATGGTAACTAACATTAAAATAATTTCACGGACACAACATACCTTTGCCTGAACATCTCAGCTGGATCTGTGTTAGTAAAGGTCATACTGATAATGTTCCGGATTTCTGAAGCTATAACCCTCAGTTGGTCAAAATGAATCATTCCATCTGCTTTGGACTCATTTTCTACAAGATAGAAAGAAAAAAATACAGATTTCTACAGTTATCAAACACAGCTGAGAATATACACAGTTTAGCTGTGATGAATCACATTTTTATTTGTTAATTGTATCAATAATAAGATGTGTCAAAGATGTCAGTATTAAGATGGTTATCAAAAACAATATAGTCCCCTGGGTAGTATATATTAGACTTAATACATGTTCCTAATTTAGTTTCCCTGCACATTCATTACCAATAACCTGTGAATTTTATCCATTAATATATATCAATCCAGGGGTGGATCAGATAAGACTATGTGCCTTTTTATATTTTTATATTTAAAAAACACCCACCATACCTATTGTCTAGTGGGAAGGGATCGCTGAAGTGGTCTCAGTAGTGATATCATAGCCCCATCCGTGTGAGCTTCCACATCATAGCCTTGCCCCCATTCAACTTCACTTGTCACTAAGATTATCCTACATGCAACTTGTCCCAAACTACATCCCGGATGAGTGAAGCTAACCTGCTTCTTTTAACATGTCTCTGCCTTTCAGTGATATACCTAGTGAGCGCATAGACAGCTAAGGACGTTCTGAGAGGCACAGAATGCCGCCAGACCCCGCCCACATACTTTATATTTGCAAAACAACATATTTATCTAAAAAAGCATTAATGTTAATAAGATTCCTTCACTATTCAGCAATATTAGATAGAATAGTTTCTGTGTTGTCGGCGAGATATTTAAATGTTTGATTTAAGCAACATATGGAAATCTCTTGTAAAAAAAAACATTCAAGTTAATATATTTTCACTATTTATAAATACTAGATATTACAGTCTATGTGTTGTCTTACTGAGAGATCCAAGAGTCTGATTTAAGCACATGGAAAAGTGAATGATGGGGTTTGTTTTCAAAGTAATGATGAGGAAATAATATTTAATTATTAATTGTTAAAAAGATTTATAGTAGTTCTCCAGACTCAAGAAGGCATCAGGAGAAGTTAGCCTGCAACTGTCCAGCATTTATTTCTCTGCACAGATACATTTTTGAAGCTCCCCTTTTTGCTTATGCTCACTGCACAGGAGCTGTTGCTGTGCGTCTTCCTGGGGGCTTGCCAGTGACACATGTAAACATAGGGCCATATTCAATTGAGCTTTTGGGCGATCTGGAAGCCCATAAGTGAAATCGCAAGCTAATTTGCTATTCAATTGGCGTCTTTTTGCGGGCTCCGATAGGCTTCCGAGTTACGGCCTTGAGAAAATGGCGATGGTTAAACTCGTAACTTACAGCCTCCAGAAGCCTTTGATCTTTCACTTTTGCAAAGCTAAAATCGCAAATCACTATTCAATAGCTCAATTTCCCCAAGCCTGCAAATGTTTTCACACCAGTAAAGGCACTGTAAATGCAAATATAAAATCACTACTGCACTGTAAATAACGGGGAAAGTGATGACAGACATTAATATTTATTGTACAACAGTCCCAAGCCCACAAATCGGCAAGATCTTAGATCTCTTTTTATGTTTAATTTTGTTAATTCGATCTCGGGTATCAATGAATTAATATATATCAGGCCACCCATATGGACTAGAACAGCACTGGCATTAATTTTCATAATTCTTTATTTTGGCGTTTTGCGAGTCTGATTGCATATGGGATCCTGGGACTTAATTGATTGACATGTAACTCCATGTTTTACTGCTGTAATAATGAGTATCATTTTCTGCTGGCTGATTCAAAATGGGAGGTGACGGACTTGCTTAGTTGATCATATTCCCACCTTGAACTGCTCCGAACCAGTGCATGGTTTACGGTTTTGGCTTTGGGCCGTAATTTGAGGTCTTGAGCAATGGAATAGAATCGCAATTGTAGAAGAACGCAACACACTTGCAGAGATTCGGCTGTCTGCGATCGAGTTGCGGGCTTCGAATTGAATATGGCCCATGGTTTTCATCTATTAATTTCTCTGTAAAAAATGCATGTATTTCAAAAATTCTAAAAGTATTTCAATGTGGTTTTAGGAGATCTTTACAATGGTGATTCAAATTGTACTGAATTAAGTGGCCCTTTAAGCAACTAATATTGCAGTTTAATAAGCAACTGATGTGTGATATAGCAACACGGATAATGGATGTGGTGTAATAATTGCAACAGTATATTTATGCTAAAGGTGTTATACTGTAAGTAACACAGTTATAATAGGCAGGGGTTAACTAATTGTGCGCCACGGGCCCTTTAAGGACCCGCAGCGAGGGATTTCAAATTATAAATGCTGCAGTGGTCCCAACGAGCCTGCTTGGGTTCCTGCAGGTTTGATTGATGTCATGATGACGGTCTCATTTACAATAGGCTCTGTCTAAGCAGTAACTATGGGCTTGCATGCTCAAGCAGTGAACTGCTTTCATATGGGACCAGGGTTTGTGGGTTGGAGGCATCGGGCCTTAACTTGCGGCCTTGTTCAATTAAATCGCTCTGTAATTGTAGCAAATTTCAAGTCCGCAGACATACGGTTTCTATAACGTAATCTGAGGGCTTGCAATTGAATAACCCTGTGTATAAAATATTCTATGGCATGGACATAATAATCTTTCTATGTGGTAACTGAAGTCAATATGTACAGATGTATACTTAATTAAGGTGTAGAGAGGGGTGCTTAAAATGGCGGAGAGTTAAAACTAGATAAGATTATCATAAGTACAGTAACAACAATTATTAACTTAATTTTCTCATATACTGTATTGTGACCTAATTGTATATTAAGAACAGCAAATGCTAATTTTGTTATCAATTGTCCAGATTTTATTAAAGTTTTAAATTAAATGAATACAATTGAGTTTTAATAAATATTATTATTATTATTATCTAATATTTATAATGCTCCAACATATTCCGTGAGGCATACATAGGACGAACAGAAGATAAAAACAATATAAATACAGATTAAATAAAAAGAAGCCCTATTTTTGAGCTCAGAATGTTGCATATAGGGTACCTTTTCATACAGCCTATATGATTACAACATCATCATCATCAACTTTTATTTGTAACGTGCCAACATATCCGTAGCGCAATACAGGGGATAAAAAAAAAAAATACAGCATTAACAACCTTCCAAAAATGGTGGACCCTGTGTTGAGCTTAGAATCTTTGCAGAAAGTGCTTTTTCCCAAAGCATCCTAGAAGACTGAAAACTCGCCACTTACAATCTAAAGGGAATGGAAGGGACAGAAATCAGGGAAAGATTAAACAGATAAGGAATAAAAAGGGTCAGAAGAGAAGTGAAAGTTAGAAAGTTTTTCATTTAGAGGGAGAGAGAAGGAACAAAGGAGCATTTCATATGTTGTGTGCCCCTAGTGGTGAGATAATATATGCAAGTAAGAAAAGTCAGGTGATTCCAGTTCCACTATACATTTAATTAGAAATGGGGTGAGAGGGTGAGGGTCAGGGAGGGAGGGCAGGACTCCCAGAATTCAGCGTAACCAGTGAGGCCTACTGAAAACAGGGTGCAGGTAAAATTTGGGGCTGATGGTGTGTATGAGACTCCCAGAATTCAGCCTAACCAGTGAGGCCTACTGAGACCAGGATGCAGGTAACATTTGGGGCTGATTTTGTGTTTAAAACCAAAATAAAACCAAAAAATAAACCAAAATGTGTATTTTTTTTCTTTTTGTTGCTATGATGTTCTGACTTTATCAGTACATTACACAAAATAAATAGAACTATGTATCCTACAGAAGCATGCAAACCAGACTACTACTATGGGTATAGATCATTGTGCTGGATAAGTATGTATATAAGGAGCTGAGTGAAATGTAATTATATCTAATATTTTGTATAAAGTTTACCTTTGTAATGCATCCATGGAGCAGTAACATGACAATTATTTACATAGATAGATAGATAGATAGATAGATAGATAGATAGATAGATAGATAGATAGATACGAATCCTAGTTAATAGAAGGTTTTTAATGAATAAAAAATATTTTATTATTATCATTTAATGGACTTCGTCTCCCCATATACACATCACAACCACCAATTACAGTTAAATATCCAACATTAATCAAGTAAACAAATTAATTTGCAGACATCAAGTACATTCCAATAGCTCTAAGCCACAGGATATTGTCACCTTATTTATTCAATGTATACAGTGAAAACATCATGCATACAATGGGATGGATAAATCCAAAGCATGGATCAATATTGCTGGGAAAAATAGCAGCAACCTCAGATACATGGATGATGCTACTCTGATGGCTGAAAAGAACTAAAAAGCCTTTTTTTAGGGTGAAAGAAGAGAGTGCAAAAGCTTCTGCTCAACATTAAAAAAGATGAAGATCACGGCAAACAGTAATCTCAGTTCCTGGCAAACAGATAGGTAAGTAGTGGAAGCAGTGATAGATTTTATTTTCCTGGGCTTCAAGATCTCTGCAGATGGTGACTGCAGCCATAAAATTAGACTCTGAGGAGGAAAGCTATGGAAAGTCTAGACAAGAGTGGTACTGGAGAACACTGTTTAAAGTCCCTTGGACTGCAAGAAGATTTAATCAAACAATACTACAGGAAATCAAGCCTAACTGTTCACTGGAAAATTTGATCATGAGGCTAAAGCTCAAATATTTTTACCATATCATAATTCCCTATAGAAGGTTGAAGGACTCATGAAGAAGGGAAAGGCAGAGGCGAAATGGATAGATGAGGTAATTGAATTAATAAACATGATCTTGAGGGAGCTCAGAGAGAAAGTGTCTGACACATGTGCCTGGCATGCTGTGGACCATAAAGTCACAGAGAGTTGGACACGACTGAACAATAATCCAATAATAATTACAGCCCTGTGCATCGATATTGTACAGCATAGTTACATATCCATGATTAGCAACACTGTGGTACTTATATCCAATCCATGGACATTCAACAAACGGCATGCTAGTGTGGAAAAATAGAAAATATGCAACATTTGACCTTATACTTAGTTTGATCTAATAAGAAAACACCATTTAACATGATCATATATACATGATTAAAACTTTTTTATCCTATATGTGCAATACATGAGCTTTTAAAGATCCTCACTTGTGTTAAAAATTAATTAAAAGTACAGGTGCTTAGCGTCCTTACCGACCACAATATTAAGCAGCTTAGTGATTCAAGTTATATAATAATGTGCAGGTGCATAGTCCGTGAAATTGTATCCGTGATAGTGCACAGCTTGTTGGCTATAGTTTGTAGACCCCACAATGCATTATATATTCACGTGTCTGGGTAATCTTGCAGTCCACGTGTATGTCCAGTTCATATAAACCCCTGACTCCATGCTCATACACTACATGTCAAATCCATTGTCCCCACCTGTTGGTGATACCACAATTGCTGGTTCTAGCATCATCACTCATGTCTGTTTTATTGTAGTACCTACTCATAGAGCATTATATTTCTTGGTACTCTAACCAATTTACACATGTGCACACAGTTATATATACATGTATATGCATGCACAATGGAAAAGGATTTGCTGCTTTTTTTATTTGAAGAAATGCACGAAATCATTTGCTATGCTTAACAGGGTTAAGCTGCAGACTTCCCGTGTGTTATCCAACAAAATTTGCATAACAATTTCATCACAGAGAATATGCCTAAACTTTGGAAGATGCAGAGGTTTTTTTTGTACAATGGACCCCAAAAAATAACTGATATTCTTTCCTATGTCTTATTAGTTTTCATATTACCTTCAAGAAGAGATTTTAAATGATTTTTGATGAGTGGAAAGAAGGGGATCGTGGGAGGCTCCATGCTCTCGCTGCCAAGGAACTCCCTGTATGTTGTTATTTTCTGAGAGCAATGGAGCAGCTCATTCAGTTCTTTCAACAGCCTTTTATATTTGGATGGCAGTTTCTTAAAGGTGCTGCTCAGTCTTGCCACCGGTGCCAGGTTTAATCCACTAAGAAATAAAAAAACAGTGACAGGGTATTTAAATGAACACTGTACATAAAAAAAAAAAAAATACTAGGAGCATAATTAAGCATGGGAAAAGTCATAACACTAACTTTTAATTATAAAAAAACTAAATGTTGATGCCTCTTCTTGAATGGATGCATCCATGATACTGTGGTGGAAGTGTGTTTTAGAGGGGCGTTTACATTTGTGAAGAGCTATGGTTGCATTTGTTGATGCAAACTTCTTGGTTCTCTGTCTGTAATAGGATTAGGTGTGGTGTTTAGCTCATCCATCATCTCTATCTATCATATAAACACCTTGGGCCTCATTCTATTAGCAGCCGTAAACCGGCCGTAAGGCTGCGATTCCTTGCGGGGGTCCCGTTACCTCGCAATTCAATTAAACGGCCCGCAAGGATCTCCTCTTACGGCCGGCCGTAAATCTTGCTACCGGCCGTAAGCTCTGGAAACTTAAAACTCAAAAATAAATTCAAGCCTGCACTGTACAGCTCTGTAAATGCTAGGGATCATATTGGGGGACATAAGGATTAAAAGTAACCCCCTCTCAAGCTGGCACATCAGCCCAAACCCAAGTTCAAATTAACTGTTTATTTTCCGGCTGCGGCGTGGGCGGGTCTGAGGTGCTCCAAGCCCTATGGACTTTTTACATAGATATTTGACGTATATTAAAAAATAAATATTTTACGGATTTGAGTATAGGGGAATTTTGTGCTATTTTTGCTAACACCTAAAATCACTTTATAGTCTTCTCAAAGTGCAGGATGGCTTTATTTGGGCTATATTTCGTGCTTAATTGGTGCTACCGGGTCCTCTTTCTTGCAAGTAAGCTGCGGCTCGCTTTTAGCCTTGCTGAGAGGGTTCCCGGAGCAATTGAATTGCAAATAAGATTTTCTTACGGCCGATTTCCTTGCAGCCGTTTTAGATCAAAGGATTTCCTCCGGCGCGAGCGGCCGCAAGAGATAGCAAGGCACCGGCCGCAAGCCTGCCGGAATCCCCGGCCAGAAGGGAATAGAATAGCAGAATAGCTTGCGGCCAGTCCTTGCGGCCCCGCAACAGCTGTGGCCACTATTAGAATGAGGCCCCTTATATATATCCTAGAAAATAACATATTTACTTGTGCATCCCTATTACATATAAAGTAGATTCAGTAATAGAGTCAAACTCTCTAAAACCAATAACTACAAATGCTTCAAGCAATTTAGCAACAATTTCCAACAAGAAAACACTTGCTTTTGAGCCCTCTACTTGATGGTACAGAGCACATCTAATTGCCATTCAAAGAAGGGGCAGACTAAAATTTAGAAACTGAACACTATTTTTTGCTTTATAGAAATAAAGGAAGTATTATCTTGTTAAATATCTTGATAAAGAGAAAAAAAAAAATTCTGAAATAATGCAACGTGTGGCTATTATTAATCCAGTAGCAGCACTGCATAGTTTCAATCAGCCTCCACAATATATCTGAAATATACGTTTCAGGATGAAATATTTTACTTACCTTATAATCGCAAACATGCTGTTAAAATTCTTAAATGCTCTGCAGTGGAGGGCGATCTTGATAAACATTTTTACCAGCCTCATCCTTTTATTTTCGTTTTCCTCTTTCAAGATCTCAGTGGACACCCAATATGTTTCCTCTTCAGTTAACTTTTCAAGGTTACTAAGACCGATGTTACTTGTCTTTGAGCCCAGTTGGAATATATCAGTAACATAATCACTGGGCTCTAGGTTACTGAAGAGGGAGAAATCCCTGGCAAAGAGCTGTCTTGCCACTTCGATGGGGCTCAGCTCCAGAAGTGATATTTCACTATCACGAAGGAGAGACTGAGCACCATCGTCCGTACATAACATCCCATGATCCACATTTTCTTTTAGATAGTATCTGCAGGATAAGAAAAATGTAAACTATTTTCAATTAAAAAAGAACATGATCTCTTTTCATACTACACAAGGGACATCCGAGGAACATTAGGCAGCAATTAATGTGAAATAGACAAATGTTTATGTACACACTGTTAAAACAATGATAAATTCTTGTCATTACTTCCTGTCCGTGTGTCAAACTTGAAATCAGCATTAATTAGAGTTCTATAATTAAGATAGTTTATAGCAAATCCATGTTATTAGCTTTTACTGATTCTGAAACAGGTGTTGTATGCTGTAAATTATTTGATGACATATTATTACCTTAAAAACACTTCCATAATCTATTCATACAAAAATAGCTTAAATACTTTTGGTATGACTGTCATGAAATTCTTATATAGTGGGCCCATATATTAGTGTACCTATAGTGTGTTTCACATGTTTTAATAAAATACTGTATTACAGAAATTCACACGAAACTTAAGGAACTAGATACTATAGCTAGCTCTGCAATGTTACCTATCGTTTAGCTGGACCCTATCAGCTAGCTTGGATACATGGTCTTTTAGGCTCCGCTGCCTGACGGAGCCATCCTTATGTACGGATATCTTGCACAGTGAATATCTGTCAGCTGCTTCCTTCATACAGAATTCACTGAGTGCGTGGCTTACAACCTCTTCGGCTGTTGAATCCTTGCTGACCTTCACAAAGCAGCTCTTTTGGTGAGCGTTGTATATTTGTAGTATTGTGTCAGGAATGTCTAAAAAAGTAGAAAAAAATGCATGTTTAGTGCACCTAAAATTTTACTTTAAAGATACTTTATTTGCCAGAGTGAAAAGCTTATTGCTGTACTTCTTTAGTTATAAAGTGGTATGGTTTACTCTTTAGAAACTCTAGTTCATATTTTGCATGACTAAACACAGCTTTGTATTGTCTGTTACACAGGAATATAAAACCAGAGTGTGACCTCTGTACCTAACACTGACATGAAACCTGCACAACAGTACGATTGTAGTACACATGGGTATGGTAACTTATAGCTGATAACACATGAGTCTCAATGGAACAATCGTTTGGACACGGCTTCAGAATGAGTCCGATTTATTGCCAGTTTTAGTACATTGGACATTACGGTCTACATTTACAGCAAAAAAAGTAATCGTATATTTTGTGCAAGTATGTATAGTAAAGGAAGCCATTGATGGGAGATGCTGAAAAATATATGAAACTACCAACTGTCTCAGTCTGAGCTATTTGACTCTTGATCTTTTGAACTGATTTGGTTATAGTTTATAGAAACAATGCTCCAGTGGGTGAAATATATTAATCAGTGTATTCAGATTCCATGCTAGAGAATAATCACATTTCTGTGTGTCGTGATATTTCTTTTAGGGGACACTTGAGTTGGGTTGACAAAAAATGATAGTAAATCAAGCTTCACAGTATATTATCACCTTGAACAAATACAACCTGTAATGCAAACTGTAATGCAAACTATGGACTACTTAATTATAATACCAGATTCATTTAAAATACAATCTATCAGCTGTGTACAAGGATTCAAACAGACAGACATTTAAATAGCAAGTCTTAATTTTAGTAGGAAAAGAAGAAAGCTGTGAGAATTTGTGTGTTTAAGTGTAAGGACTGATCTCCTCTGTGGATCAATGGTGACTGTATTTTATATGCAAAGCCTTCAACATTATAACATCCCACAATGACTAGAGCTGTCACAGTTGGAGGATGAGATAGATCCCTGTGCTATAAAGATCAGGCAGTTCATACCTGTAATAGAGGCTGCAATAAATAGTTCTGCTGCTAATCAGAGGCCAAACATAGAATTAGGGTTTGTGTAATACAGGAGCTGCCCAATATTAATACTTTATAATTAAGATATGTGAATCTTGTATCTGATACTTTTTTTTTTTTTTTAAAAGCTTTTGAAACACATTGTTTTCTGTGTCTTTATAATTAGCTCAGAAAAGACATACTAACTTCTGGGCCGTTTTGTCTTGTACAAAGGAGAAAGAAACATACATTTTAAATATGTAAATATCACAGTAAAATAACCAAGTTAAAACGATATTGGATATAAAAAGAAAAACATGTAGAAAAGGGTAAAAATTATTATTAAGCCTAGTTTTATATGAGTATCATTTTCATATCCTTTTCAGTTACGGATTCATATTACCAATATCCTTTTCAGATACTTACTCACATTACCTTAGCTTGAAAAAAGATCAAACCAATCCAATCACATCATAATCACATAATGACGAGTGACAGAAAATGCACATCTCAGTTGCAAAATAGAGAGGGAGGCCTAACATATTTACAGATGAAGATTAGCAGCTCAGCCACGGCACTGATTACCTTTAGGAGTGGTCATGCTGGTTGTTGACTGCTGCAAACTGGACGGGAGCTGCATACTGGTGTGTGCCCCAGCTGTTACTTCATCATCACTGAAAACAGACATCATGGAAAGGTTAATACGCACTAGAAATGGACCTGACACTTGTATAAATCAGGTGGATAGTTTATTTGATGGAAAAAGAGCTGGTTAATGGGGCCCCAATACTAATCAAGAGGAGTAGTTTGCGTCAAAATGTAAAATTGACCGCGGGAGGACAGAGTTTTAAAATATGTATATATATGTATATATATATATTCATATATTTATTTATATATATATGTGTGTCCAACTCTCAGTGACCATATGGACGCAACACACCAGTCACATCTTTTGTCTGGTTATGCTCATCCATATAGTTTTCTTGGCAAAGATACTGGAGTGGGTTGCCAGTAACTTCTCCAGAGATCCATGATTTGTCTGACCTCTCTGTTATGACCTACCATGAACCTACATGGTATATGGGTGAACCTACATGGTGTGTATATATATATATATATATATATATATATGTATACACACCATGTAGGTTCCCCCATATACAATATGGGCCTCATTCTATTATCGTCCGTAAAACGGCCGCAAGGCTGCGATTCCTTGCGGGGGTTCCATTATCTTGCAATTCAATTATAGGGCCCCGCAAGGATCTCCCCTTACGGCCGGTCGTATATCTTGCAACCGGCCGTAAGCTCAGAAATTTTTAAACGCAAAAATAAATTCAAGACGGCACTGTACAGCTCTGTAAATGCTAGGGATCATATTGGGGGACATGAGGATTAATAGCAACCCCCTCTCAAGCTTGCACATCAGCCCAAATCCGAGTTTACATTAACTGTTTATTTTCCAGCCGCAGCGTGGGCGGGTCTGAGGTGCTCCAACCCTCGGGACTTTTTACATGGATATGTGACCTAAATTAAAAAATAATTTATTTACGGATTTGAGTGTAGGGGAATGTTGTGCTATTTTTGCTAACACCTACAATCACTTTATAGTCTCTTCAGAGTGCAGGATGGCTTTATTTCGGCTATATTATGTGCTTAATTGGTGCTAGCGGGACTTTTTTTCTGCAAGTAAGCTGCGGCTCGCTTTTAGCCTTGCAGAGAGGGTTCCCGGAGCAATTGAATAGCAACCAGGATTTTCTTGCGGCCGAAACTCTTGCAGCCGTTTAAGATCAAAGGCTTGCCTCCGGCGCGAGTGGCCGCAAGGGATAGCAAGGCGCCGGCCGCAAGCCTGCCGGAATCCCCGGCCAGAGGGGAATAGAATAGGCAAATAGCTTGCGGCCGGTCCTTGCGGCCCAGCATCTCCTACGGCCGATAATAGAATGAGGCCTTATATGTGTGCATCCATGTATATTCATTAAATGTGTAATATATATGTGTATTTATATATACTGTATATATATTGTGACCGTGTATATATTGTGATTTTGGGAATTCACCATGGACATTGGATTCCTAGCTCAAAGACAGGGCCCTACTTCCTTTGCTGGATGTTAATCTGTATTTATCTTTGTCTGAACTTAATTTATGTACAGCGCTACGGAATATGTCGGCGCGTTATAAATAAACTATAATAATAATAAACTATAATAATAATAAATACAGAAGGTATAATTTATATTTTTTATTACTGATTTATGGTTCTTTGAGGACCTGTAGAACTGAAGTGAATAGAAAACAAAGGGAAGTAAGCATCTGACATTTATTTTTGTCATGAAAGCAGATGGTGGACATATGTAGAGTTTGCAATTTATGGTCCTTTCAAGAGCTGCAGGGCTGAGGGATGGGGGAACTCGCAGCTCCCTGCATCACATAATCTAAATTAAACAACTTTTTCCAGACAGCTCTGTCTGTGTGCCCCCATGAACCCTGAGCAGATGATACACAGTTCACTGGCATAAAGGTAGACTCTCTCTCTGTGTGTTTGTGTGTGTGTGTCATGAGACAAGCAACTTGGCTCTCAGCGTCCAGAAGTCCCAAATATGCAAATTAGCTACTGGGGGAAATATCTGATTGGCTAATACTTCCCCATTGACTTAAAGCACAAACGCTTGTTGATATGCAGCCAGTGGCTGCAGCACTGACACACAAGTTAGGCTTGGGGGTGTGGAGCATAGGGGCATGTACGTTTGAGTAAACAAATATAAAAACAATAAAGTGAAAAATAAACAAACCAATAACATAACAAATAACAGACAAGGTTTCTTGATTATAACATAACTTGCTCTGCCAGATGCATTTAAGCATTTGAAAGTTTCAGGAGGGAATACATATATTACACTAGTGACTGAGGAGCCTGCAATTATCACATCCCTTAATTAAAGGGAAAAGATACATGTTAGAAAAGATACATTTGTGGTGACATTGTCACATTTGTACATACAAGTAAAAAAAATGACTCAGAGGACATCTTGTCTAAGAAAAGACAGTGATTTGAATTAAGCTAAGTCTATCCCACTCATTTTCTATTATATGGCTTTTATCCCAACTTACAAGTTTATTTTAGCTTTTATAATTAAATACATGTTATTTGCTTCACTAGTTGGTCTCTACAGACCTTGGAGCACCCTATGTCTAATTGAAGACAATATACTTCCTATCTCATAAGACAACATTGGTGACCAATCTCAGCCGGGTGCAGACATGTTTGATGTCACTGGGATAAAATCCATATCTGGAAAATTGTTTGATATGGAACTATCCATTCTTCCAATTTGTTGACATTACTAACTTAACTAAGTAAAAAGTGAATTTTTAAAATTGGGGTCCAAACTCATAATCATAATGCTAATATTTTTTCAATATTGTACAATATCCACACATATATATAAACTGAATTACCCAGATGGTAGCGGTGCAACTCGAGGGCTTCTCACTCCAAAAATACTCCTAATCAAATTCCTGACACCAAATACTGTGTTGCTTTGGCCCCTGTTGTTTTTTTCTTTGGGTACAATCACTTCATTGCAGGGCACAGTTGTTGGTACAGAGGGGACTCCTGCATTGTTTTCCTGCTCCATCCTCCTCAGGAGCTCTTTAAATACTGCAACAAGAAGTTAGAAAAAAACAAGCACAATGAGGCTACAATGTTATGTACCATATGGATGGTGCACACAAATTTAGTAATTTATTTTATTTTATTACTGTCCAGAGCTCACTTCCACTACAACATGGGAGGGGAGATTACATTTTGTAGAACAGTCAGTGCTCTGTAGCTGCTCGTAAAAAGATCATTAGACGAATTAATTTTTTCTTTCTTACGAAAATAAAAAGATGGTTTTATAAAAAAGGCAATTCTAGAGGGCATTACACATAGTATGAAAAGAAAACAAATATTAGGGCTCACCATCCCCTTCTCTAATCACAATAAGTAGCCATGAGTGATAATGCACTGCCTTCTTATTAGAGGCAATAGGACTTAAAAACCAAGAGCCAGCATCTCGCAGTATATAGGCTGTAGGTCTGTGGGCTTGCTGCAGGCTCGCGGTCTGCTACAATTCCAGTGCTATTCAATTGAACAAGCCCGCAAGTTACAGGTCGAAAGCCAAAACCATAAACCATGCAATCTTATGTAGCATTTTAGGGCGGGAACATAATCAATTAAGCAAGGCCGTAACTACCTATTTAAAAGCAGCCAATATAAAATTAGACTATCATCATTAGGTCAGTAAAACATGGTTGACTACATGTCAATCAATTAGCGTTTGGAGGAGCAATATGCGATCAGACACGCAAAACCGTAAAACACAAAATAATAAAAATGAATGTTGATACTGTTCTAGTCCACGTGGGTGGCCTGATATGTATTAACTCATTGATTCCCGAGATTGATATAACCCTGAAATGAAACATAAAATAAAATGATTTTTAATTGCCGATTTGCGAGCTTGAGACTGTTGTGCAACTAATGTCTTTCATTGCTTTGCCCGTCATTGACAGTGCAGTATTGATTTTTTATTAGCATTTACAGTGTTACGGACATGTCTTTAACCCCTTTGCGGGTCCCATCTGGTATCCGTAGGAATTTCTCCTACATTTGCAGTTTACAAGTGTAAAAAAGATTTGCGGGCTTGAGAAATTGGAGCAATTGAATAGTGACTTGCGATTGTAACTCTTGCAGACATGAAAGATCAAAGGCTTTATCTTGGGCACAATCCCTTAAGCACAATCCCTGAGCTTTATAAAGCAAATTACCCTCCTCTATTAAAAAATGTAATTTCAGAAATGGATATCTGGTCTAAAATGCGTATGTCCTAGACTGGCCGTATTACATCATGAAAATATAAAGTTTTTCCAAGAATCCTTTATTTGTTCAGGACTCTATTGATACCAGTAAATAACAAAGGACTGCATAGATTCCAAAATCGAATATTTTGTTTCATGTGGAGGAACAGGCCTTTCCTGCCCCAATTTAGTGCTCAATAAGTGTTTCTACCACTAGCTCACTCAAACAAACATCAACCAATTTGGATATTTTTAGAAAAATATCAAATGAATACTATATCATGGGATAAGTTAATTTGGTCTCCATATCCAGACTCTTTTAGGACTAAACTCTCCAACCCGATGATTAGCCTCACCCTGAAGATATGGAGATGGGTTAACTCCAGGTGTTGACTAGTCCATACTATCTAACCCCTCTCTTCAGTATTGTCTCTCCCTAGTTTGCATAATACTTGTACAGAAACGTCACAATTCTGGTGGCCTTCCTCTTAAGCTGAATAGAATTGACACTTGGTTCACTGATGGTCAGACTATTCCTTTCAACCAATTGAGGTTGGATTTTCATGTTCATCAGAAGGAACTCTTTAATCACTTTAAATTTAGACACTGGGTGATAACTATGGTTCGGACACATGCCGCCCTAAAACTTCCTGGTTCTTAATTATCTGCCAAAATCTCCCTCTGACCAAAGGAATCCTTGATTTTCTATGATATCTTCAATTCATCTACCACAGACTAAAAACCTTCTTTCATGGTTAAATGGGAATCTGATCTAGGCCAGGAATGGGACACCAATAAATGGATTGAGGCATGCTCAAATCTTTCTAAAGGCTCCATTAGCTATCGCTAACAATTGTTTCAGATGCTGCCAGATTGAGGGGGACTTCCTTCACTCTTGGTGGTCTTGCCAATGGTCCCTGATATCTGGACAAAACAACATCCAGCTAACCTCTAGATTATTTCAGGTCTCAATAACTCCCTCAAGTGAATCCTGTCTCCTTGGCATTCATATTAACATATTGTGGTCAAAAACAATATTGCTAAAAATTGCAAAAGTCCCCTCCCTCCATTTCCGTGCAGTTATTAATAAAATGAATTACATATTTCTCAATGGAAGGTTGACACATATTTTACTGGATTCCTTTTCCCTCTTCCTAAAAATTTGGTAACCATGGATAGCATCCCCTGATTGTATTTCCCTAAGCTAATTAAACTTTCAATAATCACTACTTCATCTTGGCGCGGAGTAGGAGACTGGAGTGGTCCGAACCTAGGTGCCAATCGAGGAATTGGACCTTCAGGTAAATCGTAATAATCTGGTTGATCCCTCTTGAAATCTTACTAAAAGGAGGTTAATTTGCTTGTATGTTTTCTTTCTTCCCCTTTCCTTTTCATTTCATTTCTTTCCCTTTTTTGTTCCTTTTCTTAATTGTATATTTTTTTAGTGGTAAAAGCTATTGAATTGATAGTCACCTTGTATAACATTACAATTGTAAATCCTTAAAAGTAGAAACCGGAATAAGACAATAGGCGATGATCGAGCGATGCGACCCGCTAACTCGGAGCACTTAGGCGAAGATCGACGATAACTTGGAGCACTTAGGCGATGAGCGACAAAGGCGCTCATCCTCGCCTAGCATAGCGAGGTGAGCCATTAACTCAGAGCACTTAGGTGAACCACCTTTTCAGAGGGATATTAGAATATATCCACTCAATAAAGACCAACCTTTTATAAACATAAATATATTAAGTTGTAATATAGGATCCAATGAGATATCCAATTTTCTTTCCAAATGGTGAACCAGGATGGGAACCGAAATTACAATTGCAAAGTTATCCCAATAGTAAAGTTTGTGTTAGATGCAATATTTCTATGCTGGAATATAAAGTGGCACAAACTACTATTCAGGATCATTTTAATCCTATTTTATGTGGAGGCAAACTCACACAACAATGGATTATTGATTCCTATCTACAAGTTAAAGCACATAATCTAAATTTTATCAATTTTCCACAAAACAAGCTTTGCATAGAACAATATTGTGAATTGATGGATTATTTTTCTGAATTGGCTACCAACAGAGACATACCAGCTGGAAGAACAATAATTTTGCCATCCACTTTCCAAGGATCTCCTCGCAATATGCGAGAAAGAGATATAATGATGCCATGGCTATTGTGACTAAATTTGGAAAACCAGATTTATTCATTACAATAACATGTAATACACAATGGTCAGAAATCCAGGAAAATTTGTATCTTGGACAAAATACTTCTGCCCGACCAGATTTAGTGGCGAGAGTAATCAAAATAAAACTCAATTCATTAATACATGATATAACTAAAGCACAGTGATTTGGAAATTGTGTGGCATTTGTTTATACCATTGAATTTCAAAAAAGAGGCCTGCCACATGCACACATACTTTTAATCCTGCAGGGAAAAGATAAATTGAATACTGCAGAGAGAATGGATTCAGTAATTACTGCTGATTTGCCACATCCAGAAAAAATATTCATAACTTTATGAGATTGTAACACACAGAATGATTCATGGCCCATATGGAGATATGGAGAAAAGAGTTCCCAAAACAATTTCAAATGCAAACGTATGCTAATTTTGATGGATACCTTTTGTATAAGAGAAGAGAAGGACAAACAGCTTTTATATGTGGCCAAAAGGTCGATAATAGATATGTTGTTCTGTACAATCCACATTTGCTGATGAAGTACAATGCACACATAAATGTGGAAGTTTGCACTTCTATTAAATCCATCAAATATGTGTATAAATATATATACAAATGATATGATGCAGCAACTGTTGTTTTGCAAGGTGCACAAAACGAAAAGTAAAATCCAATTTTACATGACAAACTTTCATCTTATTTAGATGCTCGCTATGTGAGTGCTCCAGAAGCAATGTGGCGTCTTCTGAAATTTGAGATGCATGATCGGTCAAATGCTGTGTATCGATTATGTGTACATTTGCCACAAAGTCAGTTTGTTTGCTTTACTGCAGACAATGAAAGAACTGCCTTAGCCCAAAGTAAACACTGAGAAACAGCACTTACTGCTTGCTTTCAATTAAAGCACCAGGACACTCAGGCCAGACAATTTTTATACATTGAGATTCCATACCACTATGTATTTGTAAATGGTCAATGTCGACAACGAAAAAGAGATACTCCTAAAATGTTACCACAAATTTATACCGTCAGTCCAAGACACATTGAACGTTTCAGTTTAAGATTACTTCTTTTACATGTTCCTGTCGCACAAAGTTATGAACATTTACTCACAGCGAATGACATTGTTTATTATACTTTCCTATTAGCTGCAAGACATCAAAACATAGCAGATGATAAAGAATGGAATAAGTTTCTGGAAGAAGCTGCACTATGTCAAATGTCAAAGCAAATGAGAGAACAATTTGCATTCATTTGCATCTTTTGCAATGTACCTGATGCATTTGCCTGTGGGAAACACTTAAATTAAATATGTGTAAAGACTTCTTGAAACGTTACAATGAGCCCATTGCACTCTAAAAAGCATTAATAGAAATACAATAAATATTTATTGCTTATGGATTAAATTGTGCAAGTTTTAATTTGCCTGATCCAGGACTTATAGATGACATCAACTTTGATGATTATGACACTGAGCTTCAAAAACAAAAAACACAAGAAAAACTGGCCACTTTAAATACTTTACAATTGCAAGAATTTAATGCCATCACAAATGCTACATATGATGAAATAAATGGTCAAAGAACATTATTTCTATCTCAATGGCCCTGGTGGATCAGGAAAAACATATCTGTACAATTGTTTGATGAGTTACATTCGAGCACAGGGCCAAATAGCAATGCCATTTGCAACAACTGTAATTACCGCACTTTTGTTAGAAGGTGGAAAAACTGTGCATAGTGGATTTAAACTGCAAGTTCAAATTTTAGAAACATCAGTGTCAAATATTCGACTGAATTCTTTACAAGCAAAAAAAATGTAAAAAGTAAATTAATTATCATAGATGAGGCAACAATGATGTCATGTCTTGCAATGTATTGATAGATTATTAAAAGAAGTGATGGATAATAATTTGCCATTTGGTGGAAAGGTAATGTTGTTAGGAGGAGATTTTAGGCAAACGTTACCTGTTGTGCCACATGGAAATAGGACTGACATCATTGAAACATGTATCAAGACTAGTAAACTGTGGAAAATATTTACACACCTCAAATTAGAATTAAATATCAGATCTGAAGGCCAAAATGAATTCAATGATTGGCTCATTCAAATTGGAGAAGGAAAACATCCACAAATAAATGATTTACCCAATGATACCATTGAAATTCCATCACAATTGGTTTGCAAGGAATCACTCATATCACCAATCTTTCTAAACACTCAATAACGACGATTACTCAGACATTGCAAACAAATCTAATGTCACTTGGCCTCTTTTTAGAGGACCACTATTTCATATACAAAACTCTATGTACAATTTGACAAAACTACAACAATAACAACAAAAAAATAAAAAATAAACAACAACAATAAACTGTGGTTAGATCCCATAGACAAAATTAAAAGTCTGCTGGGCTCTTTTTAAGCGAACCACTTGGACATGTAAAAACAAAAAATATTGGAATGTCTTGGAAGTGGCCTTTTGCCAGGATTGACCCCACAAAACAGTAAAGTTTTATTACTATTAAACTGTTTAAAGCTTAATACATTAACTTGATATTTGTAATGTTAAAATTCTGTTTCATTGTATATGATTAAGGATTCATATTAGTAGGAGGATGATCATTTGTTGTAAAAATTACATGTCAAATTAAATACAGCGTATTGATCCAGGAAGTAATCCGAGTAATTCGCCAGTTAATGGGGTCAGGAAGGAATTCATTTTTTCCCTTCTTTGGTAAAATTGTCTTTCATGTGGTTTTTTACTGTTTGCCCTCCTCTGTATTCAATACCTATGTGGTTTAACAGTACTTTAAATAAAAGTTGAATGTTACAAACCATTATGTAATGGTTTCATATACTCATTCATAAAAAGTTGACCTAATGTTATCTTACTCATTCATACCTCAGATTTAAAAATGTTAGTATTGCTAATAAAAATGGTTCACTAATGTTTCAAATCTAGGTTGTGTGTTGCAAAGCATTTATGTAATGGTTTACAAATATTTATTCATACAAACTTCATCCATTGTTACATTATTCCTGAATTCATGATTATTAAAAATTTAAATATGGTTCAAAAATGATTGTTTACCAGTTGTTGAAAGACATAACAAAAAGGTTAAGAGTGTCACAGACTCACACTGAGTGGCAAACAGCATTCCCAGTATTAAAATGTTATTGACCGTCATTTTTTGACAGGCACGTCGCTAGTATTTTTATATTTTTTAATATATGTTACGAACTGTTGTAATAACATTCACTATTGTCTTTAATAAAAACCATTGAAATAAAGATCAAAAGCTTATTATACAGTATGGGGTGTAAGTTACGGTTGTAACAACCGCAAGGATTTAAAGCCCGTAACACGTAGCTCGTTTGCAGCTCACAAAAAAACACCAATTAAATAGCAAATTAACTTACGGCCCCCATTACGGGCTACTGTAACTTACAATTGCTCAGTTTAATGAGGCTCCAAATACCTTCACGGGAGTCTCATTGTGTCTATATTTAATTTACATGAGTGGTGACAGGTAGCTGGTACATTTTTTTTGGTGAAATTTGCCTCATACTTCTAGCCTTGAAATCTATTTCCACTCCTTCAACAAGCAGCACAACTAGAATATCCCAACAGCTAAATGTGATAAATACAGCTACTGATCTATTTTGTACTCTTTTTGGTGTGTGATTTTTTAAAGATCTGTTTTTTATTTAAAGGAACATGAAACCCACCAGAACCTCTGTGCACCATTAGATAGAGAATGTGTAAAATCTGTTATCTTTTCCTAAAGTAATCAATAATTGACTAAGTTATAGGCATTTATAGTAATTGCTTATATAGTCAACAAGCAGCTGCATAGAAAACAAAGATTGGGGCTTAGCCACACAGCCAAATAGCTTCTTCATTAGGACAGTAAATTAATTGAATAGAGCTGTGTTAGATTCTTTTGTATACATTGTGGAATAATTTACTTACCAAGAATGTTATTTTTCACAGTTATGGAGAGTTTGGTGTGCTGCTCTAATATTTCCACCACTTTTTCATAGGTCACATTTTCTATGTTCATGTCATTAACCTCCATAATCTTTTGCATAAGAAAAGAGCAGATTAGAAAAAATAAATACTTGTTCATATGAGGAAGTCAAGCTAAATCTGTGTTCACTCTTTATCAATGTAACAAGCTAATTTGTCCAAATTAGTACTAACTAAAGAGAAGATATGTAGCAATATACTGTATGCACCTCTATCCTGAGTAGGAGTGTAACAAATGCAAGATTAGAGCATATTTAAATTTGAACAACAGATTTAAAAAAAAAAATGTGTATGAAGCAATAATATATACAAATTATCAATATATACCTTTATTTTCATTTATATTAATAACCTCACTAAACTGAGCTGTACACAATACAATGTAAATATTGAGCTGCTCTGACAGATTTTATTTTAGACATTTTTCCAAAAAGTATTTTTGGGATAAACATATAGGTAAAATATATAGGCTTTTAACTACATTGTAAACAGAAAAGCCGCAATCATAGTCAATTCTAAGCGCAATCTGACTAAAACATGCTTTTCATGTTTTTATACATTAGGAGCAAACCACTGGAAAGCTCATATATTAAAGGACCACTGCACAATGAAAAATACAATTTGAAAACTTTGACTAACCGCATAATTAATCAGGAAAACAGTCAAGCTAGTTTTTAATTAGAAACATTTAAATTTGAAGCATCTATGATACATTGTTGGAATTTGTGTGTGAGAGGAATGTTTACATTTTTAGAGAGCTATGGTTGCATTGAATGATGCAAGGTGGCTGTCATTTAGAATCTTATCCTATTATCAAAAAGATTCTGGATTTCTGCCTCTTGCCGCCTCCACACCCCTACCTCCACTGATAACTACAAACATGCATCCCTATCATCCAGTTCTCAGGATTTAAGAAACACAAAAGTGGCTTCCTCTGCTCATAAACATACTTTTCAAAAACCATGTTGTTTTCCCAAAAATATTTTATGTCATATTTTTACATGCATAGCAAACACGTGACTTTTCTCTTGAACTGCAGTGGTCCTTTAATGCCATTGAATGTGGTTTGAGTAAAGATCATTTTACCTGGTCCCCTCGTTTAAGTCCTGCCTCAGCTGCTAAGGTGCAAGAGTTGACACTTAGGACAAATATGCCAAACCCAGTATCTCTTCCTCCCACAAGGGTGACCCCAAGAGATGATTCGCGGGAAGGCTTATTTATTCTTATATGTCTGGGTTTGGCTCTTGTTGTGCAGGCTAAGTGCAACATCTGCAGATGTCCTTTCATTTCCTGTTGACCAATGTTTATTGTTAATATAATACATCAAAACACATTAACAGAAAATGTAAAAGTCAGGCTGAATCTATGATGTTTTTTCACTAATTATTTAATACTGCTTTATATACTACAAAGACATGGCTAGGCTGAAAAATGCAGAATCTAACTAAATGAGCAATAAATAATTAGCAAGGATACTGAAAATATCATTAAAAACTACAATTAGAAAGTGCAAATGAATACAGCTAAAATAGTTAGGCTAAAATTTTGATTGAGTGTACTTTTGACTTTAATAAGTGTATTTTATACAATAAGTATAATTGTATACTACAGTAGAATCCCGGTTATCCAACACCCAACTAACCAGGACTATCAAGCAACCGGCACTGGCATCTATTCCCCATTTTAAATAAACTCCCGCTAAAACAGCATAACCGGCACTATCCGGAGTTCGAGACTGCAAAAAACAAATGCTAACTTTTTTCTATTTTTTTTTCTGTTCCTAAATGGCCCAGTTTAGGTGATAATGCCTTTCAAAGGCATGTTGAGGGGGTTTGGTGGGTTTAAGGGTAATTTAGACCCTTACATTTTGGGACTCCTGATTAACCGGAAACTACACTTATCCAGCAATAGGGAGTCTCCATAGGTGCCGGATAACGGGGTTTTACTATACCACTGTTTTTTGTGATTTTCTCATATCCAAATCAAAGGATCCCCGCTCAGAGGCTATTGATACTACATAACAAAAGGCTTTTGGCCTCAGCGTGTAAACTCTATAAATAATATCTCAGGAATAGAAACAAAGCCAAATATTAGGGTATTGTGTTTGGGAGATTTTTTTCAATAACCAAAACTGCTAGTTGTAAAACTGGTCTTATAAAGCTATTGGGGGAGGTCATAAGGAATATGTAAGTTTGTGAAGGGCAGTCACAGACCGAGGGCGGAGCATCCAAGAGAGACAATCCAAGCCCAGTTGGGTCTGTATAAGCGAAGAGGTCCAAGAGGAAGCAAGCAAGCAGAGTTGCTGAGAAGCACAGGAGGCCAGTAAAGCCCAGGAGGCCAGCAAAACCCAGCAGAGAAATTCTGACCAAAGATCCTGATGGAAAATGAACTGGACAAAATTCTGTCTTTTGGGGTAGTATTTAGCAATATTACAGTTGCAAGCAAAAGTATGTGAACCCTTTGGAATGATATGGATTTCTGCACAAATTGGTCAAAAAATGTGATCTGATCTTCATCTAAGTCACAACAATAGACAATCACAGTCTGCTTAAACAAATAACACACAAAGTATTAAATGTTGCCATGTTTTTATTCAACGCACCATGTAAACATTCACAGTGCAGGTGGAAAAAGTATGTGAACCCGTGGATTTAATAACTGGTTGAACCTCCTTTGGCAGCAATAACTGCAACCAAACGTTTCCTGTAGTTGCAGATCAGATGTGCACAACGGTCAGGAGTAATTCTTGACCATTTCTCTTTACAGAACTGTTTCAGTTCAGCAATATTCTTCGGATGTCTGGTGTGAATCGCTTTCTTGAGGTCATGCCACAACATCTCAATCGGGTTGAGGTCAGGACTCTGACTGGGCCACTTCAGAAGGCGTATTTTCTTCTGTTTAACCCATTCTGTTGTTGATTTACTTCTATGCTTTGGGTCGTTGTCCTGTTGTAACACCCATCTTCTGTTAAGCTTCAGCAGGTGGACAGATGGCCTTAAGTTCTCCTGCAAAATGTCTTCATAAACTTGGGAATTCATTTTTCCTTCGATGATAGTAATCCGTCCAGGCCCTGATGCAGCAAAGCAGCCCCAAACCATGAAGCCCCCACCACCGTACTTCACAGTTGGGATGAGGTTTTGATGTTGGTGTGCTGTGCCTCTTTTTCTCCACACATAGTGTTGTGTGTTTCTTCCAAACAACTCAACTTTAGTTTAATCTGTCCACAGAATATTTTGCCAGTACTGCTGTGGAACATCCAAGTGCTCTTGTGCAAACTGTAAACGTGCAGCAATGTTTTGCTTGCATAGCAGTGGCTTCCTCTTATGGTATCCTCCCATGAAATCCATTCTTGTTTAGTGTTTTACATATCGTAGATTCGCCCAACAGGGATGTTAGCATATGCCAGAGACTTTTGTAAGTCTTTAGCTGACACTCTAGGATTCTTCTTCACCTCACTGAGCAGTCTGCGCTGTGCTCTTGCAGTCATCTTTACAGGACGGACACTCCTAGGGAGAGTAGCAGCAGTGCTGAACTTTCTCCATTTATAGACAATTTGTCTTACCGGGACTGATGAACAGCAAGGCTTTTGGAGATACTTTTATAACCCTTTCCAGCTTTATGAAAGTCAACAATTCTTAATCGTAGGTCTTCTGAGAGCTCTTTTGTGTGAGGCATCATTTACATCAGGCAATGCTTCTTGTGAAAAGCAAACCCAGAACTGGTGTGTGTTTTTTATAGGACAGGGCAGCTGTAACCAACACCTCCAAACTCATCGCATTGATTGGACTCCAGTTGGCTGACACCTCACTCCAATTAGCTTTTGGAGATGTCATTAGTCTAGGGGTTCACATACTTTTTCCACCTGCACTGTGAATGTTTACATGGTGTGTTCAATAACAACATGGTAACATTTAATTATTTGTGTGTTATTAGTTTAAGCAGAGTGTGATTGTCTATTGTTGTGACTTAGATGAAGATCAGATCACATTTTATGACCAATTTGTGCAGAAATCCATATCATTCCAAAGGGTTCACATACTTTTGCTTGCAACTGTATAATATTATATAAGAAAATGTATCTTTATATAATAAAATGTATGATGTGTAATTTTATTGAATATTGTCTTTATCCTTATTGTCTTATCTGTTTGTCTAAACCCATTGTGTCTTGCTTTATGTACAATAGATGTTTTTTAAATGTTCCTTATTTGTCTGTTTGATTATTCACCTGCCCAAAATAACATAGAGCCCTATGTAAATCAGGTGCTCTAAGTAAGGCACTGCCATACATTTGCTGGGGGAGCTTTTTTGCCTAACTTCTACATTAATGTAAATCTTTCTCTCTCCCAGATTAAAGCACAGCCATAAATCTTGCTTTGGAAACAACAGGTTTCTGTGCAGGGAGTAGCCAAAACTTTACGGATGAGACTGGGCACTAGGAGCCAATAGGAAATGCAATCGTGCTGAATCTTATAATGAGTGAGACGTGCAACAACTGCTGTAATTAGGCTGCGGCAATGAAACAGAGATATATAAAGTATTTTTTTATGTATTTATATATTTTGATATTAAAAAGATGAAACAATTGTATTTATTGCTTCAATAAAAAAAGATATGTTTATTTTGTGTTAGAATATTATATCTTTATAGACAATGCATTGTACGTAGACAACATGGTTTTGTGATGTGTTTTAACCCCTTGAGTAGTGGGTTGTGTGTTAACCTGGAGTTTGTGTCATTTAAATGGGCTCAAAGATAACATATCATATTTTTTAATTACAGATATGTTGATATTGGACTGTCAAATAATGTTGAAATATCATCATTTTGTAGTGCTTTTTGTGCTATACTGTCACTTTAAATGCTTCTGGAGGACTCAACAAAGGATTGAAAAACAGTTGCCAGTGGTCTTTAGTACTCGTACATCTTTCTTCTGCTTTTTGCAGTTACAGGAGTGCCCTTATTTGCGAGTTGTCTGTAAACTTTTATTAGCATAGGGTTTGAGTGTCAGAGTGTAAGGTAGTAACTCGTAATTAATTGTCAGTGAAAAAATGAATGGAGATTTTTGCCTTGCTTTTTGGCTTTGCTGTGAAGTTCACTGGTAGAAGTTACCCGTAGCAGTTTGCTTGCAATGTTTTATGTATAGGTGATTAACATAGCTAGGAAGGATTTATTGTGCTGCTACGACACTCGTAATTGCTTTTTCAGGGATTAGCAGAGAAATTATATATTGATTTCTTATAATGCCCTAGAATCAGCCTTATTAATTCCTGTTGATGCTGAATTTTATGCATGGATACATGTTATCACTTCCTAGGGATTCTCAACGCTACTACATGCTGAAAATGAGACTAAGCAGACTCTTAAATTTAGCCGCTTAAATTAGCATATTTAGCCTGTCAAATTATTTTTAATAACATTCAAGGGCAAAGGTATTTTTTTTTTTTTCGTTTTTAGTGATACCCGACTAATGACCTCCCTCTCCAGTTAATGTATAACTCTTTAGTAGATCTTTACTGACACTGTAACAAATAAACAAATCTTACTGCAACTTCCAGAAGGTTGTCAAAATGTTCTAGAAATGCTGACATCTCTGGACTTTTTTCAAAGTCGCTGAAGTGATTGTACACCCATAAAAGTACAATACGTGCTACCTGTAGGAAACAAAAAATATAATTAGTTAGGCAGCTATGGAAATCACTTTAACTTTTGAACTCGGTACAAGGTATCAGTGTTTATTTACAAGTTTGGTACCTAAACCATGAATCAGAACTTTAAATCAGACCAGATGCATATTTAAAATGTAGCCATGAAAGTATATATTAAGCATTATAATAAACATGGACATAAGTACATTTCTGCACATGATTAAGATACATAATCATTTTGTAGCAGGTTTAAGTCTCCAATGTAAATTTGAGATTCCTTTTTTATTATCATGCAAAAATATATTTAGTTATTAAAAATGAATATAAAATTGTTGAAATAATATATATTAAAACAACTTTCTTCCCACATATACAACTTTGTAAATTTCCCACTTGCTATAAATTTAGATATAACTTAAATAAATATAGAAAATTACCATTTAAATAAAAGCAACATGTTATCATAATGTATATGGTGACACCTTCAAAACTTAAAAAAAAGCATATGTTGCGGAACTTTAAACAAAATTATAGACATTTGGTAGGAATACTTGTTATTTTTAAATGTTTATATGTGTACGTAATAGTCTTATGAGCAATCCTGTATACAGTCTGATAATTATCTCTTAGCGCACTAATAGACCAACCTTCTCCCGAAGACTGTTAATCTCAAACCACTGAAGTAGTTTCTGGACAACAATACTTTGGCTTGGGAGGAAGGTCCTGCACATTAAGAGGAAGTCCTCAATATATGTTGCATCACTTTTTGACTCTACCTCTATTAGATTGTTAATTAATGTTTCCGGAGTTCCCTGAAGACAAAAAGAAAACAAACATGTATATGAACATTAATTTGTCTGCTGCCATAAAGCAGCAAGTCTCTTAAAATGGCCCATGTGTAAGAGACCCAAGCCTCAAATAGAAAGGGCAAATAAGAATAGGGAGAATAGGGAGAGATAAGAGAATAAGTAGCGATAGGAAAATATATTGCCGAAGCAAGAACATATTCGGCAGAACCAAAGGTGTTTTAGTTATCATACAACAGATTATATTGAAAGCTAGATGCTGAGAGACAAAATAAACTGTGCTTGGTTATTCTGCACACCACAGTCATTAATGTGTCCTAATATCATAGTATACGTGCTATCTACAGCAATTTGTGTTGGAACATATACAAAATCTAGTGTGAAGAGACTTATTTTAATGAATATTTAGCCTACAATAACACCTCTAAGCATCTGTTATTAGGATTTCTGAATTGTATACGTCCTTAAACCAGTACATGGTTTTATGCAGACAAAAGTGTAACCATTAATCTGCGAATATATTTATTCTGGTTGTGGTATTTTATTGGGTCATATAATAATACTCAACCACAAACCATTTAGTAAATTAGACACTTTTGAAAAAGGAGATAAAATAGTAACTAAAAATTAGGACCAATATATGTAATATAAGAACAGTAGTGAAAGTTAAAGCAATATAGGAATGCTGCAAACTGATATTGTACTAATTGTTTAACTAAACAAGTAAAACACATTATTTATTTTTCTGCTGCTACATATCTGGCATATCACAAGAATTTGAGATGCAATCAGAAAATTTTAACATTTTTATATTTTAAAACAATATCTCAAGCGGTGATGGAATAACTAAAAGTATAATAAAATTGTTATGCCCGTAACTGAAATTCAACTTTATAAAAATAAAATAATATTACATCATATATAGTGGATAGGCCACTTTTATTGCACTGATTATCGGATGAAAAATCTTCAGGAATCTAAAAAAAAATCATAAAATGAAATATGTACAATTAATCAGATTGAATAAACTCTGAAGAGTGAGTGAAAGGGGCATAGCCATCCTGAAAATGCCTTTCTTTCTTTCTCTCTCTCTTTATATATATATGTATATATATATATGTATCACATATAATAGTTGTCAAACTGCGAGTTGTCGTCACGCTTTGCGGCCCTTGCAAAGCTTTGCAGCCCTCGCAAAGCGAGGACCGCAACTGACAACTCGCAGTTTGACAACTCCCCCTGCCTCACTGATGCTCTTAGTGTACAGATATCAGATTTGTTTCTGTGCTCTAAATACAGAAACTTGTAAGGATGCTAATGTTTGGTTAGAAGTGTTATCAGCAATAAAAGATTCAGAGAGCTGAAGAGGAATCAGAAAGTCCCCTCCACTCGCCTTGACTACTGCAATCGCTCCTTGCTGACCTCCTCATCACCCCTCAGTCTCTACTCCAATCAGTAATGAACGCCTCTGCTAGACTCATCTACTATACTCAACGCTCAGTGTCTGCAGCAATTCTCTGTAAATCACTCCACTGGCTTTAACATCATGACCCTAACTTACAAAGCCCTCAAAAATAATGCAACATATATATTTCTGCTCTCATCTCAAAATACTCCACCACCTGCCCTCTTTATTCTGCTAACAACTTTCTTCTTTCCTCCTCTCTTATCACCTCCTCTCACACCCAACTTCAGGACTTTTGTAGTGCTGCCCCTGTTCTCTGGAACTCCTTTCCTCACTCCAATAGACTATCCTCCTGCTTCAAAACCTTCAAAAACTCCCTCAAAACACATATTTTCAAAGAAGCTTATCACCTTCAGCCTTAACATGGACAAGACATCTTTTACCCTCCATTACCACACCCAAACCTATTAGATTGCAAGTTTACGAGTTTCCAATCTTTTAAGGTGCTTTAGGGAAAGTTGTATGCACACTAGATTCTAAATGCAAAGACAGGGCTCTCCACTCCTTACAATGTCAATTTTCTTTTTGTCTTGTACTTGACCCATGTACAGCACTACGGAATATGTTTACAAAATTAATAATAATAATCAATGGTTAAGCTTTAGGAAAATGTGGAAAGTTGATATAATTGACATACTTACAGTTAAAAAACCACAACCTTTTTAGACTTCCTCTGATCCTTGTAATTTGTGGCTTTATTGGTAATTTATCCAGAGGAAGGTAAACCAACACTGAATCATGCCAATTATCTCATAAGGGGAGAAACAAATCTTTCCTGACCTTAGTTCTGGCAATCAAATTCCTACCTGGATCTATACTACTCCTTATCTAGTTATTCAGGATAACCTTGAAGGTCCCTTTTCATCAAAAATATATCAACCCTCCTTTTACAGTAACCTTTTGAATCTGCTGTCATAACTTCCAAAAAGGCTCTTGTCATATAAAAAACAAATTCACTTGACACAGCCTTATAGTGACCCTAGATGTATTTATAAAAGGTTAATATCATATTGCCATTCAGTTAGTTGCCATTTAAAATATCCTTCTAAAAAGTGGTGGCCAAAATTCTGATCAATATTCCAGATGAGGGAGTGCTAGGGATTTATATATTTGCAAAATTATATTTGCTTCCGTTGCTTTTATACTATTCTTAATACATGCTAATATTTTACTTGTCTTTACAGATGCTGCTTGGCACTGAGTACTATTATGTATGTGCTTGTCCACTAGCAGTCCTAAATCCCTTTCTATCTGATAACCCTAGATTTGTTCCATTTAGATTATAAATCACACGTTTATTTTTCCTTTCCACATGAATAACCTTACATTTATTTGTGTTCATTTTCACCTGCCATATAGTTGTCCATTCTTCTAATTTATTTAAGTTCACTTGGAGGGAAAGTACCAAATTTTCTGATTGAACTACCTTTTACAACTTAGTGTCATCAGTAAAAATGGAGACAGTACTATTCAGTGCTACTTCTACGTCATTAATAAAAATATATATTAATAAAAAGTAGAGGCCCTAACACCAAACCCCACTTACCACGTTAGTCCAATACTAGTAGAAGAAGAAAAGCAAAATAATGTAATACAACATGTGCCATGGTTTCAGCAGTGCATGTTCTTTCCAAGTGCACACATCATACAGTGTACAGTGGTAACTTAGTGGAACAAGCACACGTTATTTAGACACATGCAAATCTGTAGCCTATTAGGGGTGGTTGTACACCCTATAAGAAGTGTGCATGCATTTTACAATCTTTAGGTGAGGTTTACTCATGCATCTATACGTACTATTATTCTGGTTGTTGTATTTTATTGTGTATTGTGTATTTTATTGTGTCATTTTAACACTCAACAAAACTATAGTTATAAATGGTAGAAAGTGAAAAAGTTACCATAATGTATTTTCTATGCAAAGCCTAAATTAGAGGCTTTCTGGAAAAATTACATTTTGATACAATTGTATCATAAATTAGATGATATTACCTCAACTTTTTCAGATTCACTGCTCCTTTCTGAGCTGCTTGAATTGCTCCACTCTGACTGTCCGCAGGGCACGAAGGTTTGCTCTGGCGATGGTAGGCCAGTGCCTGCGGGTAGCTGAAACCAAATAGAAAAGCAAAACATCCTGAATATTTGTAATATGGGGTGATTTATCTGTTGTATATGTGTAATTTGGTTCTCAGTCCAAGAAGACAATTAGCACTGGGTTCATGAGATTTTTGTATGAATTTATTTTGCACCTCCCCTCCCAGGTTACAAACTATAATAGAAGATGTGGCACCTAACACCACAGAACTGTTGCATTTTTTTTCACTTTAGACAAAAATGCATACTGGCTGGTTAACTTTAAGGAATCCTTTATTGCATATGAAGTAATAATACACAGATTATTATGTTACTTGATTTACTGATGTAGTTCATCGACTGTGAGAGCTTTGTATCCCTGACATATTCAAAAATAATATTTTTGAACAACAACAACATGGTGATTGATGTAAGAAAGCTCTCTTTTATTAATATAAGACATGCAATTGGATGTGTTGTGCTGAGGTACTTACGTTCATATGTACACACAAACACATGGAAACTACAAATAATTATGTGAAAAATCATAGCCTTTGCATTGAACTCTTTATATACATATTCTCATGAGTGATTTTGGGACCCCCTGAACCGCACAAGCCACCCTGTTATTTGGGACTTTGGCACACTGGATTGCTAATTTCAAGATTATGAAAATGGACATGATACTTGTAAGTACTGTGACATGTTATTTTTGTGTGTAGTGTAGTGTGGACCATAATAATTAATGTTGGGATTACTATATGATGTTAAATGCATGGTAATAATGTTATTTTACTGGTAACCAACAGAGATACACTTTCTGCCATAGTGTGTTTGTGGGACAGCAAAGTATTAAACCCAAGGTTTCTGCAAGAATTTATATGGCCTCTCAGAGCAGCCAGGCATCCAATCTCTGGCCTCAGATAGTCATAAAGTGATACGCTTCACCTAACAGCAATACTCAAGATCAGCCTGGGATCTGAGGTGACCTAACCAGCTAACCCCAAGCTCTGGTGTATCCAGGAAGAAAACCAGATCCCTGATAGAGGGAGGGGATTTTTGAAGTGGGGCAAGTGGGTGAATTCTTTTGGTGCTGTGTAAAATATCTATGTCAGAGTCTGACTCTGGCATTTTGATGTTATTTCTTGTAACATCAGAATGTGATTTCCAGAGTTCCTGAGAAATGGTCATGAGGCAGAGCTGGGCGCTGAGAGGTTAAACACAAAAGTCACAACCTAGAGAGAAAGTCTTGGGGTGCATTTGGCCCCTAATCTCTGGGACTGTATATTACTTCAGGAACATCCCTCTTAAGCGGCCAACAGTAATCAGCAATTCAAATATGATTACTAATACTGAATTACCACCACCCACTCTCTTTAGCACCCCCTTTGAAAGAATGAATGAATAGATAAAGGATCCTCACCAGTTCACACACTCTGCCCGCCATCAGGTTCTCAAAGCCTGATGAGACAGATGACGTATCTGAAGCCACCTCTGCGAGCTGGCTGGCTGTTTCCTACAAGTAAAGTTAAAATATGAGTACCCACATGGCATTTTTTATATCATTATATATATTAGAGGTTATTCTAATCATTATATATAATCTTATAGCATAGATTGTCTTCTTATTTATTTTATTAACATACGATTTCTAATGTAGCAAATTTGAAACTAAATGAGGCATCAAAAGATTTTAAAAATCCGAGCAATTGTAATTTGTTTTCTCTATTGTAGAATAATTCATATTTCTAACTACAATAATGTACTATGTTTTATATCAATAAATGTAAACAACATTTAAATGAATATTATATTAAGCAGAATATATATCCTATGCACAGCAAAAATTATAGCTTTGATGGGAAATTATAGTTTAATACATGGAAAAAATGAAGGAAAGGGATCTTAGATTGATTTTTTTAATTTTTGTATTTTAGTTACTTAAAATGTATAGTTCTGTAGATAATACATAACTGAAAGATAATTTTCAATGCATTTTCTCAGGTAATGCTAAGGCCTAAAACTGACAAACAGTATTTATCATTATATATTTATTGTAACAACAAAAAAAAATGTAAAATATGAAGTTTAATTCTATCCATCTTTCTTTAGATTTTATCTGTCCTGGTGAAAGGTTTATGTGGCTAACTGATATTGTACTATCTCTTGTTCAGCTATGTGAGTAAACCACAGCATTACTTTTTCTGCTGCTACATATCTGGCATATAACAAGAATTTGAGATGCAGTCATCACATTGTAACATTTTAACATGTTCAAAAAGTATCTCAAAGCAGTGATGTAATAGAATTTTTATGACCTTAACTGAAAGTCAGTTTTATAAAAAACAATATAATATTACTTCATAGATGGTGGAAAGGCAGCTTTTATGACATAGATCCTCAGATGAAAGCTCTGCAAGGCGCTAAATAAAAACAAAAGACATGAAAATGTGTACAATTAATCAGATAGATAGATAGATAGATTACATAGGTATATCTATATCTATGTAGTAGTACAGATAATGATTAATACAAGTGTTATCCCATTATGTCTAAAAACAGGTTTCCCAGAAATACAGTCATTGCACTGCACTCTAGGAGACTGAGAGAGGGCATGCAAATGTGACTACAATGTATCTCAGTCTTAAATGCAATCAATAACTACATTAGTTAAACAGCATACTTACCCGTACACAACACACTCATCAATCATCAATCATCAAGTGTAAAGTGACTAAAACAGCATCTAGGTCAATTATTGATCAATTTTAACAATGTAAATAATGTTTCCATATTATTTTCCGTTCCCTAATTCATGATGCAGACAGAACACATAAAGGGACTTTAAACTAATCTATAAAATATTTTTATGCTCTTTACTTAAACAGTTACTAATATGGTTAGTCTTTTACATACTTCACAAACTTGAGACTGAGGAAGCAAAGCCTCAGGGGAACCAAAAGTCCCAGAAATATAACTTTTCAGATTAAGGCTCACACAAACTTGTACAATGCCTCATATCCTACCTCTCCCTTACAACCCTATGTCTATTCTTTTCTCTCTCTCTCTCTCTCTCTCTCTCTCTCTCTCTCTTTCTTTCTTTCTTTCTCTCTCTTTCTCTCTTTCTTTCTTTCTCTCTCTCTTTCTTTCTTTCTCTATTTTTCTTTATTTCTGTCTTTCTTTCTTTCTCTCGCTCTCTTTTCTCTTTCTCTCTCTCCTTCTCTCTCTCTCTCTTTCTCTCTCTCTCTCCTCTCTCTCTCTCTCTCTTTTTCTTTCTCTCTCTCTCTTTCTCTCTCTCTCTCTTTCTCTCTCTCTGTTTCTTTCTCTCTCTTTCTCTCTCTCTCTCTCTCTCTTTCTCCCCCTCCCTCTCCCTCTCTCCCTCTCCCTCCCTCTCTCCCTCTCCCTCCATCTTTTACTGCTCATTCAGCTGTGGGAAATCACTTAACTGATAATTTGTCAAACTATTTCTTTCTTGGAAATGTATATTTTGCAAAGTGCATACAAAAGTGATCCTCAGTCTTCATCTCTCTGCTATCACACTGCTTGTGATTTCCGTCTTGATTTGTGTCTACCAATCTGTACTTCCACCTAAATGATGGTAACTGAGTCTGTATTTTGTGATTAACTGCCTCTCTCTACTCCAATCTGTAATGAACGCATCTGCTAGACTCATCTACTTTACTCAACGCTCAGTGTCTGCAGCACTCTACTGGCTTTAACATCATGGCCCTAACTTACACAGCCCTCAAAAATAATGCAACAATATACCTCTGCTCTCATCTCAAAACAGTCCACCATTTCAAGACTTTTTTATTGTGCTAGAAGGCTCTTGTCTGGTAAAACCACATGGCACAAGTTTACTTGATGCAGCCTTATATTGACCCAAGATTTACTTATAAAAGGTTAATATTATATTGCCATTTAAGCACCTTTGTTTTCTAAAGAAAATATCTTTACATTGTTTAGTTTTTCTCTGTAGCTTTGTGTCTCTATTCAACTTCTTAGTTTTGTTGACCATTTCTATACTTTTTCCACCTCTTAAATATCCTTCTTAAGAAGTGGTGGCCAAAATTGTGGTCAATATTCCAGATGAGGGCGTACTAGGGATTTATATATTTGCAGAACTATATTTGCTTCCCTTGCTTCTATACTCACCTTAATACATGCTAATATTTTATTTGCCTTTGCAGCTGCTTGGCATTGAGTACTATTATTCTCCTAAATCCCTTTCTATCTGATAACCCTACATTTGTTCCATTTAGATTATAAATCACACGCTTATTTTTCCTTCCCACATGAATAACCTTACATTTAAATGTGTTAATTTTCACCTCCATTAGGAGGGAAAGTACATCATTTTCTGATTGAACTACCTTTCACAACTTAGTGACTTTAAAAATCACTTTAAAAAGTGATCAGTAAAAATGTAGACAGTACTATTCAGTGCTCCTTTTACGTCATTAATAAAAATATATTAATAAAAAGTAGAGGACCTAACACCGAACCCCACTTACCACATTAGTCCAACACTAGTAGAAGAAGAGATGCAAAATAATGTAATACAACATGTGCCATGGTTTCAGCAGTGCATGTTCTTTGCAAGTGCACACATTATACAGTGTACAGTGGTATCTTAGTGGAACATGCACGTGTAAATCTGTAGCTTATTAGGGGTAGTTGTTTACCCTATAAGAAGTGTGCATGAATTTTAGGTGATTTAGGTGAGGTTTAATCATGCATCTATGCGGGGTTGTTGTATTTTATTGTGTCATTTTAACACTCAGCAAAACTATGTGTTATAAATGATAGAAAGTGAAAAAGTTATCAGAATGTATTTTCTATACATAGCCCAAGTTAGAGGCTTTCTGGAAAAATGACATTTTGATACAATTGTATCATAAATTAGATGATATTACCTCATCTTTTTCAGATTCACTGCTCCTTTCTGAGCTGCTTGAATTGCTCCACTCTGACTGCCCGCAGGGCACAAAGGTTTGCTCTGGCGATGGTAGGCCAGTGCCTGCGGGTAGCTGAAACCAAATAGAAAAGCAAAACATCCTGAATATTTGTAATATGGGGTGATTTATCTATTTTCTATGTGTAATGTGGTTCTCAGTCCAAGAAGACAATTATCACTGGGTTCATGAGATTTTTGTATACATTTATTTTGCACCTCCATTTTTAAAATCCATCATCTATTGAGCTTGTCAGTCTATAGCTTAGGGGGCTACTAAATTTAAGATGAACCATGTTATCCCTATGATGAACAGTTTATGAATAGCAGAAGCAATACTGTCCCCTTAACCCTTGCATACATCTTTGGCAGAACATATAAACAAGTAAACCCTATGGTGGTCAAAACCCACAGCTACGGAAAGGCTGGCTTGCACCCTCTCAGCCTGGAGCCCTCCTGCAGGAACTTAACAGCATCTGAGACTTGAATTATTTCCTATCCCACATTTTAGATTGAAAGTTACAATTTCTATCACATATAATTTAAGGAGCAGCTGAGGGATGATATTTACAGTAAGTTTCTCTGAATGATGATCAAAGAACTTTCTACTGAACATGCTTTTATGAAGGCATGCAAACTTGGGAAAGCTACTTTATCCTTATCTACATTTAGGATTCCCTCCCAGGTTACAAACTAGACTAGAAGATGTGGCAGCTAACACCTCAGCACTGTTGCATTTGTTTCCACTTTAGACCGTCTAAAGTCATACTGGCTGGATAACTTTAAGGATGTTACTTGATTTACTTATATAGTTCATCGACTGAGAGAGTTTTGTACAAATAATTAGTTGAAAAATCATAAACTTTGCATGAAACTCTTTATATACATACTAGCGACTTGCCCGTCAAAAATGATGGCAAAAACATTTTAAGGTTGACAATGCTGTTTGCCACACAATGCAAGGCTCTGCCCGCTCTAAGTACCTTCGGCGAGTGTCTCCACCCCATGTAGTTTACGTAGCTTGAGCAGTCATTGCATACCCGCCAATTTTGACGCTCATTGCGAACCTATCCCCACTCTCTGACCCCCTTTGTCTATTTTCCCCCTCTCCATCCCCCTCCTCTCCCTGCCCTGTGTTTTTTTTCCTTATTTATCTCCCTTGTGTCTCTTTTCCACCGTCTCTTAGGGCTGTGTGTCTTTCCAGCCTCTCCCCCCTCTCCCTCCCCTGTGTCTTTCTCCTCTGTGTCTCTGCTCCAGTTTTGCGTGGTTTGCGCTGAGCGACATTGTATTTTTTTTTTCAAGGTGCCTTGCGCTTTTCAGCTAAGTATTACTGGCTTCGGCTTCCTTTTGATTCTATTTGAGAAAATGTATTTTTTTTCGGACGCCATTTTATTCCTCGCTTAGCCATTTTTCTAACGACTAAAAATGTTAATTAAGGCTAAAATTAGCTTGCAACCTCACTCACAGGTTATGTGCCTCTCCCCGTGTGCTGTGTTTGAGGTTTTAAGTAATTTTATTTTATTAATTGCTGATTATTGGTTGTGTTTTGAGTTATGTTCTTGAAAAAAGTTAAAGTTATAATGTTTTTCAAAGTATTGCGTTCCTCTGCACTAATCGCGGGCATCACTATGGGCGACTTAAATCTGTTACCCTCCTCCACCGGTGGAGTTTCCTCGGCTAATTAGCACCGTAAGGGAACAGAGGATCCTTAGAGGGAACCTGAAAGGCCACAATTTGTTGGTAAATGTGGCTTGCGATGAGCGCCATAGGCTCATTGCACCCTAAGTCGTAGGGGCCTCGTGACGACCATGCAAAGGCGGTAACTTTTAACAGTTCGTGACGACAACTCGACATTATGACAACTATACTATATGATTGTCATGACTGATTTTTGGGACACCCTGAACTCCCCTGAACCGCACAATCAACCCTCTTATTTGGGACTTTGGCACAATGGATTGCTAATATCCAAGAGTATGACAAGTGACATGAAACTTATTGTAAGGACTGTGACATGTTGTTTTTGTGTGTAGTGTAGTGTGGGTCACAATAATGAATGTTGGGGTTACTATTTGATGTAATATGCAAAGTAACAGAGATACACTTTCTGACATCTTGTGTTAGTGGGACAGCAAAGGGTTAAACCCAAGGTTTCTAAAAAATAATTTATATGGCCTCTCAGTGCAGCCAGGCATCCACTCTCTGGTCTCAGATAGTCATAAAGTGATACACTTCACCTAACAGCAACACTCAAGACCAGGCCTGGCATCTGAGGTGACCTAACCAGTTAACCCTGAGCTCTTGTGTATTCAGGAAGAAAACCAGAGCCCTGATAGAGGGAGGGAAATTATGAGGGGGGCAAGTGGGTGAATTATGTTGGTGCTGTGTAAAATATCTGTGTCAGAGTCTGACTCTGGCATTCTGATGTTATTTCTTGTAACATCAGAATGTGAATTCCAGAGTTCCTGAGAAATAGTCATAAGGCAGAGCTGGGTGCTGAGAGATTGAAAACAAAAGTCACAACCTAGAGGGGAAGTCTTGGGGTGCATGTGGACCCTCATCTCTGGGTCGTGATTATATAAATAGTTGTCGTAATTGCGAGTTTGTATGTAATACTCGAAAAGTCACATGCTTGTGCATGTGCAATGAGCGGCGAAGCCTCTCATTGCGGGTCTCGCAATGAGAGTCAAAGGCGCTAATCGCGAAGCACATAAGGTAGAGGGGAGAGAGGCGCGCAAGTTGTGGGTTTGCCAAGGCCTGCAATGAGCTTCTGAAAAGCACTTATTTTTTTACCAACTCTGTTGGGTTGCAGTGTCTATTGTGAATCACGCTTGTAAACCACCATCTTAAGTTAATTAGTGTAAAATAACTGCCATTATATTAAAACTCTCTGTGAATTCACTACCATCGTTGTTTATTCATAACTTGATGGGATACATTCCTATAATACCTCATGGTTGTTTGTCTAACAGCCATTACTGAAGTTATTTTCTATGTTAATTTACCTCATGGATGTTATTAACATCCAGTACTATCCATTCTTACATAGTTACAATGTGCCCCTAACTACAGTGCCTTGCAAAAGTATTCACCCCCTTGGCATTTTTCGCATTTTGTTTCCTCATAATCTGGAATTAACATGGATTGTTTGAGGATTTGCATCATTTAATTTACAGAACATGCCCACAACTTTGAAGATGTTCTTTTTTTATTGTGAAGCAAACAACAAATAGTCAATGTGCATAACTATTCACCCCTCTAAAGTCACTACTTTGTAGAGCCACCTTTTGCGGCAATCACAGCTCCAAGTCCCTTTGGATAAGTCTCTATGAGCTTGCCACATCTTACCACTGGAATTTTTGCCCATTCCTCCTTGTAAAACTGCTCAAGCTCCTTCAAGTTGGATGGTTTGCGCTTGTGAACAGCAATCTTTAAGTCTGACCACAGATTTTCTATTGGATTGAGGTCTGGGCTTTGACTAAGTCATTCAAACACATTTACATGATTCCCCTTAAACCACTCAAGTGTTGCTTTAGCAGTGTGTTTGGGGTCATTGTCCTGCTGGATGGTGAACCTCAGTCCTAGCCTCAAATCGTGCTACAGCTTTTGCTCAAGAATATCCCTGTATTTAGCACCACCGATCTTTCCCTCCTCTCTGACCAGTTTCCCAGTCCCAGCTGCTGAAAAACATACCCACAGCATGATGCTGCCACCACCATGTTTCACTTTGGGGATGGTGTTCTTTGGGTGATGTGGTGTGTTGGGTTTGCGCCAGACATAGCGTTTTCTTTGATGGCCAAAAAGTGCATCAGACAAGAGCACCTTCCTGCATACATTTTGGGAGTCTCCCACATGCCTTTTCGCAAACTTAAAATGTGCCATTTTGTTTTTTGCTGAAGGTAAGGGCTTTCTTCTGGCCACTCTGCCATAAAGCCCAACTCTATGGAGCGTATGGCTTATTGTCGTCCTATGTACAGATACTCCAGTCTCTGCTGTGGAACTCTGCAGCTCCTCCAGGGTTACCTTAGGTGTCTGTACTGCCTCTCTGATTAATGCCCTCCTTGCCCGGTCCGTGAGTGTTGGTGGGCGGCCGTCTCTTGGCAGGTTTTCTGTTGTGCCATATTCTTTCCATTTGGTTATGATATATTTGATGGTGCTCCTGGGGATCATCAAAGATTTGGATATGTTTTAGAACCTAACCCTGACTTGTACTTCTCAACAATATTGTCCCTTACTTGTTTGGAGAGATCATTTGGTCTTCATGGCAGTGTTTGGTTGTGGTGCCTCTTGCTTAGGTGTTGCAGCCTCTGGGGCCTTTCAAAAAAGGTGTGCATATGTAATGACACTTAGCTTGCACACAGGTGGACATCATTTCACTAATTATGTGACTTTTGAAGGTAATATGGGATTATTAACAAAGGATACATACACCAATTATTTTGTTTTCTATTTCTAAAAAATAGTTTTAAGTGTATATTTTTCTAATTTCACTTCACCAATTTAGACTATTGTGTTCTGATCCATTACATAAAATTCAGATTAACAAAACATTAAACTTAAGGCTGTAATGTAACAAAAAAGGTGAAAAGTCAAGGGGGTGAATACTTTTGCAAGGCACTCTATGCAAATTTATATTTGGGACATTGGAAAGACAAAATTCAGTTTTCTGAAGAAAATTATCTATTTACTTAAAACATAGATCTTTGGATTCGCTATATAGATGACATACTGTTGAAAGGCTTGATCAAACTTTTGAGGCTTCCTGTTCATCGTTACAACCACATTTCCTTACCCAAGGAGATCTCAATGACCTCGTCCAAGACTTGAACCTATCTAATACGCAAGCAAAACTTTTAGGCTCCAGCTACATGCTACAAGCATAGTGACTAAAGGATTTATTTTCCCTTGAAGATGAACTTGTATTTTGCAATGATGTTTATGCTGTCATGGAAGCACTTGGTCACGAGTACAAAGCAGAGGATTGGCGTTTATTTATTGATTCTTCTAAAGTTAGCTTGAAAGCTATGCTTCTCCACAAAGGAAATAAGTTTCCATCAGTGCCACCAGCTCATGGTGCCAATATCAAAGAAACTGATGAGAGCATGAAACTCATGCTTGAAAAATTTAAATATGTAGAACATAAATGGAATATCTGTGGTGACTTTAAAAAATCACTCTTTTGCTTTGACTACAACTTGGTCACACAAAGTACAGCTGTTTTCTTTGTGAGTGGGACAGCAGAGACCGTAGAAATCATAACACTCAGAAACAATGGCCAAAACCAACATCACTAACTCCAGGACAGAAGAACGGTGTCAATATACCATTTGCTGATTTAGTGTTTCTACCTCCACTCCATATAAAGCTTAATCTTATGAAGAACTTTGTCAAAGTGATGGATCGAAGTAGGCCTAGATGTACATATTTAAGAAAAAATCCCCAAGGATAAGTGATGCAAAGATCAAAGAGGGGAGATTTGTATGACTTCAAATAAGACAACCGGGCTGAAAAGGCTGTATGAAAATCTTTCAAGAGTATTTGCCAGAACTTCTTAGGGAATTATAAGGCAGGCAACTACAAAGAAAAAGTGAATGATCTTTTGCAATCTTACAAGACCATGAGATGTAACATGGATTCCTTCCCTGCAATCTTGGGGAAGTTAGCGATAAACATGGTGAACGATTCCACCAGGACATTTCCAAAATGGAAAAGCAGTACCAGGGCAAGTGGAGTCCAGCAACTATGTAGGTATAGTATATCTATGGAATACCGTAAACCTAAAATCACTGCCTCACAAAATCCTTACGTGATAGAGAAATTCTAAAAATATATTTGTATTCAGCACCAAAAAAATACTATAAGGTTCACCTGTTTTGACTTCGGAATTTTTTTTTTTATACTAGTAGAATCTGTTGATATTTTTGTATATAATGTATCATTATCTTTCATAACAAAATGTTTGTATAACTGGAAGTGATCGGTGTGTAATATCTGGTTTGACATATCACACTGGAATAGTATCATAATACTGCACAACTGTGTGGCTTTGAGGTATTGTGTTATCCATTTTATTTAGTAATGTTTCAGGTTTGTGGGTAGAACCTTAAAATTCTACACCATATCTGTTATACATTATGCCACGACTTCAGTCTAATTAAAATATGATTACTAATACTGAATTACCACCACCCATTCTCTTTAGCACCCCATTGTGTGCTTGATAGTAAAAAGAATGAATGAATAGATAAAGGATCCTCACCAGTTCACACACTCTGCCCGCCATCAGGTTCTCAAAGCCTGATGAGACAGATAACGTATCTGAAGCCACCTCTGCGAGCTGGCTGGCTGTTTCCTACAAGTAAAGTTAAAAGGGGGTAAATTACAGGTGAGGGAAGAGGGGGGAAAGGCACATGGTGTGCACCAATTGCGCGACAGAGCTGAAGAGGAAGACACGGGAGAGGGGGAGGAAGAAGCAGGGGAGAGGGTGGAGTAAGTCACAGAGGAGAGAGGGGAGAGGGGAGGAGGTTACATGGGAGAGGGGGAGGAAAACATAGGGGAGAGGAGGAGAAAGACACAGGCGAGAGTGTGAGGAAAACACAGGGGAGAGGGGGGTAATACAAAAAGGAGAGCAGGAGGAAACACGGGTAGGGGGGAGGAAGACACTGTGGAGAGGGGAAGGAAGACACAGGGGAGGGGAGAGGGGGGAAAGAAATGAGGAGGTGGGGAAGAGACACGAGAGGGAAGAGGGGGAGAAGAACAGGGGAGGGGAGATGGAGAAAGAGACACATGAAAAGGGGAGGAGAGACACAGGGAAGGGGGGAGAGACACAAGGTAGGGAGAGAAAAATTATACCGTCATGTTTGACATGCAATTTACTAGTCATTATATATTTACTAGCCTCTTGCCTGTCAAAAATGAGGGCCTAAAATTTTAAGCCTGACATGGCTGTTTGCCACACAAAGTAAGGCTCTGCACCCTCTGAGCACCTTTGGCGCTCATTGCGAGCCTCTCCCTCCCATCTATTATACGGGCCTCGCGATGTGCTACATATCTGGCATATAACAAGAATTTGAGATGCAGTCATAACATTTTTACATATTAAAATGTTCAAAAAGTATATTAAAGCAGTTTTTTAATTTTTTTGCCTTTAACTGAAATTCAGCTTTATAAAAAATAAAATAATATTACTTCATAGATGGTGGATAGGCCGCTTTTCTGAGACGTATCCTCAGATGAAAGCTCTTCGAGGCGCTAAGGGAAAAAAAGCATGTGAAAATATGTACAATTAATCAGACTGAATAAACTCTAAAGAGTGAGTGAAAAAGACAAAAACCTCCTAATTTTTTTTAGATAGATAGATAAATTACATATGTTTATCTATATCTGTGTGGCAGTACAGATAATGATTAATACATGTGTAATCCCATTTGACTGTCTAAAAATAAGTCAAACCACTTTCCTGCTCAGGTTTCCCAGCAATACAGTCATTGCACTGCACTCTGGGAGACTGAGATAGGGCATGCAAATGAGACTACAATGTATCTCACTCTAAAATCCAACCAATAACTACTTACTCGTACACAACACACTCATCAGTCATAAAGTGTAAAGCGGCTAAACTAAAACAGCATCTAGGACAATTATTGATCGATTTTAACAATGTAAATAATGTTTCCATATTATTTTCCGTTCTCTAACTCATGATGCAGACAGAACACATAAAGGAACTTTAAACTAATCTATAAAATATTTTTATGCTCTTTACTTAAACAGTTACTAATATGGTTAGTCTTTTACATACTTCACAAACTTGAGACTGAGGAAGCAAAGCCTCAGGGGATCCCAAGTCCCAGAAATACAACTTTTCAGATTAAGGCTCACACAAACTTGTACAATGCCTCATATCCTACCTCTCCCTTACAACCCTTTTTTTTTTTTCGGTTTGTTCTCTTCTGTTCTCCTGTTTTTGTTTCTTTTCAATTATTCTGCATGTTCTTCATTTTTTTCTTTTCATATCTTTTCCCTCCTATATAATCAGCTCTTCTCTCTCCCCTCCTCTGTTTCTTATGTTCTTCTGTATCCTCTCCTTGCTTTTCCATTTCAATAACCCCCTCATCTTTTCTTCGATCCTCATTCTTAATTCTCTCCTCTCATCTTCTGTGTCCTGTCCTATTCTCGCCCCTCCTTTATCTCTCTCAAGTTTTCTTCTTTCTTCTCCCATGTCTTATCTTCTGTTTTGTTCTCTCTCTATTCTGTCCTGTGTTTTATTTCCTCTGCTATGTCTTCTCCTCTACATTCCTCTTAGTGTACAGATATCAGATTTGAGATTTATTTCTGTTCTCTAAATACAGAAACTTGTAATACAGTAACTTGTAAAAGAGTTATCAGCAATGAAAGACTCAGGGAGCAGAAGAGGAATTCGAAGGTCCACTCCAGAGCAATAAGGTAGGTGAGAAAAAATACAGATGTCACATAAGTTAATAAGTGTAGGGAAAAGGAGGAGGTGTATATCTTAAGTAAAATGAGAATCAGCATGGAGTGCAAATCGTTCAGTCTTAGGTCCCCTCCTCTTCTCTATCTATACATCCTCACTTGGTACCCTAATAAAATCCTTTGGGTTTCAGTAACAACTCTATGCAGATGACACTCAAACCTTCACCTCAGCACCAGATCTATCCAACTGTCTTTTAGCACAAATTTCCAACTGCCTCTCAAGCATATCCTCCTAGATGTCAGTCTAACAACTCAAACTCAACATATCTAAGACTAAGCTCTTAATCTTCTCACCCTCTACTACAGCTTCCACTCCTTAGATATTTCTCACTGTCGATAATGCCATCTTCACTCCCACATCAAAGGCCCAATGTCTTTTGGACACTTTCCACTCCTTCATTCCTCATATACAACCATTAACTAAATCCTGTTTCTTTGATCTAAAAAAAAATATCCAAAACACATCACTATCTTACACAAGACACTGCTAAAATGTATACATACATTCTCTCATGATATCTCTCCTTGACTACTGCAATTCGCTCCTTGCTGACCTCCCCATCACCCGTCTGTCTCTACAACAATCCGTAATGAACGCATCTGCTAAACTTATCTACTACACTCAACGCTCAGTGTCTGCATCTCTTCTTTGTAAATCACTCCACTGGCTTTAACATCATGACCCTAACTTACAAAGCCCTAAAAAATAATGCAACCCATATACCTCTGCTCTCATCTCAAAACACTTCCCCATCTTCAAGACTTTCCTTGTGCTAGTGTCATAAGTTTCAAGAAGGCTCTTGTCAGGTAAAACCGCATGGCACAAGTTTACTTGATGCAGCCTTATATTGACCCAAGATTTACTTATAAAAGGTTAATATTATATTGCCATTTAAGTACCTTTGTTTTCTAAGTTAGTTAGTTTGTCTCTGTAGTTTTGTGTCTATATTCAACTTCTTAGTTTAGTTGACCATTTCTATACTCTTTCCACCTCTAAAATATCCTTCTTAAGAAGTGGTGGCCAAAATTGTGGTCAATATTCCAGATGAGGGCGTACTAGGGATTTATATATTTGCAGAACTATATTTGCTTCCCTTGCTTCTATACCCATCTTAATACATGCTAATATTTTATTTGCCTTTGCAGCTGCTTGGCATTGAGTACTATTATTCTCCTAAATCCCTTTCTATCTGATAACCCTACATTTGTTCCATTTAGATTATAAATCACATGCTTATTCTTCCTTCCCACATGAATAACCTTGCATTTATTTGTGTTAATTTTCACACTGCCATTTAGTTATCCATTCTTCTAATTTATATAAGTCCATTAGGAGGGAAAGTACACCATTTTCTGATTGAACTACCTTTCACAACTTAGTGACATCATTAAAAATGTAGACAGTACTATTCAGTGCTACTTCTACATCATTAATAAAATTATATTAATAAAAAGTAGCGGACCTAACACCGAACCCCACTTACCACATTAATCCAACACTAGTAGAAGAAGAGAAGCAAAATAATGTAATACAACATGTGCCATGGTTTCAGCAGTGCATGTTCTTTGCAAGTGCACACATCATACAGTGTACAGTGATATCTTAGTGGAACATGCACGTGTAAATCTGTAGCTTATTAGGTGTAGTTGTTTACCCTATAAGAAGTGTGCATGAATTTTAGGTGATTTAGGTGAGGTTTAATCATGCATCTATACGTACTATTATTCTGGTTGTTGTATATTATTGTGTCATTTTAACACTCAACAAAACTATGTGTTATAAATGGTAGAAAGTGAAAAAGTTATCAGAATTAATTTTCTACGCATAGCCCAAGTTAGAGGCTTTCTGGAAAAAATACATTTTGTTACAATTGTATAAAAAATGAATTGATATTACCTCATCTTTTTCAGATTCACTGCTCCTTTCTGAGCTGCTTGAATTGCTCCACTCTGACTGTCCGCAGGGCACGAAGGTTTGCTCTGGAGATGGTAGACTAGTGCCCGCGGGTAGCTGAAACCAAATAGAAAAGCAAAACAACCTGAATATTTGTAATATGGGGTGATGTATCTGTTTTATATGTGTAATGTGGTTCTTAGTCCAAGAAGACAATTATCACTGGGTTCATGAGATTTTTGTATGAATTTATTTTGCACCTCCATTTTTAAAATCCATCATCTATTGAGCTTGTCAGTCTATAGCTTAGGGTGCTACTAAATTTAAGATGAACCATGTTATCCCTATGATGAACAGTTTGTGAATAGCAGAATCAAAACTCTCCCCTTAACCCTTGCATACATCTTTGGCAGAACATATAAACAAGTAAGTCGTATGGTAGTCAAAACTCACAGCTACGGAAAGGCTGGCTTGCACTCTCTCAGCCTGGAGCCCTCCAACAGGAACTTAACAGAATCTGAGACTTTAATTATTTCCTATCCTACATTTTAGATTGAAAGTTACAATTTCTATAACATATAATTTAAGGAGCAGCTGAGGTATGATATTTACAGTAAGTTTGTTTCAATGATGATGGAAGAACTTCCTGCTGAACATGCTTTTATGAAGGCATGCAAACTTGGGAAAGCTACTTTATCCTTATCTTCATTTAGGATTCCCTACCAGTTTACAAACTAGACTAGAAGATGTGGCAGCTAACACCTCAGCACTGTTGCATTTGTTTCCACTTTAGACCGTCTAAAGTCATACTGGCTGGATAACTTTAAGAATGTTACTTCATTTACTTATATAGTTCATCGACTGAGAGAGTTTTGTACAAATAATTAGTTGAAAAATCATAAACTTTGCATGAAACTCTTTATATACATACTAGCGACTTGCCCGTCAAAAATGATGGCAAGAACATTTTAAGGTTGACATTGCTGTTTGCCACACAATGCAAGGCTCTGCCCCCTCTAAGCACCTTTGGCGAGTGTCTCCCCCCGATGTAGTTAACGTAGTTTGAGCAGTCATTGCATACCCGCCAATTTTGAGGCTCATTGCGAACCTATCCCCACTCTCTGACCCTCTTTGTCTACTGTATTTCCCCTCTGTCCATCCCCCCTCCTCTCCCTGCCCTGTGTTTTTTTTCCTTATTTGTCTCCCTTGTGTCTATTTTCCACCATCTCTTAGCCCTGTGTCTCTTTCCAGCCTCTCCCCCATCTCCCTCCCCCGTGTCTTTCTCCTCTGTGTCTCTGCTCCAGTTTTGCGTGGTTTGCGCTAAACGACATTGTTTTTTCTTTTCAAAAACTTGCGTGCCTCACGCTGTTCAGCTCAAGTTCAAGTATTACTGGCTTTGGCTTCCTTTTGATCCTGTTTGAGAAAATTTAAATTTTTTCGGCCGCCATTTTATTCCTCGCTTAGCCATTTTTCTAACGACTAAAAATGTCAATTAAGGCTAAAATTAGCTTGCAACCTCACTCACAGGCTATGGGCCTCTCCCCATGTGCTGTGTTTGAGGTTTTAAGTAATTTTATTTTATAAATTGCTGATTATTGGTTGTGTATTGAGTTATGTTCTTGAAAAAAGTTAAAGTTATCATTTTTTTCAAAGTATTGCGTGCCTCGGCACTGATCGCGGGCATCACTATGGGCGACTTAAATCTGTTACCATCCTCCACCTGTGGAGCTTCCTCGGGCTAATTAGCACCTTAAGGTAACAGAGGACCCTTAGAGGGACCCTGAAAGGCCACAATTTGTTGGTAAAAGTGGCTTGCGATGAGCGCCATAGGCTCATTGCACCCTAAGTCGTAGGGGCCTCGTGACGACCATGCCAAGGCGGTAACTTTTAACAGTGTGTGACGACAACTCGACATTATGACAACTATAATATATGATTGTCATGACTGATCTTTGGGACACCCTGAACTCCCCTGAACCCCACAATCAACCCTCTTATTTGGGACTTTGGCACAATGGATTGCTAATATCCAAGAGTATGACAAGTGACATGAAACTTATTGTAAGGACTGTGACATGTTGTTTTTGTGTTTAGTGTAGTGTGAGTCACAATAATGAATGTTGGGGTTACTATATAATTTAATATGCACAGTAACAGAGATACACTTTCTGACATCTTGTGTTAGTGGGACAGCAAAGGGTTAAACCCAAGGTTTCTGAAATAATTTATATGGCCTCTCGGTGCAGCCAGGCATCCACTCTCTGGTCTCAGATAGTCATAAAGTGATACGCTTCACCTAACAGCAATACTCAAGACCAGGCCTGGCATCTGAGGTGACCTAACCAGTTAACCCCGAGCTCTTGTGTATTCAGGAAGAAAACCAGAGCCCTGATAGAGGGAGGGAAATTATGAGGGGGGCCAGTGGGTGAATTATTTTGGTGCTGTGTAAAATATCTGTGTCAGAGTCTGACTCTGGCATTCTGATGTTATTTCTTGTAACATCAGAATGTGAATTCCAGAGTTCCTGAGAAATGGTCATGAGGCAGAGCTGGGTGCTGAGAGATTGAAAACAAAAAGTCACAATCTAGAGGGGAAGTCTTGGGGTGCATGTGGACCCTCATCTCTGGGTCATAATCATATATATAGTTGTCGTAATTGCGAGTTTGTCTGTAATACTCGAAAAGTCACGGGCTTGTCCATGTGCAATGAGCGGTGAAGCCTCTCATTGCGGGAATCGCAATGAGAGTCAAAGGCGCTAATCGCGAAGCACATAAGGTAGAGGGGAGAGAGGCGCGCAAGTTGTGGGTTTGCCAAGGCCTGCAATGAGCTTCTGAAAAGCACTTATTTTTTTACAAACTCTGTTGGATTACAGTGTCTATTGTGAATCACACTTGTAAACCACCATCTTAAGTTAATTAGTGTAAAATAACTGCCATTATATTAAAACTCTCTGTGAATTCAGTACCATCGTTGTTTATTCATATCTTGATGGGATACATTCCTATGGTACCTCATGGTTGTTTGTCTGACAGCCTCTACTGAAGTTATTTGCTATGTTAATTTACCTCATGGATGTTATTAACATCCAGTACTATCCAATGTTACATAGTTACAATGTGCCCCTAACTACAGTGCCTTGCAAAAGTATTCACCCCCTTGGTATTTTTTGCATTTTGTTTCCTCACAATCTGGAATTAACATGGATTAATTGAGGATTTGCATCATTTAATTTACAGAACATGCCCACAACTTTGAAGATGTTCTTTTTTTATTGTGAAGCAAACAACAAATAGTCAATGTGCATAACTATTCACCCCTCTAAAGTCACTACTTTGTAGAGCCACCTTTTGCGGCAATCACAGCTCCAAGACCTTTTGGATAAGTCTCTATGAGCTTGAATTTTTGCCCATTCTTCATTGCAAAACTGCTCCAGCTCCTTCAAGTTGGATGGTTTGCGCTTGTGAACAGCAATCTTTAAGTCTGACCACAGATTTTCTATTGGATTGAGGTCTGGGCTTTGACTGAGTCATTCAAACACATTTACATGATTCCCCTTAAACCACTCAAGTGTTGCTTTAGCAGTGTGTTTGGGGTCATTGTCCTGCTGGACGGTGAACCTCTCAGTCCTAGCCTCAAATCACGCACAAAGTGGTACAGGTTTTGCTCAAGAATATCCCTGTATTTAGCACCACCAATCTTTCCCTCCTCTCTGACCAGTTTCCCAGTCCCAGCTGCTGAAAAACATACCCACAGCATGATGCTGCCACCACCATGTTTCACTTTGGGGATGGTGTTCTTTGGGTGATGTGATGTGTTGGGTTTGCGCCAGACATAGCGTTTTCTTTGATGGCCAAAAAGTTCAATTTTAGTCTCATCAGACAAGAGCACCTTCCTCCATACATTTTGGGAGTCTCCCACATGCCTTTTCGCAAACTCAAAATAAGCCATTTTGTTTTTTGCTGAAAGTAATGGCTTTCTTCTGGCCACTCTGCCATAAAGCCCAACTCTATGGAGCGTATGGCTTATTGTCATCCTATGTACAGATACTCCAGTCTCTGCTGTGGAACTCTGCAGCTCCTCTGGGGTTACCTTAGGTCTCTGCACTGCCTCTCTGATTAATGCCCTCCTTGCCCGTTCCGTGAGTTTTGATGGGCGGCCGTCTCTTGGCAGGTTTTCTGTTGTGCCATGTTCTTTCCATTTGGTTATGATATTTAATGGTGCTCCTGGGGATCATCAAAGATTTGGATATTTTTTATAACCTAACCCTGAATTTTACTTCTCAACAACATTGTCCCTTACTTGTTTGGAGAGATCCTTGGTCTTCATGGCAGTGTTTGGTTAGTGGTGCCTCTTGCTTAGGTGTTGCAGCCTCTGGGGCCTTTCAAAAAGGTGTGTATATGTAATGACACTTAGCTTGCACACAGGTGGACATCATTTCACTAATTATGTGACTTCTGAAGGTAATTGGTTGCACCAGAGCTTTTTATAGGCGTATTAACAAAGGATACATACACCAATTTTCTGTTTTCTATTTTTCTAATTTCACTTCACCAGTTTAGACTATTGTGTTCTGATCCATTACATAAAATTCAGATTAACAAAACATTAAACTTAAGGCTGTAATGTAACAAAAAAGGTAAAAAGTCAAGGGGGGTGAATTCTTTTGCAAGGCACTGTATGCAAATTTATATTTGGGACCCTGGGAACACAAAGTTCAGTTTTCTGAAGAAAATTATCTATTTACTTAAAACATAGATCTTTGGATTCGCTATAAAAATGACATACTGTTGAAAGGCTTGATCAAACTTTTGAGGCTTCCTGTTCATCGTTACTACCACATTTCCTTACCCAAGGAGATCTCAATGACCTCGTCCAAGACTTGAACCTATCTAATATGCAAGCAAAACTTTTAGGCTCCAGCTACATGCTACAGGCATAGTGACTAAAGGATTTATTTTCCCTTGAAGATGAACTTGTATTTTGCAATGATGTTTATGCTGTCATGGAAGCACCTGGTCACGAATACAAAACAGAGGATTGGCGTTTATTTATTGATTCTTCTAAAGTTAGCTTGAAAGCTGTGCTTCTCCACAAAGGAAATAAGTTTCCATCAGTGCCACTAGCTCATGGTGCCAATATCAAAGAAACTGTTGAAAGCATGAAACTCGTGCTTGAAAAAATCAAATATGTAGAATATAAATTGAATATCTGTGGTGACTTGAAAAAATTGCTCTTTTGCTTGGACTACAACTTGGTCACACAAAGTACAGCTGTTTTCTTTGTGAGTGGGACAGCAGAGACTGAAGACCGAAGAAATCATAACACTCAGAAACAATGGCCAAAACCAACATCACTAACTCCAGGACAGAAGAATGGTGTCAATATACCACTTGTTGATTTAGTGTTTCTACCTCCACTCCATATAAAGCTTAATCTTATGAAGAACTTTGTCAAAGTGATGGATCGAAGTGGGCCTGGATGTACATATTTAAGAAAAAATTCCCAAGGATAAGTGATGCAAAGATCATCAAATAAGACAACCGGGCTGTAAAGGCTGTATGACAAATCTTTCAAGAGTGTTTGCCAGAACTTCATAGGGAATTATAAGGCAGATAACTACAAAGAAAAAGTGAATGATCTTTTGCAATCTTACAAGACCATGAGATGTAACATGGATTACTTCCCTGCAATCTTGGGGAAGGTAGCGATAAACATGTTGAGCGATTCCACCAGGACATTTCCAAAATGGAAACGCAGTACCAGGGCAAGTGGAGTCCAGCAACTATGTAGGTATAGTATATCTATGGAATACCGTAAACCTAAAATCACTGCCTCACAAAATCCTTACGTGATAGAGAAATTCTAAAAATATATTTGTATTCAGCACAAAAAATAAGGTTCACCTGTTTTGACTTCGGAAACAAAAAATTTGTACTAGTAGAATCTGTTGATATTTTTGTATATAATGTATCATTATCTTTCATAACAAAATGTTTGTATAACTGGAAGTCTTCTGTGTGTAATATCTGCTTTGACATATGACACTGATATACTATCATAATACTGCACAACTGTGTGGCTTTGAGGTATTGTGTTATCCATTTTATTTAGTGGTGTTTCAGGTTTGTGGGTAGAACCAAACAATTCTACACTATATCTGTTATACATTATGCCACAACTTCAGTCTAATTAAAATATGATTACTAATACTGAATTACCACCACCCATTCTCTTTAGCACCCCATTGTGTGCTTGATAGAAAAAAGAATGAATAGATTAAGGATCCTCACCAGTTCACACACTCTGCCCGCCATCAGGTTCTCAAAGCCTGATGAGACAGATGACGTATCTGAAGCCACCTCTGCGAGCTGGCTGGCTGTTTCCTACAAGTAAAGTTAAAATATGAGTACCCACATGGCATATTTTATATCATTATTTATATTAGAGGTTATTCTAATCATTATATATAATCTTATAGCATAGATTGACTTCATATTTACTTTATTAACATATGATTTGTAAAGTAGCAAATTTTAAACTTAATGAGGTATCTAATTGTAATTTTTTTTCTCTTTTGAAGTATAATTCATATTTCTAACTACAATAATGTACTATGTTTTATATCAATAAAAATATATTCAACATTTAAATGAATATTATATGAAGCAAAAAATATATATCCTACGCACAGCCCAAATTATAGCTTTGATGGGAAATTACAGTTTAATACATGGAAAAATGAGGGAAAAGGATGTTAGATTGATTTTTGTATTTTTATTATTTTAGTTACTTAAAATGTATAGTCCTGTAGATAATACATAACTGAAAGATAACTTTCAATGCATTTTCTCAGGTATTGCTAAGTTCCCAAATTGGCAAACAGTATTTATCAACTATAATAATACTTGCAAGTGTGTAACGCTCCATGGGATACCACTACTTACGAGTCCATACATAGCTGTGCGCATGCGCAGCTCTGTACAGATGCTGCGAGCGTGCGCCCATGGTGCATGCACAGGTTGCGGCAACTGTTGTAAGAAGTAAGACATAGGGGAGAGGGGAGGAAGACACAGGGGAGAGGGGGAGGAAGAAACAGGGGAGAGGGGGAGGGAGGAGAAAGACACAGGAAAGGGGGTAAATTACAGGTGAGGGAAGAGGGGGAAAGACACATGGTGTGCACCAATTGCGCGACAGAGCTGAAGAGGAAGACATGGGAGAGGGGGAGGAAGAAACAGGGGAGAGGGTGGAGTAAGTCACAGAGGAGAGAGGGGAGGAGGTTACATGGAAGAGGGGGAGGAAAACACAGGGGAGAGGGGGGGTAATACAAAAAGGAGAGGATAAGGAAACACGGGAGGGGGGAAAGAAAGAAAAAGGGGGGAAGAAACACAGGAGGGAAGGGGGGGAGAGGAACAGGGGACGGGAAAGGGAGACATGAAACGGGGAGGAGAGACACAGGGAAGGGGGGAGAGACACAAGGGAGGGAGAGAAAATTTAAAAATTATACCGTCATGTTTGACATGCAATTTACTAGTCATTATATATTTACTAGCCACTTGCCTGTCAAAAATGAGGGCCTAAAATGTTAAGCCTGACATAGCTGTTTGCCACACAATGCGAGGCTCTGCCCCCTCTGAGCACCTTTGGCGCTCATTGCGAGCCTCTCCCTCCCATCTATTATACGGGCCTCGCGATGTGCTACATATCTGGCATATAACAAGAATTTGAGATGCAGTCATAACATTTTTACATATTAAAATGTTCAAAAATTATCTTAAAGCAGTGATGTAATTTTTTTTGCCTTTAACTGAAATTCAGCTTTATAAAAAATAAAATAATATTACTTCATAGATGGTGGATAGGCCGCTTTTCTGAGATGTATCCTCAGATGAAAGCTCTTCGAGGAGCTGAAGGGAAAAAAAGCATGTGAAAATATGTACAATTAATCAGACTGAATAAACTCTAAAGAGTGAGCGAAAAAGACAAAAACATCCAAAAATTTTTTATATAGATAGATAAATAACATATGTATATCTATATCTGTGTGGCAGTACAGATAAGGATTAATACATGTGTAATCCCATTTGACTGTCTAAAAATAAGTTAAACCACTTTTCTGCTCAGGTTTCCCAGAAATACAGTCATTGCACTGCACTCTGGGAGACTGAGATAGGGCATGCAAATGAGACTACAATGTATCTCACTCTAAAATCCCACCAATAACTACATTAGTCTAAAAATAAGTTAAACCACTTTTCTGCTCAGGTTTCCCAGAAATACAGTCATTGCACTGCACTCTGGAAGACTGAGATAGGGCATGCAAATGAGACTACAATGTATCTCACTCTAAAATCCAACCAATAACTACATTAGTTAAACAGCACACTTACCTGTACACAACACACTCATTAGTCATCAAGTGTAAAGTGGCTAAACTAAAACAACATCTAGGTCAATTATTGATCAATTTTAACAATGTAAATAATCAACCTTATTAAATTGCGATTCGGTAAATTTAAAAGGGCTCTAATTAAGCACACAGCATATTTCTTTTACATAAGTTTTTAGTTAGTGAACTTCTATCCAAAAGCAAGGCCTTCACTAACTAAAAACTTCTGTAAAAAATAGGCTGTGTGCTTAAATAGAGCCCTTTTAAATGTACTGAATCACAATTTAATAAGGCTGGATGTTTCCATATTATTTTCCGTTCTCTAACTCATGATGCAGACAGAACACATAAAGGAACTTTAAACTAATCTATAAAATAGTTGTATGCTCTTTACTTACACAGTTACTAATATGGTTAGTCTTTTACATACTTCACAAACTTGAGACTGAGGAAGCAAAGCCTCGGGGGATCCCAAGTCCCAGAAATACAACTTTTCAGATTAAGGCTCACACAAACTTGTACACTGCCTCATATCCTACCTCTCCCTTACAACCCTTTTTTTTCGGTTTGTTCTCTTCTGTTCTCCTGGTTTTGTTTCTTTTCAATTATTCTGCATGTTCTTAATTTTTTTCTTTTCATATCTTTCCCTCCTATCTAATCAGTTCTTCTCTCTCCCCTCCTCTCTTTCTTATGTTCTTCTGTATCCTCTCCTTGCTTTTCCATTTCAATTACCCCCTCATCTTTTCTTCGATCCTCACTCTTAATTCTCTCCTCTCATCTTCTGTATCCTGTCCTATTCTCGCCCCTCCTTTATCTCTCTCAAGTTTTCTTCTTTCTTCTCCCATGTCTTATCGTCTGTTTTGTTCTCTCTCTATTCTGTCCTGTGTTTTATTTCCTCTGCTATGTCTTCTCCTCTACATTCCTCTTAGTGTACAGATATCAGATTTGAGATTTGTTTCTGTTCTCTAAATACAGAAACGTGTAATACAGTAACTTGTAAAAGAGTTATCAGCAATGAAAGACTCAGGGAGCTGAAGCGGAATCAGAAGGTCCACTCCAGAGCAATAAGGTAGGTAAGAAAAAAATACTGATGTCACGTAAGTTAATAAGTGTAGGGAAAAGGAGGAGGTGCATATCTTAGGTAAAATGAGAATCAGCATGGAGTGCAAATGGTTCAGTCTTAGGTCCCCTCCTCTGCTCTATCTATACATCCTCACTTGGTACCCTAATAAAATCCTTTGGGTTTCAGTAACAACTCTATGCAGATGACACTCAAACCTTCATCTCAGCAGATCTATCCAACTGTCTTTTATTGGTTCTATCCTTCATCTCATCTCTTCCTTCCCACATGAATAACCTTGCATTTATTTGTGTTAATTTTCACCTGCCATTTAGTTGTCCATTCTTCTAATTTATATAAGTCCATTGGGAGGGAAAGTACATAATTTTCTGATTGAACTACCTTTCACAACTTAGTGACATCATTAAAAATGTAGACAGTACTATTCAGTGCTACTTCTACATCATTAATAAAAATATATTAATAAAAAGTAGCGGACCTAACACCAAACCGCACTTACCACATTAGTCCAATACTAGTAGAAGAAGAGAAGCAAAATAATGTAATACAACATGTGCCATGGTTTCAGCAGTGCATGTTCTTTGCAAGTGCACACATCATACAGTGTACAGTGATATCTTAGTGGAACATGCACGTGTAAATCTGCAGCCTATTAGGTGTAGTTGTTTACCCTATAAGAAGTGTGCATGAATTTTAGGTTCTTTAGGTGAGGTTTAATCATGCATCTATACGTACTATTATTCTGGTTGTTGTATATTATTGTGTCATTTTAACACTCAACAAAACTATGTGTTATAAATGGTAGAAAGTGAAAAAGTAATCAGAATGTATTTTCTATGCATAGCCCAAGTTAGAGGCTTTCTGGAAAAATTACATTTTGATACAATTGTATAAAAAATGAATTGATATTACCTCATCTTTTTCAGATTCACTGCTCCTTTCTGAGCTGCTTGAATTGCTCCACTCTGACTGCCCGCAGGGCACAAAGGTTTGCTCTGGCGATGGTAGGCCAGTGCCTGCGGGTAGCTGAAACCAAATAGAAAAGCAAAACATCCTGAATATTTGTAATATGGGGTGATGTATCTGTTTTATATGTGTAATGTGGTTCTTAGTCCAAGAAGACAATTATCACTTGTTTCATGAGATTTTTGTATGAATTTATTTTGCACCTCCATTTTTAAAATCTATCATCTATTGAGCTTGCCAGTCTATAGCTTAGGGGCTACTAAATGTAAGATGAACCATGTTATCTCTATGATGAACAGTTTATGAATAGCAGAAGCAATACTGTCCCCTTAACACGTGCATAAATCATTGGCAGAACATATAAATAAGCACAACTCACAGCTCCAGAATGGCCGTCTGGTGCTCCATCAGATTGGAGTCCTTCAAGGCTTTCTTGATATTTATTTACTTTCTCCATCTGAAAAATGATATGGAGTCTCTGATTATACATCAAATGCTAAGTGAGAACCTGGCCATTCCTAGCAGGTGTAATTTAAAGGTTCAGTCCTAGTAGGTGTAACATACAGGTTCAGTCCTAGCTGGAGTAACATACAGGTTCAATACTAGCTGGTGTAACTTACAGGTTCAGTCCTAGCTGGAGTAACATACAGGTTCAATACTAGCTGGTGTAACTTACAGGTTCAGTCCTGGCTGGAGTAACATACAGGTTCAATACTAGCTGGTGTAACTTACAGGTTCAGTCCTAGCTGGAGTAACATACAGGTTCAATACTAGCTGGTGTAACTTACAGGTTCAGTCCTAGCTGGAGTAACATACAGGTTCAATGCTAGCTAGTGTAACTTACAGGTTCAGTCCTAGCTGGAGTAACATACAGGTTCAATACTAGCTGGTGTAACTTACAGGTTCAGTCCTAGCTGGAGTAACATACAGGTTCAATACTAGCTGGTGTAACTTACAGGTTCAGTCCTAGCTGGAGTAACATACAGGTTCAATACTAGCTGGTGTAACTTACAGGTTCAGTCCTAGTAGGTGTAACATACAGGTTCAGTCCTAGCTGGAGTAACTTACAGGTTCAGTCCTAGCTGGAGTAACATACAGGTTCAATACTAGCTGGTGTAACATACAGGTTCAGTCCTGGCTGGTGTAACTTACAGGTTCAGTCCTGGCTGGAGTAACATACAGGTTCAATACTAGCTGGAGTAACTTACAGGTTCAGTCCTAGCTGGTGTAACTTACAGGTTCAGTCCTGGCTGGTGTAACATACAGGTTCAGTCCTGGCTGGTGTAACTTACAGGTTCAGTCCTGGCTGGTGTAACTTACAGGTTCAGTCCTAGCTGGTATAACTTACAAGTTCTTCCCTAACGTAGCACTGCAATTATCAGTAAGCTGGTTCTCAACTCAGATTTGACAAAACGTATTGAATCTGGTTGCAGTATATCGTCAACTGAATATTATTATTGACACAAATATTGAAAATTACTCATATTTCAAAGGAGACCTAAACATTTTAACAGCCCTTCTCAATTCATTTCAGTTAAGAAAATGTTTTGTAAATTCCCCTTATTAAGTCCTTCTATCTTCGTTAGTGGCTTTTTAACTATCCAATCCTATCTGAAGTTAACATATAGTAATCAAAACTTATTTCATTAAGATACATAATATCTCTTCATGTTGTAGCATGCCTTAAACAGTAGCTTGGATCTTGACAGCTTCTGTGATTTTTTATATCATTATTTATATGAAAGGTTATTCTAATCATTATATATAATCTTATAGCATAGATTGTCTTCATATTTATTTTATTAACATAAGATTATGTAGTGTGGCAAATTTTAAAATAAATGAGGCATCAAAAGATTTTAAAAATACGAACAATTGTAATTTGTATTTTCTATTGAAGTATAATTCATATTTCTAACTACATTAGAATCCCGGTTATCTGGCACCCAACTAACTGGGACTCTCAATCGGCATCTCCATCAATTCCCCATTTTCAAAAAACGGCATAACCGGCACTATCCGGCACTATTTGGCAGTTCGAGACTGAAAAAAAAAATACTAACTTTTTTTCTAATTGATTTTTCTGGGCCTAAATGGCCCAGTTTAGGTGCTAATGCCTTTTTAAAGGAATTTTGAGGGGTTTTGGGAACCCCGATTAACCGGCAACTACACTTATCCAGCAATAAGGAGTCCCCGTGGGTGCCGGATAGCGGGTGTTTTACTGTATAATAATGTACTTTTATGTTTTATATCAATAGCAATGTAAACAACATTTAAATGAATATTATATTAAGCAGAAAATGTACATCCTACGCACAGCCCAAATTATAACTTTGATGGAAAATTACAGTTTAATACATGGAAAAAATGAGGGAAAGGGAAGTTAGATTGATAATTGTATTTTTAATATTTTAGTTACTTAAAATGTATAGTCCTGTAGATAATACATAACTGAAAGTTAATTTTGATTGCATTTTCTCAGGTAATGCTAAGTCCCCAAACTGACAAACAGTATTTATCATTATATATTTATGGTAACAACAAAGAAATATGTAAAAAGGGAAGTTTAATCATTTCCAGAGTTCTTTAGATGTTATCTGTTCTGGTGAAAGGTTTATGCGGCTAACTAATATTGTACTACCACTTTTTTTTTTCTTTCTTTTTTTTTCTTTAAAAATCAATCAATATACAAACATGTAAAATAAAACAACAAAAAAGAACAAAAAGAAAAAAAAGACATTTCATACATACCAACATAAATACTACTCGTACAATGGGAGATTACTGAACAATTTACATATATACATATTTGCCAGGAGAGGGAAGAAAAAATAAATCAGTATTACCGAAAAAAAAGGAACTTGCACTTTACGATTCAAGTTGTTTCTTTAAAGCCACAATATTGATTCCATAACTACCACTTAGAATCTATCTTCTTATTTACTGGAGTAATTAATTGACTGCTGTTAATCAAATCTCTGTTATAACTAACTGCATTTACAATTTCACACCATGTTGGAAGTGTTGGTTGATTCCAATATTTAAACAGAAGAGATTTCACTATTAACAGTATATGAGATATTAAATACTTTTCATGAGGTATAATGTTGTCCAAATCTATATGAAATAGGACTATTTGGGAGGTACACGGAATTACTTTTCCTAACATAGTAGATAGTTGCGTACAGCAATTTCTCCATACTGAGTTTACTTTTTTGTATTCCCACCATAGATGTATGGCCATGCCCAAATTTTTCACTACACTTCCAACATAGTGGGGAATATTTTGACTCAAATCTGTTCATGATTGTTGGTACAAGGTACCATCTCTGGGTCAAGAATAACTCCAGATACAATGCCTTAAAAGAAGAACAATTAATCAAACCAAATATTTTAGTCCATGTATAAATGTAAAATTTGCTTCAGATTCCCATTTCTCTATACTCTTGGATTTAACAAATGGAGTATCGTTCGATAGTATCTTCCTAATCTTAGAAAGGGTATGGATGTCTATAGCCTTAATCAAGAGATCTTCTATATCATAATTTCTGTCCATATTTACAGTCCTATATCCACTAAATTTAATGATTTCAACCAATGATCTAAATTTCAACCGAAATATTTTATTTGTCCCAAATTTTCTTAAATTTATAAGATCTGAATTACTTTGTTGTATGAACAGAATGTTTATCGGAGCGGCTAGGGAAGGAGTATGTGACAAATGCATACTAACTCTGTTTTTATACCAGAATTTAGTAAGAGAAATCAAGCCCCCACCCGGAAGTTTGTTCACAATGTTCAAATCAATCTTAGGGAGCCATAACAGATCTTGCTTGAATAGGGAAATCTCCCAATAAGTAATCTTTAAGATCTCTCCATGCCATCCTCCTATTTGGAAGATTCCACCCAATTACATGAGAGATTGCAATAGCATCATGTAGTTATTTTATGGAAGGGAGCCCCTTTCCTCCATTTTCATTTTTTTTTACTGGCTATATATTTTTTTATTCTCACCCTGTTATTTAGATATCTACAGCTATCTAGGACTTTTTGGACTTAATTTTTTACCATGGTACCCTCTCTGGGAGACATCTGAAAAAATAAGTGATTTTTGGAATAATTCTCATTTTAACCGCGGCAATTCTTGCCATCCATGAAAGGTTTAAGCTTCTCCAGTCATATAGTATTAATCTGATCTGTTTTATAATTTTCCTCAGATTATCCTTAAATAAATTCTTCATGTGAAACAAAAACTTCATCCCTAAATGAGTGATATTTTTCGATCTCCAATTGTAGGTGGAACTTTTTCAAATCTATATCTATGGCTCTGGGTAATATATCCGTTTTAAAAGGACAAGAATTTAGGATGCAAAAAGTATTTCAAAGCAGTGATGTAATACAATTTTGATGCCCTTAACTGAAATTCAGTATTAAAAAAAATAAAATAATATTACTTCATAAATGGTGGATAGGCCGCTTTTATGAGATGGATCCTCCGATGAAAGCTCCTCGAGGCGCTAAGAAAAAAAAGATACGTGAAAATATGTACAATTAATCAAACTGAATAAACTCTAAAAAATGAGTGAAAGAGGCAAAAACATCCTAAAATGCTTAGATATATAAATAGATAGATAGATTACATATGTATATCTATATCTCTGTAGTAATACAGATAATGATTAATACATGTGTAATCCCATTTGAATGTCTAGAAATAAGTTAAAACACTTTCCTGCTCAGCTTTCCCAGAAATACAGTCATTGCACTGCACTCTGGGAGACTGAGAGAGGACATGCAAATTAGACTACAATGTATCTCACTCTTAAATCCAATCAATAACTACATTAGTTAAACAGCATACTTACCTGTACACAACTCATCAATCATCAAGTGTAAAGTATCAAATGTGTGTTTACTTGGAACACACATTTGATATTATTATATACTCTATTCCACTTAGAGATTTGTCCTTATTCTTTTCTTAAGTGACATCAAGTGTAAAGTGGCTAAACTAAAACAGCATCTAGGTCAATTATTGATCAATTTTAACAATGTAAATAATGTTTCCATATTATTTTCCAGTCTCTAACTCATGATGCAGACAGGACACATAAAGGAACTTGTGTTGTCCTTTAAACTAAGATTTTCTATACAATATTTGTATGCTCTTTACTTACACAGTTACTAATATGGTTAGTCTTTTCCATACTTCACAAACTTGAGACTGAGGAAGCAAAGCCTCAGGGGATCCCAAAGTCCCAGAAATATAACTTTTTAGATTAAGGCTCACATGAACTTGTACAATGCTTTTGAATCTCTTGATCCCATAAATTGTAATTAACGTTTCCTCTTTGCAGGTTTCATCAGGTAAACTAAAATAAGTGATAGTACACCCTCTGCAGATATGTATCTGAATATTCAGGATTTAGAGGCTGTTTCCAATATTGTTTACTCTTCCAGAAGACCCTCCACAATCTGCTGCAATTGTATACATTTAAAGGCAAACAGAGAAACTTAAAATGTAAGCACAACAAATCCAACTGCTCTAAATGCCAGTGCCTGAGTTACAATGTGCTTCCTCTCAGTGTCGCTGTACATATATATGACTGTACCTCAGTTTTCATGGGCCTCCTATTAAAGCCAACTCTTCTGTCCTTCACTATTCTTCATCTTTCTTATTCATCCACTTTTCTTCCCTTCCCTTTGCCCTCCCTTACTCCTCTTGTCCCAATCCCCTTTTCTCCCCATTTCTCCATCCTATCTGTCCCCCCTCTAGCCCCTCCACTGTCTCTCTTATCCTTCTATCTCTATAGCTTATTCCTCTTCTTTCTTTTCCTTTTTACTCTTTTCTCCTTCCATTTCCTTTCACTCCCCCCTCTAACCTGTCTCTATCCCCTCTTCTGCTTTTACTCTCCCTACTATTTTGTCCTATCCTTTTCTCCCTTTCATTTGACATTTTCTCCTGCACTTCATCATCTTCTTTTAAATTCAATCTTCTTTTCCTCACTCCCATCTCACCTCTTCTTCTCCCTTTTACCCTTCTCTTTAACTTCATCCTCTCTGTCCATCACACGTTTTTTTTCTCCAAATCTTTTTTTCTCCTCCTCTCTGCCTCCTATCTTCCCATCTACCTTACAACCCTCTTTCTATTGCATCTCTCTCTCTCTCTCTCTCTCTCTCTCTCTCTCTCTCTATCTATCTCTATCTCTCTCTCTCTCTCTCACACATATAAGTTTCTCTCTTTCATCTTTCTCAGCCCAATTCAAATTAAAAAAATACATTTTGCTTCCTGTTTTTGGGACAGCTACATATTATGCAGCTTCTCCTCACTCTCAAAGCACATCTTTTACTGCTCATTCAGCTGTGGGAAATCACTTGTTTTAGCTGATAATTTGTCGAACTATTTCTCTCTTGGAAATGTATATTTTGCACAGTGCATAAAAAGTGGTCCTCAGTCTTCATCGCCGTGCTATCACACTGCTTGTGATTTCTATCTTGATTTGTGTCTACCAATCTCTACTTCCACCTACTTGATGGTAACTGAGTCTGTATTTTGTGAGTATCTGCCTCTGCTTTGGGTTGGTCTCCCCCTTTCGTCCTCCTTCCTTTTCTCTCTCTACTTTATCTTTCTCTTTTTTTCATCTGTCCTTTGTTCTCCCTTTTTTGGATTCTTCTCTTCTATTCTCCTTCTGTCTTTGTTTGTTTTCAATTATTCTGCATGTTCTTAATTGTTCTCTTTTCTATCTTGTTTTTCTCTCTAATCAGTTCTTCTCTCTCCCCTCCTTTCTTTCTTATGTTCTTCTGTATCCTCTCCTTGCTTTTCGATTTCAATACCCCCCTTATTTTTTCCCTCCATCCTTGCTCTCTTAATTCTCTCCTCATCTTCTGTGTCCTGTCCTATTGTCGCCCCTCCTTTTTATCTCAAGTTTTCCTCTTTCTTCTCCCATGTCTTATCGTCTATTTTGTTCTCTCTCTAATCTGTCCTGTGTTTTATTTCCTCTGCTATGTCCTTTTCTCTGCTATGTCTTCTTCTCTACATTCATCTTAGTGTACAGATATCAGATTTGTTTCTGTTGTCTAAATACAGAAACTTGTAAGGATGATAATGTTTGGTCAGAAGTGTTATCAGCAATGAAAAACTCAGGAAGCTGAAGAGGAATCAAAAGGTCCACTCCACTCGCCTTGACTACTGCAATCGCTCCTTGCTGACCTCCTCATCACCCCTCAGTCTCTACTCCAATCAGTAATGAATGCCTCTGCTAGACTCATCTACTATACTCAACGCTCAGTGTCTGCAGGACTTCTCTGTAAATCACTCCACTGGCTTTAACATCATGACCCTAACTTACAAAGCCCTCAAAAAATAATGCAACATATATATATCTGCTCTCATCTCAAAATATTCCACCACCTGCCCTCTTAGTTCTGCTGACAACCTTCTTCTTTCCTCCTCTCTTATCACCTCCTCTCACACCCAACTTCAGGACTTTTCTTGTGCTGCCCCTATTCTCTGGAACTCCTTTCCTCACTCCAATAGTCTATTCTCCTGCTTCAAAACCTTCAAAAACTCACTCAAAACACATCTGTTCAAAGAAGCGTATCACCTTCATCAGATGGTAGGTTTGCGAGTTTTCTGTCTTTTAAGGGGCATTAGGTAAAGTTGTAAGGTGCATTAGGGAAAGTTGTAACTCAAAGACAGGGCTCTCCACTCTTTGCAAAGTCAATTTTGTTTTTGCCTTGTGCTTAACACATGTACAGCGCTACAGAATATGTTGGCGCTTTACAAAAAAATAGTAATAATAATAAATGGTTAAGCTTTAGGAAAATGTGGAAAGTTGATATAATTGACATAGTTAAAGTAAAAAAACACACATTGATTTCAAACTTTTTAGACTTCTTCAGATCCTTGTAATTTGTGGCTTTATTGGTAATTGATCCAGAGGAAGGTAAGCCGACACTGAATCATGGCAATTGTCTCATAAGGGGAGAAACAAATCTTTCCCGACCCTAGTACTGGCAATCAAATTCCTCCCTGGATCTATACCACTCCTTATCTAGTTATTTAGCATAACCCTGAAGGTCCTTTTTTATCAAAAAGACATCAACCCCCTTTTACAGTAACCTACTGAATCTGCTGTCATAACGTCCAAGAAGGCTCTTGTCAGTTAAAAACCTCTTTGCACAAATTCACTTAACTCAGCCTTAAATTGACCCTAGATGTATTTATAAAAGGTTAATATCATATTGCCATTTAGGAACCTTTCTTTCTAGAGAAAATAAGTTTACATTGGTTAGTTTTTCTTTGTAGCTTTGTGTCTCTGTTCCACTTATTAGTTTTATTAACCATTTCTATACTTTTTCAACCTCTAAAAAGTGGTGCCCAAAATTGTGGTCATTATTCCAGATAAGGGCGTACTAGGTACTTTTATATATTTGCAGAATTATATTTGCTTCCCTTGCTTTTATACTCTTCTTAATACCTAATAATATTTTATTTGCCTTTGCAGCTGCTTGGCATTGAGTACTATTATTCTCCTAAATCCCTTTCTATCTGATAACCCTACATTTGTTCCATTTATATATTATAAATCCCACGCTTCTTTTTCTTTCCCACATGAATAACCTTACATTTATTTGTGTTCATTTTTACCTGTCATTTAGTTGTCAATTCTTCTAATTTATATAAGTCCAATAGGAGGGAAAGTACATCATTTTCTGATTGAACTACATTTCACAACTTAGTATCATCAGTAAAAATGGAGACAGAATTATTCAGGGCTACTTCTACGCCATTAATTAAAAATATATTAATACAAAGTAGAGGACTTAACACCGAACCTCACATACTACGTTAGTCCAATACTAGTAGAAGAAGAGAAGCAAAATAATGTGATACAACATGCTCCATGGTTTCAGCAGTGCATGTTCTTTGCAAGTGCACATATCATACAGTGTACAGTGGTATTTTAGTGGAACATGCACGTTTAAATCTGTAGCCTATTAGGGGTGGTTGTACACCCTATAAGAAGTGTGCATGAATTTTAGGATCTTTAGTTGAGGTTTAATCATGCATCTATACGTACTATTATTCTGGTTGTTGTATTTCATTGTGTCATTTTAACACTCAACAAAACTATATGTTATAAAAAGTAGAAAGTGAAAAAGTTATCAGAATATTTTTTATGCATAGCCCAAGTTAGAGGCTTCCTGGAAAAATTACATTTTGATACAATTGTATAAAAAATGAATTGATATTACCTCATCTTTTTCAGATTCAATGCTCCTTTCTGAGCTGCTTGAATTGCTCCACTCTGACTGCCCGCAGGGCACGAAGGTTTGCTTTGGCGATGGTAGGCCAGTGCCTGCGGGTAGCTGAAACCAAAAAGAAAAGCAAAACATCCTGAATATTTGTAATATGGGGTGATTTGTCTGTTTTCTATGTGTAATGTGGTTCTCAGTCCAAGAAGACAATTATCATGAGATTTTTGTATGAATTTATTTTTGCACCTCCACTTTTAAAACCCATCATCTAATGATCTTGTCATATTTTTGAGACAACCTCAAGGCTTACGGGGCTACTAAATGTAAGATGAACCATGTTATCTCTATGATGAACAGTTTGTGAATAGCAGAAGCAATACTGTCCCCTTAACACTTGCATACAATTTTTGCAGAACATATTATAAGTAAACCGTATGGTAGTCAAAACTCACAGCTACAGAAAGGCTGGCTTGCACTCTCTCAGTCTGGAGCCCTCCAACAGGAACTTAACAGCATCTGAGACTTTAATTATTTATTTTCCCACATTTTAGATTGAAAGTTACAATTTCTATAACATATACTTTAAGGAACAGCTGAGGTATGATATTTACATTAAGTTTCTTTGAATGATGATGAAATAACTTTCTACTGAACATGCTTTTATGAAGGCATGCAAATTTGGGAATGCACCTTTATCCTTATCTACATTTAGGATTCCCTCCCAGGTTACAAACTAGACTAGAAGATGTGGCAGCGAACACCACAGCACTGTTGCATTTTTTTCCACTTTAGACAGTCTAAAGGCATACTGGCTGGATAACTTTAATCATTCTTTTATTGCATATGAAGTAAAAATACATCAATTAATATGTTACTTGATTTAGTTATGTAGTTCATCGACTGTGAGAGTTTTGTATCCCTGACATATTCAAAAGTAATATTATTGAACAATGACAAAATGATAATTGATGTAAAGGGGCTCTCTTTTATTAATATAATAGCGAATTGCTCGTCAAAAAATGACGGCAATGAAATTGTAAGGTAGCTTATGCTGTTTGGTGTATAATAATGAAATCTATAATACATTAATAAATGAATATACTTTCCATATTTTGAAGCATTGTGTTGAAGAGCTGTGAATCTGTTTTGATGTTGCTGGAGCATTAGTGGTGTGGAGCTGCTGTGTGATGAATGCGTGCAGTTTAATAGTGTGCGTGCGCGAGACCAAACCGCTAGCGTTGTTGTGTACTTCCGCATTGTCGTAAAATGTTGGGTAATGTGTGGTATGCATCTTAGCGGAATATCCGTAGGTGTTTTGTGGTCTTTTGTGAGTTGCTTGTGGTGTTTTGCGTGTTTAGAGTGCTGTAGCCTCGTTTTTGTTTTGTTCGGCTGCCATTTTTTCTCTCGCTTAGAGAATTTTTTAGTGTCTAAACTCTTTTATTTTGAGTTAAATTAAGGTATACGTTGCTTTTTTGAGGTCCTGGATGCTCCCTCTTGCTGTAGGTAAGCTTTTTATGTATGTGCTGTGTGTATTTATTGTGTTTTCAATTTTGTTATGTTCGTGAGTTGCGGGCGATTTTTGCGAGGTCGTAATGAGTGGTAACGTGTCTCGTATGTTGTTTGCGTTGCGACGTTAATTTTGCGAGGGTCGCAGTTGCTGGCAAGGAACGCCTTCGGTGCTCCATGCCAGCAACTGAGGCCCTCGCTTCGGCGCTCCATGCCAGCAACTGAGGCCCTCGCAAGCGGCCCTCGCTATGCATAGCGAGGGCCGCGGCTCGCTGTGCGAGCCTGCAAGCATTAGCAACAACTCGTACGCTCACAACTATATATGTGATGATATACAATTGGAGGTGTTGTGTTGAGGTTCTTAAGTTCATATGTACACATGCACACATGCACATGGAAACTACAAATAATTGTTTAAAAATAATAAACTTTGCAGTAAACTCTTTATATACATATTGTCATGACTGATTTTGGGACCCCCTGAAACCCCCTGAACCCCACAAGCAACCCTGTTATTTGGGACTTTAGCACACTGGATTGCTAATATCCAAGTTTATGAAAATGACCATGATACTTGTTGTAAGGACTGTGACATGTTGTTTTTATGTGTAGTGTAGAGTGGGACACAATAATGAATGTTGGGGTTACTATATGATGTTATATGCCCAGTAATAATGTTATTTTACCAGTAACCAACAGAGATACACTTTATGACATTGTGTGTTCGTGGGACAGCAAAGGGTTAAACCCAAGATTTATGAAAGAATGTATATGGCCTCTCTGGTCTCAGATAGTCATAAAGTGATACGCTTCACCTAACAGTAATACTCAAGAGCACGCCTGGGATCTGAGGTGTTCTAACCAGATAACCCCAAGCTCTGGTGTATCCAGGAAGAAAACCAGACCCCTGATAGAGGGAGGGGAATTATGAGGGGGATAAGTGGGTGAATTATTTTAGTGCTGTGTAAAATATCTATGTAAGTGTCTGACTCTGGCATTCTGATGTTATTTCTTGTAACCTCAGAATGTGATTTCCAGAGTTTCTTAGAAATGGTCATGAGGCAGAGCTGAATCCTGAGAGATTGAACACAAAAGTCACAACCTTGTCTTGGGGTGCATGTGGCCCCTCATCTCTGGGTCATAATCATATATATAATTGTCGTAATTGCAAATTTGTCTGTAACGCTCGCAAAGTTACGGGCTTGTGCATGCACGATGAGCGCTGAAGGGGCTCATCTCGAGGCCCATAATGTAGAGGGGGGGAGGCTTGCAATGAGCACCAAAGGTGGTCATTGTGAGGCCCGCGATGAGCGCCTAAGGCACTCACCGCGAGGCACGCAATTTGTGGGTTTGCAGAGGCCTGCAATGAGAGGCAAAGCATGAAGGCAAACATCACGAGGCCCGCAATATAGAGGGGGGGAGATGGCACTCATTGTAAGGGCTGCAATAGGCCCAGAGGGATAGGCGAGGGCCGCAATTGGTGCAGGGGGAGAGGCAGGGAGCCCGTAAGTGAGGTTGCAAGCTAATTTGATATTTAATTGGTGTCTTTGACGGCCTCTGAACGACTTCTGAGCTACGTGCTTGAAAAAAATGATATCATTTTCAAGTCCATAACTCAAGGTTTAACTGACACATTTTTTTTCATGGGGGGGGGGGAGTGTGAGACAGAGACACAGGGGTGAGAGAGTGGGGAAAGAGACACAAGGGAGGGAGAGCGGCCAAAGAGAAACAGAAGAGGGAGGGGGGAGAATGTGGCAAAGAGACACATTGGTGGGAGGGTGAGAGATAAAGGGGAGGGAGAAGGGTGGAAAGATACACAGCAGAGGAGGGGGAGAGAGGGGAAAAGAAACACAGGGGAGGGAGAGGGGGTCAATGAGAAACAAGAAGGAGAGAGGTTAAAGTGGCACAGGGGAGGGAGTGGTGAGAAAGAGACATAGGGATGAGAGAGGAGGGAATAGAGACACCGGGGAGGGAAAGTGGGGCAAATAGACACAGGGAGGGAGAGGGGGGAGATACAGGGGAGGGAGAGGGGGAAAGAGACACAGGGGAGGGAAAGGGGGGCAAAGAGACACAGGGGAGGAAGAGAAGGGGAAAGAGACACAGGGGAGGCAGAGGGGGGAAAGAGACACAGGGGAGGGAGGGAAGAGACACAGGAGAGGGAGTGGCGGAAGAGACACAGGGGGGAATGAAAAATTAAATATTATCCTGTCATTTAAAATGGAAGGCCCGCAATGGGCACCAAGGGCGCTCATTACGAGGCCTGCAATGGGTGCTGAAGGTGCTCATTGCAAGGCTCGCAGAGAGGAGACAGAAGGAGAGAAGAGGGAGGAAGGGGACACAGAAGAAGAGAAGGAGAGAGAGAGAAGCCATGCATAGCGAGGCTCGCATTGCCCGGCTTTGCTGCACATGACGAGGCCCGCAATCTGTGCAAACAACAGCATTGCAAGCCTTGAAAATGTTATGCCGTAATTTTTGACGGGCAAGTCGCTAGTAAATATATATTTTTAAACTACAAATAATTATATGGATTAAACTCTTTATATGTATATATACTTACTGGTTATCTGTAGCAATAATAATTTATGTATGAACACACTTTTAATTTTATGTAAGTATGTATATTAATACATATTATAATATCTCCCTATCCTAATACATCATTATACATTGTGGTAGGCCATTTAAAAGCTGCATATCCAATGCGTTAAATTATCAGACCAATTGTAACTTATTTTCATGATTGAGTGTAATTTATATTTCTAACAATAATAATAGACTTTCAGATATTATAACCTTATAAAATCAATACAAATGCATCCATCCCTTTAAGAAGGGAGACTTCCAAACCTCTATCTCCTGGTTCATTCTGATTTACTCTTTCTCCTGCAACTATACCTTTAAGAAGAGAAATCTCCATACATTTTCTGACTCATTTTGACTCACTCTATCTCCTGCAACCATCCTTTTAAAGAAAGTGACTTCCACACATCTCTCCTGGCTAATTCTGACTTGCTCTGTCTCCTGCAGCTACTCTCCCTTAAAGAAAAAAGACTTCCATACATCTTCATACATCATCTATCATCTCTCTTCTAACTTATTCTGACTCTCACTCTGTCTCCTGCATCCATCCCTTTAAGAAGGGATCTATGTTACTCCTTATCTAGTTATCCAGGATAACACTGAATGCCCCTTTTCATCAAAAATATATCCAACCCCCTTTTAAAGTCATCTATTAAATCTGCTGTCATAACTTCCTTTAGAATAAAAATCCCACCGTATATGCCATTACTGTGAGGAACCCTTTTCTTTCTTTTAAGGTGGAATCTTTTTTCTTCGAGAAGGCCCTTGTCAGTTAAAAACCTCTTTGCACAAGTTCGCTTGACAAAGCTTTATATTAACCCTAGATGTATTTATAAAAAGTTAATATCATATTGCCTTTTAGGCATCTTTTTTCTATGGAAAATAAGATTAATTTGGTTAGTCTATCTTTGTAGCTTTGTGTCTCCATTCCACTTATTAATTTTGATGACCATTGCTATACTTTTTTCAGCTCTAAAATATCCTTTTTATGAAGTGGGGTCCAAAATTGTAGTCAATATTTCAAATGAGGACAAACTATGGATTTATGTATTTGCTGAATTATATTTGCTTCCCTTGCTTCTATACTCTTCTTAATACATGCTAATATCTTACCTGCATTGGCAGATGCTGCTTGGCATTGAGTACTATTATGTAGGTGCTTGTCATTGAGCACTCACAAATCCCTTTCTATCTGATAACCCTAGAATTGTTCCATTTAGATTATAAATCACATGCTTATTTTTCCTTCCCAAATGAATAATTTTACATGTATTTTCTCACCTGCCATTTAGTTGCTCATTCTTCTAATTTATATCAATCCATTGGGAGGGAAAGTACATCATTTTCTGATTTCACAACTTAGTGTCATCAGTAAAAATGGAGACAGTACTATTCAGTGCTACGTCTAAGTCATTATTAAATAAATATAAATAAAAAGTAGAGGACCTAACACTGAACTTAGTTTACCACATTAGTACAATAGTAATAGATAAAGAGAAGCAAAATAACGTAAATCAATATGTGCCATGGTTTCAGCAGTGCATGTTCTTTTCAAGTGCACACATTATACAGTGTACAGTGGCAGTTAAGTGGAACATGCACACGTTACTTAGACACATGTAAATCCGTGCCTATAAGGGGTGCTTATACCCACTATAAGAAGCAGGCGTGCATTTTAGGATCTTTATATGAGGTTTAATCATGCATCTGTACGTACTATTTTTCTGGTTGCTGTATTTTATTCTGTCATTTTAACACTCAAAATATCTATGTTATAAATGGAAGACAGTGAAAAAATTATCAGAATGTATTTTCTACGCATAGCCTAAGTTAGAGGCTTCCTGGAAAAATAATTTTTTTAGAAAATGTTTATTTAATACACTTAACAAAATGGGGTCCAAGAATACAATTATCACTGTGTTCATGAGGTTTTTGTATGGATTTATATCTGCACCTCCATGTTCAAAACCCATCATCTAATGAGCTTGTCATATTTTTGTAAAAGTCTATAGCTTAGGGGGCTACTAAATTTAAGATCAACCATGTTATCTCTTTGATGAACAGTGTGTGAATAGTATTGGCAATACTGTCCCCTTAACACGTACATAAATCATTGGCAGAACATATAAATAAGTAAACCACATGATGGTCACAACTCACAGCTCCAGAATGGCCGTCTGGCGCTCCGTCAGATTGGAGTCCTTCAAGACTTTCTTGATATTTATTTACTTTCTCCATCTGAAAAATGATATAGAGTTTTTTTTTATACATCAAATGCTTAGTGAGAACCTGGCCATTCCTAGCAGGTGTAACTTACAGGTTAAGTCCTAGCAGGTGTAATTTGCAGATTCAGTCCTAGTTGGTGTAACTTACAGATTCAGTCCTAGCGGGTGTAACTTACAGGTCCAGTCCTAGCGGGTGTAACTTACAGATTTAGTCCTAGCTAGTGTACCTTACAGGTTCAGTCCTAGTTGGTGTAACTTGCAGGTCCAGTCCTAGCGTGTGTAACTTACAGATTTAGTCCTAGCTAGTGTACCTTACAGATTCAGTCCTAGTTGGTGTAACTTACAGGTCCAGTCCTAGCGCGTGTAACTTACAGATTTAGTCCTAGCTGGTGTAATTTATAGATTCAGTCCTAGTTGGTGTAATTTACAGATTCAGTCCTAGCGGGTGTAATTTACAGATTTAGTCCTAGCTAGTGTACCTTACAGAATCAATCTTGGCAGAAGTAGAAGTGCTTCACGGTATGGGAGATGTTAATACACTAATCTTCACAGAACTGCGATTAACAATAACCTGGGGCCTGATTCAATTGCAAGCCCGCAACTCGATCGTTGTAGGCCATGTCTACTGGTGTGTTGCAGGCTCCCGTTTGTCTCTGATTACGATGCTATTCAATTGCCCAAACCCGCAAGTTACTGGCCCAAAGCCGAAACCGTAAACCATGCACTGGTTTGTAGCAGTTCAGGGTGGGAACATGGTCAATTAAGCAAGCCCGTAACCTCCCATTTTCAATCAGACAATAGAAAATGAGACAGGCATTACTATGGCAGTAAAACATGGAGGTTACATGTCAATCAATTAGGTTTGGGGCTCCGATAAGCGATCAGACTCGCAAAACTGCCAAATACAGAATTATGAAAATGAATGACAATACTGATCTAGCCCACGTGGGTGGTCTTATATGTATTAACTCATTGACACCCAAGATCGATTTAGCCCTGAAATGAAATATAAAAATACATTTTATTTCCTGCCAATTTGCGAGTTTGAGACTGTTGTGCAATTAATTATAATGTCTTTCATCGCTTTCCCCGTTATTTACAGTGCAGTATTGATTTATTATTTGTATTTACAGTGCTACAAACAGGTGTTTAACTCCCTTGCGGGTCCTCTCTGGAACTCGTAGGATTTTCTCATTCATTTGCCATTTACGGGTGTGAAAGCATTTGCGGGCTTGGGGAATTGGAGCAATTGAATAGTGATTTGCGATTTTAGCCATCGTAGCTATTGTGAAAGTGAAAGATCAAAGACTTCGTGAGGCTGTAAGTTCCGGGTTTAACCATCACAATTTTTTCAAGGCAAAAAGATGCCAATTGAATAGCAAATTAACTTGCGACTTGACTTACGCACTCCAGTCACTTGCGAAAGCTCAATTGAATCGAGCTCCTAGTTCTCAACTCAGCTTTCACAAAACTTATTAAATCTGGTTGCAGTACATTTATTTTACTGTGTCAGAATCCATAGTGAAGATAAGATTATTATATATATAGAAAAAGATATCTGGAAGACATATGTATGTCAGAGAAAATGGCTGCCCTGATCCTGTACAATTAATGAAGTGTATATTTGCTCCTAATCACAGGGGAGGAAACCAAAGAGTGTGTGTAAGCACCTAATAAAAAGGGAGGAGACATATCTAGAAGATATATGTCAGCATTCCTAGAGAAGATAATAATGCAGTGGATGTTATGATGCCTTGCAGATGAATGAAACCTTGTCAATAGCAATGTATACAAAATCCAGAAGACACAAACTGTTACAGAATGTTATCAGCTCAAGTTTAAATATACATCTATTGAACCTGCAATGAATTACAACAACAATTAAAGCAGTTCCTGAGTTCATATTTTTTTGAATACTGCATCTGATTAATTGCGTATTAAAGATGTCAGCAGTCTTGGTGAATGGATCAAAAGAACCTGGTGGATCTGCTGGGTAGGTTTGGCCATAACAGCCAAGCCCAACTGAAGAAGAAGCAGATCGTAACACCCCTATCCTGGAGTAAGACCTTTTTTTTGTCTCTGGGTCCTCTAAAACTTTTATTTGCACTGGGGGCCTCAATTCTCTAACTCTGCTACTGTATTGGTGATAGCAGATTCAGAACCTTTAGTTTAAACCTTTTTGCTGAATGCTGAAAACAGAGAAACCCTGCCAACAATGATCAAGTCTCCCTGCTTTAAAATTAGAATATTGTGTTTTAAAAATAATCATGGCTGAGCATCTGTCAAAAGTGTAAAAGTTTAGATGGAGAGTCAAAAATAGAAATTAAAGAACAAGTGAGTTATAATCACAGAATACTTACAGAGCCGTGAAATTCAAATTTCAAAAGCACTGAGAGAAAATTCTCAAATGGCAAAGCTGCTGACAACTTTCATATAGGTACATAAACTCATCATAATGCATTATTATAACCCAGTGGGTGACATAGTAACAGGGCTGAACTGATATCAAACTGATATCAAACTGTTACTGGGCTTCACAAGGAGTCTCTACATTTGTTCCCAATGTGTACATAAACCTGAACACCTCTATTTGAGAAAATAAATCTCTCAGATCTTTAATGTTATGTCCCTGCCAGCACAAAGCCAAGTAGTTGCCAGTAGGTCCCTAAACCTAACCATAAATCCTAATATTAACCCTTAACCAGAACACTAAACCCTAACTCTAGCCCTAAGAACAAATTCAACAGAGTCTTTGAGCGCCATGTTGCACCACCTGCGCTGGCAGGGACATAACAGAAAAGGTCCTATATCTCTCGTTTACATTAGTATATTCATGTTTTCTCTTGCGTTCATCATGCATATGTATATATTATTTTTCTGGTTGCTGTGTCATTTCAACACTCAACAAAACTATGTTATAAATTGTTGGAAGTGAAAAAATTATCAGAATGCATTTTTTACACATAGCCCGAGTTAGAGTCTTATTGGAGAAATTAGATTTTGGAAAATGTTCTTTTAATACACAAAACAAAAAGAGGTCAGTAGACCACTGAATGTTGTACCTTGTGCTGCGCACCCTGCCTGAAGGATTAAGAATCCATGTAACGACTCTAAAAAGTTACATGATAGAGTATATTTTCATCATCTGAGCAATCAGTGTGATGGAATAGTGGCAATGTTTTATTTTTTAATTCATGTATAATAATGTTTTACATATACATCAAATGCTTAGTGAGAACCTGTTAAACTGTTCAGTCATAGCAGGTGTAACTTACAGATTTTCATTCCTAGCTGGTGTAATTTACAGATTGAGTCCTAGCTGATGTTTCTTATAGATTGAGTCCTAGCTGGTATAACTTACAGATTTTCATTCCTAGCTGGTGTAATTTACAGATTGAGTCCTAGCTGGTGTAATTTATAGATTGAGTCCTAGTTGGTGTAACTTATAGATTGAGTCCTAGCCGGTATAACTTATAGATTGAGTCCTAGCAGGTGTATTTTACAGATTGAGTCCTAGCTGGTGTATCTTACAGGTTGAGTCCTAGCTGGTGTATCTTACAGATTGAGTCCTAGCAGATGTAACTTATAGATTGAGTCCTAGCTGGTGTAACTTACAGAAGTAGAAGTGATGCACTGTATGGGTGATGTTAATACACTAATATTCATAGAAGCAGCAAAGTTCATCCCTAACTCAGCACTGCAATTATCAATAACCTGGTTCGCAACTCAGCTTTCACAAAACATATTGAATCTAGTTGCAGTACATTTATTTTACTTTAAAATGTTGCCTCAACATCTCCAACTGAATATTATAGAACACAAATATTGAAAATGACACATATTTCAAAGGAGACCTAAGAATTTTAAGTGCATCTCACCTATGAGTAAAAACAGCCCTTCTCACTTCATTTCAGTTGAGAAAATGTTTTGTAAATTCACCCCATTAAGTCCTCCCATCTACGTGAGCAGATTTGTAACTGTTCAGTGCTATTTGAAGTTAACATGTAGTAATCAAAACTTATTTCATTAAGATACATTATTTCTCTCATTTTCTAGCATGCCTTAGACAGGAGCTTGGATCTTGACAGCGTCTGCGATTTTCAGTATTTTGCACAGAACATTTTAGATATATAATTCTAACAATAATAATAAGCTTTCAGATATTATAACTTTATAATATTAATAAAAATGCATCCATAGCTTTAAGAAGGGGGACTTCCAAACATCTGTCTGTCAAAACAAAAAAATGCTCAAGAATTAAAGAAAACAGGTTCGATGTGATCACTTCACCCTGCATTCATCAATTACCTTTATGATCTACCCACCAAATAGTAGCTATAATCTTTCTGCTAGATCATTAAAATAAATAATAATTACTAATTATACTCTGGAGGCTAGACTTGCTGAAAGCAATTCTTGCAGACCCAAGGGTATAAGTTAGTAGTGATTAAGAATCATTATTCCGAGTCTAGAACAAAGATAAAGGCAAATGTTTGGTGGGTGGATAATAAGGTGCACTGAAAGTAGCACGAGAGAAGCGTCCTCAACCACTTTGTATATTTCTGTCATGATGGTCGTATGTATTTATTGTATCCCTGTACTGAGCACTGCAGAATATACTGGCAGTAAGGTAATAATAAATGATGATGTTTCTATACTAAGTATCAGTTCTCCTTTCTAAAATACCAACATTTGAGATTTCTTAAAAATTGGTGCAGCATACATATTAACTAATATTTCAGTGATATTTTTATGAGATACATATACAACAAGTCATATGTTATATGTGTGCTTCAGTCTGTATGTTTACATGATAACTTGTTTGCAGAAATGTGATAATATGGACAAAAGCTTATCAATAATGTCCAAGAAAGTTTAGCTTTTTGGCTGGATAATCTTTACATTCAGAACCAATTCACATATTTAAAAAACAAACAAAAACATTTATGATTATATGGTGTTTTCATACAAAAACAAGCAAATGAAAAACAGAAGGCAAAATAGTATTTTTTGGTGTGTCATCTTGAACATTCTGAATTTGATCCGAGCTGCGTGTCTCCCGATGATAACGTCACTCCTTAGAGAGTAACCGATCTGCACTGTAGTGTTTGTACCTCTGGCTATGGTATTCACCTATTATTCATTGGAGAGTAGGTAAGTGCACCAGTGATGTGAATAGTCCCAGATAGGGAGTATAGATTAACTTTTCATAGGCAGATTAGTGGGTAAATAGTGGGCCCTTATCTGCCTAATCCACTATTTGTATGTAAATAGGGCCACAGTGGTACATTTTTTAATCACCTACTGGTTGCATACTTCCTACTCTTCAATGAAATTGGTTGAGATACCCTATCGATTATTCTGTATGCTTTCTTTATAACTCGGCATATTGAATCTATTTATTATAGGTATTTGGACCTTGTATTAAGCACACTTAGTCTTATATATTATCTTGTATACAAGTGAGGTTGATATATGACACTACTTTGTGCTATCTGGGAGACGTGCAGCATATTTTAATATTTTATGTTTATATATTTAATAAAAGTTATATTTTATACTATATGGGTTTGAGTTATGACTTTTGTCTGTAGATATTTATATGGATGTTCCTTTAGGGGAGGTGGCTGTCTTGCAAATAGCAATTATGTAATGGAGCCCGTAAATGTTACTGATATTTCATTGGCTGTATTTTGCTACTCGTAATCGATTTGCGAATTACAGGCTCAAAATCACTGTGGTTGTCAAAAACATAAATTCGTCCCATCTCCTTTAATTTTTCAAGCCCGCAAATGTTACCAGTGCTAAAGACGCAAAATCAATATACAATTACAACCATTTAAAAAGCCCACAATTGCAAAACTGTTTAAAAAATATAACGGTTTCCAAATAGGACTCACAAAGGGTGCCCTAGTAGCCATTAAAAAGACAGTAAACCACTTTTAAACAATACAAAAGCAGGGAAGTTCATCAGAATTAATTGGACGACATTCTCCATTGAACAAATAACATAAACACTATATATTTCTGAAAATGTGTTGGACAGTAAATATGTATAATTATTTGATAAGGATGGAGCTGTGCAAGCAAATGTTAGGTGTTATGTGCAACAGTATATGAAAGGATGGAGTATGCTCAGCAATATGACAGCGGCCTGGGGCCTCATGTATCATTGTTCCAATGTATGCTGATTATGACATGTTTTACATGTAAGTTGTTGCAATATTATGTGGATGTTTGCTATGAAACTGCTTTTCTGTCCCTAAGGAAGCTAAAAGAGTATAGGGATGGGATCCCAGTGACAGGGGGAATCAGAGTGACAGATACTGGACATAAGGGGTTCACTCTGCACAGAAATATGTTTCCAGACATGAATATATCTATAGAAGATCAGATTAGAGTAACAGGGGCCTAATGAAGATAAGCAGGTCATGTAAGCAAATAGGATAGATGGTCTTCAGTACTGTCCTACTTGACGTATTACTGTAAGGTCAACAACCCAGGATAAGATAACTTTCCCTGATGATTAGGTTACTGCACCACAGGAGTAGATTACTGGCCTGACATCTATTAATGGACAGGTGCCCCACTTGGTTATACAGGAAGATGATCTCTGTACATATATGAATGTGAAATACATGTAATGTATGTTGATGTCCCAAAACCTTAACCACTGAAAACATACAGAAACAGTGATAACGGTATAATAAAACTTTATTATATACACAGAGCACACTCAGAAATGTATATGACTGTGCATTAATAACATGAATGTGGTGTAGGCCGACCCCAGAGGGCAAGAGGCTGTATTGAAAAACATGACTAATAGGAAGATCAACAGTAGTACTGTCCAGTAATAATGATGCGTAGCATCTACTAGAGTCACATGTGGTCATTACACCACAGTAACCATAATCTCATGACAAAAAGGATCATCATAGATCACTACATATAATAGAAATAACCATTCATGTGCATAGCACTTCCATCTGATGAATTAAGCAGACTGTGCAACTCTACAGCTCGGACTATTCAAAATATACGAAGGAGTTACTATTTAGTAAAAAAGTGTTATTTGATGGTATACTGTCAGCCCCATTAAATTCCCTCAGCGTGTAAAACCGTAGCTCGTAACAGATCCCCCACAAGACTTACAGCTCTTACATTGGTCTCTTAAATCTACCCGCAAATGATCTGCTGGTTACATGCGGAAAAACCCTATGGGATGTCAAAACAGAACACATTGCCACAAATCCTTTGGTCTGTCAAGCCTGTAACTGATACGGTTGGAAATAGCTATTAAATAGCTACATAGCCACTGGCGTTTAGACCCGTAACCCAAAAATGGAGCCAATAAGCCCACGGGTACTAGAGTAGATCCGCAAGGGGGTTAAAGTATTATCAGTAGCACTGTAAATGCAAATATCAACACACTACTGTACATAAAATGAAAGGGACAGTGATGTTAGGTATTAATATTAAGCGCACAACATTCTCAAGCTCGCAAATCTGCAATATAATTTAATTTTTTTATGTTTATTTTCAGGGTTATATCGATCCTGGCAATGAATGGGTTAATACATATAATGGAACTCACATGGACTAGAATATCGTATTTACTGATTTATTAATTTTGCATTATTTCTGGAATGCGGGTCCGATCGAAACCCGTAAGGCTTTGAAATCTAACTTCCATTTTTTAAGTGACATCTCTTTTACTATTGGCTCTGTCTAAGCCTGTAACTAAGGGTTTGACTAATTGATCATGTTTATGGGCGCACATGCAACGTGCGCAAGAATGATTTACAGGCTTGCGTCTGCGGCCAGTAACTCGCAGCATGGTTGAATGTAATAGCTCTGTAACGCAGCCAAATGTAAAGCCTGCAGGCTTTGCGGGTGTCCAGTAGCAGTTACTCGCTTCAAATTTAATGTGGCTATGTGTAAGTTATGTTTAAGTGTGCTCTGATATATGGAATAGTACCCGCCACAGCTATTATCTTTAAAACACTTGCAATGTATACAGTCTAAAAAACATTATTGTATAATTACTTGCACCCTAATTCACAACTTAATCCTATCAAAAGGAACAGTGTGATAGTGAAGTAAAAAATCACAATTATTGACTTGATTACAGCAATCAGAGCTCCATGGCAGAGTGGTCAGAAGAAGCCATTACTTTCAGCAAAAAACAAAATGGCACGTCTTGAGTTTTCAAAAAGGCATGTGGGAGACTCCCAAAATGTATGGATTAAGGTGCTCTGGTCTGATGAGACTAAAACGGAACTTTTCGGCCATCAAAGAAAATGCTATGTCTGGCGCAAACGCAACACATCACATCACCCAAAGAACACCATCCCCAAAGTGAAACATGGTGGTGGCAGCATCATGCTGTGGGGATGTTTCTCAGCAGCCGGGACTGGGAAACTGGTCAGAGTTGAGGGAAAGTTGGATGGTGCTAAATACAGGGATATTCTTGAGCAAAACCTGTACCACTCGTGATTTGAGGCTAGGATGGAGGTTTGCCTTCCAGCAGGACAATTACCCCAAACACACTGCTAAAGCAACACTTGAGTGGTTTAAGGGGAAACATGTAAATGTGTTGGAATGGCCCAGACCTCAATCCAATAGAAAATCTGTGGTCAGACATAAAGATTGCTATTCACAAGCTCAAACCATTCAACCTGAAGGAGCTGGAGCAGTTTTGCAAGGTGGAATGGGCAAAAATCCCAGTAGTAAGATGTGGCAAGCTCATAGAGACTTATCCAAAGCGACTTGGAGCAGTGATTGCCGCAAAAGGTGTCTCTACAAAATATTGAGTTTAGGGGGTGAATAGTTATGCACATTGACTTTTTCTGTCATTTGTCCTATTTGTTGTTTGCTTCACAATTTAAAAAAAAAAAAAAAAAACTTCTTCAAAGTTGTGGGCATGTTCTGTAAATTAAATGATGCATATCCTCAAACAATCCATGTTAATTCCAGGTTGTGAGACAACAAAACATGAAAAATGCCAAGGGGGTTGAATACTTTTGCAAGGCATTGTAAGATCCATTGTAAATTCAATAGCACTGCAGCATTTTGAAAAGCGTTCAGCTAATATTATTTATATACAATACATGTGGAAGCGAATTGAAACAATTAGGGCAACAGCTACAGATCAATTTAATCGTACAAGCCTGCAATTACATAGCTGAAAGCCAAATCCGTAATCCATAGCATTTCAGGGCATGATCATGATCAATTAAAGAAGCCCATAAGTAACGATTTAGAAACAGCCAATAGTAAATGAGAACGCCATCTTGACGTCAGTAAAACATGGGGTTTAAACATCAATCAATTAGTGTCTAAATGTCCGATATGCGATCGGGCTCGCAATCCAGCGATTTCAAAATCAATAAAAATGAATGAGGAAATATGTTATAGTCCGTGTGGGTGGTATTGATATAACACGGGAAATAAACATAAAAAAAAAATTATTGCAGATTTGCAAGCTTGAGACTGTTCTCTAATTAATTTTAATGTCTTTCATCGCTTTCCTCGTATTTTAGAGTCCAGTATTTTGTTTTAATTTGCTTTTATTGTGTTATGAACAGGTTTTTAACCCTCTTGCGAGTCCTCTCTAGTAATTGTAGAAGTTTTTGCTACATTAGGCATTTACGGTTTGAAGGCAATTGCGGACTTGTGGAATTGTTGCAATTAAATCGCAGGAATTTTAAGCCTGTAGCTCACCAATAGATTGCAGGTAGCTAGAGGAGGCCAATTGAATATCAGTAACTTTTACTAGCTACATTACGGGCTTCAGTAATTGCGATTTTGACAATTTAATAGGGCCAATAGTGTTATTAATAAATCTATTTCTACATGGAAAACTTTGCTAAATTTCTTAACCCATACTCCTTTATATGGTAAACAATTGCTAAATTTCAAGCAATGCATGCTAGTGAGCTTAAGACACAATAACATTGATTATCACTTGACTCGCCAATGCACAGAATTTTTTAGCCCACTCAGGACCTCATTCTATTCAGGGCTGTTACTTGCAAGTAACTCACCCAGTTTGCAACTTTTGAGCTACTTGCACAAGTAACTCTACTTTTACTTAGCTATTCTATAATCCGGGCCCACAAATCAGTCCCCCTTTCTGATAATTGCAAACCCTGCTGTCGGAAGTAGCATCTATGGCCCTGAACATGAAGCCCGTAACTCCCATTATCGAAACAGCCAATGGAAACAGAGATCATCATCATGACAACCTCCAAGCCCATAGGACTTGAGAAATGCAGGGTCCCCACATTAACCCCTTGCTGCAGGGGTCCCGATCAGGTCATTAAAGGCCTGCGGCACACAAACGGTTAACCCTATGAATCTCCGCCTTCGAATTGGCTGATGTAACTATCAATCAGATTGGCTCCAAGCACCTGTGCCTTCCAATTGGCTGCAATCACAATGGGATACACCCCACAGGGGTGTATCCCATTCTGATTGGAAGAAGGCAATAGAGCCTTCTGATTGGTATAGAAATGATTGACAGTTACATTGGCAAATCAGAATGGGATATAGGGGCCCTGCTGGAAACAACGTAGAGGAGGGTGGGGGCATCGCTGGATAGCCATTTCTTATGGGTAAGTGGCCTATTAGGCCTATCACATATATTGTTGTGGATCTGCGTCCCTGCTCAAAATGATTACGGTGTTGGTAACGCACTTGTGAGCCTCGCAAAGTAAGCCGTTTGCGGCCCGTAAGGCTGCAACTGCCAGCCTCGCGAAGCGAGACGTCACGCAGGACTTAAGCTGCCAGACTTGCGGCCCTCACATCACCCCAAAGTACCTGGTTCCTGCCAGTGGAGGGCATTGCGATAAGTGCCTCCGCCCCCCCCCCCCCGCTTGCATCAGCCTATCCCATAGGCCCACTGTGTCTCCTCCCTCCTTCCCCTTATCCTCCTCCTTACCCCTTATCCTCCTCCTCACCTTCACCCTCTACAATCTCCTCCCTATCCCCTCTCTCCTTACTATCAGGTGATCAGCTTCTGGTGCTCTCTCCCCTGCAGCGCCAGCTTCTGGCTGTTTTCCAACCGGCACATGCTAATGACTTAACACTCATGTGACGTCATGTCATTAGCATATGCTGGTTCGGGCACAGCCGGAAGTCAGCGCTGCAGGGGAGAGAGCACCTGGAGCTGATCGCTTGATAATAAGGAGAGAAGGGATAGGGAGGTGATTGTAGAGGGGGAAAGGGAGGAGGAGGATAAGGGGGAAGGAGAGAGAAGGAGGATGAGAGGAGGATGAGGGGAAAGAGGAGGATAAGGAGGAGAATAAGGGGGAAGGAGGGAGGGGGATAAGGAGGGGAGGAGGAGGATAAGGGGGAGAAGGAGGGAGGGGAAAGGAGGAGGATAAGGGGAAAGGGACGAGAAGGAGGATAATGTGGGAAAAAGAAGGGAGGAGGAGGAAAAGGAGAGAGGAAGATAAGGGGGAAAAGTGGGAGGAGGAAGGAGGATGAGTGGGAAGGATTGAGGAGAAGGATAAGGGGAAGGAGGGAGAAGATGGAAGGAGGGGAAGGGGTGAAAGGGAGGAGAAGGGGGATCAGGGGGAAAGGGAGGAGAAGGAGAAGGAGGAAAAGGAGGAGGATAAGGGGAAAGGGAGGAGGAGAAGGGGAAAGGGAGAAGGAGGAGGATAAGGGGGAAAGGGAGGAGGATGAGGGAAAAGGAAGAAGGATAAGGGGGAAAAGGGGAAAGAGGGGGAGAGACACAGGGGAGGGGGGAGAGACACAGGAGAGGGAGCAAGAGGAGAAAGGAGAAACAAGGGAGGGAGAGGAGGGGGGAAATGAAACACAAGGGAGGAAGTAGACAGGGGGAGAGACTCGCAATGAGCGACGAAGGTGCTCACATTCGGTGGCAAACAGCATTGCCAGGCTTAAAATGTTATTCCCATCATTTTTGACGAGCAAGTAGCTAGCATGACATAACATGTTGCATTTATACTATGTATTAATTGTACTCTTTATTTTTTTGGAGGGGTGCTGGACCAGTGGACATTTTGGATTGGGCCCATGCCTAGGGACGAAACAAAGAAGACCATCATAGCTGGAGGGGCATTTGGGCAAGGTATTGGTGTGATTTACTATTTATTGCTGGCTTTGGGTTTTTATTTTAATTGTAATTTTGATGTATTTATTTTAGGTTGTAGGTTGGTCTTTTTTTATTTTCAGTAATGGTCTTTTTTTATTTTATGTAGTATAGGTTTTTCATTTTATGTAATATAGGTGTTTTTATTTTATTTAATGTAGTTTTTATTTATTTGCGTAATATAGGTATTTTTATCTTTGTAACAATTTTTTTTATTTTTCTATGTGATCAGTGGGGTACTAGGGAGTTTATTAGGGCATGGCATGTAGTGTAGGAGTTAATAGTGTACGGTAGAGGGGGGCTAATTAGTTAGGGGGGGTAATTTAGATATCATGGTTTATTTGGAAGGAATAGTGTATGTAGTGTACTGTTTGTAGTTAGTGTCATGAGGGTCCTGGAGAATCCTCATGGCACTTATGAGGTTAATGTTAGGGTTCATTTTTATTGTAGCACAGGTCCTTGCACAGTGCCACATTGAATTTGCCAAATTGAATTTTTAAAGGCTGCCAGTGTCCCGATCAGGGTTAATGCGCTGACCCTCCAGTGGGGCCCGATGGGAGCCCCGCAGCATAGGGGGGGTCAATGTTAGTTGTCACTGGGGTACTTACAGTAACCCCGCGGCATGGGTTTAATCATTTGTGTGCCGCAGGCCCTTTAAGGACCTGCGGAGGGGAATTTAAATGTTTAAATGCTACATGGGTCCCGATAGGGACCCCTACAGCAAGAGGGTAATGTGTTGACCCTGCAGGGGTCAAAAGGGAATAGAATAGCAGAATAAGCTGCAGCCTCCACTTGCGGGCCCGGATCCCAAAAAAGTAGGAATAGAATGAGGCCCACAGACTCTAAAAAGTTAGAGGGAACATAGGTTGTGGATTATACAAAAGGCATGCATTGGAGGCTCTTGTTCCTTAAACTACAAGAGCAGACGATTAACTGGACAGAGGGAGTTGCATGTGGAGTTAATTAGTCTAAGATCTCTCAACTAAGAACTAACTCAGGCTTGATAAAGAATAGCCCAAACATTTTTCATCTCTATTATCAGAAAATATAATCCACTTTCAGTCAAAATGTGGTGTACATGATCCTCTATATATGCGTTTTTGGGGGGCAACAGCTTTCCCAAATACAAGATTTTAGGCACCAATATCATCAGCAACTATGAAAGAGCAAGTCCACGCAAGCTATTAATAGCTTGCAGCCAGTACGTAATATCACAAATTGGTGAGCCAGTCAAATGGGGAGGGCTGTCAATCTAGCACTTACCCTTCTCTCTACAGGAGAGATCCCACGACGGTAGTTGAGAGAGAAGAGCCCAGGCGGACTGGAGAGAGGAGAGCCTCTACTGTAGTGGCTTGTGACTGGGAGGTCCCGTGGAGAGCAGGACCTTGAAGGATATTGGAATCAGTGGTGAGGGCCTGGCCAGCAGCAGGTGGAGAGGCGGAAAGCTAGTGGTGCATCTGAGCTGTAGCAGCAGTGGCAGCGGGCCTGGCGAGTGTCTCAGTGTGCCTAAAGTACACATTGGTCCTCGCACGGCCTGACGGGGTGGTGCACTGAGGAGCCTTATAGGAAGACCTGAGAGCTGGACTATAGGTCTTTAGTAATTAGAAAATCCACAGAGGATCTATTCTACAGAGTTCCTAACTTCCTGAGGGTTTCAGCGGGCTCGCCTGTGGATCCCCGGTACTACCAGAGAAGCCTTCACCATGCAGTAGTAAGTAAGCAACATGCATCTTTACTCATTTTACACATAATGGACCTCATTAAATTTTCCCTCGTAGTTCTCTGTCCTTGCAAAAGGCATTTTTTTTGCTGTTTGCGAGGACCGAATCCCTCCCAACCTGCTTTGCGAGATGACCGAGAATAGGCTCCGAGAGAGCTACGCAGCCATAAATCTATGAATGATTCTCGCACCTTGGAAGAATCCCTACGGGCACAAAAAGTGCCCGCAGGGGATCCTAAAGCCTCTACGTGCTGCTTTGGAGCAGCCAGAGACAGCCGTGTGAGGCTCCCCCCTGCTCCCTATACACATTCCCATGCTTGCAGTGGGGGTCCCAAATCATCATAGATCAGGCCCCCGCTGCATTTAAACATTTTAAATTTCCCGCCTCACGGGTCCTTAAAGGACCGTAAAGGTCCTGAAAGGACTTGCACTAAAAAATATTAACTCCAACCCCATAACTCATGGGGGTCAATACAGACCCCCATAAGCCAATAATTAACCCAATAAATCATGGGGGTCAATACAGACCCCAATAAGGGCCAATAATTAACCATATAACTCAAGGGGGTCAATACAGACCCCCATAAGCACTAAATAACCGCATAACCCATGGGGGTCAATACAGACCCCCATTAGCCAATAATTAATCCCATAACTCATGGGGGTCAATACAGACCCCATAAGTCCTTAATTAACCCTGTCACTCATGGGGGTCAATACAGACCCCCATAATGCCAATAATTAACCCAATAACTCATGGGGGTCAATACAGACCCCCAAAAGGCCTTAATTAACCCTGTCACTCATGGGAGTCAATACTCATGGGGGCTACACTACCTTCACCGCCTTTAACTGGCCAATAATTAACCCTATAAATCATGAGGGTCAATACAGATCCCCATAAGGCCAATAATTAACCCTATAACCCATGGTAGTCAATACAGACCCCCATAAGGCCAATAATTTACCCTATAATTCATGGGGGTCAATACAGACCCCCATAAGCACTTAATTAACCCCATAACTCATGTGGGTCAATACAGACCCCCATAAGGCCTTAATTAACCCTGTCACTCATGGGGGTCAATACAGACCCCCATAAGGCCAATAGTTAACCCTATAACTCGTGGGGATCAATATATACCCCCATAAGGCCAATAATTAACCCTATAACTCATGGGGGTCAATACAGACCCCCATAAGGACTTAATTAACCCTGTTACTCATGGGGGTCAATACAGACCCCCATAAGCCAATAATTAACCCTATAACTCATGGGGGTCAATACAGACCCCCATAAGGCCTTAATTAACTCTGTCACTCATGGGGGTCAATAAAGACCCCCATAAGCCAATAATTAACCCTATAACTCATGGGGGTCAATACAGACCACCATAAGCTTCTATTTAACCCCATCAGTCCCATAAGGGTATATTATGACCCTTAAGGGGCTGTTAAAACCCTAACATTAACCACATAAGTGCCATGACCGTCCTCAAGGACCATAATGACACTAACTACAAAAACTACACTATAACCCCCAATAAACCATTAAATCTAAACTAACCCCCCTCTACGCTAATCTATTAACACTTACACTACCTACACTACCTACCCCCTAATAAACCCCCCATCACTCTAATGACAGAAAATAAAAAAAACTAAGTCACCAAAAAAAAAAAAAACCCTACATTACAGAAAATAAAAAAATACATTACAACACCCCCCAACTACAGAAAAAAAAAATACACACCTGCAAAGGACGGACATACAAAACATACATACAATACATTACATACAATACATTACAATACATACAATACATTACATACAATACATACAATACAAATAAAATACAATACCCCCTATCTATCTAACATACAAGCTATTTAATATACAGTAAATCCTAACTATATCAAATACATCCCCCTATCTATCTAATAGACAATAAATCCTAACTACATCCAGATACCCTAATTCTAAGCTGCTGGGGTCCCTGTGGTCCATATGGACCCCTGCTGCAAGGTGTTTAGGCTGGGGACACTTCAGGGGTCCCGATGGGGACCCCCGCATAGAGAGGGGTTAATTTTAGGTGCCGGGGGGGTTTGTTGGAGTACACCCCATGGCAGGGCTTATGTGTGGGACTGCAGCGGAGGTCCCGTTTAGGACCCCTGCACTAATTGATGAGGTGTGGGAGCCTGCGAGATCATCTCGCAGGCTGTCACTCCTCATGTACATTATCGCAGTCTTCATACGGACGCCCCTGCTGAGTAGCTCACACGTTGCTCGCAGCAGGGCTAATTTAATAGCGTCGTAACTTTGAGAAATTTTCCAGTACGTAGGATTTAAGTAGAAGCCTCTTATCTATTAAGGCTGGAATTTTATAAGGCTGAATATGTCTAACATAAATGGACAACATTCAATTCCTTACTAAATAGACATACTTATCACCAAATACCATGTGGAAATAAAAGTAGAAGGAGTAAATTACAACCCATGTGGCTTAGCAATGACTTAAAGATGAAGATGAGGAGTAAAAAACAAGCATTTAAATTATACAAATAAGAGGGGACAGAGACTGCTTTATGCAAGTACAAGGAAATCAATAAGGCTTGCAAAAGGTCTAATATACTGGCTAAAATCAAAAATGAAAAGTTAGTTGCAAAGGAGAGTAAGACTAACCCTTAAATATTTTTAAATATATAAATGGGAAGAAGGCCAGGAAGGAAGCTATAGGAACATTACAATGTGACACAGACCTGATAATTAGTGACCAACATACGGCAGATGAGCTAAATAGGTTATTTTCTTCGGTATACACAAGGGAGGTACCAGTGATTGGGTCACTGTAACATAATGGGGCTACACTACCTTCACCACCTTTAACTGGCTAACGCAGGAAGAAATCCAAAAAATAAATGTTAATAAAGCCCCAGGTCCTGACGGAATACATCCAAGGGTACTGAGGGAACTGGGCTCTGTAATAGCAAAACCATTATATCTACTGTTTCAGGATTCACTCAAAACAGGGTCTCTACCAGATGACTGGAGAAAGGCAGAGGTGATACCTATATTTAAGAATGGAGCAAGAGCAAATCTGGGGAATTATAGACCAGTGAGTCTCACTTTGGTAGTGGGAAAGCTTTTAGAAGGGTTAATAAGGGATAGTATACAGGAATATGTCTATTCAAACAGGATTATAAGTAGGAGCCAACATGGATTTATGAAGGATAGGTCATGTCAAACAAACCTAATTAGTTTCTATGAGGAGGTTATTTTTTATTTTTATTTTTTTAATATTTATTTTTCATTATTGCAAAAACAGATTTAAACATATTACAAAAACATAGTCAAATAATTTTACAACAACAATTTATAAATTATCCTCTCTGCCATTCGTACTCTTTCATTCACCATTCAACCCTACTGACATTTAAATGTTGATATTTGTGTCTTGTTTTTGGTCCCAAATTTTCCATTTTAGTATGTCACCATTAATAAAACCCTTTTGTTCATAATCTTTCTCTAGTTCTCGTATATATTTTATTTTCCACACGATATCGAAAAAGTTTGGAGCAGTTTTGTCTTTCCAGTTGGAAATTAAGATATTTTTTGCTACTGAGAAAGTCAAAATCGCAAAGGCTTTTTCCTCTAACGTGAAATCGTTCGGAAAATTATGCAGCAAGCTGCATTCTCCCTTAAACGGGAATTGCTTTCCCACAATATTAAACAAAAATGTATAGCAATTTTTCCAAAATGGCTCTAATCTCGGGCATTCCCACCGAATATGCAGCAAATGGGCGATATTGCCACAGTCCCTCCAATACATTTTTTCCGTGGCGTTATGGGAGATTTGAGCGATTTTAACGGGAGTAAAATACCAGTGATTAATTATTTTAAAAAATGTTTCTCTATATGTTGATTGTTTGATAAATCTATTTGTTAATTTTAAAGATGTTTCCCAGTCTTTAACCTCTAAAACTATTTTCAGGTTCTGCTCCCATTGCTCCATACCTTTGGTTTTGGATTTTTCTCCACACGATCTTGTTATGTTAAAGCATTTACTTATTAAATGTTTATTTCCTGATCTCAGGAGAATTTTTTCTACCTCTTTTGACTCTTTACTATTTTGTAGGGTAATGTTAAGTTGACTACAACTGGATCTATATGCTTCATAGATTAGCCATCCTTCTGTTGCAATCTTAAATTTTTTTCTAATCTGATCAAAAGATGCCATAGATCCTTGGATTAAAGTGTCTCTAACTCGTATCAGGCCCTTTTTTTTCCACTCGTTTAAAGTGCCTTCCATATTTCTATGTAACAGTGCTCTTAGTGGGGTCATTAAACTGCCCTCTGGTATTAAAACGTTTTTCTTGTTAATTTGTTTCCAATTTTTTAAAATTTCTTTTACCACCCCTGATCCAGTCATAATATCCTTGTGGGGGAATTTCCCTTTATAAAACAAGGCTGATAAGTGCCATTCTGGAATTAATGCTTGTTCAATATGCCACCATGGGAGATAAGCAGCTGTTTCCAGCCATTTTAACGCGTGAACTATACTATTGGCTTCTTGGTAAGGCAATAATAACGGGTAAGAAATTCCTCCTTTTACAAAAGTTCTTCCCATGGTTATTTTTTTTAATTCTTTTATGTTTGGATTGATGTATATAAAAATCAATCATTCCTTGGAGTTTCTTTAACCATATTTTAGGGATTTTAAAAGGAATACATCTCAAAAGGTAATTAACTCTTGGAAGAATCATCATTTTTACGACTGCAATTCTACCTGAGAATGAAAATCTGTTCTTTCTCCATTTTTCCATAATCTTCTGACATTTCACATATAAGTCTCTATAATTCTTGTCCACCATTTTTTGAGTTTTGCTCATAAACACTATTCCAAGATGTTTGAAAGATTTAGAATTCCAATTATATGGGTATAAAGCCTTCAAATTGGATAGTAGCTTTTTTGAAAAATTGAAGTATAAAGTTTCTGATTTTTTGTAATTCATTTTATAATACGAAATTTTACTGTATGTTTGGATTATTTTTGATAAATGATAAAGGGATTTTTCTGGGTAAGTAAGTGATAAAATAACGTCATCTGCATAAAGGCTAGTTTTATACTCCCTCTCCTCCACCCTAATCCCAGAAATCTTGGGGCATGCTCTAATAGCTTCCGCTAGAGGTTCTATCATTAATGCAAATAGGGAGGGAGAGAGAGGGCAACCCTGTCTAGTACCGTTTGATATTTCAATTGAGTCTGTGCTACTTCCCAACCCTGCTATTTGTGCCGATGGGGAACTATATAGTGCCCCAATTGCTTTAGACCCAAATTCTCCGAACCCGAATTTAGCTAGTGTTATTCTCATATACTCCCACCCTACTCTGTCAAATGCTTTCTCTGCATCTAATGACAAGAATAGGGTGGGAGTACCTCGGGAACTCGTTATTTCACCTAAGTTCATGATTTTCCTGATATTGTCCGAGCCTTGTCTTCCTGCTATAAATCCCATTTGATCTGTTGTTATTAGTTTTCCTATCACCTGTTGAATTCTGAGGGCCAATATTTTTGCATATATTTTAATATCTGCATTTAATAGCGAAATAGGCCTATAATTGGAACAATATTGTGGGTCCAAATTAGGTTTAGGAATCATAATCAGTGTCACTTTTAACATTTCTTTTGGAATACATCCTGTATTTTTAATTTCGTTAAAGGAGTTTGTCAAATAAGGGCTCAATAGTTGACCAAAAGTTTTATAAAAACAGTTAGTGTATCCGTCTGGTCCTGGGGTAGTATAAGGTTTAAGAAGTTTTATTACTTGAAGAACTTCCTGGGTATTAATTGGGTCATTTAGTTTTAATCGCTCCACTTCTGTTAATTTTGGTAATTGAATGCCATCTTAAAAATTTTGAATATCTTCTGTAATTGGTTTGCATAGGTTAGTATCTTTTTCTAAGTTATACAGGTCCTGATAATATTTAAAAAAGGCCTGACTGATTTTTTTAGGGGGGGAGATATCCTTACCTTTCTCTTTCAACGTTGCTATTCTTTTTATTTCCCTTCTTTTTTTAACTTGAGTAGCAAGTAATTTACTGTTTTTATTATTTTGGTGATAGTATGTCTGTTGAAAGCGCCACAGTGCTCTATCTGATATTTGCTGATTAATTTTATAAATTTTGTTTTTAATTAATTTAATCTCTATTTTCACCTGTGGTTGTGCATCCAGCAAAAATTTGGATTCCAATTTATTCAATTCTATATATAATTCTTTTAGTGGTGTGCCTCTTTGTTTTATCCATTGTGATTTCAGTTTGATCATCAAACCTCTAGTGAATGCTTTTTGTGTGTTCCATAACGTACAATTTGATGGAACAGTGTGTTTATTAACGTCAAAAAATTGTGATATTTCTTTATTTAAAAATTCTGTATTTTTTCCAACTTTTAACAAAAAATCGTCCATTTTCCATTGTGGACAATCTAATTTAAGGTTGTGAATTTCAACTGTTGCCATAGGCGTGATCTGATGTGACGATATTACTTATTTCTGTGTGAGAGACTTTCTCTATTATTTGAGAATTTGCTAAAATTAAATCAATGCGTGAATAAGTGTTATGTGGAGTTGAATAAAAGGAAAATTCTCTTTGATTTGGATGTTGCACTCGCCATGTATCAAATAAGTTATTTTTAATAATCCATTCAGTAAATATTTGTGCTACTTTACCAACTCTTTTGAGATTTTTAACTTCCAATTTTTTAGACCTGTCCAAAGTGGTGTTAGGGATCATATTAAAGTCCCCAGCAATGATAAGCGGGCCTTGTGCGTATTTCTTAATTAAGTTACTAATTTGGTGTAAAAATTTGCCCTGTGATTCGTTGGGAGCATAAATATTTATCAATGTTATTTTCTGTTTGTTAATTTGGCCGTTCCATAAGATGTACCGACCTTCCGGGTCTGCGATGGACAACGCTTCCACAATTTCTAAATCATTAGAAAAAAACATTGATACACCTCTTTTTTTTTTCCCGTACACTGAGTGCAGTGAGAAGTCAAAACGTCCTGCTACTGCGCCCCAACTATTACTTTGCTTCCAGTGTGTCTCCTGAATAAATATTAAGTCTGCCTTTTCTTTATTGCATTGTCTGAATATTGTTTTTCTTTTGCTAGGGGAATTTAACCCTCTAACATTCCAACTTAAAACCTTTATACCCATATCTCTATGGACCATACCTTTAAGTGAACTGATACCATTTATCTATCATCTTTTTGTTTTTGGGACCATGAATTACTTTTTTAACATTCATACTTACATTCTTGCATACATTCATTCTATTAGAACAGAAGGTGCTGTAATACAGCCTTTCACCATTACTGTTCCGCAGGGATTCAGCCATTTTTTAGAAATGGATAGCGGTCTAATGTGGAGATGGCTATATGTTTTAACTTTCTTTAATTCTTAATTGCGCTGTCTATATCTTCTATATTTGTCTTCGTTGTTCTAGATTGAAGAATAAAAAAGACAAAGCTGGGGGATAGGAAAGGGCGAGGAGAAGGGGTTATGTAATATTGTATTCTTTATGTATTATTCGTATACACCTCACACTAGAATTAGTTACTATTCGTATTCTGAAATGCTATTTACAATTTATACTATTCTCAGTATTTCCGACTTTTGTCCTCATATTCTGCCTGTTGCTACCCCTTCTTCTCTTTCTCCTTTCCCCTCCTCCAGCTTCCCAAGGTCAAAAGCCTCAGACCCTGCCACACTGTGTTCTTATTACTAGTCCTGGTTTTTTGTACTGTTCTTATAGCTCTCTGATCTTTTCTCAAAAGACTCTCTTGAATGTTAAGCAGCCTTGAACACCTATCTTAATGTCCCTTTCTATCTCTCTATACATGTTTATTTATTTCTTCTTCTGCCAATCTGTTGTTGATAGTTGCAGGTTCAACGTGGACTCCTTGGTTTCATCTGTTTTCAGGTTTAAGTTCTTTATGAATGTTTCTCCTTCTTCTAAGGAATTGATCTTATGCCACACGGATCCTTGTAGTACTAGTAGTCCTACTGGGAAAGTCCATTTATATATAAAATCCGATTTCCTTAGTGTTTGTGTTATTGAATAGAATTCTTTCCTTTTATTCATTGTGCCTTTTGATAAGTCTGAAAAGATTTGTATCTTTTCATATGGAGATTCAAATGTCTTCTTCGTGTAGCTAGCTTTAACGATTTCTTCTTTTGTAGTTAAATGATGTAATTTGACAATCACGTCTCTGGTTTTTTTAATAGATGATTTGGTAAAGGGATTCTCTGAACTGTATCAAATTTCTGATCCAGTTTTGAGTAAATAGGGCAAACACTAGAGAACATTTCCTTGAGATATGTTGGAAGTTCTTCTTTTTTTATAGATTCATCAATTCCTCTTATTCTGAGGTTATTTTTCCGTGATTGATCTTCCATTTTGTTTATATGCTCCTTCAGACTTTTAATTTGTGTTGACATGTTTTCTGACTGTTCCACCAACATTTTGTGGTCCAGGATTAATTTGTCAAATTTAGTTTCCAGGTCCGAAGATCTTTTATTCACTTCTGTTATTAGTTTGGAATTTTCCATAATTTGCGTCTTAATCTCTGAAAAAAATTCTATTTGAAAGTCTTTTAGGATTTCTTTCATTTTCCCTATAGTCAGAAGGTTCTCCTCATGAGTCTCAGAGTCTCTGTTAGTTAATTTTACCGCTGGGAGATTTGTGCTTTGGTCTAGCCCTCCTTCTATGGTTTGTTTTTGCGACTGTTTTGTAATAGCCTTAGGGGAAAAGAAGGAGGATGAGTCTAAAGTGGGGCTTTTCCGCCCTTTTGCTTTAGTTTTCGTCGCCATTTTGTGATAAATGTATGGGATAGTTATTTCACTCTTATATGTTTGTGACTTTATCACGCTTGCTGTATACCCCAATGAGTCTATACTTTTCCTAACAATGTTAGGAGAATTTCCTTTTGCTGGTTTTAATGTGTGTCCAATAATTAGCGTCCAGTTATTTAACCGTGAGCTGCTAGGACCCACCTGACAAGTTCTTTGCAAGTAAAGACAGTGTTTTTAGCATTTGCCCTGTTTCAAAGGCAACTTTTAAAGAAATTTTACTTCTTTATAAAGGATATTTCACGTGTGTTCAGATATGTCTTACTGCACCCTTTTACCATTTTTATTTACAGTCTTTTTAAAAAAAAATGTATAAAGATGGCATATACCCCAGCATTTTTTATTTCTGTTGTCATAGTAACATCATTTTTCTTTTTCAGCAGTGTAAAAGGGAGATAATATTTTACTTAGCTTTTATTGTGCTTGAGTCCTTGTACTTGATGCTCTTTATGTAGCCTCCTCCTCCACTGCCTTCTCTGTGTCTTTAGCCGCTCACGTGCTCTGTAGCCCCCAGCCTTTTCCTGCTTTAATGCTCCTTCAATATGGAGGGGGGCTTAAACGCCTCTCTTCATTAAGGAGCTCTCCATTCCAAGATGTGGCTTTCAGGGCTCTGGGTTCGGGCTGTGGAGGTGCTGCTACTGCTGTAGTGAGGGGCTGGGTCTGCGCTGTCCCCTTATTTCGGGGCTGCTTGCGGGGCTGTGCTGTGTTGTGCTGAGCTGCACTTTACTCAGCAGCTGCCCCGTCAGCGTTCCTGCTTGGCGCCATCTCCGCCCGCAAATCGCCGTTCTGGACGGCTACGCAGCCATTTCCGGTCACTCCCCTAGCCCGTCTTCTATGAGGAGGTTAGTAGGAACTTGGATCAAGGAAACTCAGTTGATGTAGTCAATTTGGATTTTGCAAATGCTTTTGGTACGGTGCCACATGGGAGACTATTGAGCAAACTAAGGGATACAGGAATTGCCATAAATATTTGCTTATGGATTAAGAGCTGGCAAAGGGTTGTTGTAAATGGAACATACTCAGATTGGACTAATGGGGTAAGTGGGGTTCCTCAGTACTCAGTATTAGGTCCCCTCCTTTTTCCCATATTTATTAATGACTTGGAAGTGGGATTGGAGTGTGGTGTCTCCATTTTTGCTGATGACACAAAGTTGTGCAAGGTAATTAAATCAGAAAATGAAGTACTTTCCCTCCAAAAGGGTTTGCATAAATTAGAGGAATGGGCATCTAAGTGACAGATGATATTTAATATGAATAAATGTAAAGTTATGCATCTGGGAAGGACAAATAGTCATGCACTTTATAATCTTAATGAAGCAAATCTAGGGGTATCAGATATTGAAAGGGATTTGGGAGTACTTGTGGACAACCGACTAGGTAACAGTGCTCAATGCCAAGCAGTATCTGCAAAGGCAAGTAAAATATTAGCATGCATTAAGAAGGGTATAGAAGCAAGGGAAGCAAATATAATTATCCCACTATACAAATCCCTAGTAGGCGCTCATTTGGAATATGGAGTACAATTTTGGGCACCACTACATAAAAAGGGCATTTTAGAGCTGGAAAAAGTACAGAGAACGGCAACAAAGCTAATAAAGGGAATGAAGGGGCTAAGTTACTCTAGAAAAAAGGCGTCTATGAGGGGATATGATTACCTTATATAAATATATCCAGGGTCAATACAAGGCTTTGTCAAGGGAACTTTTTGTGCCAAGAGGTTTTCAACTAACAAGGGGACATAATTTGAGATTAGAAGTAAAAAGATTTCACCTTAAAGAAAGAAAAGGGTTCTTCACAGTAAGGGTGGTTAATCTGTGGAACTCTCTACCAAAGGAGGTGGTGACAGCAGATTCGATAGATAACTTTAAAAAGGGATTGGATATATTTTTAAATAAAAAGGGCATTAAGGGCTATCCTGGATAAATAGAGAGGGAGTATTGATCCAGGGGTGAATCTGATCGCCAGTATCTGGGGTCAAGAAGGAACTTTATATTTTTTCCCTGTTGAGACAATTTGCAAAGTTTCACTGGGGTTTTTTTCTGTTCGCCTTCCTCTGGATCAATTAACAATACATTTGCATATTGCTGATCAGAGGAGATCTAAAAAGGTTGAACTTGATGGACTAAAGTCTTTTTTCAACCTGAATTAATATGTAACTATAAGCTACACTCTTATCTCCCACAACGTAAAAGGGTTCAATTCCCCCTTCAAAAACACCATCCGGCTGCACTGTTCTTCTAGGAAACCCACTTTGCCCGACAAAAGACCCCCAAATACATGCACAAGAACTACCCACACCTATTTGCCACCTCCCAAAATTCCAAGAGAGCAGGGGCTGCTATCCTCCTCCATAAGGATGTGCCCCTCATTATAGAAGATAAAAAAATAGACCCAAAAGGTAGCTCTGTGCTGTTGACTGGGACTATCCATAACTACAAACTCACTCTTTTCTCTCTCTATTCCCCAACTATGGATCTGCATAATTGTCCAATCAACCTTTTAAAAACTATAGGCAAACAGGAATTAGGGGTGGTAATAATAGGAGGGGATCTTAATCTAACGCTTAACCGCAGTACAGATAGATCCAGAAGTTATACAGGAGAAAGATTATCCAATAAGCTTAAGCAAATTAACTCACACCTCAAATCTTAACATTTACCAGTCATCTGTAGAGAACTCCACCTGCTAACCAGTGAATATACATCTTTTTCCTCAACCCATAAAACTTTTTCAAGAATTAAAACTATCCTGGCCAGCATAAAATTAATTGACCAGACAGAACATATTGAAATTCACCTTGCCCCTGGTCGGATCATTACTAAGAGATGAAATTGCCACAGGTATAAACACATATTTTAACTTAAATCTAAATCAAGAAACAGAGCTAGAATGGATGTGAGCTCCACACACAGCTTATATTAGAGGCTCATGCATAAAATTAGCAGCCCAATATAAAAAGCAACAACAAGAGGAAGAACTATCTAAAGAATTAATTCCTCTAGAGAAGGCAAATCAAAAGCAACCAACGAACGATTTACGTCAGAAAATAGACAAAATCAGGCTAGATTTAGATGTAATCCTATCAAATAGAACGGAAAAGGGCCTTACGTGGACAGGACATAAATATTTCACAAAAGCCAACAAACCGGACACTGTGCTAGCCAGGAAATTAAAAAACAAAATATCTCAATCCAACTTCCACAGGCCAGTCAACTAATAGTCCCACTAAAATTCAGGAAACTTTCCATATTTTTTTTAGCAAAATATACCCCTCCAATAATATACCCAATTAAATAGAAGTCCGTCAGTTCTTAAATACTTGTTATCTCCCAACCCTAACAGAACAAGAATGGGATATATTAAGCTCTAAGATTACCTTAAAAGAAGGTCCAGATGTAATTACTGGAGCAAAACAAGGTAAATCACCAGGCCCAGATGGCTTTACGTCCCTCTACTATAAAAAAAAGTATGCCACTTTTAGCCCCTCACTTTATATAACAGAATCTTAGAAGGACAAAGAGTCCCTCCAGAATTAAACAATGCTGAATTGGTCTTTTTTATCAAAGAAAATAGGGATCCCCTAGGGGTAAAAAAATATCTAACCATTTCACTTCTTAATAATGACATAAAATTCCTTGCTAAAATCATGGCAAACAGACTTTCACAATTCTTAAATCAGTTAATTCATAAAGACCAAGTAGGGTTCATTCCCTTTAGGCAAAGAGGGGACAACATTAGAAGGGTATTGGACTTAATCCACTTATCCAGATGCACAAACTCTTCCCTGTCCCTGCTAGCTTTAGACATTGAGAAGGCATTTGATACGGTTGAATGGCCTTACATGCAGTGTTAGCCAAATTTGGAATTAGGGGCCTGTCAGTAAATTTAATTAAGACATATTATAGATAACCAAAAGCATTCCTAAAACTACCAGGTCAAAATAGATCCCACATTTATATACAGAGGGGCACCAGGCAAGGTTGTCCTCTGTCTCCACTCATTTTTGCATTGGCGATAGAACCACTTGCACAGTGAGGGAGGACATGCCCAGGAAGGGTTAGCATTGCTTGCTGACCGGGCAAGATGACGGGCGCAAGCAGGATGATAGAAGACTAACAAGTGTACAGACCTCTCCTGAACCTCTAGCTCTCTGCAGCCCAGCCAAAAAGGTGAGATGAACACTGAAAGCGCAGACAGCATCTGTGAAAGCGCTTTAGCATATATGAGAGCTTAATAACATATTGAGGGGAAGGAGGCTAGAGGCTGGAGGTTGCAAGTCTGCATTGACTCACATGAAAGCTGGTACAGGTGGCAAAAAACAGTCTGTGTAGCTCTCTTTCACAGAAGGCAAGCCCTATTGAAGGTCTGTGTGTGTGTGGGAGGTGGTAGAGACCACAAGAAGTTTACTGTTAGACATACAGAGGAGGGATGCTCTTCCCGTTTGCTGATTATACATGATACAAGTAGTGGACACAAGCAGGGGAGAACCTAACTGCAAAGCTGCAGAGCTGTAAAGGACCTGCTTAAAGGGTCCTGGAAGAAGGTCTCAAACAGTGAGTAAAGAGTCTGAAAAGAGGCTTACTGCTAGACACACAGATGAGGGATGCTTTTACCTTTTGCTGACTATACATGACACAAGCAGGGGAGTACCTAACTGCAAAGCTGCAGAGCTTTAAATGACCTGCTGAGATGGGCCTGGAAGAAGGTCTAAAAAAAGTGAGTAACAAGTCTGCAAAGTCTAAAATGGCAGGAATCTAGTTACACCACATAATATTCACCATATCTGAAAACAGACCGTGCAGCAAGCGTATTGGAGGCATAGATGTTTGCTATCTGGCTTGAGATAATAGTGGGCTATGAATAGAGGTTGAAGAAACCTATTTGCAAGCTATGTGCTTAAGCTTTTTTTTTCCAAAGGGACTCTAATGCAAAAAAAAAAGAAGATTTATAGAATTAAAGCTGAAAGAGGGAGAGAGAGACTAAAATTGGAGAGAGGCATAAATAAAGGAAAAGGGCTCATACTATCTATAAATGCCAAAATTCAGAAGTTAAAACACTGTATCATCGGACTATGCATTAATACATTTAGAGTCCTTAAAGATTTTATAAAATACTCTGAAGCAAGAAAAAAATTAAAAGAGTGAACTGTTACAGAAAATTAGGGCTTTTCACTTTGGAAGCAAAGTAAAGACTGGGACATGCTGTAATCTAAAGGGACGGTACTGAATAACGAGTAAAACTGTGAAAACCTCTGAACATTGGGGGAGGAATATACGTTTAATCTTTTATTTGGAACAACCGGGGGGGCGTTACGGGAAATGGATCTTACGTCAGCGTGAGGCTGACACCAGGATGGTGGGGAGACTGTCGTGCTAGCTGATATCGGCCTCTACCCCACCTCTGCTATACCGACTCATACCTCACACATACCCTGAGATATCCCGCAAGCCTCCAAAAGCAGTACAGAACTACGAGGAGGAGGTGCAGAGCACACTAAAAGAAGCACCGCAAGGAGATCTACGCATACCACAAGGCTCAGAGAGCCGGCATCTTGCGGGCACCTACAGTGCAACGTGTGGGGTATGTTCCGATGATTTGGTGTGACGCCAGATGGGCCTGCCAGACAATTGGAGGTATGGGGGATTAGAAGCATATTACCCAGCCTGAAGGGACTGTGTAGCAGCCGGAGTCAGAGGGTGGTGTGTAGGTATCATGGTGGAACATTTTAAAACACCACTCAAAGAGAATTAAGGGTCCCATATATATGAGAGGATTTAAAGTTAATAAAGAACCTATATAAATGATACCTAATCTTCAGGAAAGTAAAGTATCACTATAGCCAATGGAAAGATTTTTTTAAAATCTTTTTTTCTAAAAAAGAGCACTCAAAGAGTGGATTTTTTGCCCTAGCTTAAGAGCAAGATGGTTAGTTTGAAGAGGGTGAAATATAAACAAGTCTTATAAGTCCTACATGGATAAGGAATATTCAAACCCTGTGGGAAGGGGTATATAGCAGACTGTCAAGCGACTGCAACTAGTGGATGCTATTTTAAATCCCTGCTTGGATTTATCCCACACATCTATATGTCAGCACTGAAGGCTTAACTAAAATCTATCATCTGATACTTGGACTTGGAAACTGTCTATAGATCTCGTAAAAATATGCCAACTAAAATGAAATCAAGAGAAAAAACAAAAAGTGAGACATTAAAAACACCTACCATGTTCTCACCTAGAAATAAGGACCCTAGTACGAGTACTCTAACAGAAACTATCTCACCAACATTGGCGATGAATCAATCACCAGATAAAGCCTCTCAAACAATAAGATCAGATAATTTGTTTTCAGACAAAGAGGAAATCCTTACTTGTTCTAAAATGAAAGAAATGTTACAGATTTGTCCAGTCAAATTTAATCTCTGATCTGAAAATATCAGATAATACTTTATTAATTAAAGAAGTAAATCGAAGAGTCGAATTACGGACAATAACAATCTTCTTAAATATACAACGGTCCTGGAAAATAAAATTGAGGATTTAGCGAATAAGATATCATCTGTAGAAGATTGAAGTAGGATGAACAATCTTCGTTTCAGGGGCATATCTGAGTCAATACAAGATAGCAACTTAAAATCCTATGTGGAGAACTTTTTGAGGATAAGAGTCCACTATCGATCATATAAAGATGATATAATGAGGGCGTTATTTGCTAAGCAAAAGTTTTCTTCACCATATGAGAATATTAGAATTTCTCAGATTTATCAGACAAGACATTGTCTAGAAGAAGAGAATATAGTGATATAACTCAAGTCCTAAAACAGAAAGAAGGGCTATCTCCAGTGGGTATATTAGTATATAAAGATTCCAATTGGCATAGGTTAAAATCAGTTCAGGAGGGGATAAAGCTGTTGCAAGCTTGGCAGTTTCAAATAGATAAAGAGGTTAGACAACTTAATCTAACTGCCAGTAATCTGGCATGGCAAAAAAAAAACAAGAAAGAAAAAAAAATGTAGGTGTAGAGGTTGAAGCTAGCTAAAAAGACAGAAATTGTCTTTGTGGGATTAGACTGGTATATTCACTGCTGGCAAAACTTTCTATATGTTATCAATTTGGGAGATTTAATACGTATATATTGGATTACCCTGGAAATACAACTGCGGTGCTTGAAATAGACTGTCTAAATATAGCTACAATAGGGGTTGGAGAGAAAGGAGACACAGATTATAATGTATATGTTTGTAGTATATCTTTTTTATTTTAAATTACTCACAATAAAGATATAAAGTGGTAAAAAAAAATATATATATATGTTAAATATTTAATATAATAGACATATGGGAGAGTTAGACATTTTTATATATAGGGTGGAGTTGACCCTGTTAGGGAGTAAAGAATCATTTTGATGTATTCACACTGTGCACTGAGACTAGGAATTTTTTCCATAATTAGGAATCTTAAGTGATCACATTATTGGGTTGTATATGTTTATTTCTTTTTCTTTAATTTGTCTCTCTATTTTTCTCTTTCTCTGGCTATAAAGTTTTATTTCCAAGGGAAATTTGATATAGATTAAATTATTGGTTCAATAGAACTATAGGTACCACATATGGAGTGAATTAGAAAGTATATCCCTATCTGTCAGTCTCCCTACTTTTAATGAGAAAACCATTTCCTAACATCGGGTATTTGCCCTGTAAATCCAAAAGATATTTTGTAGGTTTGTTTTGGTCCTCTGATGAGGTTTATGTCTGACCTTAGTAGTAAGAAGATATGTGATCATTATTTATTTGTATATCAAGGGATGTGTATGTGTGTTGAAAGAATGAGGAAGGTTTATGGTATATTTATGAGGAGATACTTACTGGGCAGGATACATAGGTTCATTAGATACGTAGATGAATAAGGTAATAAAAATAATCTTGCGTAATGTAAATGGGTTAAACTCACAGACAAAAAGGAAAATAGCGTTCTTAAGCTATGCCAAAATTAAAGCCGACATTTTATATCTACATTTTACAGTAAATCCAAAGGAGTATCTATTCTCTTTAATAAAAGATTGACGGTCTCTGAGGAATTTACAAAAATAGACCATCTAGGCAGATATAAAATTTGGACAGGGTACATAAATAATAGATTGATAACCCTGGTAAATGTTTACCTGCCAAATAAAAATCAGGTCAGGTATTTAAAAAATCTACTAGGAGATATACATAAACTGAAGAGAGGGTTGCTCATAATATGTGGAGACTTCAATATGGCAATTGATGTACATATGGATAAACAGAGGCGTCAAAAGGTAAAATCAAAAGTTACAGATAATAAAATAGCCTCAGGTTTTTCAAATTTAATAAATAACTATGAGTTGTATGATTTATGGAGAGTATACCATCCGAACTGTAAAGAATATACCTTTTTCTCAAATAGATTTGAATCGTCATCTCGCATAGATTATATCTTTGCAGATCTGAGTACTCTGAAATTGCTTAGGAAGACTGATATTGTTTTGACTCCATGGTCAGACCATTGTATGAATAGTATAATCTTGAAGTATTTATTGGAATAAAAAGTACAAAAAAGATGAAAAATGAATCCCATAATATTTAAATATCTAGAAAATCTTAATGCTGTGAAAAAGGATACCCAGGAATTCTTTGAGATTAATAAGGATTCTGTGACTTCTATGAAGACACTATGGTGTTCATATAAAGCATTTATTAGAGAAATCCTGATCTCTAGGATAGCAGAAATCAAAAGACAAAGGGAAAAACCTCTAAAAAATTTATATATTGAATTAGAAAAATTACACCAGACCAATAAAAAAAGTCCAAACAAAGATTTTGGAAACAAAATACATATAATAAATAATCAAATAAATCGTATACTGCAATCCCAGGCTGATAATCTCCTATGGAGATTCCAACAATCTAACTTCCTGTATGGTAATAAAACCGGTAAATTTCTTACGAATAGATTAAAGAAACAACGCAAACAAAACAGGATCTTAAAAATTAAATTTAAATTAAAGATGAAGAGCAAAATGTATACATTAATCCTGATAAAATCGGTGAGGTATTTCAGGAGTTCTATGAGAAATTATATAACTTAGATAAGGATCAGAGTTTTGTTGTCCCAGATAAAGAGGATATTGATGCCTTTTTAAATAACATTAAGATCCCTAGAATTTCTGACCAAGAATCAATATATTTAAATAGGGAAATAACTAGTGAGGAAATAATTGAAGTAATAAATAGTGGCAAATCAAATAAGGCTCTAGGTATGGATGGATTTGATCACTTGTTTTATAAAGCACTTCAGTCTGAGATTAAAATACACTTATGTAGCCTATTTAATGATATCAAACAAACAAGCAATATTCCTTTGGAGATGTCGGAGACTAAAATAGTAAATATTCTGAAAGAAGGGAAGAACTCAGAGGAGTGTAGGAGTTACCGACCAATATCATTAATAAATATTGATGTTAAAATATACTCAAAAATGCATTTTTAAAAACCTTAATTGCTAAGTTGATTCACTCCAATCAAATGGGTTTTGTCCCAGGACGCAAGGCGTCTGACAATTTAAGACGATGAATATTTTGTCCAATGTTAAGGATAAAGAGGCACCTTAACTTATCATGGTCAGCTAGAATAGCCTCAATAAATATGAGCATAATTCCAAAAATTACTTTATGCATGGGATAAATACCGGATGTATTAGCAAATAATTATTTAAAACTTATCCAGGGTCAGCTTGATAAATTTATGTACGAGGAAAAAAAAAACAGAATCAGAGAAAGTATAACTTATAATAAATTAGTTAACAGAGGTTTAAATGTACCCTGTATAAAAGAAATTCATCAAAAAGATCATTATAGCCCAACTTATAAGTTGGAATATCATTCAAGATAAACCAAGATGGTTAATTTTGGAAGAAGCTTTGATACAGGAATACCCTATTCAATCCATGCTACGGATTGAATATACTCTGCCTTCAGGAAACTCACTGGGAACAGAGTAAAAAGCTGAAGCTTAGTGATAAACATTTTAGAATCAGTTATAATGCTATGTATAGAAAGAAAGCGAGAGAGGTCTCCATATATTTTCACAAGAGATTAAATCTTGTGGAGGAATTTGTAGACATAGATCCTCAAGGAAGGTATTTAATATGGGTAGGGAATTGACAACAAGACATTTACAATTCTTAACATATATGCTCCAAATGTCAGGCAGGTCTGGTTCCTAAATAGTCTTTTTAAAAGGCTACAACATTTTTTGCAAGGATGATTGTTTTGTGGGGATTTTAACATCTGTATTAATCCAGAAATAGATATGAAATCCACAAAATGTCCTAACCCAGATGCACTTATGCAAAGCAATTCAAAGATGTTTAATGATGCTATAATTAGGGCCGGCCTGTATGATGTTTGGAGGGTATTCCACCCGACAGATAGGGACTATTCCTTTTTTTCGTACAGGCATCAAAAGTATCTCAGGTCAGACTACGTCATGGTAGATTCAAACACTTGAAAGAATCTGTCAGAAGTTGCAATAGATCCGATTGTATGGTCGGACCATGCGATTGTTAAGATGACAATAAAAGAGAAATCAGTGGATTATACCAGATCAAGATGGAAATTAGACAGTTCATTGTTAGAAGATGCAACTTTAAAAAAAAAAAAATAGAAAAGGAAATTATAGTTTTTTTTTAAATTAATAATAACTCCGTAAATTCTAAAATTACTACATGGAATGCCCATAAAGTAGTTGTGAGAGGGATTTTTATTCAAATGAAATCAAAAAGAAGCAAAATGAGAGGGTTACCTTTGATAAATCTGTACATTGGAATGGAAATGAATCAAAGGCAAAACAAGCTTAATCCTAGAGAGGAACTTAGTCTAAAAATTAGGAGTCTACAAGCTCAAATTAAATCTATTGTTCAATAAATAACGGCCAAAGCATGTTGGGCATACCAGCAGAGATGCTATCACTGTGGAAACAAAGCAGAGATTATTGGCTGACAAGATGAAACAAAGAATAGCAAAAAAAAAAGAATAGAGTTAATTAAGGGTAAAAATTGCTCTTTTATAAAACCACAAGAAATAGCAAAACCTTATTTTGACTTTTATAAGGGACCTTATAAGCTGAGTAAAGAGAGAGATTACTTAAAACCAGCAAGAGAAGAAATTTCTGTTTTCCTGAAAGGGATCAACTTACCTAAAATTACTGATCAAGATTTGATATTGCTTAATGCAGAGATTGTAGACGAGGAGCTGGATTTAGCAATAACAGATTTAAAAATAAAAAAATCACCAGGTGCAGATGGGATGATAAATCAATACTACAAAATATATAATTTGCTGGCAGCCTTCAATGAGATTAAAGGAGAGGGTAGAATCCCAAGAGAGATGTTAGAGGCAATAATAATAACTATTCCTAAGAAGCATGAGGATTTAACAAAATGTGAAAATTACAAGCTAATCTCCCTCTTAAACTCAGATATCAAGTTGTATGCAAGAATTTTGGCCATGAGATTCAACAAAGTGATAGGAAAGCTAATTGCAATGGATCAAACTGGATTTATTCAAGATAGGCAAGGGGTGGATAACACCAGAAAACTGTTGAATCTTATAACCTACTCTGCAGCAAGTAAAACCCCAGCAACTTTCCTATCGCTAGATGCCTATCGCTAGATGCAGAGAAAGCCTTTGACAAGGTCGGATGGGACTATATGGAGCTGACATTACAAAATTTGGCCTTGGAGTATTTGAGTCACGGGCTATTGGAGCTCTATATACGGTCCCATCCGCCTCTGCCGAACGACAAGGCTTTAAATCTGAGCAATTTTCTACCTCAAATGGTATGAGACAGGGCTGTCCCCTGTCTCCTATTGTTTTTGTTCTCATAATGGAACATTTGGCAGTGGCTGTACGTTGTGCGGATAATATAGAGGGTTTTACAAGAGGAAAGAATGTACATAAAATAACATTATTTGCTGACAACGTGTTTATCTCTTTGACGAATCCTGTTAAATCTCTTAAAGGACTGTGGGATCCGATAGATAGATACAGTAAAATCTCAAATTATAAATTAAATATTACTAAATCAGAAATAATGACAGTAAATGTGCAAAGTGAAGTACAGGCAATTTTAAAAGCAAGGTGACATCATGGAAGAACACACATCTTTCTTGGTCAGACAGGAGTATTGCTGCAAAAATGTTTCTTCTCCCACAGTTTAACTATTTGATCCGTTGTATTCTTAATTCCAAGCTATATATTAAAACAATTTCAGTGGTTAATAGATAATTACATCCAAAACTCAAAATAACAGAGAGTTCAAAGGAAAAATATGGCCAGGAGTTTTGAAAAAGGGGAAATTTCCTATCCAATGCTTGAGACATATTATGAAGCTACTATGCTTTCACACATTTTCAAATGGACTTGGAAAACAGATATGTTGCAGTGGATGAGGATAGAATCACAAATGATGTTAAAAGGTGATTTGGATTCAATAATTTTTTTTTAGAGAAATTCAATGAGACATTCATCTTATATAAACTTCCAATTATTAACAGCCGTTGGAAAATGTGGGAAAAGTTCAATCGGAATAATGTGTTAATTCCCTTACCTAGCTTACTGACTATTTTGAGCAGCCTAGCAGTACTCTTTAATATCCCAAGATTAAAATCCTAGTCCATTATGGACCCAAATATATTGAAAGATTTATATGTGAATGCAAGATTAATGACTTGGGAAGAAATAAATAGGAGATATGGGATAAAAAAATTAAGATTGGCTTCATTATAATAGATTGAGGTCCTACTTGGAAAAGTATAAAACAATAAGCAGAAGATTTAAAATATTGACTCCTTTTGAAAATCTAATTATATCCAATAATTATTCCCATTTGATATCGAAATGTTTTGGAATTTTTAAAATTAGGTATGAGGAAGGAAAAACTATTAAAATGCAGTTGTGGGAAAGGGACTTAAAACTAGCATGGGCAAATAAAGTATGGTTCAAAGCAACATCATTTGCGAAGAGGTTTTTAAAGCATGCAGCATTTAGAGAGGTGCAGTTTAAATTACTCAACAAGTGGTATATTGTTCCAACAAAGAGAGAATGTGGATATATACGAGGACATTTTCACATCTGGTGAGAATGTGAGATAATACAACGATTTTGGCAGGACTGCTTCACATAGATCTCAAAAGGACTGAAAATCGAAATACCCTTAGATCCCGCGATGGCATTGTTCTATATTTTTCCACCTGAAAACACTCTGGAAATGAAGGCCTTATTAATTTAGATTTACACAGCGATAAAATGGCTCATAGCTTCATATTGGAAGCAAGCCAAGGCTCCAAATTGGTTGGAAGTTAAAAGGATGGTTAATAGACATAGAGGCCGTAAGAGATGCGGGGCCGCAAGGACCGGCCGCAAGCTATTTGCCTATTCTATTCCCTTCCGGCCGGGGATTCCGGCAGGCTTGCGGCCGGCGCCTAGTTATGCCTTGCGGCCGCACGCACCGGGGAAAAGCCTTTGATCTTAAACAGCCGCAAGAGTTTCGGCCGCAAGAAAATCCTGCTATTCAATTGCTCCGGGAACCCTCTCTGCAAGGCTAAAACCGAGCCGCAGCTTACTTGCAGCAAAAAGGTCCCGCAGGCACACAATTAAGCACATTATAAAGCCATAATAAAGCCATCCTGCACTCTGAGGAGACTATAAAGTGATTGTAGGTGTTAGCATTCATAGCACAACATTCCCCTACACTCAAATCCGTAAATAAATTTTATTTGAATTTATATCAAATATCCATGGAAAAAATCCAGAGGGCTTGGAGCACCTCAGACCCGCCCACGCTGCGGCCGGAAAATAAACAGTTAATGTAATCTCGGATTTGGGCTGATGTGCAAGCTTGAGAGGGGGTTGCTATTAATCCTCATGTCCCCCATTATGATCCCTAGCATTTACAGAGCTTTACAGTGCCATCTTGAATTTATTTTTGCTTATAAAGATTTCTGAGCTTACGGCCGGTTGCAAGATATACGGCCGGCCGTAAGGGGATATCCTTGCGGCACCGTATAATTGAATTGCAAGGTAATGGGAGCCCCGCAAGGAATCGCAGCTTTGCGGCCGATTTACGGCCGATAATAGAATGAGGCACAGAGAATTTAAAAAAGATTTTCTTTCAACCAATCAAATAAAAGGTCAACTAAACTGGAAGCTATGGGATAAACATTTTCAGTAAGTCATTTTTGGACAATTAATGGCGAAATAAAATATTTTCCTTGGATCACCCTTAGAACCCACTTGGTTTATATGTATTGTTTAATAAACAAAAACTGGGGAATTTGTGCAATAGAAGTAACGTAGGGGTTTATAAACTCACGTCCTTGATAAGAGTATCCATTTTCCCTTGTGAATGAAATGATAACAAAAGGAGGTTCCAGGAGCAAGGAGAGGTAGATATAACATTTTAAGAATTAGTTATGCTACATTATGTGTTTATGCTCTTCATTATGTAATCAAGATGTATTGTGATATTTTTGTAAATTTTGCTCAAATAAAAAAAGAGCCATTTGCACATAAGATTAGAGCATCAGCAAAAGTCAAAGGGATCCAAGTGGGGCTCCACCAGTACAAGACCTCTTTTATGCATCATCACGAACCCCAAGGAATCAGTCCCGGGTCTCATGTCCGTTTTAGAAAAAATTGGCCTCCTGTCTGGTCTAAAATTAAATTTAGATAAAACAGAAGCTTTAGAAATGGATCTAAACCCAGAGGAAAACAAATACCTACGTGATAATTACAATTTTACGTGGCCTAAAACACAAATTAGATATCTTGGAATTAACTTGACTCAGAATCTAGAAGATCTTTATAAAGCCAACTACCTTCCCCTAATCTCTCAATTTAAAGCAGACCCCCAAGCATGGCCCCACAACACTTTATAATGATGATTAAGCTGCTATATGTAACTTGGTACCCTCCCCCCCCCCCCCCCCACTTATATTTGAGAAGTATTTCTCATTCCAACATTTTTTCCCCTCTCTATTCTCTTGACTACATGAGAAGATTAATCCCTAAATGTAACTTTACTGTAGCATTGTATGAGATCACTTTAAGGGTTAAAACTTAAGCGCAGAAAAGAAGAAAAAGAAGAAGCTGGGGAGGAAATGATAGGTTAATATATGTACCAAGGAGGCAAAGACAGTGAAATCTTGCAGTTGAAATCTTTATTGTTGTTCATAGTAATGTCTGAATAGAAATGTATGGGATTTCCTGTTAGGTTCTTGAGATGACTGTACCTAACATACTCTTGATGTTTCTGTTCTTCTGAAAACTTGTGTTGTAATTACCTTCATACTCTCAATAAAATGGATTAAAAAAAATATGGTGTACATGATGCATATCTTTTTGGCCTCCATGACCTCCCTACTCTCTCAGATAATGGGCGCCACCTACTAAATTCTGAAGTAACAAATGAAGATGTTAGGGACACAATGCAGTGGCTAAAGCCAGGTACATCTCAAGACCCAGATAGCCTAACTAAGCTCTGCTAGAAAATATATTGTGACTTGGTATCTACAAACCTAACCTCACTCTTCAATCCTATACTAGATGGTCCCCCAATACCTCCAGAAATGAATCAGGCTGAGATAGTTGTCTTTCCCAAGGAATGTAGAGATCCACGAGAAACTAAAAACTATAGGCCCATCTCGCTACTTAATGGGCATATAAAGATTCTTGCAAACATGATGACCAGTAAAATGGTTCTATTTCTTCCAAGACTTATACATAAAGACCAAGTGAGGTTTATACCTCAATGACAAACTGGAGATAATTTTAGGAAAATCACTGGTATCTCATTCATAAAACAAAAATCATGCTCTTGTTCCTAGCACTTGACATACAGTAGAGACAGTCTTTGATTCTCTGGAGTGAACAAAATGGGAAATCAAAGGAGAATTCTTGAACATGATACACACCTATTACCAAACCCCTAAAGCTAACTATATTCAAATACAACAAGGTAAGGGGCAGGGCTGTCCTCTTTCACCTCTTCTTTTCGTCTTAGCGGTAAAATCTCTTGCACAAGCTATTATGGCTGATTCAGACATCCATAGAGTGCAATCAGGTTTGCATCAGTTAAAATGCCGCCTCTTTGTTGATGACTTATGCACCCTTACCAAACCACTCACCTCAATACCTCTTCTTATGCTTATACAATCTTCCTTTGAAGAGTTCTTGTATCTGAAAATAAATGTAGACAAATCTGAGGCTTTAAACTTAACACTCCAACCGTTAGTCAAAGTTCTCCAACTCATTTATGACTTCTCCTAGCCCAAGTCATATATTAGACACATAGGAGTAAAAATGAATATTCATTGGAAGGACTTATGTATTGCCAATTATGCCCATCCTATATACTGTATATGAATCTATTTGATAATATACAAACTTGGTCAACATATTTTCTTTTCTTCTGTTGTATTCGTCAATTAATTTTCATTTAGCATACTCTAGTGTTAGCTCCTGCTCTGGTCTAGTTTCTAGAGCATTTATAAGGGCACCGTAAGACTCTGGAAGGCTGCATAGTAATAATGCTACTACATGATTATCTTTAATGTCTTCACCTATTGCACATAGCTGTTCCACAATCTCTAACATAGCATTCACATGTTCGCACATGTCCTAGCCATTGTTCAGCCTTTTCATATACAGTTTGCGCAGTAGATATAGTTTACTGTTTATGTTTGAACGCTCATGCAGTTTTTGTAATGCAGTGCACATTCCTTTTATCTTTGTTTTCTTCTCTTTTATGAATGAGTTGATTATCCTCCACTAACAGGTTTATAATTGTTTTTGTTTGCCTGCTCTTTTTGTCCCATTCTTCAGGGTTGTCAGTGGGTCTGTTTGTATCCAGTACCTGCCATAAGTCATCTTTGGATAACAGCATTTCAAGCTTGAATTTCCACAGCTGGTAGTTGGTATTGTTGAGTTTGCTATTTGCAAACTTCACATCTGAACCACTTGTTATATTTCAGGAAATTGGATGTAGCTCTTGTTTCCTCACTCAGTATTTACTGGGATCATAGATGCAACACTAATTTTTTTGTGGTTTTCCTTTAGTGTCTGGGCCCTTAATCTGTTAGTTATGCATCTGCAAGAGACTGGAGATAGTACAGAACCATATGAGACTTTACTTGTTATGATAAACAGCAAAAATGTAAAACATACTAGACACTTGCCCGTCAACAATGACAACATAAAAATTTGAAACCTCGCAATACTGTTGTTAGCCACACAATGCGGCTACGCTGCACATTGCAAGCCTCACCATGTGCAGCAAAGCCGGGCAATGCAAGGCTCTCTATGCAGAGCTTCTCTCTCTCTCTCCTTCCCTTCTTCTGTGTCCTCTCCCTCTTCTCTCCTTCTCTCTTCTCTCTGCAAGCCTTGCAATGAGCGTCTTCAGCCCCCATTGCAAGCCTCTCAATGAGCGCCTGTGGCGCCCATTGCAGGCCTCCAGTCACAAATGATGGGATAATATCTCTTTGCCTGCCTCTCCCTCCCCTGTGTCTCTTTCCCCCCACTCTTAACATGTATCTCTTTGCCCCATTCTCCCTCCACTGTGTCTCTTTGCCCCACTCTCCCTCCACTGTGTCTCTTCCCTCCTTTTTCTTACCTTTTGTCTCTTTGCCTGCCTCTCCCTCCCCTGTGTCTCTTTCCCCCCACTCCCTCCCCAGTTTCTCTTTCCCCCTCTCCCTCCCCTGTGTTTTTCCCCTATCTCCCTCCCCTGTGCCTCTTACCCCCTCTCCCTCCCCTTTGTCTCTCACCCCATCCCCCATTCACTCCCCTGTCTGTCTTTCCCCTGTCTCTCTTTCTTTGTATTGAAGGCAAATAACTTTTCCATAATGCGATCTGGCTCATAAGGCGCGCCGGCAGAAGAGGCATTGAGCTATGATAGGCGTGCTCGAGGCCCTGGGGGGCTGAGTGCCCGCGCCGAACATAGGGATGGCCTTGGTGTCGACTCATCGACGTTTGAGTTGCGCCACATCGGAGGAAAGAATAGTTCTTTGCCTGCATTAAAGTGTTCTGAGGGGATGCAGCTTACAAATAGACTAGATCCTAGGTATTTTCAACTGCAGGAGCTTTTTTCAGTAATGTTACAAATCTATTCAATTTAATTCACTCAGAATATTGCTTACTATATAGCCCCTATTTAATTGCAAGCCCATAATTACCTTCAAACTGATCTTTAGGCTGCGGGTTCCAAATGTTTTACATATATAAATGTATTTAACTGACTCAAACCGGTAATTACAGGCTCACAGCCCCAACACGCAAACCATGAACCTGTAAGTAGCATTTCAGGGCATGATCAATTTAGCGTAATTTAGACAGAGCCAATAGTAAAGGAGACTGTCATCATGACGACAGTAAAACATGGAGTTTAAAACTACAATAAATTAGTGTTTAGAAGTCCGATCTGCAATCGTACTCGCAATCCAGAAATGTAGAAATTAATAAAAATCAATATATCAACTGTTCCAGGGATCGATATAACACGGAAATAAAACATTTTATTTCAGATTTGTGAGCTTGAGACTGTTGTGCAATTAATTCTAATGTCTTTTATAATTTCCCAATATTTTGAAGTACAATATTGTGTATATATTTGCTTTTGCAGTGTTACGAACAGGTGTTTAACCCCCTTTGCAAGTCCTATCTTGTACTCGTAGAATTTTTTTAAACATTTGCCATTTACGGGTTTGAAGGCAATTGCGGGCTTGTTGAATAGTTGTACTAAATATGGATTTTGCGTCTTTAGCACTGTTTACATTTACAGGCTTGAAACATTAAAGAAGGAGTTAGGATTTTTTGATAACCGTAGTGCTTTTGAGCCTGTAACTCGCAATTGGAATGATAGTAGGAAAATGTAGCCAATTCAATATTAGTAATATTTACGGGCTCTATTACAGACTTAAGTAATTGCAATTTGGACAATTAAATAGGGGCTTCCCTGGTTTGAACATTTCTAAAAATGAAACATGGCCCTAGAGTTTTCTCTCTAAATATTCCATGTTACAATAAATTACACTTGTCGATCAACCTTTTACACCTCCCTATCCCTATTTACCCCTTTTTCTTGTTGTTCCTTCCCCTTAACCCTCCCTACGGCATTTATTTGTTATTTAATGTTTTCTTTTTGTTTAAATTAATGTTAAAATGTATTATAATAGAAATAAAAAGTTAAATAAAGTTTATAAGTAAATTATAATGTGTGTACAGTGTCAGATCTATCTTTTTGGAGCCTCTGGGCAGTAAAGTTGAGGAGCCCCTGCGAGTGCATGTACAAGGCATGCTCAAACCCATTTTTCCCATTTTTGTGCGTGCATGATCACTTGCATCACACATAAAGTGTGAGTATTTATGAGTTAAAGGGCCACTGCACAATGAAAACAGAAACTGTTCGAAGTAATTGAGTCAAGCTAAGAGCATAATTAATTCACAAGTTAATTAGAAAAAATAAATGTTGATGAATGTTGAGGGCCATAGTCCCTAACAACTTATTTCTGGCTCTAACATATTTGTTATTCTACCAATATCTACGTATCACATATAATAGTTATTGTAATTGCGAGTTTGTTGGTAACGCTCAGGAATGTTACAAGTTGCGCATGCGCAACACCAAACTCGTGAGAACACGCGTTGCGCTGTGGGTGCGCGTGCATTGAGACACGTTCGCTCATTGTGCCGGGAGGGCGGGCCATGCACACCAGGAGCGGGAGGGAGAAAGGAGACACAGGGGAGGGAGAAGAGGGAATGGAGACACAGTGGAGGAGAATGGGAGAAGGAAACACAGTGGAGGGAGATGGGGGTAGGAGACACAGTGGAGGGAGATGGGGGTAGGAGACACAGTAGAGGGAGATGGGGGTAGGAGACACAGTGGAGGGAGATGGGGGAGGAGACACAGTGGAGGGAGATGGTCGAAGGAGACACAGAGGAGGGAGATGGGGGAGGAGACACAGTGGAGGGAGATGGGGGAAGGAGACACAGACGAGGGAGATGGTAGAGGAGACACAAAGGAGGAAGATGGGGTTGAAGAAGACACAGTGGAGGTAGATGGGATGGAGACACAGGGAAGGGAGACGGGGTAAGGAGACACAGTGGAGGGAGAGGGGGAAGGAAACACAGGGGAGGGAGAGGGGGAAGAGAAACAGAGGAGGAGGGGGGAGAGACACAGGGGAGGAAGAGTGGGTGGAAGAGACACAGGGGAGAGAGAGGCGGGGAGAGACATGGGAGGGAGAGACACAGGGGTGGGTAGAGGCCCACAATTAGTGCCGAAGGAGCTCATCGCGAGGACTGTTATGAGTGACAACGTTACGGACTTGCGCATGGCGCGGCCTGCAATGAGAGCCAAAGCTGCTCATTGTGAGGACGGTAAAGTAAAGGAGGGGAGAGGCTTGCACTGTGTGGCAAACAGCATTGCCAGGCTTCGAATTTGAATGCAGTCATTTTTGACAGGCAAGTCGCTAATCGCTCATTGATTTCTGCCCATGTGCTCTGAGTATCCATCTAGATGTGCATCCACCTCCAATTGGTGGATCACGCTGTCTGTCTTGCTGCTGCAAATGCACGGTCTTGTCCCGCCCCCAAATTTCTTAAAGAAACATTAACAATAAAATTAAAATCTGTAATTTTTTGTAGTAATGAGGCGGCCCCCTCAGGGAGGCGCCCATAGGCAGCTGCCAGACCTTTCCCCAGAGTGTGAACCCTGTGGTTAAACTCTGCGCCACAGCACCTAGTGGTGAAAAAGAAGTTGTGCAGGAAAAAAATGACTCCCCCCTCCGACTTCGCGTATCTCGACGGGGCTGAATCAACAGCAAGGCCATTGCTATGTTCAGCAAGAGCACTTGCTGTGTCTCTTTCCTCCTCTCTTGCTTCCCTCTCCCTCCCCTGTGTCTCTTCACCCCGCCTCTGTCCACTGTGTCTCTCCCCCCTTCTCTCTTCCCTGTCTCTCCCCCATGTCTCTTTACCCCCTTTCGCTCCCCGTGTCACTTTTATCCTGTGTCTCTCTTCCCCCTCTTCTTCCCCTGTGTCTCTTCCCCCTCCCCTGTGTCTCCCCCCGCATCTCTTCCCTCCTTCCTCCCCTGAGTCTCTCTCCCTTACCCCTCCCACCCCTCTGTCTCTTTTTTCCCTCTCCCCCCCTGTTTTTCTTTCCCCCCTTCTCTTTTGTCTCTTCCCCCTTTCCTTTGACTTTCTCCCCTCTGCCTCCCCCTCTCTCCTGTCTCTCCCCATGTCTTTCTTCCACCCCATGTCTTTCTCCCACCCTCTCCCTTGTCTCTCCCCCCTTTCCCTGTCTGTCCCTCCTCTCCCTCGCTGCTCAAGCCACGCATTGCGCATGCACCAGTCACAGCACGCTATGTGCATGACCTGCTTGCCGAATGCTATGCGCATGCGCGTTAATGCTTCGCATTGAGCATACACGCTTTCGCGATTGACAAAGTGTGTAGCCTCCAATGTGCATGCGCCGCAAGAACATTACACACTTTGACACCTATTAAAGGTGATAGTTAATAGAAAATATTTAGTTTATTTTTCCTTGTTTTAATAATTCGGAGTAGTACAGTTATAGTTTTTTAAGAGATAAAAATGAATTAATTCTCAATCTGTATTATTTAGAAATCCACCATTGTTTGGATAAAGTAAGTCAATTAGTAATTTGCTTATCAATTTTAATTTAACCTTTATTACATTAATTTATATTTACAATTTCAATAACTTATCTTTGGTAACAGAATAGCTTCATAATACGTTTTTAAAAGTTATGAATACCTGAACCTCCCTCGTACCTCCCGTCTTTTAGTTTTCAGGTTCTCCACCGATGCTGGACCTTCGCACTCATAGCCCCTCATAGCCCTACTTCTACGTTGCTATTCAAGTGAAAGGGACCGCAGCACGGCCCTTCCTACGGCCGATCGCAAGTCATGCAATTGGCCATTAGCTTTGGCAGTATTGTACCTGATCTCTTGCGTTAGCCCGAAGATCAGAGTGCAAGCACACCAAACTAAAAAGACCAAAATAAATTCAATGCAGCACTGTAAAGCACTGTAATTAATAGGGGACACATTGGGGGACATGAGGATTACATGTAGTACATTGGCTAGCTGGCACATCGCCGATAGCCAATACTGTCATTTATGGCCGCAGGCCCCCGGGAGGCAGTAACCCATTCTCCAAGCCCGGGAGACTTGTGGCCACAAATGACAGTATTGGCTAGCGGTGATGTGCCAGCTAGCCAACTCCCGCCGCTGCTACTTAAAGGTACAGACCCCCGTAAGCCTCCATCTAACCCCATCTCTTATGGGGGTCATACAGACCCCCATAAACTTCCATCAAACCCCTTACATATGAGGGGCCTCATCACCTTTGGGGGTCATACAGACCACCATATGCCTCCATCTAACCCCATTACTTATGGGGGTCTATACAGACCCCCATAATCCTCCATCTAACCCCTTCCCTTATGGGGGTCTATACAGACCCCCCATAAGTCTCCATCTAACCCCATCACTTATGTGGGTCATACAGACCCTTATAAGCCTCCATCTAACCCCTTCACATATGGGGGTCCATACAGACACCCGTAAGCCTCTCTTTAACCTAATTAGTCCAATAAGGGTCTATGAAGACCCTCATGGGACAATTATAACCCTAATAAAAACCCTATAAGTGCCACGAGGATCGTTCAGGACCCCCATGACTCTAAGTACAAACACTACACTATACTATTCCCCCAATAAACCACTAAATCTAAAATAACCCCCCTCTACCACAACCTATTAACACCTACATTACCTACCTAACCCCTATTAAACTACCACCCCACTAAAAATAAAAGCTGTTACAAAAAATAAAAAAAATATTACAACCCCCACTACAAAAAATAATAAAAGAACATTTCAAACCCCCCACTACAAAAAGATCTATAACATATAACCCCCTATCTATAATACATTTCCCCCTATCTATAATACATTTAACTCTAAATCTAAGCAAAAATATAATAAATAAGACCACTTACCTTGTCTCGATGTCCCTTCAGATCGCACCCCTAGGAAAAAAGAAACATCAAATTAGTACAAAATGTAACACTACATTCTAAATACAGTATTAAACTTAACTTTCTGACAAATATATACTACTAACCCCCTAACTACATTTCCCCATATCTACATTACATATCCCCCTATCTACATTACATATCCCCCTGACTTAAAAATATTACCCCATATCTATAAAACATTACCACTATCTATAAAAAAATACCCCTATCTATAACACATAACCCCCTATTTAAAAAACATTACCCCTATCTATAAAAATGACCCCCTATCTATAAAACATTACCCCTATCTATAACACATAACCACCTATCTATAAAACATTACACCTATCTATAAAACATTACCCCTATCTACATAACATTACCACATCTATTAAATGTTACCCCTATCTACATAACATAACCCCTATCTATTATACATGTCCCCTTATCTATAATACATTAAACCCTAAATCTAACTTAAAATAGAATAAATAAGACCACTTACCTTGCCTCAATGACCCTTCAGATCGCACCCCTGGGAAAAAAGAAAAAATATATAAGTACAAAATTAAACACTACATAGAATAAATAAACATTCTAAATACAGTATTAAACTTACCTTCCCAGCATGTCCCTGTCTATCCCCGTCCTCCTCCTCTTCTGCCCCGGGAGGGCCCTTGAAAAATCTGCCCCCCCCCCAAAAAAAGTAAAGTAACAGAGCTCCTCCTACGAGCTAATGAGACTACTAGGCCTTCTTCTGGTAAAAAAAACAGAATGGTGCCTTCTGATTGGCTGAAATAGCTGTCAATCAAATTTCAGCCAATTTGAAGGCTTCAAGGTGTGAACCAATCAGAATGGGATACACCCCTATACCATTCTGATTGGCTGATGGACCTGTCAATCTTTTTTAAACCAATCAGAAGGCACTATTGCCTTCAGCCAATCACAATGGTATACACCGCATGATAAGGACCCCAAACACACCTCCAAGATGACCAGTGCCTTAATAAAGAAGCTAAAGGTAAGTAAAGCTGATGGACTGGACAAGCATGTCACCAGACCTAAACCCTATTGAGCATCTGTGGGGCATCCTCAAATGGAAGGTGAGGGAGTGCAAGCTCTCTAATATCCACCAGCTATGTAATGTCATCATGGTGGAGTGGAAGAGGATTCCAGTGGCAACCTGTGAAGCTCTGGTGAACTCCGTGCCATGAGGGTTAATGCAGTGCTGGAAAATAATGGTGGCCACACAAAATATTGACACTTTGGGCCCAATTTGGACATTTCCACTTAGGGGTGTACTCACTTTTGTTGCCAACGATTTAGACTTTAATGGCTGTGTGTTGAGTTATTTTGAAGGGGACAGCAAATTTACATTGTTATACAGGCTGTACATGTACTACTTTACATTGTAGCAGAGTGTCATTTCTTCAGTGTTGTCACTTGAAAATATATACTAAAATATTTACAAAAATGTGAGGGGTGGAGAGGTGTGGCAAGCAGCAAACAGAGAGGAAGCAAAATAACAGAGCTCCCTGCAATAAGGCTTTAAAACAACATGAAAATACCAAGCAATTTGGATTATTTTTGATCTACAAGAACAGGTTGCAGTGACTGAACAGTCTGGATTGCACTGGCACTGTGCAGCAACTTTTGGACTTCACTTTAACACAGATCTACTGGACTGAAAGATACTGGATGGGGCACAATCAATAACTATTGGGAAGGTGTCTGGTGAGTCTAAACCCCAAAGGGGACCCTCTTATGTCATCCTACCCCAGCTAGACCCCAGCTCACCTACCCAGGGAAGGGCCTCTTGAGGGGAGATATAAAGTGGAGCACAACATATAATTTTTCACTTCATATTTGAAGGAAAATTAACAAGCACTCTATATGGGTTACTACTGAAAGATAACACAGGGTAAAGCTAGCAATAGCCCTGCAACTATACACAGACACTGGTGGACATAGAAAAAAAGGGATTGAAGTGCATTCAATGAACTTCTACACCAATCTGGGATCATAAGGAGCAAGTGAAGTTGTACTTTCACACCCCAGGGACTGTACCTTTACAGCATCTCATTGCTGGGACTCATGTGTTTGCAACCATCATTAAAAGCTCTGTTTATTAAATCCTAATTTGTGCTGGACTCTAATCAGCAAAGCAATTGAAGCAAAACTGCCACAGCCAAATGTAATGAACTGTTTAAGACAAGGAATTTACTTTTTTTTCTTCAATCCCTTATCATCTTAACTTGTTTATGTTATATGAGATAAAGGGAGCGGCTCCACTTGTGACTGTTTTATAAGTTTGCTGTTGACTACACCCTGTATAAAAGACAGCTCAACACTACCACCAAGTGGCAGCTTACGAAAATTACATGCTCAGGCTTATAAATATATCAGTGCTTCTGAAATCCACTACAACTGACAAGCCTACTTAGGCCTCTACAACCAAGTGTCCTTTGATTTTGTTGCTATTGTCTACTGAAGTTTGTTAAGTGTGTGACTAGAGCCTGATTTGCATTCTTATGTTCTTGTCCTATTTCAAACGACAGCCAAGCCCTGATTTTTTGCTGTCAATATTTACAACTGTGGCAAAGAATCCAACTATCATTGCCTTGGAACTTTGACACACAACTCTGCAAGATCTTATGCCTCACTCCCCTGTGATTTTTGTGACTTGTGGTCTCTATACTCTAACTAGGGATGGGCTAGGCCCAGTGACTGACCGCCATTCTGATTTCACTAAGTGCATGCAGCTGCCTGACACCAAAGGCAGGTGGATACAATTGTTATCTGTCAAAGTAGACAAGGGGCACCATCTACCCTACATTGGAAGATCACAGATTCTCATGTGCACAATAAAAGTATGTTATTCCTTCTTTGGCGGATCAAGCTACAATGTGGCTGGTGCTGAGCAGAGCACACTACAATACAGCCGCCCGATGGTCAAAGTGACAATTCATGAAGCACTCTGGTAACTTACTATATCTTGGGGTCTAATGGGATGCACATATATTCAGTTTACTGCAATAAAGATATCCAACACTGCCACCCAGAGAAATTTCAGGAATATAACATCAGTGATCTTTAAACTACATTAACTTACTACTACAAGAAATTAAGACTATCAATTACATCTGATACTTCCCTGGTCTGCCACTGCCATCTAGTGGAGGAAAGTGGTAAACCACAAAGGGACTTTCTGATAGCACAAAGCTTATGGAGCATATGTTTCACATGAGAGACCTGATATTCTCCAGGATGTAACTTCCTATTCCCATATGCCCGTTACATGGGGACACTTACAAACGCAAAAGTGACAAAATACCTTATCTTATGTCATGGCTGGAGTAGCTACGAGAAAAAGTAGCAAGAATATACAATCTTATTACTTGCCTAGAACGTCACCCCCTGCATCTCAAAAACAACAGCCTAACTCAAAAACCACGGCAGCAACAACGATGGAGCATACAGCGCCAAGCATTAAGGGTGATATCCAAGACCTCAAAGACCTGATCCTCACATTCAGGGAGGACATCAGAGCGGACATCCAAAAAGTCTCAGCAGACTTAACGCCCGAGATAAAAAGAGTGGACGCTAAAACTGACTTGCTTGAAGAGAAATATAACAAACTAAAACAATCTCATATCGAGATTGAGGAAGAAATCTCCATGCTAAAGGAGGAGCAAGCCCGCCACTTAACATTTCAGGAAGACCTAGAAAATAGATCTCGGAGACAGAATATCAGACTGAGAAACCTTCCCTGAATCAGTAACTGACCTCCATTTATACATGTCAGAGCTCTGTGAGTTTCTGCTACCAAATCTGGACTCTGAGCAATATAGACTGGACCAGATCCATAGAGCTCTGGGAGGTCGTTCCACCATGTCTGAACGCCCCAGAGATATCATCGCCCGCTTCCATTACTTTACAACTAAGGAAATGTTCATGAGAGCATCCAGGGGGGGTATCCCTGACATCGAAGGGCACAGACCAAGTGTCTTTGCGGACCTCGCTCAACAAACGTTATTCAAGAGGAAAATTATGAAACCACTCCTGGACAACATCCTGGCCCATGGCTAGAAATACTCTTGGGGCTTTCCATTTCGCCTACTGATTGCCAGGGACGGCAAGCTCTTTACCATAAGAACCCTAGAGGAGGGGACGGCCCTTCTAGCTACCTGGGGCATTACTTTAACAGGATGCTCCTGGAGTTTCTGGCGACAGCCAACCCATCAGGGACTTGACAGAGGGTCCCCGAGAAAGAACAGTTGGCCTTAATTCTCATGGTAGAGGTTCCAACCTCCCCTCCAGAAGACATTAAAACAGGTCTCCTGACCAGCCAGATGTGCCATAGATCCAATAACACTGTGATGTATTGTTATATGATATATTATAGTTATGTTCTACCTCTTACTTTGATCTTCTAAAACTTGCGACCAAAATATGAACAGACATGACTAGTTAAACTCTTGCATAACTATCTGTCACTTTAGAAGAATATTTCTTCTTTTTTTTTTTATATAGATATTGATAGTGTCCCTTAAGGGCTTCACCATATACACACCCCCTAGCGAATCCAGTCAGTATTGGAGTCTAATACTACTGGACTCACCAATTTAATTAAAAGGACAGCGCTCGCTCTCCTTGAAGTAGTGTTATACTACGTTCCTAGTTTTGTTATATTCTATTAGTATAATTTTATTTTTAGAATAAAAAAAAAAGTTTTTGGATAAATTTGTGTCAACAAATTTGACGCCAGATTACTTGACAAGCAGTTTCAACCACTGTATATCGTTGTGTTCTCCTCATCCGTTCTACCCTAACATTTTACTTTACGTTTACATCAATTTGCACAGTGAAGTGACGCAGGTGGTTTCTGGACGGAGTCCCAGCGGGAGGCTCATCAGACTAGATACTCGAAGGCGGCTATAACCCTTCGTGCTCTACTAAGCTTGGCCTTGAGCCCCAGACAAACGGTGAGTCATGAATATTAATATCATTTCACATAATGCTCAGGGCCTGAATGAACCGATTAAGAGAGGGGTTGCCATAAAAGAGTATCAGAGACTAGGGGGAGATGTAATATTTGTGCAAGAAACACATTTTAAGAAACTAGCGGTCCCCAAATACTGGGGGAAAACATATAAACAAACTTTCCACTCCACCGCAACAGAAAAGAAAAGAGGGGTGACACTCCTTATTCATAATAGGCTTACATTTCGCCACACCCGCACTCAGACAGACCCAGAGGGTAGATATATGGCAGTACATGGCACCATTCATGAACAGAAAATTACCTTCCATAACATATATGCGCCAAACACTGATCAGAAGCAATTCTTCACTAAGATTTCAGATCTGATTATGGGCTGGGAGCACTCCCTCCTGATCATAGGGGGGGACATGAACACAGTCCTAGATCCATCTACAGACAAATCAACTGCTACCACTAAACTCACACCTCCCACGGCTACCAGAGCTCTTAAACATATTCTCAGATCTAATTGCCTGATAGACAGTTAGAGGATAATGAACCCCACTGATCGAGAGTATACTTTTTACTCCCCCAGACATCTGTCACACTCCAGAATTGATTACCTGTTCATTCAACAACACCTATTACTAAACTTAGAAGCAGCTTCCATTCGACCCATTTCGTGGTCAGATCATGAACTGGTTCTGATCTCCCTGTCTGGACTTCTATCAGCGGGACGGTCCCCCTCGTGGGCACTAAATCCCTGTCTACTAAACGATTTAGTCCTAAGGGAAAAAATCAGCAGCGCAATTGTGGAATACTTTGGGATCAATAGTGGGGGTGAGGTAGACGGGGGAGGAGTGTGGGCAGCCCATAAGGCAGTGATTAGAGAAGTTTGTATTCAGCTAGGAGCAGCAGAGAAAAAAGCAGATAGAGCACAAATGAGTGACCTTAATAGCAAGATCACAGAGTTACAATCACTATTTGCCAGGAATCATGATCCTAAGATCTACAATGAAATTCTGAAATACAAACACACCTTAAACACAGTGCTCAGAAAGAAGGTGGTCTCCATGCTACAACGTTCGCAGGCCAGCTTCTTTAGGAGCACCGATAAACCTGACAATATGTTGGCCAGAAAGCTTAAAGCACAGAGGGCGGACTCATTCATCCCAAAGATATTTACTAAAGGGAAAGGCCCGGTCTCTAAACCAGACCAGATTGCTGATGTCTTTCGACAATTTTATACAGAAGTGTATTCCGCCCCCTCCCACTCAGGATCTTACTCTCACAAATCACAAATTGATGAATTTATTTCTGGGATTCAGCTGCCACAAATTGAGGAATCACAGGCAGAGACCCTAGCAGACCCCATAACTTCTGAGGAAATTAAACAGGCTATTAAGGCCACGAGATCACATGCAGCACCTGGTCCGGATGGATTCACACATTTTTATTATAAACAATACATCGATCTCTTGCTACCACACCTCCAAGAATTATTTAACAGTTTCCTCTCTGGTTCTTCAATCAGACCAGAATTTCTAGAGGCTAAAGAGGGGAAAGATCCAGCACAGTGCGGTAGTTATAGACCGATCTCGTTGATCAACACGGACCACAAATTATATTCCAAAATAATGGCAAACAGATTGGCCCCATTGTTGCCGGACGTGATCCATCCGGACCAGGTAGGCTTCATCTCAGGTAGAGAAGCACCCGACAACACCAGGAGAATCTTTAACCTGATAGACTTGGCTACCAGAGAGGATATCCCGCTAATGCTCCTATCTTTAGACGCCGAAAAGGCATTTGATAGGATAGACTGGACTTTTATGTGGAAAACATTGGCGAAGTTTGGTCTGGGGAACGGCTTTCTGAAGGGCATTATGCCTTTATACAGCGGTCCCAGAGCATGTATTATATATCAAGGATTTGTGTCCAAACAATTTAATATTACTAGGGGAACTAGACAGGGCTGCCCACTCTCCCCCTTGCTCTTCACCCTTAGTGTTGAACCATTGGCAGCGGCAGTTAGAAATTGTCCAAACATTAAAGGAGTGCAGATTGGCCCTAATGAGCATAAGCTCAACCTTTTTGAAGACGATTTCATGCTGTCACTTACAGATCCAATACCAAGCCTGCCTAATTTATTCCAATTGCTCAAGACTTTGCAGAGTGTCAGGGTTCAAAATCAACACTAACAAGAGCATAGCCCTCAACATTACACTACCCAAACGATGAAACAGAACTTAGAAAACAGCTTTCCCATAAAATGGGCCCCCAAACAGATAACTTATTTGGGTATTAATATTCCGCGGTCTATAGCGTTGGTATACGAGGCAAATTTTCCTCCTGTCTTTAACAGAATCAAGGCAGATATCTCCAAGTGCTCCTTCCTTAACATCTCATGGTTGGGCAGAATAAATTCCATCAAGATGAATGTGATTCCCAAAAATATTATACCTATTTAGGACAATCCCAATCCCGATCAGGTTACCCGACCTTAGAGTGATGCAAAAAACACTTTTTAAGTTCGCCTGGCATAACAAGAAACCAAGAATCAATAGAACCACAATGTGTGCGCCTAAACAGAAAGGGGGGCTAGCCTTCCCTGATCTAATCAAGTATTATAAGGCCACTAGATTAGCTCAAACCACGACCTGGTTTAAAAAAGAGGCCATACCGGTGTGGGCAGACATAGAGAGGCAACTTCTAGAAGACAAGCATTGGGTACTATCGCAGGTTTTATGGCTTAGCTTAGGTCGGGACCTATGAACAGAAGAGTTACCGATTTGTATTAGCCACTCTTTGAAATTATGGAAAGACCTGAACAGAAGGGTGAACCTCCTGAGCGTGGGTTCTGGCTTGATTCCACTATGGCAATCTCACAAAGGTCAGCACCTCAATACATTTACCCAGATGAAATGGTGGATAAAGAACAAAATAACAATTGTGGCAGATACCTGGGTGAACTCACAAAGCAACACATCGTCAATTATCACTGACATAATTCAGGTGCCAAATAGAGAGTGGCTTAATCTGATGGCAATTAATGAGACACTAACACACTCTATGAAAATAAACAAACATCATACTAAATCTCCCTTCGAGAAATGCTGTATCAACAATCCCAGAGGTAAGGCCAATATAGCCATCATTTACAATCAGATGGTGTCTCTCACCAACAGGGTTAAACCACATTACCAAACTGCATGGGAGGCTGACTTGCAGGTAACTCTAGACGACAGCCAATGGAATAAGATCCTCAAACAAGCCAATACCTCTTCACTAAACGTGACACTAAAAGAAAACTCTTTTAAGACAATAATGAGGTGATACCTTACACCAGCAAGACTCCATCTTCTGAACAAAACACACCCTGACACATGTTTTAGGGGCTGCACAGACACTGGTACACTGATTCACATGCTGTGGGAGTGTCCAAAAATAAGACCAATATGGACAGCAACATACGACCTATTAGAAACACTTTTGGGGACAACAGTAAAACAAAAGCCTGAGGAAGCTTTGCTAGGCCTTCCAATTACGGGGCTATTCAAATCAAAACAATGTTTAACAACACAGATATTTTTGGCCACGGGATGCATCATAGCTAAACACTGGAAACTTACCTCCCCTACTCACATTGAAGTACTTCACAAAATCAGGTTCATTCGGGCTATGAGCTCACTTTCAGCTGAAATTGATGAAAGATACCGCCGATGGGCCTCCTGCTGGGACTTATGGACTCGATACGAGGTCCACAATAAGGTTTGAGTGAACTACTTTTATGGGTTAACCTGATGTTTGATCTATGGTTTCACCTTACTGTACCTCCTGGACACATATCTGCTTTGAGGAATGTATATATGTTCAAGATTTTGTGTGACTTTATATATATGTTTTACATGTTCATGTGTTATTCTAACCAAAAAAGAAAAACTTTGAAAGAAACTTTTTGATATATCTTGTTGATACTTGAGAGATTTGTTATATGATTTGCTGAACTTACGATGTTATATTTGTTTATTCTTTCAATAAAAAAGTTAATTAGAAAAAAAAAAAAAAAATGTGAGGGGTGTACTCACATTTGCGAGATACTGTATATGAGCCTGGTAAAAACATATATAATTATAGGTTCAGGAATGTGACAGGGAATCTTGTCTTCTGAGTCAGGCCAAAGTTCATTAGGACTATACTTTGCCATGTAGGGTTTGAGTATGTCCTTCATAGGGATGATCCTTGACTTTAGACATGATCCTCATATATCTCTTCTTCCATGTCCTGAGGCAAACGTGCAGCGTAGAATTCTAAGGTTTTATATAGGTATTCTTTCTGGGTGATGGTCGTGTCAATCCATTTCTGTATAAGTCCCCTTGCACAGGGAACCAAACAACAACCACAAGTGACCAAAATGGCGAGCATGACAACGATCAAAGTCATCACAGAAAAGACTATGAACTTCCATCTTCCTAACCATGACTGAAGCCAGCCGGTGAATGGGTTTTCCATACCTGAATTTTATGCCAGTTCATTCGACAGAGTGGTCAATCCCTCCAGGGCTTTGGTAACTGTTCCATCAGGTGCCGTATTATTAGGGATGAAGGTGCAGTAAGCAGTGCCAAACATTTTACAAACACCCCTTCTTTTGCTAGAAGCATGTCCAGGGACATGCGATTTTGCCATACCATCAGACTTGTTTTATCTAGTTGTTCAGCCAAGCCTTGCACCGCATCTCTAGTAGAGTTCACAAACCTCTGTTGGTTATAGTAGATGTAATTGATCCAGTCAACATTCTTATTTATTGTCACCCAGCAGGTGATCATGGATTCAAATCCTGCTGCAATTAGTTTTTTGGCTTTGAACTTGTCTGCTACTCCCCGGGACACCCCAATGGAGTCCATGTAGACTCTGTCATCAAAGCTGCCACTTGGCATGGATCTCTTCGATCGGGTCAAGGCCTCTGTATCGTGAGCTGCAGTAGGACCTAGTTGTTTTTCAGGGAGCAGGTAAAATGGCATCACCAATTGTTTCAGTGCACAAAATTCTTGCCAGTTGGGGGTAACACTTGTCTGAGTTTCAGTCCTCCACAGTATCACCACACATCTGCTCTCCTGTAGTATGATTGACAAACCACTAATCAGGATAGCCATTACTACCAGTGGTTATTATATTGATGCAGGAGACCAGGTTTCCCACATTTTTCCCTCGTGAGGTTTGTAGGAAACAGGTGTAATTGGCTTCATGGAGTGAACTGTGGAGGTTGTATCTTGGCTACAGGTGGGAATAAGTAGTGCAATGTAGTACAGTTTTGGATTGCTCGTCCTACGAACAGTTGCAACAAACATTTTAGTCCCTCTTTGTCATTTTGGGGATTCCATTTGAATTTTACAGTTGCCATTGTTGGCCTTGCTGTGGAGAAGGCAACACAGTTGGTCACATTCATAGTTGAGGCAGTGTACAGCACCCACTCAAGCCATATGTTCTTTTTAGCATATCCAGTCTCAATTTCAAATGTGTCGGCCATACTAGTAACGTTCAGATAGGTCCCTACTAATCATTTTGGCAGTGGTTCTTTAGGTGAAGTTGGGGTTCTAAGAATATCAGGATCATCTCCTGGCTTTGTATTCAAAGCTCATATCCAAATCTATCCAATTGGATCTCTCCCACCTAAAACATCAGCTCCCCAAACATAGAGTCACAGTACTTTGGAGTTTTGAGAGTCAGGCGGATAGGGTTGCAGCCTTGGCCTTTTTTACATCCAGTTTCACTATTGCCCTTAGTTAAGCTCATCCTTGCTTTTATATCTGAGCAATGCCCACTTGGCTTCTGATGGTAGCCATAATCTGAGTGACAGGTAGACCACAGGGCCAAGTCCCAAGTTGAGCATTTATTGTCATCTCTAGAGTGCATTATGCACATGTATTTGTCTGACCATTTCAGACTATCCTCATTTTCAAACTGTGCTGTTCCTATCTGACCTTCAGTATAGGTTAGGTTAGAGGCTTCAGGTATTCATTCCACCTCTGAAGCTATCTCTTGACCAAATGGTGGCTCATCATTCTTTCATTTTCCTGGTTAGCCTTTGTAGATTTGTCCTTTAATCTGTTTTTGTGTATTCTCCCAGATCAGGGTAGGTATTACTATAATGGCGGATCATAAGGATCAATCTTAATAAGGACTTTCTCATCCCACACAGTCCTGTATTTCCTGTATTTTCTGAGGGGGTGCCACAGTCTGTGTTTGGTCATCATTCCAGGGTCACCTTCCCGCTTCACCAAGGCCCCTCTAATCTGTCTGAGCACGGCAGTATCTTCACTGGGTTAGAGACGAGTGACCCTATTGGTTTCACTCCCCTTTGTAGCCAGACTTTGTGTAACAGACAGGTGCAGGGTTACTCAGGTTAGCAATTAGCACCAGGAAGATGCCTACAGAGGGACCCTCTTGCACTGGGTCAGATGTATTCAGGACGTCTTTCCTGCAATTTTCACCTCTGTCGCAGTAGCCAACAAAACCTAGTAAGGACCTTCCCACTTAGCGTCCATCCGGTTTTTCCTTTTGATGATTCAAAGTACTCATTCTCCTGGCTTTATCAGAGTAGGTAGTTCCTGGTGTTCCTGGGGAGGAGAAACATTTACAGTGGTAATTTCTCATTGCATTAACATTCTTGCCATATTTTCATCTGTCTCAACCCATTTAGAAAACATGTCTATGATTATTTTTGCACAGACAATACATCTCATTATTAATAAATATCCAAGATAGCTGGCAGCATATAAATGTAGCATATACATGTTAGCAAAAAATAGAGGACAGAACAGGTATCCTTTAATTGTAAGTGCACACCCTAGGCCCTGGTAACAATATAGAGCAAAAATAATTATGTTATAAAACTTAGCATTTATTAAATAGTTTAAAAAAGTATTAAAATGTAGAAATTCTGACGAGATGGATTAGGTAGGGGAATGAGAAATAGTAAGGACTTCCTAGTTATAGGTTGGAATAGGAAGGGTAGAGATAGGTCCTCTATCCTCTGGTCTCAAGTGATAGTATAATAAAGTGCATAAAGTGAACAAAGTGCATATAGTATAGTGGAATACTAGTGAGTAGCAATGACATAGGTCTGAATCTGAGGCCTATGTAATTGCACCAATATGTATTACCACTAGCCAAACAAAAGTGACTAGTGCTTGTAGTAATAAATGAGGGAATTGCACTTAAGTATATTGCACCTTTTAGTGATATTGCTTTGGTATAAAGTGTATAGTGCCAATATTGGTTCAATAAATAAATGAATGAATATTGTATAGTTGGGTACAATAATATGGTGCCAGTGCTAACTGAGGATAATAGGATCTATCAGTACTTATATTATATCCTGTATTTGTTTGGAAGGTCCTTCCACTACTAGAATAGTGAAATTGTATATTCCCCTACACTATCTGAGGAGCCAAGATGTCCAATTACACCCACATTGTAGTATTGCTTTTGTAGTTATTCTTAATATTGTTCATTAACATGTGGAAGGTGTATTGGGTGATTATTAGGGGAGTCAGTCTGTGTTCTGCCCGAGCACCTCAGCTCCAAACAACTTGCCGCGCGTCTCCTATGCGTCGGCGTGTGACGTCATAGAGCGGCGTCGCGGCGTTGTACGTGCAACCCGACGCACGTTTCTAAGGATTTCATCAGGGGTTACCGGAAGAATGTCAGAGGAGCTATTTATGCTCACTGGTTGCCTTGGCAACCTCTAAATTTAAAAGAAATTATTTAAATGGTGATAATTATTAAAATCATATAATTATAATGCATATATATAGTGAGTTGGACTTGGAGACTAGAATATTTCATCATATTGGCTTTATTATACCACAGTAGTAGAATTGGCCAGAATAAAAGAAGAAATTTATTTTATATATATTTGAAGCAGCATTTGACACTATATATGTATGCCAATAATAAAGTGTGTTTATTTTAAGTATCTATTATTATTGTCAGTGATTATTATTTACCAAGAGAATACGTTTTAGTTCTCTATGTTTGTCTAGACAAGTATATAAAAATGAATTATTATTATTATCCATTATATTATTATTGATATTGAATATACTTTTCTGTGTCCTTTAATTTAAGTGTATATTTTGTATTTTTATATATGATGTAATTATTGATGCATCTATTTACATGATATATTGATTCCACATTCAAAATATACACTAAGGTATAGATGCCATTGTATGTATCAAAGCAAATACCTTAAATAAATGGGGTGAAGGTGAAGCCATCATTTAGACCCCAAGGTTTTTTGGTTTTAAGTGTGAAAATCCAGTAGGCCTCCTTTTTTAATAGTTCCTTATCAATATTTCCTCTTCTAATATTTTTTTTTTAATGCCGTCAATGGCTATAAAAGATATATTGTTAAGGTTACCATTATGTTGAGAATTTACATGGTTGGCCACTGGTGTGTCATATTCTTTAGTGATGCTGTATATGTGTTCCAATATTCTGCGCCTAAATTCTCTACAGGTTTTGCCTATGTATTTCATCCCACATTTGCAAATCATGAGATATATAACCCCTACAGTTTTGCACGTCATTAGATGTTGAATTTTGAAATTTTCAGTTCCATCTTTTGAGGGGAATGTTTTGGTGGTATTGACATATTTACATGCTTTGCATGATAAGCATTTGTAACAGCCTTTTGTTTTATTTAGCCAGGTGTTGTTCTTAGTGCTTTCTAGATGGCTTTTAGATAGCATATCTCTCAGGTTAGTTGATATTCTACTAGGGATTTGGGCCTGGTTGCTTAAAAATGGTTTTAGATCTTCATCGTCTAATAAAATCTTCCAATGGTCGTTGAATATTTTTCTAATTTCATGCCATTTGCCATTGTAAGTGCCTATACACCTGACCACTTCTTCTTGTTGTTTATTCTTATTCAATAGCAGTTGGTCTCTATCTACTGCTTTGGCCCTTTGATATGCTCTCTTTGGGGGTTTGTTCTTATATCCCCTTTCCTTAAAGCGATGTTGTAATTCTCTGGCTTCCATCTCAAAATCAGTTTGGTTGGAGCAATTTCTTTTGATTCTTAAATATTGCCCCACTGGTATCCCTTCAATTAATGATTTTGGGTGGCTACTGTTAGCCTGTAACAGACTATTCGTGGCTGTAGGTTTTCTGTATGTGGTAGTCTGAAGTTTGCCATTATCTGACTTGACTATTTTTAAATCCAAAAAAGTGATTTCATTCTCACTTTTTTCTGAGGTTAAATAAAGGCCCATGTTGTTTTTATTGAGTATATCAATGAAGTCCTTTAAATCCTTCTGACTTCCATTCCATACTACCAAGATATCATCTATAAATCTCATCCATAATTCAATATGCTTGGTGTATTGATCCAATTGGTCAGTGAATACCATTTGCTCTTCCCACCAGCCCAAATATAAATTTGCGTATGTGGGAGCACATGCTGTGCCCATGGCTGTGCCACATATTTGCTGGTAAAATTTATTGAGAAAAACAAAATAATTATGAGTTAATGCGAACTCTAGTAGATTTAATATAAACTCATTGTGATTAGAGTATTGGGTACCTCTTTTTAATAAGAAGTAACTCACTGCTTCTATGCCTCTTTGATGTTGTATGTTTGTATAAAGAGATTCAACATCTAGAGATACCAAAAGTGCCTTTTTGTTAACTGAAACATCATTTAGTTTCAATAGAACATCTTTTGTATCTCTTACATGTGATGCTAGTGTAGTCACAAATTCTTGTAACATAGAGTCCACATATTTGCTCGGATTCTCTGTGATACTCTCAATCCCTGACACAATTGGTCTACCCGGAGGTTTTTTAGGGTTCTTGTGTATTTTGGGGATGGTATAGAAAGTTGCTATTTTTGGGTTCTGATTTAGGAGATAGTCAAATTCAGATTTGCATATAACTTTTGTGTTTAGGCCTTTTGTTAAAATTTCTTTGAGTTCCTCGATGAAATCATCAGTTGGATCTTTTTCTAATTTTTTGTAACTTTTTTTGTCTTTGAGGAGTCTTTCACATTCCAAAATGTAGTCAGTTTTGTCAAGTATGACTATATTGCCACCTTTATCTGAATTTCTAATGATGATATTTTTATCTTGTTGTAGTTGGTTTAATGCCATTCTTTCAGTTTTAGTTAAATTATAATTGGCATTCCTTTTATCTGAAATATTTATCATATCTCGAACCACATTGTTTACAAATAGCTCTATATTTGGACTTATGCTTAAAGGTGGTGTGTATTTGCTTTGTGGTTTAAAAGCAGAGTACGGCCCTGTAGATTGAAATTCTTCATTTTCTGCCAATAAATTTTCAAGACTTCTCAAAGTCTTAGAATGCAAGGGTTCTATTTGAGTTGTGTTCTTCTTTTTAGAGAAGAACTTTTTTAAGGCTAGTTTTCTGGCAAAAAAATGAGTGTCCTTTACCCATTCCAGGAGGGGTTAAAGTCCCCTGTAGGTGAAAAATTTAGGCCTTTCTTGAGAACTGCTAGATGGTCATCTGATAAAATCTTGGTTGATAAATTGAATATTTGTAAAGAGTCTAATTCTTCCGTGTTCTTTTTTGTTGGGGTCTGTATGTATCTTGATTTTTTCTTCTTACCCCTTTTGATCCTCCTCTTAAATCTAAAAAAGTTTTGGTTGGTCTTTTTGCCATTTGGAGGTTTGTTAATCCTGGTCTATCATTAGTTTCTAAGTCGGACCATTCAGATTCAGACGTGTTGTTATCAACGTGTGTTTTAGGGATAAATTGTTTTCTGGATCTTCTAAAGATATTTCCACTTTGGAAATCATTTAAATCCCTATGGAATTTCTTTTGTTTCCTATCAACCAACATTTTTTTTAAATTCTCTATGTCCTTTTGCAGTTTATTTTCTAATTCAATAAAGTTGGGGTCTGTATTGTGTTCTCTTATTTTTTCCACCTCTTTTTTCAGTTGTGGATCTAACTCTTTCAATTGTGATTGTTCCCATTCCAGAATTAAAGTCATGAGTTCTTTGGAACATCTCAACAATACAGAGTCCTATTTCTTTACAAATTCTTCAGGTAGGCCTTGAATTGTGGGGAATAGATTAATGCGTAATCCTCTGGGTACTAGATTGTTTGCCAGATAATTTTCTAAACTCGCTATCTCCCACCATATTCTATATTGTTGTTTATATAATTTGTTCAGTTCAAAGAACTGATTCCTTAAAAGGGGCTCTTTATGTTGTCCCAAATTAGAATCTTTGCTAAATATATTTTTGGCCTCATTGAGCCAACTTTCTTGATTCCAATTTTGGAATAGGAAACCTGCTGTTGGTTCCATATTTATTATTGGTGTATATAAATACCTGAGCTTAACACCTTAGATAGAACTAGGTTCATAAATAATAGTCGGTACAGAGTAAGGAAGATAGGTGGCTCAAGGTATTAAAAAGGTTCTGGGATAGAAGCAAGGGGTGCTACTTAAGGATATAATTAACTAAATAGCAAAAAATAGAGGACAGAACAGGTATCCTTTAATTGTAAGTGCACACCCTAGGCCCTGGTAACAATATAGAGCAAAATAATTATGTTATAAAACTTAGCATTTATTAAATAGTTTAAAAAAGTATTCAAATGTAGAAATTCTGACGAGATGGATTCAAAATTCAACATCTAATGACGTGCAAAACTGTAGGGGTTATATATCTCATGATTTGCAAATGTGGGATGAAATACATAGGCAAAACCTGTAGAGAATTTAGGCGCAGAATATTGGAACACATATACAGCATCACTAAAGAATATGACACACCAGTGGCCAACCATGTAAATTCTCAACATAATGGTAACCTTAACAATATATCTTTTATAGCCATTGACGGCATTAAAAAAAATATTAGAAGAGGAAATATTGATAAGGAACTATTAAAAAAGGAGGCCTACTGGATTTTCACACTTAAAACCAAAAAACCTTGGGGTCTAAATGATGGCTTCACCTTCACCCCATTTATTTAAGGTATTTGCTTTGATACATACAATGGCATCTATACCTTAGTGTATATTTTGAATGTGGAATCAATATATCATGTAAATAGATGCATCAATAATTACATCATATATAAAAATACAAAATATACACTTAAATTAAAGGACACAGAAAAGTATATTCAATATCAATAATAATATAATGGATAATAATAATAATTCATTTTTATATACTTGTCTAGACAAACATAGAGAACTAAAACGTATTCTCTTGGTAAATAATAATCACTGACAATAATAATAGATACTTAAAATAAACACACTTTATTATTGGCATACATATATAGTGTCAAATGCTGCTTCAAATATATATAAAATAAATTTCTTCTTTTATTCTGGCCAATTCTACTACTGTGGTATAATAAAGCCAATATGATGAAATATTCTATTCTCCAAGTCCAACTCACTATATATATGCATTATAATTATATGATTTTAATAATTATCACCATTTAAATAATTTCTTTTAAATTTAGAGGTTGCCAAGGCAACCAGTGAGCATAAATAGCTCCTCTGACATTCTTCCGGTAACCCCTGATGAAATCCTTAGAAACGTGTGTCGGGTTGCACGTACATCGCCGCGACGCCGCTCTATGACGTCACACGCCGACGCATAGGAGACGCGCGGCAAGTTGTTTGGAGCTGAGGTGCTCGGGCAGAACACAGACTGACTCCCCTAATAATCACCCAATACACCTTCCACATGTTAATGAACAATATTAAGAATAACTACAAAAGCAATACTACAATGTGGGTGTAATTGGACATCTTGGCTCCTCAGATAGTGTAGGGGAATATACAATTTCACTATTCTAGTAGTGGAAGGACCTTCCAAACAAATACAGGATATAATATAAGTACTGATAGATCCTATTATCCTCAGTTAGCACTGGCACCATATTATTGTACCCAACTATACAATATTCATTCATTTATTTATTGAACCAATATTGGCACTATACACTTTATACCAAAGCAATATCACTAAAAGGTGCAATATACTTAAGTGCAATTCCCTCATTTATTACTACAAGCACTAGTCACTTTTGTTTGGCTAGTGGTAATACATATTGGTGCAATTACATAGGCCTCAGATTCAGACCTATGTCATTGCTACTCACTAGTATTCCACTATACTATATGCACTTTGTTCACTTTATGCACTTTATTATACTATCACTTGAGACCAGAGGATAGAGGACCTATCTCTACACTTCCTATTCCAACCTATAACTAGGAAGTCCTTACTATTTCTCATTCCCCTACCTAATCCATCTCGTCAGAATTTCTACATTTTAATACTTTTTTAAACTATTTAATAAATGCTAAGTTTTATAACATAATTATTTTTGCTCTATATTGTTACCAGGGCCTAGGGTGTGCACTTACAATTAAAGGATACCTGTTCTGTCCTCTATTTTTTGCTATTTAGTTAATTATATCCTTAAGTAGCACCCCTTATCAGATTCTGGACTATATTATTAATTACAACAATTTTTCAAACTGTCTGTCAGTCAAAATCAGTAATCTATGCATAGCAATATTATACTGGTATTAAAACATACTTATCAAAGCACAAAAACAGGATAAACATCACAGATAATTTTGAGCTCACGAAAAATAATGTATGCGCATAGTCTTTCACAAATCATAAATTTAGTATATTTTTGAAAAAAATAATATAATACAATCTAGGGAGTTAGTTTCCAATGAGTGTTTCCCACTCCATCAATTATTATACAAACAATAGGGAATAATTTCTAATAATATGAAAACTTTTTATTCAATAAAGGGAAAAACTATTAAAATTTACAATTTAAAAACAAAAGCATTGATTTGCTCCTTTGGCAGGAACATTGCTTGGCATTTAGTGCCTGTACCACATATATTCTGGGCTAGTCAGCCACGTATTCATTTCAAAGCTACTTAATATGAGTACACATATTTGGGCATATACAGGATAAATTGCAGAATTGGAGACAAAAGTCAATATACAACCCCACTTCCTGATTCCTTACACTAGGAATAAGATGGGTCTTTATGTACCACTATAGATTACTGAGACAAAAAATAGCTATTATTGCTCTTAACATGCAACAGACAAACAAAATCTAATATATCTCTAGATCTTGTTAATTGAATATTATAGAGTTTAAAAGGTAGGCATAGGAGAGAATTCCACAAATGTTTTTTGGTGGCCAATCTATGGTTTCTTTAAGGGTACAGAAATTAGTGCATATTCAATCTATCTTCGTTTACCAGATGTTATATAACTTTAATCCTCTTAAGAAAACCTTCTATATAGACTGCAGTCTAGCAGAATGTCTTTAGACCCACTCAGAATGCATTAACGTCCGTCCAAAACGGTCAATTTCAGGCTCACTGCAATGCTTAGTTTTTTTTAGCTTTTAAAGGGGTATACAAAAATGGTCAAAAACATTTCCTCTTAAATATGATATTGGCAAACACAGAATGAAATTACATCACAGGACCATAGTCCCCAATTGTTATATATTTCTGGGAAAGTATTTCCCTTTGATATTATGCCAGCTTTAGAAATATACCTCAGTGGTAGACACAATTCCACACCCTTAAAGATATAGAGGATTTTTTTTTTCATTCTGTATTTCCCAGGTATTTTGCAAAGAAAGAAAAGCCCAACAATCACACACCTATTTGATCAGTACATTCTTTCACATTCATTCAACAAGTGAATCCATAATCTTTCTTCCATTCATACCTTCAGACTCACATTCTTTACCTCGCAGTCACAGACAGCAACTGCAGTTTTGTCCCATACTTTATAGAGTAAGTTTTATAGTCTCTCACAACAGACTACGTTGCACTGCTAACCCTCAGCGTTTTAATAAAAAAAAAGGACCGCTCTATGATTGACCCTCAGCGGTCACAAAACAAGCCTAAGGCTGACCCTCAGCAGTCTTAGAATAAGCTTTCACCCCCTACACAAGGCAAGACCTCAGCGGTCTTAGAAAAATTCCCAACCCCTCACTACAATTGTAAATTGTAGTTTATCTTAAGTCCCAGACTGAAAGCTGTGGAAAATTCATACCCCTGTATAAAAGTGAAAACATGTACCTATGTGTTCAATGTCCCCTCCTTCTCACTACAAAGTTGTCAACTTCCCACTCTTCAGCGACACCTGGTTTCTGAGGGACAAACTGACCGTATATGTTAGGCCGGAGGTCCCAGACTCCCCGTGCACGGTTTCAGGTCTCATACCTCTGGAGAGTGAAAAAACATTTGACTTCTGTCTCGAAAAGTACCAAATTATGTTAGTGAAATATTTTCTCTGCAGAAGAAAAGAACAAAGCACACAAAGGGTTAACCAGAATGAACCACACAGGTATAGTGATTAAAATAGTCTCTGTTTAATGATTATTGCTTACACACATTTATACCATAAGTGTACGTGCAGTTTGTCTTTATCATCCTGGTTGGCCAGTTGTCGAGGACGCAAAAAGAGGAAATTGCGGCGAGCCAACTCTATTTTTGTGAAGAATACAAGTTATAATTGCAAACTCAGCATTTTCAAGGACAACTTCTTAATTGTCTTGTCTTTAATCATGTCGATATAATCCAATAAAGGGAACTTAAGGACATTCTGCAAAGTTTCACATATTAACAGGTGGTTAAGCTAAAGAAAATATGTAATTTTCCATGACAAAACTATTGAGGTCAAAGTCCTCATTTAATTATTAGATGAAACATAAATTCTTCTTTGAGACAATTTTTTAATCACATCTCCTCCTCTTCATTCTAGTGCAATTTTTATATATCCCATAAATTGCATGTATCTAGGGGCTTTATTGCGGTACTCGCGTCTTAAAAAAGAGTGATTAAAAAAAAAACTTTATTTTTTATTTTTCTGATATGCTCTTTTATTTTCATGTGTACGAGCTAGTGCATAGGGGCCCCCGGTGCAAAAAGAAAATGTACTTTCTTACCTGCCCGATGCTGCACTCCACTTCCTGGGGTGAGAAGGTGCCACGACAGGCCACAGGGCTGAGGGGGGCCACAGAGATCAAAGGGGCCACAGAGGTCTGTGTGGGGGCCACAGGGGCAAGCAAGGACCAAGCGGGCTACAGAGGTTCTGCGGGGGCCACATGGGATCCACGAGGGTGCCAGAAGTCTGGGGGCCACATGGGATCTGCGAGGCCCTAGGGGGCACAGGGGACCTGCAGGTGCTACAGGGGACCCTAGGGTGCCACAGAAGATCCATGGGCCCCATGGTGGCCACATGAAGCCTGCGGTGGCCGCAGGGCTACAGGGGGGCTGAGTGAGGCCACTGGAGGGCTGCGGGGGCCCCAGGGGACCTGTGGGAGGTCCACAGGGGCCCCTCAGAGGTCAGGTACCTTGGTGCCTTGAACCATCTGCACTGGCAGTAGCGGGTTTGTAATATGTGTTTGTTTTTTATAGATGTCTCTTCTATGTACAAATTTAAATATAGGAAAAACATTGGTGGTTGATCACTGTGAACATAACATCCCTGTACACAGTAATCTACCAAACACAGGGCATTAATGCTACAAAATATTTTTAGAAACAAAGAGATACTATAGTAATGAACAATTGTTTGTTCTATTTTATAAAAAAAGGGACAGGATTCATATTACAAAATAATTACTTCTGGTTTGAGGATTAATTCTATCTACAATGTAGAGAAACAGCAATGGGTACAAAATTCACACGGTTATACTAATTTATTAATTGGCTGGTGAGAGGATATTTGTAATTTTTTATTTATCATTTTTTACATACAAAAATAAATAATAAAACAATATCACAAACAATAAAAACTATATATAATACATACTAATAATTAATGCATCATTTAAAATACATATACTTATTCAACCATTCATGAAGCAGAAGAGGATATTATCTAAAGGCCTATACCAAATAGACCAATTATTTAGTATTTATTATTTTTATACCAAAATTGTGAAGATCTTTCTCTAAATGTCTATTCTTTTGCAAAACAGTTTTTTAGCTACAAACCTTTTTACTACTGTGACTATTTGTATAATAAAAGCCTTTTCTGTGTTTCTTGACATTATATGGAATAAAGCTACGTCTGGTATTGGAGTAATATTTTGTTTTTAATATTCTTAGAAATACAGTCAAAACATGCAGTCCACAAATTGTTTATGGCATTATATTCCCACCATAAATGTCTGTGGGAGCCTTTTGGGTCACAATGGATCCCTACTTTATAATGTTACCATTGAAGGAAAATATAGTTTTATAGAAGAGATATTTCAATGACATAATCTTCATTTAGAAAGGTACAGAACAAAGCCCTAAAGGCATTTATTGAAAAGGTTAATAATAATGAACATTATCTAAAAATTACACAACAAAAAAGCCAAAAAGAAGTAAACTTCCTAGATTAAATATATAAATAGAATATCTATTAAAAAACAGAACATATTATAAATTAACAGACTACTTTATTCTTATTATTGTTTATTTATAAAGCGCCAACATATTCCGTAGTGCTGTACATAAGTTAAGTTCAGACAAAGATAAATACAAATTAACATATAGCAAAAAAAGGAGAGCCCTGTCTTTGAGCACGGAATCCAATGCCCATGGTGCATTCCCAAAGTACATTGCAGGATTGAAACTCGCAGACTTACAAACTAAAGGTATTGTGAGTAGTAAAGGAGGAAGAGAGAGGTGATGAGCGTGTTAGGGTGGAAGGTGATACGCTTCTTTAGGAGATGCGTTTTAAGTAAAAATTTGAATCTTTTGAGGCAAGAGGATAATCTGGTGGAGCGAGGCAAGGAGTTCCAGAGAATAGGGGCAGCACGAGAAAAGTTTTGAAGGTGTGAGTGAGAGGAGGTGACAAGAGTTGTAGAAAGAAGAAGGTCCTTAGCAGAACAAAGAGGGCAGGTGGGGGAGTATTTGGATATGAGAACAGAGATGTACGGGGGAGAGCTATTGTTAAGGGCTTTATAAGTTAGGGTCATGATTGAAAATTTTATTCTGGAGGCTAAGGGAAGCCAGTGGAGTCATTGACAGAGAGGTGATGCCGACACTGAAAGTTGTGTACAGAAGATGAGTCTAGCAGAGGCATTCATAATGGACTGAAGTGGAGATAGTCGGGTGGTGGGTAGGCCAACAAGAAGAGAGTTGCAGTAGTCAAGTCAAGAGATGATGAGAGAGTGTATTAGGATTTTATTTGTGTCTTGTGTAAGATAGTGGCGAATTCTGGAGATGTTTTTTTTAGATGGAGAAGACAAGATTTAGTTAGTGATTGCATGTGAGGGATGAAAGACAGAGGGGAGTCCAATAGAAGTCCAAGACAACAGGCTTGGGAGGTGGGGGTGATGATGTCTTTGTTGACAGTGAGAGAGATGTGAGGACTTGACGCTGTGGGAGAGGGAGGAAAGATTAGGAGTTCAGTCTTTGACATGTTAAGTTTGAAATGGTGGGTGGACATCCAAGAGGATATACTAGAGAGGCAGTTGGAGACGTTTGTTAGAAGAGAGGGGATAGATCTGGTGTGGATAGGTAGATTTTGGTGTCATCTGCATAGAGATGATAATGAAGCCCAAAATAGTTTATTATGGTACCAAGTGAGGTTGTGTAGATGGAGAAGAGGAGGGGGCCTAAGACTGATCCTTGGGGTACGCCAACAGACAGGGGATGAGGAGAAGAAGAGGTGTCGGAGAAGGAGACACTGAATGGTTGATTTTGTAGGTATGATGAAAACCACAAGAGAGAAGGGTTTTAAATACCGAGGGAGGATATGGAGTAGGAGTGGATGGTCGACATGTCATAGGCAGCAAAGAGATCTAGAAGAAGAAGAATTAAAAAGTGACCTTTTGACTTGGATTAAGCAGGTCATTGGTGACTTTAGTGTGAGCTGTCTTAGTGGAGTGTTGGAGCCAGAAGCCAGGCTGGAAGGTGTCAAGAAGGGAGTCAGAGGAAATAAAGCTGGTAAGGCGGTTATAGATGAGCTGCTACAGAAGTTTGGAAGCCAGGGGAAGTAGAGAGATAGATATGATGTCAGAGTCAGAAGAGGATTTTTTGAAGGTGGGTATAATTATGGCATGTTTAGAGAAGATGGAAACATGCCAGTATTTAGGGAGAAGTTGAAAATATGTGTGATTATATACTCAATTTTTAGTCTAAAAACCAGTCAGCATCATCTAGATTTGTTCTTCTTATTAAGATATAATAAGTATAGTATTTTAATTGAATTGCTTAATGTTGAACACAATTCATGTTTTGTTACCCCTGAAGAACATGGGGGAACTAAGTAAGGTATCATGAGTGTGTCCATGTCAGCAACAGCCCACATTAACCCACAATCCAGCTTCCCATCCCATTGTGCAATTTATTAAAGCCTCCCTGTAATACCTACAGTAGCTCCATATGAATCATTGAGAATTATCATTAACGGCGTGTTTAATGTCTGTGTTAAGGTGTGTTATTATTTAATATCTATGTTAAGGCGTGTTATTTAAGACTTCTCCTGGAGTATGGGTGTGGATGCTTATGCACTCATTGTTTGCAATTTGTATGATTAGGAGAAAGACACACACAGTGAGACAGCAGCCTGCAATTTATGACCGCTTAAACAGAGTGGAGACCTAGAAATCTGAAGAATATACAGAACAGTGGTTTTTAAAACTTTATTGAACTCTGTTTTACTTTACCCAGATTTGGCTGGGGGAGAGCTGTTATAGAACTTTTATATTAGTTAAGGTAGTGCCTGAAACATGGGCATAAACTCAGATTCACACATATCACATATTATAATTGTCAAACTGCAATTCATTGTCACGTTTGCGAGCCTCACGTGGCGAGGCGAGACGTTGAGGCACAGAAGTCTTCCGACATCACACGACTTAGGCGATAAACACCGAAGGCACTCATTGCCTGCGAGCCTCGCATAGCGAGGCGAGCAGTTGAGGCATTGAAACTCGCAGCACTTAGGCGATGGCAGTGAAGGTGCTCATTGCTTGCAAGCCTCACAAAGCGAGGCGAGCAGTTGAGACATTGAAAAACATGGGACTTAGCCGAAATGAGCGCCAAAGGCGCTCCTGCGAGCCTCGCAAAGCAAGCAGTTGAGGCATTGAAGCACGCTGGACTTACGCTACAAGCACATAGGAAACACAGGATTGCATTAGGCTGCGAACAGCTGAGGGATGTGGCACTTAGAAAAAAAATGTACGAGCTTCGGGAATTAGAAAAAAAACTAGGTCACAAACAAACGCAGTTAATGGCTGAGCCGTGCAAATCAAAAAACACCAAAAGAAACATAATAAAAAAATAAAAAGCACTCAAACACAGCACGGGGGGACAGCCAGGACGTCTGGGAGTGATGTTATACGTAAATTTAAGCCGAATTTCGCGAGTTTAGGCACTCAAAAATCGGCTAAGCAAGAAATATAATGGCGCCCGAAAAAAATGAAAACGAGGCTACATGACCCGTAAGCGCGCAAAACTCTAACGAAGGATGGAAAATGCTCACGAACCGTGTAAGACATGCACTATCACCGCAATTTCACAACACTAACTTGCTCATTACCACATTACTCTTTTGAAATGGAGGTTCTCCCGCCTAAACAAACGATTTGCCCTCGCGCACAAAGCCTATATACACTGCACACTTAGGACAATGCTGACACTTTCTCCTCAGGTGATCAACAGTCTCCCTGTACATTTTTAAAAATATGCTAAAAAGATTGTTAGCTCTTCAGGATATTGATTGCAGCATGATAAGTACAAATAGGTAACGTATATTAATTATAGTAAGGTATATTAATTTATTAATTAATTATTACTCTGCCCTTACTTTATGAATAATGCACATTGACTGACAGGGATAGGACACACAAAGCAGTTAAATATTTAAATCACTTTATTATTCTCTGACACATGATACATTTTTGCGAAAAAACACGGGGACAAAGGCGCTCTATGTGACATGCAAAGGCGTTCATTGGACTGCGAGCCTCGCAAAGCGCCGACATGCAGGATAGGGTGCAATGAGCACCGAAGTTGAGGCATGCAGTGAATACCGTTGGTGGCCCACAAGATGCAACCGCGTGCCGTTGCCTCGCAAAGCGAGGCAACACGCAGAACTTAGGGTGCACTTAGCCCCGAAGGCGCTCATTGCACTGCGAGCCTCACAGTAGACTCCCATTGTGTGACAAACAGCATTTCAACAATTTTTTATTGCCCCGTCATTTTTGACTGGCAAGTCGCTAGTAGGCGATGGCGGCTAGTAATCGTTGTCAAACTACGAATTGTGATCACGCTCGCAAGAACTCGCAAAGCCAGGGGCCGCACTTGCTGAAGGTGGAGGCTCCAACGTTGGTTGCCTAGGTGGAGGCTCCAGCGAACCGAGGGGCCACATTTGCGGAGGTGGAGGCTCTACGGCGCCTCACAAGTGGTTACAAACACACACACAAGCGCCACTTTAACAAAATAGATCTAACATGCAATCAATACATACAAACTTACACAAAAAATACGAACCACGAGTCTTAGAACGCAAACTTTACGGACTTAGCAAAAAAAAAATACGAGACAAGGGACATAGAAAAAAAAACATTACAAACTCGCAAAATTACGACCTTAATGGCCGAACCACGCGCACCAGAAAACATTAAAAACACAATAAATAAACACAAATAATACATAAAAAGCTTACCCACAGCAAGGGGGGGCACCCAGGACCTCTGCACATGAAGTTACACCTCAATTTAAGTCCAATTTCCACACACGAAAATCCCCTAAGCAAAAGAAAAAATGGCTGCCGAAAAAAAAAAAAAAACGAGGCTACATGACCCAAAAGTTGCAAAATAACAGCAACCACAGACGGATTTGCAAAAAAGCTGTACGAGGTAAAGATACGCTTTTAGCAAGGACACTAAATCATCCACACACGCGTACCACATACACACTCGCCACCATTTTACAACACTAACTTACACAATGCGGAAGTACACAGCTACACTAACGGCTTTCCCTCGCGCACGCAACATATTTACACTACACACTGCACACATTGCTGACACTTACATCTCAGCTCCACAACACTGAAAACCTACATTATATGCTGCAGGAACATCAAAACAGATTGTCAGCTCTTCAGCACAATGCTTCCTGCATATATTACTTCAAAATAGGTAAAGTATATTCATTTATTAATTTATTAATGATTTCATTAGCATACAAAAACACATATACACAAAATACAAAACAAAAAAAATTATCGCAATAAACACAAAAGCCATTCACCGCGCGCCTCACAACGAGTGCCAAGGCTGCTCATAACACACAATAAGCGCAAAAAGCAGATCAGCGCCAACCAAACAATAACAGCAAAAGTGCCTCTCAGAAAACAAAATACAACAACCAACAGCCTTGCAATGAGCACGGGGCTCTCATTGAGCGCCGAAGGATCTCAGACCACCCCAAAAAAATCATGCCTGTGCCAAACAGCATTACCTGCCTTACAATTTTATTAACCGTAATTTTTTGACGGGCAAGTCGCTAGTATATATATATATAGTTGTGGTAAGTTACGAATGTTGGTCACGCAATGTTAAAAGTTACGGGCATGCGCAATAAGCGAAGAAGGCGCTCATTGCGGGGTTCGCACGACTAAGGCTCGGTATGAACGATGCAGGCGCTCGTCGCGAGGCACGCGCGACTTTGAAAAAATTACGGGCCCTAAGAGACCCAAATTAATTACAAAATTTACAGACAATTTCACAAACAGCACAGGGACCCGGCAAGTGAGGTTGAAAGCTCATTTTTTATTCAATTGGTGTTTTTTGGAAGTCTGAAAATGGCTAAGCGAGAAAAAACATAGCAGCCTTAAAAAGGTCATTTGGATTCAAGGCCGCAAATTGGAAGAGGAATTTGGGCTTGGGGAAATTGATCCATTAAATAGGTCATAAACAGGCTTGCCAATCCATAAAGTACAGCAGGGAGAGGGACAAAGACATAGGGGAGGGAGAGGGACACAGGGAGATGGTTGGGGGGAAAGAGACACAGGTGAGAGTGGAAAGAGGCTCTCAATGAGCGCCTTTGGCACTCATTGTGAGGCCCGAGAGGGTTGCCCGAGGCTTGCTCATCGCAAGGCATGTAATTAGCGGCTTAACCGCTCATCTCGAGGCCCATCACAAAAGTTGAGGGAATGTAGAGGCCTGCAATGAACGCTGAAGGGGGGAAAGGCTCAAAATGAGAGGAGGGAGAGCCTTGCATTGTGTGGCAAACAACATTGCCAGGCTTTACATTTTATTGCAGTAATTAGACAATAGTCTAAGTTGGTGAAGTGAAATGAGAAAAATATATATATATAAAACTATTTTTTGGAAATAAAAAACAGAAAATTGGCATGTGCTTATGTATTCACCACCATTGTTATGAAGCCCATAAAAAGCTCTGGTGCAACCAATTACCTTCAGAAGTCACATAATTAGTGAACTGATGTCCACCTGTGTGCAATCTTAGTGTCACATGCTCTGTCATTACATATACACAACTTTTTTGAAAGGCCCCAGAGGCTGCAACACCTAAGCAAGAGGCACCACTAACCAAACACTGTCATGAAGACCAAGCAACTCTCCAAACAAGTAAGGGACAATGTTGTTGAAAAGTACAAGTCAGGGTTAGGTTATAAAAAAATATTCAAATCTTTGATGATCCCCAGGAGCACCATCAAATCTATCATAACCAAATGGAAGGAACATGGCACAACATCAAACCTGCCAAGAGACGGCCGCCCACCAAAACTCATTAATCAGAGAGGCAGCACAGAGACTTAAGGTAACCCTGGAGGGGCTGCAGAGTTCCACAGCAGAGACTGGATAATCTGTACATAGGACGACAATAAGCCGTATGCTCCATAGAGTTGGGCTTTATGGCAGAGTGGCCAGAAGAAAGCCATTACTTTCAGCAAAAAAAAAATGGCACGTTTAGAGTTTGCCAAAAGGCATGTGGGTGACTCCCAAAATGTATGGAGGAAGGTGCTCTGGTCTGATGAGACTAAAACTGAACTTTTCGGCCATCACAGAAAACGTTATGTCTGGCGCAAACCTATCACATCACCCAAAGAACACCATCCCGCTGTGGGGATGTTTTTCATCAGCCAGGACTGGGAAACTGGTCAGAGTTGAGGGAAAGATGGATGGTGCTAAATACAGGGATATTCCCGAGCAAATCCTGTACTACTCTGTGTGTGATTTGAGGCTAGGACAGAGGTTCATCTTCCAGAAGGACAATGACCCCAAACACACTGCTAAATCAACACTTGAGTGGTTTAAGGTGAAACATGTAAATTTGTTGGAATAGCCTTGTCAATGCCCCAATAGAAAATATGTGGCCAGACTTAGAGATTGCTGTTCACAAGTGCAAACCATTCAACTTGAAGGAGCTGGAGCAGTTTTGCAAGGAGGAATGGGCAAAAATCCCAGTGGTAAGATGTGGCAAGCTCATAGAGACTTATCCAAAGCGACTTGGAGCCGTGATTTCCGCAAAAGGTGGCTCTACAAATTATTGACTTTAGGGGGGTGAATAGTTATGCACATTGACTTTTTCTGTTATTTTGTCCTATTTGTTGTTTGCTTCAGAATAAAATAAAAAAACATCTTCAAAGTTGTGGGCATGTGCTGTAAATTAAATAATACAAATCCTCAAACAATCCATGTTAATTCCAGGTTGTGAGGCAACAAAACATGAAAAATTCCAAGAAGGGTGAATACTTTTGATTCTATGTCAGGATGTAGCTCGTATCTTAAGGTCCCAAATATCAGCAT